>CM077663.1:44260714-45558571 GCA_039707655.1 Elymus sibiricus | reverse complement strand
GATCGGGGCCGCGGTACTTTTCCCTCATGGTCACCTTCTCCAACTCGCCGATGATGTGGTTGGTAGCACCACTGTCGACGTACCAATTTGTGTCGACGCCGTAAGAGGCCTCTGCCCCTCCAGCAACTTTCTCATCCGAAGACGAGTTGTTGTCCTCCTCGAAGCGGTACCAGCAATCCTTCGCCGTATGCCCCAGCTTGCCACAGATCTGGCAGCGGACTGCATCGGGCCTTGATTTGCCGGAGCTGTTGCGGCGGCCCTGACCCTTAGAGTTGTTGTAGGAGGGCCGGCCACCACTACTAGGGAAAAGCCTAGCAGTAGCGCGGGTATTATGTATATCAGTAGCGCGGGCACCCGCGCTAATGATACGGCGCTACAGCTAACCTGTAGCAGTAGCGCGTGTTGGCCCGCGCTGCTGCTATACATGCGTAGCAGTAGCGTGCTCCAAAGAGGAGCGCTACTGGTAATATCCGTAGCGCCTTGTGTTAGGCCGCGCTACTGGTAATGGTACGCTGCTGCTAACTTTACTCCCCGCGCTACTGCTAACTTTATTAGTTTCTGATTTTTTTTCTGCATATTTGTTTTGTATTTGAACAGGCTTTATACAAGAATCTTTAGCACATACAAATGTCATCATCATACACATACAAATGGCTGCAAGACCACGAATGTAATCATAGCATATACATACAAATAGTCTCATCAAATCATGTCGTCATCATAATCATCATCCAACACAAAGTGCTCTCTCGTCATCATCTCAAAAATAGCGATACAAGTCTCGAATACTTGCAACTACATCGTCATCCATCTAAACAATGATATACGCGAGAAGAGCTATCACTATGAGTGAGAGCGAAACTATGTAGTACATGACACTACTAGGAAAAAGACTAGTAGTAGCGCTGGTTTTCATCCTACTAGTAGCGCTGGGTCCAGCGCTACTGCTAAGGCGCTACAGCTAAGTTATAGCAATAGCGCTGGTTGGTGCAGCGCTACTTCTAAGTCTGGTTAGCAGTAGCGCTGCATAGAGGAAAGCGCTGCTGATAACCCAGCGCTGCTGCTAGATGGCTTCCAGCGCTGCTGCTAGTATTACTGCTTTCACTGATTCATACCCCCTCTACGTATTTGTGATGTATTCATACAGGCTCTATACAGTAGTTTCATCATGGATTTTATTCATCCAAATGAATCAAAAGTGATCAAAAGTTGAATTAGTAGGACGACGATCCTACTAATTCAACTTTTGGTCACTTTTGATCCATCGACATGAATCTAATCCACTTTGCTTCCCCCAATGATATAATAACTAATCATGATCATAATAACAAGTTGGTCACTAGTCATAATCACAACTCCTTCTCATCATCATCATCAACTCTAACACATTGTAGCACATAATAACACATTGTACCTAGGACCTACTCCTCTCTCATAGGACCTACTCTACCCTCTCTTAGGTAAAATATCATAAAACAAGATAGGCCCTGACTCTCCATTATGGAGAATGCAGATCATCCTGTCTCCAATTCTTGGCGTACGCACAATGTTGCTTCCAAGTAGCTCTCTATGATTGACCATACATTTTTTCCAATCTTTGATTGTCATGTCTTCATCGGTTTTAGAAATCCGGTATGGACAGGAGTGATGCGTAGGCTGACCTGGCCGTGCTGGCCGTAAGCTCATAACATCAAGGTGACCTTTCGGAAACATCAGATGAGGCACACAATCCTTCGGGATTTTCTGTTGAAAAACATAGTAATAACTTTGTAGTTAGCAATGTTGTTTAGTTTTAGAAGAATTTATGCAAAAGATGCACGGATGTCGTAATAGTAGAAAACCTTACCATGCAATCTCCATGGATGTTACCGTAGTTCACCACGTGCACTAGTGGCACGTATTGACCATAATGTGGAGGAGTTTGATAATAGCTATTGTAATTCTCAAGATCATTAATAAATGCGATAAGATGAACTTTCTCCTTATAAGTTAATTCTGCTTCATCATTGTAGTAGTAGGTTCTGTCTACCATCTTCCGTACATTTTTTGAAGAATGAAAATAAGCTGTCAATGGAAATAAGTTGTCAACTATTTTGAAATAAACAATATAAATTACATAATAAATATGTTTAACAAACTCACACGGAGGCAGAATCAGAATCATAATAAATATGGTTGAGAAACTCACATAATGGTAGAACTGGAGGCGTCTGCACATCGACCCAGATGTCGATATTACCTTCAATTTCATCTTCCGGACGAATATCAAAGGTGATAAGCATATTAGGCTCAAATGCATAAGCCTTGCATAGTGCTTGCCAACTTTTGCATTCAAAATAGGAGTAGGTGTCTGCATTGTACAATTTTACGGCAAAAGTATAACCATGCTCGGTCCTCAAGTGAACTCTCTTTACCTCCATACTTTTTGTAGTATTGAAACCAATCTTATCCAAGACATAAATTCTTGCATGGCAGGGGATACGCTAGTAGAATAGTAAAAAATTAAAATTACAAGTTGAAGCAAAAGAAGCAGAAGTCATGCTTAATTACGAAAAAAGACTTGTCGTTGTGACTTACTGTATCCACTTCGAAGGTCTCATCCAGCACGATGCTGAAGCGCCTACCATCAACTAGGTGAGGCTTGTCGCACAGGCCGCGCTCGTCTTCGCATAATTCGCACATAACGAATTTTCTTTCGTCGTCAGACATTTCCTATGTTCATAGTTGAAACATTTAAAATCGATCTAAGGCAACTACCAGGAAACTGATCAACACACAGATCACTATTACTCAATATGCAACGGGTTGACTTTAGGTATGTCGAGTCTTTCCTTCCTAAACTCTCATCTCACGTATATGGTGGGCACTCCCTCTGATATTGCGACCGTCGGTGATGGTGGCTCCTCCATTCGTCCCCGAGTGCATTACACCAAAATGTCTAGCACACGGGAACGAAGGAGAAGTAACCCCCACGACAACAGTCGGGATTCTTCCTCTCTCATATTTCGACCGTCGGTGATGGTCGCTACTCCTCCTTTCCCTAGTGCATTACAAATATCTAGCACAAGGAAAAGAAGGAGAAGCGACCCCCACGACAACAGTCGGGATTCTTCCTCTCTCATATATATATATGGTGGACACTCTCCCTCACTCAAAGACACACAAGGAGCCGAAACAGACCTAAAGTCAACCCGTTCCATATATCGAGCAATGACAAGCACTCGATATGTCCTACATTGTAGCACAAGTCATGCTAAAATTCATGAAAAAAAATTGGCATGACCTTTACAAAAAACAGGACATATCGAGCGCCTGAAATTCACCGGAATGGAAATGAATCAACATTCTGGCGAAACATAGGCCACTCGGATCATTTGCATATAACAGTAAGAAAAATATAGAACTTGAAGAAAATGCAATAAGTTTTTTCTTCACAATATTTGAAACTAAATTCAGCCTACCTAAATTTCTGTCCTAATTTGAAACCTAGCTAAATTTCTGTCCTAATAGGGCACTTGGGCACAATTATATAGGGCACTTGGGCACAATTATCGAACAATTCAAAGTACTTGGGCACTTGGGCACATTCATATTTTGCATCAATTCACAACCTAACCCTAGAATCAATTCACAATTTCATTTTCCTTTCACATTTTCATTTTCATTTCCAATTCACATTTTCATTTTCAATTCACATTTTCATTTCAAAAAAATCCTAGATCTAACACTAACATCTATCCATCCATCCTAGTTCTAACCCTAGCTAGTTACTAAAACTAAATTCAATGCAATAGGGGAGGGAGGGAGGGATGGAGGGAGAGGGTCAGAGGAAGAGGGTGGGAGGGAGGGAGGGGGGGATGGATGGAGGGAGGAGGGAGGGAGGGAAGTGGCCGGAGGAGGTGAAGGGGCGCTGGCCGGAGGAGGAGAAGCGCCGGTGGCCGGAGGAAGGAGGGTGAGGGTCGGGGGAGGAGGGTGAGGGCCGGGGGAGGAGGAGCGGCGGTGGCCGAAGGAGGAGAAGCGGCGGTGGCCGCAGGAGGAGAAGGGGCGGTGGCCGAAGGAGGAGAAGGGGCGGTGGCCGGAGGAGGAGAAGGGGCGGTGGCCGAAGGAAGGAGGGTGAGGGTCGGGGGAGGAGGGCGAGACGAGGGTGGGGGCGAGGAGGAGGCCTACCACAATGAAGGAGACGGCGGCGCGGCAACGGGGGCGACGGCGTGGCGAGCGAGAGAGAGAGTGTGTGTGCACAGGGGAGAGTGAGCAATGCGGGCGAGGGGAAGAGGATAGGGTACATTAGCTGTAGCGCTTTTAGTAAAAGTGTGCTACCGACACGATTTTATCAGTAGCGCTTTTTTCCCGGGAGCGCTGCTACTACAAATAGTGGCGGTGGGCTCGTCGGGTCCCGCTTATCAGTAGCGCTCTTTATGTTTCCAGCGCTACTGCTAAGTCCTTACTTGTAGCGCTTCTCAAATCCAGCGCTACTGGTAATTAGCAGCAGCGCCTGTTACATTCCAGCGCTACTGATATTGTCCTGCCTATAAGGTTTTTCCTAGTAGTGTGAGGCGGCGGTAATGAGTCCTCTCTCGCGCTAGCGTGAGCCTTCTCACGTAACTAGCTTCTGCTTCTTGTCTACTTTTGAAGCCTTTATGGCTGGCGCCCGAGACCCCCTCCACTTGCGCCTGACACTCGGACCACTCGTCGTATACTCCCGGAACCTTTCCTTTCTACACGACATAGCACCGGTACTTCTCCATCAGGAATCTAGGTACCTGTTAGAGATGCATCTTCATCAAGAGAATGTACAATCATATGCAACAAAATATACTTGAGCAACACAAAAAAGAAAGGGTTAGCAACTCGATGCAACATATAGTAAACATAAATAATCAACGCAGTTTCATCGTAACAAAAACTACTTAACTAGAGGTACGCAGGTCATCGTACCCAAACTAACAAAGTAGCGTTACGCAAGTTCGGTAGGGATAAATAATCAACGCAGTTTCATCGCTACAGAAAGTATACAAGTTCAACCGACACATATCATCATCATCGGCATCGTAAATCACTAGAACTTCCATCCTTCCAGATCATCGAGGATGAACCCTCGCTTCTTGAACGGCGTGAGGTCCTGACGTTGCATGCCTATGCAAGTTCGGACGTCAGCTCGCGATATAGGGCCGTGGTGGAACATCCCCTTCACTTCGACGACTTCTTTCATGATGATCGTCGCAATGTCCCTCTGGATGTGAAAGAAGTCATCTCTAAGTTTATAATCCGCTTCTCCTTGAGATTCTACCCACTTGCGGATATGATCATCGTTTCTGGTTGTCATGCGAAGCTTTTGGTGATCCCTTCTGAACTCCATCATGAGATGGAGGAGGTAGAATCCAGCGTTCCTACTTGATTTCGGGACATGGATGCAGCAGAAGTTGGTTTTATGCGAGAAACCCATCTTGCGGTTCCTTTGTTTCCTGATCTGCATGTGGCCACCCCTCAAGCTGAAGCCTTGGAGAGCATCATCTAGAATATTCATTACGTGGGTGTAGTCCTTCTTCTCGTAGTTTCTGATAGGGTCGAAATACACGGTGTGGGAGACTCGCGGGTAAAGAACGATAAGGAAGGTGCGACCGTTGCTGCGGGGAATAAAACACCTCAAATTATTCTCCATATGAGCGAGAAGGAATGATTGAAATGTACGAAAGGGTTGTCCGGCACTGACTTACTTTGGATGATAAGGCAGGAGGACAATTTCCTGGTCCTTATTCTGTACCATGAAGTTTTCGAGGTACTCCCTAGCAGTTTTACGCTCACAGTCGCCGAGACTCAAGAAGGACTCATGCATGTAGTATAGATCCGCCACACAGATTTGCGAGACTTCTTCTCTCTTCATGATGGAGCTCATATGTAGCGCAAAAAGACGGACGATTGTACAATCGAGCCGCCTTGTCAGAAACATCTCGAAGATATGATCAAACTGCAGGAAGAACACCTCCGCGGGCCGTGTGTTGACGTAGCACTTCCCCTCAGGCACACGAGCCACGTATGTCGGATATCCTGGATCCTTCGAGGCTAGTAGGCTTTTCTCAGTCGACAGCACATGGTCGTGCAGTCTCCTGAGATCCCCGTATATTGCCTCTAGCGGTTTTGGCGGTAGCATCGGCTCGCCCGTGACATGGAACATGGCCACCGTCTGGCTGCTATGTGCTCTGGCTTGTTTGTAGGCAGCTGAGCCTATCTTCCCCTGTCTCTTCCTCTCCTTTTTCTTGGGCTGACCTTCCAGACCCTTCCTTAACCCCTGCCCCAGTGTTGTCAGGCTAAGCACTGTACGACCCCCTGCATCTTTAGGCGTGTCCTGTGAGGATTGCATGAAGAGAGACTTCTTGTAATCCCTGCTAGGACGTTCCTGCCCGGGCAGATCATCCATATCCTCATTAGCATGCTGATAGCCCAGGTCGTCATATGGCTGACTCATCATATCTAAGTCACCGTCATAGGCGCCTGTATTGAGGAACCGAAGAGGGTCCTCCTCCATCTCATCATCCATTCTTTGTTCTACGGGGGCGATTACATCAGCCACTATTGGACCCCCTTCATCACGTCGTCCGCCACTCTCACCCGGCACTACAGGCACTGGTAATTGCGTAGGCGGGGTGGTGGTGTCCATACCTGCTTGTTGATGTGTGGTTATTGGTGTACTCTCGGCCGGCTCCAGACGAAGAAGATTCTTCGGCCATAGCAGCACCCAACCCTTGCAGCTTCCAATCCGCGACGGGGTCTCGTCGTCCTCTCCCCCTAGCCGTACTGGAGGAGGCAAATCCTCGTGCCCCGATTTCACACTTGACAAGGTAACCCTGAAGTGCCCACCGGGCATCGGCTTGCCATGGAACGTGAGTTCCAAGGGCTTCGTTATCACCCCCTTTCCCACGTCCACCTTCTGGCCTTTGATCAAGTAGAGTACGGTGCACGGGGTTTCGTCGGCCTACAAACACATGTCTGCGGCATAAAACATCCGAAAGGCAACGAAAATGGAATATTCTAGATATATGTTGGTGCGACATGTAATTACCGTGAGGGCGTCGAGCTCAGCCAAAGACGAAGGCCCGCCTAGCGCGCCAGAGACTGAGGACGGGCTGCTATGAGCGGGTGCGGGTGCGGGTGCGGGAGCAGGCCCGGTTGCGTGAGCAGGTGATGGTGCGGTGGTGTTGTTCACCGAGTTGCTCCCGACGAAACTGGGCATGGGGAAATCATGTACCGTCTTGTCTGGATTTTCCTTCGTCCAGTTGATGATAGCCGGGATCAAGTTAGTAGCGAAATCATTTCTGCAGGCATGTACAGCTGCATCGACTGCCTGCTGTAGCAACTCATTTTTCTCCTCGGCTGCTTTTTCCGCGTCCTCAGCTGCTTTTTTCTCGAACGCAAGCTTCACCTTCGCGTCGATGTCCGTCTGACTAAACTTCTTTTTCTGCTTCTTGGCCTCCGGGCCCTCGTTGTAAAACACCTTCCACGTGGCGCCATCTCCGGCGCCGTGCACAAGTCCATATTGCGGCCACTGGCCCAAAGGGAGTCCCTTAAGTTCGTTTAAGGCCCGGTTGAGAGGGGTGTCCCACTTGGGCCTCATCGGCGAAGTAGGGCTTTCGGCTGCAAGCTGGTGTTGCTTCTCCTGTAGAAGGAACATGAACCGTTTACGAATGTGTAGTCGACTTGATCAGAAGCTAAATGTAAGGTGGTAAAAGAATAATTACCAGTATTCTAATCAATTTCCTCATGATCTGGTCCGTGTAAAAAACCTTCTTTTCCTTGTCCCACTTGTAGCGGGCCCTGATGAAGTCACGCTCCAAGGGGTTGGGGAACTTCGCGAAGGGGTCTGGGAGACCCGCGGCTTCACGTTCCGCGTCCTCCTTATCCCATATGGGCCTTTTGCCAAGGTAGCCACGGCTTCCGAGGCGATGCTTCCCCGTGTTCCTTTGCTGAAGGCTCTTGAATTTCGCAGCCTTAGCCTTGGCTGCCTCGGTAGCGCAAGTGTCCTTGAACTTTTCGAACTCCTCTTCCGTAAGTGTCGGATTTTCCTCCAGAATCTTGGACAGGGGTTCCTCAGCCTCAATAGCTCGTTTCACCCTCCCTTTCCAGGAGGCCAAATCATTGCTGAACATGCCCATGGCGTGATTGTTAATCTTTTTCATATTCGGATCATCCCACGGTTGTTCTATGCTATCATCCCGGTCGGGGAACTTTTATCTCTTGTGCAACTTCGTCAGGAGCAACTGCCTCAAATGTTCTTTACTCCTTAAGTCATCGTCGTTGATGCTCGCGCATTCCCGTAGGATGCATCCTACTTGGTTCCCATAGCACTTGCGAGGTTCTTCCGGCTCTAATGGCTCAAACTTGCCAGGGGCCAACTTTGTGATCACCAGTCGTCCGATGCCGAGTTTGTTAGGTTTTCGTATCCTCTGCTTCTTCTACTTCTTCTTTCCGGTAGCGGCATCGGCGCCGGTACCTTCCCCGCTGGTATGTTCCCCGCTGGTACCTTCCCCGCCGGTCTCGGCGCCGCCATCGGTGCCGGCGCCGTCGGTGTCGATGTCGGCGTCAGTACCATCATCGAGGCCGACCTGCAAACCTTGACTGTGCTTAGCAGACAAAAAGTCGAGGTACTGTTGTTCACCCTCATAATCCATCTCGTCTGCATCTTGGTTAGAAGGCCCGGTTTCTTCGTTGTTCGACATGTTTCCTATGATTAAGTCTCCTCGTTTAATTCTAAAACTATAAAAAAATGAGAAATGACATAAAAAAAGATCTATGTTTGCCGGAATGTCGTTTCCCAGCAAATCCCGGCACTCGATATGCCTACTTTCTAGCACAAGTCATGCCAAAATTCACAGAAAATTTCGGCATGACCTTTGCTAAAAAGTGGACATATCGAGCGCCTGAAATTCACCGGAACGGAAATGAATCAACATTCCGACGAAACATAGGCCACTCGGATCATTTACCCTGCACATAATCATCATTTTCCAAATATGACATGTCCAAAACATCACATGTCCAAATATTACATGTCCAAATTCCAAATATGACATGTCCAAATCACATGTCCACATATCACATGTCCACATATCACATGTCCACTTCAAATTCTGTTTTTTTTAATAGCAACAATTGCTTAAACTAAAAAATGCAAGAAACCTATATAATCAATTCTGTTTTTTCTTTTAACTACACCTAAAACACCTAACCCTAAATTTCTGTCCTAATTTGATGAAGAACCTAATTAACCTACTGCCCTAACTAACTAGGGTTCATACTAACTAGGGTTCATAATATAGCCAAATTAACCTACTAGCTTAGCAGAGAGAGGAGGAGCGGTGGGGGCTTATAGAGGGTGCAGGGGCGAGGAGGCAGGCCCGACGACGGCCGAGGTTGGGAGGGGAGGAAGCATAGGAGGGAGGCGTGGTGCGCCGGGGCTAGGGTCGGGGGCATGGGCGAGGTCGCCGGGGTCGTGGGGTCGGGGGCGAGCGCCGGGGTCGGGGGGTCCGGGGCGAGCGCCGGGGTCGGGGGCGAGGGCAGGACTCCGACGAGGTCGAGGGCGAGGGCAGGGCTCCGACGCTTGAGGCAGGGGCGTGGGCGAGGTCGCCGGGTTCGGGGGCGAGGGCAGGACTCCGGCGAGGGTAGGGCTCCGGCGCTTGAGGCAGGGGCGCGCGGCGAGGGCACGGGCTCCGGCGGCGACGAGGGGGGAGAAGAGAGAGTGGGGATTTGGGGGAAGCAGAGGCGGGAAACCCGCTGGGGCCGGGGGTTAAGTCAACATAGCAGTAGCGCGTTTCCGCAAAACGCGCTATAGCTAAGTTATCTATAGCACGTTTCTCCAAACGGCGCGACTGCTATTTTGACTAGCTATAGCTCTTTTTCGGAAAAGCGCTACTGCTATAACTAGCACCTATAGCAGTTTTCCTGTTTGTTTCTTCTATTGTCTTTTCCTTTATTTTCTCTTCCTTTTCTTTTCTTCTTTTTCTTTTCTTTTCTTTTCCTTTTTTCCGAGAGCAGGAACGAAGGGAAGGTGATACAATGTATATAACTAAGGCGATATATATTGCATCATTTGACGGTTAAGTATGTATACAAAATAGGAACATATATATTACATCATTTGACCCATGCATAACGGTTAGTGTCTACACAAAATAGGAACATATATATTACATCATTTGACCGATAACGGTTCCCCAGCGTTGACGTTTTCGTTTTTGAGTGAGCTTCTTTCCCTTCTTGTTCGTTGAAGAATAATTGAGCCCCTCATTGTGACTTTTCCTTTTCCATGGAGTACGATCTTTCTTAGGTAATGTAGTATTGATTCTTCTTTTGACGTATACTTCATCGTCATCGTCATCTTCCCTCATTGGGTTGCCGTACTGGTCGTAGTCTTCCTCGTTGGCGACTCCATCCATTCCAATGATGTTCCTTTTGCCTCTCCTCACGACAACACGGCTGGGATTGCACGGGTCGGTTATGAAGAAGCATTGTGTCACGTGCTTAGCGTGTACCCATGGCTCGTTTTTTGCGATAGCGTTCACGGTACCGCTCTTGGCGTCGGGTATAGTCATGGTAGTGAAATACTGGTTTTCTCTTTCGACATTCTTAGCCCATCTGACACGGAACATCGTCGCGTTGTGTAGTCCAGAGTAGTCAAGATCCCAGATCTCCTCGACCCTTCCGTAAAATCTCTTAGTTGCGCCGTTGTCGCTGTCGGTCATGCATTCCATCGTCACCCCTGAGTTCTGATCATCACTATCCATATCTTTGGCCTCCGTGTAGAACGTGTATCCGTTGATATCGTATGCCTGATAGGTGACCAAGTTGGGCGAGGGGCCATGTGCTAAGGCATATATGAGCAATCGGTCCTTAGAGCCCTCTTCCGGGGGATTAGCAATAATATGCTCTTTGAACCAACGCAGGAAAGTGGAGTTGTGCTCTCTAGTAACTTCGGCGTCCGAACTGCATACCCCCCGGTCACGATACTTCTTTGTGATAGTTTCTTTGTGCAGTGTCGCGAAAGGATCTACCTGGTGTAGGTGTTGTACCACTACCAAGTTTGCTACGTCAAAGTCGTTGCGTCGATCTGAGTAGGCCACATGCAGTTCCCTGCGACCGTTGGAGTGACCTTCTCCTTCGAGCCTCCCATCGTGCTTGTTAACGGGCAAACCAACACCAGGCGGCCGGTCTGCGCCATATAGAAAATTCTCGCAGAAAGAGATGCACTCTTGTGTCAGATAGCCCTGTACGATGCTTCCATCCGGACGGGACATGTTACGAACGAATCCTTTGATGATCCCATTCATCCTCTCAAACGGCATCATGTTGTGCAGGAATGACGGCCCTAGGTCTATTATGTCGTCCACAATATGGACACACAGATGCACCGTGACGTCAAAGAATGCGGGCGGGAAGTACATCTCAAGCTCATTTAGTATGACAACGATCTCTTCCTGTAGCCTTCGGAGCTGCTTCACACTGATCGACTTTCGAGAGATGACGTCGAAAAAGTTGCAGAGACCAATAAGCGTGTCACGGACGTGCTTGTCCATTATCCCTCTAAGGGCAACAAGTAGTATCTGCGTCATCATCACATGACAGTCATGGGACTTCATCCCGCTGAACCTTTTCTTCTTCGTGTCTAGATATCTGCTTATCTTGCCACAGTAACCGGAACTAACTTTGATTCCGGTAAGGCACTTGAAGAATTGATCGATCTCAGCCAGACTTAAGGTGAAGCAAGAAGGGGGGCAATAATCCTCTTCCTTTACTTTTTTGCCCTTCTTCTCCCGTGCCTCTGTCTCCGTCTCTATCTCCTCTGACTTTTTACGGGGCGGCATGTGCACATCTGCCCTGATCTCCAAATCTTGCAAGTCTTTTCTTGCCTTCGGCCCATCCTTGGTCTTATCCGGCATGTTCATCAGTGTCGCAAGCAAGCTCTCAAGGACATTCTTACAGATATGCATTTGATCAAGGCAATGAGGCGTGTCAAGTTTGTGCCAGTACTCCAAGTCCCAGAAAACAGACCTCGTCTTCCATACCTTCAGCAGCGGCTTCGGCGCCTTTTTCATCGTCTTTCCCGACGCGGGGCACTGTTCCCAGTTTTTCAACAGCTCATCGATTTCGGCGCCGCTCCGCTTACGTGGAGGTCCTTGATGCTCAGCCTCACCATTGAATAGATCTCCACGGTTTCTCCATGGGACATCCTTCTCGAGCCATCTTCGATGCCCCATGTACACGATTTTCCCAGACCCGCCATCTTTCCTTGACATTAGCTGCTGAGACGTCGTATCATCCATGCACCGCGTGCATCCGCAATATCCATGGCACACCTGTCCTGCGACATATCCGTAACCGAGATAGTCATGCACCGTCGTGATCAACGCGGCTCTCATATAGAAATACTCGCCTTTGCTGGCGTCCCATGTCTTGGCCGTTGTTTTCCATAACGTGTCTAACTCCTCTTGAAGTAGCCCCAGATACAGATTAATATTATTTCCGGGTTGTTTCAGCCCTTCAATCAGCATGCTCATGTGTATGTACTTCGACTTCATGCACAACCGGGGGGGAGGCTGTACATCCATACAAACACGGGCCATGTGCTATGGTTGGTGTTCTGGTTGCCAAACGGATTCATGCCATCGGTACACGTGCCGAGCATGATGTTCCTTGCATCACATGCGAAATACCGATATTTGCCGTTGAACGCTCTCCACTGGCTTCCATCCATGACGTGTCTCAGCTTCGGATCATCTCCATCGTCGGGCTTCTTCCTCTCCGCGTGCCAGCGCATGAGCTTTGCTTCCTTGGGATCTACGAAATACCGCTGGAGACGGGGAGTGATCGGTAAGTACCATACAACTTTCTGGGGAGATTTCTTCCCGGCCTTCTTGTATCGAGAAGCATTGCACACCGGACAGCTTGTTTTTCCGCGTGCTCCTTCCGATAAATTATGCAATCGTTGATGCATGCATGGTATCTAACGTGCGGCAGATCAAGAGGGCACACGATCTTCTTGGCCTCATCCACACTAGTAGGACATAGATTCCCCGCGGGAAGAACATCCTTTAGGTACTTGAGAAGCTCATCGAGGCTAGTGTCGGTCCATTTGTTTTTAGCCTTCGTCTTCAGGAGTTCGAGCGTGAAACTCAAGCGGGTCACCTCGGGATTGCAACCATGATACAATGGAGTGTTCGAGTCTACCACCAGTTGCTGCAGCTTGGCCTCCTCTCTAGAAGCAGCTCTCTCAGTACTCGTCTCCTTGCGAAGCAGTGCTTGAACGTGAGGGTCCCGCACGATTGAACTTAGTACCGACGAATTCTGCGGCGTGGAGTCCACGTTTTCTCCGCCGCCATGTCCGGCCCCTTCTCCACCGCCATGTCCGGCCCCTTCTCCGCCGCCATGTCCGGCCTCTTCCCCGCCGTCATGTCCGGCCCCGTCTCTGCCGCCATTATCGATCATCTCTTCGTCTTGCCCCGTGTCGTCATTGCCTACCCCGTCGGTGTCCTCAACATCATCATCCTCATCTTCAATTATCCACCGAGTATAGCCATCCATGAAACCAGTCATGAGCAGGTGCGCCATCACACGACCATCGTCATAGGGGTCGAGCCAAGCTCGTCCTTTGCATCTTCGACACGGACATAAAACCTCTGTCAGGTTATTTTCTTTCATGTCTTGCACCGCCGACCGCAACCACCTGTCCACCACCGTTCCACTGACCATCATGAATGCCTGCACGGTAATAATAAACAAATTGATTATAAAAATGCATGCATGCATCAAAGTCATACAAAAATTCGGCATGACCTTCCCTAAAAATAGGACATATAGAGTTTGCCTGGAATTCGCAGAAACGGAAATAAATCGACATTTCGGCAAAACATAGGCAACTCACAAGCACAATTCGGCGGCAACTCATGCCACACACACAATTTCCATCATATCGCCCGATTATGTCATATCGCACACATACACATATTTCCATTCTTGCAAAAGCATAAATTTTTAATCACCTATCTCGAGATCGAGCACGGTGATGATGATGTTGATAGGTGTCGCCACACACACCTATGGAATGATCAAAAGTGGACAAAGCTCTTCTTGATAAGGCTATAGATCTAGTTAGGGAGGTACATAGGTCACTTCACTAAATGCTAGCTAGATCTACCTAGCTAGCTAGTTTGGGAGGAGACAAGTTCAACTAGTGGAGGGGGAAGGAAAAAGAGAAAGGAGATGCATTAATGGAGGTTGGTGTAGTTAGCTAGGAGTAATAAAGAGAGAGAAAGATAGGTAGAAGAAGGAGAGTAATGGGGGGAGAAGTAGTGAGGAAGAAGCAAACTGAGGGAGAGAGGAGGTGGGAGCTAGGGGAAAGTGAGGAAGAGAGAAGGGGAGGGGGAGGAAAAAGGTGGTATGGCTGCGGCTTAGCAGTAGCGCTGGGAGCAAAACGCGCTGCTGCTAATAAGATAGCAGTAGCGCTCTTCTATCACATGCGCTACTGCTAAGCGGGGCCCGCCATGTGGCCAGTTTCAAAATTAGCAGTAGCGAGGTGAAAAAAAAGCGCGCTACTACTATCACATTACCAGTAGCGCGGTTATCGTGGACGCGCTACTGCTAAACCTAGAGTGGCAGGAACGGTCGATCAATTTTAGTAGCAGCGCGGTTCTACCGAGCCGCGCTACTGCTAAGTTGGTAGCAGTAGCGCTTGTCTGCAGACCGTGCTACTGCTAATTAGCAGTAGCGCCCCATCCTGTCCCGCGCTACTGCTAAGATTCTGTGTATAAGATTTTCCCTAGTAGTGCACCGCTGTTGTTGGTGTTGCCGCGGGACGAGGAGTTGCTGTTCCCGCTGCTGGGCGCATTACCTTTGCGAGGCGGCCCCCGGTAGCGCGAGGATCCGCCGCCGCCACCACGGCCACGCGCGGCAGCATTGGCGGATGACTTGAAGCCGGTGTTGGAGCCCGTTCCCTGGAAGAGAGCGACCCTCTGGTCAAAATTGCTCACCTGTCCAAAGAGCTCGTCGAGGGTGACCGGCTGCGTGCGTGCGTCGAGGGCGGAGACGAGGGGCTGGTACTCCATGTCCAGGCCGACAAGGATGTAGGAGACCAGCTCGCCATCGTCTTGAAGAGGTTTGCCCGCGGCAGCGAGCTCGTCCGCCAGAGAGCGCATGTGCGCAAAGTACACCGGCACGGTCTGCGTCCCCTTCTGCGCGTTGGCGAGGGCGATGCGTATGTTGTTGACCTTCGACAGAGATTGTGACGAGAACATGCTCGCCAAGGCCGACCAGAGTTCATGTGCATGGCTGATGGAGGTGACCTGCACTTGGACTTCTTTGGTGAGATTGTTCAAAAGATAGCCAAGTACCTATTGGTCCTCTCGGATCCAAACCGAGTGAAGCGAGTTGGGGATTGAATCCTCCTTCCCATCTTTGTCCTTGGTGACGACTTGCTTGGCCGGCTCCGGGTTGGTTCCATCGACATACCCGAAGAATCCTGCTCCTCTGAGTTGTGGCATGATTTGGGCGCACCAGAGGATGTAGTTGCTGCGGGAGAGCCGTTCCGTGACTTGGCCAGAGAGACCAGAGGTGACGGCGGTGGAGGAGGCCATGGTAGCAGGCTTTGAGGTGGAGTAGATTGGAAACTAGATGTGTGGAAGAGATGGGGCTCTGATTACCATGTGCGATAGGCTAGAAGCGTCGTACCTTTCCTGGTGCCGACGGTTTCATGTTTATATGGAAGGGGCGGAACCCTGAGAGGCATAAAGTCTTGGAGTACAAGGAAAGTTAAGCTAGAGATAAAGAGATATTCGGTTGGAAGAGGAGATAAGGAAGAACTAACAACCTACTCAATCTATTCTATCTCTAGCTAACCGGTATATGCATTATAAACCTGCATATCTGTGTACAACGATGAGTTTAACACCATCAACCCTGCGGCACAGCTCATCCGCTGCCCATAGAGGTGGACTAGTGGCCACCGAAGCACCACCGCAAGCTGCTTCCACCGTCGCGACTGAGCGACCGGCACCTTCGTATGGTGTCAAAGGTGTGGGTCGCTAGCTTGCCACCACAAGCTCGACCCCCCCCTCCCCCCAGCATCAAGGAGGTCATTCCTGCACTTTTGTGGCCCGACGCGCTACCATCTCGGCTCCGACGAGCAGCCAACCACCTTCCTCCTACTGACATGCAAGGTGTTCGACGAAATTTCTACATGGTAAAAAATCATTTTTATTTTTGTTTTGTCGTTGCTTTTGGATGTAGTTTGACAAAGATTATTGCATTGAAGATGAGTTCATGTGACTTCAATCGTTGGGACGATTCCTTGTCAGACAAGGAATATGACATCATCGAGGGGTAGGACATTGCTTTCAATCTGATGTTATTTCTATGAAATATGTAAGCTAATGTTAAAATAAATATGTGGTCCAACTGCCATGTGGCTGCCCTATTTTATAGAGTCTGTTGGAGCGGTAGTGCCCTATTTTGATTCCCTATTTTAGGCCTGTTGTTAGAGATGAGCATGTTTTTGGTGCCTTAAAAATCACATTTGGTGTCTCAAATTCTACTTGAAAGTGTTCTTCGTTCCCTATAAAGGGCAGCCATTGGACATGTTCTTACTGTAACAACATTTTGTGGCCAAAAAATGGAAGTGGGAATACAATCAAAAGTTGTAATGAGTGTGTAATTAATTCTACAACGTGGAATAAAATGTGTGTGAATGATGATCTACTCCATGATTTGTGCACAAAACGGTATTTGTGTTATTTCAAGAAAACATTTGCCATGCAAATTAAATGAAAATTTCGATGTGAATTAGGAAAAACTTGCCATGTGAATAGTGTAAATTTACCATGATAACAAAGATATTGTTTGCCAAGTTGAAATGTAAAACATTCCCATACACAAAATAACTAAAAATGCCATGGGTGTAAAAGTATGAGAAAAGTAGAGTTATGCTTTTTGTAGCCATTGCCCCGGACACCCTTTGATACAGTATGTGACTTACAATGCATGATTATTCTTATTTTGTCGAAAAATGATGGATCCAAAGGGGTACCAGCCAGCCATGGATGAATGCACTACTGGAAAAAAATATAGGTGAGTTCCCAATAGTGGCGGGCGAGGTGTGTGACCCTTCACCGCTATTTTTGCCAAGTACCAGTAGCATGTACAAATTGCTGCCTGCCACAACTATGTAGGTATCAGTGGCGGGCACATTTTGCCGCCTGCCACTCGTAAATTTCTACATAATTAGTCATGGGATAAAGGCAACAGTGGCGGGCGTGTCACGGTCCCGTCAAGTAATATGCTTGCCACAACAATAGTTTGTCAATCGCGCCAAAATATTTACAAAGTTAGCAGTGGCGGGTAATCCAGGGCGCCAGCCATAAGTACTTCACTTAATGATTTAAAAATCGAAAACAACCCATAATAATCCCAAATTTGAGAATGATAACTTTAATTCTATATATTGAGCCCATAAAATGTTTTAAAAGGGATGATATGAAAAAAATGAGTTCTCATTTGCATAATAGTTCGAAACCCCGATGCTTCGTACGAGAGTGTTCAGTTTGCACACGAAGTGTATCAAGTTGTTTCCGTAACACTCTGGAATTTTTACCACACCCTATAGGGGTTAAATAGTGATACCATGCCAAGTTTCATCCTTTTAAAATCTCATTTGCATGTTGTTTTGAATCAAACATCATTTTCTGATTTTAATGGCTAGAAATTCATTTAATGCTTTAAAAATAGCAAATGTGCCCAGAATAGTCCCAAATGGGCATGGAACTTTCAATGATTTGTATTAAACAAAGAAAAAAGTATTAAGGTGAAATGTCGTAAAAATGAGTTCTCTCTCAAACCATGTGGTTTTTGTTCACAACACTGATACTTCATGGAAGTGTGTTAAATTTGCATACGAAATGCATCAAGTTTTTCCTGTAATGCTATCAAATTTTTACCACACCATATAGGGGTCATATACTGGCTCCATGCCAAGTTTTATCATTTTGAGAGCTCATTTGCATGTTTTTTTAATCGAAGAGCATTTTTCTCATTCTAATGGCTAGAAATTCATTTAATACTTTAAAACTAGCAAAGGTGCCAAGAATAGTCCCAAATTTAGGCATGAGACTTTCAATGGTTTTTATTGAACAAAAAAAATTGAAGGTGAAGTGATGTAAGAAAATGAGTTCTCTCTCAAACCAGAAGGTTTCCATTTGAAACCTAGATACTTCACTCGAGAGTGTTTAGTTTGCACACGAAGTGCATCAAGATTTTTATAACGATCTTAAATTTTTATCACACCCTATAGTGGTCATATAATGATGCCATGCCAGTTCCGTCCATTTGAGAGGTCATTTGCATTTTTATTTGAATCGAGGGGCATTTTGCTCATTTTAATGGCATTTGATGCTTTAAAAATAGCAAATGTACCTAGAACAATACCAAATTTGATACTGAGACTTTCAATGGTGTGTATTGAACATAGAAAATGTTTGAAGCTGAAATGCGGGAAAAATGAGTTCTCACGGTTTCCGTTCGAAACCATGATACTTCGCGAGAGAGTGTTCAGTTTACACACCAAGTGCATCAAGTTTTCCCACAATGCTCTCGGATTTTGACAACACACTAGAGGGGTCATATAATGACGTCGTGCCTAGTTTAATGCTTTTCAGAGCTCATTTGCATGTTTTCTTAATTTAAGAGCTTTTTTCTCATTTTAATGGCAAGAAATTCATTAATGTTCTAAAAATAGCAAATGTGCCGAGAATAGTCCCAAATTAGATAATGAGACTTTGAGTGGTGTGTAATGAACATAGAAAAAGGTTGAAGGATTCACTCCCAAAAAGACCGTTCTGTTCGGAACTATGATACCTCGCTGGATAGTGTTTAATTTGTACACGAAGTACATCACATTTTCCTGTAACGCTTATAATTTTTTACCATACCCTCTATGGGTCGTTAAATGATGGCATGCTGATTTCCATCCTTTTCAGAGCCCATTTGCATATTTTCTGAATCAAAGAGCATTTTACTCATTTTAATGGCTTGAAACTCATTTAATGCTTTAAGAATAGCAAATGTGCCCAGAATAGTCCCAAATGTGATAGTGCTACTTTAACAAATTTGATAATCTTACTTTCGGTGGTGTGTATTGAACATAGAAAAAGTTTGAAGGTGAAATGATATTAAAAAACGAGTTCTCTCTTAAACGGTTTTCGTTTGTAACCTTGATATTTCGTCGGAGAGTGTTCAGTTTGCATGCGAAGTGCATCAAAATTTTCTTGTAACGTTCTCAATTTTTTATCACATCCTATAGGGGTCATATAATGAAGCCATGCCAAGTTTCATCCTTTTCAGAGCTCATTTATATGTTTTTTTAATCGAATAATATTCTACTCATTTTAATGGCTATAAGTTCCTTTAATGCTTTTAAAATAAAAAATGTGCCCAAAATAGTCCCAAAATTTATAATTAAACTTTCAATGGTCTTTATTCAATACAGCTAAATTGTAGGGGAAAATGTACCCATTAAACAACAAAGCACTAGGATCACAAAAAAACAATGGCCGGTGCCACAAAATACCCGCCACTGGTGTGTTTCAATTCTAACAGGCATTTACCACCGTCTGCCACATCAAATGGTTAGTTTTTTTGAGAAACATCAAATGGTTAGCTATGGTGGGCATGTTCTACGCGCATTTGTGATGGACTGACCCCATACCGCTTTCACACCACGCGTGGGCTAGCCGACCCCCCCCCCCCCCCCCCTCCATCACAAAATCCCAAACCCCTATTTCATTTCCCCCAACTCCCAAGCGACGCCACCATCGACTGTGCTCCCCATCAACGGCGTGTCCGTGCTCCCCGCCACTGATGGGCCACTTTGTCCACTCTCACGCCACTTTCATCCACCATCACCGATGCAGCACCTTCGTCCATTTTCACCGTTACACCACCTTCATCCACCTCGTCATCGCGCCCGCACGCCGCCATAAGACTTCAACCTCCGTCCTGGTCCTTGCCCCCTCGCTTGATCCTCTTATTTTTCTGTCACTTGAAAATGCTAAACAAATATAAAAAAACTATTCTTGATGTACACAAAGAATGTACAATGTGTATGAGAAAAGTAGACATCTGTTAAAAAACAAAAATAAATGTACACAATGAACAATCAAAGAAAACCGATAAGAGTCACAAAAAACCGAAACCCAAATAAAACCAAAGAAAAAACCGAGGAATCCGAAGAAAACCAATAAAAGAAACACAAAAATAAAAAAACACTCAGAAACCAGAAAAACTGGCTGAGAGCCTGAGACAAAAAGAACAAAAAAAAACTGACTTGCAAGCTTCACAAAACCATCCGGGATCTCTCCCTTGAACATTCTGAAAACTGCCTGACACTCCCCATCTTTGTTAATGTGTTGGATCGTTCATGGGATCGCAGGGGCGGAGCTGGAACTAATGTTACCCTGATGCACCACTTAACTATGATGTAATTTTTTTGAAGCAATGGTGTATACAATAAGGTTGTGTTGAAAAGATTGTAACACGGGTCATCACACATAACAAAAGTCGATGTATAAAAAAAGTACAACGGTCAAAATGCTTAATGTCTTGATAAACAAAGCACAAAACTGCTTGAAAAAGATGTCTTACATTTCCAAAATTCCAAAACATGCAGTTCACAATAATGTTCTGTAACTTATAAAATAAAAAATATAATTAAATTTTCAAGTAGAACATAATAAAAGCCTAAATTCAAATTACTTAAATTGTTAAAAAAATGAAGTTACTTTTAGTATATTTTCTTCATCCGAGCCATGAAATACTCAACCACTTGGTCCTTGCTAACCATTTTCATTCTTCTTTCTCCACATAAAAAATAACATCATCACTAAAGCTGTCATCGTTGAGGCAATCGCGAAGTTAAAACAAATAACATCAACTACCACTTGCCTGGATTATATGAATTTCCTCCTCCCAATTCATGTCTTCTGGAGCATCTTGTGATGACACCTTTTTTTGACAAGAAACATATCCATATTATCTGCATTTAACAAATAAATTTACAAATGAGAATTCGACAATTGTGAAGCTAATGAACTTATCCATATTATCATAACTAGATGTTAAAACAATAACTAATTATATGTTAAAAATAACTAATGCCCCTTGTTTTGCCAAAACACGTACATTTAGACCTATTATTAAAATAAGGTTTAATTTATTACGTAGAAGTTCATTACTTTATACTGGTACGCCGTGCACGCCAGGAAGAGAATATTTTTCTGAGAGAAGCCAGGAAGATTTCGTTTTTTTGTGGGAACTAATTTTTTTTTCTTGGAAAATGGATCGCTAGCAGGAGACGCAAGATGGATTGATCAGTGAGCATCCGTGATATGGGCTTCTCAATGCGGAGCCAGGAAGCCTTATGCCAGCTGATTAGATGGCCCTGTGGCACACTTGCTGGCCCAACTTGATGCCTACGGCCTTATAGCTAATAATTTGTACTGAAAAACTTCTTGGGACCTGTAGCCTGTGCCGCAGGGTTGCCCATTGGGCTCCGTCTCACCCTGTGGCACATTGGACAAAAAAACTGCAGGCGAGACAAAGCTCTGTCTCACAACGGGCGAGATATAGCCCCGACGTTGTTAGGTTTCGTTAAATTTAACAATTTAAGTAATCGAGACAGAGCTCTGTCTCACATTGGGCCCAAAGGAAAAAAACACACTCCCAGTTCAGTTTTTTTGTCCTTTTTTTTCGTAAAAGAGGTTAATCGAAACCTAACAACATGGGATCTGATTTTAAAGGATTCGACGCAAGAAATCCAACGGTGAAAGCGGTTCAAGATTTGAACGCATGGTTTAAGAAATAAAACATTTTGAATAAAGAATCTATGGGAAAAATAGAAAAATCCTAGTTTGCGACAAGTGGCGTACATGCAGTGTGACACTTTCCGCAACCTGAGAAGGTGAAAGTGACCTTTACAAAGAGTACTCCTTAACAAATGATTTTGTAGAATGTTCATGTTTGAATTTTCAAAATATTTATGCAAGTTTTAAAAACTGTTCATGTTTTCAAGTTTTGTTCGGGAGTTTCAAAAAATGTTCCCAAACAAATGTTTCGAAATGGAACAAAATTTGGAATTCGGAATTCCTAACGTTTTTCAAAAGCATGAAATAATTGTGAACCACTTTTGAAAATTGGAACATTTTTTGATATTCTGAACATTTTTCTGGAAAGTTATAAAAACAATGTACCAAAACATGCCGAACAATGTTTTTAATAATTGGTACCTTTTTAAAATCATGAACAATATTTAAAATGCAAAATTTTTATTTATGTGCAAAATTTGAACTGACAAACAAAATTTATACTTTGAACATTTTTTTAAACTTTCAAACATTTTCCAAAACTGTGAAACAAAAATTGAAGAAAGAAGAAATAAAGTTGAAAACCGAAAAAGAAACAGAAAAAAGGAAAAAGAAAGAAGAAGAAGAAGAAGAAAGAAAAAAAGAAACAGAAAAATGACAAAAGTAAAAAAGAAAAAACGAAAAAAGGGAGAAAAGGGAAAACCGGTAAAAGAAAATAAACCAGTACAGGGAAGCTTCTAGAAGGTCCCCAAAACCGGATGACGATGTAGCCGAACTGCCTACGCAAATCGGGCCGGTCGATCGCATCCCTGGGTCGCTTCGCCAGCAGTTTTACTTGTCGAACAGAACGAAAAAAACAAAAAAAGAAACGGTAGTAAAGAAATCGGCCCAGCTGGTCGGACAGTGGGGTGCTATGTGCGAAGCCACGTCTGTTTGACGCAAAGAGCGTCATATAGGTGCTCCCCCCCCCCCTCGGAAATGGGGCACATCACATTAGACATCAGAAGTGGTTGTTCCATTTTGGCCCATCTCGGCTGGGGCACTACACCACAACACCTGATTAGGGGCAATTAACTGCCGGGAGAAACGCCTTATCAAGGACAAATAATCTGCCGGGGACTATATTACTGCCGGCATAAGTAACTATGGGCATCAAAACTGCCGGGAGAAGTTTAGCTACCCAGGCATATGAACTGCCGCGGAGGATAGACGACGTGTTTTCTGCCGGGAGAACTGTGTTACGGCCCACTAACTGCCGGGCTTCGGTGCGAGCCAGAAAGCGAAAATATTGGGCCTAAATGCGCGGGAGAGCGCGCGAGAGACTGAAATATAACAGAATTTTAGCCGCCGAACCCTTCCGAAATTGTTCCCCAAATCGAAACCCTATCCAAATCGACCCTCCCCGACCGCCGCCACCAACCACCCACCGTAGCGATGGCTTCCTCCCCGACCACCGCCGCCACCAATCCACGGGAGTGCCCCCCCCACCCCCCCCGGCCTGCCCCCCGCGACCACCGGCTTCACCGCCCCGACCACCGCGGCCGCCGCCTTCACCTCCCCCGACCACCGCGGCCGCCGGCTTCACCTCCCCGACCACCGCGGCCGCCAGCCACCCACCAGGGCACCGACTTTCTCCCCGACCCCAACCGCACCCTCCTCAGCCGCCGGTCAGCACCCTCCTCACCCGCCAGTGGGCACCTTCACTGCTTCCTCCTCGACCTCCACCGCACCCAGCGCCAGCTTCCGCTGCTCCCACCCCGCTGCCCCCAAGCACCCTCTGTAACACCCATGCTTTCATGCTTTCTCCCCAGGCAGAACCGCCGCTATCGTCCACCTGCTCGTTTCCTCAAGAAGTGCGGCCTCCTCTAGGAGATCCTCCCGCCAGCAGCACCTCCTCGTCCATGAACCAGGTTTCCACTAAATTTGTATGTTCATCCTTGAAGTGAAGGCATGAAGTTTCTAATTGCTAATGTTTTGTTGTATCTATTGAGAGTTTCTATCTATACTTTACTTGATAGGGAGTACTCAGTAGACCTTGAAGTGGTGTGTTTATCTTTTGCTTGTGGATCTGATGGGATTGTAGTTGTAGTTTTGTCCTGTAAAAATCGGTATCCATAGACTCTTGATTCTTGCATTAATGAAAAAAGCAGGGCCGTCCTAAAAATTTGTAATTTCATCTGTTCTAATTTTCTCCTGTGGTTAGGGGTATGTCTAAATGTGCCACGTTAGCTTGGATGATCCTGTATAATATGCAAAATTCTTGTCCCTGTGTTGTACTTTTTCTCCTGCAGTTTAGCTACAATTTTTGGGTTTGACAAGTTCAATAAATTCGCTCCGCAATAAGACTGTTGTTTTGTTCCTGATAATTTGAACGTTTTTCTGCTCATATTTTAGGTTCTGCATCCATGTTTGGTAGTAATGCTGGTGTATGTGCGGGCGTAGTTTGCGATGTTTTGTGGGTACCCCTGTAGGGGGACAAACCTAAGATATGTGGCTGTGTTTTATCAGTTTTCAGTAATGGAAATTGGGAGCTATGCTCCCAAGTCTACAAAATGGAAGAACATGCGTCATGATGCTTGCTGAGTATTGTGTTCTTTTCTCCTAGATGTAATTCTTACAAACTGTTCTCTAATTTAGGATCTATTTAGGAAATCTCTGGACCTATAGCCACAAAACTAATTATTTCAAGCCTTCAGCCCACTTGTTCTGTCCACCTAGCTAAATTGTTTGATGCCTCAAAATAGTTTTTTTTTGTGAAATCTGATTTATGGACAGAAAGAATGTTATTTTTTATGACATAAATAACTATATTCTCATGGATGATGTATCACATGGCCATACAAGCATGTAAGCTTCTGTTCTTATGATTAAATTTACCTATCATGGTTGATTGCTTAACAATCTGCTTCTATGTTTGCAGATGTAAGTGGATAAGTTCGTGGCAAAAGAAGCAATGCGACCACAAGCAAGCGTTACGGTTTGGTTAAGCAATTGCTTACTGTTGCCCAAAGTAGTGAATCTCTGGAGGAATTTGTAAGCTTATTCATTTTGTGATGTATTCCTTGCTTAATCTCTAACACATGATGTTTAATAAGCATTCATGCCTTTGAATCTAGGATGCTACTTTTTTCTGGAGCAATCTGAGGTGTTACTGTTGGTGCTGATGTTGCCTGCTTTTGGCCTTTTTAGACCTCCCAAGAATTTATCCCTTTATCTGATTATGGAGTGGTGAGATACAATGATGGGGGAGGGTGCGACACAAGGAGGCCCTCAGTATGTGAAGACGAGCATGGATGGCGCCCCTTACCTCGGGAAAGTGGGCCTCAAGATGTATTCTAGCCACTAAAACCTCCACTGGTTATGGTTCGATCCTATGTTCTTTCCTTGCATTTGGACTTTACAGCTACAGTTTTACATATACAATGTTCTCTTGGGTCCTAACGGCTTCCAAGAATGTTATGATTTATGGATTGCAGTCTTGATGCTTAGACCTACTAATTTCTCAGTGGATGACACCTTCAAGTTGATGTAAGCACACAATTAAGTTGATGTATACCACATTTCTGTAAGAAAAATCAGGTAGAACTCATTGCCACCAGAATTTCTCGGTTCATTTGTGTAACTGAGGTACTCCTTTTGGTCATTGTAAATAAAAAATCACAAATGTAGCATGTGAATTAATCTAATCATCAATCTCCTTACATGAACATTACATTAACATCTTTTAGGAGCTCATGTTTGAGAGAAAAAACTTCTAGAATCTCATCGCATTTCCTACCTGACATGTAAATCAGTTACAACACACTTTACAGTTGTCTGTTTCATCAAAAGTTATGATCGATGTTAATTGTTGTTTGCTCTGCATATTAGTGTCTCCTGTGTTTGGTAATGATCACATCTTGTATGATGCAAAGTTGCAATCTAATATGACATCATCCTTCCCTACACATACCAATCACCAGGAATCTTGTGCAATCCACACGGCACAGCACAGTATGACTTACTCTACCCAGTGCAATCCCCCTCTATATCCTCTGTAGGCCAGAGGAGCACAACCAGCAGCTGAATATTTACATTGGTTGCTCAAAGTAAAATATTGACATTGGTTGCTCAAACTGTATAGGTGATGCTTTGCTGTCTGTCCTTATTCATGTGGGCTTATTTTTAGTTCCGAAATTTAGCAGTACAAGTTAGTAATTGATGTATGGTTTCAATGCTTGGTCATGGTTACACATGTACTAGTAATGTATATTTGTTGGTAAGAACAATGTGTGATAGTATGGTTTGTCATGAGTGTCCGTGTCGAAAAATCTAGACTTTGTCATGACTTGATAGTTCAGAGATGTATGTCGGAAGTATAAATTTGTCCAATGTATACTATTCCTGTCTCATGTATCTTTTAGTTATTTCTACAGAAAAATTTACAAAGTGAATTCCCTACTACTCGAAGTCTACTTTCATGGCTTAACTAGATGTCACATGAAAATAATGTGACAATTTAGCAGCCTACTTTCATGGCTTTGGATGTCACATGAAAAACTATTAGTGGAAGTGTTCTGTTGTTCTTCGCTTAACTAGATGTCAAAGTATAAGAAACATGCTCATGCACAAGATGTCTTTTTTGTTGTTGTTGCTGTGAAAAGCTCATGTACAAGATGTCAAATTATAATTAAGTAGCAAGCTCATTTTCTTTGCTTAATAATAATAGCAGCTTTGCAAAAACACAATTCTTTATTTATAATCTGTTGTCCTGAACTCTGTACAGTACTCAGGTTTACAAAAAGAAAAGGATTTCATACAGTAATTGTGGCTGCAACTCCTCTTGGAATTGGAACTGTGAAAGGATGTGTCATATTTGCTTCCTGGTTTGCACTTTTAGGTCCATGCTAGTTTTCCTAGTTTGCCTCATGCTGCTTGGTTTTATATGGACATGTCATAGAACAAAAGCCTCACATTTAGCATAAGTTTGCAAATAAAAAAAAGGCACATACATGTCTCAGTGTGAGCAGCTGAAGCATTCTGAAAATTTCATATGCAAGCCCTGAAAATTTCATATGGAAGCCAGAGATGGTTGCAGGGCTGGCCCTTAGTCACTTAAATATCACCTGGTCTTTTTTTCTAGTCCCAGATTCTATGTGGTGTGTAGTTCACTGATTTTTCTCGTATTTATCTTGCTTCTTGAATGCTTCATTACCTGCTGCCATAGCTATAATCTCCATTTTGAGTTTCTGATTTGTTGCAGGTTTCGCAAAGGTACACAAGTTGATCGAGGTTTGGAAGATATTCAAACTGTTGGTGGAGTGATAATGCCTTATCCCTTATTTGTTGAACCTGGAGACTTGCTCTACTCATTTTGGTTGTGTGGCACATCTAGAAATTTATGTACTTCTACTTTTGTGGTACTACTTCATTTTGGTGGTGTGGGACATCTAGAAACATATATGTACTCCTGGTTGCTCGAGACCACGAGGGGGCTTTCAGGGCTGGTGCATGCTTTACTTTCCCGGGCGTTACTAATCCAGAGCTGGCCAAGATTTTAGCTTGCAGGGAAGCTATCAAGCTGATGAAGTGACAATGCAACTAGACGCTCCCAGGGTGCACGTGGAAGTGGATAGCAAGAGTGTGGCGGCCATGCTCAACAACAGGTCGAAGAACCTAACAGTTGTTGGGACGATCATTGAGGGGATGAAGGAGCTGCTCCGATCAAAAGAAGCCTCCAAGGTAACCTGGGTGCGATGAAGAGGGAATAAAGCTGCCCATGCTCTAGCTAGAGAGGGCGTGTGTTTAGGTTTATGTAGGGTTTGGCTGAATATGCCACCAAACTGCACTCTGTCTTTTGTTTCTGATGACATTTCGAACATGTTTTAAGCAATAAAGGGTGATGTGATCCTAAAAGAAAATATATATGTACTCCTTTTGTGGAACAATCTCCTTATCTTTATCGATTAAAGTTTAAGGTTTTGATGAGGCCTATATGTTTACTTTGATTAATGGAGTGTACGTATAAATTATGTGTTATGTCTTGATTGCCTGAACATAGTGAATGGATAGGGATGCCCAGAACAAATCTGTAGTGAAACCAACGTGCTGGCATAATAACTGCCGGGCAAACATGCTTGTGTCGGCAGTTCAGCTGCCAGTAGTTGTAGTTTCATGTTATTTGACCAATCTGCCGGGAGAAAACGGACTGCCGGCAAATAGATGGGCAAGGGCAAGGAAACTGCCGGGAGAAGTTTATCTGCCGGGAGATGTAATCCCCGGCAGCCGTTCTCGTGGCGGTTCTATCTGCCGGGAGAAACTCTGTCCCGGCAGTTTATCTACCCCTTAAAGTGCCTTCTCCCGGCAGTTTTTTTGTCCTTGCATCAGTGTTCTGGTGTAGTGGGCTCACCTGGCCCGACAGAGGATAGCCATTTTGTACTCCCTCCGTTTCTTTTTACTCCGCATATAAGATTTGATCAAAGTCAAACTTCCTAAACTTTGACTAACTTTATAGAACAAAATATCAACATTCATAATATGAAATCAATATTACTAGATGCATCATGATATTAATTTATAGCATATAGGTTTAATATTATATATGTTGATATCTTTTGATATATATTTGACCAAACTTTTCATCACTTGACTTTGATCAAATTTTATATGCAAACTAAAAAGAAACGGTGTGAGTACGGGGAAAGAGTAATATGTCAAAGAGTCTGAAAAAAAAACTAATGAAAGAGTAATATGTCTAAAAAGAAGTAATGCATGGAGAAGGAACCTGTTGCTCATCATATGGGGCATTCATTTTTCTTTCTTACTTCACATGAGAAACTAGAATCACATAGACACTCCTTTATTTGATATATATAAAAGATAACTTATACATTTCACCACTCCATCGGTTAGCAATTGAGGATCTACACTGAAGCACGCACTAACATGTGGGTATGGCTATGTCCTGCTTGCTCAGATGCAATTGGCGTTGCAGTAGGTGGTGCACTGCTGGGTGTACGTGTCCTTGCAGGTCTGGCACGACTGCGAGTTGATGCAGCTGCTGTTGCACTCACTCCCGGCGCCGGCTCAGGCGTCACTGCATACACGATCGCAGTCGCATTTTCCGGACCAGCAGCTGCTTTTGCAAGCAGTGGTGCACTTAGCGAGAGCCGTGGACTTGCAGTTTTGCAGGCACTGTGGCTCCGGGCTGCAGGCGCCGTTGCAAGGCCCCGTCGGCGTGGCGAAGATGACGCTGCTGCAGGAGGAGGCGCAGTCCTGGCAGGCTGTCGCCGCCGCCTGCTGGCCTAGGAAGGACCAGACGACCAGCACGCTGACGACGGCGAGAGTAGCTGCACTTGAAGCCATGACAAGTTAATAAGGCTGTGTTTGGTTGAGCTGCAGATTCTGTAAAAGCTGCTGTGAGCTGTGAGCTGTGAAAAAGCTGCTGTGAACTTTTAGCTGTGGAAAAGCTGGAAGCTGTTTGGCTGAAACGGCTGTTTGGCTGAAACGGCTGTGAAACACAACGAAGAGGTATGACTTACCAGTAGCATTGATGGGTAAATACTACTCGGTTTTAGGGGACAGCCAAAAATGGTTGGTTTAGAAGCTGAGAAGCTGAGAAGCTGAAAAGTTGGGGTATCCCAGCTTCAAAATTTACACTACAGAGAAGCTGCAGATTCTCAAAAGCTGCTTTGTAAATTTACCCATTTAGTTCAGCTTATAGCTTTTGGACCCAAAAGTTGAAAGCTGAAGTTGAACCAAACACAGCCTAAGTAGAGTTGCTGGTTAAATTTATCTCATGGTGGTAACTTAAATCTAGACATGCTACAAACTACGCATCCACAAACCACATTAATCTACCCGCGGAATAATAGGATGAGAGTGAAGGCAAGCAAGTTGTTACGCACATGTCATTGTTGTGGTCGATCGCAATTTCTCCCTGCTGCACATTTCGGCAAGTATCTCAAGGGCTCCCAGAAAGCAGCCTCCATTTCTTTAACAGTCTGGGGGTGTCGTCCTCCAGCACTACAGTCTCTTTCTCCTATGCATTTCATCGAGTAACTCAAGGGTGTCCAGAAAGCAGCCTCCATTTCTTTAAGAGGCTGGGGCGTCGTCCTCCAGCGCTACTGTGACAGCATCCGGGGCGAATCGGCACACCACGGCGTCATGTGCAGTTGCAGCTGCTCGCGCCATGAAGGTGGAGCCGCCTCGGCGCTGTCACTCACTGAGGACATTTGAAATGTTAAGACTCGCAAATCCCACAATGAAGCCCCCAATTTCAGTCATTACAAATATGATAAATACACCGTCAGGTTTGTCCAGTTCAGCTAAGAAAAACAAACACCAGCATGACATGGCTGGCCATCCCATCCCAATCTAACAACATCCAAAACAAAGCAACAGCGATGGATCAACTCGCTCCAACACCTTTACTTAGTCTACTACAAAAACCAAAGAATCTCACTTTCTGCAAGCGACTGTCATTTAAAAGAAGCTAATCGCACAATTAACTTCCATCGTAGCTCGAAACCTTTTCCAATCTTCAATTGTTTGCATACATCGGCGCCCACCCGACGTTTGTGAAACATCTCGGGTGCCACCGGCAGTAACATCCGCTTCCCTGCTACTGCTACCTGCAGATTGCACAAGTCAGCTCTCTGTTTTGTTGTTTTAGGGAAAGTCAATTCTCTGTTAGCTAGACCAAACATCCAGTATGCAACTTTACCAACTACAAAGTTGGGATCCATAAGAGAAAATATTCCTGAAGCAAGCAACCAATTCTCGCGTTTGAAAAAAAACCGCATAACCGTCGCTAACCTATCAGAAATTCATCATCCAGTCACAGAGTCCCTCCATACTATCAGGAACTGTAGCAAAACAAAAACCACACTGCACATTGTTCCTAATATAACGAGCAACCGAACACTTAAAGAAGTATCACACTACCTATAAGATTCAGATTTTTTATCATCATAAGAGAAAATATTCATCATCATGCCACTGCACATTGTTCCACCGTTTAGATTCCTTACAAATTTAAGAGCAGTGAAATTAGTGCTAGCACTCTAGCTACAGATATATGCTTACATAAAGATAAATTCTATAACGTGGAGTACTTGTCACCTAAAACACATCCCCCAGAAATATTCTCAAAATCTACTTGTCTCCCCACTACCAACTATCCTTCTTGAAAATTGCACAAAATAATCCTTGGCGCATAAGCCCTTGCCAAAAAAAAGAGATAGAGCAAGTTTCACACTACACTGTGCCGAGATCAATTTTTTGATCAGATACTTATGTATGCCTAAGATATTTTTGTAAATAACTTAACCTATTTATAATTTCCATAGCCACTAGTAAGCAATAGCCATGGAGAAACATAATAGGCAAATACGTACATATCAAGAGCACATCTGATGCAATGTGAGTCCCTCTGCATACTGCGTCAGAGATCAGTTCTCTTCCTCATCATCAGAGAAATCGTCATCATCCCCACAAATCGTCATCATGAGCACCTTGGGAGATTCAGAGATCAAATCCATGCACAAAGAAAGCAATAAGGACAGGCGGACATGAGAAAACACATTCATACGTGTACGAGTAATTAGTAGCGTGAATACCTTCTCTTATATCCGGGTACATGCGAATTGCAAAATGTGGATGGTTGGGATGGGCGTCAAGGGCGCGCCTCACCACAGCCTCCGCTTCCTTGGCCTCCCCAACCCTCGCTCCACCACAATACATCAAAACCATGACAAACCGCCGAAGGGAGAGCAGGTTCCCCTACAGGCCCAAGTCGAAGCCACAATTACCATCCTCTTTCGCCACCCGCACGCCAAGACTGAACCTAACTGATTCCGCCCTGGCAAAGCTCCTGGTTCAAACATTATCTGTGTTGCTGATCCACAATCCAACTCAAAGTCTACAATACAGCGGAATCCATCTGCACGGATGACTAGCAGCCGTTGTGTTTGGTGGGTGCTCGTTATCCAGAGACGGCCAAGGGACAGCAGCCCCCCAATGATTTCCACGTCCTCCTGCTGCACTTCCTTCACTGAATCGAGGCTTAACTCGGAGAGGTTCGAGAGATGCGAGGGGTCTCTGTTTATCCACCCTCGCAGTGCAGAGAGTTGGCTGGGCATGCGTGACATAAATTCACGGAGATGTACAGGAGGCACCCAGCGTTCTCCCAAGAGATCCATCAGTTCAAAAGATGTTTATGTGGAATTGCAATCAATACGTAGACTTTCGATGTGATGTAGGTTGCACAGAGACTCCACGAAACCTTCATAGAAATCCAAACTAGCCTTGAAGTGAATCACGAGAACCCTCAGCATTGCCAGTTTGCCAAGCTCTTGCGCAACAATGTTCAGAGAGACATGGATCTCCCTCAACACTTCAATGGATGTTAGATTCTGCAACACACCAGCTGGAACCACCTTACCGGGAAAAACATCTAGGTAGATTAATCTTCTCAAATTACAAATGGTGGACGGCAATTCATTTAGATTAGGATTGTATCCAATATCCAACACCTCCAAAAACTGCAATTTTCCTATCTCAACCGGGAGCTTACTGATTCCAGTACCTGCTACACCTAGGTACCTTAGGTGAATTAAATGTCCAATATCCTTGAGGTTAAGCTGCAGACTGCTATTCTCCCCAAGATTACATCCCGACAGATCAAGTACACGTAAAACCTCAAACCTTGAAAGGGATGGCATGGTATTAATAGCAGGTGGAAAGATAGTAATTGACCTCACTCGTGACATACTCTTGATATATGTGAGAGGCTTGGCTTGATGATCTTCATTTCTGTTCTGAAGGGACAGACGGCGACAATTACTCTGTGAAGACATGCTATTCCCAGTGCCATCCAATACATTAACAAACTTTGCTTCATGTGACAAGTTGCAGATAAGGTCCAAAATCATATCGTGTACACGACAAGCATATACCTGGCCCATACCATCATATAATGGCTGGATCATACTTCTATTAATGAGCTGGTTGAAGTAATTTAAACCAAGCAAAAACAGGCTAGTCCCTTTATTTCCACGGTGGAGAAATCCTTCGGCCACCCACTTCCATATCAGTCTATCTCTATCAATCTCGCTATCTTCTGGATATATACATATGTACAACAAACAAGTTTTCAGATGAGACGGAGATTATAATAGCTGAAAGATAGTATTCTCCGCATCTCAACCAAACTGTTATCTTCTGTTAGTCCAGAGCCAAGGGACTGGAGCAGAATTTCCCACTCATGCTTTTGTTTCACTAGCTGGCCACTAGCCAAAGCACCAGCAATGTTTACAGTTTAGTGCAAACTGCATATGTCAATAAAGGTGACCTTAATGAAAAAATTATTCTGAACCCTACCGCGAGTGACATACAGTATATGTATACACTAATACAATATTACGTGCACAACTAGCAAGGAAAGAAACATCCTGTAATAGTTTAAATTTTTGCTGTATGTGACGCATACCTCTTGTTCTCTAGGAAACCATGAAGCTTTTTAATAAGCTGATTGGCATCCAGTTTCGCAAGATCTGAGTGAGAGTTGCCGCCGCTGAAATCAATGAGGATATCCTTAAAAACCTTTTCGATGTCATGGTTCTGACCGACTTGAACAAATGCCTGACATTCGAAACCACCTTTAATCTTCTCGTATACTGCTCTAGCAAGAGTGGTCTTGCCCAACCCTCCAAACCCAACAATGGAGACCTTCTTGAGTCTTTTCTTAGAGGCATCATCACCCTCCATCGAGAGCAACCTCATGAGCTCCTGATCCCTATTCCCATATATGCCAACTAGCTCTGTGGCTTCTGCGTACAAAGCTCGAAGACAAGGATCGATAGCAATTGGTTCCGTAGGATTAGGAACAACTACCTTGTTCCTGTCACGCCTAGCAGCCACCTCCTGGACTTCCCTCTTGATATCCTTGATCGCGTGAGCTATCCCATGCTTATCCTTGCCTCTCTTGAACAACTCAGCCGTTCTGATTACGAACCCCTTTAATTTGTTGATGGTGTCGTCAGTCTAAATGCCATCGACACGTACGAGGAACTTGTCGACGACATCCTCAATGATGTAGGAGAGCTCTCTGACGTCATCCGCCCAGAGCTTGTCTTGGCTATCGAGCTGGTCCCTTGGCACCTGACTGATCTTGATGAGGGCAGTATTCATGCTCTCAAGCTCCTTCTGGAGGTTCTCAATATTTTTCTTGAAGCCCTTGTGTAGCTGGAACTCCTCCGTGAGCAGCTCGCCCAGCTTGGGGATCAGGTCGCCAATGGCACCCGTGACAATATCCATGAGAGCAGAACGAGCTGGGAACCTGTAAACTGATGAATAAGGGGAGCTGCAATGCAATCCAAATTGTGTGAATCCTTGAACGAGCTGCCAAATTAAAGCTTAGCTAGATCTAGACCAAGCCCGACTTGATTCTTCACGGCGGAGAAGAACACAGTGACGTCGCACCAGAGGCGTGAGGGTCGCTGCACCCGATCTGGGTATAGAGGATCAGCGGCGGCTGTCTCTCTCTCTCTCTCTCCGTGGAGGTCGCTTCAGTCGATCTGGAAGAATAAGAACTTGTAATCTATCAAATCAGCAGATTAACAAGAAGGTGTGGATGTGAAGTATTTCACTAGAGCAGAATAGCAAGAAAGATTCCACTCCCACCACAAATCGATCAGACTATCAAGCATGAATGCTAATAACTTTTTAGCAACATTTTAAATAGCGGGCTATGTCATTTAGCGGCGGCTTGACAAGAAGCTATTAAAAGCTATAGCAGAGCTATAGCGAAGCTAAGCCCCATAAAAAATTAAAACAATAAGTACATAATCAGGCATCATATATGATATATTGCATATACTTAACATATACACCTGTTCCCACATCAAAACGCGATTACCAATCAGGCATACTAATTCAATAACCAAGCTTCACATCAATGCATCATATATATCATAAATAAGAACAAGAAATAATGCAGAAGTATGGTTTTGTATAGCGACTTAGCGGGCTAAATGACTTCAAATTAAGCGCTATAGCGGGCTATTAGCATCATTTTCAATTTAGCACTAAAAATGCATAGCTTTAGCAGGAGAACTCTCAAAGGCTATAGAGGGGTTATAGCGGAGCTATAACCGGCTATTTAAAACACTGCTTTTTAGATCCAAACATTGCTAGTTTAGCTGGAAACAAATGAACTTGAAACATACCCCAAATGTCAACGGGTGACAAAGGTCTCTGGCAGGGCGAGCTACTGTGCAAGTACTCAAAGGCACTCAATACTCTCCAACAAACCGTGTGGAGGCGCGCGCGGCGTCAGGGAATGATATATCGCTGGAAGAGGCACCTATATAAATTTAACGAGAGAGAGAGGTGAGGTGCTAATGACCCAGTCATGAGAACGCAACTGGCATATCGCTGGAATGACAAGCACAGCACGCGCACGCATCAATTCATTCACTGAATCATGCTTCCAATCTGCACCAGCACCACGAGAAGTGGTCGCCGCCAACCTGCCCGAGCTAATTGGTGCAAAAACTGGAGTGCCGAACAGAGAGGTACCAGCAGGGGCCCTGCGCCCCCCTCTCCCTCCCTCTAACATATATGATTTGCTACTAATATGCTTATAAAGGGTACATATTTAGTGAATATTCGTTGCTAAAAGCTCATTTCTTTTCAATGTCTGGCCCTCCCAAATCTGTTTCAAGGTCACTTGACCCCCTCTAATCAAAATTTTCTGGCTCTGTCACTGGCGAAAAGTCCGTGGAGGAGGGTGGGTGCTGTCGAGGCAGTTGGAGACCTAGCATGGCGGTGGTGGCGCCGGTGGGGACGACGCAGCTCGCGACATGCATGGACTAGAGAGTACAGGACAGACCTTCCTCGCATCTTCGTACGTCCACGTCACCTCAGGTCACTAGCGTCGACTCAGTCCATTCCTTCAATCAACTGCTACATGAGATCTTCCACACACACACACGCCCGGAAATACGTCGTCAAACTGGCCGGACACGTTGCCAGAAAAGTTTGTGGAGTAGACGATCGAACGAGGTGATATGAGCAACGAAAAAAATAACGTGCTATCTAAAATAGCGTGGCCCTTCTTCAAATGCTATACAAGTTATTGCGTGCTATAGCGTGCTATATTCAAAATAGCGTTTTAAAAAAAATGCCAAATATATATCAGAAATTAAGGATTTAAACATTTAAAATTTTGTCTAGGAGCCATACATGCAACAATTGGTTAAGATGAACAACAACAACAATACAACATAGCAGTTATAAAATGAACTAGATGGGGAAACATAGCAACACAACTACATACATAAGTACTTGTCCAAAAGTCTAGCAGGCAACAACAGCAGCCAATAGAACAACAATAATACAACATGGCAGTTTGAAGATGAAACTAGCAAACATTGCAACAGGCCAACAAGTAAACAATACAATATAGCGACAACATATAAGAGATTTGTAGATGTAATGTGTTCATGTTGATCATAAATTCATAATCCCATCTGTAGTTTAATGTGAGTCAAAGGTGTAGTTACTATTAGGAAGTACTCCGTACAAAACTAGACATCCTCTGTCTGCAAATGAACTCATAATCGTTGTGCATAGCAAATGAACTCAGCATGATATCTAGGCAGTTTATGTTCAAGACATCAAGTAGTAGAAAACTGCAGATGAATATATGACAGAAGATAGGATTATGTCAATAGAGAACTACACGACAACAGAGAAGAGAGAACTGTCGATCTAGGAAACTACACTTCGGCCCCGATGGGCTGCTGAGCCTGTCGTTTGTCTCACAAATTTGGTCCATCTTGATCCATTCCACGCTATAACGTTGTAACGTTTTTTCGTTTAGCGCGTAAATAGCACGCTATAGCGTATTTAGTGGCATAGCGAGCAAATTCTCTGAAACGTAACGTGAGCATCCCAAATATGCTATAGCGACGCTAAAACGCCGAAATAGCGCGCTATTTTTTTTCGTTGGATATGAGCGGACCACAAGCAAGCAAAGTGGACCGTGGTGGTTACGACTCATTGTCTCTTTATTTAATGTACCACTTGTACGTGGATTTAGTTCATACTCCCTCCGTAGTAGTTATCTAAATGCTCTTATATTTCTTTACGAAGGAAGTACTACTTTCTTTCTGGATAAAAACTTTGGACGCGAACAACGCGTTTTAAGGGCGATCCGAGCAAATGATCGTTCGCGTTGGATGGCAAATCCCAGCGAACGAAATCGTTCGCTCGAACACCCTCCCTCACGCGACCACCACCAACGCGAGCCGTGATCAACTCAGACTCAGCCCCACCTGCCCCCCCCCCCCCCCTCCTCCCTCTCCGAAAAAGCCCGCCCCTTAGAGCATCTCTAGCAGATCCTGTATATCTCCGATGAAGTGCGTTTTTTCCTGTCGTTTTAAGGGATGACCAAAAAAACGGCCCGAACAGATCCATTAAAAAGGCCTGGCCCGTAAATTGTTTACGGGAGTCCCGCAAACCATCCACGATTTCGGTATGTGTGTCGGATCCGGGACTATTTAAGATTCTCGTCCCGCTTTTCCCCTATCCACCTCCGCCGCGATTCCCCTACGACAGCAAGAACTCCAGCTGCGATTTTGCGCCGCGCTTAACCATCGAAAGTTGTCGGAGATGGCGTCAGAGGGTGCTGGTCGTGGTGGCCGCAAGGGGATCGGCGGCGACCCGCCTCGCAAGCGGGGGAACGATGCAGAGGTCGGGAGCTCCTCCCTCCGTCAGCCGATGGATAAACGATGAAGCGAGCATGCGCGGATCTGCGGTGCCCGCTCCCGCAGCGCCGGCACAAGGGCGTGGGCGAACTTCCACCCCATCGACCGTATCTTCTCCCCGGTGCTCAAGCATTGTCGAGAGGTGAAGAAGGCGTGGTTGGAGGCCAAGGAGGCCGCCACCGCCGGAAATGACGCTGCGGATGCACACGTCTCGACGCTATTCGAGGAGTACCAACTAGCACAGACCCTCTTCAGCACGCTCATGTACCACAACCTCCACGGCAACAAGCCTCCTCCCCGCGAAGACGACGATGTCGACGAGGGTGACGATGACAACGATGACGAGTAGATGTATTATGCTACTATGCTTTTCACTTATTAGTAGAAGAGTTTAATTTTGGTTTGTATTACGGTATGTAGTATGATGAACTCCCCTATGCTATGTTTGAACTTCGGTGATCTATGTTTAAGCGCGAACTACATATTTGAATATGCGGTATCGGTAGAAGGATCAGTTCTGGTTGTGTGTCCGCTGTCGTGCAAAAATAGTTTTTTGGTTACCGTAAATGAGATGCTCTCACCCCGCTCCCTCAGCAGCTTCTTGCTACTTTCTAGGCACGACAAACCCTTTCTCCATTCTTCATTCTGCCCCCGATCTACAAAAAATAACCGGAGTGAGTATGCGGCAATTCAACTGCTGCCGTGATACGTCTCCAATGTATCTATAATTTTTGATTGTTTCATGCTATTAAATTATCAATGAATACTTTATATGCAATTATATGTTATTTATATCATTTTTGGAACTAACCTATTAACCCAGTGTCCAGTGTCAGTTTTTGTTTTTTGCGTGTTCTCGACTTTTGTAGAAAATCCCGATTCTCAAACCCCGATTTTATTTCCCCCAAACTCCTAGCGCGCGCCACCATCACGCCCGGCTATGCTCCCCATCACAAATGTGTCCGTGCTCATCGCTCACGATGGGCATAAAACCCGATACCCGAAGCCCGGACACGAATTACCCACACCCGAACCCGAATAACCCGACCACCAAATCGGGTAGCAGATCTGAAAACCCGAATTTAGTTCGGGTAATTCGGGTAAAGGGCCACGATACCCGAATAGCCTGAATAACCCGAAATATCTAGTCAGCCCAGCAAAATCCCGCAATGCCCCACCCCAGCCCCCGCAAGCAAAACAACTAGCGCATGCCCTAGCTGTCCCCAGATCCCCCAAATTGGAGGGCGCCCCACACCTCCACCCACTCCGCCTGTCTGAGCCCTAGCAGCCTCCGCCATCACCCCACCCCACGCCTCCGTCCCACCCCACCAGCACCGACCATCGTGGTTCGCCGCAGGTCCGCATCTGTGCTGCGGTGGCGTTGGGCTGCCTACCATCGTCCATCTCACCTCCCCGATGACTGACGACCGATGCGACATTCATCTTCCCCGTAGGCAGGCGCAATGCCACCTCCTCGCCGGCCGGCACGATGTGACTCCCGATGCCGTCCTCTTTCTCCCTGTGCCATGCACGTCCAACTCCCCCCTACAGGCATGCATCACCGACGCCAGCCACCGATCTGCGCTGCCAACGCAAGCGACCGAACTACCATCAAGGCTCAAGCAATGTAAACACCATTCCTCTTTCTCCCTCACTCCTCTATTCTGAATTGAATTGTGAGACTGTGAGTATTTTGTGGTTTGTGATTTGTGGCAGTGTGATGTGTGAGGCTATAGATGTGTGAATTGTGAGTCTGACAGTGGCATGTGTGTTGCCGCTATTTTAATTCTACAGATGTGTGAGGCTTCACGTATAATTATACCTAAATGGCCATTTTAGAATTTAAGCACAATCCTCCAAAACCGTATCCTCACATTTGACAGCTTGAAGTTATGCTAAACCGGGGTGATCCTCCTTTTCGAAAAAAAATAATGCATGTAGTGATGCTAAACCAAACATCAAACGGTTTAGCATCAATATCTAAGGCCAGATTTCGAAATAAGTTTTTGAAGAAGCCACTGAAACAAATAAGTTTAGAAAGGGCCATTTAGGGGAAACACCACAGGCTTCACTGCATTAAGGGCATGTCCAACGAGGCTCAACAAATCGTCCATATATGTTCAGACAGGACCGTCCGGACACTTTTAGTCTTTGAACACATACGCCCATTTTGGATGGACCGGTCAGAACGTCTGAAACCCCCAAGGTTGCCCCAAATTGAGAGTGTGTGGGGGCGGGGGGGGGGGGGGTCCCAGAGGTCCACCACGGCACACTACATCACACCGGTCCCACCTAAAACCCTGGCCGGCTCATGAACCGTCGCTGCATTCACACCGGCTATCAACATACCCAAATTGAAGCCCGATAGCTCTTCTTGTTGCATTCATCATCGTCGGGCAGGCGGCGAGTCGCTCGAGGAGCCTACTCTAGCTACTAAATGTCGGCCGACGACCCCACAAACTTTTGTCTCTCATTTCACCACCTATCCATGTCGGTGACGCCCATAGTAGAGCCCTCCCCCTCACACCAACCTCCCCACATTGGGCTGACCTTCGAGCTCCCCATGGACGAAATCGGAGGACGAGGAGGAGGAGGATGGCAACCCCAAGGTGATTGCAGAGGTCTACGAGGAAGAGGTGCTCGTGAATGAGGATGTTCTTGAGGAGGAGGCGTAGGCAGTGAATGTTGAGGCTGCAGCTCTGGCCGACGGGGTGGATGAGGTCCTGTCCATGGCAGAGGCGGAGAAGCAAGTCTGCCTCGTGCTCTTCGAGGAGCACCCTGCGGCTTTGGCGCAACTCGAGGCAGAGCAGATAGATGACACAGTCCTTGTTGCACTCCTCGAGGACCCGAAGATTATCCGCGACAACCAGGAGATGCTCAATGCTCATGAGGCCGAGGAGGCAGAGATGCACCACAATGATGCAAAAGTGGCATACGTCAGTGGCTCCGATGGGTTCGTGCAAGCGACTGTCTAGCGCGGGGGGGGGGGGGGGTCATCAACCTTACCTCTAAACAGTAAACAGGGAGGAGTCTTTTGAGTTGTAAAATGGCTCGGTGTCCACCTTGTTTAAGGGATAGGGTTGCACTAGTAGAAAACAGGGCTTTCGTCACACCCGGATCGGAGCAATAGTCCCGGTTGCGTTACAAACCGAGACTAATGTGAGCATTAGTCCCGGTTCGAGCGGCGCAGGCATCAGTCCCGGTTCGAACGGGACCTTTAGTCCCGGTTGGAGACACCAACCGGGACTAAAGGGTTTGTGACCGGCTTCGAACGGTGCCAGACCCTTTAGTCCCGGTTGGTATCTCCAACCGGGACTAAAGCCCCCCCCCTTTAGTCCCGGTTGGAGATACCAACCGGGACTGAAAAAAAAAATTTAAATTTTTTTTTTCAAAATTTTTTAAAGGAATTTTTTTTTCAATTTTTTTCCCAGCCCTTTAGTTCCGGTTGGTGTCTCCAACCGGGACTAAAGGTCTATCTTTAGTCCCGGTTGGAGATACCAACCGAGACTAAAGGGGGGCCCCTAAACCCTAAACCCCTTTACCACATTAATCTTAGAAAAATCATAACTAAATCATTCTAATTCAGAAAAATACAAATAATATATCAAAATGTAGAGAAAAAAAAGTTTTCTCCGAAGAAACTTGTTGTTTTCCGTTTCGACAATTTTTTAAATCACCAAATTCCAAAGGGAAAATAGAGTTTTTCGACGTTTTAGACGTTTTAGGGTTTAGGGGCTAGGGTTTAGATTTCTAACTTTAGGGTTAGGTTTTAGGGTTTGAACCTTTAATTTTACTGTTTATGATAGAGTTTCGGACGTTTTAAGTCCCGGGTTTAGGGTTTTCGGACGTTTTAAGTCCTGGGTTTAGTGCTTTTCAATTTCAGGCTAATTTAGCTCAAAAAATCATTAAATCCATGAAAAAATAGCAAATGAAGTCAAAAAGGGTTGAAATTTAAGGATGTGGCTTTGAACGGTTCATATTGAACACACAAAAATTCTGGAGTTGAAATAAGATTAAAAAAATGAAATGTCTTTATAACAGTTGAGTTTTCGTCTGAAACCCTGTTACTTCGAAAGAGATGGTCCAGTTTGTACACAAAGTGCATCCAGTTTTTGCCATAACCCTCTCAACTTTTTAGCACAAGCTGTTTGGGTGAAATGATGATACCATTGTTGGAAATATGCCCTAGAGGCAATAATAAATTGGTTATTATTATATTTCCTTGTTAATGATAATCGTTTATTATCCATGCTATAATTGTATTGATTGGAAACTCAAATACATGTGTGGGTACATAGACAACACTTTGTCCCTAGTAAGCCTCTAGTTGACTGGCTTGTTGATCAAAGATGGTTAAGGTTTCCTAGCCATGGACATGAGATGTCATTTGATAACGGGATCACATCATTAGGAGAATGATGTGATGGACAAGACCCAAACTGTAAACGTAGCATTTGATCGTGTCAGTTTATTGCTATTGTTTTCTGCATGTCAAGTATCTGTTCCTTTGACCATGAGATCATGCAACTCACTGACACCGGAGGAATACCTTGTGTGTATCAAACGTCGCAACGTAACTGGGTGACTATAAAGGTGCTCTACAGGTATTTCCGAGGGTGTCTGTTGGGTTGGCATGGATCAAGACTGGGATTTGTTACTCCGTATGACGGAGAGGTATCTCAGGGCCCACTCGGTAATACAACATCACATTGAGCCTTGCAAGCAAAGTGACTAAATAGTTAGCCACAGGATCTTGTATTACGGAACGAGTAAAGAGACTTGCCGGTAACGAGATTGAACTAGGTATAGTGATACCGACGATCGAATCTCGGGCAAGTAACATACCGAAGAACAAAGGGAACAGCATACGGGATTAACTGAATCCTTGACATAGAGGTTCGACCGATAAAGATCTTCGTAGAATATGTAGGAGCCAATATGGGCATCCAGGTCCCGCTATTGGTTATTGGCCGTAGAGGTGTCTCGGTCATGTCTACATAGTTCTCGAACCCGCAGGGTCTACACACTTAACGTTTGGTGACGATTAGTATAATTGAGTTATTATGTTGGTGACCGAAAGTTGTCCGGAGTCCCGGATAAGATCCCGGACATGACGAGGATCTCCGGAAGAGTCCGGAGGTAAAGATTGATATATGTGATAATAGTGTTTCGATCTCCGGAAGAGTTCCAGAGTTCACCGGAATGGGTTCCGGATGTTTACCGAAGTGTTCGGGTGCAGCAACACTTTATATGAGCCAAAGGGATAAAGCCCACAAGGTATTGGAAAGTGCAAAAGTAGTTTTGCTGCCGCGTAAGCGGTACTACCGCTTGGTGAAGCGGTACTACCGCCGGAGCGGTACTACCGCTTGTGTGAAGCGGTACTACCGCCCAAGCGGTACTACCGCTTGTGTGAAGCGGTACTACCGCTTGTGCGCGGCTGTGCACGGTTCGGCAGGGATCCGAGTTGGACTCTTTCCCTGCGGGCCAAACCGACCTTGTGCGGGCAAAACCGACCTAGAGGAGGCTTTTACTCCAAGTTTAGACCCCAAGGCTCAACATATAAATAGAGGGGCAGGGCTAGCACACGGGACACATCAGGATTTCCCAAGCCGTGTGCCGGCAACCCTAGCCCTCTAGTTCCTCCGTCATAATCTCCGTAGCGCTTGGCGAAGCCCTGCAGAGATTGTTCCTCACCACCATCACCACGCCGTCGTGCTGCTGGAACTCAACCACTACTTCACCATCGCTCGCTGGATCGAGGAGGTGAAGGCGTCATCAAGCCGTACGTGTGTTGAACGCGGAGGTGCCGTCCGTTCGGCACTAGATCGGAAGGATCGTGATTGGATCGCGGGACGCTCGGCGATTTGGATCGCGAAGACGTTCGACTACATCAACCGCGTTTATTAACGCTTCCGCTTAGCGATCTACAAGGGTATGTAGATTCACTCTCCCTCTCGTAGATGCTCATCACCATGGATAGATCTTATGTGTGCGTAGGAAAATTTTTGTTTCCCATGCAACGTTCCCCAACAGTGGCATCATGAGCTAGGTCTATGCGTAGATGAGATCTCGAGTAGAACACAAACGAGTTGTGGGCGTGGGTGTATACATATTGCTTGCCGTTACTAGTTGATACTTGATTCAGCGGCATTGTGAGATGAAGCGGCCCGGACCGACATTACGCGTACGCTTACGCGAGACTGGTTTTACCGCTGCGTGCACTTGTTGCATAAAGGTGACTGGCGGGTGTCTGTCTCTCTCACTTTAGTTGAATCGGTTCAATGAAGAGGGTTCTTTTAGAAGATCAAAAAGCAATCACTACACCACGTTGTGGTTTTGCGTAGGTAAGAACGGTTCTTGCAAACCCGTAGCAGCCACGTAAAATTTGCAACAACAATTAGAGGACGTCTAACTTGTTTTTGCAGGGTATGTTGTGATGTGATATGGCCAATTACATGATGAGATATATGTGATGTATGAGATGATCATGTGATGTATAGAATATCACGACTTGCATGTCGATGAGTACGGCAACTGGCAGGAGCCATAGAGTTGTCTTTAATTATTGTATGACCTGCGTGTCAATCATTAAGCGCTATGTAATGCTTTACTTTATCGCTAAACGTTAGCTATAGTCGTGGAAGCAACAGTCAGCGCGACAACCTTATGGCGACACGTTGATGGAGATCAAGATGATGGAGATCATGGTGTCATGCCGGTGACGATGGAGATCATGCCGGTGCTTTGGAGATGGAGATCAAAAGCACAAGTTCATGGCCATATCATGTCACTTATGATTTGCATGTGATGTTAATCCTTTTATGCATCTTATTTTGCTTAGGACGACGGTAGCATTATAAGGTGATCCCTCACTTAAATTTCAAGATAAATTGTGTTCTCCCCAAGTGTGCACCGTTGCGAAAGTTCGTCGTTTCGAGACACGCCGTGATGATCGGGTGTGATAGACTCTACGTTCGCATACAACGGGTGCAAGCCATGTTGCACGTGCGGAACACTCGGGTTAAACTTGACGAGCCTAGCATGTACAGACATGGCCTCGGAACACAAGAGACCGAAAGGTCGAACATGAGTCATATAGTAGATATGATCAACATGAAGATGTTCACCATTGAAACCACCTCAACTCACGTGATGATCGGACTTGAGTTGGTGGATTTGGATCATGTTACACTCGAATGATCGGAGGGATGTCAATTTGAGTGGGAGTTTTTAAGTAATATGATTAACTAAACTCATTATCTAGAACAATAGTCTAAGTTGTCTTTGCTATATTTATGTTGTAGATCATGGCTCGCGCAGTAGCACCCCTGAATTTTAATGCGTTCCTAGAGAAAGCTAAGTTGAAAGATGATGGAAGTAACTTTGTGGACTGGGCCCGTAATCTAAGGATTATCCTTACGGCTTCCCAGAAGGCTTATGTCCTTGATGCACCGCTTGGTGATCCACCCGCTCCAGTTGAGTCTCTAGACGTTGTGAACGCCTGGCAGGCTCGTTCTGATGATTACTCAATAGTTCAATGTGCAATGTTGTATGGCTTAGAACCGGGACTTCAAAGACGTTTTGAACGTCATGGAGCATATGAGATGTTCCAGGAGTTGAAGTTTATCTTTCAGAAGAATGCCCGGATCGAGAGATATGAGATCTCCGATAAGTTCTATGCTTGCAAGATGGAGGAGAACGGGTCTATCAGTGATCACGTGCTCAGAATGTCTGGGTACTCCACCCGTCTGGCTGAGTTAGGGATGCCCCTTCCGCCAGAGGCTATCACTGACAGAGTTCTTCAATCATTGCCGCCTAGCTACAAGAGCTTCGTGTTGAACTATAACATGCACGGGATAAACAAGTCAGTCGCCGAGCTGTTTGCGATGCTGAAAGTCGCTGAGTCTGAAATTCAGAAGGAGCATCAAGTGTTGATGGTCAATAAAACCACTAGTTTCAAGAAAAATGGCAAGGGTAAGAAGGGTAACTCTAAGAAGAGTGGCAAAGCAGTTGCTCCTCTCGTGAAGAAACCCAAGGCTGGACCCAAACCAGAAACTGAGTGTTTTCATTGCAAGGGAACTGGACACTGGAAGCGGAACCGCCCCAAGTATTTGGCTGACAAGAAGGCGGCCAACAACAAACAAGGTATATATGATATACATGTTATTGATGTGTACCTTACCAACTCTCGTTGTAGTGCCTGGGTATTTGATACCGGTGCGGTTGCTCATATTTGCAACTCAAAACAGGAACTGCGGAATAGACGGAGGCTGGCAAAGGACGAAGTGACGATGCGCGTGGGAAATGGTTCCAAGGTTGATGTGATCGCCATCGGCACGCTCGCTCTTCGATTACCGTCGGGATTAGTGATGAACCTAAATAAGTGTTATTTGGTGCCTGCGTTAAGCATGAACATTATATCTGGATCTTGTTTATTGCGAGACGGTTACTCATTTAAATCAGAGAATAATGGTTGTTCTATTTATATGAGTAATATCTTTTATGGTCATGCACCCAATGTGAGGGGTTTATTCTTATTGAATCTCGATAGTAATAATACACATGTTCATAACATTGATGCCAAAAGATGTAGAATTGAAAATGATAATACCACTTTCTTGTGGCACTGCCGTTTAGGTCATATTGGCGTAAAACGCATGAGGAAGCTCCATGCTGATGGACTTTTGGAGTCACTTGATTTTGAATCACTTGACACATGTGAGCCATGCCTCATGGGCAAGATGACTAAAACGCCGTTCTCTGGAATAATGGAACGGGCAAGTGACTTATTGGAAATCATACATACTGATGTGTGCGGTCCAATGAGTATTGAGGCGCGCGGTGGTTATCGTTACTTTCTCACCTTCACTGATGACTTAAGTAGATATGGGTATATTTACTTAATGAAACACAAGTCTGAAACATTTGAAAAGTTCAAACAATTTCAGAGTGAAGTTGAGAATCATCGTAACAAGAAGATTAAATTCCTACGATCTGATCGAGGAGGAGAATATCTGAGTTATGAGTTTGGCAGTCACTTAAGACAGTGTGGAATTGTTTCACAATTGACACCGCCTGGAACACCACAGCGTAATGGTGTGTCCGAACGTCGTAATCGAACCTTATTAGATATGGTGCGATCTATGATGTCTCTTGCCGATTTGCCACTATCGTTTTGGGGTTATGCATTAGAGACAGCTGCATTCACTTTAAATAGGGCACCATCGAAATCCGTTGAGACGACGCCATATGAACTTTGGTTTGGCAAGAAGCCAAAGCTGTCGTTTCTTAAAGTTTGGGGATGTGATGCTTATGTCAAAAAGCTTCAGCCTGAAAAGCTGGAACCCAAAGCGGAGAAATGCGTCTTCATAGGATACCCAAAAGAGACAGTTGGGTATACCTTCTATCTCAGATCCGAAGGCAAAATGTTTGTCGCTAAAAACGGAACATTTCTTGAGAAAGAGTTTCTCTCGAAAGAATTGAGTGGGAGGAAGATAGAACTTGATGAGGTTATTGAACCTTTACTTCAACCTGAGAGTAGCGCAGCGCAGAAAGTTGTTTCTGTGGAGCCTACATTAGCTGAAGAGGAAGTTAATGATGATGATCATGAAGCTTTGGATCAAGTTGCTATCGAACCTCGTAGGTCGACAAGGACGCGTACTACTCCTGAGTGGTACGGCAACCCTGTCTTAGAGGTCATGTTGTTAAACAACGATGAACCTACGAGCTATGGAGAAGCGATGATGGGCCCGGATTCCGATAAGTGGTTAGAGGCCATGAAATCCGAGATGGGATCCATGTATGAAAACAAAGTATGGACTTTGGAAGTATTACCTGAAGGGCGTAAGGCCATTCAGAACAAATGGATCTTTAAGAGGAAGACGGACGCGGACGGTAATGTCACCGTCTATAAAGCTCGACTTGTGGCAAAGGGTTTTTCACAAGTTCAAGGAGTTGACTACGATGAGACCTTCTCACCCGTAGCGATGCTTAAGTCCGTCAGAATCATGTTAGCAATAGCTGCCTTTTTCGATTATGAAATTTGGCAGATGGATGTCAAAACAGCGTTCCTTAACGGTTTCCTTAAGGAAGAGTTGTATATGATGCAACCAGAAGGTTTTGTCGATCCAGAGAATGCTGACAAAGTTTGCAAACTCCAGCGATCCATTTATGGACTGGTGCAAGCATCTCGGAGTTGGAATCTTCGTTTTGATGAGGTGATCAAAGCGTTCGAGTTTATACAAGTTTACGGAGAAGCTTGTATTTACAAGAAAGTGAGTGGGAGCTCTATAGCGTTTCTAATATTATATGTGGATGACATATTGCTGATTGGAAACAATATAGAAATGCTGGAAAGTGTAAAGGAATATTTGAACAAGAGTTTTTCAATGAAGGACCTAGGAGAAGCTGCTTTCATATTAGGCATCAAGATCTATAGAGATAGATCAAGACGTTTAATAGGACTTTCACAAAGCACATACCTTGATAAGATTTTGAAGAAGTTCAAAATGGATCAGTCCAAGAAGGGGTTCTTGCCTGTTTTACAAGGTGTGAAGTTGAGTAAGACTCAATGCCCAGTGACTGCAGAAGATAGAGAAAAGATGAGTGTCATCCCCTATGCTTCGGCCATAGGCTCTATCATGTATGCAATGCTGTGCACAAGACCCGATGTCAGCCTTGCCATAAGTATGGTCGGAAGGTTTCAAAGTGATCCAGGAATGGAACACTGGACGGCGGTCAAGAATATCCTGAAGTACCTGAAAAGGACTAAGGACATGTTTCTCGTTTATGGAGGTGATCAAGAGCTCGTCGTAAAGGGTTACGTCGATGCAAGCTTTGACACTGATCCGGATGACTCTAAGTCGCAAACCGGATACGTATTTATTCTTAATGGGGGTGCGGTTAGCTGGTGCAGTTCCAAGCAAAGCGTGGTAGCAGATTCTACATGCGAAGCGGAGTACATCGCTGCCTCGGAGGCGGCGAAGGAAGGTGTCTGGATGAAGGAGTTCATGACAGATCTTGGAATAGTGCCTAGTGCGCTTAACCCAATGACTCTGTTTTGTGATAATACTGGTGCCATTGCTCTTGCCAAGGAACCAAGATTTCACAAGAGGACCAGACACATAAAGCGACGTTTCAATTCCATCCGCGATTACATCAAGGAGGACGACATAAATATTTGCAAAGTACACACGGATCTAAATGTTGCAGATCCGATGACTAAACCTCTTCCAAGGGCTAAACATGAACAACACCAGAACTGCATGGGTGTTCGATTCATTACAATGTAAATCACATAGTGATGTGAACTAGATTATTGACTCTAGTGCAAGTGGGAGACTGTTGGAAATATGCCCTAGAGGCAATAATAAATTGGTTATTATTATATTTCCTTGTTAATGATAATCGTTTATTATCCATGCTATAATTGTATTGATTGGAAACTCAAATACATGTGTGGGTACATAGACAACACTTTGTCCCTAGTAAGCCTCTAGTTGACTGGCTTGTTGATCAAAGATGGTTAAGGTTTCCTAGCCATGGACATGAGATGTCATTTGATAACGGGATCACATCATTAGGAGAATGATGTGATGGACAAGACCCAAACTGTAAACGTAGCATTTGATCGTGTCAGTTTATTGCTATTGTTTTCTGCATGTCAAGTATCTGTTCCTTTGACCATGAGATCATGCAACTCACTGACACCGGAGGAATACCTTGTGTGTATCAAACGTCGCAACGTAACTGGGTGACTATAAAGGTGCTCTACAGGTATTTCCGAGGGTGTCTGTTGGGTTGGCATGGATCAAGACTGGGATTTGTTACTCCGTATGACGGAGAGGTATCTCAGGGCCCACTCGGTAATACAACATCACATTGAGCCTTGCAAGCAAAGTGACTAAATAGTTAGCCACAGGATCTTGTATTACGGAACGAGTAAAGAGACTTGCCGGTAACGAGATTGAACTAGGTATAGTGATACCGACGATCGAATCTCGGGCAAGTAACATACCGAAGAACAAAGGGAACAGCATACGGGATTAACTGAATCCTTGACATAGAGGTTCGACCGATAAAGATCTTCGTAGAATATGTAGGAGCCAATATGGGCATCCAGGTCCCGCTATTGGTTATTGGCCGTAGAGGTGTCTCGGTCATGTCTACATAGTTCTCGAACCCGCAGGGTCTACACACTTAACGTTTGGTGACGATTAGTATAATTGAGTTATTATGTTGGTGACCGAAAGTTGTTCGGAGTCCCGGATAAGATCCCGGACATGACGAGGATCTCCGGAAGAGTCCGGAGGTAAAGATTGATATATGTGATAATAGTGTTTCGATCTCCGGAAGAGTTCCAGAGTTCACCGGAATGGGTTCCGGATGTTTACCGAAGTGTTCGGGTGCAGCAACACTTTATATGAGCCAAAGGGATAAAGCCCACAAGGTATTGGAAAGTGCAAAAGTAGTTTTGCTGCCGCGTAAGCGGTACTACCGCTTGGTGAAGCGGTACTACCGCCGGAGCGGTACTACCGCTTGTGTGAAGCGGTACTACCGCCCAAGCGGTACTACCGCTTGTGTGAAGCGGTACTACCGCTTGTGCGCGGCTGTGCACGGTTCGGCAGGGATCCGAGTTGGACTCTTTCCCTGCGGGCCAAACCGACCTTGTGCGGGCAAAACCGACCTAGAGGAGGCTTTTACTCCAAGTTTAGACCCCAAGGCTCAACATATAAATAGAGGGGCAGGGCTAGCACACGGGACACATCAGGATTTCCCAAGCCGTGTGCCGGCAACCCTAGCCCTCTAGTTCCTCCGTCATAATCTCCGTAGCGCTTGGCGAAGCCCTGCAGAGATTGTTCCTCACCACCATCACCACGCCGTCGTGCTGCTGGAACTCAACCACTACTTCACCATCGCTCGCTGGATCGAGGAGGTGAAGGCGTCATCAAGCCGTACGTGTGTTGAACGCGGAGGTGCCGTCCGTTCGGCACTAGATCGGAAGGATCGTGATTGGATCGCGGGACGCTCGGCGATTTGGATCGCGAAGACGTTCGACTACATCAACCGCGTTTATTAACGCTTCCGCTTAGCGATCTACAAGGGTATGTAGATTCACTCTCCCTCTCGTAGATGCTCATCACCATGGATAGATCTTATGTGTGCGTAGGAAAATTTTTGTTTCCCATGCAACGTTCCCCAACAACCATGCCAAGTTTCAACCTTTTCAGAGTTCATTTATAGTGCTTTTCAATTTCGGCCTAATTTAGCTCAAAAAATCTTTAAATACATGAAAAATAGCAAATGAAGTCAAAAAGGGTTGAAATTTAAGGATGTGGCTTTGAACGGTTCATATTGAACACACAAAAATTCTGGAGTTGAAATAAGATTACAAAAATGAAATCTCTTTATAACAGTTGAGTTTTCGTCTGAAACCCTGTTACTTCGAACGAGATGATCCAGTTTGTACACAAAATGCATCCAGTTTTGGCCATAACCCTCTCAACTTTTTAGCACAAGCTGTTTGGGTGAAATGATGATACCATGCCAAGTTTCAACCTTTTCAGAGTTCATTTATAGTGCTTTTCAATTTCGGCCTAATTTAGCTCAAAAAATCTTTAAATACATGAAAAATAGCAAATGAAGTCAGAAAGGGTTGAAATTTGAGGATGTGGCTTTGAATGGTTCATATTGAACACACAAAAATTCTTCAGTTAATATAAGTTTAAAAAAATGAAATGTGGTCAAACTCTGGTCAAACAGTGGTCAAACTGTGGTAAAACTACTTATTCAATAAATGTTACTGTTACTAAATAATTATTGTTTTTTAGAATAATAGTTTCGAACTCAAACGGTGAAGCGTGTGACATCATGGTCACATTTTTCTGATAATAATGGATATATTATTTGTCGAATTTTGATTTACAGATTTAAAGATATTAATTATGCCATTTTAAATGAATAAATGGCAAAATAATAATAATAATATTACTTATTTTATTTTCATTGAAATTCAATATTATTATTACTTATTTTATTTTGACCTTTTGTATTATTTTGGATTTTTTGATTTTTGATAATTTTTGATTTTTTTGAAGTATTTCTTAGTTTTTAAATTAATCATTGTTGTTTGTTAATCATTGTTGTTTATTTTAATAATTGTTTGGAATTCAAAAAAATTAAATCATGTGACATCAAGACCTAAGGGTTAACAGGATTGATAGCTTACTATTGTTCGGAAAACAACAAGTGCAGACTTGGAAACTAGGGGAGAGATAGAACCTGAAAGTTAAGCGTGCTGGGGCTGGAGTAGTGAGAGGATGGGTGACCGGCCGGGAAGTTAGACGATTTGGAATGAGTGCTGATTAGAGACTAGAGATTAAATTCTGAAGCACTGAGGAGGGGTGATTAGAGATTAAATTGTCAAATAATTTAAAATTTGAAAATCAGAAAAAAATTAAAAAAAAAAATAAATTTTTTTTCCTTTAGCCTTTAGTCCGCCTTTAGTCCCGGTTGGTAACACCAACCGGGACTAAAGGTCCTTCAGCCCACGCACAGAGAGCGGCAACGTGGAGGGCCTTTAGTCCCGGTTCGTAAGCCAACCGGGACTAAAGGTTTTGGGCAGAACCGGGACTAAAGGCCCTCTGAAACCGGGACTAAAGGGCCGTTTTCTACTAGTGTTGCATGGCTAGCACCTAGCGGACATTTTGGGGGTGTATGTGTGACTAACGTCGTTTGAGATGCCCTTACCCATGCCACTTGCGTTGGTCAGTCACCTTCCAGACTTATTGCATCCACCCGTCTCTCTCCTCCATCCAGACATTGGGTAGATGGTCAAATACTCGTATGCAGTACAAAAGCAGTGAATCCTCTCTCTACCAAATAGAAATATTCAAACTGGACGGAGGGGCTCAATTCATTACCAGTTGCAAAGGGTGTTGGAGCTAAATCACTCAGCTCACCTCTTCTTCTCTTGGTTGTTTCACACAACACACAAGAACACACAGGAATTTGGCGACGTGCTGTTTCACACAGCAGACGTCTTTTCTTCTCTTTATATCTCTTGTCTCAAAACAAATATGCTTACAGAGTTTAAGCAATGCACACACACGTACTAACACGCAGCCAATCTCGGCCACTAGCCGCACGTACTAACAACCCACTAACCAACCAACTCACGCCCTGACTGCATGCACGCCCAAGACCCAACACTTGCGCAACCTCTTCAACGGGCACAAGATCAGGCCAACAACCCATGCATGTAGACCGATTCAGTCAGCTCTATCCCTGGCACAACTGGCTCCATGTCTGGTTCACAAGGCTGTCACGCCACTTCCTCGTACGATGCCGTGTCACACGACATTGCGCTGCGTCGCACAGCGCCCTTGGGTAACGCCTTGCACACCGGCCGCGTCGCACGACCAGCCCGGACCTTCGCCTCTTGTACGTTCAACTGAACTGCACCTTCCTACAATATGCTAGACCATCTAGACTACATGCATGAATCAAATCAAACTAAAAATGCAGATACATGAAATCAAGATTATAGCTAACAAAGGGGAAAGCTAATTAGTTACTCTAGTGTCATTAACTGATAAATGTGATTAAACCTGCATTAGTCCTAACTCTTCACCAATCAACTTTTTTCAGTGAATCTTCACCGGTCGCTATTATTCTTTTACTACCTGAGTTTTTGCATTCAAAATACGAAATTACTCTTAACTACTCAATCTCCTCGAATATATTTTCACATGGACACCGAGATAACTTCATACAGCAGCATAACATTAATATACTCATACTCCACTATGCTAAGAGCATCTTCAACACCAGAGAAAAAAATAACAGACCCAAAAGATAAGTCAAATATTTAAAAACTGAAATTTTAGATTAGTTGCCCCCAAAAACGGCTCTAATAGTAGATCTAAAATTGCATGGAGACCAAATTTTCTTGGCAGTAACCTAAATTTTGCTACCCCCGCCATCCATGTCAATACTTCTCTGATCACACACCTCCCCGCACCCATCATCCATGTCAGCATGCCTCGTTTGCCTCTTTGTTGGCATGGAACTGGACTTCTTGTTGGGTTAATTGTGTTTTTTTCGTTTGATTCATTGGGTTTTGAGTTCCAGCAAACTTTCACTTTGCATCCATGGCATGGCCGGTGCGCGCCATGTGGTGCATGTTGGGACGTACAGTACGTTGTTATAAAGATGTGTGTTGGATGCCGCCTCGGGCGCCTATCTCTACTCCTAAAGGGAGAGTTGGTACCTTCAATCTTGGTTTTTTCCGTCTCTCTTTCCACCGGTTTATTTTCATCCGGTTTGGTTTTGTGTCAGTAAAAACGTGCCGCCGCTCGAAGTCCTCCCTCGATCGACGCCGTGTGTTTACTCTTTTCCTCCAACCTGGCTAGGGTTCCCAGCCCCTTCTCGTCCTCCGCCGCCGCGTATTCCTTTCTCACCTCGCAGGGAGCAGCCAGCAGGACCCCGTCGCCCTGCCGCCCTGTCTCTATTCTCCTTTTTTTCCCCTACCTCTCCCTCTCTCCTCTGAACTGTGCGCCGTTCCTTTCCGCAGGTGCCGCCATGGTCGCGTCATGGAGCTCGCCCCCTTGGGCTGCGTGCCCCTCCAAAGACGCCCTGCCGAGCCCGCGTCCAGGTCACTGGTGGCGGGGCGGGGGTGGATGCCGGTGGCGGTGGCGGTGGCGAGGCGGTGGAGGCGGGCGTAGCCGGCGACGCGATGGAGGTTGACGGCGGCTTTGGTGGAGGTGAAGCTGGAGCTGGGGTTGTGGAGGGCGGAGGTGGCAGTGGAGCGGCCGGAGGGGCGCAGCTGGCCTCGTACGAGTATACGACGTCTTCCAACCCTAGCGTGTTCCTTCCAGCCGCCACAACTCCTCCCATCCCAATCACCAATTGCCCCTACCCAAGCCGTACACGACGCCACCCTGTCCTTCCCCTCGATCCTGGCCTTCTTCCTGGTTGTGGCTAGCATGAACGAGCGCGACCACGGAGGGATGGCGTGACTCCTGACTCCCCGCCTACGAGCACGTCACGCGCAGCAGGGCCACGCTCGACGCCCTGCCACGGGAACGACAGGAGAGAGCGAACACGCCTGCGGCGGCGGCCACAACGCTCCTCCCACTCCTTGCCGACGGAGACACTCTGATCTGCACATACCAGCCAGACCCCTCGAGGGATTGAAGTGCATGATTGCCACTATACGCCGCCTCCTGCGGACACGATGGCCTTGATGCTGCCGGAGTTGCCCCGCCGACCCAATCCGCACGCGGACGCCACTGCGGTCTCGACATCGCCCTTGTCTCAGCATTTCCATGCACTATTTGGGTAAGGCAACTGTATACACAATAAGGTTTTCATGGCAGTTCTGTTTTGTTTAGATTTTTAGTTTTTTCAGTTTGTGGTTCACCTCACAATAAGGTTCAGTTCAATAATTGCTTGGACATAAACTTAAATCCAATCTATCATCTATTGCTTATATATTTCTTCTCAGGAACCTCACAACCTATGGAACAACATTGGTCATATAATGACATCGCCCTAGAATTCAGAGTTTGACCAGGGAACATGCCCGTTCAGTGGCAACCCCCCCTACCTCACCTACTTACAAGGCGAGGTGTGTTTTGGTCTGCAGCCTAAATAATCCACGGTAAACATAATCAAGAAACAGCAGACGAACATTCTTGTTTTTGTTACAGATGCCCTACTGTTGAAACAATTGAGCATATCGTTTTGAGGTGTGACGATGATCAAGCCCTATGTTGGCACGGCGGTGTTTCGATGCCGACGTGCATGCTCCGTGCCCGACTAGGCAACGATGGCGGTCTATTGCCAGCAAGCCAGTATGGCAGCTCCTCAGCGACTAGCTAGCTAACCATCCAAGCATCGACCTCCGAGAGCATCCGAGAACATGGGCCGAGCAGCACCAGCTTGAAAATGTTCGCCGGCTCTTCCACCTGCTCCACCTATGTGGCAACATCTTACTTGGTTAATATTCACTCTCCCCGGTGTCAAACATGATATGCCATTCAGTATTGAGATGATTCTCCTAAATGTGTTTTACTAAATTGGATTCATGTAATTATCCATGTTCTAATTTGATGGTTTTATCCTCCCGAGCATGTTGTGCTTCCATGAAAACATGAAAATGAACGGATTATGCATTTGGTTTTCTCTGTCTTTTTATTGAAAAAAATTAGTCGTATGCATTCACATTGACTCTGGATATTCCTAAACACAGGTCAAGAACAGTTGATTTTATCGGCAAAAGGAGGCGCTTATCAGTCGCCATCAAGTACCTCAATCAGTGCGGCGTCCAGGTACACACATTCTTCATCTCCTCTGCCATCTCATCATCTAGACTCAATATATCCATGGATGATCCCTGCACCCACCTCATCTCCAGATTAGAACAAAAGTGTCATTAGGAGGGTAGGATCTAGGTAACTACTCACCTGTCCCAAAATGTAAGAGATTTTCTACACCATGATGGTGTCAAAAACGTTTTACATTTTGGGACGGAGGGACTACTAATTGTCCAGATATACTAATTTTTCAGCTAGGCAACAAAGTCAACGGGCAAATGATATAATCTTCAGATTAACTTATATTCGAAAATCAGTAGGCTTTTCATGATTGCCAGTGGTAGAACAAGTATATATTTCTTTTGATTATTGACATATCATAGCTTAGTAGAGTGGACCCACCAACATTGGATTTGGGAGGTCATTTAATAGGAAACACTTCGCCGCAAGTTTCATCACCATTGAGCACAATTCATCACAAGACTTTATGTGTTTGTTGAACTACATTGTCAAGGTAATTTAGTTGATACCTTTTTTTTGCCTCTCTATTTTTATCAAATCAACAAATGCCCGCATTTTGCACACCTATTTTTTTCCTAATAAAAGAAATGTGCCTGAGAAATTATATGTCACTGCTAATTAGTTCTATGTCATCTTAGTGCATGGTGATTAATGGTGTAATATTGATAATTGTTTTACTCATGCTGGTACTATAGTTCACCAAACACGTGTGTTGTATCCAGTCTTTCATGGTTTGACTAATGAAGTGAAGTTTTTTTCTTCTGTATTTACTGCTTGGCTGGAAATTTGACAGTTACCACACATAATGTAATGAACTTTAGTTGGATGTAAATGACTTCGATGAAGTGGAAGTGAGGTGTTCCTGTAGTAACATTTCTGATGAGTGTTACGGATTATAAAAAGTATCTTGATGCTTGATTTATGTAGGAGACAGTTTGACTAACTTGGAAAGTAGGATGAAGTGTGGTGCTTAATTGTGAATGATACGAGAAATGAATTTAGAGTACAATTACTATATAAACCGTTGTATTTACTTCCCTAATAATTTTAATTTGTAAAGAGTATACTAATTACAAGTATTCTCTATTTACTGTGTAGTATTGATAGATGAAGTGTGAGTTGCATATGCTGATCTGGATCTTATACTAATTATGCGCCTCCCTAATTGTGGCTGATCTGGAGCTCATACACATGTTGCGTGATAACTCCCTCTCTGTTTGTTGGGCTGTTGGCAGCTCCTTTTCGCCACGTTTGTAAGCTGTAACCACACTCTCTGATTATATTAATTAGAAAAAAGAAAGCTGCATTTGCTCATATTAACGTAGACTGGACCTGATCCAACAAATAGAAGACTTGCACATTGATTCCATCAACTGGTAATATTGTACAATGTTTTTAATCATGAGTGATAATCTGTTGCTGGTTCTGAACTCGACAAGGTTGAAAACTTTTTATGTAAGTTAATTCTTTCGACTTGTCGAAGAGACAACTGGGATGACTTTGATAAGATGCTCTGGTTGTACATTTCTCCTCTGGTCACTGAACCAAGAAAATGGGTTAGTTTATTGACATCATTTCCATGTAATTTGTGCAGTGAGAGGCCAAATATTTGTGGAGTAATATTTATGTTTGTGGCTCGATGTTGTATCGGGGTGATGTAGGGTCATCAACTCTTCAAGGAACAAGAGAGCAACACTTATATCAGAGGGGGGGCAAATGTCCAAAAAAGGTACTACACCTGCGTATGGAGAGCACGAACCAGCGGACGTGTGGCAGACCGAGTCAGAGAAACAATAGTTGATTCGCTGTTATAGTAAATATTACCAACATGTGTGCTTGTGTTCTCCCCCTTTCTATTTATTCATTGGAGCTTCTATCGGTATTTTAGAAAATGCTATATGTAAAAAATCCCTCCCACCAGATAACAAAATTAGTATTGTGTTCTAAGTGTGCTTCACAATGACAACATTTATCTCTATATTCTGTTAATAAATGCAATTAGTTGTTTTGTGGAGTGAAATCTGTGAGTACTGATCAAACTCAACAAAACAGGTTTTTTCCCATTTGATATGTCTATTTTCTTATAATTGTATTTTATTTTAACATAATACATGTGTGCGGTATATTCTTCTCTCAGGACATGTACTCATTAAAGGGTGTTGAAGGAGTCACGTGTTATTGTGTCATGGTGATATGAAAATGGGAAAATGAAACTACACTTTGTGTGGGAAGAAAAACAATCAAGTGCTTGATGAAATGTCTTGTGCCGATGCTATTCCGGTGAACGTTACCGAGTGTTGGAGCTTCCCCAAGTGGATGATCAAGGAACACAACAAAGATGTAGCGGCATAATTCACTAGATCCGGGGTCCGATGGAGAAGGATGAATGTAAGAGGAAAAAAACCCACATGATGTATCTTAGTGAGGCGAGTGTGGAGGAATGAGGAAGCCAGAAGTTCCCTCTAGATAGAAAACCGGAACTAATGTCGGGGTTCTCTGTATGACAATACGAAAAACACTTGTTTGATTTGTGTGTTTATATCATTTTTTGTTATCCAGTGGCAACACATGGACATTAAACTAACTGATAAAATATAAGAGATGTGCATCTTTCCCTAAAAATTGGGGTATTTATTTATCCACATCGTCGCCCGTGGCAATGCACGGACATTATACTAGTAAACTAAGGTAGCTGTGTTTGCATGCGCGTCGCCGGTCACCAAGCCCCGAGGCTAGATCTAAAACCCAGCTAGCAGTTGAGTTCCCACGGACACTCCCATGATCCTTGTGAACTCTTGGTCTTGGCTTCTGGCAACGCTCCTTGTGAACATGTCTGTTGTTGCTTGGGCTGATGTAGAGGTTTAGTTAAAGTGTAGATCGTTAATTGTTGTCACCCGGCTCTTACCGTAGCTGTGTTTTTTGTCGACTCCGTGTTTTCGGTGTGATTATTGTTTTCCCGTTATCCAGTGACCTCCTTTGGAAGCGCACTTTCTCACTATCTAGTATCGTTGGGCCGTGTACTGTGGGTTGTGTTTTATATAAAATGTTGTCAAAGCCTATTGCAAAGGCTTGACTTGTTTGTCGAGCTCGTGCCGGGGCACCTCACCAACCGTGATCAGGGGAGCGTGCATTGTCTCAAGCTCCTTCCGGAGAAACTCAACATATTTCTTGACGCGCTTGTGCGGGTTGTACTCCTCCATGAGCAGCTTGTAGTAATTAACCTAGTTGTAGTATAGTCCTAGATAGTTTGTTACTAAGTTTACTTAGATGCTGTTTAGGAAAAGGTCACGTCAGGTAAACCGTACTCGTGCGTGTACGAGTCGGGTTGCGTCGAGTTGGTTGCCGAGTCCGGCAGCGTGTTGGACGTGACAAAGTCCCTGTACCCTTTATATACGTGAAGAAAATCCCGGAGAGGTGAAAGTTTAAGCACCGCAAAATAGGTTTCTCTGTCCAGTTGTATCGCAAGTATCTGTCGCAAGTTACGTCGAGAAGTCGCCGGCTACACACGCACGTACAATCAAGAATCGATCAAGGTGCTTGCTTGCTAGCTTGTCTAGCTAGCTTGCACGTACGTGCACAGAAGGCAACACAGCTCGCCAAGCATGGGGAGCAGGTTTCGGATGACACCAGCCACCACTTCAATTGCCATGAGCAGCTAGCTTGCTTGCATGATCGATGTGTGGTGTTGGTTGCTTGTGGGCAGTGCTGGGATCTATGAGGAGCGTAAGCTAGCCAGTGTTGTGTATGCACGTATTATTAGATGGGCATTTTGTAGAGATTATTGGGAGGCGGTCACTTGCATCCATGGCATGGCCACTGGCCAGTGCACACGCATGTGTGGTGCATCTTAGGACATAGTACAGTACTACGTTGTTCAAAGCGAAATAAGCACGTTCGATGCGGCCTCGGGTGTCATAAACTAAACACGATGTGTTTGCATGTGCGTCGACAGTCAGCAATCCCCAAGGTCAGATCCAAACCCAGCTAGCAGTTGAGTGCCCCGTGCTTGCATGTGTCTGCTGTGTCCTTGGGCTGATTCGGAGGTTTAGTTTAAGCGGAGATTATCCGTTGTTGTCACCCTGCTCTTGGTGCTCATCTAGCTACTTGTTTATGATCTACCAAGCGCAGCAGCAGCGTACGCGAGCCTGCGTGTCTCGAGTCAATGCAAACGGTGGGTACAGTGCGCACATTTTCACCATTTACGTGAACAACTGCAGCTAGCGCATGCAGGCTGGAATCTTTCGTAAACTGAACTACTCCTTCTGTACCTCAATACTTGTAGCTGGAAAGAACTAGTCTAATTCTCCTCAACTACAAATATTTAGATACAGAGAGAGTAGTATTTCTTAAGTAAGTTTTCTAATACGGCCCATATTATATGCAAGTCACGAGGTACATCGGTCGGCCTTGTTTGGGGCAACGCACGTTGATACTAGCTTGTTTGCTTGTGCACAATAACTAATGGTCGACACGGCTATGCATAATACATGCTATTCGAGCATTGGTTGAGGTTAATGTTTGATCGGATTATGAAGATGGTTAGGTGCGAGTGTTCTGCTAATTTATGGGCGTTTTCTTCAGATTGAGGAGGTTGACTTAGTTGGATATGAGGTGCTTTTGATGACCCCTCCTAAAGATCTTTCGATGACCAACGCCATAGTGGAGATGTAGCAAATTGATGTAATACATTTTGCAGTATTAGAGTTGGAACGATGGGAGAGAGAGAAAACTCGCGTGTAATGCTCGCTGTATTGATTGATTCGGAGATTACACCATATATATCTGTACATGCCTAACCAGACTCACAAAGCTAGCCTTAAGACTCGGGCCTAACCATACTCATACGCACGACGTGCACACACACGTACTCTAACACCCCGCCGCAGTCGAGCCGTCGTCGCCTGGCAAGACGCATAGACTGGAACGAAAAGCTTGAAAAGCTGCCGCCGGGAGGCCCTTGGTCATAATATCTGCAAGTTGCTGAGTGGTAGGAACATGTACAATCCGGAAGTCGCCGAGAGCCACCTTCTCCCTGACAAAGTGGATGTCCAACTCGATATGTTTAGTCCTCCTGTGATGCACTGGATTGGTGGACATGTACACCGCTGAGATGTTGTCGCAAAACACAATCGTGGCCTTCGGGAGAGAACAACCAAGCTCATCGAGAAGTTGCCGTAGCCAAACACAATCAGCAACGGCGTTGGCGACGGCGCGGTACTCTGCTTCCGCGCTAGAGCGAGAGACGGTGGTTTGCCGCTTGGAGGACCAACTCACGAGTGCGCCGCCAAGGTAGACGCAGTAGCCCGAGGTAGAGCGTCGAGTGTCCGGGCAGCCGGCCCAATCCGCATCGGAGTAAGCCACGATCTCTGTGGAGGTGGAAGATGACAGGAAGAGGCCATAGGTGGAGGTTCCGCGCACATACCGCAAGATGCGTCTGACGATGGCAAGATGGCTGTCACGAGGATCATGCATGTGTAGGCATGCTTGCTGTACTGCATAGGCCAAGTCAGGGCGTGTCATGGTGAGGTACTGAAGCCCACCAGCGAGGCTGCGGTACTCGGAGAGATCGTCCACCGGGGAGCCGGCATCAGCAGCAACCTTGGGTGACGTATCAACTGGGGTGGATGCAGGGTGACACTGAGACATGCCGGCTCGTTGAAGAAGCTCGTCGGCGTATTGGGCCTGGTCGAGGAAGAACCCACGCGCCGTGCGATGAACTCGGATGCCGAGGAAGTAGTGGAGATCACCCATGTCCGTCATGGCGAACTCGTGCTGGAGCTGATCGACGATGTGGCGGAGAAGGGTCGTCGATGAGGCGGTGAGGACGATGTCGTCGACATACAACAGTAGGTAGGCGGCATCACTGCCCCGCCGTAGGATGAAGAGCGAGGCGTCGGAGCGGGACGCGGTGAACCCGATGGTGGCGGCGAAGGTGGCGAAGCGGTGGAACCAAGCCCGTGGCGCCTGCTTGAGGCCGTACAACGACTTGGAGAGTCGACAAACATGATCACGACGAGTGTCATCAACGAACCCAGCCGGCTGATAGCAGTAGACCTGCTCATCAAGAACACCGTGAAGGAAAGCGTTTTTCACGTCAAGCTGGTGGACAGGCCAGCCGCGTGAGCATGCCAGTGTGAGCACGGTGCGAATCGTCGCCGGTTTGACCACGGGAGAAAAAGTTTCCCCAAAGTCGATGCCCGGACGTTGAGCGAAGCCACGAACAACCCAACGGGCTTTGTAGCGATCCAGCGAGCCATCGGCTTTTGTTTTGATCCGGAAAACCCACTTGCCGGATACGATATTTGTGTGAGGCGGTCGTGGGACAAGTGTCCAGGTAGAGTTGGCCATGAGAGCATCATATTCGGCATGCATAGCCGCGCGCCAATTAGGATCTTGAAGCGCAGCGCGGACGGAGGAGGGAATCGGAGAGATGGTCGTGGCCTGCAAGTTTGCATAGCGTGGGTTTGGCTGAAAAATGCCGTGACGAGCGCGCGTGAGCATCGGATGAACGTGTGATGCCGGCGGCGGGGTCACAGCGGTGGTAGACGGAGAGATGGTTGGCTGAGCGCTAGGGGAGGGTGGGGCCGTTGGGGCGGGAGACGAACCACGTGCAGCGGACGGAGGAGTGCGTGCCTGCATGCGCGTGGAGGTAGAGCCGTGTTGCATGCGCGTGGGGGTGGGGCTGGTTTGCATGCGCGTGGGTGCGTGGGCAGTTTGGATGGGGGAGTTGGGGCCCGAGCCAAGTGGCGTGCATGGAGCGGCCGGTTCGGGAGCGACGTAATCAGCGGGAGCGGCATCGGCTGGATTTTCTGTTGAGACCGGGGATGGATCGGGCAGCGTTTTAAACGGGAAGACAGATTCCACAAACGTAACGTGCCGAGAAAAGATGATACGCCGTGAGATGGGATCGTAGCAACGATAGCCTTTCCGATCGTCCGGGTAGCCAAGGAATACACAAGCGACAGAACGGGGGGAAAGTTTATGAGGTGTCGTAGCGAGTAGATTGGGATAGCAGAGACATCCGAACACGCGTAAATGACGGAACTCAGGTACGCGGCCAAAAAGCAACTCGAACGGTGTGGTGATGAGGCGAGGTTTGCACGGACGCCGGTTTAGAAGGTAGGAAGAAGTAGCGAGAGCTTCAGCCCACCAACGTGGCGGCATGGAGGCATGGAGAAGAAGGGTACGGACACCGTCGTTAAGAGTGCGAAGAATGCGCTCCGCCTTCCCGTTTTGTTGGGAAGTGTATGGGCAGGTGAGTCGTAGGAGAGTACCATGGGACCCAAAGAGAGTACGATTGGCAGCGTTGTCGAATTCGCGACCATTGTCGGTTTGAAAGGCAAGTATGGGGCGAGAGAATTGTGTTTGGACATAGGCGTAGAAGAGAACAAGGAGGCGATGAACTTCGGACTTGCGACGAAGCGGAAAGGTCCACACATAATGAGTAAAATCATCAAGAATGACTAAATAGTATTGATAGCCGGATACACTCAAGACGGGACTCGTCCATAAATCACAATGACAAAGTTCAAAGGGAAAAGTTGTTTGTGAAGTAGATGAAACAAATGGGAGCCTAATGTGTTTGCCTAGACGACAAGCATCGCAGTGAGGCGTCGAGCTTTTATTGTTGGTGAACTTGAAGTACGAAGAGGCCTTGGCGAGGACAGCGGCGCCGGGGTGACCGAGGCGCTGGTGCCATATGTTGGCGGTGACGGTGGCGGCGAGGCAGTTGCGAGGATGCGCGAACGTGTAGAGGTCGCCGGCAGAGTCACATCGGAGAAGCACCGTCTTGGTGGCCAGGTCCTTGATAGAGAAACCAGAGGGGTCAAATTCCACCGAAACAGAATTATCACGAGTAAAAGCTCGAACAGAAACTAAGTTTTTGATGAGGGAGGGAGAGATGAGGATTTCAAGAAGAGAGAGGGGACGGGAGGAAGTGGGAAGAGAGGCAGAACCAATGCCTACGATGGGAAGGATGGAACCATCGCCTACAACGATGGAGGAAGGAGAGGTTGAGGTGGGAGAGGAAAAGGATATACCAGCGCCTGAACTCATGTGGGACGACGCGCCGCTGTCGAAGACCCAGTCGCCGCCGGGGGTGGAGGGCGGCTGCACAGACATCTGATGGAGCGCCGCGATGAGAGCGGCCTGGTCCCACTGCGGAGACGGTGCGGGGCTAGACGTCGCCTGGAGCGCATGCTGGGGCGCAGGAGCAGGAGGGCGCGCGCCAAGGATGCCCTGAAACGTCCCGGCAACAGTGGTGGGAGGGCGTGAGCCGGCGCCGTGGTGGCCGGGGGCAGGCACGCCCCCGCCGTAGGAGGAGCCGGCGCCCTGAGACTGGTTGTGCTTGCGCTTCTTGCGGCCGCACGACCCGGAAGAGCCAGCAGAGGGGCCGGCACCTGCAGATGGGAGGCCCGGCGGCGCCATGTTGAGGAAGGGGGCCGAGGTTGGTGCAGGCGGGGGCGGGCGAGCAGCGTAGAGCGCGTGTGCGTGCGCCAGAAGGGCGGAGCGGGCGGCGACGCGCGCCTGGCGGGCGAGCCGTTGCTCCTCGAGCTGGAGAAAGGCGCGCAGCTTGATGAAGGAGGGAAGGCGTCCGCTCGTCATGTGAGGCACAGCGTGCTGGAAGCGGTAGTCGAGGCCGCGGAGGACGTTGTGGACGAGATCCCGGTCCTTGACGCGATGCCCAAGGTCCCGGAGAGTGTCCGCCATCTGCTTGAGCTTGGAGGTGTAGTCAACGACGGAAAGCTCGCCCTGCATGAAGCCATGGAACTCGTCGAGGAGGTAGGTGATGCGGGCGTCCCGGTTGCTGCGGAAGAGAGAGCGAAGGGAACGCCAGAGCGTGTACGCCGTCTCCTTGCGGTCCGCAACGATCTCCAGGGTTGAGGGAGTCACGGTGGCGTTGTACCACGAAAGGATGGCGAAGTCAGTGAACACCCAGTCGGAGGAGGCCTGTGCCGGCGAGCCATCAACGTGATGAGTGAGCCCGAACTTGGCGAGGGCGTCGAGGAACTGACGACGCCAGAGTCCATAGTTCTCCTTCTCGAAGTCAAGGATGACCAAGACGTGGTCGCGGATGCGAAGACTCTGGATCTGGAGAGTGGGGAGAGTCTGGGTGGCCACGGGAGGGCCGAACTCCTCGTCGGAATCGGAGCCGCCGGAGGAGAGTTCGGACGAGGAGCTCATGATGCGAGGTAGAGGAGGAGGCAGCGGAAATTGAGGATCTAGAAAACTGATACCATATTAGAGTTGGAACGTTGGAGAGAGAGGAAACTCGCGTGTAATGCTCGCTGTATTGATTGATTCGGAGATTACACCATATATATCTGTACATGCCTAACCAGACTCACAAAGCTAGCCTTAAGACTCGGGCCTAACCATACTCATACGCACGACGTGCACACACACGTACTCTAACATGCAGTAAACACCATCTGATCGATCAGATCTCGATCACCACCACCAAGTCGTGGACCGTAGCGCCGTCGGTCCGCCACCGCATGAGTGCAATGCTATCACCCGAGGCGTCATGCCAGATCCGCCAGATATGATATGCATCGCCGCCACCAAACAACACTAGCGACCGTTGGCCACAATATCTGGCACAAGGGGACTCTAGTAATTGGCTAGACGACGAGGCCCCAACCCAGGCAACCAACTGGCCGCTGGCTCCTAGCAACCTGTAGGTTCCTCGTCTCCATGACGAGCTATTGATGCCTGGGAAATGCCTCCGATCCGGGACACCACAATGTGCAGCTCCAGAGCATCGCACAACTGAAGCTCCCAGCCCTTCCCCACGCTGCCACGCGCAACCGATGTACTTCTTTAAAAAAATTCTTTACGTTTTTAGGAATTCACTATTTACCCCTGGAGCATATGCAAATGATGTTTTGCATGCTAAAAAGTTGTGAAAAAACTTACACATTGTACATGTACACGAGGGAGAGAGGGTAGCGCACCGCAGCTGCGATCATGCCTGAAGACTCGGACTAGCAAGATTACTTACACAGTACAACGGTACAAAAAATACATAGCTCGAAGCTCAGCAGACATGTAGTTCCCTGCCCATTGGCAGGGAGCAGTCGATCTAGGGGAGAGCGAGGCGAGCGGGTCGTTGGAGGTGCACAACCTCCCCGAGAAGGTGCTGCCCTTTATCTCCAGTTGGCTTTGCTATGATCTTCTCGCCCAGTTCCAGGGCGCAGTGATGATGCCTGCCAAATCTGTGCAAGTACGGTGAAAGAAGCACGGGGCTGCATCTTCACGGACCTGGCCCTTCGGGCACTTCTGAATTCTTGGCACTCAATATTCTCAGGACAAGCACATTGAATACATAATTTTAAAAGGTAAATAAATAAATAGTGGATTTAGTTGTTCCTCTCAGCTTGACAGCTTATTATTTATGCAGTTTTTCAAGCACCGGACTGGGAACCTTCTTACAATCTATCGTCTGTGCTGAACTTACAAGTGGTATGAAACAAATCCCTAATATAGTACAGGGCTTGATTAAATTCTGCACGTTGCAAAGAGCTCAGCCACAACTATTTCCCAAGCTGAGACCACCACCATCGTTGATGTGAACATGCATCTGGCTAGTCGGCCGTGCCAAGATAATATGTGTGTGTGTGTGGCATCTGGCTAGTCGGCCGTGCCAGAGAGAGAGAGAGAGAGAGAGAGAGAGAGAGAGAAACAGATCTGGCTGGGAAAACGTACATAGATTGATCAAGCCTTCAGTTTTTTTCCTTCAAAGAAGTCTGAGATCTGGTTCTCCAAATCCTCAGGTCTGTACTTCACATACTTTACAAAATTCCTTCCTTTCTCTAGCTGGCCTCGGTACCTTCCAACAAACGAACGGTATGCTGGAAGGACATTCTCTGAGATGGAGATCTTCAACTCCTCTCTCAGCTGAGGATCCACAACCTTCCATGATGTATGTGTCCTGTATAACTCCTCGTAGGTCAAGTTGAAATTCTTGAACCTTTCCTTCAGAGAATCCTTGAGTGTACTCGACGAACCTGATGTATGTGACAACCCATCGTCCTTCAGACAATCTAATACCCTATTCCATGAAGATCGGAGGTACCCTGCGGCACACGTCCTGATCTGACCGCGGCGCTGACGGATCCACTTATCCCCAAGCACAGTCTTCAGTTCTGAATCATTCACCTTCTGCACAATGTACCACAGGTTGTTCATCAAAAAGATGTTCCGCAGTGCCTCGTCATCATACAGCTTCGATTTATCCTCAATTTTGTCCAATAGACGTGTTACCAATATCAGCAAACAGTGTGCCAAAGGAGTAGGAGTCACGTCTACATTTTCCAGCTCAATCTCGCAGCCATCAAGTAGATGATTCATGGAGCGGCTGTACTCTACTAGCAGACGTACATAGTTCACGACGTAACGTGTCAATGGATGGATCTCGCCGCCTGGCAGTCTTTTGCGAGAAGACTCCCCCTGTATCGCGTTGGCAAACTCAGCAACTGTGTCACGCACTGCATCGCCTAGCCTCACAAGATTCCGCTCTGCCTCTTTCTTGACAAAATCCTTCCCTTCGCCTGAGAACAAAGCCTCGAGCTCTGGCAGCAACTCTTCTAGTGTCTCATACATACCCAGAATGCGGAACAGCTTCTCCGGCGACCTCTTACCAATCACAATGCCATCACCAAATCTGAGCAGTTGCAAGACGCATCCTTTGGCCGCCTCAGTAAAGCACTCTTCCTCAGTGACGGCATCGGCCGCAAAGATCTGGTTACATATGCGGCGCTCCTCAGCAAGAAGGCCCTGGATGACCACCTTGAGCGCTTGGGTCCACTTCTTCATCTTGTCGTCGAGGATGGACCATTCCAGCCTTTGCGCCTCATCCAAGCTCATGTTGTCAACCCCAAGCATATCAAGGCACTCCACAAGCGTGTCCCGACGCACCTCACTGTAGACCAGGCTAAGCTCTGGCGCATAGCCAGCACATAGCATGACGTCTGCGATGTCCTTGAGGGTGCTCACAGTGTCCGGGAAAATGAGGCAAAGCCGGTTATGCATGACGTCTGGCAAGTCCTTGAGGGCACTTCGAGTATCCGGGAAAATGAGGTAAGGTGAGGTCTCGCCATCCGACACTGAGCTCAACGTGCCCCAACCCATAGACTCGTCTCCCTCGTCAGAGACCGAGGTCCATGTGTAGTCTAGGTCGATGGAAGATGCGTAATTGGATGTCGGTAGGAGGAAGGCGTGCAGGTCCTCTGCGGTGAGCGAAACCGTCCCGCCGATCAGCAGCTGATGGAACTCTTCCTCGAGTCGCGTCATCGCGACCTGCAGCGCCCACTCGACGTGTGGCCCAGCTGTGCCCATGAGGCAGGAAGCTGCGGCGAGGTACTCCTTGCCGTCCTCCGGCGACGCAAACACAAGCCTGACCCCCGCCGCCACTGATTCCCACTGCTCCACCAACTGCAAGGCCTCCTTCACAGCCGTGTTGCTCTCTTCGTCTAGCTCGTCGTCAACGGTGCTGGGTCCCAATATCTTGTTCTCTGCCTCTGAGATGTCATTGACTAACAAAAACAAGTGGCGGTCAAAACCTTTAGTAATATAAACTGGGTTAACGGGACGAAAGGCCAAATGAGAGGGACAGAGAAGATTACCTATATTCTGAAGATGTGAGGCCGGTAGCGTAGCAAGCCATGCACTGACATCTCGTCAAAATCAGAATCAAAGTCAAAGCAGGAATTAAATTTCAAGGCAACTAAAGTGCACAAATAAAAGTTAATCTAGCAGCACCTTATGTATGGGAGTTTCTTGGCATCTCCCTTCAAATTCTTCTCTTGAGCTCCAAGTTGTTTCCATGTCTCTTTTGGAGCCTCGGTGTACTTGTCGTAATTACCACAATAATTCCAATCCACCCATTGTACACTGATGATGGGGGTATTTGGATGCTTGCTAATGGCATCAGCCAACACCGACTGTGCAGACCTTCTATCACATTCATCAGCACCGGCTCCCCCAATTTTTATGGAGATCTTCTTTAGGCCAATCAGGCGCTCGAACCCAGCAGCTACCAGGCTGTATTGCTCCATTCTGTTAGCATTAAAACCTAGCTTGAGATTTTGAACTTTGGGCATTGCTGCATCTAAAAAAGTAAGGCATGGCGCAACACACACAAACTTGAAGTCCTTGAGAACCAAGAATCCCTCATCGTCATAGATGATCCTTTTTATGGGTGCGCTCCACACGAACAACGAGAGAGCGGTGAGGGAAGGCAATCCTTTGAGAATAACAACATCTTCACTTGACACCTTCCTAACTGCTATCTTCAAAATGACAAGCTTTGTAAGATCCTTTGTCCACTCAGGTAAGCTGGAGAAGATGCAGCAGCGCCATGACAACTCTAACCTCTGAAGAAGAGCTGGAGAAAGCGGAACAATTGTGAAGACATCCCAAGAAATGCTCATGCTTGGAGCACCGACATCACCCTGAGTTTCTACATGAGAGGAGACTGCAGGTACCAGACATACACACTTGAGATTGCTTAGTTTCCGAACTATCAAGCCCAGGCATTCCAAGTTCTTTTCCAGGTTATCAGGCTGTAATGTGGAACATGTGAGACGAAGATCCTGGAGATTGGTCAGATCACCAAGGCACATAATAATTTCTGTCGAGTTCTTGCAGAGATCAATAACACCCAGAGTACGGAGAGATGTCATGCGGCCAATATCAGTGGGCAGATGAGCCTCGCTAGGAATACTGAGGAAGAACAAGCCCGGCAGATCGACAATATCTGATGGAACTGCACTTACATCAGCATCAATTTCCCATGCCACCAAATCTTTTAGCCGTTTCATCTGGGCTGGAAGCTCCACACTCATATGACATGCATCAAGATGAAAATACCTCAGTCGGAAGAGTTCTGAAATTTCACTTAGATTACAACTCGGGTCATCAGGTTCAGTGATGTTGCCACTCAAGTCATCAGATCCAGCAAAGTTGTCACTCCTGTTATCAGGGCCAGCCCATAATTTAAGGATCAGAACCTGAATAAACCGGAACTTCATAAAGGAAGGCGTACACTTGAGCAATCCAGAAAAGGCAAGAGATCGAACTTGTGACAGTCTCATACTTGCCGGCATTGGCGGTGTGGCATGTTCAACATTGCCGAAGTGGAGAGCCAGCCGACGAACTTTGTCAGCAAGCCTTATAGTGGTCTGGGAATGATCTAATGCAATGCTGAAATTCTCTTCTACGGACTTGTATCTAATAAAGTGAAGTACCATGGCGTGCACTCTGAATGAAAGAATTTCATCATTGCAGTTGATATCCATAGGTTGGATCATTCCTCTGTTAACAAGCTCATCAAAATAGTTCCGTGCAACTTCCTTCCCACCGTTCCCATCCATTGCATAGATGAAACCTTCGGCTATCCACTGCTTCACCAAATCATCCTTCCAGATTACACAATCCTCTTCATACAAACATAGATATAACATGCTTGCTTTCAAACTGTGAGGAAGATTGTCATAGCCAAGGTTGAGAACTTGTTTTATCCCTTCCAAACTAGTATTTGTGCTTGAATCCGAACTCAGTGAATTCTTTATGTAATTCCAGTGCTCTATGCTGCTCGCTGGCTGACCTGCCAAGAGACTGGCCAATATAATAATTGCTAGCGGCAAGCCACCACTTCTTTTTATAATTTCATTAGAAACTTCCTTGAGAACCTGAGGACATCCGGCTTCATGGCCAAAAACTGTACCTAAAAACAGTTCTCTTGACTCATCTTCACTAAGCGGTTCCTTCTTGAAGATATACTCGGAGGTATCTGCACAGCATGTCTGAGCTATAGCATCAACTTCAGTGGTTGTCAATATTCTACTGCAACAATTTCCCTTTGGCAAAGCATGATTAATAATATCCCAGGTTGATGACGCCTGCAGATTATCAATTACAATTATGTACCTGCAAAAAAAGCATTGATATTATGTTCTCAGTTAATATTAATATCCCAGGTAGATGGCACCAAACAATAAGGGGAACCATCTCTTAGTATGATGGTGGACTGATGTTGGCATCATTCTGGTGAGCAGAAAGGAGGAGAATGGGGGTGGAGCTGGGGCAGAGAGTGGAAGGGCTTCAGAGAGCGAAGGATACAATGAATACACCGGAGGCAATGCTGTGGCGAAGCTGAACATGGAGCGCGGTGTGTCAGAAACGAAAGTGAGCGAGGCTATGTTGAATCATTCAGTTTTTCTTCAGTTTTTTTATAAGTCCAGTCAGTGACAGATGACATCTGAATTTTGTAAAAATAAATAAAAAACCGGTTACCCGAGCATTTGGGGTTTCAATTAAACTGAAATTTCTTCGACTAAACATGTGCACATCAGACCGTAATAACAGCAGTTTCTCAATGTCAGTAGCATTTCGACAGGATTTAACAGAAATTTGGACAGTGTGACACGGCAAAACAACAAATTGGTCAACACAAGACAAACAAAACAAAAAACATTTTTATTTGGAAGTCGACATCTATTGATAGAGAGCACTACCAACTGGACTTAGGCATGGGAACCTGGCAATTCATATTACAGAGCAATTCCTTTGCACCACCCCAACCGGAGGTCTCTACTGTTGCCCTCTCTTCCACCTCCATCGAGTCATGGTGGACTGTCACAACCATGTGCAAGACCAAGCGTGACAATCTACATGCTACGACGGTGGCGGCTTACATCGCCTGTAATATTTGGAACAAGCGGAATCGGCGTGTTTTTAAGAAAAAAATTGCTACTGTGCATGGTCTGCATCACTGCATGCCATGATCAGAGAAGAGATCGGCCTCTTTGTTGGGGCCTGGGAGATTTAGACGATGCTGTTTAAGGGGACACGTTTGCTTTGGTCATCTGGTCCCTGTTTTTTTTTACACTCTTCTTTGTATCCCTGCGGCTGCACGCACCTAGCTTGTAAAGTTTCCCCCCTTCTAAATGAAAAGGCAGAGCACCTGCCATTGCCCGCTCAAAAAATAAATCCAGAACACTACCAAGTGTAGTGGGTGATTTCAAATGGGCGTGCGGTGTTGAATATATATGTTGCATGTATTTGTGTATAATCTGGCACACCTCCTAGTTGTGTATAGTTGAGGTAGAGGCCCACTTGTACTCCATATATACGTGCACCGTCACCCTATCAATACATCGATCATTGTATTGCCAAACTATCTCTCTACATGGTATCACCTCCCAAGGTCCTGCCCTAGGGTACGCCGCCGCCGCCACCGCCGCGCCCTCTCGCGCGCACCGCCGCCGCCGCCGCCGCCCCACCACCACCGCTGCACCCCGCCGCCGCCGCGGTCTCCCCTACCGCCGCCGCCGCCTCGTGCCGCCACCGCTTCCGCTCCTTCCCTCCCGCGTCGATCTACAGCCGCCGCCGCCGCGCCTCCTCCTTCCCGCGCCGCCGCCTCTGCCCCGTCGCGCCACCACCCCTACCCGCCGCCGCTACCACCTCTCCGGTGGTCCTCGCAGCCGCTGCACCCCCCGCCGCCGCTGCACCCCTCCCTCCAAAACCCTAACCCTAGCCGCGTCATGGCCTCCCCGCACTCCTCCACCACCGGTTCGTCGAAACCCTTCGCCGGCCCCGAGCCCTCCGCCGCCGTCATTCGCGACCTCAACATCGAGGCCCGGGTCCCCGTCCGCCTCGACAGCTCCAGCTCCTCGCACTTCGCGTGGAAGACCTACTTCAACCTCATCTTCCGCGAGTACTATCTCACCGAGCACATTGATGGTTCCGTGGACGGCGACTACATGAAGGGCGATCCGGAGTGGTCCGCTATTGAGGCCACGCTCAACCGATGGTTCTATCAAACTATCTCGAAGGACATCTTCCACACGGTCGTTGCCGAGAATGACGACGCTTGCGCCGTGTGGACCAAGATCAACGCGCTCTTCACCAACAACAAACTTCAGCGCCTTGTTTTCTTGCAGCAGTAGTTCTTCAGCTGTCACCAGGACAACTCCACCATCGATGAGTACTGCATGCGGCTCAAGATGCTCGCCGATGAGCTTCGCGACATCGGTTCCGCAGTCAATGACAACCTCATGCTGAGCACCCTCACCGCCGGCCTCAACGAGGATTTCGGCAACGCGGCTTCTAACCTCACTTTGCTTCCCAAGCTCACTTTTCAGCGCGTCGTCGCGTACCTCAAGCTCAAGGAGCGCCGGATGACGAAGGTGAAGCAGCGGGTCCAGCACACCGCCCTCGCCGCCGGCACCACCCGCGGCGGTCCCGCTCCACCGGCCACGCCAACCCAGCCGCGCCCTCCTGCACCCGCCGGGTACTACCCGCTGCCGCCCGCGCCACTTGCGCCTCCTGCGCCTCCCCAGCAGCAGCAAGGCGGAGGGGGCCGGCGCAACCGGCGGGGCGGCGGAGGTCGTCGCCAGCAGCAGCCGGCCCAGGGTGCCGGGGGGGGAGGGGGCGCCGCGCGTCGAGCAGCCCCCTCCGCCGTGGGCAGCCGGGCAGAACCCGTGGACGAGCGTCGTGCATGCATATCACATGCCCGTCCCACGGGCTCCTGCGCCGGGCATCCTCGGTCCCAGCCCCGCCGGCCACTAGGCGTTCCTCGGCGCGCCCTACCAGCCGGACGGCACCGGCTACGGCGCCCCCCTCGCGCCGCCGCCTCTCGGTGGTTACGGTTCGCCCGCCCCGGTGCCGCCCTACGGGGGTCTCCTGCCGCAGTCGGTCTCGGCGCCCTGGGATCCCTCCCTCCTGGCCGCCCTGCACTTTGCACCGTCGCCGAGTAACTACGGCGGTGGAGGCGACTGGTACATGGACTCTGGTGCTACTGCGCACATGACAGCTCATCCCGGTAACCTAACCTCCTCCACTCCCGTTCATACACCCACTCGTATCACCGTTGGCAACGACTCTTCCTTACCTATCACTCATATCGCTAGCACTAGTTTTCCCTCTACTTCCACACCCATCACTATGTCTAATGTTCTCGTTTCGCCTGACTTAGTCACGGACTTAGTTTCCGTTCGTTGTCTTAATCGTGAGAACCCACTTACTGTTGAATTTGACGATGTTGGTTTTTCTGTGAAGGACGCCCATACCCGGATGGTACTTCACCGATGTGACAGCCCCGATGAGCTTTATCCCGTGCACGCCGGCGCCTCCACCTCCACACCCGTCGCCCTCGCCGCCGGCGTCGACCTTTGGCATGCTCGCTTGGGCCATCCCAACCCTGCCGTTTTGCATCAAATTCTTAGGAGTTTTTCTTTCTCGTGTAATAAGCTCGACAAGCATACTTGTGAGGCTTGCCGGTTAGGCAAGCACGTTCGTCTTCCCTTTAGTGCGTTTACAACTGTTTCCACTTTTCCGTTTCAATTACTTCATAGTGATGTTTGGACGTCTCCCGTTGCGAGTAACACGGGCTACCTATACTATCTGGTGGTTTTGGATGATTATTCTCATTATGTGTGGACTTTTCCTCTTCGTCGCAAGTCCGACGCCTTAGCCACACTCACGTCCTTTTTCTCCTATGTCACCACACAGTTTGGTCGCCCCATACTTGCATTCCAATCCGACAACGGAAAAGAGTTTGATAACCTCGCTCTCCGCACCCTTCTTGCCTCCCATGGCACCAACTTCCGCCTAACTTGCCCATACACCTCCCAGCAGAACGGCCGCGCCGAGCGCATTCTTCGCACTCTTAACGACTGCGTTCGCACGTTACTCTTTCACTCTAACGTGCCTGCCCGGTTTAGGCCTGATGCTCTTGCCACCGCCACCCTTCTAGTTAACATTCGTCCGTGTCATCCTCGGTGGAACTACGCCCCTCACCACCTTCTCTTCGGTGCACCGCCGTCGTATGATGGCCTTTGCATCACCGGGTGTCTTTGTTATCCTAGCACCGCGTCCACCGCTCCACACAAACTCGCAGCACGATCACTCCCATGTGTCTTTCTTGGTTATCCCTCTCACACCAAAGGTTACCGGTGCTATGATCCTGTCTCTCATCGCGTGTACACCTCGAGACATGTGTACTTCGTCGAGACGGTGTTCCTGTTTTTTCAGGTCTCTCCGGCTCCGGCTCCCTCGGCGCCGAACCCCGCGCCTCCTACTTGGCGCGACGCGCGGCCGCGACCTCCGGCGGCCGCACCGGCCAGGCGCCTTCTGCCGCCGCCCGGGCTCCCGACTACCTCCCCCGAGGTCGAGTCCGCCCGGACCCCTGGGTCCCCGACTCCCTCCTACGAGGATGCGTCGGACTCCCACCCCGACGCCATGGCGGACACACCGCCTCCCACCCCGGTCGGCGCCGCCTCTCCGGCCACGGGCTCGACATCCTCCTCGCCCGTCGCCTCTCCAGCTGCTATAGACTCGACCGTGGGCTCGGCCGCCGCTGACGAGGGACCCGCCACCACCGCGGGCACGAGTGCCACCGCTGGTCCGGCTCCCGGCATGACGACCCGCGCCCGGGCCAGTTTGTTCCGCCCGAGCACGCGCTACTCTTCCGACGAGTATGTGTGCACTGCCTCGACGTCGACACCGTCACCCATCCCTTCCTCCGCTCGTGCTGCTCTTCGGGATCCCCACTGGCTCGCGGCGATGCAGGAGGAGTTCGACGCCTTGCAGCGCAACCGCACATGGCATGTTCTTCCGCGACCCCCTCGTGGCAACGTCATCACTGGCAAGTGGGTGTTCCGCCACAAGACCCGCCCGGACGGTTCTCTTGAGCGCTATTTGGCTCGGTGGGTGGTTCGTGGCTTTCGACAACGCCCAGGAGTGGACTTCACCGACACCTTCGCTCCGGTTGTGAAACCGGGGACGATCCGCACCGTGCTTCAGTTGGCGGTCTCACGAGCCTGGCCTGTGCATCAGTTGGACGTCCCCAACGCCTTCTTGCACGGTCATCTTCCCGAGCAGGTGTTTTGTAAGCAGCCCACAGGCTTCGTCGACACCGAGCATCCGGACTTCGTGTGCTTGCTCTCCCGCTCTCTTTACGGGCTGAAGCAGGCGCCACGGGCTTGGTACCAGCGTATCGCTGCCTTCCTGCAGTCTCTGGGTTTTCGGTCCACCCGCTCTGATGCCTCGCTCTTCGTGTATCATCAGGGCACTGACACTGCATATCTGCTCCTCTACGTCGATGACATCATCCTCACGGCATCCGGCACCGAGCTCCTTTAGCGGATCATGGCTCGTCTTCGCGCTGAGTTCGCCCTCAAGGACTTGGGGCCTCTGCATTACTTCCTCGGCATCGAGGTGGTCCGTCGGGCTGACGGTTTCTTTCTGCATCAGCAGAAGTACGCCCACGAGGTTCTGGAGCGCGCCGGCATGCTTAACTGCAAGATGGCGCCCACTCCGGTCGACACGAAGGCGAAGGTTTCTGCTTTGGAGGGGTCTCTCGCGTCCGATGCAGCGTTTTATCGCTCCATTGTTGGTGCCTTACAGTACCTGACACTGACCCGCCCGGACCTGCAGTACGCTGTTCAGCAGGTGTGCCTCCACATGCAGTCCCCGCATGACTCCCATTGGACCCTGGTGAAGCGTATTCTCTGTTACATACGCGGCACCATGTCCTTGGGTCTCATCCCGACGGCCTCAGCCTCCACCGACCTTGTCGCCTACTCGGACGCCGACTGGGGCGGCTGCCCCGACACCCAGCGCTCTACGTCCGGCTATTGCGTCTTCCTTGGACCTCGTTGATCTCTTGGTCTTCGAAGAGACAGCCCACGGTCTCTCGCTCCAGCACCGAGGCAGAGTATCAGGCCGTCGCCAATGTCGTGGCGGAATGCTCTTGGGTTCGTCAGCTGCTACAGGAGTTGCTTTGTGATGTTCACAAGGCCACACTTGTCTACTGCGACAACGTCAGCGCGGTCTACCTCTCTGCAAACCCGGTGCACCATCGCCGTACGAAGCATATTGAGCTCGATATTCACTTCGTTAGTGAGCAGGTTGCACTTGGTCGTGTTCGGGTTCTCCACGTGCCGACGACGCAACAGTTTGCTGATGTCATGACTAAGGAATTGCCTACTCCCGTATTCGAGGAGTTTCGGTCCAGTCTCTGTGTCTCGGGCGACGCTTCGACTACCGGGGGTGTTGAATATATATGTTGCATGTATTTGTGTATAATCTGGCCCACCTCCTAGTTGTGTATAGTTGAGGTAGAGGCCCACTTGTACTCCATATATACATGCACCGGCACCCTATCAATACATCGATCATTGTATTGCCAAACTATCTCTCTACATGCGGCGTGCCCTTGGTTTTTTTTTTAAGAAAGAATATGCCCTTAGATTTAAGAAGACAGCTTTGCAATAACACAATAATAATAAAATTATGACCTCCCAAAAGAAACAACTTACGTCTTATCTTGCAGGTGTGCTTTGATCTCGAAGAGCAGTTTATGCACCTCGAAAGAGTCGGGGAGGTGGTGCCGTCGAACCTGCGAGAGTATGCTGGTGAGGAGCATCTTCATGTCTTGTTTTCGCGATGTCTGCACAAAAGCCCGGCACTCGAACTGGCCTCCAAGCTTATGGTAAACTTCTCTGGCGAGGGTGGTCTTCCCAACCCCACTAGTTCCAACAATGGACGCCACCTTGTGCTCTGGCTGTCCATCGTTAGCCAGCCAGCCGCAGAGCTGTTTGACGGGGCTGTCCATACCAACAAGGCGGATGGCAGCCTGGCCACATGGTGATGGAGCAGAGTGCTGGCGTTCACCCAGCTCCCCGCTGCTGCCGCTAGGCCGCCACCTGCAGACGCCAAGATAGGCTTTGTGCCGTTGAATTGCTTCCTTGACGCGAGTCCTGAACCCCGAGATCTCATCGGAGATCCACTGTCGCCGTTTCAGCTTGTCCGGGAACCGAGAGATCTTGACGCCGGGGAGTTTCTGGATCTGGACGGCGCCGATCCTGGCACCGCTGCCGCCGCTAACGGCGACGTGGCCGAGCTCGTAGATGAAGTCGTCGACGTCATAGGAGAGATCCCGCACATCCTTCATCCAGAAGCTGGCCGTCGAGGCAGGGGACTCCACCTCCGATGGCTCAAATAGGTAGCTGTCGATTAGTCCCTGCAGATCGGCTTGGAGGAAGCGGAGCTTCTTCTTCTCCTCCGCCCGGAGCACCTGATTGGGTCCCGATAGCAACGACTCGAGCTTCCTAGGGAGGGACCGCATGGCTCCCTGTGATGCACTGACCGGCGCCTCCATCATCTCCATGTTCCTGAAGCAAACCAAACACCATACATCGATTAGCGCCTCTGCTCTGATAATAACAACATTCGTAGGGACGGATAACTCAAGAACTAATTTTGTAGAAGTACCTTAGGATGAAGAGATCGACGAATGGAAGAATTGGGAGCTCTCCAGATCAAGGTGAAAAAAAAAATGAAGAATAGATCATCAAGGGTGGACTGGCAATCCAGACTCTTGGTAGTTGGTACCCAGCTCTCTGTGAGCCTTCTCTTCGTACTGAGGGATATGGACGAATGACTGGTTTCAACATGGCCTGCCTACCGGATTGGGAGGGATTATCATTGAGTCGTCCGTGATTTTTGTTTCTTTTCAAGGACAAAATAGGGACCACTTGTATTTTTCTTTTCAATCGTTAGCGCTTTTCCAGTTAAATTAGCTCAAGTGGGCCATTTCCTTTTAAAACAAAAATGATAAGTACAGTAAGCGCATCCCAAATGGACTAATCTAATTTAATTTGGCCACTTTTACGTCTGCCTGACCACTTTGAACCCTTGTTTGTCCATGCAAGCAATCATGCCCTTTAAATTATGGGGCATGCTACGCGTCCACCGGCTGATCCGGGTCGCGAGCCACTAGATTTGCTCCATCGAGTGAGCCGGGTACGCCTTCACCACTGCAGGTCTGCAACACGGGTCTTATTGCAGAATTATTTCTGCAACATAGATCTTGTTGCAGAATTTTTTTGTAGCAACCGTCTTGTTGTGATTTTTTCTTTTTTGCAACAGAGGTTTCGTTGCATTTTGTTTGCAACTAAGATCTTGTTGCAAAAATATTCCGCAATAGAGGTTTTGTTGCAAAACATAAATCCGTCGTAGACTATTGCAACACCGTATATGTTTCAGAAACATAGTCCTTGTTGCAGAACCGGTATACGGGACGTCACTTGGACACATGCCATACAGAGGAGGTAGCAGATGCGGCCACTGCGATCCACCAGATGATGGTTAGCTTTTCCCTTAAATTATCCGGTCACATGCATATTATTGGTGGGTGAAGAGGGAGAGAAAAATAAAGAAAGAAAGAATTAAGCTAGGCCATGTCCGACGTGGCGGACCAGAATACCCCTCCCCGTTCCCGCATATGGGTTGGGTTCGAGGTTTTGCGCACGGTCCAAACATGCATAACATAAAAGTTATATCACTAGAAATTTCTTTCACATACAAATTTGAAGATATACTTGTGTCAATGGTCAAGGCAACCTTGAAAAATGTATTAGACTCTATATATTTGAATGGAGTGAATATTTTTTTTCTAAAAACACCCTAAGGGCATCTTATGTCCGATATTTATCAAGAAAATTAATCAGTAGACAATACAAATGAAGGATAATTAGACACAAAAAGACATGTCCAAAATACAATTATGTCGAAAACTATACTGGTCGTCTTCTTCCATCTTTTCTTCATCCCCCGCCAGAGTATGGGAAATACATTGAACATGCGTGAGGGATATGGACACCTACAAATGTCTTCACCATATAAGGCTTTGAAGACCATAATAGCCAACCACCGCTGACAACGAGGTATAGTAGTCACTGAAGAACACACTCCTATGGGCATCTTATGTCCGATATTTATCAAGAAAATTAATCAATAGACAATACAAAAGAAAGAAAAAACAAAAAGGACAGATCCCCACACCTATGGCCACCAGTGTGTCCGCCAGACGGAAGAGAGAGGGGGGCGACATGGCAGCGCGGAAGAACCCCTAGTAGCCACGACTTCTATTCTCTAGCCTTGTTACTTGCTGCTAATTAATCGCTTTCCTATGCGAGATTGGTTTTCCTAAACCCGAGAGTAGTGCACCATTTATTCCCCGCTTTCCACCCAATAACATGTATCTTGAGATCTATGTAGTATGGGCAACATCGACGAGTAGTCCATAGGGCATCTTCAACGCTGCTCATCAAATCCTTCCTATTAATTTATCCGAGTCTGATGGTGCGAACATTTTTAGGCCCCCCAACACTATCCTTAGTTGTTTGTGGAACACTAAAAGCACAACTTATCTCTAGGTGGTTTTGATAATTAACAACAACATATACTTCATTGAACTAATAAGTTTATTAAGTATATTTCAGAAAAAATCAATGAGTGGATTGACTAGGAATTGCGAGATCGATCCCCTAAGATGCAAAGAACTTTTATTGGCAAAAGCTTTAATACTCTACATTTTGCTTCATATGATTTTATCACAATTGAGTCCATAGGAAAGCCAATACTATTAAGAGAGGATGAGGTACTAAAGATGATCTTGTTGCTTAAGTGCTTAGAGATATGCCACCAAAAGTCTCAAACAAATTCTCAAAAAACCCTCTGTCCTAAACCCTAAACTTCAAATTCGGTGCCACCAAGATTTTCACTTTGGTCCCACCGAGACAGAGCCTATGCCAAACACTAGCACATCGGTAGAAACGAGACTGGGTTCGGTGCAACCGAAAAAACAGTAGCCAACTCTCTGTGTTCAGAATATTGAATTTTGGAACTTTCAAGTTTTATATTTTGGAGTCACCGAAGCACTGGATCTATTTAAGGTTTGTCGAATCGGTCTCACCAAGATGTTTCTTTCGATCTCACCGAAAAGCCAAAAGTTAGGACATTTTGCACTAGTCTGTAGAACCAAGTTTGAACTTTGATTTCATCGAGTTGGGCAACAATGTTATAACGGTTGGATTTTTGGAGAAGGCTATAAATACCCCTCCACCCCCTCTCATTCAGAGACAGAGCACTCAAAACGAATCTACACTTTCACCATTCATTTTCTAAGAGAGAACCGCCTACTCATGCATTGAGATCAAGATATTCCATTCCAACCATATGATTCTTGATTTCTAGCCTCCCAAAGTTGCTTTCCACCCAATCATCCTCTTCTACCAAGCCAAACTCTGTGAGAGAGTGATTGAGTTTTGAGGAGACTATCTTTGACGCACAAGAGCAAGGAGTTCATCATCTATATACCGTATATTACCTTTTGGAGAGTGGTGTCTCCTAGATTGGTTAGGTGTCGCTTGAGAGCCTCCAAATCGTGTGGAGTTGGACCAAGAAGTTTGTAAGGGCAAGGAGATCGCCTACCTTGTGAAGATTTACCCCGAGTGAGGCTAGTCCTTCGTGGATGTAAGCCATGGTGGAATAGACAAGGTTGCTTCTTCGTGGACTCTTAGTGGGCGGAGCCCTCCATGGGCTCGCGCAACTATTACCCTCCATGGGTTGAAGTCTCCATCAACGTTGACGTACAATATCACCTATCGGAACCACGCCAAAAATCTCCGTGTCTTCATTGTGTTTGATCTTCCAATCCCTTCCTCTACTTACACTTGCAACGTCATTACTTTCCGCTGTACTACTCTTAGACTTGCATGTGTAGGGTGTGCTAGACTTGATAATCTCATTAAAACTTACCAACCGATAAAATTAGGAAAATGTTAAGTTTTTATAGGTCAAGTAGTCTAATCATTCCTCCTCTAGACATACTTTTAATCCTACAAACGCACCAAAAGTCTGAGATCTCCCAGATTGGTCCCAAATCGGGAGAGCTCTATGCAAGTCCAGATAATCCACCCCACCCATCGTGAGTTGGACCACGTCTTTCGGCAACACATGTCTATTACTCATCTCTTTCTCCTCTGGGTTTGCCTCAGTCATATGCCACAATATTAAAATTGAAGGATACTATTGGAGGGCCTCCGCTTAATTAGCTAGTTGTCCGCGGAAACATTCGGATGTGTCCACATGCATTTGGGCAAGCCCGTTTAGGGCATCTCTAACGCATATCACCAAATGAACCTCACCAATTTTCTACGAACACATTTAGATGTGTCCTAGAATAGTCAGCAGGGGGAGGCCATCCAACCCGAGTCACCAAATAAAAACGGACTATGGTTTTTCATTGATTTTTCGTGTTATACATAGCAAAAGACCCCGAAAACTACTAAAGCAAACTCGAGAGGGGGGGGGGGGGGGGGTGCCTGGCCGACTTTAAGGGATAGTTCTTTTCCTACTTCAACGGGCTTATTGTCAAAATAAGCTAAAAGCTGGAAAGAACTCGTTTTGAAGTCCTGCCTTAACTTATTTCCATCGGTCTCTTCTTCACAATGAGAAAAAGCTGGGGTAGGAGGTGCTTCCTGCATAAGCTGACTTCAAGTCGAAGGGGTATACCCAGTTGCCCTTGATTTTTGCACTTAATTACAATGGTTTGTCCACCGAGCCCAACCGCTGTCACAACCGAACGAGACCCGAGAAACGAATCGACCAGAGCCCTCGCCCCCTCACCTGCTTCCTCGCCACAAGAGCTAGGGTTCTCAAGCCGCCACCGCCGCCGACGAGGCCGATTCCCATCAGCCTCCGCCGCCGCTAGCCGTCCTCTACGGTCGCCCCTGCCGCCGCTCGACCCGCCGCCGCCTCTAACTTCCTCCTCTGCTCGATCCACCGCCGCCGCTAGTCGTACCCTACAACACTTGAGGCCGAGAAGGCAGCACATAGCAGGCAGCAGGCCGAGCATGCGACAACTTGTCCAATCTAGCCGCTGCCTCACGTCCCTCCGCAGTTCCTCCGGCAGCTACCTCCGTGTCCGAGCTTTCTCGTTGTCTAGCCAACGCCGGACCCCTCCAAGCTCTCTGATTCACAATCGAGCAGCAAATGCTTCACAATCTCGCGGCTATTAGGAGTAGTAGAGTTAGTTACAAAAAACCACCACATTTCGGACTTGTGTTGCAGAAAACCACCTAGTCACTAATTTATTGCAAAAGTCACCGCGCATTCGGTAATATTTTTTCAAAAAACACTGATTGGAGGATTTAGCCCGTTTATGTACTTTCTGACGGTGGGGCCGGATAATAAGGAGCTGACATGGCAAAAACACTGAATAGCGGGGCCATTTCATAAAAAACAGAAATATGAAGGACGAAAACGTGAAACACTCAAAGGATAAGACCATGGCTCATGGCAGGCGGTTCCTTGCTCATGGCCGGCGGTTCCTGGCTCTGCCGCAATCCTGTGCCTCGCCGGCGGTTCCTCGGGTGTCATGGAGGTAGAGAGAAAGAGGAGGGGCTGCGTGAGAGAGAGAGAGAAAGAAGAAGGGTGAGAGACATGGGAGGGAGAGGGGGTGGCAGTGGTGCCCCGTGCACCGGCGAACTGGCAGCGGTGAGCTGTGGGGGCGGCTGAGGATGCCCAGATTCTGTCGGCTGAGGATGCCCGGATGAGCAGCAGTAGAGGAGGAGCAGCAGCAGAGGAGGAGGAGCAGCAGCGAGCAGCGGTGCAGTGGCAAGCAGCAGCAACAAGCAGTAGGGAGGCCGTACGGGCTGTTCCTAGGCGGCGGCGGGCGGCTGCTCACGGCGGGAGGTGCTGCCCCAGGATGCCTCGAACGAGCCCGTCGTGTTTCTCCGAGCCGTCGCGGACAAGGTCAACCTGTTGCACCAGGCCACCGTGCAGCGGGGCGCCGCGGACGAGGCAGCCGTGCCCGCAGGCAGCAGGAACGCCATCGCAGGGACCTGCGACCCGGACGCATTGCTCAACAGCTTCGAACTCCGGCGAGGACGAGTTCCTGCGCGGCGCGACCCTTCCCTCTCCGGCGAGGCGCGGCGCAGAGATGAGGACGTGCGGGGCCGGCGATGGGCTTCCGGCGGCTGCGACGGGAGCCGATCGGGGCGGCGTGGTCAGGTCGATGCAGCTGGCCCGATCCGATCGGGAGGGGGTTGATTGCTTTTTATTTCTAGATCCAAGGGGGTGTTTGTAATTTTTTTGCCAAGTCAGCTTCTTACAATCCGGCCCCACTTATCAGAAAGTGATCAAACGGACTAAATCACTCAATCAGTGTTTTTTGCAAAAAATTACCGAATGCGCGGTGACTTTTGCAACAAATTAGTGACTAGGTGGTTTTCTGCAACACAAGCCCGAAATGTGGTGGTTTTGTGCAATTAACTCGGAGTAGTACTATCTTTTACTATTTCAAGTTCTATTTCACAGATGCATATGAATTTTTCAGCATGTTAGGTTACTGATACATAGATATACATGTAGCTGATTTTTGTTGACATGTATTCAGGAAGTGCAGTGCTCATGTCAGTCATGTGAACCTAGTTTATGCTCATGTTCTAAGTTTTCGGTCAGGAAGTGCTAGCATTTTTGCAAGTGGAATAGAATATGAATGAAGCTGTCAAAGTTGCTGCTATGATATACAAAAACTTCAGTCAATTACTATTTTAGGGGTATTATAGACTTTACACCAGAGAACTCGAACATAAGCTCAGACAAAAGAACTGAATGGCTTATTCTCATGGGCTTATTTTCATAGCAGCTTATCAAGGACTTATTTCCACCGCAGCTTATGCATAAGCCACAGCTCAAAAGAAGTGGCCCTAAATAGCCGGGGCTGCCGAAGCAGTCTTCTTGGTTGCCGTGCAGGCATGAATAGGTGGATGACCAGTCACGCCTAGTGTGAATGCCTGGAGGATTCTAGAGCTGGACGTCCGGAGCAGATCTTTAGGGTGGGTCCGAGGTGTTGGAGCTTCGATGTGGCAGAGGTCTGGACTTCCTAGAGCTCCCACTAAGGCCCCCTTTGTTTGGGCTACAGATTCTTGAGAATCACTTCATCCGTGGATTCCTGAGAATCAGCCATGGCTTCGGATTCTTGGAATCAGAAGCCGGTTGTTTGTTTACCCTGCTATGGGATAGCTGTTGAATCTAGAGGGTTTACCGTGGTGTATATTCTTGGAATCAGATGTTGGGGCTGATCTACGAGATTTCGAAAGACAGAACTAGGCTTGTCTGATTTGGTTATCCATGTTGGATTGTTAAAAGTATTTCGAAGAGCTCGGGCCAAATATTTGCAGGTGCTTTCATGTTTTGCGTTGGAAATCCCCTTAGGCAACTCCGATGTGGATAGCCAAATTGCTCCCCAAATGTCCGGACCAAAAGGTCAAGACATTTCTTTTGCCATCCATAGGCGATCACCAAAATAGTCCAGACCGATTCGGATGTCTGAAATCCCGCAAACCGGCACCAAACAAGAAAGAAGGTTTGCGGGTGTCTGGACCTCTGCCACATCGGACTCTGACACTCTCGGCCCACCTAAAATAAAGTCAGATCCCGCACATTTGGACATTCCCATCATAGTTTTCACACGAAAGCCCGTCCTTTCCCACTGCATCCTCCACTATTGCCGCCTCCCGCCACTGTTCGATCGTCCACCACTAGAGAACCCAACGGAGACGATCGTCGTCCCACCGGAGCCGGAGGATCCGAGGCTGGTGACCGCCCGCAAGGTCACATCCGCGGAACGCAACACCGAAGAAGCCGAAGAGCAAGTCCGGCTTCACGGGGGTGCAGACAAAGCCCTCGGAGGAACTTCGATGCCGAGTTCCAGTGCGACAATCGTAGCTACTGGCTCGGCACCTACCCGTCCACCGACGAGGCCGCACGTGCGTACGACTTCTCCGTGTTACGTTTCGCCGGTCGAGGCACGAGCACAACTACCCGGAGATCGAAGACTGAGAGACGGCACTTATTAATTTGGAATGGGGAAGTATCATTTTTTTTTTACTTACAGCCTTGTCTGCAATAAAAATATATAGTTAGTCCTTCATAGGAATGTTCATTTCTAAAATTCTTGAGTTGGCCCATTTGGGAAGGAGTTTTGCTACACCTAGGTGAGCTTACGTTTAGAGGAGGGTTACGTGCTGATTTGGCAGAATTTAATTTGACTTTAGTTGCGTGCAGGGCCCACCCTGAAATTGATGTTTGATTAGGGTGAAGTAGAGTTTTCGTAGGATCACCTAAAAAGTTAGCATTCATGTTTGGGAAAACAGTCGCAAAATATCAATCCGATGTCGCAGAATACCACTGGGAGGAAAGTTCTTTGAAGCCGGATGCATGTGCGCATGCTTGCATTGGTCGCAGAGGATCCAAGATCAAACAAACTCTAGTTGCATTGGTCGAAAAGGATCCAAGATCAAACAAAACTCTAGTGGGGCCCAATGGTGGGGCCTTGTGACGAACGACTTGACAATTTAAGTAGACGAAACAGCTCACCAACCGGGGATCGTTGGATCCAGTTGCAACACGCCGAAAATCATACTAGTAAAACATTGCAACTTGCGTCCTCAAAAAAGAAAAGAAAAACAGACTGCAACTTGCAACGTCGCTCCAGCAATAATATAATACACACCCACATACATAGCGCACAGGTGCAACGACTGCTGGCTCAGTGTCCCTTTTCTGCCTCCCCTGATCCCCTCCACTCCTCTCTGTTTATCCATCCGATCCACCAAGTCCAAGCACAGTCGACCAGAGGCATGGTGTCGCCGGCGGGGCTGGTGGCGGAGAAAGCGGCGGCGACCGCCTTCGCGAACGTCGTCATGGGGAGGCTCGACAGGGAGCTCGAGAAGAAGTACCGGATGTGGAAGAACATCAGGACCGAGATCGCATCTCTTCAGACAGACCTCGGCATCCTGGCAGCGGCCGTGGACGACCACCAGACCATGGCTGCCGCTCCTCGCACGGCCGTCACCAGGGTCTACGGCGAGGAGATCCGCGAGCTGACCCATGACATCGAGGACTGCGTCGAGCGCTTCTTGCACCGCATCACCTGCAAGCCGGGAGCGTCCCGGGCTCGCCGGTCCGCTCACGCCATCAGGACGTTCCGCACCCGCCTCCGGTTCGCCGCCAAGATCAAGGAGTTCAGGAGCCGCGTGGCGGAAGCACGCGAGCGGGCGTTGAATGCTGCCATGCTTGCTGATGGTGCCCAACAATCAAATACCGATACCAAGCAAAGAGCAGTGGGATATGCTCAGGATTGTCATCACCCTGTGGGCATCGAGGAAGCCACCATGGAGCTCCGTAGGCTGCTCGACATCGAACCAAACCAAGATGAAGCAGAGGGCGCTAGTGACAATACCCCGGCTGCAGCTCAGGCTCAGCTACGGGTGGTCGCCATAGTGGGATTTGGTGGCTCGGGGAAGACGACCCTCGCAAAGGCAGTCTACGACTCTGTCCTCAATGAAGGATCACTCCTCTGTGCCTGGGTTGATGGGCACTCGCTGGATCATATGGATGCCAATGGGATCGTCAAACATATAAGAGAGAAGCTTCATTTGGGGGAAGGGTGTTCTGCAACACTACCTACAGAATACCACCAGGACAGGTAATAAGGGTAACTAATCCTGCGCATCAACTATTTTCGATTGTGCTTCTGCCCACTTAATTAGTACTCCCTCCGTCCCAAATTAAGTGACTCAACTTTAGTACAAAGTTAGTACTAAGTTGAGTCACTTAATTTGGGACGGAGGGAGTAGTACAGTAGTACAAGATAGCCTAGAATCATGTGTAAAACTACTTTACTCCTGCCCAATCAGGCTTAAATCAACTTTTTCTTATGATGATCAGAATTGTTCAGAAAGTGATTTTCATATAACTGTACGCTTTTATACAGACACAGATACCATCAATGTTTAATAGAAAAGTGGCACTGCCAAAAGTGTTTTTTATATATAATCAAAGCTAAACTCCTGCAGGATTTTAGCACATTTCACAATGAAATGCCTGCGATCTGAAAAACAATCTGTGTGATAACATCATTTTATCCACATAAACTGTATGTGCATCAAATGGTCGTCTTCCAAATAAGCTTTTTGCAAAAGAAGACAGTTCATCTTTTCTAAATCCGCTGCACAGATAATTGACCACCGAACAAAAGCAAATCCCATATAAAAAATCTGACCGCCTCGCCCCCCTCGCGGGCGACACCGCAGGTTCCAACCGCCACCATGGTGAACAGTAAAATTGCTAAAAATGTTAAACAAAATTGAACATTCTGATTTCCTTGGACAACATACATGTCTGTGCCTTCCTATGCGTGCATACTTTAATGAAGATAAGACATGTTGATCTCGAGGAAAAAAACAGTGCTCTAAAATGGAATCTTTGAAGCATCAAATTTGGCTTTCATAGGATCCACAAAACTTGTCTTTTTTTCCATGCAAATAGGATACGTGCATGTACATGTGTAAGTTGCTTCAAGACTTTTTAGAATCATGAATATCATTAGTTTCACCTGGGAGCACATGCTCCCTAGTCCTATATCCTTTTTCAATTACCCGCTACTTTATATCTATAAACTCTTAATTAATCTGTCTAGCAGGTACTTAATCATTGTTGATGACATTAAGGACAAACATTTGATCCAGTGGAATACATTAAGGAATGCCTTTAGGGATAATGGCAGAATAATTGTGACAACGGACACTCAGTCCGTAGCTAATAGATGCTGCAACCATCGCCGGGAGGAGGATAAATGTACCTTTGGTTATGTGTACAACATGAAAAGTCTTGGAGAAGAAGATTCTACAAAAATAGCTCTCCTTGGAAAATATACACCCGAGTTGGTGCTGGGTGCGGCAAAACTCCTGAAGAAATGTGGTGGTCTTCCACTTGCACTTTATAGTGTGGCCTGCCAATTGAGCTGTGAAAATGTACTCACAGGTAAATTCTGCAACACATTGTGCAACGAGCTGGGTACATATCTGGAACGGGAAAACGGCGAGCCTAACTTTGCAAGGCTTCGAGGAGTGCTTAGAGAAAATTACACCAGTCTGTCTGATTACACTGTCAGAACCTGCTTGCTGTATCTAGGTATATTCCCAATTGATCGCCCCTTCAAGAAAAATGTCATAATCAGGCGATGGCTGGCTGAAGGATATGCACGGCATCATCAAGGCCGGCACCAAACTGCAGCCAATGAAAACTTCAAGACATTTACCAACAGAAGTATCATTCTTCCTGTTGTTCCAATCAGCGATGCCATAGGAAAGACGTGCAAAGCTCATGGTATCATCCACACATTCATGTTGCACAAGTCCATGTCTACGAAATTCATCATGCCCTTTGGTGGTCAGCAAAAAAAAGTCCGTCACTTCTTCATCCATGATTGCGACGGCATAAATTCCAGAACCATGCCTGACATCGATTTATCTCGTGTTCGATCTCTGACAGTTATAGGAAATGCATGTGATGCTATTTCCAGTTTCAACCAGTACAAACTTATACGAGTGCTAGACCTGGAAGGGTGCATTGATGTGAAAGATTGCCATCTCAAAGACATTTGCAAATTATGGAATCTGAGATATTTAAGCCTTGGGCCCAATATCACCATGATTCCCAAGCAAATTGCACAACTGAAGTTGTTGGAGACACTTGATGCAAGCAAGACAAGGGTGAATGTCCTGCCAGTGGAAGCTATTGAACTACCTTGTTTGATTCACCTAATTGGAAAATTTAAGCTTCAATACCCAGTCAAGACAGAGAGACTGCCAAAAGAATGTTTGTTGGAGACCGTTGCGGGATTCGTTCCCGACAAGGGTCGGGGATTTTTGCTACTTATGGACCATATGAAAAAGTTGAACAAGGTCAAGATATGGTGTGAGTGTGAGGAAACTGAACAAGATCAGACCAGCATGAATTATAACCTTTCCAAGGCCATCCAAACATACATTGAAACTCCGATGGGTGATGACAACGTCCGCTCACTGTCCCTTTACTTCCAAGGGTTGCCCCAAGGTACCCTTTCTGCTCTAGATCAAGTATGTCAACACTACAGTTTGAGAGCAGGACATGTATGTCATCTCAGCTCACTCAAGCTACATGGCAACTCCAACCCAGCCATATTGCCTAAGTTTGTAGCCCTGTTTCGTAATCTCGCTAAGCTAAGCATTTCGACCACCATGTCCGTGACACAATATCTTCTGTCTGTCCTTGCTGAGATGCCTGTCTTGCTTTACCTCAAATTGGCTGCCAACAGTGTCGACGGTTTGATCATCCAACATGGGAAGTTCAGGAGCCTGCACTGTTTGTGTCTTGAGCTGAAAGTTGTGGGGACGTCTGTCCTAACAATTGAAAATGGAGTTCGGTCGGAAATTATCTCGCTCCAACTAATCTGCAAGGATCTGGTTGGCCTTTCCGGCGTTGAAATCATTCACCTTCGTGAGCTGAAGGAAATTGCTCTCCATCCTGATGTGGCTGAAGAAACAAGAAAAACGTGGGAGGCAGAAGCGAGGAACCACCATAACAGGCCGAATGTTTTGGCAATTGTAGGTGGTCTTGAGGAGACACCAGCTGCAGCTGAGGAAGAACCAGCTCATGAATATCTAATCCGAGAAGAACCCCCTGCTGCTAAGAGTGAAGCACCAGCCACACGCTCTAGCTTGGCTCTGGAGGTGGAGCTGGAGAGCAATGCAACATCTCCCGTGAAACCGGGCCTCATTGTTAATTTTAACTGCAATAGTTGCCCCCTTCAGCAACATGCTAATGAAGCGAGGGAATGTACATGACCCATGCGGCTGATGCCAGAACTAATGGAGAAGAGTAGGATACCTTCTTGAAGTTTGTTGGCTTTTTTCTGCTTGGACAACTCATGGTGGTGCTGTAAGGCTATCTTTAGCCGTTCATTTAATAATTGTACTTCATTCAAATACTCTCCCCGGGGTATACTTGGTTTAGTTTCTTCTTTTTCTTTTGTGTTCACAGCATGTATTTTTTTCCTTTTTGCCCAAACATAAGAGTTTTACTGGTGAAATTTATGTCATGGTGGTAACTTTAATCTAGACAATAATCTACATACTATGCATGCCTCCACGAAACACATTAATCTACAGATAGAAAAATAGGAAGAAAGTAAAGGCAAGGAAGTTGGTTTTACGCACATGTCGTTGTTGTGGTCGATCACAGTTTCTCACTCCTGTTCATTTCGTCAAGTAACTCAAGGGCGTCCATTTCTTTAACAGGACGGGGGTGTCGTCCTTCAGCGGTACAGGGTGAATCCGCGCGCCATGAAGGTGGAGCCGCCACAGCGCTGTCACTCACGACATTTGAAATGTCAGACTCACATTAGTACATCATGTGCAGCTGCATCCCCTCGCGCCATGAAGGTGAAGCGGCGCTGCCACTGACGACATTTGAGATGTCAGGCTCACATTAGTACATCATGGAGAGAAATGAAAACACAAAGTAGATTGGAAGTCAATCATTACAGAGAGACAAGGAAAGCACAAAGTACTCGAACTATGAAAGGCACACTTACCTTAGTTGGGCATTTCGTCAAACACCTTCCGTGCAGTGACTGAGACGGATCAGAATAGCGAGGATCAGATCGGTGCTGCCTCCAGGACGCTATGTGTCCGGCTTGCTCCGCCTGGCGCCATGATGCACGCACTCTGACACAGCTGCCGAGTAGATGATGGCAGCGACATTGGAAGCCGAGGGCGGCGGCACTCACCTCTTTTGGGCGGTCCACGTCGCCATCTGCGGTCCCGTGTCGGACCTGGAGGTCCGCCGATGAGCGTAGCTGACGAGGGAGGCAGGGGCGGTGGAGGTAGGCACCCCACCGGCGAGCAGGAGAGAGAGAGAGTCGGAAGTGTTTTTCAGAAATCAACCCGCAGTCAGGACTTAAGGGTTAAAAACGAATACTGTTTTGTATTTTTTTTCATAAACCCCCTTTTGTTATCATAAAGTAAACATGCAGTCCGGACTTAAGTAAAAAAACAAATTGTTTTTCTGTTTTTCAAGAAAGCTCCTTACCGTTTCTATTAATTAATTCGCAGTTCAACTATAAGTGACAAATACTTTTACTCCAATTTTAAATTATTATATATGAAACTTGATTAGAAAAATGTATAGGATCTGAATATGATGTTATTTTACCTATTTTATATTTTTAAAATTCGATTTATGGTGTAATTTTAATCAATAGCGATGTGTAAAATCTGAATATGATGTTATTTTACCTATTTAACATTTTTAAAATTTTATTTATAGTATAATTTTAATCAATAGCGCACAATCCGTCTTTTATCCATAACGAGGCCGATCCGTGTTGCAAATGAACACCTCATCAAAATTGGGTTGAAGACAAAACAAACCATCAATAACCACACATGCATTTTTTTAGAAAAGGAGGATTACCCAGGCCTCTACATCTAGACGATGCATGCAGCTATTTTATTGATTATTCACAAAGACCTTACAATGTAGTACATCAGGAAGTCTGAAGCCACCATCTTAGCAACAACTTTCGCTACTCCTATCCACTTGATGAAGCACTGGTGCAGAAATGGCTAGCCACAACTCTTGTTCGTGGCGCGCCATTTCTCACCAACGCCAGCACTAATATTTTCAAATAGTGTTGGCGTTGGCTAAATTGAAACGCCATAGTTATTTGGTTAGTGCTGGCGTTGCACATTAGCCCCGGCGTTGCAAATTAGGCCCACTGGGCCGACACCAGCACTAATCTATCTAATCCCCGACTCGCGCCCGGCCTACTCCCCACTCTCTCGAACCCCAACTCCTCGTCCTCCTCTCGATCCCCGCCGCCGCCCCCGACGCCGCCCGTAGCCGCCCCGTCCGACGCCACCCGTCGTAGCCCCGCCCGACGCCGTGCGTCGCCGCCCCATCAGAAGCCGCCCGACGCCGCCCCTCCCGACGCCGCGCGTCGCCGCCCCGCCCGACGCCCCGCTCGACCACGCGCCCGACGCATCCCGTCGCCACCCGCAGACCCTCCTCGCCGCCGAGCACCTCGTTGTCTCCGTCACTGGTATTCCTATTTGTACATTGTTTGTGAGGATCATTACAATGTCATTCAAAGGTTCCTCAAACCAATCAGAAGTAAGAGAAAACCTAGCTAATCTAGCAAGCTCATGAGCTACTCCATTAGCTTCTCTATTACAATGTTCAAAAATAGTAGAAACAAAATCGCAGGCATAATGAAAATAGTCGTCGAAGAACTATTAGTCATTGCTACAATGCTAGTTAAACTTATAGCATTGGTCGGGGATATACTATTTGTGAATGAAATGTTTGGTATCTATAAGTTTATTAGTCATTGCTACAATGCTAGTTAAACTTATAGCATTGGTCGGGGATATACTATTTTCTACTATTTTTCTATACTATTTGTGAATGAAATGTTTGGTATCTATAAGTTTATTAGTCATGGCTACAATGCTAGAAAGAACTTTTGGTCTCTATTAGTCATTGCCAAAAGGCATAAACTTTCAAAAATTTCGATTATTAAACACAACCTAAGAAATTTATTATGTATGCAACCTGTTTCTATCAAACACAGCCTAAGAAGTAGCATGGCCGACTCTAGCCTGTGGGTAGGCTCCTCTGATCATTGGTCGGGGGTTTCTGAAAATAAAGGCGACGTGAGCACCAATCAGGTAATTAAGGTTACAACAACATGCATTAGCATTGCAAACATCCAAATTAATTGTTCGTGATTTGAAACCCTTGGCAGGCATACTTAGGAGGTCCGTCTTCGCCGGCTGTCGTTGTGTAGTCTTCAGGTGACGTCGACGTGCTCAGTCACGAGCTGATCGCGTCACGTCAGAGCACCCTCAAGGCCCTGCAGGAGTTGGATGACTCCCTGATGAAGGAGAAGGACAAAATTATCGATGACAATGCTATTGTTTACGATAAGATTTACAGTCTCGAAGGTCAGATCACGGCACTGAACCTCGAGATAACTGAGATCAATAAGGACATAGAAGTCCTAAGGGCCCAGAGGACTCAGCTGAAGACGGAAAAAGCGCATTACATCATGGAGGGGTAGACAAATAGGAATAAGCTTCGTGAGATGAAGTTAGTCCTTAGGAAAAACTAGCTAGCTAAGTAGTAATTGGTACTTTCCTTTTGTGAATGAAATGTTTGGTTTCTTTTGTGAATGAAATGTTTGGTATCTTTTGTGAATGAGATTAATGTTTGGTATCTTTTGTGAATGAAATGTTTGGTATCTTTTGTGAATGAAATGTTTAGTATCTTTTGTGAAGCTGGTATTTTTTTAGTAGCTAAATATGACAGTGCCGGCGTGCGGCTCTATCCAACACCAACAGGTGTTCAAAATACTGCTGGCGTCGTCTCCAACGCCACCAGTATATTTTAACTGTGGCGCCTTATTGCGGGCGTAGGCTGTCTACGCCAGCAAGGCCATTTTGGCGATGCCATAGATAGGCTTTTCTGCACTAGTGAAGGGGTGCCGATATTCCGAGCCTAATACCAAATAGACATCGTACGAAAGCCTAACATCTAAAGCCGGAGGCCCCAACTAAGCCACATACTGGGTTTGGGGTACAAATCGATCCGACGCACTCATGTGTCGTCACCGCCGTCTTCCACCAATCCATCTTCAGAGAAGAACCTAACGCACCGACCTTGCCAGACCTCTCTGCCATCAATGCCAGACAGCGTCCTCCTCTTACGCGAGTCCATCTCCGCAGATCGGACGCCGAGTCTCCACTAGGCCACGCCGCCGAGATCTGCCACCATCAATGAGTAAGATGAAGCACCGCTCCACCAAAGAAGCCGTCCACTGGTCCCTCGAGCCCGTGTTCACCTCCAAGAATGATGCCCCCGAGGGGGAAAACGACACCAGAGTGTTGCCGTCATCTGATCTACTGATCTAGGTTTACCCCAGAGGTAGCGGGTAGAGGTCGGAGCTTCTCCACGGCAAAGCCTTCAAGAAGGTAACAACACAAAAGAGTGCCGCCATCGCTGGTCTTGGCAACAAGCCGAGAACGAGGTTTTCACCTGGATCTGCTCGACGAACCTCCATCAAGCATCGTGTGCATGGGTGGCCACCGATCTGAGTTGCCGCGCAGTGAGTAGGCCACACCGGCCAGATCAGATATGTCCGGAGGCAAGACCACGCATGGCGCCACCCCGTCCACCAGGCCCTCCATGCAGCCGCCGCCGATCCGAGGCTAGACGGCCTCTTGCCGTAGACGACAGCCGTCGCCGAACGCAGCCAACGCCGCTATCCGAGCAAGGTCGGTCGCCGTGCGTCGTGCGGCCGCTGGCCAAGGCAGGGACTCCCACCTCGCCGCCAAGGCCAGATTGGCTGAGCCTCCTCACGCCGCGAGGTGCCGCACCATCCCCATGGCGTAGGAAAGAGGGAGGCCCCCGCCACCGCCGTCGGCCCCCGGGCTATAGGCCGACGGCGTCCTTCGGCGGCGACGGAGGGAGGGAGGGAAGGAAGAAAAGCCCCGACGGCTAGGGTTTTTGTACCTCCCGAGTCGCCCGAGCGGGGGCGACGTGAGGGCTTTCCGTCTCTGTGCTCAACTGTTTAGCAACCGCCGTTCTCTTCTCACCACCTAAACTGATCCAAATTCTTTGACCGAACTATCGTATGGAAAACATCGTATGGAAAAAAGAAAGTTGATGTTCATCTTATGCAGAAAGAGAGAGAGAGACCATAGATGGGATGCCATGTTTAAATAAAGGACGTGGATTTATTGAGGTCTTGAGTCATGATTATTTCATTCATCGGTTTCTTCTTTGTCTTTTGTATTTCCACCAACTGAAAATGTTTTTTTTTAGTTTCCAGCCTTCTTCTTTAGTTTTCAGGATTATTTCTTCGGCTTGTTCAGTACTTTTTCTAGTTTGTCTGAAATATTTAGTCATGAAAAAGGGTTTCCCCCCGCTTTGTATTACAAAGCAACCAACCCATACAGCCAACGATAGGTGCTGGGGCGGAAGCAACACAGTCACACCCAAAAGAACCGAAAGAGAAAAAAACAAAAGAAATAAATGCCGACAACGGCGGATCGACAGAAACGAAGAAGCTTCGCGACCACTGTGCCCACCGAAGATCTCCCACCAAGCTCCAAGGCTTCGAAGTGCCGGTACCAATCAACACCTCCAAGAAGGACCGCGACGATGACGACACTACTGCCATGGGTTTCCCCCGGTACACGACGAGGTGAGAGGAAGGGTAGCCTCGACGCCCTCCAGGAAGGTCCGGCGGCACCCACAGGCGTCACCGCGTCGATGTCGGCCAAGCCGGTAGGGGTTTCCCCCGATCCCAACCTTCACCTCGGATGCTCTGGAGCCTGCCACCAAACCGACCACCATGCTGCGCCAACGCGGTCTTGAAGCCTCCACGCCGTCTCACCACGGCACTGCGAAGTGAGGCCTGCACAACGACGCAAAGGAGCCGAGACTAGGGGCAGCAGCACCGTTGACATGCGGGAGGGCTCAACCTCCACCGTCAACGATGGTCGCCGACCGGACACAATAGCAGGAGCATACCAGGCCCATGGGCCCACATGCCCGGCCGGGCCCTCAACGTCCATAAAGCTCCCGCTATCGCGCTGCAGCAGGCACGCCATCGGCATTGCCGCCCCCAGTCCGAGCTGCTCCTCCTCCTCACCACACAGACGACGACGAAGCCACGCCGGGGGCCGGCCCGCTAGGACCTAGATGGGGCCCGCATGGCCCAGATCTGGGCCGGGGCGTGCCGCCGGCCGTACCGCATCACAACGCCGTCCCGCCGCCAAGGTGCCACGCCACCACCTCACGCGCTGCCAGCCACCGTCGTCGGGTCGCCGGGACGCCGCCTAGCCGAGGAGCACCGCCGTCGCCCCATGCCCCGGGCAGGGGAGCCACGCGCGCGGGGACAGAAGGTCCCGCCGCCACCAACACCACCCGGGCCTGCGCCGGGGGTGTCTGCCGGCGGCGGCGGGGTGGAAAGGGGGGAGGAGGACGACTGAAGGGGAGGATGGCGCGCGCCGCCCCGGCCACCTCCCGGGGAGGCGGCGCAGGGGCGGATCCGGGAGGGGGGAGAGGGGAGCGGCGGGGGGGGGGGGGGGAGGGGGGACGGGGCGGCGGCGGGTGAGGACGGGAGGAACCCTAGGAGAGAGTGGGTCCCTGCTACCGGGTTCTCAAACTCGCAGCAAGTAAAATTAATCCTGGCCTTCTCGTCTGAAATATTTAGTGGCATAGCTCTTTCTTCAGTTTTCGTTCTTCGGTTTCACTAGTAGAAAACAGGGCTTTGAAATGGGCCAGAATATTGCATTGGTCCCGGTCGGGTTACGAACCGGGATTGATGGGTGCATCAGTCCCGGTTCGTGAGGACAAGGCGCCGGCCGGGCCTCGGCTGGAACCAGTCCCGGTTCGTGTGACACCTTTAGTCCCGGTTCCAGACACGAACCAGGACTAAAGGGCCTCGCTACTGGCCGAGCCCCTTTAGTCCCGGTTCCAGACACGAACCAGGACTTAAGGGCCTCGCTACTGGCCGAGCCCCTTTAGTCCCGGTTGTTGGCTGGAACCGGGACTAAAGATTCACCTTTAGTCCCGGTGCTATCCACCAACCGGGACTTATACAACGCCTATATATATGCTCGCCCCTGCCCGCTCACTCCTCTGTTTTTTGTCCGGACGGCGTTTGGGAGGTGTGTTGCTCTCTGTTCTCACCTCCTATGCACATGAGGTGTTTGATGAAATGCCGCAGCCACACTTAAGTTTTCTCCTATCCAAGCTCGACCTCCAAGCTACATTTTCCCTAAGATTTGTTTAGGTTGTGCGGTGCACCAACTACACAAGTGTTCTAAAAGGTTAACGACTTCATCGTTTTATCTCTCACTGTTAGTTTAGCTCATTCATGATGTTTTGTAATGATTTTTGATACACTTAATTATATAATGCACGCAGATGAACCGGCAATGGATGTACGGTGACCGACAGACCTCCGAGTACATTAAGGGCCTGCATAATTTTCTCGAAGTGGCTGAGGCAACCAAGCAGAATGGTTTTATGTATTGTCCATGTACTATCTGTGGGAATACGAAGGATTACTCTAACTCGAGAACCCTTCACGTCCACCTGCTTGAGAAGGGTTTCATGCCACACTATAATGTTTGGACCAAGCACGGAGAAAGAGGGGTTATGATGGAAGACAACGAAGAAGAAGAGGATGATGACAACTATCCGCCCCCTGAATACGGTGATGCTGCAATGGGGGAAGCTGAAGATCAAGAGGAAGAACCAGACGATGTGCCCGATGATGATCTTCGCCGGGTCATTGTTGATGCAAAGAGACAATGCCAAAGTGAAAGGGGGAAGTTGAAGTTCGATCGCATGTTAGAGGATCACAAAAAAGGGTTGTACCCAAATTGCGAAGATGACAACACAAAGCTCGGTACCACACTGGAATTGCTACAATGGAAGGCAGAGAATGGTGTATCTGACAAGGCATTTGAAAAGGTGCTGAAAATAATGAAGAATAAGCTTCCAAAGGACAACGAATTGCCCGACAGTACATACGAAGCAAAGAAGGTTGTCTGCCCTCTAGGATTGGTGGTGCAGAAGATACATGCATGCCCTAATGATTGCATCCTCTACCGCGGTGCATACGAGGATTTGAATGCATGCCCGATATGCTGTGCATTGCGGTATAAGATCAGACGAGATGACCCTGGTGATGTTGAGGGCCAGCGCACCGGGAAGAGGGTTCCTGCCAAGGTGATGTGGTATGCTCCTATAATACCACGGTTGAAACGTTTGTTCAGAAACAAAGAGCATGCCAAGTTGATGCGATGGCACAAGGAAGACCGTAAGAAAGACGGGAAGTTGAGAGCACCCGGTGATGGGTCGCAGTGGAGAAAGATCGAGAGAAAGTGGGGGGACTTTACAGGTGACCCAAGGAACATATGGTTTGGTTTAAGTGCAGATGGCGTTAATCCTTTTGGGGATCAGAGCAGCAAGCATAGCACATGGCCTGTGACTCTATGTATGTATAACCTTCCTCCTTGGTTGTGCATGAAGCGGAAGTTCATTATGATGCCAGTGCTCATCCAAGGTCCTAAGCAACCCGACAATGACATTGATGTGTACCTAAGGCCATTAGTTGATGAACTTTTACAACCGTGGAATGGAAAAGGTGTACGTGTGTGGGATGAATACGAACAGGAGGAATTTGACCTATATGCGTTGCTGTTTGTAACCATCAATGATTGGCCTGCTCTCAGTAACCTTTCAGGACAGACAAACAAGGGATACCACGCATGCACGCACTGTTTAGATGACACCGATAGTATATATTTGGACAAATGCAGGAAGAATGTGTACCTGGGGCATCGTCGATTTCTTCCGACCAACCATCAATGTCGAAAGAAAGGAAAGCATTTCAAAGGTGAGGCAGATCACCGGAAGAAGCCCGCCCTCCGTACTGGTGATCACATACTTGATATGTTCAATGATTTACAAGTAATCTTTGGAAAGGGTCCTGGCGGACTATCTGTTCCGAATGACGCTGAGGGACGCGCACCCATGTGGAAGAAGAAATCTATATTTTGGGACCTACCCTATTGGAAAGACCTAGAGGTCCACTCTGCAATCGACGTAATGCACGTGACGAAGAATCTTTGCGTGAACCTGCTAGGCTTCTTGGGAGTGTATGGGAAGACAAAAGATACACCAAAGGCACGGGAGGACCAGCAACATGCGAACGAAAAAGACGGCATGCATCCAAAGCAGTATGAAGGTCCTGCCAGCTACGCTCTTACCAAAGAAGAGAATGAAATCTTCTTTGAATGCCTGCTCAGTATGAAGGTCCCGTCTGGCTTCTTGTCGAATATAAAGGGAATAATAAATATGGCAGAGAAAAAGTTCCAGAACCTAAAGTCTCATGACTGCCACGTGATTATGACGCAACTGCTTCCGGTTGCATTGAGGGGGCTTCTACCGGAAAACGTTCGATTAGCCATTGTGAAGCTATGTGCATTCCTCAATGCAATCTCTCAGAAGGTAATCGATCCAGAAATCCTACCAAGGTTAAAGAGTGATTTGGTGCAATGTTTTGTCAGTTTCGAGTTGGTGTTCCCACCATCCTTCTTCAATATCATGACGCATGTCCTAGTTCATCTAGTCGACGAGATTTGCATTCTGGGCCTTGTATTTCTACACAACATGTTCCCCTTTGAGAGGTTCATGGTAGTCTTAAAGAAATATGTTCGTAACCGTGCTAGGCCAGAAGGAAGCATCTCCATGGGCCATCAAACAGAGGAAAGCATTGGGTTTTGTGTTGACTTTATTCCTGACCTTAAGCCGATTGGTCTCCCTCAATCGGGTATGAGGGGAGACTGACTGGAAAAGGCACGCTAGGAGCGAATTCAATAATATGTCAGGACGGGCATTCTTGGTCTCAAGCACACTACACTGTTCTACCTTGGTGACCCCGTATGTCAATGAACACGAGAATATTCTGCGCTCCAAACACCCGGAGCAGTGTGACGACTGGATTACATGTGAACACATCAGGACTTTCGGCAGTTGGTTGCAAACACATCTCATGGGTAACACCACTGTTGCAGATGAGCTATACTCGTTGGCCAGGGGACCATCTTCGACTATATTAACTTACAAAGGGTACGAGATAAATGGGAATACATTTTACACGATCGCCCAAGATCAAAAGAGCACCAACCAAAACAGTGGTGTCCGCTTTGATGCAGCAACCAACAGGGGAAAAGACACATATTATGGTTACATAGTGGACATATGGGAACTTGACTATGGACATGATTTTAAGGTCCCTTTGTTTCGGTGCAAATGGGTCAATCTGTCAGGAGGCGGGGTACAGGAAGACCCGCAGTACGGAATGACAACAGTGGATCTGAACAATCTTGGGTACACAGACGAACCATTCGTCCTAGCCAATGATGTGGCGCAGGTTTTCTATGTGAAGGACATGTCTACCAAACTGAGAAAAAGAAAAGATAAGGAAGCGAATACATCATACGATGAGCCAAAGCGCCACATAGTTCTTTCAGGGAAAAGAGACATCGTGGGAGTGGAGGGCAAGACAGACATGTCTGAAGATTATGAAAAGTTTCATGAAATTCCTCCCTTCAAAGTGAAGGCTGACCCAAGCACCCTGTTAAACGAAGAAGATTATCCATGGTTACGGCGCAATAAGCAAAGGACACACGCGAAGAAAAAGTGAATACTTTCTCTCCACAACTATTCTGATGATGGCTTTGATCTAGAATATCACTGCAGTTACATGTCAAGAAATGAAATGCCTTTTGTAACTGATGAGATTTCGTCCAAAACCCTGACACTTCGAAAGAGATTGTTCATTTTGTACACGAAGTGCATCCAGTTTTTGCCGTAACCCTCTCAACTTTTTAGCACATGCTATGTGGGTGAAATGATGATACCATGCCAACTTTCAACCATTTCAGAGTTCATTTGCAGTGCTTTTCAATTGAGGGTCGTCTTAGCTCAAAATAAATCATGAAATGCATGAAAAATAGCAAATGAAGTCAGAAAAGGTTTGAAAAGTGATGATGTGGCTTTGAATGGCGCATATTGAATGCATAAAAAGTCTTGAGTTGATATATGTTTAAAAATTTGAAATCCTTTTGTAACTGATGAATTTTCGTCCAAAACCCTGACACTTCGAAAGAGATTGTTCATTTTGTACACGAAGTGCATCCAGTTTTTGCCGTAACCCTCTCAACTTTTCAGCACATGCTATGTGGGTGAAATGATGATACCATGCCAACTTTCAACCATTTCAGAGTTCATTTGCAGTGCTTTTCAATTAAGGTTCATTTTAGCTCAAAATAAATCATGAAATGCATGAAAAATAGTAAATGAGGTCAGACAAGGGTTGAAAAGTGATGATGTGGCTTTGAATGGTGCATATTGAATGCAGAAAAAGTCTTGAGTTAAAATATGTTTAAAAAATTGAAATCCCTTTGTAATAGACGTGTTTTCCCAAGGTTATTTGTAAATGACGATGTGGTGCGAGATAGACATCTTTCAAAAGTTATTTTTGTTAAAAACTTTAATAGCAAAAAGAATATTCATAAAGTATTTTTTGTTAAGAACTTTTAATATGCAAAAAAATAACATAGAAAAATAGCAAAAATGAACATAGTTGCGCTTATATAGGGAAAATTCGACCTGAAATCAGAGTGAAATTCAATTTGATTTCAGGTCAAATTTCCTCCCGCATAAAGACATCTATTTTCACTTTGAGAGGAACTCAACAAGGCAGAGAGGGGCGGGCTTATAAACCGGTGCGAGCGCCCCTCGCTTGGCGAGGTGGGACTAAACTCCCACCACAGCCAGGACCAACCCTTTAGTCCCGGTTGGTGCCACCAACCGGGACGAATGCCATCCTTTCCACCAACCGGGACGAAAGGATGGCATTAGTCCTGGTTGGTGGCACCAACCGGGACGAAAGGGGGGCATTGGTCCCGGTTGTTGGCACCAACCGGGACTAAAGGGTTTGGTATATAAGGCAGGACTTGGAAAAATTTCCAAATCCACCTGCAGTTTCTTCTCCTCCTCTCCCCCGACGGCGTCGACGACCACCTCGACGCCGCCAGGCTGCCGGATTTTGCCGTCCCCCGCTCCCCTGCCCTGACGTCGCTGTCGCCGTCGCCGCGCCCTGCCCCTACGTCGTCGTCGCCGTCGCCGCGCCCTGACCCGTCGCCTTTGCCCTCGGCACCGTCGGCCTTCTCCGGTTGATTCGCAGCAACGAGGACCTCCCCGGCCACGCCGTCGACGCCTTCGCAACCGCGGTGAGGCCCCGGTTCATTTACCCCTAGCCCCGTCGCCAATCTCCTCTCCTAACCCCGCTGGCCGCCTTGCCCGTGAGCTCCTCGCCGCCGGTCGTCTCGCCGCCATGGCTAGAGCTCCCGTGACCCCCTCTAGATGCGGCCGAGCATGGGCTATGCCCTAGTGGCCTCAGTCGCCGCTCCTGTGGTCCCTAGGGTGGGCACCGCCGCGTCGAGAGGTCGCCGGCGACGAGCATCGCCGCCTTTGTCACCTGCAGGTGGGCCCCGACCGTCAGGTGATTAGCTTAATGCTAATCACCCTGTTAATTAACCCCTGGGTCACTGACATATGGGCCCAACTCTGTTAATTTGATAGTTAGGTTAATTTTAAAACCCCTGGGTCACTGACATATAGTTAATTTAGTTGTTTAGTTAATTTAGTTAATTTTAGTTGTTTTAGTTGATTTAGTTAATTTAGTTGTTTAGTTAATTTAGTTGTTTTAGTTGTTTAGTTGTTTTTAGTTGTTTTTATTGTTTAGATGTTTAGTTCTTTTATCGTCGGTCGTCGGTGACGCGATATCGAGGAGTCCCCGACGATCGTCGGTGAGGGAGAGTACCCCCCGACGATCGTCGGTGAGGGAGAGTCCCCGACGATATCGAGGAGTCCCCGATGATCGTCGGTGAGGGAGGGTACCCCCCGACAATCGTCGGTGAGGGAGAGTCCCCGACGATATCGAGGAGTCCCCGACGATCGTCGGTGACGCGATATGATGTTTAATTAGATGTTTAAATGTTTAGTTGCATAGCATAGCCGTTGAGTCGACGATACCCGGCCTGCATCCTCGTCGTCAACTCGGTGCCGGCGACCACCTACTTGAGAGGTGCCATGTCTGGGACTGGGCTCCGCCGGGCTGGCACTGGGAGGTGCTGCCTTCCGGGGCGCCCAGCTTGGTCAGGAATGAGGGTCCTGTCGTTGACCCGGAGGTTCTTTGGTGGCAGTCGCGTGGACCACTGTCGGTGCAGAGGGAGCCGGCCCCCGCGGAGGTGGTACGTCGCTGTGTCAGGGAGGAGGACGAGCACGTCCGACGCTACATGGTTGCGTTGGACGCCAGGTTCTCCAATACCTGGCAGGTTCTTCAGGGATCTCACCCGAGCTATGATCCTGTCATAGTTCGTTCACTTTGGGAGTCCACCGCCTGCGACGCGAGACGTCAACTATATCTGTATTAGTGATATTATATAATACTATTCGATGATGTATTAGTGATATTATATGATCGTATTGTTGCATTGCCTTGTATTGATTTGTATATATATCTCATGTTTGTATATTGCCACGTTGTATAATATTTGCAGAAACTATGGATCAAAGAGACTTAGAAAAAGAACAGTTGTTGGGGGATATAATCCGCGCCGGAGCTGATCCCTTGTCGTATCTCAACGACACCGATTATCAGGAAGGAGAGGATGACGGCTCCGGTGATCCAACAATGGAGGAGGAAGGAGATCATGACGGCTTCGGTGACCGAATGGCGGAGGAAGGAGATCATGATCACGACTCCGGTGACCGAACGGCGGAGGAAGGAGATCATGATCATGGCTCCGGTGACCGAACGGAGGAGGGAGCCTCAACTGTTTCAAAGTCCGACGAGGTAAGGAGACGAGGCCCGAAGAAAAGGTTGCGCCCAAATGAAAGGTTCACGATCACAGAAGTCGCGATAGATGGCCAATCGATTGCTCCCAAGCGGACCAAGGACGCATTTGTACATCAGTGTGGAGTTGTTGTTAGGGACCATGTCTCGATCAACACCCATCAATGGAATAAGAATAATAAGGACCCTGAAGTTTCTTATGTCCATGATAGACTGAAAGATGATCTTTGGACCGAGCTGATGGCAAATTTCAGCTTACCGCGAGAGGAGGATCCGAATAACCCTGTTATAGAGCGAAAGGTCAAGGCGTTTGCTCTTAAGAAGATGGCAGAACTATTCAGGAACTGGAAGAAAGAGTTGAACACAAAGTTTGTCGAGAAAGAGGAGACTCTGAAATTCGTCGGTAGATATGAGAAGATAAAAGATCAATGGCCCGAATTTGTGGCCTACAAGAAATCGGAGAAGGGTAAGAAATGGTCACTGACAAACAAGAAAAATGATGCAAGGAAGAAGTTTCACCATCACACGGGGTCAGGTGGCTAGTACAAAGCCCGGCCGTTGTGGGACAAAGCTGAGCAAGACCTGCTTGCTAAGAATGTCCAACAAGCGATATTGCACTGGCCAGATCGTTCAAGGACTTGGTTCTTCGGGGTTGGGGGAACTTTGGACCCAGAAACAGGGGAGTGCGTTTGGACTAACGAGCAACTTGCAATACCCTTCCGGAAGCTTCAGGCAGTAATCAAGGCAGCGCAGGAAGGGACGTTCATTCCCGACAGAGAGAAGGATGAGCTGACAGAGGCCCTCGGGAATCCTGAATACCCTGGACGAACACGAGGCACACCAGGCTCCATTCCATGGAAGCATGGGTTTCCCGACAGCGGTGGTTATAGAAGCCGAGAGAGAAAAAGGAAACAGGAAGCAAGCGAAATGCAGAAGCTCAGTGCAAGATTAGCAAAACTAGAGGAACTTGAGAGCCAGCGAGCTACCGGCCAACCATCTGAGTGGCACGAAGATGCTTCCTTCGACGTTACCCCACCATCTCAGCGGAGAAGCAGCGTGGCTTGCACGGAGCTCGTTCAGCCTGATTTCACGGCTCCTCGCTACCCCATGGATAGTATCACGGCGGCTGAACATTGCGAGCTAATGACGAAATGCCAGAACCTGACCTTCAAGGCGGCGGTCGGCTCTGTTGTACCTCCTCGAGCTGAGGGAACTTTACATTGCCGTCCGATTCCACATGGCTATGCTGTTGTGACGGTGGATGAAATAATGAATGGATTTGAGAGGCTGGAGCTTGACAACCCTACATTGAAGAGGATATTATTCTTTTGGAAAATGCTTTGAGGAGTACCTGTCTATGGAGAAAAGAGTACATCAAGCTTTCAAACTGGACGCCTCAGCAGAATCCGCCTCCTCCTCCTCCGGCGCGTCAGGGCACTCCGCCTCCTCCTTCTCCTCCTCCGGCGCGTCAGGGCACTCCGCCTCCTCCTTCGCCTCCTCCGGCGTGTCAGGGCACTCCGCCTCCTCCTCCACCTCGTCCGGCGCGTCAGGGCACTACGCCTCCTCCGGCGCGTCATCAACGGGGGAAGAGAGTCGCCGCCGCTGCTCCGGCGGCTAGCAGTACAATAGGCGGGAATAAATTCAAATATGGTCCAAGCCTCAAGCCTCTTCCAATGTTACCATATGAGAGGTCCGAAGAGGAAAACGCTGAAATCAGTGCAGCCGAAGTGAAGGCCCATTTTGCACGGAAAGATCCACCTCCGAAGAAAACGGTAGATCCGGTGAAAGCGAAGCGAACTCTGCATGCCCTGAAGCGACCACCACGGACTCGGCTATCCAACTATGACCGCATAGTTACTAAGACACATTCTGAAGCGCAGCGGCCGGGAAGTACTTCCAGTGCTGCAAGAGAGAAAAAACGAAGAAGTGGGAAAACAATTCCCCAGCTCGGCGAACAGGAGATGCAATCGTGGCCCCCGCTCAAGGTGTCTAGCAATATCGCTAATCATCCGGTGCTACTGCCTGGTACCACTCTTGATGATTACCTGCCCGATGATGTACAATTTGAAACGGCTGAGGTAGTAGTAGACGACTTTAGATACGAGCACGGGAAGCCTCTCGTCAAACCTGATCATCCTCATCTAACAACGATGATGCAAAAATTGCATGACTGGTACATGGAAACCTGCAGGAAGTCCGGGACCGACAGTTTGTTTGTCAGAATTAAAAAAGAGCATGACTTCCCTGGAGTCGAGCTGCTACCTGTTGAATTTGTGGAGGTATTTCAGTTATACAATCAAAAGGCCCTCGACAAACAACTCATGACTTGCTACTGTCTGTAAGTATTACTTCTATAATTAAGTCTCTAGCTCAGCTCATTCATTGCATGTATATATAATTATCCTCACTATATTATGCAGATTGAAGATGGTCGAATGCAAAAAAGAACAAATCTATGACATTGGGTTCATTAGCCCAAATACCGTAAATGAATGGTCGGTACAAAAGGAGGCCAAAGATACCGAGAAGAACATGCTAGAATCGTTCCTTAGACATCAAAACAAAAGGGAAATACTCTTTCCTTACAACTTCAAGTGAGTGTTACTGTCTTGTGCATATTCGGTTTCGCTTACTCGAGGTTAAGTAATGTAATTGATGAGTTATGTGTGCGCAGCTACCACTATATTCTGCTATCCATTAACCTTGACGGGGCATTAGTAACTGTCTTAGACTCGCTCCGTAAAGATCCCAAGTACTATGCGGACATGACTGCAATGCTCCAGAAGTAAGTTCAATCAATACCGGGACCATATCGGCAACTTTCGTTCATTTTCTGATATCAAGTAATCATTTTCTTTGCCTGCCAGGGTTTGGAAAAAGTTCACCACTATGGTTCCGGGTCTGAAGAAGGAGTTGCGATTTACGCACCCCAAAGTAAGTAGTACTAGCTACTTCCGCGCATCTCTCATTGATTCTAGTTTCATCAATACCATTATCAGTTTGATTGAACTCTATTCTCGTAAAGTGCTTGTACTAGTCACCCGGGACTACTTTATGTGGATACTACGTATGCGAGTTCATTCGCTACTATACCTCTGAGCGGGGCTTCTCTGAGAAACAATTTGAAGTACGTAAACAATATTCACAATTTTATTTTACATATTACCATCAATTGTGTTGAGTTTCATTCATATATATGTATTGACCCCCTTCTTTAAATTAGATCTGGCAGATGCGGGATGAACTCCTACCACATGATCGCATACGAGCAATTCAAGAGGAATTGGCGGGATTCTTTCTTGACCACGTCATACCTGAACATGGAGAATACCATGTGGAATTAGATATTAGGTGTTAGGGATTGTAAGAGATGTTTTATTGTACATATGTAGTAGCGTCGGATAGATATACGAAAACTTGTTGTTCGACCAAGCACGGAGAAAGAGATGTCACTTCTCTCTATATATGTTCATGACGATCTTGTGTAATTAATGGTTTTCTTCATTTGCTTACTAGCTAGCGTCGAGTTCTCTCTATATGTATAGTATCTAGCGTCGACCAAGCACGGAGAAAGAGAGGTCACTTCTCTCTATTAGCTAGCTAACACAATATGAAACCCCTAAATTAACCCTTCAAAACCCCTAACCCCACCCCCCCTTCAAAAAAAACCCCCCAGCGCCTGCGAGCTGCTGACGCGTGGCCGCCTTTTGGTCCCGGTTGGTGTTACCAACCGGGACTAAAGGTCCTCCTGCCGGGGCGCCCCGCAGCGGCCACGTGGAGTCCCTTTGGTCCCGGTTCGTAAGCAAACCGGGACTACAAGTTTTGGGCATTAGTCCCGATCGTGTTGTCCCGGTTCCAGAACCGGGACTAAAGGCCCTCTGGAACCGGGACTAGTGCCATGTTTTCTACTAGTGTTTGTTCAGTTTTACCCTTCAATTATCAGGATTTTCTGTATTCTTTTTTCTAGACTTCTAGTGTTCGATCTTTTTTTTTGCAGATCAGGTGGCAGAAGCACAGAGAGAGAGGCGAGGGGGGGGGGGGGGGGGGGGGGTGCACAGGGCAGCAGTAGATGCTGGTCAGTACTCAGTTTGTTTTGGATCTTCAAACTGTCGAAGTTCTGATCTAGTATGCTCTCTTCTCTCTTTCCAATCTATGTCCGCTTGCATCACTGCATCAGTTTCTCTGACCAGCAGCACTTTTTGAGATGGGGCATTAGTCGAACCTTTTTCAAAGGAGAAACTCAATTTGACTGAGACCCAACTGAAAATCAGTCAAAAATTTCCCAAACAAGGACTCAAGACCAATGCACACACGTGTCACACATTCATTGGACAATTTTTTTGACTTAGATCCAAATCAAAATCTGTTGACGGATAATTAATATCTTCTCAAGTAACAAATACCAAAGTGATGCGCAGTGTTTTTTTCAAAGTAAAGAGCTCAGGTGAGGCCCCAATTTCAGTCATTACAAATATGATAATACACCCTCAGGTTTGTCCGGTTCAGCTTAAGAAAGAAACAACGTGGCATGGGCTAGCCCTCCCATGAAACAACATGCAAAACAAAGCAACAACGATGGCCTCGGCCAAAACAAAGCAAAGCAACAACATGCAAAACAACGATGACCTCACTCCAACACCCTTACTTAGTCCATTACAAAACGAAGCAATATCTCTTTCTGCAGACGGCCGCCATCTAAAAGTAGCTCAACACACAACCAGCGAAGCTCGGGACTTTTTCATCCTTCAGTTCTTTACATGATCCCGGGTGAAACATCACGAGTGCCACCAGCGGTAACCTGTGCGCCCCTGCTACCTGCACACCGCATATGTCTTTTGTGTCATTCCGTGTAAGCTAGACCAATGAATGAAGCACAATATGCAACTTTCTGAACTAAACAGATGGAATCCATGGCTACCCCTGAAATTCACCACCAAATCACAAAATCCCACCATGCTAACAGGAACTATATCAAAATCAGAAGCATAGTGCATAGTGTTCCACTGACTCTTTTCTACTGCAAAATAAGACATTTTTCCTGTTACTACCTCTATGATTCAGATTATCACTGTTAAAGATACTACTTTTCTGAATGCCATCCACATTACTAATTTGGTCTTTTACACATATCAAGTTTTTCTACAAGGCCGTTTAACTTGTTGAGATTTCAAAGCTACTATATACATAGAATTCACAGAAATAACTCTGTTTTCCTCTAAAAGGCCACCTACATGAATCTTGCTTATTTCTCAGCATACAACCTTCACAATCAACAAGTAATTGATCTAGCAGTTTCGTCACCTAACTAAAACAACACCCCCTGTCCATAAATATTCTCAAAATCGACCAACTATCCTCCTACAAAAATGCATTAAGAAAATCCTTAGCTTTCATCAGCCCTTGCCGAAAATAGATTTGAGCAAGTATTTCACACTACACTGTGTAAAGTTCACTTTTCTGGTCAGATACTTATGCCTAAGCAATTTTTGTAAATACCTTATTCTGTTTCTCTTTTTCATATAGCCACTAGAGCATACTTGACCAATAGAACGACAAGCTGAGCTCTAGATATTTAGTAATAATATGGATGCATGCATCGTTTTGATGCAAAGGCCGGGGGCATTCCTCCTATTCGAAAAAAGAGCTGAGCTCTAGACGATGGAAAAAGATGAAAAACATAATATGACAATACGTAGTACTCCCTCCGTTCCTAAATATATATAGGACAGCCGTTTGGGACACCTAGGTGCCCATGCTCCTTGACTTTCCACCACTCGATTGCATTTAGATGTGTGTTGTTGTGATGACAGATTTGGAAATAATTATCGTAGAATCACTAATTTAATACCATAAATAAGGCAGTGAGTAACATGCATGGCAGCAATTATGTTGTAGTAGTAAATTGGAAAGAGAATGCCACGCATGGCAGTTGAATATTTCAGAGATATTAATAGAGATAGGAGTGACACAAATCAGAAAATAATGCGTCATGTTTGTATACGTACATTGAGATATTTTCTGTACATATACTAATAAAATGTATGTTATACTCTTCTGCGGGACGTACTTCTTTGAAATTAGGTATACGATACATTTGGGTATATGAGACCATGTGTATACCCTATAGGAGATATGCTTTACTCTTATTGTCATTGGGTATATAATACCATGGATATCATACGTTAGTCATATGATATATTGGGTATCATACATTAGATAAGTATATAAGACAACACCCCAAATATGGGCACCAAATACCTATTATATAACCATTGTACAATATGACTTATTTAAATTATTAAAAAAATGTATGCACGTACGATATCTTAGGTATATATACAAATGAAAAAATCGATGTCGGTATGAACACACTTTGTTCATACCTAAATGTAATAAATTAACTAGGACGATGTATTATATTATTTGGTCACATTAATTTGTATGCGGAAATTAATCATCAAAGTGTAACTCGGCATTAATTTTTATTGAAATGTCACATACCTTGAAAATTAAATCATTAGAAAAATATATAAAAACATCCATTGGGTATACGATACCATAGGTATACTCAATGTGTACCCAATAGTTATATAGGTATACCCAATATATGTCCTAGGAGGTATGTTATACTCTTATCGACTTATCGCCATTAGGTAACTGGGTATCATACATTAGTGAGACGCACATATTGGTATCATATATTTGATACGTATATATGACAAAGCCTCAAATACGGGCACGTAATAACTGTGATATAAAAAATGTACAATATGATTCGTTTAAATTATTGAAACCGTATGTGAGTACAATATCTTAGGTATACTCACGACCAAAAAAATCAGCTGTTGGTATCAACATGCTTTCTACATACCTAAAAATAAGAAAAATAATTAGGATGACATATTATATTATTTGGTGACATTAATTTGTATAGGAAAATTACTGGTCAAAAGTGCAACCCGGCCTTATTATTCATAAAATGCCAGATACCTTGAAAATAAAATATATCTTATGTATACATGTAAACAAGCCATGTTTTTTCTAGAACCGATACTAGCATGCATTACAACAGGAAAGAAACACCACGCATTTTTTTGGAAAGGAATTATTGCTAGGAAATCAACAGAATATTAATTTTTGAAAAGCAATCAATGAACATTAAAGGTATTATTGCATGCAAACAAAATATGGAAAGCCATTATTCGTGGATTTTACACAATGCACTAATTAATATTACTTGCCATAACCGGCCTAGGTGCCCAGGCACCTAGGTGACCCACATATATATATTTCGGGCGCGGAGGACCTCCCCCGAATAATTGATTCGCGAATATGAAAATTTGACGAATAATTGATTCGCGAATATGAAAATTTCATATGGCATATCAATAATATTGGCTGGGAAGACCCCCCAGTGTAAAAAAAATATATTGTCATGCATCAGATGCCAGTATATTACATCAAAGAAGAAGACGGACTTCAAGATCGAGCCAATGGTGTGAGCAATCTCTGTATATTGCTCATATGTTAGAAGACGCTGGAGGCAAGCCAATTATCTACCGAGAGACAATGCCCACGTGAAAAAAGAGAAGATTCCTGAAGATTGAAGTTTGTCGGGCACTCTCTCTCGTGCTTATCCATATCCTAGTAGGACACGTGTGTATGCTACCGTATGTAAAATAAATAAGTGAGGGCATCGCTGGCAGTCGAGCGAAGGCTCCCGAAGGCACCGCTGGCAGCCGTCTCGCAGCTATAAAAGGAGGAGAGGACAAGAGCCAGAAGCGAAGCGAGCAAGAGCCAGAGCACTCGAGCCAGGGCACTCCTTAGTAGTGTTAGCCACCACCACCACTTGGTAGTATAGTCAAGAAGGCGCTCCGATCGCCATGATTTGTAAGGTAATCTCTTTACTTTGTGTGTAACCCCTTCGGGGTTTCCCGAAAGGGAAAACCGTATGTAAATTATGTTGTTGAAATGATGTAGTTTTTTGGTTTCACTTGGTGTTTCTATTTATGAATTTATGGGAAGAGTTCTTATGCTAGGGATCCTATAGGAAAAACCTCTGCGTGTGTTGTTCTCTGTGTAGCCCAGAGTGGTGTTGAATGAGAACCTTGTTGCCTTAGAGAAGTGTTCCCTTCGGGTGGAACTGCCTGGGAAGACGATAAGAATTTAACCTATAAATTTGCAATTAAAACCATCAAGTGAACGTAACTAGCTACATATGATGCAACATAATGATAAATATGGTGAGTACCGAGTAGGACTTCACGAACTCCGCAGCACAAACGGGCAATAGCCTTAAATAACCACCTAATTAATCCTGCTTATAAGAGAATATTAGCCTAATTAATAGCCAGACAAGCACCAATAGTTGGCATAGTAACAAATAGTAAAGCAAATAGTACCAAATAGTAAACTGAAATTTGAATTTGATAACCACATACGCTAATAAAGACCGCGTTTAGCGATCAAATATAAAATACCCATTGTTATACCCGAAAATCCCGCCTGTATAGTTGGTATCAGGTCCAGGATATAATCATTGAAAGACTAAAATATTTAAATTTAGAAGTTAGTACAGGTAAGGTAATAAATACTAAAGAGAATGTTAATATAAGGTGCAGAATAAATCCCTTCGAGGAGCATATTTGGCATACACCGCATAGCCAGCTAAATACGATCGTCGATTTGATATATAATTTTTATATATCTTGGGGAAAAAGGCAAGATATACTTGACAAAAAATTTGAAAGCATATTCAAAGAATATCAAAAACTCATAGACAAGTGCTCCGGGTTAAGTAATAAAATAGATATCATTCTGCATAAGCTAGAAGAAGCAAAAGCTAGACAGAATATAATTTGCAAAAATAACGACTATATTAAGGAAGAAGTGTTGACAATAGGCCGCTACCTAAGAAAAGGTAAAGACTCGATCCCACACTCCGATTCAAGGCAAGATATTCCTGAAATAAAAAGGTTGGTACAAGAGGTAAAAACTCTTATCCTCTCATAAGTTTTATGAGTGAATATAGCCAAGCGTTAAACAAAGTATAAGAAATAGTTGAAGAAATAGACACAGAATCTTTCTTGACAGAAAGAGAAATTAGCAATAATAAGAATAAAGGTGTAATTGAATACGTAGAAAAGGCTAATTTAGATAATGAAATAATTTATTTGGAAAATAAACTAAAGCATATAGAATGGGAATATAGTCACTCCATGACAACAGATTGGCCTAAAATAAGAGAAAGAGAATTATTTTTCATCAGAGAAATTGCTAGATTAAAAAGGTTAAAAAACAAGAAAGAGTCAGCCATTAGTAGCTCTTAACTAGATAGTTATAAAAAGGAAAAAGAGAAGGAAGACTTAAAAATAGAAATGATGAACCAAGTGGATTGTGAGCATGATTGGATTAAAGGAAAAGGTGATTATAATATCAAATGTGCTTTTTGTATATATTATCCAAGCCAAGATAATAGGTCCACATGCAGCCTATGTCAAAGACAAGCTTGTGCCTCCTGTCTAAAAGCCAAAAATCAAACATGGAGACAATAGATAGAATTTGAACCGGAAGAAAGAATATTATCTAGTAGGGTGAGAAATCTAGAAAATAGAATAAATATATTGGAAGCAGAGCTAGAAATACTAAAAGATAGGCTGAAAGAAAATAAAGAACAAAAACTAAAAGATAAGTTAGAAGATAATAAAAAACAGAAAAATATTGTTGCTGGAAGCACGTAAATGAAGGAACAAATGGTAACAGTAAGAGATAAAAAAGGAGATAAGTTAATACAATTAAAAGATGCTATAACTAGTTTTGGAAATAAACATATAGTGCGTTTACCATTTAAAGAAGTGCTAGGAATAAGAATTCCAGTTAGAATAAATTTAACACCAAATATTTCCTATAAAATATTGGCACTATTAGACACCGGTTGCACAAAGAACATTATCCATGACAAGTACTTTGTGAGATGTCCCGATATAGTCAAAACTATAGATGATAATAAAGCCGAAGTATCTACAGATATGTCAGGAATAAAGAAAATCCATATCCAATTGGCATATAATATAGAAGCATATATAAATGGCACAAAATATATAATAGATGAAATTACAATAAGAGATTTGTCGGTTATAAATGATGATATGATAATAGGGTTAAGATTTTTACAGCAATCTTTGCAAACCACAATTATACATGAAGATGGGGTTACATTTATCCCACGTCAAGATAATATTCCATACTTATCTAAAGTGCGGAAACAAAGAAAGGCTTTGCAAAATATAGAAATATCTAATGTAGATGATGAATATAGTGCAAGTACGGATTTCCTTGAATTCTGCAAAGATGAAGAACTTTGTGAGACCATAGAAGAATATCATATAGAAAATACATGTACATAATGCATAGGGTTACAATCTTTTTCTCCAAATTGGTATAGAGATATAAAATCCAAAAAATATATAGACAAGATTGTGCAAAGGTTAGAAAATATACGAATTATTGGGGAAATACCAATGAAACATTGGGATAAGAACTCTATAGTTTGTAAAATAAATATTATAAACCCAGATTATATAATTAAGTCAGGACCGATAGAAGCTACTCCCAAAGATATTGAAGAATTCAAAATGCATATAGAAGAATTATTAAAACTAAAAGCAATTAGAGAAAGCAGAAGTCCTCATCGATCTGCTGCTTTTATAGTTAGAAATCATGCTGAAGAAGTAAGAGGAAAATCCAGAATGGTAATTAATTTTAAAAGGCTCAATGATAATACGATAGACGATGCATATAATATACCTAATAAGCAGGAATGGATCAATAGAATACAAGGAAGCAAATATTTCTCTAAATTCGATTTAAAAGTAGGATTTTGGCAAGTGAAAATGGCAGAGGAATCTATTCCTTGGACAGCCTTTACTTGTCCACAAGGCCATTATGAATGGCTAGTTATGCCATTGGGTCTAAAGAATGCACCCGCATTATTTCAAATAAAAATGCAAAATATATTCAATGAGAATCAAGAATTTATATTGGTCTACGTTGATGACCTATTAATATTTTCCAAATCATATAAAGAGCATATTGCCCACCTTGAAGTATTCTTTAGAAAGGTAGAACAAAATGGGCTCATATTATCCAAAAAGAAGATGGAAATATGCAAAGAAAGAATAAATTTCCTTGGTCATGAAATAGGAGAAGGAAAAATATATTTACAAGATCATATTGCAAAGAAAATATTAGAATTTCCTGACAATATGAGTGATAAAAAGGTTCTGCAACAATTCCTAGGGATTGTAAATTATGCTAGGAATTATATAGACAATTTAGCAAAGCTAGCAGGTCCATTATATGCAAAGCTAAGAAAGAATGGTCAAAAATACTTAAATTCTGAAGACATAAGATTAGTAAAAGCCATAAAGGAAAGAGTTAAGAATTTAGAACCCCTTGAGTTGCCTTTAGAAGATAAATATTTTATAATAGAAACAGATGCATCTAAGGTAGGCTGGGGTGCTATATTAAAACAAAAACCTAGTAAATATTCCCCGAAAACAGAAGAAAAAAATATGTAGATATGCTTCAGGAAGCTACAAATTAAAGACAGTAAATTATATTGATAGGGAAATATTGGCAGTAGTAAATGCTATAAATGCATTCAGATTATATCTAGGATTTAAAGAATTTACTGTTCGAACAGATTGTGAAGCCATATGCCGATATTACAATAAAATAAATAGTAAGAAAAGCTCGACCAGAAGATGGGTCTTATTCGAAGACACCATAGCTGGGAATGGACATAAAGTAATATTTGAGCATATTAAGGGAAAGGATAATAGTTTACCTGACATATTTTCTCGCTCATCAATTTTACAGAAATGAAGGGAATAGCAAAAGGAACCCTCGCTGGTGGAAATGAATGTTTCATATTTGGAGATGACAATAAATTAAAAATATTCTCTCCAAATACATTTAATTTCAATCCAAAGAGCCATATTCGTCTTGATGAAGTCCAAAGATGCATATTGGATAATATGTGGTTTCAATATGCGGTAAAAAGGGAAGAAAAAGGGTATATGCTATCTAATATGAATAGTCTTGCAGAATATTTCCATATGTTGAATATGTTGAACAAAATTAGCCCAAGACCATCAAAAATTGAGGTAGAAAAAGAAGAATCTCTATATATATTGTTTAATGGAAATAAACCAGGAATATATATGCATTGGGAAGATATTCAAATAGAAAAGCTTGCAGCAAAGAGTAAAGACAAAGATTTATCATATTAAAAATATGATAATATCGATGATGCCTTGAAATGGGGACGAAAAGTAATAGGACCAGATTATTATATGGATCCCGAAGCCAGAGAATATATTGAGAAGAGAGGGGGCATAATTAAAAATATACCTGCTTCAGCAGTTCCCTCAAAAGGAGAAGCTTCGAGCTCAAAACAAGGATCACCAAAATATCAGTCATATCAAGAATGCCTGCTAACGGGAGTTGACCCTTTAGACAAGGAATATATAGATCAAGAAATCGACAAAAGATTTGAAGAATTGTCAAAAATATTGAAGAAGGAATTAAAAGACAAAGTATCAAATGAATTGAAGATTGAAATGGACATAAGATTGGGAGAAATAAAGAAAGAATATGATGCAAAATATGATTTTCATCTCTCAGATGAGGATCATATGGATATCGCAGGGCATGGACAACAGCCTGAATATTAAGGTATTAATCAATAGGCCATATACTTGAATTGATATAGCTATCAATTTTTCGGGCGCGGAGGACCTCCCCCGAATAATTGATTCGCGAATATGAAAATTTGACGAATAATTGATTCGCGAATATGAAAATTTGATATGGCATATCAATAATAATGGCGGGGAAGACCCCCCAGTAAAAATATATATATATATATATATATTGTCATGCATCAGAGGCCAGTATATTGCATCAAAGAAGAAGGCGGACTTCAAGATCGAGCCAACGGTGTAAGCAATCCCTGTATATTGCTCATATGTTAGAACACGCTGGAGGCAAGCCAATTATCTACCGAGAGACAATGCCCACGTGAAAAAAGAGAAGATTCTTGAAGATTGAAGTTTGTCGGGCACTCTCTCTCGCGCTTATCCATACCCTAGTAGGACACATGTGTATGCTACCGTATGTAAAATAAATAAGTGAGGGCATCGCTGGCAGTCGATCGAAGGCTCCCGAAGGCATCGCTGGCAGCCGTCTCGCAGCTATAAAAGGAGGAGAGAACAAGAGCCAGAAGCGAAGTGAGCAAGAGCCAGAGCACTCGAGCCAGGGCACTCCTTAGTAGTGTTAGCCACCACCACCACTTGGTAGTATAGTCAAGAAGGCGCTCCGATCGCCAGGATTTGTAAGGTAATCTCTTTAGTTTGTGTGTAATCCCTTCGGGGTTTCCCGAAAGGGAAAACCATATGTAAATTATGTTGTTGAAATGATGTAGTTTCTTGGTTTCACTTGGTGTTTCTATTTATGAATTTATGGGAAGAGTTCTTATGCTAGGGTTCCTATAGGAGAAACCTCTGCGTGTGTTTTTTTCTGTGTAGCCCAGAGTGACGTTGAATGAGAACCTTGTTGCCGTAGAGAAGTGTTCCCTTCGGGTGGAACTGCCTGGGAAGACGATAAGAATTTGACCTATTAATTTGCAATTAAAACCATCAAGTGAACGTAACTAGCTACATATGATGCAACATAATGATAAATATTATATTTAGGAATGGATGGAGTACATACCAGATGCAATGTGAGTCAATCTGCGTCAGAAAATCAGTTCACCACCACGTGCCGCCAAAAAAGGTCCTTCTCCATCTCGTCCACACACAAATTGTCATCATGAATGCCTTGGGAGATTTAGAGATCAAATTCGTGCAGAAAGTAATAAGGTCATGAGAAAACACAGCTTTCTCGGATCGTGATCATACGTGCCTGAGTAATTAGTTAGGGGGGATGGCAAGGGTGCAGCGTGAGTACCTTCTGGTAAACACGTACTCGTAAGAATTTCAGTCTTCGGATGGTCGGGATGGGCGTGGAGTGTGTGTACCACCACGGCTGCCACTGCCTTGGCTTCCCCAATACTCGCTCCAGCACAATACATATAAATATAATCCCGGAAACGCTGCCGAAGGCAGATTAGATTCCCCTGCAGGCCGAACTCGAAACCACAGTTACCATCCTCTTTCGCAACCCGCACACCGAGGCTGAAGCTAACTATTTCCACCTTCGGCAAAGCGCCTAGTTCAAACACTATTTGCGCTGCTGATCTGCAATTCAAGTAAAAGTCTACCATAGAGCGGAACCCATCTGCACCGATGACTAGCAGCCGTTGTGTTTGGTGGGTGGTCTTTATCCAGAGACGGCGAAGGGGCAGCAACCCTCCAATGATTTCCAGGTCCTCCTGCTGCACTTCCTTCACTGACAGGAGGATTAACTGGGAGAGGTTCGACAGATGTGAGGGGTCTCTTTTTATCCATCCTCGCAGTGCAGAGAGTTTGCTGGGCATGCGGTACACAAATTTGCGGAGATGTACAGGAGGCACCCATCGTTCTCCCAAGATATCCATCAGTTCAAAAGATGTTTCTCTCGTATTGCATTCAATATGTAGACTTTTGATGTGATGTAGGTTGCACAGAGACTTTGCAAAACCTTCGTACAAATCCAAACTACTATCCATGAAGTAAATCTCAAGCTCCCCCAGCTTGGCCAAGTTGCCAAGCTCTTGCACAATGATGTTCAGAGAGGCCCAGATCTTCTTCAACACTTCAATGGATGTAATATTCCGCAACACACCCGGATGCACCTCCCACCTAAAAATGATCTAGGTAGAGTAATCTTCTCAACTTGCAAACAGTCGACGGCAATTCGCAGAGCTGGAAATTGGATCCAAGATCCAACACCTCCAAAAACTGCAGGTTTCCTATCTCAGTTGGGAGTTCCAAAATTCCAGTACCTACTAGACCAAGGTATCTTAGGTGGATTAAGTGTCCAACATCCTTGAGATTAAGCTGCAGGCTGGTTTTCCCCCTAAGATTACATCCGCACAGGTCAAGTACACGTAAAACCTCAAACCTTGAAAGAGATGGCATGATATGAGTAGCAGATGGAAAGATAGTAATTGACCTCACTCGTGACATACTCATGATATTTGTGAGGGGCTTGGTTTGATGATCTTCATTTTTATTCTGTAGGGACAAACGGCGAACATTACTTTGTGAAGACATGCTATTGCCAGTGCCATCCAATAGATTAACAAACTTTGCTTCATGTGACAAGTTGCAGATAAGGTCAAGAACCATATCATGTACATGACAAGCATACACCTGGCCTAGATCATCATATATTGGCTGGATCATACTTCTATTGATGAGCTGGTTGAAGTAGTTTAATCCGAACAAAAACAGGCTAGGCCCTTGATTTCCATAGTGGACAAATCTTTTGACCACCCACTTCCATATCAGTCTATCTCTATTAATCTTGCTATCTTCTGGGTGTATACTTAAATACAATAGACAATTTCTCAAATGAGGAGGTAGATCATAATAGCTCAAAGATAGTATTCTCCGCATCTCCTCTAAACTGTTATCTTCTGTCAATCCAGAGCCAAGGGATTGGAGCGGGATATCCCACTCGTACTTTGGTTTCACCTTCTGGCCACCAGCCAAAGCACTGTCTATAGTAATTATGGCTAGTGGTAGCCCACCACATTTCTTTAGAATATCTCTAGACACTTATTCAAATTCATTTGGACATCCACTCTTGCCAGGAAATATTCTTTTGTAGAAGAGGCTTCTGGAGTCATCAGTAGAAAGCGGTTCCATTCGATAAATTGAGTCGTTGGCCGAGGAGCAACATGCTTCAGAGACATTGAAAATGCGGGTTGTGGTGATTAGCCGACTACCTAGATTGTTCCTGTTAGAGAAAGCAACGGTGATGTCTTTCCACAATCTTTCATCCCATATATCATCAATTATGACGAGGTACCTACATCAGTTCATAGTATTAGTGTATGGTCTATTGAACTGGCAAAGCTATATGGGTGGAACTATGTATTAGAATGTGCATGTTCAGAAACAAATTAAAAAGAAGCATGAGTCTCAATCTTGACAATCTGATTTCGAAGCATGTATTGTGTACTGCCAATCAGATGATGGACAAAATGAATACAAATTTAAGATTCAAGGAGTAAAACACAAAGAGCAAACTGCTGGATCAATGTCCATACATAGACGAACATTTAATTGGTTACAACATCTCAAATATTACAATATTTTAGGTAGATCTATTGGAAAGACCAGAGTACCAATTGGACCACCAATTTAGTATATGGACGCTAATAAACCTCCTGGAGACTCGAATTGCATAGCATTATCCTTTTGTGATAGGAAGTTTCCAAAAAGGGGGTAATTTAACTTCCTCTTTGTCATCAATCCAACATACAATATCTTAGGAAAATTCTACGGTAGCCTTTGGTGCGACAAGCACACTTCAAAATCTTTATTTTAGGATGAGGTGGGTTAGGAGGGTCGAAGATACATACTTATATACTCTTGAAATTTAGCACCTATAACGTTTATTTTCAGTAGCAACTAGCAAGAGCACAGGTTCTCTGATTTGGACTCTGTTTTGAGGAGGGTAGAAGGTCGGTACAGAGTGAGTCGGTTTCTTGACAGAGCATGACAGCCTAGTGCTAACAGAGTTGGCTGCTGGTACTAGTTGTAAGCAAGCAGGCTTATCTTGCTAACCAAGGAAACACTAGTAGAAAAAGGGCCATTTGTCCCGATTCGTAAGGGCCTTTAGTCCCGGTTCTGGAACCGGGACTAAAGGGTCGGGACTAAAGCCCAAAACCTTTAGTCCCGGTTTGCTTACGAACCGGGACTAAAGGCCCTCCACGTGGCGCTGCCTGGGGCGGGGGAGGGAGGACCTTTAGTCCCGGTTGGTGTTACCAACCGGGACTAAAGGGGGACCTTTAGTCCCGGTTGGTGTTACCAACCGGGACTAAAGGCTCCACCTTTAGTCCCGGTTGGTAGGAATTTTTCGAAAAAAAATTGGAATTTTTTTTTTGAATTTTTTTAATTTTATTTTTTTGATTTGTTTTTAAGTTTTATTCTGATTTTCAAATCTTTGAATTATTTGACAATTTAATCTGTAATCACCCGTCCTCACTGCTCCAGCGTCATGCACTCATTTCAAATCGTCTAACTTCCCGACCGGTCACCCATCCTCTCACTGCTCCAGCCCCAGCACGCTTAACTTCCTGGTTCTATCGCCCCTAGTTTCCAAGTCTGCACTTGTTGTTTTCCTGACAATAGTAAGCTATCAATCCTATTAACCCTTAGGTCTTGATGTCACATGATTTAATTTTTTGAATTCGAAACAATTATTAAAATAAACAAAATAAGTACTAATAATATTGAATTTCAATGAAAATAAGATAAGTAATAATATTATTTTATTCATTTTTTGCCATTTATTCATTTTATATGGCATAATTAATATCTTTAAATCTGTAAATCTAAATTCGACAAATAATATATCCATTATTATCAGAAAAATATGAGGAATCCAAATATGACATCATTTAATTATGCACTGGTGCGCCATTGCTAACTTTTTTTAATTTATTTTTTTTGCCTCTCCAGATTTTGAAAGCACCGTAACTTTTTTTCTGTTAGGTTTTTAAGGATTCTAAAAATCTTCAACGGGGTTCCGACCATACTATCCTTTTTAATTTATCCGAAGGTAATTCATTTCCGTGCCTTGTCAATTTTTGGGCAAGGTTAAAGTATCTGTTGTCGCAGGTCAATGACCCAGTTCTACTTCTATCATATTATACCTTCGAGTTTTACCCTCTGGTATCTCGAGGATATCACGCCTTTGCAATACATCTTATCAACTTTGATAAGGTAATAATTTTCCTTGTTTTAATCACTCCACGGGTTCTGGGATTGTTGTCAACCGAGAACCCCGATTGGAAAGTTTATTCCACACTGCAATTCAATACCCCTTGTAATTGTTACTGGGGATATCAAATTCAATCTGGTCATTCCTAGACCATCGGCTACAACCTTGTCTTGCTATCTTTGACTGTGCTACATCGTTCTTCTCTGGTGCGCAAATTCTTCAGAGTGTGAGCATTGCTTACGTCGAGCTTTCAACATCATGTTGTTTGTCTTGAAAAGCAGCCCCAATAATGAGCTTGCATCTTCTCTGTTGCTCCTATAATCTTCCACGTTGTCATTCCCCTACTTGACGCCACCGTTGTTCGGTTGCATTCTCTTGAAAACTCTCGACAAAAGGTGTCGTGATCATCGTCCACAATTTGATTTCTTCTGAGACGTTAACTGAGTTCTTGATGAGAAATACCTTCCTTGCCCTCGATGATTTTTGTTATCATCGACAACCTCCTTGACTTCCTTCCATCGCAGATTTGTCCATGATATGGATGCAACTTGCTATCCAGCTTGTGTTATGTTCTACCCTGAAGTATTACTGTCTATTGTGTCGAGATTGTTGTGAGGATTGCTTCACCTCTTAGAAATTCTTGGCATAGTGATACTTCTCACCATCAAACGATGCTGCTTTGATTCTAACTTCTAGCAACCCTATTGCTTTGAAGTTAGCGATCGACAGTTCGTTCTTAGGCTGTTGGTTATTGAATCGTCACTCTAACATTGATCTTGCTGCCTAAGGTCATATTTCGTACGCACTTTTCAACCAATGATTAATGATGTATGTTTTCCTCGATCATACAACATTATATCATTTGAGCTGACAAATGTCACCTCCTTGTTCGCATAATTGTGGAAATCCATCCGTTTGGAATTCTCGATGAATTGTCGCTGAGTCCATCAGCCACCTTCTCATCCTCTCCTTGGTTTAATGATGAATTATATATTCATGGGTTACCTCGATAAATTCGTCGTGGTTTAACTAGATGATATCCTGGTTTACTCCATGAATAAAGAAGGAGCATGCCGAACATCTTCGTCTTATACTAGAGACGGCATGCAGGTACATCCCGTGTGTTCCTGCTGGAGTTGATACTGCAGCCGACGCTGAGATCTTGACCCCTTTCGCGCGTAGCAGTGCCCCGTCTTGCAGAGTCCTCCATCCATGGCCCCGTGCCATATGTCCTGGTCGATCGGTGGTCAATCCCAGGTCTATCGTCCCCGGTGACCTCTCAGCTGTTCATATCCAAAGTGGGGAGGCACCACTGTTAAACACATCCAGGTCAGTCTGTCCATGCATGCGTCGGTATGGTACGTGTCACGCGTGTCCCTCCACGGGAGAAGCCAACCACGCATGGACCCTCCGTGCCATGCATGCGACAATGGCGCGCATAGTGAAACTCTTTACCTAGCTCGTGGGTCGGTGGATGGGTGGAGTTTACCGTCTCGTCTTCACGCAGATAAGGATCGAGTATCTCCACACCCCACCTCCCCGCAATAAAAAGTAACCGCGTCCATATCCACACCTCCGTGGATCTCGCATTCCCATTGTTGTAGTACCAAGCATCTGAAGTACATGCTTACTCAGCCAAATCTGAATCTCAGTCAGATATGATGGTTGGGACTTTTTCCAAGGATTATAACTTTGGTCCTTATTACTCGGTAAGGTGATGTTGTAGCTAGCACACCTGGCCGGATGACCTATTGTTATGATGCTTCGATTAGCAAGGATTGCCATTCTTCCATGGGGAAATTGTAAGACTTATTTTATAAGTTGTTCCTACTGGATCCCTTGTGTATCCAAACTCCATCCTTTACTCGAAACACCATATCATTGCTATCCCGAAGCATGAATGTGGTATGTCGGTCATCAAAAGGAATAATGTAAGCTCAATGCTAATTGTTTCCTGATCAATTATTCAAACCCCATTGTATGGGCATGTCATGGATTTTTCCTCGCCCCTTTTACCTAAATGGTTATCTATTTGTTACTTCTGACATGTATATCATGCTCTGTTTTTCCTCGGGAAAGATATACTCCTAAAACTTGAGTATAAACACATTTTCCTTTCCATTGGTCTGGTTGATCTAATAATCGCATTTTCCTTTCCATTGGTCTGTTTGACCTTTCTTGAGATTATATGATCTAAGCAGTAATAATTCTCTGCTTAGGTAAACACCTCGGTGAACAAGTCTGTCAGTAAGATCCTGTTACTATTGTTGATAACATTCTGGTAACCGCCGGTGGACGAGAACTTTGCCTATTGGTCCGCCTCGTTTCAACGAGCAGGAAAATGGTTCTATTCGTCCCCCGCCCTTGGTACCGACGTTGTTGCCAACTTAACTGACAAGCTTTCCTCTGACAGGTCTTGCCATCTTGACCGTGCAAGATGTCACCGCTGTATCTGCTCCTATCCAACATGGTGGTCCCATAAACCACAGTTCCACAGGATCGAAACCTGACTCTCCTGTACCTCTTTGTTTCCAAGGTATCCTTTGCACATGGCTTTGTATGTAACTCCCCGGCCACCGTCCAGGTGATGATCTATTCTAATATCAGACGCAATAATTATTTTCATTACTCTGAACCCCTTTTCACCTTCTGGTTGGGCATCGAAGGATTGCCTACCCGTTTGAAACTTTTACACCGTCGCATTTTGCTCTTAGTGATCCCTCGAGTCTTAACTTGAGAAATAAATCTGGTGTTCCTCCCGGAGTTCGCCGTCAGATGCCCAGCTTTCGTTAACTTCTTCGAGAAGGGCAACCAAGGACGAGAAGATCCGATAGAATTTCGTAGCCTAACTAGCCCCCTTACCTCTACCGCTTAATTCTCGGGACGAGAATTCTTCTTAGTAGGGGAGAGTTGTGACGCCCGGATAATTAAGCTTCAGTGATCATTGTAGTTAAGCACAGTAATGACCATGATCAACAGCGCCTAATCATCATTAGTAACATATCTCATTTGAAATTCAAATTCAAATGGAAATTCAAATGCTAGTGAGATATCAAGTTGCTCAAACACCGATGGAAAAATGCTCATAATATTGCAAATAATCCAGGAGCAATTATAAAAATATAATATACATTAATTGAATTAGTTATTTAATTCTAACAATATGAAATAACACCAAAACAGTAATATAAAGTGTCAATTCATTTGTTAAAAATTCATATGAAATCATAATTTGCCCAAACCAATTACTGGTGGTAGGAAATATTGCATGGTAATTAATGGACCAGGTTATAAATATTTGTTAAGACAAATAGTAGCTGGAAATAAATAAAACAGAAAAGAATAAAACAAAACATAAGAAAACAAAAAGAAAGAGAAAAGGAAAAAAAAACCTCCCCCCTGGGCCTCGGCCCAGCCGGACCGGCCCAACACGGCCCAGCCCACCCCGGCCTCCCTCACCTGCTCCCCCTCTCGTGTCGACGTCCCCGTGGCCGAGCGCCCGCCGACCGGCCGCTGGCTGCCCCGGCGCCGGGGCAGTTGGGGCGAGGGGATAAGGCTCGCCCCTGAGCCCTCCCTCCCTGGTCGCCGCTGCCCTTTCACCCTCTCCCCCTCGCTCACCGCTCCCTCCTTTCCCCTCTGCCCGCGCGAGATCGCCGCCGCGCCGTTGCTCCGACGCGGCCACCATCACCGCCCCGCCTCCCCGATGTGTCCACCGAACGCGCCATCCTCGCCCACCTCGCCTGCGCCTCTCCGTTCGGCCAGACGAGCCCCACCGCGAGCTCTTCATCGTCGTCTTCAACCCACGGGCACCCGAGCCACCGCCGTCGATTCGCCGCCGTCGAACCCTCCCCGAGCTCACTGCCACTCCCTACGTCTCCACTATGAGCTGCCGCACCTCTCCCCACTCTCCCCTGCGCGTTATCGTCGCCGTAGCTCGCCGTACTGGAGGTGCCCGAACCCGCCGCCGCCTGTGCTCGTCGCCGGCGCCGTTCCGGCCACCAAACGCCCCCGCGCTCGTGCCCATCGTCTTTGCCGCAACGCGTACGCCTCGCCTGGCCTTATAGTTCGCCCGCTAGCGCACCGCGTCGCCGTAGCCGTAGCCCACCCGAGCAGTTCGCCGCCGTCACCGTCGTAGCGCTCAACTCCGGCTGTCTCCGGCCACGCCACCACCGCCATTCGACGCGGCACGGAGAGGCCGTTCCAGAGGACCTGGCCGCGCTCAAAACCGTGCCCCATAGCGCATTTTCGAGCTCGCCGGAGTTCGCCACCGCGCTCGGGCTCGCCGGAGCGACTCCGGTGGCCGACGCTGGCCTGGCGCCGACGTGGCCGCCCTCTGTGCCACTGACTGTGGGCCCGTGGGGCCCTGTTGACTGGGCTGACCCAGTCAACTGTGATGACTGGGCTCAGCCAGCCACTGACATGTGGGCCAAAACCCCCTGGGCCTATGAGAGGTGGGTCCAGGTAATTAGGGTTAATCGCACGATTAGATTAATCGAAATAATTAGTTTAGGATTAATGAGTCACTCACAGGTGGACCCTACTTGCTAATAAATCAGTAATTATATTAATTAAACTCTGGTTAACCCACAGTCTATGACAATTGGGGCCCACTGGTCAGGTTTGACCTGGCCAGCCCCCTGTTGACTGCTGACGCAATGCTGACCTCATGCTGACGTCATCATTCACTATTCTGGATAATGTTGAATTTAATAAATAGAATTAATTCCAGAAAATAAAAAAAAACTTTAGAAAATCATATAAAATAAACCATAGCTCAGATCGAAAAACTTTATACATGAAAGTTGCTCAGAAAAATCCCACGAATCTAATCGTGCTACCTGTTTCCATGTCGGGACCCTCTACGTAGGTGAACCCACAACTTTTCGTCTGTTTCCGGCAGATGAATAGTGTATAACTACCGACTAATAATTCCAACTTTAATCCTAAAATAGCTAAAATGGTTTAGACATGATTTTAGGCAACCCCGCACTGCATCCTAGCTATCACATGCCTCTAACACCGCAAACCTGGAACATTTCCCCCTCCGGTCATCTGTCCGACATTTGTCCGGAACCGGGAAAACTTTCCTGGATGGTTTCCCCCTTCATCGGTAACGTGTAACCCTACGTGACCACACACCCGGCACTGCCTATTGTCATGTCATACTTTGTGTAGCATTGTTTGCTTTATATTTATTGTTTCTCCCCCCTCTTCTTACCGGTAGACCCCGAGGCTGACGCTGCTGCCGAGTATGACTACGCCGTTGACGTTCAGCCAATTGCCGCAGAGCAGCAAGGCAAGCAAAACCCCCTTGAGCATTCCGATATCACCCATCTCTCTCCCTCTTATGCTTGCATTAGATTTTGCTACTGTATTAATTAGCTCCTATTCTGATGCATAGCCTGTTTTTGATGAACTGTTACTTTACCTGCAATCATACCAATTGCTTAGCATAGGTTGATCAGTGAACCCCCGAGACCCCCCTTAGTCCCAGTTGCCCCTGCTTCATCATCGACGACTCGACGACTTGAAGACCCGAAGACTCGGTCAACCGACCGACGAGCCAGGCCCCTCACATCACCGCACACCCCTTTAGTATGGCACTGCAGAGCTACCATCGAGTGCCGAGGGTGATACCTCACTTAGCACTCCGGATGTTAATTCTGTAGCGTAGCTAATCGATCGTGGGTATCGAGGGTGATTCCTCCTTCCCATTTATCGATAGCGACTCTTGTCATACACATACCTCGAGTGGGATCCATCAAGGGTGATTCCTCGGATATCCACTTGGTGTATAACCACACAGTTACTTTGACTTGACATTTATTACATGTGAAAGACGGGACTGGAGGGACAGGCGGTACCACCCTGGTTGAGGTGGACCTGAGTTCCCGACAGACTTGAGACGGGTCGGCCCCAAGGGTACCCGTGTGAGATGTGGTGGGGTGCGCCGTTAAGGCACCCGAGAGATATTGGTGGGGTGCGCCGGTAAGGCACCCGAGTGTTATTGGCGGGGCGACGGACTGCACTTTATGGTTCGCGCTTGCCCCGCACTAATAAATTGCTAATGGGTTGAGTATTTGATCTGAGTTAGGTCGTTGGCCTAATACGCACTAACCACCACGCGGGGTAATCTGTATGGGCTGCTCTACGCCGTACATTCTCCCGAAAGCTCTTCAGATGCCACATTTTTCGACTCGCGCCCGGGTGGCCCGTGATGACGCATGGCTCTTCTTACTAAGGCATGCTAGGACTGATCCTGGCCGAGGGCGTAACGTGCAGGATGGCGAGGGCGATGGCCCAAGACCCCGAGCCATTAGGATGTAGACCGGCGTGCTGGCCTCTCTGTTGAGCCTAAGTAGGACTACGTCGTGTCGATCGGCCGAGGCCGGGTATGACCAGAAAATTGTATCCGGCCGGAGTTTATCGAGCGTGTTGGGGAATGTGGTGCACCCCTGCAGGGAAGTAAACTATTCGAATAGCCGTGTCCACGGTAACAAGATGACTTGGAGTTGTGCTTTGACCTACTACAACTATAATCATAAACTAATTAAAATGAATTGTGGCTCCGTGATTGCTTCCTCGCAGGGAGTCGGGGAAGGATCTCTGGGCGTGTTTACTTAATAAAATTGCTACAACAATATGGCTATATAAATGAGCTACAGGTCTACTCTCTTCTAATGCTGCAAGATGTTGAAGATGCTAGTCTTCGATAGGACTAGGCCTTCTCCCTATTCTTGCCTTCTGCAGTCAGCCCAGATATAACCCCTTCATTGATACTGATGCATACTTAGCATAGTTCTGATGTCAGTCTTGCGAGTACTTTGGATGAGTACTCACCGCTGCTTTGCTTTCCCTTTCCCCCTTCGATACGTTGCTGCGTTCAGACGATGGAGCCCAGGAGATGGAGTACGCCGGAGACGACTGCTACACAACCGCTGGAGCCTACTACTACGTGGAGGCTGCCCCTGACGCTCAGGAGTAGTTAGGAGGTTCCCAGGCAGGAGGCCTCGCCTCTTTCGATCCGTTGCTTATGTTTGTGCTAGCCTTCTTAAGGCAAAATTGTCTAACTTATGTCTGTACTCAGATATATTTGCTTCCGCTGACTCGTGTTTATGTCGAGCTTTGTATTCGAGCCCTCGAGGCCCCTGGCTTGTAATATTAAGCTGTATGACTTTTATTTGTGTCTTTTGTCGTGTTGTGGTATCAATCAGTAAGTCCCTAATCTTGGTCGTACGCATTGTATGCATGATTAGCGTACGGACAAGAATGGGGGCGTCACATGCAGGAAACCACACATTTTAAAGACAGTGTCAGTGTCACGTCGAAGGGGAACACGCTGAATCACAAGCTTATTGCGGACCGTCCAGAGCGTCCACGCGAGCACCCCAATGGTCAGCCACCAAATGTGGCGGGCCGATGGGGGAACGGACTGGATTTCCGCGAAGAGGTCGGGGACGTTGGTATGGCACCAGTGACCGCCAACGGCTTCACAAAAACAACTCCAAAGGAATTGGGCCGTAACACACGCAAAGAAGATGTGGTTCGAGTCCTCCACCGTATCGCAGAGGGGGCACATCCCATCCCCAGGACCAATACGTTTGAGCACCTCCACCCCAGAAGGTACCCGACCCCTAATCCACTACCACAAGAATATCCTGATCTTGAGCGGCAGTTTGATGGCCCAAACAACTGTGATAGCATCCGGGGCCGTCGACAGGGCGATGGCCTGGTACAGAGACCTAGTGGAGAAGCGGCCCGACGGCTCCAGACGCCAAGATATGCGATCCGAAACACTGTCAACATCGGGGGTGTGGAGAGCGATGCACTCGAGCATCTCATCCCAGGCAGCAACATCTGGGGGACCGAAGGGTCGGCGGAACGCGAGGCGCCCTAGATCCGAAAGGGCGACCTCGACAGAAGTCCTAGGCTCCACCGCGATGGAGAATAAGTCCGGGAAGCGGGCGGCAAAGGGTACGTCACCCGCCCACCTATCGTACCAGAACAACGTAGCGAAACCGGAACCGATCAAGATGGAAGAGCCAATACGGAGGACCGGGAGCAGCTGAATGACAGACTGCCAGAACTGGGACCCTCCGGAGCGCTGGCAAAAGGCCAGCGGCTGGCCCCGAAGGTATTTGTTCCTGATGATGTCAAGCCAAAGACCGCCATCACCATTGGCGATCCTCCACAGCCATCTGGTCAGCAAAGCGATGTTCATGCGTTTGGACGACATGATCCCCAGACCACCCTGGTCGCGAGGCTTGCAAATGTCAGGCCAGCTGACCATATGGTACTTCTGCTTGTGGCCCTCGCCAGCACAGTAGAATCTAGACTGGTACTTGGCAATCTCGTGGTGAAGGGTCTCATGGAGACTATAGAAGCTCATCAGGAACAAGAGGAGGCTGGACAGCGAGGAGTTGATGAGCACGGTCCTGGCTGCCTTGGAAAACCATCTACCCTGCCACGGCTCGATCCGGTGTTGGAGCTTAGTCACCGTAGGCCGCAACCCCGCGACGGAAAGGCGCAAATCACTAATGGGAACCCCCAGGTAAGAAGTGGGGAAGGACCCAAGCTGGCAGTTAAGGCGGTCGGCAATGAGCTGGGACTCCTCAGGAGAATATCCAAGGATCATAACTTCACTCTTGTCGAAGTTGATTTTAAGCCCAGACATCTGCTGGAAGCACAGGAGGAGGAACTTAAGGTTGGCAATGTCACCCTCAGAGCCCTCCACCATGATGATGGTGTCATCGGCGTATTGCAGGAGGGAGACCCCTCCCCCTCCCACCAAATGGGGGACAACCCCGCGAATATGGCCCGCCACCTTAGCCTTATCGAGGATGGTGGCAAGGGCGTCTACCACCATGTTGAACAGGAAGGGGGAAAAGGGGTCTCCCTGTCTAACCCCACAGAAAGTGGGGAAGTAGGGGCCGGTCTCCCCGTTGATGTTAACCGCGGTCCGACCAGATGAGACCATCTGCATAACCCGGGTGACCCACCGGTCATCAAAGCCTTTGCGGAGAAGCACTTCCCGCAAGAAGGCCCAGGAAACGGTGTCATAGGCCTTGTGAAAGTCGATCTTCAAGAAGACCGCACGCTGCCGCCTAGTGCGCACCTCGTGCAGAACCTCATGGAAGACTAAGACGCCATCCAAGATAAAGCGGCCGTGGATGAAGGCCGATTGATTAGGATGGGTGATGCAGTCAGCTAAAAGGGTCACCCTATTGGCGTACCCCTTCGCCAGAATACGGAAGATCACGTAGATCACCGTGATCGGCCGAAACTGGCGGATGTCAGAAGCCCCCGCCACCTTGGGGATGAGTGAGATGATCCCATAGTTGAGGCGGGAGAGGTCAATGGCGCCCACATAGAATTCCTCGAACAGGGCCATCACCTCCGGCTTAATCACATCCCAGAAGGTCTGGAAGAACTTCACGGGGAGGCCATCCGGACCAGGGGCAGAAGCATGGTTCAACTTTGAGGGAGTTCACCGTCAAGAAGAGTGTATGCGAGCCTTGTTTTTCGTCCTCAATGGTGTACGAGACTTGCAAGATGACGCGTTGGCTGTCAACTGTGGAAGTTGATGGCCAAGTCTTCATTGGTGAGGCTGCAAGAAGCAAGCAGCTTTCTGTCCGGAAAGCCGCATCAGCAGCGATCACAGCATTTCTCGAGGATGGGGACACCTTGATGGTAAGTGTAGTCCAGGGGAAACGGCTGGTAAACGCTGTGCCCTCCAAGCTAAAGGTGGAATCTGCACAGAAGCATCGTCGAAAGAGAAGGAAGTTACGTCATGAGGGACTGACTGTTACTGAACCGGTGAGTGAGGTGTGTAGGAACTCAACGGGTGAGAATCTGGTAGTATAACTGTGTTGACGATTGGTAATTTAGCACAATATATATATTATACTCTTTGTGCCACAGTTTATCGCATTGTATTTGATCTGTCGCATTTATCATTGCTTTCATTTTGGACACCTGCTTTGGGCACAGCATCCATGGCTGTTACATTTCCCTATAGCGTATCTGTCCTACATAGATGGCGCTGGCATAGTGGAGGACAAAATTTCCATATTATTTCAGCATAGGCACATCAATCAGCCTTGCTAACTTGTGCATTTTATTAGCAAATACTACCTCTGTACCGAAATACTTGTACCGAAATACTTGCATTTTACAGCACGAACCCATTCGATATGCCTAGTAGTACTCACTCAAAAAGAAATGGAATCTTGCAACCTGCAGAGGATATACGATTACACAAACTATCTTCTAGGCATGGAAGAATCTGGGGGAAATTCAAAGCCTTCTTAGTAATGTATCGGTCGCAGGTGATGGTGACCTCGAGCTGCTTATCGGCGTCCTTGCTGAAAAATTCTTGGTGAGGCCCTCGATGTGATCCTTGAGCCCCAACTTTATGCTCCGCACCTCCTTGATCATCACATCCAACTCCGTCTTCTCCGCCGAAGGGCGCTCCGGATGATTTGGTCTCCCTGCCATTCACACACACATTTCTTATGGATGGTTGCAAAAAGATAATTATACCTTCATGCTAATCTGTCCTAATCATCGAGAAATGTACAACTCTGCGGCAATGCACCAAAGATAAGCAAACATAATCTTAATTTACAGGGAAATGCTCCATGCACTCTCTTAAGTTTCAACGTATCCGGGAAACCCACTGCGAGTGCCCGCGAAGGACACTCACCATGGGCGAAAATCCAATGACACCAAACTATCCTAACAAAGCCATACAAAGCTCATGCGGGAGCAGCAGCGGCCAAAGGTACCGGGAGTCTGAAACAGCATCTAGACGATGACAAACTACCACAAAAGATGCAGACCTCTATGAGCCCGAGCAAGTAAATATTTTCTGAAGTCACAAATCCCACAATTAGTCACAGTTATTTTCGAATTAAGGAGCTCGAGTGAGCCCAGAATTTCAGTCATTACAAACATGATAATACACCCTAAGGTTTGCCCGGTTCAGATAAAAAAAAAGTATCAACATGACATGGGCCAGCCATCCCATGTAACAGCAACAACGATGTCTCTCAGCCTAAACAGAGCAACTTACTACAACACTTTTACTTAATCTATTAAAAGAAAAACAAGCAACATCTCTTTATGCAAGCGACTGTCATTTAAAAGGAGCGCATCACACAACTTCCAGCGAAGCTCGAAACCTCTGTTAAGCTAGACTAAACATCCAGTAGGTAACTTTACTAACTACATAGCTGGGATCCATAAGAGAAAATATTTCTGAAGCAAGTGATCAATTCTTGCTTTTGAAAATACCCCGTTTTTCTCTAAAATCCATCTACATGAATCTGGTCATTTCTCACACAAAAACCTTCACAATCAGCAAGTAATTGATGCCACAGGTCCTCGGCAGTTTCACCACATACATTCCTTCTAAATTTTAGAGCAGTGAAATAAGTGCTAGGACTCGAGACATAGAGATATGCTAGATAGAGGATGAGTAACTCACTGCATGCACTGTGTGTATTAATTGACAGAGGTTACACAAGATAATATAGCGCTAGCCCAACGAGCTCCCGTGAAGGGTGGCACGCAGGCCAGGTCGTGGGCTGAGCGATCCTACAATCTAGGGCTGTTACATGAGACTGTTACACCAAAATATACAGCTGTACATGTACATAAAACGATACGCTAACACCCCCCCGCAGTCGGGACTCCACCGGGGTGGATGTTCAGACTGGATCTGAAGTCGGCAAATACAGCTGTAGGAAGCCCTTTTGTGAACACATCAGCGTATTGGGACCCGGAAGGCACATGGAGAACACGCGTGTCGCCCAAGGCAACACGATCACGGACAAAGTGAAGGTCGATCTCGACGTGTTTTGTACGTTGGTGCTGCACGGGGTTGGCCGATAGATATGTGGCGCTGATGTTATCACAGTATACAACAGTCGCCTTCGTAGGCGGGCGATGCAGTTCCTGAAGAAGCTGGCGGAGCCAAGCTGTCTCGGCGACGCAATTTGCGACAGCACGATACTCGGCCTCGGCGCTCGACCTGGAAACAGTAGGCTGTCGTTTGGAAGACCACGAGATGAGGTTCGGCCCGAGAAAAATGCAGAACCCGGACGTGGACTTCCGCGTGTCGGGGCAGCCGGCCCAATCGGCATCCGAGTAGGCGACGAGGTCGTGAGAGTGCGAGGTGTAGAACTGGAGCCCGAAGTGAGAAGTGCCCTTGAGATAACGAAGAATGCGTTTGACAAGTTGAAAGTGGGCGGTCCGAGGGGCATGCATGAACAGGCACGCCTGTTGAACGGCGTAGGAGATGTCAGGGCGCGTGAGTGTAAGGTATTGAAGGGCTCCGGCAAGGCTACGGTAGTGGGTGGGGTTGGAGAGAAGTGTACCATCGGAGGCCGAGAGTTTGTACCGGGTGTCGACGGGTGTGGAGATAGGGTTGCACTCTGACATGTTGGCGCGTTCAAGAATCTCAAGGACGTATTGCTGTTGGGAGAGAAATAGGCCCGAGGAGTTGCGAGCGACATTGACACCTAAGAAGTGGTGTATGTCCCCGAGATCAGACATGGCGAACTTATTCTTGAGGGAGCGGATGATGTGTTGGAGCGTCGTGGGTGTATTGGCAGTGAGAATGATGTCATCTACATATAGGAGCAAGTATGCAACGGAGGGACCGTGGCGGTAGATGAACAAGGAGGTGTCACATTTAGATGCAACAAAGCCGACCGACAGGAGAAAGGAGGTGAACCGCAAGAACCACGTGCGAGGGGCCTGTTTTAACCCGTAGAGAGACTTGTGGAGAAGGCAAACATGATTAGGGTGAGCGGGATCAATGAAGCCAGCAGGTTGAGAGCAATAGACCGTTTCACCAAGAGCCCCGTGCAAAAAGGCATTCTTGACATCCATTTGATGGATTGGCCAAGAGTGAGCGGTAGCGATGCTGAGGACGACACGAACAGTGGCCGGCTTGACGACCGGACTGAAGGTCTCGGTGTAGTCGACTCCCGCCTGTTGGGTGAAGCCATGGAGGACCCAACGGGCTTTGTAGCGAGCCAGCGTCCCGTCCGGATGTAGCTTAAAAATCCATTTCCCGGTGACCACATGTGTACCTGCAGGTTTAGGCACCAAACTCCAAGTTTTGTTCTTAATCAAGGCAGTGTATTCATCAAGCATTGCATCGTGCCAATGGGGATCCTTAAGAGCCATTTTGTAGGACGAGGGGATGGGAGAGATGGGGTTGGAGGCTGTGAGGGTAAACAGTCGTCGAGGCTGGGCAAAACCACGTTTAGCGCGAGTTTGCATGGCGTGAGAGTTGATGGGCGGCGCAACAGGTACAACAGGGCGACGTGGTGGAGTGGGAGTAGCGGTCGGGAAGCCAGAGGAGGATGCGGTGGGTCCAGTCGAAGCTGTGACGGGATCGACGGGAGAGACGAGACGCGCAGGTGCGGGTGTTGGTGAGCCGGCAGGAGCGGGCGATCCGAGGAAGGCGGATCCGTGCGGGTCAGGAGGAGAGGTGGGGCACGAGCGAGAGGGAGACGCGGGGCAGGGGCCAGGGGAGGCGGCTGACCCGGTCGGGGTGGTGGGAGGAGGGGACTGGTCGTGGGTTGGTTGTACGGGGGCCGAGGCTGTGGGCATGGGAGATGGCGCGTCCGAGGTTGGCGGGGCACCGATCCCGGTGGGGAGTTGGCGCAGTTGCGGCGCAGGGTGGGGATCGGGTGTGGCTGGGGGGCTGTAGGGCTTGGTGAGGCGGCTGTGTAAGGGAACACTGTTTCGTCAAAAGTGACGTGACGAGAAACAATTACACGTCGAGAGGTTAGATCAAAACAACGATAACCCTTGTGTTCTAATGGGTAGCCGATGAAAACGCATCGTGTGGATCTGGGGGCAAGTTTGTGTGGTGAAGTGGCATAAAGGTTAGGGAAACATAAACACCCAAAGACACGAAGGTGATCATAGCTAGGGTGAACGCCGGTGAGAAAGAAGTAAGGGGTGTGAGGGGCTGTTTTGGTCATGGGGCGCCGGTTGAGGAGGTAAGTAGCGGTATGGAGAGCCTCGACCCAAAATGGGGGAGGAAGGTTGGCGTGGAGGAGAAGGGTGCGAACAACATCGTTTGTAGTGCGAATCATGCGTTCGGCTTTGCCGTTTTGGGCAGAGGTGTGGGGACAAGAGAGACGGTAGGCAATGCCGTTGTTGGAGAAGAAAGTCCGGAGGGCAGTGTTGATGAACTCGCCGCCGTTGTCACATTGCATGCATCGAATAATGGTATGAAATTGTGTATAAACAAAGGAAAAGAAGCGGAGAAGAGTAGACGACGTGTCGGACTTATTGCGGAGAGGGAACGACCATGAGTAATGAGAGTAATCATCAAGAATGATAAGGTAATATTTGTAGCCCGAAAAACTCACCACCGGAGATGTCCAAAGATCACAATGTATAAGTTGGAAAGACGCAGTAGTACAATTATTTGAGGAAGAAAATGGTAAACGTGGCTGGCGCCCTAATTTGCATGCAGTACAGGAGGAGCTGACAAGTTTATTACAATCGGGAAGAAAACTATTGGACAGGGAAGCTAAAGATGCTTTGCCTAGGTGCCCAAGTCGTTGGTGCCAGAGATCTCCTGAAGTGAAGAAGTGAGAGCCGCCGCTTGATGATTTGCCATGGAAGGGGTAGAGTGGACCAGGGCTACTGGACGTCATGAGCGTTGTCTTGGTTGGAAGAGCCTTCACAGAGAAACCAGAGGGGTTAAATTTAACAGAGACTGAATTGTCACGAGAGAGCTTGCGAACGGAAATTAAATTCTGAACTATTTGAGGGCAGACAACAACATCATTAAGGGAGAGATTGGTAGGAGGAAGGGTGGTGGAGCCAGTGCCAATAATAGGAAGGCGATCCCCATTGCCAACAATAATACTTGAAGAAACATGCGATGGAAAAGGACGAAACGTGGAGAGGGTACCTGGGTTGCCGGTGACATGTGTGGCTGCGCCAGAGTCGAGGATCCAGTCAGTACCGGCGGTGGGGAGGCTCTGCTGGCTGTAGGCCTGCTGGAGGAGGGCGGCCTGATCCCAAGAGGGTGCATTGAACGGGTAGGGAGCCACGGGTGGTACAACAGACTGGGAGGAAGAGCCGGGCAGCATCACGTTGTAGGCCTGCGTGTGAGGAGCAGGACGAGATCCGAGCACACCTGCAGCATTGGGAGGGATCCATCCAGGGCGAGGTGCGGGGAGAGCCATGCCGTAGGGGGCGAAGTACCCGGTCCACGGCGTCGGCTGGTGCGACCCACGCCCGCCCGAGTCCGAGCGCCCGCGCCCGCGGCCACCACCACGGCCACGGCCGCGACCACGGTCAGCACCAGGGTGTCCGCGATTGCCACCAGAACCGTGGCCAGAAGGCGGAGCACGGTCGCCACGGTCGCCGCGGTCCGAGCGGTCGCCGCGGTCACCGCGGTCGTTGGAGCCAGATCCGGAGCCAGGGCCGCCAGAGATGGTGAGGGCCGCGGATCCAGCCTCGGCGGCGCGGAGGTTGATGTTGTACTCGGCGAGGTCCAGACGAGAGAGCGCGACGGCGAAGGATGGCAGCGGGACCATGTCGCCAAGGATGGTGCGGATGGTGTCGAGGCGACCGTCAAGCCCGTGGAGCAGCTGCATAGTCAGATCGTGGTCGGAGACGGGGTTGCCCGTGTCGGCGAGGCCGTCGGCCAAGGCCTTCAGGCGCCGAGCGTAGTCGGAGACGGTGAGGTCACTCTGCTTGAGGTTGCGGAACTGGCGCGTGAGGTGGAGATAGCGAGCCCCCTGGTTGGCCTGGAAGTAATCCCGGATGCGAGTCCAGGTGGTGTAGGCATTGGTGGCGCTCCCCATGATGAGCTCGAGGAGGGAGTCAGAGAGAGTGAAAAGAATCCAGAGGATAAGGCACTGATCGACGGCAAGCCAGGCGGCGTCGGGGGTGGCTGGGGGTGGGCGTTGGACGTGGTCCAGGACGCCGTGCTGCAGGAGAGCAAGAGTGAAGAAGGTGCGCCACTTAATGTAATTGTTTTCAGAGGGATCAAGTTTGAACTTGATGTGGTTGGAGATGTGATCCTGGTGGAAGTGGAGAAGAGAGGGATCATGGTGGGGAGTAGGAGGTGGCACAACGGTGGTGAGGGCGGAGGAAGCAGCAGCGGGGGGAGAGGTCCCAGGAGGAGAGGAGCCGGCGGCCGTGGTGTCGACGGCGGCGGCGGCGGCGGGAAGGTCGCCAAAGATGTCCTCAAAAGCCATGGAAGCTGATACCAAGATAGAGGATGAGTAACTCACTGCATGCACTGTGTGTATTAATTGACAGAGGTTACACAAGATAATATAGCGCTAGCCCAACGAGCTCCCGTGAAGGGTGGCACGCAGGCCAGGTCGTGGGCTGAGCGATCCTACAATCTAGGGCTGTTACATGAGACTGTTACACCAAAATATACAGCTGTACATGTACATAAAACGATACGCTAACAATGCTTACATAAAAATAAATTGTATAACATGGAGTACTTGTCAGCTAAAACAACATCCCCTATCCACATATCTTCCCAAAGCCTACTTCTGTCCCGGCTACCAACTACCCAACTACTCCCTCCGTCCGGAAAAGAATGTCCAGAGCGCAGTGTAATAGCAATTTTGCAAACAACCTCTCCTAATATTAAAACTAGTACAAACAGGCCCCTGTATCCATCTTCCTCCTCCGCCCTTTGCCCGCACGTCGCCAGGGACAGCCGCTGCCCAAGATCAGCTCTTTCGCCGCCGCCCAAGACCTGCTCCGTCGCCGCTGTACACGAACTGCGCCGCCGCCGCCGCCGCCGTCCAGGAACTGCTCCGCCGCCTCCGCCTAGGAAGTACGCCGCTGTACACGAACTGCGCCGCCGCCGCCGTCCAGGAACGGCTCCGCCGCCTCTGCCTAGGAAGTACGCCGCCACGATCCCCTCCAGCCGAGATCCAGTACGGGCGTCGCCGGGTCTTCCCGCCACGATCCGGTGGAGCTCACCCTCCTCGAGCTCCCCCGCGCGCATGGGTTTGAGCGCTTGAACTTCTCCTCTGCCGCCCGTGCCCGTGCTGCTTCTCTGCCTCTAGCTCCGTCGCTGACTCCAGTCCTCCTACAACACCAGAAAACAAAGGATTTTGCATACTGAAAATGGCAGTGGGATTTGCATATCCGTCAAACAGGAGCTCCAGTAGGCCTATATTAAATGCATTTGGCTAAACTTAGGCTGATTGTGTTTTAATTTACACAAAATCATGCAGTAATTAAATCTATCCGTGATTTTCAAGTGTGATACAATCAACATAATGTAACGCTGCAACGGTTCCGGTTCTGGACAAGCAACGCTGCACTCGCCGTTGGAAAGCAGATCGCTGCCGTGCTTTAGCAAATTTTGATCACTAAAGTAGGAGATCTTTAACATAATTTAACCTGCAACTTTGTTCAATTGGTACAGTCAACAGCGAGTCTTTGTAATTGCCTTTGTTCATAGCTCTTCCCACACTGTGTGACAGGCTAACCATGGTGCAAATTTGCTCGTTGTGCTCGTTAGTTACTCGTGAAGTGGGCAATAGTTGAAACCTCCAGGCAACAATTCAAACATTGCTACTCCATTAACTGTCAAAATTCAGTAAAGTTTTAATTCAGTTTTTGATTGGAGTAGTACACTTCTCAGTCCTAAAACATTGGATAGCTGAAAAGGCTCACATCGTCTAATGTTTTGACCAAAATTCTGTCGACATTCCCAAAGCATTCAACATTCAGTTTTGACCAAGAAACAGGGGAGGAGGTGGGAATTTGTACTATAATGGCAAGATGCAAAATGGTGCTAGTACGTTTCAGTTCAGCTCTAAGGCAAAACTGAACGGAGGAGCACCATGTGTAAATTGTTTTGGGTCTGTCAATGGTACTAGTGGCAAATCTTCAGTAGTTCAGTTAACCACTAACTTACTACTGTAAACAATGTCCAGTTAACCACTAATTTACTGTATCCAATGAAAGACATGAACACTACCTTACTGTAACTTACTGTAGCCACAAGCTTAGTGAATTTTAAGTTCAGTAGTTGGGCACCGTACACGGTATAAAAACAGAATTGACAGTACTTGGGCACCATACACTAACCAAGTCGATGGGCCAGACTTGGAGGAGGAGCCGCTGATGGGGTCGACTTCCGCAGCAGCCCTAAAGAGGAGGAGCCGCCGTCGTCGGTGAGTCGCTGAAAATTCAAAACGATAGGTCTGAAGTTAAAGATGGACCTGAAGATATGGAGGAGCACCAAGAACAGTCAGCTCATTTCAAATGCTGATGAACTGTTAAAATGCTTCTTTCAAATGCAAATGCTTGGACTAAAACGCTTTGCATTATGCTAATATCAGCACATTCATCTCCTCATACACGCCATGTATCCACGGATACGTCTAGGACCATGGATACATAATGCGAATGTACCAGCTCTAAATGTGTGAAGCCAGAAAGCATCCTGCAAATATATTTTTTTCGACAAAGGGTGGATTTTATTGGCTCAAATGGAGCATCGAGAGGATACAATATGAGCACACACCCGGCCTCTGCATAACTACGATGCACACAGCCAACCCAACACACACACACGAAAACACACCAGCAACTAGCAAGGTCATAAGACCAAAAGCTATGCGTAAGCGTGGGAAAAAGCAAAAGAAAAAAAAAAGCCCCAAAGTGATCAGATCAGCGATCGACAAATTACAACTGAGACCATATCCGCATCCTGCAAATATAAATGTACCAGGCAGGACATGTGATTTAAATCTAAGCTCAACTCAACTCCATCACCTAGCAGCCCTTTTTTTCCTCTGAAATCAATACTCAGACTTTCAGAGACAAAATTGAGAGTTACTAACGTTAAATACATAGCCATTTTCTCCTTCATACAGTGATACACAGTTGTTCGGTTAAAATCCATTTTCTCCCAATGAGAGCACCTGTTGCAAATTCAGTTTTTCAGTTAAAATTCAGTTAAAAGTTCAGAGTACGCTTGTTGAAAAGGAGAGCAAGGGATAGCTATCTTAGAAATTCAGGGGAATTACCAATGAGAGGAGTGGCAGCAGCCAGTAGGGGCGGGGTTGTTCCTGGTTGGCAGGTTGTGCGGGCAGCGGGGGAGAGGCCGTCAGGTCGGCGCGGCGGCTCCCATTGTCGAGCCACTTGCGTGGTGGCTAGACTGGCGCCACACGAAGGAACAGCCAGGAGAGGGAAACGTGGGGATGTGTGGACGTCTGAGAGCCGGGAGAAGTCGGCGGCGACCTGGCAGAAGGAAAGCAAAGATTTTGAGGAACTCCATCGCTGGCGAATTTTAAGGTACTCCATCACCGGCGAATTTTGAGAACTCCGTCGCCGGCGAATCAAGTACTCCTAATTGGTTCCACTCACCTCCTAATTGGTTGCCTAAGGAATTCCATCGCCGGCGAAAACCTCTGAATCGAGAGACTCGAGGAAGGAGATGGGGGAAGGTGCAATTTTTAGGGTAGGGTGGAAGGGAACAGTGGTCGGTGGAGTTGCACGGCGGCGTGGGGGAGCTGTGGAGCTGCGCGGGGCAGCAGTGGATCTGGGCGGCATGGAGGCGAGGCGTGGTGGAGCTGCAAGGCATAACATGAACTACTATATTGCGTACATGAAGGAATATATATGGATAAACTTGAGCAAAAGTTGCGGAAAAGTGGAAAACAATAAGAGAAACATTTTCTTACAGTTTGTTTTCTTTTATTTCTCTTTCACTACAGCCCAGCGCTAAGAGTTCCTTTATGTGCATATGTATCATATACTATTAGGCCAAATACCCAAAGCACAAACCACAGTGAGCCCTCTTTTGCTTGTTCTGATCAACTCAAATAGAGAAGTGTTTTGTCCATTCCATTTTAGCAAACACCTAGCAACACACTCCTATGCCCCTCTCAATTGTGCACACAGATGAGAAAATAACACATGTCTTTGTAGTGCGGAACGCGCATGACATACGGCATTATGACACCTAGCAAAATCCTCAGTGTGTCTATTTTTGTTGCTCCTATGCTAAACGCATTGGACCATAGATTTTTACAATGTTTTGGTTTGTATTGATGATCCCTATCTTAACTACTTGTTTCAAAGTGGGGTAGGTCTGTTCTGCAGTTTGCACAACTTTGCACTGGGTACCGACCCTTAATTACTGCTGATCTCTTACTCATGACTGGAAGTATGCAGAACTGTAAAAGATATATCGTCTTGTATGATTATTTACTTTACTAACTATTGAATAATTTTAGTGCCGATCAATATGGGAGCCGATTCATACAGCAAAAGCTCGAAACAGCCAGCACTGAAGAGAAAGACATGGTTTTTTCAGAAATCATGCCTCAAGCTCTCACATTGATGACTGATGTATTTGGGAATTATGTTGTTCAGAAGGTATGGAAGACTAATTTGTTTGAGGTGATGGCTTTGCCTATAATTATATGGTAATTAACCTTATGGTTTGCCTTTTGTCTAGTTTTTCGAGCATGGAAGCACTACTCAGATAAAGGAACTCTCTGATCAGCTTATTGGACGTGTCCTTGCTCTCAGTCTTCAGATGTATGGATGTCGGGTTATACAGAAGGTGCTTATCAGTGACCCGTATTTTATCTAGGAGAACATAGGACATCCTTTTGAAGTTATTTTTTATCTCATAAGTAGGAATTTGTGATTTCCATACTTATTGCATGGGCAAAGTAGCATTTACAATCACTATCTTTTTGATGTTTCTGTACCATGAAAATATTCCTATCGCTTGTTGAGGTTGGGAGGTTTCTCTACCATGAAAATATCCCTATTGCTTGTTGAGATTGGGTATACATTTTTATCAATCATTAAAATAATTTGTAATATGACATGTAAGCCACCTCTTTCCACTAACACTTACAGTATGATAATTTCTGGAGCAAACAAGTTGATATTTTAGAAGGCATTAGCATACCAATTAGCTTGTGAAGCTGTCACAGCATTGGTCTCTGTTATTCAATAGTTTATAATATATATTAGATGGGTACTGGAATGCTTAAGCATATCCTCTCATGTATACTTGACAAAATAATAAACCTTTTGCACATATACCTAAATACATAAATATCTGGAAGAGTAAAGGCATCTTATGTCATGTGATGGTATATGTGTGCAGGCCATAGAGGTTGTGGATTTAGCTCAGCAGACTAAAATGGTTGGTGAGTTGGATGGACATATCATGCGCTGCGTACGTGATCAAAATGGTAACCATGTAATACAGAAATGCATAGAGTGCATCCCTCAGGATGTTATCCAGTTCATTGTCTCAACATTCTATGGTCAAGTTGTGCTGCTATCCACTCATCCTTATGGCTGTCGGGTTATACAGGTATGATAATACTGCATAACTTGCCTCTTAATAAATCCATTTTGAAGTTCACAATCAATGTCACAATCTACCTCGCTCATCACATCATTGTGAATTATCAGAGGGTGCTGGAGCACTGTGATGATCCCACAACACAGCAGATAATGATGGATGAGATTCTCCAGTCTGTTTGCTTGCTGGCTCAAGATCAATATGGTAACTATGTTGTTCAGGTCAGTCCGTCAGTGCCATGCACATCTTTTCGAACATGCGTTGCATACCTTGAACTCGTCCAAGCTTCTGTGCTGCTTTACTACTGAGCAGTGTAATGTAGTCGGCTATTTTGTGCAGTATCATCTGAAGGTTATCATGTTGTTCTAATGCATGAAAATTACTAGTAACTGCCTGCTTTTTGTACTCCGTTTCTTTTTTACTCCGCATATTAGGTACCAAATTTATATTAGAAATATCAACATCTACAATACCAAATAAATATAATATGAAATATACTCCATGATGGATCTGATGATATTGATTTGGCATTGTGAATGTTGATATTTTTTTCTTCTATAAACTTGGTCAAACTTCAGTAAGTTTGACTTAATACAAACCTAATATTCTTATTAATTGTTAAGATGACTTTACTTGTCTTTCTTCTTCAAGTGTCTTGCAGTGAACTGCACTAGACTGCCTTCTGTTTTGGGCAGTAGCATCTGCAGGCTGCTGCCATCTTTCTGCTTACTTAATGCTTACTGTTTAACTAGTGGATCTGGATCTTTTGTGGACTGCTTACTGTTTGCTGTTGATGAATACTAAGATCTGAATTTTGCACTCTCAGTTCTGAGATTTTTATCCTTTTGTTCCCATTTTCACAATACTTTGTTTCTGACAATACTCGCTCTTTTACAGCATGTTCTGGAACATGGCAAGCCACATGAGAGAACTGCTATCATTGACAAGTTAATTGGGCAAATTGTGCAAATGAGTCAGCAAAAGTTTGCTTCAAATGCCATTGAGAAGTGCTTAGCTTTTGGTGACCCTGTGGAGCGGCAAATCCTGATTGGTGAAATGCTTGAATCTACTACTGAAAGTGAACCTCTTGAGGTCCGTGTTCTTTCAACATTTTTTACGAAGCTCCCAAGAGAATCTACATGCCAAATATTTGTTAACCTTGCTGAATCTACATGCATTTGTCCTTGCAGGTAATGATGAAAGATCAGTTTGCAAACTATGTGGTGCAGAAGGTGTTGGAGACCTGTGATGATCAGCAGAGAGAGATGATCCTTACAAGGATCAAAGCTCACCTGAACACACTGAAGAAGTATACATATGGGAAGCACATAGTCGCTCGTGTAGAGAAGCTAGTCGCTGCTGGAGGTATGTTCTGTCGTAAATTCTATACAGACAGTATGAAGATCTTACATCTGCTAACCATATGTCTCCCTCGCTCTTGTGGATGCAGAGAAGCGCCAGGGGCTTCAACCGGCATGCACCGCCGCCTGAAGGCCGGAACTATGCAGTTGTACAGCTAATAGTGGCTAGGTTTGCGCTCGCGTCTTCCCCCCAACAACCGAAAACCCTATAAGATCGACTAGTAATGGTACCGGCATGAATAAGATACAAATCTTGGTTGCACTGGAGAGAGTGTACATTCTGTAGCTGAGGAAGCAAAGACTAATCTGAGAGACTAAGCTGTAAAGAGGAAGAGGGTGGAGTAAGTTTGAACATGTTACTCTGCTCACTGTACAAATTTAGCACTAGAGAGAGAGAGAGGAGAAAGCTGCTAGCTGTCGTAAAAATGTCCGAGTTGAGAGCCGCTGCGACTACTTTGTTAGTTATCCTGTTGTGTGTCTCGTGTCGATAGAAACAAACAAACCATGTTGATGGCTTGCTGTTGTTGTTGTTGTAAGATAAAACTCTTTTCCGCAGTTTAAGCTGAAGTTATTAGTATCAGCTTTGCTGAACTGTTGAACAGTTTCGTGTATTAATGGAGTGTGTCTGTCTGTAATCTAACCCAGGATGATGAGATGCATGAGTTAGTTTGTGTTCTTGCAGGTTTTTCTTTCACCAATATTCCTGCTGTTTGGTGTTTACTTCCAAGCATAGCTCATATCTGTAGGATATGAAGTATACTGTGGTGTGCTGTAATGCTAGTTTTATCATTGGTCAAGGTTGATTAATTCTTATGACAACTACTTACTGTTTATTGCTTGATTTATAAACCTTGCAAATAAATTTGGATGTAGCTCAACTAGTAAGAGCATGTGTAGGCTATGCATATCAAATAAAAATGTTGAACAATTTTTAAAAATATTTTGGCATTAAACTATTTCATATATACATTTCTTTATGCATTAAATATGTTTGGCTGCGCACGGTGGTAATTCTAGGGCAGAGTAGGAGGGTAGGCTGAAAGAAAGTAACTAAGCTAAAATGGTGGGGATGAACTGTCCATACTCTTGTGTAATTCAAATTTGCACATCAACAGTCTTGTGTGATTCAAATTTGCACATCAACATGGGAATGAAAAAAATCTTAAGGGGGTCATGCTTTTTGCCAATGGAATAAGTATTTTGAGATCATATCCAAAACTTGCATTCATAAATTTAAATTTCTCGGATGCATCCCCGGCGTGGAGAGGCAGAGAGCGGGCTCGAGTTGCTTAAGAAGGGTATAATCTGGCAAGTGGGAAACGGACAAAGGATTCAAATTCAGCAAGATCAATGGATCCCCAGGAATGACAGGCTCCGAACGGCAAATTTTATTAGGAGGTCACATTTGAGATGGGTAAATCAGCTCATTTTACCAGAGATGAATGAATGGAATGTAGACCCCATCGTCCAGATTTTCTACCCATTAGGTGTTGAAGAGATTAAACGGATCAGACTCCCGGCCGGTGAGGTGGAAGGAGGGCCTTGCAGCCTCGCACTTCGAGAAGACTGGCATCTTTACGGTTAAGAGTGCATATAAACTAGCTGCAAATCTCAAAGAGGCGAGAGGGGCGACCGAATTATATGGGACTTGATTTGGAACATCAGAGTATTTGCATGGAGGGTAGCGACTAGTACGTTGGCTACAAAAGCTAACAAGCACAAGAGAAGTATAACACATGATGGTATCTGCACCATTTGTGGTTGTGAGGAGGAAGATGAGTTCCACGCTATCGTGAGGTGCACTAAAAGTGCTGCCCGTCCACTAGTAGGAAAACCCCCATTTGTCCCGGTTCGTAAGGGCCTTTTGTCCCGGTTCTGGAACCGGGACTAAAGGGTCGGGACTAAAGCCCAAAACCTTTAGTCCCGGTTCGCTTACGAACCGGGACCAAAGGCCGTCCACGTGGCCTCCGCGGGGAGCCCGGGCAGGAGGACCTTTAGTCCCGGTTTGTAACACCAACCGGGACCAAAAGGCAGGACCTTTAGTCCCGGTTGGCAACACCAACCGGGACCAAAAGGCACTGGGGTTTTTGTTTTTTTTTTGAAAGGGGGGTTTAGGGGGGGGGGGGGGTTGTAGGGTTAATTGAGTTGTTTCATATTATGTTAGCTAGCTAATAGAGAGAAGTGTCCTCTCTCTCTTTCTCCGTGCTTGGTCGACGCTAGCTACTATAGAGAGAACTCGACACGCTAGCTAGTAAGCAAATGAAGGAACCATTAAGTACACAAGATCGTCATGAACATATACACAGAGAAGTGATCGACCTCTCTTTCTCCGAGAGATTGGTCGAACAACAAGTTTTCGTATATCTATCCGACGCTACTAGCTACATATATACAATATAAGATCTCTTACAATCCCTAACATTTAATTTCAAATTCCAGATGGTATTCTCCGGCTTTATTTATGACGTGGTCAAGAAAGAATCCCGCCAATTCCTCTTGAATTGCTCGTATGCGATCATGTGGTAGGAGTTCATCCCACATCTGCCACGTCTAATTTGAAGAAGGGGGTCAATACATATATATGAATGAAACTCAACACAAATCATGGTAATAAAATAAAGTTGTGAATATTATTGCTTACGCACTTGAAATTGTTTTTCAGAGTAGCCCTGCTTAGGGGTCGTCGCGTTGTAGATGAACTCGCAAACGTAGTATCCACAAAAATCATTCCCTTTTTCCTGCCACAAGCACTTTACGAGAAATAGAGTTCAATCAAACTGATAATCAAGCATGATAAATGGTATTGATGGAACTAGAATCAATGGGAGATGCGCGGAACTAGCTAGTAGTACTTACTTTCGGGTGTGTAAATCGCAGCTCCCTCGGCAGTGCCGGAACAATTGCGGTGAACTCTTTCCAAACCCTGCCAGACAAACAAAATAATTACTTGATATCAGGAAATGAACAAAGTTGCCGATATGAGGCGATAATGATCGATTGAACTTACTTCTGGAGCATTTCAGTTATGCCCGCATATTCCTGGGGATCTTTTCGTTTCGAGTCTAAGACGATTACTACTCCCCGCTCAAGCTTAATCTCTAGCAGAATAAAGTGGTACCTGCGCACGCATGCATAACTCATCAATTACATTACTATAACCTCGAGTAATAAGGGAAACCGAATATGCACAAGACAGTAACACTCACTTGCAGTTATAAGGAAAGAGTATTGTCCCTTTGTTTTGATTTTTAAGCAACGATTGTAGCAAGTTGTCCTCGGTATCTGTGACATTGTTTTTAACCGTATACTCATGTATGATATTTGGGTTAATGAACCCAATGTCATACATTTGTGCTTTTCTGCATTCGACGATCTTCAATCTGCATAATATAGTGAGGATAATTATATATACATGCAATGAAAGAGCTGAGCTATATATAGAGAGACTTAATTACAGAAGTAGTACTTACAGACAGTAGCAAGTCACGATTGTTTTGTCGATGGCCTTTTGATTGTATAACTGGAATATCTCCTCAAATTCAACATTCAACTGATCCATTCCAACAAGGTCGTGCTCCTCTTTAATCTTCAGCGTCAAAGAATCCCTCCCTGACTCGCGGCAGGTTTTCATGTACCATTCATGCAATGTTCGCATCATCGTTGTTAGAGGAGGATGATCAGATTTGACGAGAGGCCGCCCGTACCGGTAACTGAATTCGTCCACCTCCAACGGCTCAAACTGTACATCATCGCTCAGGTAATCACCAGGATTGGTACCGGGCAGCATCCCCGGATGATTAGCGACGATATCGCTAGACACCTTGAGCGGGGGGCACGATTGGTTCGCCTGTTCGCCGAGCTGGGGAATTTTTTTCCCACTTCTTCGTTTTGCTAACCTTGCATCACTGGAAGTACTTCCCGACCGCCGCGCGTCTTGATATGTCTTTTTAACACAGCGGTCATAGTTGGAATCCGGCGGCGGCGGTGGTGGTCGCTTCAGGGCATCGATAGTGCGCATCACTTTCACCGGATCTAGCTTCTCCTTCGGAGGTGGAGTTTTCTTTGCAAAATGGGCCCTCAATTCGGCCTGACATATCTCCTCGTTTTCAGACTCGGTCCTCTCATATGGTAACTTTTCCAGAGGCTTGAGAGATGGACCGTATCTGTATTCCCTCCCGCCTCTTCTTGTACTGCTAGCCGCCGGAGCGGCGGCGTCTCTCTTCCGTCGTTGCTTACGAGGCGGAGCAGGAGGCGGAGTGCTCCGACGCGCCGGAGGAGCCGGAGCGGCGGCGTCTGTCTTCTGCCGTTGCCGACGAGGCTGAGGAGGAGGCGTACTGCTCCGACGTGCCGGAGTAGGCGAAGGAGGAGGCGGAGTGCCCTCACGCGTCGGAGGAGCCGGAGAAGGAGGCGGTGTGCCCTGATCACTCGCCGGAGGAGGAGGAGGAGGAGGAGGCGGAGAGCCCTGATTCGCCTGAGGAGGCGGAGGAGGCGGAGGAGGCGGAGGCGTCCAGTTTGGAAGCTTGATGCACTCCTTCTTCCATAGACATGTACTCCTCAGAGCACGAGCCAGCTTATTCTCTCCTTCACCTGTAGGCCGGTCAAGCTCGAGCTCCTCAAATCCCTCAATTACTTCATCCACCATCACAACAGCATAGCCATGTGGAATCGGTGAGCAGTGAAAAGTTCCGTTGGGTTGAGGAGGTGCAACAGAGCCGACAGCCGCCTTCAAAGTGAGGTTCCGCCATTTCGTCATGAGCTCGCAATGTTGAGCCTCCGTGATAGTATCCACGGGGTAGATAGGAGCCGTGAAGTCAGGCTGAACGGGCTCCGTGGAAGTGACGCTGCTTCTCCACTGAGATGGCGGGGTAGCTTCTGGGGTAGCTTCGTGCCGCTGAGATGGTTGGCCGACAGCTCGCTGGCTCTCAGCTTCCTCTAGCTTTTGTAGTCTTGCATTCAGCTTCTGAATTTCGCTCAGCTCCGCTTTCCTCTTTCTCTCCCGGCTTCTGTAACCGCCTGCGTCGGGAAACCCAACCTTCCACGGAACGGAGCCTGGTGTGCCTCGTGTTCGTCCAGGGTGCTCAGCATTCCCTAGGGCCTCAGTCAGCTCGTCCTTCTCTCTGTCGGGAATGAACGTCCCTTCCTGCGCTGCGGTGATATACTCCTGAAGCTTGTTCATGGGTATTGCAAGTTGCTCGTTCGTCCAACGGCACTTCCCTGTTTCAGGGTCCAAAGTTCCCCCAACCCCGAAGAACCAAGTCCTTGAACGGTCTGGCCAGTTCAATGTCTGTGGTACGACGTTTTTAGCCATGAGGTCATTCTCAGCTTTGTCCCACAACGGTCGGGCTTTGAGGTAGCCACCTGACCCCGTGTGATGGTGATACTGCTTCTTTGCAGCATTGATCTTGTTTGTCTCTGACATTTGTTTACTCTTGTCCGATGTCTTGTAGGCCACAAATGCGGGCCAGTGATCACCTATCTTCTCAAATCGGCCGGTGAATTCTGGAGTCTTCCCTTTGTCGACAAACTTTGATTTCAACTCATTCTTCCACCTCCTGAATAGATCTGCCATCTTCTTAAGAGCACACGCCTTGACCAGTGGCTCTATAACTGGCTTATTCGGATCCTCCTCTGGCGGTAGGGTGAAATTTGCCTTCAGAGCGGTCCAAAGATCATCTTTCTGTCTATCGGTGACATAATCACCATCAGGGGCGCCGTCCTTAGGCTTATTCCATTGGTTGATGCTGATCGGGATGTAGTCCCTAACAATAGCTCCGCACTGAGCAGAAAATGCGTCCTTGGTCCGCTTGGGTTCAATCGGATGGCCATCCCGCGCGAGTGCTGTGATCGTGAACCTTTCTTCCTTGCGCAACCTCTTCTTCGGGCCTCGTCTCGTTACCGAAGTTTGGCTCGATCCGGAGGGCTATAAAAGAAGAAAGAAGAGTTAATTAATATATGTACATACAAAAACAATTAATGCATCAATTAGCTAGTCAGCACGGGCTTAATTAATATATATACCTCGCCGGACTTTGCAACAGCTCCCTCCTCCGTTCGGTCACCGGAGCCGTCATCATGGTCTCCTTCTTCCTCCGGCATTCGGTCACCGGAGCCATCACGATCATGTCCTTCCTCCTCCATTGTTCGATCACCGGAACCGTCATCCTCTCCTTCCAGACCATCGGTGTCGTTGAGAAATGACAAGACATCACGTCCGTCGTGGATTATGTCCCCCAACAACTGTTCTTGTTCCAAGTCTCTTTGATCCATAGTTTCTGCAAATATTACAACATGGCAATTAATATACAAACATGAATGTCGTCCGACGTCTGGATCGCCTCTCTCATGAATGTCCGACGTCCGGACCGCCTCTCTCATGAATGTCAAACAAGGGATTCTCTTAACCTTTAAGGGATTTAACAAAATGGCGCGATTCTGAATGTGCAGAAAATGGTCCATATTTTTCCTGATCTCATCTACCCTTCTATATCGGGGAGGGGGTAGACGACAACGACGCTCACCCCTCATGTCATGTCCGACGTCCCCCCTCATGTCGAAGTTATCGGGGAGGGGGTAGACAACAACGACGCTCACCCCTCATGTCATGTCCGACGTCCCCCCTCATGTCGAAGTTATCGGTGAGGGGGTAGACGACAACGACGCTCACCCCTCATGTCATGTCTGACGTCCCCCCTCATGTCGAAGTTATCGGGGAGGGGGTAGACAACAATGACGCTCCCCCTCATGTCATGTCCGACGAGGTCGGCGACGAGGACATACATCTATCTCATCTCTACATGAACATACATCTCATCTCCACATGACCATTTATCTATCTATCTCATCTCCACATGAACATACATCTCATTTATATATATATATATATATCATCATATCATATATATATATATCATCATATAAACAACAGAAAAATTAATTGTTTCCAACAGAGCATCATATATATATCATCATATTATCTATATATATCATCATTTCATCAAATTATCTAACATAATGAACTATATATATATCAACAAAATCATTTATCTATCTATCAACATCATCATCTATCTCCACATGAAAATATACATCTCATAAAAAACATAGCAACGGGGGCTGCCGGCGACCATGGAGCAGTGGCAGATGGCTTGAGGCCGGCGACGAGGTGTGCTCGGGGGCACGCGGCGACGGGGAGCAGGGGACCATGGGAAAGGGGGCTCACTGGGGGGCGCGGCGATGGCTTGAGGCCGGCGACAAGGCCGGCGACGAGGACGGCGGGCTCGGGGGGGCACGCGCGCGGAGACGGCGAGGAGGGCGCGACGGCGAGGGCTCGGGGGAAGGCGGGGTGCTCACTGGGGGCGGCGATGGGAGAGGGCGACGGCGACGAGGAGGCACGGCGACGAGGAGCGGGCGGCGACGGGGCTGGGCGGCGACGGCGACAGCGACGATGGGAGAGGGCGACGGCGACGAGGAGCGGGCGGCGACGGCGACAACGACTATGGGAGAGGGCGACGGCGACAGCGACGATGGGAGAGGGCGACGGCGACGAGGAGCGGGCGGCGACGGCGACAGCGACGAGGAGCAGCCGGGCGGCGTCGGGGGAGATGTGAGAATTTGGGGAAAACTTCCTAAGCGTTGGCTTATATAGCAAAGCCTTTAGTCCCGGTTGGTGGCACCAACCGGGACCAATGCCTCCCTTTGGTCCCGGTTGGTGCCACCAACCGGGACCAAAGGTCTCTTTTCGTCAGCCCAAAGGGCGGGAAACAGGGACCTTTGGTCCCGGTTGGTGGCACCAACCGGGACCAAAGGTGGGCATTGGTCCCGGTGGGTGCCACCAACCGGGACCAAAGGTAGGCATTGGTCCCGGTTGGTGGAACCAACCGGGACCAATGGCCTGCAGCCGCGGTGCGGTTGGATGTTTAGTCCCACGATGTTTCATATTGGTTTATGAAAATTCTTTTTGCTATTAATGTTTTGAAAATTCTTTATGAAAATTCTTTTTGCTATTAATGTTTTGAACAAAAAATACTTTGATAATTTTAGTTGCATAATTTTTATATAATTATAGTTTCAAAAATACTAGAGGTTTATAAAAGCTTTTTAGTTGATTATTTTTTGAACTCCACTCCCACGATGTTTTGAAAGAAATTAAAAAGCACTTCAAATGAACTCTGAAAAGGTTGAAAGTTGGCATGGTATCATCATTTCACCCACATAGCATGTGCTAAAAAGTTGAGTGGGTTACGGCAAAAACTGGATGCACTTCGTGTACAAAACGGACAATCTCATCCGAAGTATCAGGGTTTTGGACGAAAACTCATCTCTTACAAAGGGATTTCATTTTTTTGAACTTATTTGAACTCCATACTTTTTGTGTGTTCAAAATGCACCATTGAAAGCCACATCATCAATTTTCAACCCTTTCTGACTTCATTTGGTATTTTTCATGCACTTACTGATTTTTTTGAGCTAAATAACCTTGAAATTGAAAAGCACTTCAAATGAACTCTGAAAAGGTTGAAAGTTGGCATGGTATCATCATTTCACCCACATAGCATGTGCTAAAAAGTTGAGTGGGTTACGGCAAAAACTGGATGCACTTCGTGTACAAAACGGACAATCTCATCCGAAGTATCAGGGTTTCGGACGAAAACTCATCTCTTACAAAGGGATTTCATTTTTTTTGAACTTATTTGAACTCCATACTTTTTGTGTGTTCAAAATGCACCAATCAAAGCCACATCATCAATTTTCAACCCTTTCTGACTTCATTTGGTATTTTTCATGCACTTACTGATTTTTTTGAGCTAAATAACCTTGAAATTGAAAAGCACTTCAAATGAACTCTGAAAAGGTTGAAAGTTGGCATGGTATCATCATTTCACCCACATAGCATGTGCTAAAAAGTTGAGAGGGTTACGGAAAAAACTGGATGCACTTCGTGTACAAAACGGACAAACTCTTTCGAAGTATCAGGGTTTCGGACGAAAACTCATGTGTTACAGCCCGACGGTGGCTCGTGAGTGCCCGCATATGAAATGCACCGTCGGACCGTATGCAGGGAATCCGAATGATTTGTATTCGGTCGATGAACTAAAGGATTTCTAGATAGATCAACAAAACACACGGTTTCCCCTGCATACAGCCCGACGGTGGCTCGTGAGTGCCCGCATATGAAATGCACTGTCAGACCGTATGCAGGGAATCCGAATGATTTGTATTCGGTCGATGAACTAAAGGATTTCTAGATAGATCAACAAAACACACGGTTTCCCCTGCATACTAAGTGTCGAACATGTCCGAGAGGTGGGTTATATATAGGGTCGTGTGCCTCTTTAGTCCCGGTTGCTAGCACGAACCGGGACTAGTTATAGTGCTGATCCAACAGCTCACAAGCGCTTGAAAGAAACACATGATCCGTGTGCTTCTTCCTGATTGGTACGACCTTGGTCCTGGGAGTGGCTAAAATTTAGTCCCACCTCGCCAAGCGAGAGGGACTCGCAGCGGTTTATAAGCACTGAGTGCAGAGACGATGAAGCGAGAGGCGCAATGCTCACCTGCACGTTAGCTTCAGGCCTTGAGGAAATGGTGTAAACTGCACGGAGCTATATATCTGCAGTTTCTCAAGGCCTGAAGCTAAGCAACGTGTAGGTGAGCATTGCGCCTCTCCATTTTTAATAACTTATTTTAACTCCGGACATCATAATTTGGCATGACATCATAATTTCACATAATTTCACCCACCCACATCCCTGAATTGGTACGACCTTCACCGCCCAAGGTTATAAAGAGTTGAGAGGGTTACGGCAAAAACTGGATGCACTTCGTGTACAAAACGGACAATCTCTTTCGAAGTATTAGGGTTTCATACGAAAACTCATCTGTTACAAAAGGCATTTCATTTCTTCACATGTAACTGCAATGATATAGTTGTGGAGAGAAAGTCTTCACTTTTTCTTCGCTTGTGTCCTTTGCTTATTGCGCCGTAACCATGGATAATCTTCATCGTTTAAGAGGGTGCTTGGGTCAGCCTTGACTTTGAAGGGAGGAATTTCATGAAACTTTTCATAATCTTCAGACATGTCTGTCTTGCCCTCCAATCCCACGATGTCTCTTTTTCCTGAAAGAACTATGTGGCGCTTTGGCTCATCGTATGATGTATTCGCTTCCTTATCTTTTATTTTTCTCGGTTTGGTAGACATGTCCTTCACATAGAAAACCTGCACCACATCATTGGCTAGGGCGAATGGTTCGTCTGTGTACCCAAGATTGTTCAGATCCACTGTTGTCATTCCGTACTGTGGGTCTTCCTGTACCCCGCCTCCTGACAGATTGACCCATTTGCACAGAAACAAAGGGACCTTGAAATCATGTCCATAGTCAAGTTCCCATATGTCCACTATGTAACCATAATATGTGTCCTTTCCCCTATTGGTTGCTGCATCAAAGCGGACACCGCTGTTTTGGTTGGTGCTCTTTTGATCTTGGGCGATCGTGTAAAATGTATTCCCATTTATCTCGTACCCTTTGTAAATCAATACAGTCGAAGATGGTCCCCTGGCCAACGAGTACAACTCATCAGAAACAGTGTTGTCACCCATGAGACGTGTTTGCAACCAACTGCCAAAAGTCCTGATGTGTTCATATGTAATCCAGTCATCACACTGCTCCGAGTGTTTGGAGCGCAGAATATTCTTGTGTTCATCGACATACGGGGTCACCAAGGTAGAATTCTGTAGAACTGTGTAGTGTGCTTGAGACCAAGAATGCCCGTCCCTACATATTATTGAGTCCGCTCCTAGCGTGCCTTTTCCAGTCAGTCTCCCCTCATACCGTGATTGAGGGAGACCAATCTTCTTAAGGTCAGGAATGAAGTCAACACAAAACCCAATGACATCCTCTGTTTGATGGCCCATGGAGATGCTTGCTTCTGGCCTAGCGCGGTTACGAACATATTTCTTTAAGACTCCCATGAACCTCTCAAAGGGGAACATATTGTGTAGAAATACAGGGCCCAGAACGACAATCTCGTCGACTAGATGAACTAGGACGTGCGTCATGATATTGAAGAAGGACGGTGGGAACACCAACTCGAAACTAACAAGACATTGCACCAAATCACTCCTTAACCTTGGCAGGATTTCTGGATCGATCACCTTCTGAGAGATTGCATTGAGGAATGCACATAGCTTCACAATGGCTAATCGAACGTTTTCAGGTAGAAGCCCCCTCAATGCAACCGGAAGCAGTTGCGTCATAATCACGTGGCAGTCATGAGACTTTAGGTTCTGGAACTTTTTCTCTGCCATATTTATTATTGCCTTTATATTCGACGAGAAGCCAGACGGGACCTTCATACTGAGCAGGCATTCAAAGAAGATTTCCTTCTCTTCTTTGGTAAGAGCGTAGCTGGCAGGACCTTCATACTGCTTTGGATGCATGCCGTCTTTTTCATGCACACGTTGCTGTTCCTCCCGTGCCTCCGCTGTATCTTTTGTCTTCCCATACACTCCCAAGAAGCCTAGCAGGTTCACGCAAAGATTCTTCGTCACGTGCATCACGTCGATTGCAGAGCGGACCTCTAGGTCTTTCCAATAGGGTAGGTCCCAAAATATAGATTTCTTCTTCCACATGGGTGCGCGTCCCGCATCGTCAGTCGGAACAGATAGTCCGCCAGGACCCTTTCCAAATATTACTTGTAAATCATTGACCATATCAAGTATGTGATCACCAGTACGGAGGGCGGGCTTCTTCCGGTGATCTGCCTCACCTTTGAAATGCTTTCCTTTCTTTCGACATTGATGGTTGGTCGGAAGAAATCGACGATGCCCCAGGTACACATTCTTCCTGCATTTGTCCAAATATATACTGTCGGTGTCATCTAAACAGTGTGTGCATGCGTGGTATCCCTTGTTTCTCTGTCCTGAAAGGTTACTGAGAGCAGGCCAATCGTTGATGGTTACAAACAGCAACGCTCGTAGGTCAAATTCCTCTTGTGCATGCTCATCCCACACACGTACACCTCTTCCATGCCATAGCTGTAAAAGTTCATCAACTAATGGCCTTAGGTACACATCAATGTCATTGCCGGGTTGCTTAGGGCCTTGGATGAGCACTGGCATCATAATGAACTTACGCTTCATGCACAACCAAGGAGGAAGGTTATACATACATAGAGTCACAGGCCATGTGCTATGCTTGCTGCTCTGCTCCCCAAAAGGATTAACGCCATCTGCACTTAAACCAAACCATACGTTCCTCGGGTCACCTGTAAAGTCGCTCCACTTTCTCTCGATCTTTCTCCACTGCGACCCGTCAGCGGGTGCTCTCAACTTCCCGTCTTTCTTACGGTCTTTTTTGTGCCATTGCATCAACTCGGCATGCTTTTTGTTTCTGAACAGACGTTTCAACCGTGGTATTATAGGAGCATACCACATCACCTTGGCAGGAACCCTTTTCCCGGTGCGCTGGCCCTCAACATCACCAGGGTCATCTCTTCTGATCTTATACCGCAAGGCACCGCATACCGAGCATGCGTTCAAATCCTCGTACGCACCGCGGTAGAGGATGCAGTCATTAGGGCATGCATGTATCTTCTGCACCTCCAATCCTAGAGGGCATAGAACCTTCTTTGCTTCGTACGTACTGCCGGGCAATTCGTTATCCTTTGGAAACTTATTCTTCATTATTTTCAGAAGCGAACTAAATCCCTTGTCAGATACACCATTGTCTGCCTTCCATTGCCGCAATTCCAGTGTGGTACCGAGCTTTCTGTTGTCATCTTCGCAATTTGGGTACAACCCTTTTTTGTGATCCTCTAACATGCGATCGAACTTCAACTTCTCCCTTTCACTTTCGCATTCTCTCTGTGCATCAACAATGACCCGGCGAAGATCATCATCGGGCACATCGTCTGGTTCCTCTTGATCTTCAGCTCCCCCCATTGCAGCATCACCGTATTCAGGGGGCGGGTAGTTGTCGTCATCCTCTTCTTCTTCGTTGTCTTCCATCATAACCCCTCTTTCTCCGTGCTTGGTCCAAACATTATAGTGTGGCATAAAACCCTTCTGAAGCAGGTGGAAGTGAAGGGTTTTATAGTTGGAGAAAGCCTTCGTATTCTTACAGACAGTACATGGACAATGCATAAAACCATTCTGCTTGTTTGCCTTAGCCGCTTCGAGAAAATGATGCAGGCCCTCAATATACTCGGAGGTGCGTCGGTCACCGTACATACATTGCCGGTTCATCTGCGTGCATATCATGAATAGAGAAGTGACCAAATTAATAGAAATTCATCATCACATTAAAGCCAAAGTACAGTAGTGACCAAAATAAATACATAACGTTCATACATAGTTCTCATTATTGAACAACATATAGCTCTCTAGAGCATATTTTCTAATCTTTCTAATCTTCAAGCGCATTGCATCCATCTTGATCTTGTGATCGGCGACGACATCGGCAATATGCAACTCCAACTTCATCTTCTCCTCTTCAAGTCTTTGTATTTTTTCTTTCAAGTAATTGTTTTCTTTTTCAACCAAATTTAACTTCTCGACAAGAATTTCTATGTCGGTTGGAATTTCCGGTTCACATACCTCCTAGATTAAAAAATCTATGTCACGTTGGTCGGCATAATTGTCATAAACACTAAATAAAATAAATAGTTATAAAAGATAATATATACCACATCCGAATCATAGACCGGACGAGGGCAAATGAATAGAGAAGTGAATAGAGAAGTGATCAAATGTTATTATTGAAAAAATAAATACATAAAGTTCACACATAGTTCTCATAGAACAACATACAGCTCTCTAGAGCATCTAATTAAAACATAAATTGAAACTAACATACAACTATGTAAAACATTTAAATGCAACAACAAATGCGATCATAATGGCAACTAAGGTAACAATTGATCCAACAGCATAATGATACCAAGCCTCATTATCAATGGCATATTTTCTTATCTTTCTAATCTTCAAGCGCATTGCATCCATCTTGATCTTGTGGTCATCGACGACATCGGCAACATGCAACTCCAATTTCATCTTCTCCTCCTCAATTCTTTTCAATTTTTCTTTCAAATCCTCGTTTTCTTTTTCAACTAAATTTAACCTCTCGACAAGAGGGTCGGTTGGAATTTCTGGTTCACATACCTCCTAGATAAACACATCTATGTCACGTTGGTTGGCATAATTGTCATAAACACTAAATAAAACAAATAGTTATAAAAGATAATATATACCACATCCGAATCATAGACCGGACGAGGGCCGACGTGGGCGGATACCATGACCATGGCACTATATAAGAACAAACAATAATAAAAGTAAGAAAATTACACAAGTATCTATCTAAATGATACAAGTAAGAACTTTTTTCTTTTAGAAAGAAGATAAGAAGAAGAGGCTAACCACGGTGGTGCCGGCGATCGACGGCGGTGAGGACGGGGACGGGACAGGACGGACCGCCAAACCTAAACAAATCTTGAGAAAAATGGAGCTTGGACAAGGAGCTTCGAGAGCAGAAAGCTTAAGTGTGGCTCGGGCATTTCATCGAACACCTCATGTGCATAGGAGGTGAGCTAGAGCACCACAAAGCTCCCCCCTCGCCGGCCAGAAAAACAGAGCAGTGTGGAGTGCTCTGCTCGCTGGCGAGGGGGTATATATAGGCATCTCAATGGTCCCGGTTCGTGGCTGGAACCGGGACTAAAGGATCCCCTTTGGTCCTGGTTCCAGCCACGAACCGGGACCAATGGTTGTGGGCCAGGAGCGAGGCCCATTGGTCCCGGTTCGTGTCTGGAACCGGGACCAAAGGGGTCATACGAATCGGGACCAATGCCCCACGAGGCCCGGCCGGCCCCCTGGCCTCACGAGTGAACCGGGACTAATGGGCTGGCCCGGCCTGAACCAATGCCCTGTTATGTACTAGTGGTCGTCACGCCATGAGGAAATGGTGGAAGTTTCCTGCTGAAAAAAGCTTCCTGTTCAATGGAGAGGACTGGCTCCAATGCCTTCTATATAAATGCACGACCGAAGAACGAACAAAAGTGCTACTGTTGCTTTGGAGAACTTGGTTTTTAAGAGAGAACTGCATACACGGGAATGCAGTGGCGGGCGGAGCTAGAAATTTTATGAAGCCTGGGCAAAGTTTAAGCCTAAGTGTCTAATTTCGAAATCAAAATCGGGTGTTCAGATATATAATATACAAAATAGCACCAAACTTTTGGACACAATTCAACTTTTATTTTTTGTTGCATACTATTCAAATTTTCAATGCACTAATTAAGCAGACGCCTGTCCATCTGGAAAGGTTAATGATTTGAATTTTAAACTATTTAAAACAAATGCCTAAATTTCATGAACTCATAATCTTCCCCTAATGCATCTCCAATAGATGTTGTATAATACATCAATACATTGGGCTTCGAGTATTCAACCGATCTATAATTCCATACATATTTAAGCCAAATAATATCAAAATAATCTCAAATAACTCCTAAACAAATATAACAACAACTTCGTCAATCCAGAACATCAAATGCAACACAAATACAATAAAAGTTCAGCACACAATACAACAAAATTCATGCGAAATACAACAAACATGAAAGCAGCGGCCCGACTCTTGCAAAATACATTTTTTTTGAAATACAACAAACAAAATGCAAAATACAACGAAGCAGCTGCCGCTCAGCTCGGTCGTGGCGGTCACGCAACTGCCCGCATTAGCTCCGACGGCCAGAAGTCCTACTCCGGATGACGGCCATGAGCTGCGGGAGCCATCATGGGTGCCAGCGCTCCGGCCAACAACCGAATAGGCCGAAACTCTGCGCGGAAGTGCATCCTAGTTGGCACGGCGGTGGGACCTTCGGCGGTCATCTGGGGTGACAGCTGTGGGACGGCGGGGTCGCGGCGGACTCGGGAGAGGACGGACTGGCAGTGGGCGCATTCTTGCCGGACGAAATGGCCGGCGGCGGTGGTCGGATGGAGGAGCAGGCGCGCGGCGCCAATGCTCCACGCGGCAGTTGGGGCTGCACGCGCGACTGCTTGTGTTTTGCTTGAGCGAGACTTACATCACGTCCCATCCTTAAGTAATTTTAGGTCTCGGATCAGGAATAGCGGAACAGGCAGGGTCACGGTGGTGCGATCCACCAATCGACCTTGTTCCTTTCTCGTGAGTAGGCTTCTCTCACGTAGCTTTTTTCGATAAAGGACATTTCATTGGTGGATCGCACCACCGTGACCCTGCCTGTTCCGCTATTCCTGATCAAGACCTAAAATTACTTAAGGATGGGACGTGATGTAAGTCTCGCTCAAGCAAAACACAAGCAGTCGCGCGTGCAGCCCCAACTGCCGCGTGGAGCATTGGCGCCGCGCGCCTGCTCCTCCATCGGACCACCGCCGTCGGCCATTTCATCCGGCAAGAATGCGCCCGCTGCTAGTCCGTCCTCTCTCGAGTCTGCCGCGACCCCGCCGTCCCACAGCTGTCACCCTGGATGACCGCCGGAGGTCCCACCGCCGTGCCAACTAGGATGCACGGTTGTTGGCCGGAGCGCTGGCACCCATGATGGCTCCCGCAGCTCATGGCCGTCATCCGGAGTAGGACTTCTGGCCTTCGGAGCTAATGCGGGCAGTTGCGTGGCCGCCACGACCGAGTTGAGCGGCAACTGCTTCGTTGTATTGTGCATTTTGTTTGTTGTATTTCAAAAAAAAATTGTACGTATTTTGCAAGAGCCGAGCAGCCACTGCTTGCATGTTTGTTGTATTTCGCATGAATTTTGTTGTATTGTGTGCTGAATTTTTATTGTATTTGTGTTGCATTTGATGATCTGGATTTGATGAACTATGTCAGAATTTGATGTTATGGATTGACGAAGTTGTTGTTATATTTGTTTAGGATTTATTTGAGATTATTTTGATATTATTTGGCTTAAATTATAGATCGGTTGAATACTCGAAGCGCAATGTAATGATGTATTATACAACATCTATTGGATATGCATTAGGGGAAGATTATGAGTTCATGAAATTTAGGCATTTGTTTTAAATAGTTTAAAATTTAAATCATTAACTTTACAAGATGGAGAGGTAGTGCATTGAAACTTTGAATAGTATGCAACCAAAAATAAAAGTTGAATTGTGTTCAAAAGTTTGGTGCTATTTTGTATATTATATATCAGAACACCCAATTTTGATTTCTAAATTAGACACTTAGGCTTAAACTTTGCCCAGGCTTCATAAAATTTCTAGCTCCGCCACTGGTTCGGCTGTAGATGCTCTTAAACGGCAGCATCAAGATTTCAAATCGGCAAACATTGTCGCCGTCAGAGGTGGAGGCAATGGACTGGCACATGGCCTTGCGGCGCTGGCTAGGACTAAAGGCAATCAAGACACAGTCGACGATATACCTGATGATGTCCGAGAGTTGTGGCTCTCTGAATGTAATTATAACTCTGAGTGATCTCTACTCAGGTTATCCTAAAAAAAGAAACTTATATTTTGATCATGGACACATCTAAAACGCAATGTTGTCCCCACGAGCTTAGGGCATTCACCAAATCAACCCCAAGACCCCACGAGCTTAGGGCATTCACCAAATCAACCCCCAAGACCCATTTATTTGTTGTCCCCATTTGTTTGAAAGGCGGACACAACAATTTTTTACTTGTTGTTTCACACGAGAAAAATCTAAATTGCACTCCGTGAGAAGGGAAACAAAGGAAAAAGATAATGTGGCGTGCCAGTGTATCATAGTACACACAGAAAACAAATATTTTATTAATCTCAAGGATAACAAATACAATTCCCAATATTACATTATGTTCCATATATGGCTTACTAGTGCGGCCAGCCTAACTGTAGCGATGTGCGGTCTCGTGGTTCCCGAGGCCTCGGAAGCAAGGCTTATGGCTGGGATATTACCCTACCGCCTAGTTAAACGCCCAACGTTGTTGTACGTGCCCTACTAAATAAATCTCACTATTTAACGCATATGACACTTGACCTCTATTTTTGGCAATTTTCCTGAATTGTTATTTTATTTTATAAGTCCATCCAAAACGGTCTGAATGGGCCAAACGACCCGACATGCCAAAATGGCCGGCCCTGGGCGATCGGGAGCTCCCCTCCTATATATATGGCACATTTGTCTCAAAAAAAAAAAATATGGCACATGCATTCAGCGGTGCGCGGTGCCCCTGCCGCATGCATGAAGCTCCTTTCTTTCTTTTCATGCTCGACCATCAATCCACTACGTTCCCCCGTGTCTCCTATCCTCCCCACCACGATCCCGCCCACCGGCTCTATTCTAGCGCCCGAGACATGAACCAATCCAAGCTCTCCCCCTCCCCAGATCTTGCCCACCGGCGATCTGGACCACCTCCTCTCGCTGCGCGGCCCGCTCCGGCCAGATCCCGCGCCGGCGAGCATGACCGGCCCTCCCCACGACGACCTCATCCGGCTATATCCCGCGCCGACCAACATGACCGCCCCTCCCCACGACCACCTGATCGCGCCGCCACCCATGAAGGGTCTCGTATCCCTTGTCGACAAGCTGCAGCGGGCATGCACCTGCGCCCTCGTTGACCAGAGCGACAAGAGCGCCATCCCCGCCGACTGGGACGCACTGCCTTCACTTGCCGTCCTTGGAGTTCAATTGCGTGCTTGCGTGCCCCAATTATATTCGCAGAGGAGACAATTATATGCTTGGATCCTAGGTTACTATAGTGTTGCATCTCATCTGCTAGTTTTATTGCGTCTAAAGATCCTAGGTTACTATACTGTTGCATCTGCTAGTATTATTGCGCCTCCAATGAGGCTAGCTACTACTTGGATGGGATGCGATTTAGCTATACTAACGTTAATTGCTTGAATATGTTAGTTCAGTTATGCCTAGAGATAATGGGATACTACTGTGAGGGTGTGATTGCCTGCCCTAAAGAGAACCACACGATTTCAAGCCATTTTGTTTGGTTTTTGAGTACCTCCTGTACATTGACATTTGAAACTCCTCATCATATGGCAGGGTGCCGACAAATCTTCAGTGCTGGAGTGCCTTGTTGGAAAAGATTTCCTACCCAAGGGTTCAGGTATGGTTATTCAAGCAACATCTCATAAGTTTTTGTGCTATGAATGTTTTCTACTTTGATACATTTAACATTTTGTTTTGATTCTCTTCTACATGCATTGTCACTCGTCGACCTCTCATTGTGCAGCTTCGTACAACACATGGAACTGGAGAGCATGCCGAGTTATTGCATCATCCCAGTAATTTGTAAGTCCTCTAATCTTTTTATATTCAAGCTCTCTGTGATGCTCATGTGGAATGTAATTTAGTTTTTGAGGTGCATGAAAACATCCAATTCACTAACTTGTAGCTTGTTATTTCCCTGATACATAAGCTATGCCTGCAAAATTATCTGTCAAGTGCTATTTTTCATTCATTTTATTAGTTTATCTCGATGCTACATGGCTCATGATGAGCTGAAGTGAAGACGGAGATAGCCGGTTGTTCAAAGGAAATATCAGCTGTTCCAGAGCCGGTCCAAAGCATTTTAGGGCCCGTGGCGATGTAAAACAATTGTGTTTTATACTAGACTTTTATACTTATTTTAAACCAAGTATACTATATTACAGTTGTAATTAATTTATTTTCCTATTACTTAGCCACATAAAATATTTTTCAATAATAGTTATATTATTCATTGGTATGCAGTTGTAATATATATCCTTGAAAATTTTAATTCTACCAAATGAAAAATTTATGATGTACCAAAAAAATTCTTTATTATTAAATGAATCTTTCAGATTTATTTTTCTTATATTGCATAAACGATGTACTGTATACATGTTTGCATATCTATGCGTACGTTCATATATCTTTTAATATAATTGAATATTATGGTAAGGATTTCTAAATTATATACACACTAACAAATATTTTAATAATGGTTTCTAGTGTATATTAGGTAGTCATATTCATGGAAATTTCTAGGGCATAGAAAATGTGGCTTGCAAGTTGGGTTCACTAATGGAATCATCGAAGAACCAAAAATGTTGTTGATTGTACTTTTATGTATGATTTGATTACTTAACATGCTCGTCCAGATTCACTTGGTTTGATTTGGTGCATATGAGATGCCTACATGATTATGAAATTAAAAATTGTGCATTGGTGTAAACATTGAAATCTAGTTACATAATTTTCATTATGATACTAAGACATGCATCGTAAAGAGAGACTAGTGTATTTGAACTCAACTTCGCCAGTCGGATTAGTTTGCCTATATGTGGTATAACTTATTAGTATGTGATGTGAACTTACACTTTTGTAAATTGAGGCTCTATTTTATCCAATTAAGAATCTTTAAGATGTAATGTATACTTGTATAGTTCTTACTACTATAAGTTTTAGTTGGGCCCCTCTGTCGGTGTCAAAACCGGCAGATCTCGGGTAGGGGGTCCCGAACTGTGGATCTTGGATTGATGGGTAACAGGAGACAAGGGAGACGAAGTTTTACACAGGTTTGGGCCCTCTTGATGGAGGTAAAACCCTATGTCCTGCTTTGTTTGTATTGATGATGAAGTATCGAGTACATAGTTGATCTACCTCGAGATCGTATGATGTGGTCTAAAACCCTTAGAGTAATGATCTTAATCTGCCCTATGGACTAAAACCCTCTGGTTTATATAGACACCAGGGGTACCTAGGGTTACACAATGTCGGTTATATTGGAGAAGACACATGGCGAATCCATCATCGTGTCCTTGGTGTACACGTCACGGCTAAGGCCGTTTCCATTTTGGACACGATGTCATCATAGTCTTCGGTTCTTTAACGATAGTCACAGAGCGGCCCACTGATAACCCACAAGTATAGGGGATCGCAACAGTTTTCGAGGGTAGAGTATTCAACCCAAATTTATTGATTCGACACAAGGGGAGCCAAAGAATATTCTCGAGTATTAGCAGCTGAGTTGTCAATTCAACCACACCTGAAAGACTTAATATCTGCAGAAAAGTATTCAGTAGCAAAGTAGCGTGGAAGTAACGGTAGCGATGGCAAAGTGACAGTAGCAGTTTTGTAGTGATTGTAAGAGTAGCAACGGAAAAGTAACTTAGCAAAGATCAATATGTGAAAAGCTCGTAGGCAATGGATCAATGGTGGATAATTATGTTGGATGGCATTCATCACGCAACAGTTATAACATAGGGTGATACAGAACTACCTCCAATTCATCAATGTAGTGTAGGCATGTATTCCATATATAGTCATACGCTGCTTATGGAAAAGAACTTGCATGACATCTTTTGTCCTACCCTCCCGTGGCAGCGGGGTCCTAATGGAAACTAAGGGATATTAAGGCCTCCTTTTAATAGAGAACCGGACCAAAGCAGTAGGACTTAGTGAATACATGAACTCCTCAAACTACGGTAATCACCGGAAAGAATCCCAGTTATTGTCACCATGGGGGATGCGGATCATAACTCGTAATAGGTGTCTATAACTTGCAAGATAGGATCAAGAACACATATATATTCATGAAAACATAATAGGTTCAGATCTGAAATCATGGCACTCGGGCCCTAGTGACAAGCATTAAGCATAGCAAAGTCATAGCAACATCAATCTCAGAACATAGTGGATACTAGGGATCAAACCCTAACAAAACTAACTCGATTACATGCTAAATCTCATCGAACCCATCACCGTCCAGCAAGCCTACGATGGAATTACTCACGAACGGCGGGGAGCATCATGAAATTGGTAATGAAGGATGGTTGGTGATGACGACGGCGTCGATTTTCCCTCTCCGGAGCCCAAATCAGACTCCAGATCTGCCCTCTCGAGGAAGAACAGGAGGTGGCGGCGGCTCCGTATCGTAAAACGCGATGAACTCTTCTCTCTAATTTTTTTCTCCCCGAATAGGAATATATAGCAGTGGAATTGAGGTCGGCGGAGCTGCAGGGGGCCCACAAGACAGGGGGGCGCGCCCTAGGTGGGGCGCCCCCTGGCTTGTGACCAGGTGGTGGCCCCTCTCCGGTTGATTCTTTCGCCAGTATTTTTTATTAATTCCAAAAATATTCTCCGTAAATTTTCAGGTCAATCCGAGAACTTTTATTTCTGCACAAAAATAACACCAAGGTAATTCTGCTGAAAACAGCGTCAGTCCGGGTTAGTTCCGTTCAAATCATGCAAATTAGAGTCCAAAACAAGGGCAAAAGAGTTTGGAAAAGTAGATACGTTGGACACGTATCAACTCCCCCAAGCTTAACCCATTGCTTGTCCTCAAGCAATTCAGTTGACAAACTGAAAGTGATAAGGAAAAACTTTTACAAACTCTGTTTGATCTTGCTGTTGTAAATATGTCTAACTGATGTTCAGATTTTCAGCAAAGATTATAGACTAACCACATTCACAATAACATTTAGGTCTCACATTTACTCATATCAATGGTATAACCAACTAGCGAGCAATAATAACAAGTCTCGGATAACAACAATTTTATCAAAACAATCATGATACAATATGACATAATGATATCTCGCTAGCCCTTTCTGAGACCGCAAAACATAAATGCAGAGCACCTCTAAAGAACAAGGAGTGACTAAACATTGTAATTCATGGTAAAAGAGATTCAGTCACAATCATACTCAATATCAATTAAGAACAAAGCATACAAATGACGGTGGTGCTCTCTAACTGGTGCCTTTTTATAAGAAGATGATGACTCAACAGTAAAGTAAAATAGATAGGCCCTTCGCAGAGGGAAGCATTGATTTGCAGAGGTGCCAAAGCTCGAGCTTTTAAAACATGGATGAATAATGATTTTGAGCGGTATGCTTTCATTGCCAACATAACAACCAAGAGATTTCGGTATCTTCCATGCTAGATACATTATAGGCGGTTCCCAAACAGAATAGTAAAGTTTTTACTCCCCCTTCACCAATCAATCACACTCCACGACGGGCCGAATCCACGGGTACCGTCCATACAAACACAATCCTGGGGGAGTTTTGTTTTCTTATATTTTGATTTAAATTTTGAGCATGGAACTGGGCATCCCGAATACCAGCCACTTTCTCGTGAATGATAGTGAATCAACACATATCGTGAGAATAACCCACCTAGCATGGAAGACACTGACAGCCCCTAGTCACTACATGAGCGATTCGGGCATACAAAACGGAATATTATTTGAAGGTTTAGAGTATGGCACGTGCAAATTTACTTGGAACGGCAGGTAAATACCGCATATAGGTAGATATGGTGGACTCATATGGAACACCTTTGGGTTTATGGAAATGGATGCACAAGCAGTATTCCCGCTTAGTACAAGTGAAGGCTAGCAAGAGACTGGGAAGCGACCAACTAGAGAGCGACAACAGTCATAAACATGCTTTGAGATTAACCAACATTGAATGCAATCATGAGTAGGATATAAATCACCATGAACATAAATATCGTGGAGGCTATGTTGATTTTGTTTCAACTACATGCGTGAACATGTGCCAAGTCAAGCCACTTGAATCATTCAGAGGAGGATACCATCCTATCATACTACATCACAACCATTTTAAAATGCATGTTGGCACTCAAAACAAACCATTATACACTCTTAGCTAATTAAGCATGGTATGAGTAACTATAATCTCTAATTGTCATTGCAAACCTGTTTCATCTATAATGAGCTGAATTCAGAACGATGAGCTAATCATATTTACAAAAACAAGATAGGTCGAGTTCATACTAGCTTTTCTCCATCTCAATCATTTCATCATATATCGTCATTATTGCCTTTCACTTGCACGACCGAACGGTGTGAATAATAATAAGAGTGCACGTGCATTGGACTAAGCTGGAATCTGCAAACGATGACTCAAAGGAGAAGGCAAGGTAATATGGGCTCTCTGTAAAGTAAACAATAGTGCATATGAGAGCCACTCAACATTTTTATTGTGGTCTTCTCCTTACGACACAAAGGAAAGAAATTTCAAAACAATAACGAGAAAAACTATTTACACGGGAAAGCTCCCAACAAACAAAAGAAGAACGAGATTTTTTTTTGGATTTTCTTTTAATGATACAACTAAACAAACTAAAAGGTAAAGCTAGAACTAAGTTTTTTGGATTTTTCTCAAGGTTAATTAAACACACAAGAAGAAAACGAAAAAGAAGAAATAAAATACCATGGATGATACAATGAAAAAGTATGAACACCGACAACTGAAATGAGTGTGTGAACATGAATGTAATGTCGGTGAGAAATACGTACTCCCCCAAGCTTAGGCTTTTGGCCTAAGTTGGTCTAGGCCATGGCTGGAAATAACCATCTCCGGGATACTCCGGAGGATACTGAGGGTTCCACTGATTGGCGAGCTCCTGTGGCTCCTACTGAAAAACCGGAGCCTGATATGGATCAAGGGTTGGTGCCGGCTCAGGTGCTGGGGGTTGCGACAAACCCCAATATCTGTAGATGTCCTCGGACATAATAGTGTACCTGCCTGAATGAATATCGAACAAAGAAGAAGCAGGCAGAGTAATAATCTCACAAGTACCCTGACTAAATACTAGGTTGTAAAGCAGCCTCCTATCCTTCCTAATAAAATCATGTGCTACCATACTATCATAGTCTAAATACCTCGTGGGTAGTAACAATTCATCTTCCTCATCAAGCCTAATGGGTATTTCAAAGTGTTTGGCTAGACGAGATGCGTAGATACCTCCGAATATGGCGCCCTTCGAACGGTTTAAGTTCAACCGTTGGGCCACTATAACGCCCAGACTAAAAGTTCTATCAGCAAGTAAAGCGTGGCGCAAAATAGCGAGGTCAGGTGCACTAAGGCTTCCACTCGCCCCCCGACCAACTAAACATCTTCCCGCGAATAATGAATAATAGCGTAGAACAGGAAAATGTAAACTAGCCGCTCTTGCCATTGACACCCCTCTCTCTTCCCCCACAGTGATTGAGGCAATAAAGTCCTCCATGTCTCTAGGACGTGGTTCACTGATGCTGCCCTCATAAGGTATTTTGCAAACTTTGCAAAAATCGCAAAGTTTCATCTCCTTAGGCACATCATATAAGTAAAATTCTACCATGGGAGGATTCTTCCTAGGATAAAAGTGAAAATTTTGCATGAAGGTATTAGTGAGTAAGAGGTACTAGTCACACTTATTGTTGAGGAAGTCGGTGATGCCTGCATTCTCAGCCAAATAGTAAAAATCTTCATAAATTCCGGCCGCCCTCAAGAATGCATCACTTGGCCATTCACATGGTCGAACCTCTGCACCGCGAGGAAGATTATATCTGGGCTTCTTCTTCACCTCATTTTCATCTTCTTTAGAGCCCCGGCTTGAAGAGCCTCTTAATAATCTCCTCATCATTTTTCTGAAAAATTTCTGAAATTTTTAGTGACTCACAATAAAGGTGAATAAAACTCAACAAAACTCATAGCAACTACTCCCACCAGTGCCTAGAAGCTATATCATGCATCAAAACTACTTGGGACCATACACATTTGACATGCAAGCTCAAGAACATGGTCACCACAGCAGCAAAAATTTGCAATATATAAAGCATTAGAACAAAAACTAATTGGACCATTGGAGGAGTCACATACCGAAGAACAATCCCCCAAAACAGTTTTGCAAATGGAGCTTTGAGCAAGGAGATCGAAAATGGCAGCAAAATGAGCTAGAACACGGGTTTGAGCAATGGTGGGATTTTTTCTGGAGGAAGACGAAGTGGATGGTGGCTGGAATAAGTGAGGGGGCCCCACGTGGGACCCACAAGACAGGGGGGCGCGCCCAGGGGGGTGGGCGCGCCCTGCAGGCTTGTGGCCCACTGGTGCAGCCCCCTGATGTGTTCTCAGTGCCAAAAATTCTAAAATATTCCAGAAAGAATCATACTACATTTTCAGGACATTCTGAGGACTTTTATTTTCAGGTCATTTTTCTATAGCACGGATAAAACGGAAAACAGAAGAATAATAGCATTTTTACTGTAATTTACTCTAAATAACAGAAAGTAAAAGTTGGGTAAAGAAGGTTGTGCCTCCTAAATTCATCCATCTCATGCTCATAAAAAAGAATCCATCAATAAGGTTGATCAAGTCTTATTGACAAACTTTTTTCGAATGACACGGAACCGGAGAATTTTCGAATGACACTAGGTTACCTCAATGGGGATATGCATGTCCCCAGCAATAAGTATATCATATTTCTTCTTGGCAGTAGGGAGAGGGAATTCAAAACCTCCAATAATAATCGTTGGAATTTTTTCAATGGAGTTGATACTATGAACTTGAGGTTGTTTCTTCGGAAAGTGTACCGTATGCTCATTACCATTAACATGAAAAGTGACATTGCCCTTGTTGCAATCAATAACATCCCCTTCAGTATTCAAAAAGGGTCTACCAAGGATGATCGACATACTGTCGTCCTCGAGAATATCAAGGATAACAAAGTCCGTTAAGATAGTAACGTTTGCAACTACAATAGGCACATCCTCAAAAATACCGATGGGTAAAGCAGTTGATTTATCAACCATTTGTAAAGAGATTTTAGTAGGTGTCAACTTATTCAAATCAAGTCTACGATATAAAGAGAAAGGCATAACACTGACACCGGCTCCAAGGTCACATAAAGTAGTTTTAACATAATTTCCTTTAATAGAGCATGGTATAGTAGGTACTCCGGGATCTCCTAGTTTCTTTAGTATTCCACCCTTAAAAGTGTAATTAGCAAGCATGGTGGAAATCTCAGCTTCCGGTATCTTTCTTTTATTTGTCACAATATCTTTCATATACTTAGCATAAGGAGACATTTTCAGAATATCAGTCAAGCGCATACGCAAAAAGACAGGTCTAAGTATTTCAACAAAGCGCTCAAAATCCTCATCATCCTTTTTCTTGGATGGCTTAGGAGGAGAGGGCATGGGTTTCTGAACCCATGGTTCTCTTTCTCTACCATGCTTCCTAGCAACAAAGTCTCTTTTATCATATCTTTTATTCTTAGGTTGTGGGTTATCAAGATCAATAGTAGGTTCAATCTCCACATCATTATCATTACTAGGTTGAGCATCATCAAGAACATCACCATTAATATTATCACTAGGCTCATGCTCATTATCAGACTGTGTCTCGGCATCAGAAATAGAAATATCATTTGGGTTTTCGTATGTATCTATAACAGGCTCACTAGCAGCACGCAAAGTTCTATCGTCATTCTTTTTCCTACTATTACTGGGACGACTAGGTGCATCAGTATTAACTCTTTGAGAATCTTGCTCAATTCTCTTAGGATGGCCCTCAGGATACAAAGGTTCCTGAGTCATTTTACCACCTCTAGTCACAACCTTAACAGAATGATCATTGTTCTTACCATTCATCTCATTAAGCAAATCATTTTGTGCCTTAAGTACTTGTTCTACTTGAGTAGTTACCATGGAAGCATGTTTACTAATAAGCTTAAGATCATTGATAGTTCTACTCATATAATCACCTAAGCGATCGAGCATGTAAGCATTGCGTTTCAATTGTCTACAAACATAAGCATTGAAATTTTCTTGCTTAACAATAAAGTTATCAAACTCATCCAAGCATTGGCTAGCAGACTTATTATAAGGAATATCACCTTCATCAAATCTACGGAGAGAATTTACCTCTACTACCTATGTCGGGTTATCAAGACCATGTATTTCTTCAATAGGTGGTAGATTCTTAACATCTTCAGCTTTAATACCTTTTTCCTTCATAGATTTCTTTGCCTCTTGCATATCTTCAGGACTGAGAACTAGAATACCTCTTTTTTTCGGAGTTGGCCTTGGAGGTGGTTCGGGAATAGTCCAATCATTATCATTGCTCAATATATTATTCAATAGTAGTTCAGCTTCTTCAACAGTTCGTTCCCTGAAAACACAACCAGCACAACTATCTAGGTGGTCCCTAGAAGCATCGGTTAGTCCATTATAAAAGATATCAAGTATTTTGTTTTTCTTGAGAGGGTGATCAGGAAAAGCATTAAGTAATTGGAGAAGCCTCCCCCAAGCTTGTGGGAGACTCTCTTCTTCAATTTGCACAAAGTTAAATATTTCCTACAAGGCAGCTTGTTTCTTATGGGCAGGAAAATATTTTTCAGAGAAGTAATATATCATATCCTGGGGACTACGCACACAACCAGGAGCAAGAGAATTAAACCATGTCTTAGCATCACCCTTTAATGAGAAAGGAAACAACTTAAGAATATAGTAATAACGATTTTTTTCCTCATGAGTAAATAGGGTGGCTATATCATTCAATTTAGTAAGATGTGCCACAACAGTTTCAGATTCATAACCATGGAAAGGATCAGATTCAACCAAAGTAATTAACTCAGGATCGACAGAGAATTCATAATCCTTATCAGTGACAAAGATTGGTGAAGTAGCAAACTTAGGATCATATTGCATTCTAGCATTCAAAGTTTTTTCTTTCCACTTGCATAGCAATTTCTTAAGATCATCTCTATCTTTACAAGCAAGAAAGTCCCTAGCTACCTCTCCTTCCATAACATAACCCTTAGGTATATTAGGCAATTCATATCTAGGAGATCTAGGTCTAGCAGGTGTCTCATAGTGTTTAGTTTCAATAATTTCATCAGATTCAGAGATATCATCAGTTTCAACATTGGCTCTAGCAATTTGTTCATCAAGAAATTCACCAAGTGGCACAGTAGTATCAAGCAGAGTATCATCATAAGCATCGTGCATAGCAAAAGTGGCATCATCAGTTACTTGCGACATATCAGAATTACTAGCAGGTGGTGGTGTCGCAAGTTTACTCATAACAGAAGGTGAATCAAGTGCAGAGCTAGATGTCAGTTCCTTACCTCTCGTCGTAGTTGAGGGATAGATCTTGGATTTAGCATCTTTCAGATTCTTCATAGTGATCAACAGATATAAATCCCAAGTGACTCAGAGAATAGAGCTATGTTCCCCGGCAACGGCGCCAGAAAAAATTCTTGATAACCCACAAGTATAGGGGATCGCAACAGTTTTCGAGGGTAGAGTATTCAACCCAAATTTATTGATTCGACACAAGGGGAGCCAAAGAATATTCTCGAGTATTAGCAGCTGAGTTGTCAATTCAACCACACCTGAAAGACTTAATATCTGCAGCAAAGTATTCAGTAGCAAAGTAGCGTGGAAGTAACGGTAACGATGGCAAAGTGATAGTAGCAGTTTTGTAGTGATTGTAACAGTAGCAACGGAAAAGTAACTTAGCAAAGATCAATATGTGAAAAGCTCATAGGCAATGGATCAGTGATGGATAATTATGCTGGATGGCATTCATCATGCAATAGTTATAACATAGGGTGATACAGAACTAGCTCCAATTCATCAATGTAATGTAGGCATGTATTCCATATATAGTCATACGTGCTTATGGAAAAGAACTTGCATGGCATCTTTTGTCCTACCCTCCCGTGGCAGCGGGGTCCTAATGGAAACTAAGGGATATTAAGGCCTTCTTTTAATAGAGAACCGGACCAAAGCATTAACACTTAGTGAATACATGAACTCCTCAAACTACGGTAATCACCGAAAAGAATCCCAGTTATTGTCACCCAGGGGGATGCGGATCATAACTCGTAATAGGTGTCTACAACTTGCAAGATAGGATCAAGAACACATATATATTCATGAAAACATAATAGGTTCAGATCTGAAATCATGGCACTCGGGCCCTAGTGACAAGCATTAAGCATAGCAAAGTCATAGCAACATCAATCTCAGAACATAGTGGATACTAGGGATCAAACCCTAACAAAACTAACTCGATTACATGGTAAATCTCATCCAACCCATCACCGTCCAGCAAGCCTATGATGGAATTACTCACGAACGGCAGGGAGCATCATGAAATTGGTAATGAAGGATGGTTGGTGATGACGACGGCGTCGATTTCCCCTCTCCGGAGCCCAAATCAGACTCCAGATCTGCCCTCCTGAGGAAGAACAGGAGGTGGCGGCGACTCCGTATCGTAAAACACGATGAACTCTTCTCTCTGATTTTTTTCTCCCCGAATAGGAATATATAGCAGTGGAATTGAGGTCGGCCGAGCTGCAGGGGGCCCACAAGACAGGGGGGCGCGCCCTAGGGGGGGGACCCCCTGGCTTGTGACCAAGTGGTAGCCCCTCTCCGGTTGATTCTTTCGCCAGTATTTGTTATTAATTCCAAAAATATTCTCCGTAAAATTTCAGGTCAATCTGAGAACTTTTATTTCTGCACAAAAATAACACCCAGGCAATTCTGCTGAAAACAGCGTCAGTCCGGGGTAGTTCCATTCAAATCATGCAAATTAGAGTCCAAAACAAGGGCAAAAGAGTTTGGAAAAGTAGATACGTTGGAGACGTATCACCCACTGTCCGGCCCTTAGAGACAGGCCGGCAGCCCGAGGACCCCTTAATTCCGGACTCCCTCAGTAACCCCCGAACTGGCCTCTAATGCCGCAGTCTTGATTTAGCATTCCCATTCGTCCAAAGTCTTCGGCTTGCGGGGCGAGTTCCCCTCTTCTCCATTGCTCGACTGATTTCAATTCGGCCTACGACGTGTTCCCGATCATCGAAACGTCGCGTGGCTCACAACATTCATCTTTCTGCAACCCCTCAATTCTTGTGCTCCAACTGGAGACAAGCAATTCCAAAAATGCCCTTCAAGGATTGGGAGGGGGGAGAACCATTCATTAAATAGAGCTGGCATGCTTTTGTGCAATTCATCCTGTTCCCCATTTATCGAGAAGAACACCAGAGTTTGGAGTCATGGCGAGCGTTCCAGGCTCCCCCTCGCGCCCTCACGACCCTCTCCCAGGCGACTGGTCAAGTTGTTCCATTTCTCATCTCCGTCTGCGTGACTTAGAGGTGCAAGGATATCTTCCCACCCCAGATCTAGCGCCCTCCCGCTTCGGATTAACTTCCACAAACGGCGAGGCTTTCGCGGAGAAATCCCCTACTCCTTGCAAGGGAGAGAGGGTATGCTTCGTTCCCTTCCTCTTACAAGGCTCGGGCTTTCCCATTCACCCTTTCTTAAGGGGCTTATTATAATTTTATGGGATCCAGCTCCACCACCTTACCCCCGGATCCATTCTTCATATCTCGGGCTTTGTTGCCCTTTGTGAGATGTTTCTGGGATGTGAGGCCCATTTCGATCCGTGGAGGAACTTTTTTCTGCCTCGTCCCCCATACCCAAGGAGGGACAATTTTTGAAGTTGGCGGTGCCGAAGTATGGCGTATAGCCGGGCCGGGATACCTTGTGGGGACCCCCAAGACGGATCCCAAAGAGTGGACCTCCGAATGGTTTTATATTGAGGACATTCCCCTATTTGATCCAGCTCGGAGGGGTCTGACCGAATTGTAGACCACTCCCTTAAAGAAACAGTTTAACTGACATCCGAAGAGCCCTCTATAGGAGGATAGTGCCGAAGTGAAACGGCTGGTCGCCAAGGTGAGGTTGTTAGCACATAGCAAGTTAACCATCGTTGACGTGATTGCCACGGTGATTAGGCGATGTGTCCAACCTCTCCAACTATGGATGCATCCTTTGTGGCGTTATAATGGTTCAAGCGACGCAACCCGCCACAAGCGGGAAGGTCCCGCCGATCAGGAAGCAATGGCCACCATACTGGCCAATCTCTTCAAAGGAGAAAAAGAAGGGTTCATCGACCTAAGTGCCAGGGATGGATTTTCGAACCATAATCCCATCAAATGGGTGAGTCTGGTCCTATTTTCACATTCCGGACGTTTATTTTAGTTTTGACTAATTGCATCCTTTGGGGTTTACTGAATAAGACTGGAGGCGTTGGATCGAGACGATTAACTGTCCTTCCCCGCAACCCGAGAATTATTCTTGAGATGATGACCTGGGATTTCACGACGATCCAGACACGTCGATCATTTTTGAGGATGAAGTCTTTTTCCAGGAGAGCCTTGATGGCTCCGAGGTTGCCCTTATAGCCGATCATGCTGGGATACTTCCCTCCCGTGCTGGAGGTAAAAAAAGGCCTCTTCCTGAAAAAGGAGCTCGTCCCCCGTCATTTTGGAAACACTGGCCTATGTTCCCAAGGGTCGTCGTACCACGCGCTGAACACTGGAAAGAACGTCGCCGGTCAAACCCACGCCAAACAATGGCAGTTCCTCCAAGCGTGGAGCCGCTAGGGGGACTACCTCGACCGCACCTCCATCCAAGAGGTAATGATTTAAACTTTGCAATTTGAGCGCTGCTCGCGGCTGCTTGCGAGTATTCATAGCCTTTGCCGACCTCTGTAGGAACCGAACACATCCTCCTTTGTCTGAAGACGTCGAGAGGGTTCAAGGTGGTGGTCCCAAACAAAGGCCTCCAGCAACCGCTGGGGGTAATGCGGCGGTCCCTGTCGTGGACCGGCTTCCAGAGGATTCTGAGGAAGTCTCGGTTACCAAGTCTGAAGTTGAAAGCGCGATGAATCACCGGCGACAGAAGGAGTCACTGCATCACCCTGAACTTTCCGAACACGAGATTAATGCTCTTAATTCGGTGGATGCACACCTCGGAGCCGCCCGATCGGGGCTTGAAGGGATTGCCAACCTTATGCGAAACAACCTTCGGGTAGGTGTTTGATTTTAACAACCGAATCCAAATCCTAACCCAGTAGCCCCGGAGCCTTAATTTGGCCGGGACAGCCGTGTTAAGGGTCTATATGATCCTGTTGTGATTTTTCGTAGGCCTCGAGGGATCAAAATGAGAAGTTGTCTGAAGACCTTGAGATAAACCGGACACAGCCGAAAGCTGCAAAGGCCGAACTGTAGGAAGTGAAGAAATTCACCAGGGAAGCGCACGGTGAGTGACAACTTTGAATAATATATAATTCCTCAAGGCACCATTTTCTAATGAAAGTTTGCTTTATAGCAGCCGAATCTATAGGTCAGCTACAAAAAGATCTGAATGCGGCCAGAGAATCACAAAGATATGCCGAATCGCAACACGAGGCCGACCATCAGGTATTATCCCGTAATCTTGATGAAAAGAAGAAGCTCCGGGCGGGAAAACAATGACATGCCGGCGAAATTGAGGATTTAAAAACTCAACTGGCCTGTGCCCGTGAAGAGAACCAGAGATTGAAAGGTGGTATGTTCGGTAAGTGAGATTCCGAACTCTTAGTTCCGTATATATACTATATCGAGCTAACAGGCACACCCCGTCTCTTGGTAGCTCTTTTAACTGGGCACCCCAAAGAGGAGGCCAGCTCGTTTGGAGGGAACCTTTTAAAGGAACTATCCATCGTACATGAGCGAGGTCGAAATGCGATGAAGAGTATGATCGAGGCACTATGGCCATCTGAGAACCCTCCGAAAGGGATGGCCGAATTGGCAGATCATTTTTGAGGAGCTCAACATCGGTTTGAGTTATGGAAAACTTTAGCCTGCCAAGAAGGAGCACGGGAGGCATGGGCCATGGTGGAAACAAGGTTCACCAAGCTTGATCCAGAGCATTTGGCTCGAGTCGGGCCGGTAGGGCCGGATGGTCAAGAGGTACCACTACATTTGGTATAAGACCAGGTAATGCCTACCGCGCGCATCTCACAACAAGCCTGTCACCTGGATGCTATAATAGATAATCTTGATGAGGAGCCAGGTATTTGATTCTCTGTAACTATGTACTTTACATCAAATGTTACTTCATCCGAACTATAAATGTTGTCTTAAACGGCCATCGGCTTCTACCTCCCCTAACAATGGTCGGGGAGTGTTCCGTATCATGTATAACCTAAAATAAAAGGAAAGCATTTCGGGGAACCAGGCAATCCGGCCATATGGCGCTAACAGACAAAACGTGATCGGAGAGTGATGTTATGTTAGTTTTTAACGTAAGAAACATCTTTCGAAGAAAATAGTTCCTCTATGGGTTCCTTTCTTCGGGTTGCTACGCTAACCTTAGACTTAATAACCGGATGTCCGCAGCAGGCAGGCGACGGTTAAGTCGGGAAAATAACCCCGGATTATGGTGAGAATCACCTAATTATTTTCACTTCCTCTGTGGCCGACCATTTGTGTTCTTAAGAACACTAGCTTTCGGCTTCACCTAATTAGTATCAGCTTTCCTGAACTGTTGGACAGTTTCGTGTATTAATGGAGTGTGTCTGTGTGTAATCTACCCCAGGATGATGATATGCATGAGTTCGTTTATGTTCTTGCAAGTTTTTCTCTCACCAAGATTCATGGTATTTTGTATTTTTACTGCCTATAGCATAACTCATATATGTAGGACCTTAAGTATATTGTGGTGTGCTGTAATGCTAGTTTTATTGTAACACCCCAAAAATCGGGTTATCGATTTTTGTGCTATTTTTCCTTCCTAGCTTTTCTCTCCCGATTTTTTCCTCTGGAATTTGGCAAGTGACCAGGTGAATCCAGTCATTACCCAACCTCTCAGTACCTTTCCCATGCTCTTGTGCCAGTCAACCTCCCGTCAGTAAACCCCGAATCTTATTCAAACCCTAGTTCCGAAATATTGGAACTGGAAATCCTGCCTTTGTGAGTACAAAGGAGCTATCATTTCCCTTGCTCTGTTAATCCTCCCAAAATTTCTAGAGATCCTTCTGCCCTCATAAACCCTAGATGTGTAAAAATATTGCCAAGTCATATGCAATATTTCTCATCTAGAATTAATTTCTCTTTCTGCCTTTCTGAGGAATTAAATCCAGGAAAATATCTATCCATCTCTAAAGCTCATGAAAGCTTGTAGAGATATTCTTGGTGATCATATTGAGCTCTCATAAAAATATTGGCTATAATTAAATAGGGGAAATTGCCTTTTCCTATTTAAAGCCAATATTCCAATTTGGGGCCTTTCCAAAGGAACTACCATTTTGGTAGCTAAGAAAAATCCCAAATAATTTGTGGAGCTTCTCATATCCATATATTCTCCATTTCCATCAAAATATCAAGTTCCCCAATTCAAATTTTGAGCACCACTTCCATTTGCAAATTCTGTCCAGATCTCCTGTTTGCAAAGGAAGTGCTTGATTCCTTGATCTCCTTGGGCTAAAATTTTGCAGGGTAATTCATTATGATAAATTACCCTTGTACTCCAAAATTTAGCCCATTCCATCTAGCCAATCTTCCTCAGCAAATTATTCAAGTTTCTGTCCAGATTGGGGCACTGTGAAGGAAGTACCATTTCTTCTTTTGCAAATGGTGTGAAACTTTTACAGTGACTCCATATGCCTAAATCATTGGCCTCCTCCAAATTTGAGCCATTTTCATCTAGCCAATTCCCCAGAACCATCTGGTTTTCATCTGTCCAGTCTGGCACTTTGTAAAGAAAGTGCTTGTTTTCTTGATTCAATTGAGCTGAAATTTGGCAAGGTAGTGCATATTGATATATTACTACTGTAAACCAAAAGTCAGCTCAACTCTCCAAATCCATCTTTTCCTATAATTTTCTCAAGTTTCTGACCAGATTGCATCTCTGTGAAGGAAGTACCATCATAGATGATCAAATTGATCTGAAACTTGTTCAGCTATCCCTCATGACCAAATCATCTCCCTACCCCAAAAATCATCCATATCCATGTAGCCATTTGACCCCAGCTTCATCATTTCCAAATCTGGTCAGATTGCCACTTTGCAAAGGAAGTATCATTTTTCTTTGCCCATTTGGGCTGAGACTTTGCCAAGACGATGACCTTAGTAGATGATCAACCCCTGCCCAAGATCAGGCCAAGGTGAGCACTATGGTGGCCACACCACAGCCCAAACAGGTTGCTGTGGGCAACTATTTGACCATGGATCAGTCACCTCAGTGCTCCCCCGTGTCTTTCAGCCGCATAGGTTAACTCAGTGTTGTGTGGAGAAGACCCTAGACATATCTTGGCATCAAGCGCAGCGTGGCATCGCCGTGGCCACATGGTGACCAGGTGCAGAGCGCGCCAAAACCGCGCTCTGTACTCCGTACTCGTCGGGAGCGGACCTCCAGCTGGTTCCAGCCCGTCCGGGAGTGTCGACGAGCTTCCCACCGTGCGCGTGAACCCTCTCGAGCCCTCTCCCCCTCGTCCCGTAGCTTCCGGCCGTCTCTACCGAATGTCGGAGCACCGTCGCTTCGCCGTGCGTCTCGGAGCTTCGGCCGTCGTCGCGAGACCCCCCCTCTCTGAGCTATAAATAGCGTGCCCCGAGCCCCCCCTAGCGGCAGCAACCCAGCCCCCTCCTTCTATCGAGCTACGAAGCTCGCTGCCCTCTCCCATGGCCGAGCCGCCGCCGCCGGACCCAGCTCAAATTCGAGCTAGACCGAGCCCCTCCTCTCACCGTTCCTACTCCATAGGACCCCCTAGAGCCCGTCGGAGCTTCCCCGCCCTTCATCCTCCACTTTGGTGCCCGATAACACCGAGCCCATCGCCGGCCGATCCTCCGCCACGGGCATCCATGTCGCAGTCGCCACGCCCCCCCTGGCGCTCGTGCTGCATTTGGGCGGATGCGGCTCACCCTCCCGAGTACTCCGGTGGCCGGAGCTCAGCGTCAGGTGGCCGGAGTCGCCCAGCCCAACGCCGGCTGCGCCCTGCCTCGCCGCTCCTCTGCGTTCGTCGGGAGAAGGAAGAAGGGGTGGGAGGAGAGAGAAAGGTCAACGCGGGCCCCGCCCGGCAGTGGCTGTAGACCCAGGCCCGGTGCAATAAGTGAAAGCGTATTCACTAAAGTGCGTTTTCGGTTTACCGAAAGCGTATTTAGCAAAGTGCGCTTCCAATTTTCAGCCGGCTACCGAAATCCTTATTTAGTGGACGTTCACTGGTTAGCCGCAGAAAAGCATATTTATATTTGTTTTTCTGCCTAAACAACGAACGTCCGTATCTTCGCGACCGTAGCTCCGATCGAGGTAAAACCAGCGCCCACGCTTTCGTCTCGTCGAGCCCGTTCCGATAGTACCATGTTCATAATGTGTTCACATTGTGAAAATAACCATTTTGCCCTTGCCCTATATCTAGGCCCTCTGTGAGAGAACCCTATCCGGCGATTTCTTCCGCGAGGTGATCGCACTTCCTCCCGGCATATTCGTCGACCCTCAGGCAAGCCAACCTCTTACCATGAGCTCCGGACTTGCGTGATGACTTTGCTTGCACTCTGTGTGTTATTTATATTACGTCTGTATCGCCTGTTAGTCCGCATTTGTATACACTTGTTGTGCCACCCGTATTAGATGTTAGCATTATGACTTGTTCTCATACTTTGCCATGATAGTGATAATATTGCTAAGGACATAGTCATGTTGGTACTATGGTTGATCCCATGCCGTGACTATCAGTATTATGATCTTGCCATACTATTGTTAAGTAGGTCGATGCAATGGTTCGATGATGGATATGTTGAGTTGGAGTAATAAAGTGAGCATAGTGGTTGATCTCGAGTCACCTGTCCGGGCTTATCCGTGCAACCACATTTGCCGGTATGGGACGGCCTTGACTTGGTCTGATCGCGTTCTCTTTCATCGGTACCTCCAAAGAGGGAGGGTTATGCACGCGTGCTACCCTGATCAGGTAGGCGGTGATAACCCTGTGAGCCCAGTTGATTGTTTGTTTGGGCCCGTCCCCGTTTGGGACAGTAATCCCCGTTTGGGATTACCTAGTTTGGCCACGACGGTGGCAGGTGTCATGAGGACACAGGGGCCACCCAAGGCTGACCTCCGGGGGAGGAAGAGTGCCGGTGGTACGATGAAAGAGTCACGGGTCAGGCAGGTTTCGTTGAAGCAACGCTGGTCCACCCGAGTGGGATCGCGAGGCCAGGTGCTTCATGGTGTGGGTAAAGTGCGCAACCTCTGCAGAGTGTAAAATCTATTCGAATAGCCGCGTCCACGGTATTGGACAGCCCGTCCAGACCTCACTAGGTGGTCAACCGTAATAATGATGATAAAGACGGAAGAACTCATCTTGGTTAGACATCAGATGATGTCAGGAATATGACATGTTAGCCAAGGAATGGCTATCTGATGAGTGGTCGGATGACCACATGATTTGGATTGGATTTGAGTCAGTTAAGGTTGGATCATGAGTATGTCGAGGGTTGCGGGAAAACCCAGAAGAGAGTAAGTTGGTATCCGATACAGTAAGTATTCTAAGCATTTAGTGTGATCTTGACATAGATTACAGGCCTGATCCATGATATGCCATGCTTGATCCATGCTTTCTTGGTTAAATTTCATGCCATGCTAGGAGTAATTCATGCATAGCATAGGGCTTGCTTTGTCATCTGCTTGTTTGGTTGCTATGTATTTGGTTGTCTTGCGAGTACATTCAAAGTACTCACCTGGCCTTGCACGTGGCCAGTTGCAGGAAAAGATCCGTCGTGCTAGATCGTAACCTAGCCAGTCCTGTGCGTTATGGAGCCCAGCCAGAGACGTCGTTGCCGCTGGACCTAGACCTCTGCTGCCATTTAGTTAGCCTTGGAGCTATGTAATATTGTTGTAAGCAACAGTATTGTAATACTCCATTGCAATTAATAAAGCCATTTTGTGCCTGGAATTGCTGTATCATGTCTTTGGCGTGCGCCAGGTCTTATCCTGGGACTGGCGTGCGTCGGCCCTCTATCGGGGTGCCACACTTATCATCGGTCAAGTTTGATTAATTCTTATGACAACTAGTTACTGTTTATTGCTTGGTTTTAAAACCTTGCAAATAAGTTTGGATGTACCTCAAATGGTAAGAGCATGTGTAGGTATGCATATCAGATAAAATGTTCAACAATTTTTAAAAATATCTTGGCATTAGACTATTTAATATACATTTCTTATGCACTAAATATGTTTCGTTGTGCACATTGGTGATTCTAGGGCAGAGTAGGAGGGTAGGCTGAAAGAAAGTAACTGAGCTAAAATGGTGGCGATGAACTGTCCATAGTCTTGTGTAATTCAAATTTGCACATCAACAGCCTTGTGTGATTCAAATTTGCACATCAACATGGGAATGAGAAAATCTTAAGGGGGTCATGCTTTTTGCCGATGGAATAAGTATTTTGAGATCATATCCAAAACTTGCATTCATAAATTTAAAATTGCTCGGATGCGTCTGCGGTGTGGAGAGGCATAGAGAGTGGGCTCGAGTTGCTTAACAATGGTATAATCTGGCGAGTGGGAAACATACGAAGGATTCAAATTCAGCAGGATCAATGGATCCCCACGAATGAAGGGCTCCGAACGGCAATTTTTTTATTAGGAGGTCACGTTTGAGTTGGGTAAATCAGCTCATTTTACCAGAGACGAATGAATGGAATGTAGACCTCATCGACCAGATTTTCTACCCATTTGATGCTGAAGAGATTAAAAGGATCAGACTCCCGGTCAGTGAGGTGGAAGACCTTGCAGGCCGGCACTTCGAGAAGACTGGCATCTTTACGGTTAAGAGTGCATATAAACTAGCTGCAAAGCTCAAAGAGGCAAGCGGGGTGCAAGTGTCCAGCTCCACCGGTGAGGATGGGGACCGAAGCGTATGGAACTTGATTTGGAAATCAGAGGTGCCAAATAAGATCAGAGTATTTGCATGGAGGGTACCGACTAGTACGTTGGCTACAAAAGCTAACAAGCACAAGAGAAGTATAACACATGATGGTATCTGCACTGTGGTTGTGAGGAGGAAGATGAGTTCCACGCTATCGTGAGGTGCACTAAAAGTGCTGCCCTTGGTCACGCCATGAGGAAATGGTGGAAGTTTCCTGCTGAAAAAAAATCTTCCAGTTCAATGGAGAGGACTGGCTCCAATGCCTTCTATATAAATGCACGACTGAAGAACGAACAAAAGTGCTACTGTTGCTTTGGAGAGCTTGGTTTTTAGGAGAGAACTGCATACACGGGGGGAATGGCAAAGAAACGATAATTGGCTCGGTGAACTTCCTACGCAGATATGTGGACGAGATCACATGCACGCATGATCCAAATCACATGGAAAATGGAAAGGGCAAGCTGTCGTTGTTTGCTGAACAGCGTTGCTTGTAGCAATTGGCCGGCTAATCGGTGGACAGCCCCTCCCAGGGGTGTCATTAAATTGGACACTGACGCCTCGTTCCAGAAGGATTCAGGGGGTAGCACGGTGGGCGCAGTAGGCAGGGATTGGATGGGCAGGGTTCTTGTCTCAGTTAGCCGTCAAATTGACATCTGCAGGTCTGTAGAAGAAGCTGAAGCGTTGGCAGTGTCCGTCGGGATGTCGGCCTTAGGAAAACTGTACCGTGGAGAGATCGTAGTGGAACTGGACTGCGTTGCTGTTGTCAGTGACCTTACCTCCTGCAAGCCGGTGGCCTTGGAGTGTTACCCACTGATTCATGATATTAGAGCATCTACAGCCGGACCCCTTATATGCTCCTCAAACGGTCGGCTCGAAATCTTTTTTTCTTTTCGGCCTCTGGGCGGCCGGGAGCTCCCCTCCTATATATATGCCGCATGCATTCAGCCGTGGGCGGCGCCCCTGCCGCATGCATGAAGCTCCTTTCTTTCTTTCCATGCTCGACCATCCATCCACTATGATCCCCGTGTCTCCTCTCTTCCCCACCACGATCCGGCCCACCGGCTCTACTCTAGCGCCCGAGACATGAACCAACCTAGCTCTCCCCTCCCCAGATCTTGCCCACCGGCGATCTAGACCACCTCCTTTCGCTGCGCGGCCCGCTCTGGCCAGACCCCGCGCCGGCGAGCATGACCGTCCCTCCCCACAACGACCTCATCCGGCGAGATCCCGCGCCGACCAACATGACCGCCCCTCCCCACGACCACCTGATTGCGCCACCACCCATGAAGGGTCTCGTTTCCCTCATCGACAAGCTGCAGCAGGCATGCAACTGCGCCCTCGCCGACCAGGGCGACAAGAGCGCCATCCCCGTTGACTGGGACGCGCGGCCTTCAGTCACCGTCCTTGGAGTTCAGGTGCGTGCGTGCGTTCCCCAATTATATTCGCGGAGCAGACACCGTTACTATACTGTTGCATCTCATCTCCTAGTTTTATTGCACCTAGAGATCCTAGGTTACTATATTGTTACATCTGCTAGTTTTATTGCGCCTTCTGATGAGGCTAGCTACTACTTGGATGGGATGCGATTTATCTATACTATTGTTAATTGCTTGAATATGTTAGTTCAGTTGTGCCAAGAAATATTGGGATACTCATGTGAGGGTGTGATTGCCTGCCCTAAAGAGAACCATACGATTTCAAGCAATTTTGTTTTGTTTTTGAGTACCTCATGTACATCGACATTTGAAACTCCTCATCATATGGCAGGGTGCCGACAAATCTTGAGTGCTGGAGTGCCTTGTTGAAAAATATTTCCTACCCAAGGGTTCAGGTATGGTTATTCAAGCAACATCTCATAAGTTATTGTGCTATGAATGTTTTCTACTTTCATACATTTAACATTTTGTTTTGATTCTCTTCTGCGGGCATTATCACTCATCGACCTCTCATTGTGCAGCTTCGTACAACACATGGAACTAGAGAGCATGCCGAGTTCTTGCATCATCCCAGTAAAAAATACATAGATTTCTGTGAGTCCTCTAACCTTCTTATATTCAAGCTCTGTGATGCTAAGGTGCATGAAAACATACAATTCACTAACTTGTATCTTGTTATTTCCCTGATACATAAGTTATGCCTGCAAAATTATTTGCCAAGTGCTATTTTTTATTCATTTTATTAGTTTATTTTGATGCTACGTACTTGGCTCATGATGACATATGCATCGTTTCACCTAAAGTGAAGATGGAGATAGCCGGTTGTTCAAAAGAAATATCACCCGTCCCAAAGCCGGTCCAAAGCATTTTTGGGCCTGAGGGCGATGTAAAACAATTCTGTTTTATACGAAACTTTTATACTTATTTTAAACCAAGTGTATCATATTAAAGTTGTAATTAATGTATTTTCCTATTACTTAGCCACATAAAATGTTTTTCAATAATAGTTATATTATTCATTGGTATGCACTTGTAATATATATCATTGAAAATTTTAATTCTACAAAATGAAAATTTTATGATGTACCCCAAAAATTATTTATTATTAAAACAATCTTTCAGATTTATTTTTCTAATATTTCATAAATGATGTAGTGTATACATGTTTGCATATCTATACGTACGTTCATATATCTTTTAATATTACTGAATGTTATGGTAAAGATTTCTAAATTATATACACACAAACAAATATTTTAATAATGGTTTCTAGTGTATATTAGGTAGTCATATTCATGGAAATTTCTAGGGCATAGAAAATGTGACTTGCAAGTTGGGTTCACTAATAGAATTATCGAAGAACCAAAAATGTTATTGATTGTACTTTTACGTATGATTCAATTACTTAACATGCTCGTCCAGATTTACTTGGTTTGATTTAGTGCAGATGAGATGCCTACACGTTTATCAAATTTAAAATTGTGTATTGGTTTAAACATTCAAATCTGGTTACATAATTTTCATTATGATACTAAGACACGCATCGTAAAGAGAGACTAGTGTATTTGAACTCAACATTGCCAGTCGGATTAGTTTGCCTATGTGTGGTATAACTTATTAGTATGTGATGTGAACTTACGCTTTTGTAAATCGAGGCTCTATTTTATCCAATTAATAATCTTTAAGATGCAATGTATACTTGTATAGTTCTTACTAGTATAAGTTTTAGTTGGGGCCCTCCCCTCTTGGGGCTATGGGCCGGCCCTGAGCTGTCCCCATCCATCTAAGCATATTTTCTCCAAATGGTAAGATATGGAGATAGCAATGCTGTAGAGTGTTGTAATGGTGTTGTGATTTACCTTATAAAAAATGTTGCTTGCTAATGGGGTTGTGATTTACCTTATAAGCTTATAAGTCCAGTACAGACTCATCTCTTAATTTTTTTCGCATCGTAACACTTTTTATCATTGCAACTGTGAATTTGACTCTTATTGATCTTACTGGGCGTAGTAAAGTTGCTATTGGTAAGTGACTAACTTATGAGCTACCGTTTCATTCAATATGTCCATTCATTAATTTGGTACTGGCTTTGTGCTTCTTAGGTGACCAGTTGGACAGTACTGCTCAGGAGATTGAAAACACGGTTCGAGCATTCACTGAAAAGGTAAATCAACATCATTAAAGTATTGATCTTCTAGTGCCGGTCTACTAGGTAGCAGTGGCGGAGCTAGGCGAAGATGGCAAGGGGGCTAAAGAGAAAGAAAAATGAATGTTTGAAGGGGGGGGGGGGGGGATAATCAGTGCACTTTCTTGTATTTAAGATCCTAAAATATTACTTTCTTCAGTGATTATCTAAAGGCTGGGGGGGGGGGGGGGGGGGGGGGGCACGGCCACCCCAATGATACATATAGCTCCGCCGTTGCTGGGTATGTGTAGATATAAGTTCAGGTTCTTGTGTGTTTGCGTATTCTCCCTTGTTATTGAACAATTGGAATAGTTGAGTGATGTAAAATATTTATAACTATTGCCATGCTGTCACTGTATTAGAACTGTCACCCAACTGTTTGGCAGGTTTTAGTTTAGTCTTATGTTCACCTTGTCTTGGTCCGTTTTATCATAATATCAGAGCCTTAACTCTAAAAAGATGAAGTTGTGATGCCACGTTTACCATTGAAGGCTGCTGATCATGCATTTCATGGTAGACCGGTATGTCTATGTATGAAATACATGGGGCACAAGAGTCCAAACAAACACTCTATTTGAGTAATCTTATATCTATCATAAAATTGCAACATTCTAGTTATTTGAACTATACATCAAAGTTTGCTAAACTGTAGGTATTGCATCACTCTGTGTAGTTTGTAATCCAACCGGCTTGTTTGGCCGCCTTTGAAGCAAGCTTGATATAGCTTGTTAGTACTGCTGGTCTTGGCAAAATTGTTAGCTGTGAAGTGTCACTCTCGCTGACTTGTACAAGAGTAGAAATATATTGTCTTTGATTGGTCTCTGGTGTCCTTTTATGTTTTATGTTCAAGCCAACTGTCTCCAATGAAGGAGTATGTGTCTTGTTTTTATCAAGATCCGACTGACATCAGGGCTTTAGCTCTTTGGCTATGGATCTGATACCAAGATGACGTGTAAAAAAATGTCGGATACATTTTTTTATTGTACTGCAGTATGTTTGAATATAGACCCCATCCCGTTGTAAGCATTCCTGTGTGTTTGTGTGTCCAACTCCATCTTTGTTACTTCTGTACCATATGGTTGAATTGATTCGGGGAGCGGTACTGGGCGTTGAATGGACATATTGCACATTAATATTTACTCGACATCATTGCTAGAATTTTCATGTCATGCACTGTATGATGCCAAGTAATAACTTGATACAAACATCTGTTTGTTGTTTTTGCAGCCCAACTGTATCATCCTTGTTGTTTCTCCAGCCATTTAGGATCTTGCAACTGGTGATGCCATCAAGATATCACAAGAAGTTGACCCAGAAGATATGCCATGCTATGTTATGTTCCCTATAACTAATGACATAATGTAGTTATTGCTAATGCCAAAACCTGGTAATCTATCTTTGTGGATATTGACAATCACTATTGGTTTGGTATGTTGAATTTTTTTGTATGATGCTACTGTGCGTTAGCAATGCAAAGCCAAACTCACAAATAATAATTTTGTTCAGTTTTTTTATCTTTGCTCCTGGCAATTCATTTAAGCTCTTGTAGTTTGCTTTTTGGCGATTCAGGCGGAAGAAGTTTTGGTGTGCTCACTAAAATTGATTTGATGGACGAGGGTACCAATGCTGTTAAGGTAAGAGTAAGAAGATCTAGAGTGTATTCATGGAGGATTCAAATTTTGCTTAGTGAAAGTGTAGAATTGGATCTCCTCTAGCTCTCCCTAAAGGTTGAGAAAGATCGGGGGTTCGAGAAAGGAAGATCTAGGAGTTTTGAGATTCGGAACAATGAAAATGTCCAATTCCGCAGGGTAACAAGGGTGACTTAAATAAGGGATCCAAAATCCAAACGTTTTACTACAGGAATACATAACTCAGAGGCTCCGGGGTGTCTCTTGGTAGACTCTGGGGCATCCAAAGAGCTGCAACACCAGGGTCGCACGCTTCTGCATAGCCGGAGGCAATCCAGAGAGAGCCTGAAGGTTCCGGGCACGGAGACTCGGGCTAATGTCCAAGCACAGTAAAGAACAGCAACTCGAGAGTTGCAAGCCTCTGGATAGCCTAGATAGCTGGATCTCTAGGTTCATAGAGAACCACAAAAAGTGGGATTTTAGGGCAGACTTCTCTCAAGCTTTGGGTGAGTTTGTGGGTGCATTTTTATGTGTACGTGACTTGATCCCCACCTCTTCGTCCGAGTGCACACACTATTATTATTTCTTTGCGCAAAAGGTGCACACACTATTCATAATACGACTTTCCTACTTACTCAAAAAATCAACCAGATGTTGTCTTGTTTACCTTTTTGAATGGTGGTGTATAGAGGGGTGTCTTCGAGCATGCATAATCAAAAATCAACTAAATGTCGTCCCTTTCCTCCTTGAATTGGGGAGGGGGGGGGGGGGGTATCTCCGACCATGCATGCATGCCTTCGAAACTGAAGCGCATGGTTAGATCATTAATCATGTTGTCATTAAAATCGAATCCATTTAGGGGGAAATTTGTTCAAGTAGGCCTCTCTCCTTCTCCTCCTTCGTCAACTCCGTGGTGTTGTAGTGCCGGGAGGTTACACTAGTGAAGAAATGGGTAGCCACAACTCTTGTTTGTGGCGCGCCATTTCTCACCAACGCCAACACTATTAGTGCCGGCGTTGGCTAAATTCGCACGCCATATCTATTCTCTTAGTGTTGGCGTTGCACATTAGGCCCGACGTTGCACATTAGGCCCATTAGGCCCACGCCAACACTAATCGGTCCATCGTTTCGTTCGCCGCGGCCGACCCGCCCAACTCCCCACTCTCTCGAGCCCCAACTACCCCGTCCTCCTCTCGATCCCCGCCACCGCGGCGCCCGACGCCGTCTCTGCCCGACGCTGCCCGTCCCGACGCCTGACGCCTCCCCGAGTGCATGATACACCTGGACGGAGGGAGTACTACCACTAGTAGAAAACAGGGATTTGAAACGGGCGAGATTATTGCATTAGTCCCGGTCGTGTTACGAACCGGGACTAATGGGTGCATCAGACCCGGTTCGAGCAGCCAGGGCACCGGCCGGGGTTCGTCAGGAACCAGTCCCGGTTCGTGTGACCCCTTTAGTCCCGGTTCCAGACACGAACCGGGACTAAAGGGCCTTGCTCCTGGCCCAGTCCCTTTAGTCCCGGTTCTAGCCACAAACCGGGACTAAAGATATGCCTATATATATATGCTCGCCCCTGCCCGCTCACTCCTCTGTTTTTTGGCCGACCGGCATGTGCGAGGTGTGTGCTGCTCTGCTCTCACCTCCTATGCACACGAGGTGTTTGATGAAATGCCCGAGCCACGCTTAAGCTTTCTCCGCTCCAAGCTCGACCTCCAAGCTCCATTTTCCCCAAGATTTGTCTAGGTTTGGCGGTCCGTCACGTCCCGTCCCCGTCCTCACCGTCGTCGACCGCCCGCGCCGATCTCGTCGCCGGCACCACCATGGTGAGCCTCTTGTTCTTATCTTCTTTTTAAAAGAAAAAAATCTTACTTGTATGATTTACACAGATACTTGTGTAAATTTCTTACTTTTATTATTGTTTGTTATTATATAGTGACATGGTCATGGTATCCGCCCATGTCGGCCCTCGTCCGGTCTATGATTCGGATGTGGTATATTATCTTTTATAACTATTTGTTTCATTTAGTGTTGATGACAATTATGCCGACCAACGTGACATAGATGTGTTTATCTAGGAGGTATGTGAACCGGAAATTCCAACCGACCCTCTTGTCGAGAGGTTAAATTTAGTTGAAAAAGAAAACGAGGATTTGAAAGAAAAATTGAAAAGAATTGAGGAGGAGAAGATGAAATTGGAGTTGCATGTTGCCGATGTCGTCGATGAACACAAGATCAAGATGGATGCAATGCGCTTGAAGATTAGAAAGATAAGAAAATATGCCATTGATAATGAGGCTTGGTATCATTATGCTATTGGATCAATTGTTACCTTAGTTGCGATTATGATCACATTTGTTGTTGTATTTAAATGTTTTACATAGTTGTATGTTAGTTTCAATTTATGTTTTAATTAGATGCTCTAGAGAGCTGTATGTTGTTCTGTGAGAACTATGTATGAACTTTATGTATTTATTTTTTCAGTAATAACATTTGATCACTTCTCTATTCATGATGTTCTATAATGGTTTTTGATACATTTAATTATGATACCATGCCAACTTTCAACCATTTGAGAGTTCGTTAGCAGTGCTTTTCAATTCAGGGTCATTTTAGCTCAAAATAAATCATGAAATGCATGAAAACTAGCAAATGAAGTCAGAAAATGGTTGAAAAGTGATGATGTGGCTTGGAATGGTGCATATTGAATGCAGAAAAAGTCTTGAGTTAAAATATGTTCAAAAAATTGAAATCCCTTTGTAATAGACGTGTTTTCGTCTGAAACCCTGATACTTCGAAAGAGATTGTCCAGTTTGTACACGAAGTGCATCCAGTTTTTCCGGTAACCCTCTCAACTTTTTAGCACATGCTATGTGGGTGAAATTATGATACCATGCCAACTTTCAACCATTTCAGAGTTCGTTCGCAGTGCTTTTCAATTCAGGGTCATTTTAGCTCAAAATAAATCATGAAATGCATGAAAACTAGCAAATGAAGTCAGAAAATGGTTGAAAAGTGATGATGTGGCTTTGAATGGTGCATATTGAATGCAGAAAAAGTCTTGAGTTAAAATATGTTCAAAAAATTGAAATCACTTTATAATAGACGTGTTTTCGTCCGAAACCCTGATACTTCGAAACAGATTGTCCAGTTTGTACACGAAGTGCATCCAGTTTTTCTGGTAACCCTCTCAACTTTTTAACACATGCTATGTGGGTGAAATTATGATACGATGCCAACTTTCAACCATTTCAGAGTTCGTTCGCAGTGCTTTTCAAATCAGGGTCATTTTAGCTCAAAATAAATCATGAAATGCATGAAAACTAGCAAATGAAGTCAGAAAATGGTTGAAAAGTGATGATGTGGCTTTGAATGGTGCATATTGAATGCAGAAAAAGTCTTGAGTTAAAATATGTTCAAAAAATTGAAATCCCTTTGTAATAAACGTGTTTTCGTCCGAAACGCTGATACTTCGAAAGAGATTGTCCAGTTTGTACACGAAGTGCATCCAGTTTTTCCGGTAACCCTCTCAACTTTTTAGCACATGCTATGTGGGTGAAATTATGATACCATGCCAACTTTCAACCATTTCAGAGTTCGTTCGCAGTGCTTTTCAATACAGGGTCCACTACTAGGAAAAAGGCTATTTGTGGCGCACCTATTTTTGCTATTAATGGCGCACTATAGGTGCGCCACTATTAACACGCCACTAATAACAAATAGTAATGGCGCACCTCTGGTGCGCCATTAGTAATCCAAATACTAGTGGCGCACCATGTGGTGCGCCATTACTATTGCTACAGGTGCGCCACTGGTAACTTATTACTTGCTACAGGTGCGGGAAAATAGTAGTGGCGCACCATGCACTGGTGCGCCATTGCTAACTTTTTTTTGAATTCTGGATCTGGATCTGGCACGAATTTTTTTTCTGATTTTTTTCAAATTTCGTTCTGGTACGTTCTTTGTGCCGGGGAGCTCCACATGTGGCCGGAGAGGAGGTCGCCGGAGAGGAGGGAGGAGAGACCATGAGGAGGAGAGGAGGGAGGAGGAGGTCGCCGGAGAGGAGCTCGCCTAGGTCGCCGGAGAGGAGGAGGAGGAGGTCGCCTAGGTCGCCGGAGAGGAGGAGGAGGAGGTCACCTAGGTCGCCGGAGAGGAGGAGGAGGAGGTCACCTAAGTCGCCGGAGAGGAGGAGGAGGAGGTCGCCGGAGAGGACCGTGAGGAGGTCGCTGGAGAGGAGGAGGGGAGTATGGTGGAGGAGAGGAGGAGATGGAGTGGAGGACAGGAGGAGAGGAGGAGAAGAATGAAGAGGTAAGGAGGAGAAGGAGGCCGACCGGGTTTATATATGGCTTAGCAGTGGCGCACCTTGTACTGGTGCGCCATTGCTAACCCTTTTTATTTTTATTTTTTATTTTTTTGAATTTTAAAGGCGGGAAAATAGTAGTGGCGCACCATGCACTGGTGCGCCATTGCTAACCCTTTTTTTATTTTTTTTTATTTTTAAATTTTTTTGAATTTTGAAGGCGGGAAAATAGTAGTGGCGCATCATGCACTGGTGCGCCATTGCTAACCCTTTTTTATTTTTTTTATCTTTTTTATTTTTTTTGAATTTTGAAGGCGGGAAAATACTAGTGGCGCACCACCCACACGGTGCGCCACTAGTAGGTTTTTAAACAGGTGCGACATTGCTAAGTGGTGTGCCCAAATTTCTCCCACACACACAGGCTTACCAGTGGCGCACATTTGCCAGGTGCGCCACTGCTACCTAAAATAGCAGTGGCGCACCTGGCAAATGTGCGCCACTGGTAAGCCTGGGTAGGGGGTGGACTCAGAAAAAAAATAGCAATGGCACATTAGACTTTAGGTGCGCCACTAGAAAAAAAAAACAATGGCGCACCTGTTTCTGGTGCGCCACTGCTATATAGCAGTGGCGCACCACCTCTCTAGTGCGCCACTAATAGTGATATTAGCTATAGCCATTTTTCTAGTAGTGGTCATTTTAGCTCAAAATAAATCATGAAATGCATGAAAACTAGCAAATGAAGTCAGAAAATGGTTGAAAAGTGATGATGTTGCTTTGAATGGTGCATATTGAATGCACAAAAAGTCTTGAGTTAAAATATGTTCAAAAAATTGAAATCCCTTTGTAATAGACGTGTTTTCGTCCGAAACCCTGATACTTCGAAAGAGATTGTCCAATTTGTACACGAAGTTCATCCAGTTTTTCCGGTAACCCTCTCAACTTTTTAGCACATGCTATGTGGGTGAAATTATGAAACCATGCCAACTTTCAACCATTTCAGAGTTTGTTCGCAGTGCTTTTCAATTCAGGGTCATTTTAGCTCAAAATAAATCATGAAATGCATGAAAACTAGCAAATGAAGTCAGAAAATGGTTGAAAAGTGATGATGTGGCTTTGAATGGTGCATATTGAATGCAGAAAAAGTCTTGAGTTAAAATATGTTCAAAAAATTGAAATCCCTTTGTAATAGACGTGTTTTCGTCCGAAACCCTGATACTTCGAAAGAGATTGTCCAGTTTGTACACGAAGTGCATCCAGTTTTTCCGGTAACCCTCTCAACTTTTTAGCACATGCTATGTGGGTGAAATTATGATACCATGCCAACTTTCAACCATTTCAGAGTTCGTTCGCAGTGTTTTTCAATTCAGGGTCATTTTAGCTCAAAATAAATCAAGAAATGCATGAAAACTAGCAAATGAAGTCAAAAAATGGTTGAAAAGTGATGATGTGGCTTTGAATGGTGCATATTGAATGCAGAAAAAGTCTTGAGTTAAAATAAGTTCAAAAAATTGAAATCCCTTTGTAATAGACGTGTTTTCGTCCGAAACCCTGATACTTCGAAAGAGATTGTCCAGTTTGTACACGAAGTGCATCCAGCTTTTTCGGTAACCCTCTCAATTTTTTAGCACATGCTATGTGGGTGAAATTATGATACCATGCCAACTTTCAACCATTTCAGAGATCGTTCGCAGTGCTTTTCAATTCAGGGTCATTTTAGCTCAAAATAAATCATGAAATGCATGAAAACTAGCAAATGAAGTCAGAAAATGGTTGAAAAGTGATGATGTGGCTTTGAATGGTGCATATTGAATGCAGAAAAAGTCTTGAGTTAAAATATGTTCAAAAAATTGAAATCCCTTTGTAATAGACGTGTTTTCGTCCGAAACCCTGATACTTCGAAACAGATTGTCCAGTTTGTACACGAAGTGCATCCAGTTTTTCCGGTAACCCTCTCAACTTTTTTGCAGATGCTATGTGGGTGAAATTATGATAGCATGCCAACTTTCAACCATTTCAGAGTTCGTTCGCAGTGCTTTTCAATACAGGGTCATTTTAGCTCAAAATAAATCATGAAATGCATGAAAACTAGCAAATGAAGTCAGAAAATGGTTGAAAAGTGATGATGTGGCTTTGAATGGTGCATATTGAATGCAGAAAAAGTCTTGAGTTAAAATATGTTCAAAAAATTGAAATCCCTTTGTAATAGACGTGTTTTCGTCCGATCAAAATCATTTAACTTAATATTATTTAAAATTTATGCAACTAAAATTATCAAAGTTATTTTTGTTAAAAAATTGAATAGCAAAAAGAATATTCATAAAGTATTTTTTGTTAAGAACTTTTAATATGCAAAAAAATAACATAAAAAATAGCAAAAGTGAAAAAATGCGCTTATAGAGAAAATTCAACCTAAATTCAAAGTGCTAGTACATCTATTTTTGTATTAGCACTTTGAATTTAGGTTGAATTTTCTCTACAAACACATCTATTTTTATTTTGAATTTAGGATTTGAGAGGAACTTAACATGGCAGAGAGGGCCGGTCACTAGTAGAAAACAGGGCTTTGGTCCAGCCCTGAAAAGCCCATTAATCCCGGTTCACTCACGAACCGGGACCCATGGGGGCATCGGTCCAGGTTCGTGAGGCCAGGGCGCCGGCCGGGCCTCGTGGGCCATTAGTCCCGGTTCCTCTGACCCCTTTGGTCCCGGTTCCAGACACGAACCGGGACCAATGGGCCTCGCTCCTGGCCCACAACCATTGGTCCCGGTTTGTGGCTGGAACCGGGACCAAATGGTGTCCTTTAGTCCCGGTTCCAGCCACAAACCGGGACCAATGGTTGGCCTATATATACCCCCTGCCCGCGAGCAGAGCAGTGCACTGCTCTATTTTTTTGGCCAGCCGTGGGAGAGCTTTTGTGGTGCTCTAGCTCACCTCCTATGCACATGAGGTGTTCGATGAAATGCCCGAGCCACACTTAAGCTTTCTCCTCTCGAAGCTCCTTGTCGAAGCTCCATTTTCCTCAAGATTTGTCTAGCTTTGGCGGCCCGTCCTGTCCCGTCCCCGTCCTCACCGCCGTCGATCGCCCGCACCCATCTCGGCGCCGGCACCACCATGGTTAGCCTCTTCTTCTTATCTTCTTTCTAAAAGAAAAAAGATCTTACTTGTATGATTTAGATAGATACTTGTGTAATTTTCTTACTTTTATTATTGTTTGTTATTATATAGTGCGATGGTTTTGGTATCCGCCTCCGTCGGCCCTCGTCCTGTCTATGATTCGGATGTGGTATATATTATCTTTTATAACTATTTGTTTTATTTAGTTTTTATGACAATTATGCCTACCAACGTGACATAGATTTTTTAATCTAGGAGGTATGTGAACCGGAAATTCCAACCGACATAGAAATTCTTGTCGAGAAGTTAAATTTGGGTGAAAAAGAAAACAGTTACTTGAAAGAAAAATTACAAAGAGTTGAAGAGGAGAAGATGAAATTGGAGTTGAATGTTGCCGATGTCGTCGACGATCACAAGATCAAGATGGATGCAATGCGCTTGAAGGTTAGAAAGATTAGAAAATATGCCATTCATACCGAGGCTTGGTATCATTATGCCGTTGGATCAATTGGTACCTTAGTTGCGGTTATGATCGCATCTGTTGTTGCATTTAAATTTTATAGTTTCAATGTATGTTTTAATTACATGCTCTAGAGAGCTATATGTTGTTCAATAATGAGAACTATGTATGAACGTTATGTATTTATTTTGGTCACTACTGTACTTTGGCTTTAATGTTATGATGAATTTCTATTAATTTGGTCACTTCTCTATTCATGATATGCTGTAATGGTTTTTAATAATCTTTATTATATAACGCACACAGTTGAACAGGCAATGGATGTATGCTGACCGACGCACCTCCGAGTATATTAAGGGCCTGCATAATTTTCTCGAAGAGGCTGAGGCAAACAAGCAGAATGGTTTTATGCATTGTCCATGTACTGTCTGTGAGAATACGAAGGCTTTCTCCAACTCTAAAACCCTTCACTTCCACCTGCTTGAGAAGGGTTTTATGCCACACTATAATGTTTGGACCAAGCACGGAGAAAGAGGGGTTATGATGGAAGACAACGAAGAAGAAGAGGTTGATGACAACTACCCGCCCCCTGAATACGGTGATGCTGCAATGGGGGAAGCTGAAGATCAAGAGGAACCAGACGATGTGCCCGATGATGATCTTCGCCGGGTCATTGTTGGTGCACAGAGAGAATGCGAAAGTGAAAGGGAGAAGTTGAAGTTCGATTGCATGTTAGAGGATCACAAAAAAGGGTTGTACCCAAATTGCGAAGATGACAACAGAAAGCTCGGTACCACACTGGAATTGCTGCAATGGAAGGCAGACAATGGTGTATCTGACAAGGGATTTAGTTCGCTACTAAAAATAATGAAGAAGAAGCTTCCAAAGGATAACGAATTGCCCGGCAGTACGTACGAAGCAAAGAAGGTTCTATGCCCTCTTGGATTGGAGGTGCAGAAGATACATGCATGCCCTAATGACTGCATCCTCTACCGCGGTGCATACGAGGATTTGAACGCATGCCCGGTATGCGGTGCCTTGCGGTATAAGATCAGAAGAGATGACCCTGGTGATGTTGAGGGCCAGTGCACCGGGAAGAGGGTTCCTGCCAAGGTGATGGGGTATGCTCCTATAATACCACGGTTGAAACGTCTGTTCAGAAACAAAAAGCATGCCGAGTTGATGCAATGGGACAAAAAAGACCGTAAGAAAGACGGGAAGTTGAGAGCACCCGCTGACGGGTCGCAGTGGAGAAAGATCGAGAGAAAGTGGAGCGACTTTACAGGTGACCCGAGGAACGTATGGTTTGGTTTAAGTGCAGATGGCGTTAATCCTTTTGGGGAGCAGAGCAGCAAGTATAGCACATGGCCTGTGACTCTATGTATGTATAACCTTCCTCCTTGGTTGTGCATGAAGCGGAAGTTCATTATGATGCCAGTGCTCATCCAAGGCCCTAAGCAACCGGGCAATGACATTGATGTGTACCTAAGGCCATTAGTTGATGAACTTTTACAGCTATGGAATGGAAGAGGTGTACGTGTGTGGGATGAGCATGCAGAAGAGGAATTTGACCTACGAGCATTGTTGTTTGTAACCATCAACGATTGGCCTGCTCTCAGTAACCTTTCAGGACAGACAAACATGGGATACCACGCATGCACACACTTTTTAGATGACACCGATAGTATATATTTGGACAAATGCAGGAAGAATGTGTACCTGGGGCATCGTCGATTTCTTCCGACCAACCATCAATGTCGAAAAAAGGAAAGCATTTCAAAGGTGAGGCAGATCACCGGAAGAAGCCCGCCCTCCGTACTGGTGATCACATACTTGATATGGTCAATGATTTACAAGTAATCTTTGGAAAGGGTCCTGGCGGACTATCTGTTCCGACTGACGATGCGGGACGGGCACCCATGTGGAAGAAGAAATCTATATTTTGGGACCTACCCTATTGGAAAGACCTAGAGGTCCGCTCTGCAATCGACGTGATGCACGTGATGAAGAATCTTTGCGTGAACCTGCTAGGCTTCTTGGGAGTGTATGGGAAGACAAAAGATACACCGGAGGCACGGGAGGAACAGCAACGTGTGCATGAAACAGACGGCATGCATCCAAAGCAGTATGAAAGTCCTGCCAGCTACGCTCTTACCAAAGAAGAGAAGGAAATCTTCTTTGAATGCCTGCTCAGTATGAAGGTCCCGTCTGGCTTCTCGTCGAATATAAAGGGAATAATAAATATGGCAGAGAAAAAGTTCGAGAACCTAAAGTCTCATGACTGCCACGTGATTATGACGCAACTGCTTCCGGTTGCATTGAGGGGGCTTCTACCAGAAAACGTTCGATTAGCCATTGTGAAGCTATGTGCATTCCTCAATGCAATCTCTCAGAAGGTGATCGATCTAGAAATCCTGCCAAGGTTAAGGAGTGATTTGGTGCAATGTCTTGTTTGTTTCGAGCTGGTGTTCCCACCGTCTTTCTTCAATATCATGACGCACGTCCTAGTTCATCTAGTCGACGAGATTGTCGTTCTGCGCCCTGTATTTCTACACAATATGTTCCCCTTTGAGAGGTTCATGGGAGTCTTAAAGAAATATGTTCGTAACCGCGCTAGGCCAGAAGAAAGCATCTCCATGGGCCATCAAACAGAGGGTGTCATTGGGTTTTGGGTTGACTTCATTCCTGACCTTAAGAAGATTGGTCTCCCTCAATCGCGGTACGAGGGGAGACTGACTGGAAAAGGCACGCTAGGAGCGGACTCAATAATATGTAGAGACGGGCATTCTTGGTCTCAAGCACACTACACAGTTCTACAGAATTCCACCTTGGTGACCCCGTATGTCGATGAACACAAGAATATTCTGCGCTCCAAACACCCGGAGCAGTGTGACGACTGGATTACATATGAACACATCAGGACTTTCGGCACTTGGTTGCAAACACGTCTCATGGGTGACAACGCTATTTGTGATGAGTTGTACTCGTTGGCCAGGGGACCATCTTCGACTGTATTGACTTACAAAGGGTACGAGATAAATGGGAATACATTTTACACGATCGCCCAAGATCAAAAGAGCACCAACCAAAACAGCGGTGTCCGCTTTGATGCAGCAACCAATAGGGGAAAGGACACATATTATGGTTACATAGTGGACATATGGGAACTTGACTATGGACATGATTTCAAGGTCCCTTTGTTTCAGTGAAAATGGGTCAATCTGTGAGGAGGCGGGGTACAGGAAGACCCGCAGTACGGAATGACAACAGTGCATCTGAACAATCTTGGGTACACAGACGAACCATTCGTCCTAGCCAATGATGTGGCGCAGGTTTTCTATGTGAAGGACATGTCTACCAAACCGAGAAAAAGAAAAGATAAGGAAGCGAATACATCATACGATGAGCCAAAGCGCCACATAGTTCTTTCAGGAAAAAGAGACATCGTGGGATTGGAGGGTAAGACAGACATGTCTGAAGATTATGAAAAGTTTCATGAAATTCCTCCCTTCAAAGTCAAGGCTGACCCAAGCACCCTCTTAAACGATGAAGATTATCCATGGTTACGGCGCAATGAGCAAAGGACACAAGCGAAGAAAAAGTGAAGACTTTCTCTCCACAACTATATCATTGCAGTTACATGTGAAGAAATGAAATGCCTTTTGTAACAGATGAGTTTTCGTATGAAACCCTAATACTTCGAAAGAGATTGTCCGTTTTGTACACGAAGTGCATCCAGTTTTTGCCGTAACCCTCTCAACTCTTTATAACCTTGGGCGGTGAAGGTCGTACCAATCAGGAAGAAGCACACGGATCGTGTGTTTCTTTCAAGCGCTTGTGAGCTGTTGGATCAGCACTATAACGACTAGTCCCGGTTCGTGCTAGCAACTGGGACTAAAGAGGCACACGACCCTATATATAACCCACCTCTCGGACATGTTCGACACTTAGTGTGTGTACTCATTCGGATTCAAATCATTCGGATTCCCTGCATATGGTCCAACGGTGCATTTCATATTTCCACCATTGGGCTGTATGCAGGGGAAACCGTGTGTTTTGTTGATCTATCTAGAAATCCTTTAGTTCATCGACCGAATACAAATCATTCGGATTCCCTGCATACGGTCCGACAGTGCATTTCATATGCGGGCACTCACGAGCCACCGTCGGGCTGTATGCAGGGGAAACCGTGTGTTTTGTTGATCTATCTAGAAATCCTTTAGTTCATCGACCGAATACAAATCATTCAGATTCCCTGCATACGGTCCGACGGTGCATTTCATATGCGGGCACTCACGAGCCACCGTCGGGCTGTATGCAGGGGAAACAATGTGTTTTGTTGATCTATCTAGAAATCCTTTAGTTCATCGACCGAATACAAATCATTCGGATTCCCTGCATACGGTCCGACGGTGCATTTCATATGTGGGCACTCATGAGCCACCGTCGGGCTGTATGCAGGGGAAACCGTGTGTTTTGTTGATCTATCTAGAAATCCTTTCATTTTCCGACGGTATATTTCATTTTTCCAACTCCATTTTTACAAAGACACTTAGAAAGAAACAAAAGACAAATAGAAAGGATGATGCTCAATTGTCCGTTTTGTACACGAAGTGCATCCAGTTTTTGTCGTAACCCTCTCAACTTTTTATAACAGGTTATGTGGGTGAAATGATGATACCATGCCAACTTTCAACCTTTTTAGAGTTCATTTGTAGTGCTTTTCAATTTCAGGGTCATTTAGCTCAAAAAAATCAGTAAATGCATGAAAAATACCAAATGAAGTCAGAAAGGGTTGAAAATTGATGATGTGGCTTTGAATGGTGCATTTTGAACACACAAAAAGTCTGGAGTTCAAATAAGTTCAAAAAATGAAATCCCTTTGTAACAGATGAGTTTTCGTCCGAAACCCTGATACTTCGAAAGAGATTGTCCATTTTGTACACGAAGTGCATCCAGTTTTTGCCGTAACCCTCTCAACTTTTTATAACATGCTATGTGGGTGAAATGATGATACCATGCCAACTTTCAACCTTTTCAGAGTTCATTTGAAGTGCTTTTCAATTTCAGGGTCATTTAGCTCAAAAAATCAGTAAATGCATGAAAAATACCAAATGAAGTCAGAAAGGGTTGAAAATTGATGATGTGGCTTTGAATGGTGCATTTTGAACACACAAAAAGTATGGAGTTCAAATAAGTTCAAAAAAATGAAATCCCTTTGTAACAGATGAGTTTCCGTCCGAAACCGTGATACTTTGAAAGAGATTGTCCATTTTGTACACGAAGTGCATCCAGTTTTTGCCGTAACCCACTCAACTTTTTAGCACACGCTATGTGGGTGAAATGATGATACCATGCCAACTTTCAACCTTTTCAGAGTTCATTTGAAGTGCTTTTTAATTTCTATCAAAACATCGTGGGAGTGGAGTTCAAAAAACAATCAACTAAAAAGCTTTTATAAACCTCTAGTATTTTTGAAACTATAATTATATAAAAAATTATGCAACTAAAATTATCAAAGTATTTTTGTTCAAAACATTAATAGCAAAACGAATATAATGATAAAACACACTGGAAATAAATAAAGCAAAAAAATAAAACAAAAATAAATAAAGCAAAAAACAAAACAAAAATAATGGAAATTATGCAACTAAAATTATCCAAGTATTTTTTGTTCAAAACATTAATAGCAAAAAGAATATAATGATAAAACACACTGGAAATAAATAAAGCAAAAAATAAAACCAAAATAAATAAAGCAAAAAACAAAACAAAATAATGGAAATTATGCAACTAAAATTATCAAAGTATTTATTTGTTAAAAAGAATGAACTAAAATAAAAGTAGAAAAATATTGGAAAAAAATTAAAAATAATAAATAAAGCAAAAAACAAAACAAAAATACCGAAAAAAAATAAAAAAATGCCGCCTACTGGGTCACCACGGCATTCAAGCCCGCAGAAGGCCCAATAGGCCCACAGGCAGTTGCAAAGCGGTTAGGCCCGTAAGCCTGCGGTTGAGAGGAGCTCGAGACGGTGGGTGCAGCCGCGCTTATAAACCAGTACGACTGCTCCTCGCTCGGCGAGGTGGGACTAAACTTCCACCGTGCCAGGAACAGGGCTTTAGTCCCGGTTGATGCCACCAACCGGGACCAATGCCCACCTTTGGTCCCGGTTGCTACCACCAACCGGGACCAAAGGTCTCTGCTTCCCGCCCTTTGGGCTGCTGAAAAGAGACCTTTGGTCCCGGTTGGTGGCACCAACCGGGACTAAAGGTGGGCATTGGTCCCGGTTGGTGCCACCAACCGGGACCAATGCTTCTTGTATATAAGTAAACACTTAGAAAATTTCAGTTTTCATCTACCATTCCACGTCGCCGCCCCGAGCCCGTCGCCGCCCCGTCCCCGTCGCCGTCGCCGCGCCGCTCCTTGTCGCCGTCGCCGCCCGCTCCTCGTCGTCGTCGCCGCGTGCCGCCCCGAGCCGCCCCGTCGCCGCCTCGTCCCCGTCGCCTCCCCGTCGCCGCACCATCGTCGTTCCCGTCGCGCGCCGCCCCGAGCCGTCCCGAGGTCGCCGTCGCCGTCGCCGCCCCGTCCCCGTCGCCGTCGCCGCCCCGTCCGCGTCGCCGCGCCGCCCCGTCCGCATCGCCACGCCGCCCTGTCCCCATCGCCGCCCCGTCCCCGTCGCCGTCGTCGTCCCCGTCGCCGCGCGCCGCCCCGAGCCGCCCTGTCGCCGCCCCGGGCCCGTCGCCTCCCCATCGCCGTGCCGTCCCCGTCGCCACGCCGCCCCGTCGCCGTCGTTGTCCCCGTCGCCGCGCGCCGCCCCGAGCCGCCCCGTCGCCGCCCCATCCCCGTCGCCTCCCCGTCGCCGCCCCGTCACCTCCCCGTCGCCGCCCCCCAGTGAGCCCCCCCTTTCCCATGGTCCCTGCTCGGATACGGCGACACGGACACGGATACGTATACGGCGACACGGACACGGACACGGATATGGCGACATGGACACGGATACGGCGACACGGACATGGACACGGACACGGATACGGCGACACGAACACACGAAAAATAACGAGAAAGAGATCGCCCCCTCCCCGATAACTTCGACATGAGGGGGGGGTCGATATACATTTTTTTCCATGTATGTATGTCGTTGTCGTTGAGTTAAAGAAAGAAAAATATAATGAAAATATGTCATGAGTTAATGAAAATATATAATATATGTATGTGGCTATGTATGTAAAGATGGATAGCATTTTTTTCCATGTGTGTATGTCGTTGTCGATATACCCCCTCCCCGATAACTTCGACATGGGGGGGGGGGTCGATATACCCCCTCCCCGATAACTTCGACATGAGGGGGTGGTCGATATACCCTCCTCCCCGATAACTTCGACATGAGGGGGGGGGTCGATATACCCGCCTCCCCGATAACTTCGACATGAGGGGGGGGGGGGGGTCGATATACCCCCCTCCCCGATAACTTCGATATGAGGGGGGGGGGTCGATATACATTTTTTCCATGTATGTATGTCGTTGTCGTTGAGTTAAAGAAAGAAAAATAATGAAAATATGTCATGAGTTAATGAAAATATATAATATATGTATGTGTCTATGTATGTAAAGATGGATAGCATTTTTTTCCATGTGTGTATGTCGTTGTCGATATACCCCCTCCCCGATAACTTCGACATGGGGGGGGGTCGATATACCCCCTCCCCGATAACTTCGACATGAGGGGGGGGGTCGATATACCCCCTCCCCGATAACTTCGACATGAGGGGGGGGGTCGATATACCCGCCTCCCCGATAACTTCGACATGAGGGGGGGGTCGATATACCCCCCTCCCCGATAACTTCGACATGAGGGGGGGGGTCGATATACATTTTTTCCATGTATGTATGTATGTCGTTGTCGTTGAGTTAAAGAAAGAAAAATAATGAAAATATGTCATGAGTTAATGAAAATATATAATATATGTATGTGGCTATGTATGTAAAGATGGATAGCATTTTTTCCATGTATGTATGTCGTTGTCGATATACCCCCCTCCCCGATAACTTCGACATGAGGGGGGGTCGATATACGCCCCTCCCCGATAACTTCGACTTGGAAAAAGAACAGTTGTTAGGGGACATAATCAACGACGGACCTGATATCTTGTCGTATCTCAACGACATCGATGGTCTGGAAGGAGAGGATGATGGCTCCGGTGATCGAACAATGGAGGAGGAAGGACATGATCATGATGGCTCCGGTGACCGAATGCCGGAGGAAGAAGGAGACCATGATGACGGCTCCGGTGACCGAACGGAGGAGGGAGCTGTTGCAAAGTCCGGCGAGGTATATATATTAATTAAGCCTGTGCTGACTAGCTAATTGATGCATTAATTGTTTTGGTATGTACATATATTAATTAACTCTTCTTTCTTCTTTTATAGCCCTCCGGATCGAGCCAAACTTCGGTAACGAGACGAGGCCCGAAGAAGAGGTTGCGCAAGGAAGAAAGGTTCACGATCACAGCACTCGCGCACGATGGCCATCCGATTGAACCCAAGCGGACCAAGGACGCATTTTCTGCTCAGTGCGGAGCTATTGTTAGGGACAACGTCCCGATCAGCATCAAGCAATGGAATAAGCCTAAGGACGGCGCCCCTGATGGTGATTATGTGTCACCGATAGACAGAAAGATGATCTTTGGACCGCACTGAAGGCAAATTTCACCCTACCGCCAGAGGAGGATCCGAATAAGCCACTTATATATAGAGCCACTGGTCAAGGCGTGTGCTCTTAAGAAGATGGCAGATCTATTCAGGAGGTGGAAGAATGAGTTGAAATCAAAGTTTGTCGACAAAGGGGAGACTCCAGAATTCACCGGCCGATTTCAGAAGATACGTGATCACTGGCCCGCATTTGTGGCCAACAAGACATCGGACAATAGTAAGAAATTGTCAGAGACAAACAAGATCAATGCTGCAAAAGAAGCAGTATCACCATCACACGGGGTCAGGTGGCTACCTCAAAGCCCGGCCCTTGTGGGACAAAGCTGAGAATGACCTGATTGCTAAAAAAGTCGTACCATAGACATTGAACTGGCCAGACCGTTCAAGGACTTGGTTCTTCGGGGTTGGGGGAACTTTGGACCCTGAAATAGGGAAGTGCCGTTGGACGAACGAGCAACTTGCGATACCCATGAGTAAGCTTCAGGAGTATATCACCGCAGCGCAGGAAGGGACGTTCATTCCCGACGGAGAGAAGAACGAGCTGACTGAGGCCCTAGGGAATGCTGAGCACCCTGGACGAACACGAGGCACACCAGCCTCCGTTCCGTGGAAGGTTGGGTTTCCCGATGCAGGCGGTTACGGAAGCCGGGAGAGAAAGAGGAAAGCGGAGCTGAGCGAAATTCAGAAGATGAATGCAAGACTACAAAAGCTAGAGGAAGCTGAGAGCCAGCGAGCTGCCGGCCAACGATCTCAGCGGCACGAAGCTACCCCAGAAGCTACCCCGCCATCTCAGCGGAGAAGCAGCGTTGCTTCCATGGAGCCCGTTTAGCCTGACTTCACGGCTCCTATCTACCCCGTGGGTACTATCACGGAGGCTCAACATTGCGAGCTCATGACGAAATGCCGGAACCTCACTTTCAAGGCGGCTGTCGGCTCTGTTGCACCTCCTCAACCCAACGGAACTTTTCACTGCTCACCGATTCCACATGGCTATGCTGTTGTGATGGTGGATGAAGTAATGGAGGGATTTGAGGAGCTCGAGCTTGACCGGTCTACAGGTGAAGGAGAGAATAAGCTGGCTCATGCTCTGAGGAGTACATGTCTATGGCAGAAGGAGTACATCAAGCTTCCAAACTGGACGCCTCCGCCTCCTCCTCCTCCTCAGGCGAATCAGGGCACTCCGCCTCCTCCTCCTCCTCCTCCTCCTCCGGCGAGTGATCAGGGCACACCGCCTCCTTCTCCGGCTTCTCCGACGCGTGAGGGCACTCCGCCTCCTCCTTCGCCTACTCCGGCACGTCGGAGCAGTACGCCTCCTCCTCAGCCTCGTCGGCAACGGCAGAAGACAGACGCCGCCGCTCCGGCTCCTCCGGCGCGTCGGAGCACTCCGCCTCCTGCTCCGCCTCGTAAGCAACGACGGAAGAGAGACGCCGCTGCTCCGGCGGCTAGCAGTACAAGAAGAGGCGGGAGGGAATACAGATACGGTCCATCTCTCAAGCCTCTGGAAAAGTTACCATATGAGAGGACCGAGTCTGAAAACGAGGAGATATGTCAGGCCGAATTGACGGCCCATTTTGCAAAGACAACTCCAGCTCCGAAGGAGAAGCTAGATCCGGTGAAAGTGATGCGCACTATCGATGCCCTAAAGCGACTACCACCGCCTCCGCCGGATTCCAACTTTGACCGCTGTGTTAAAAAGACATATCAAGATGCGCGGCAGTAGGGAAGTACTTCCAGTGATGCAAGGTTACCAAAACGAAGAAGTGGGAAAAAAATTCCCCGGCTCGGCGAACAGGCGAACCAATCGTGCCCCCCGCTCAAGGTGTCTAGCGATATCGTTGCTAATCATCCGGGGATGGTGCCCGGTACCAATCCTGGTGATTACCTGAGCGATGATGTATAGTTTGAGCCGTTGGAGGTGGACAAATTCAGTTACCGGTACGGGCGGCCTCTCGTCAAACCTGATCATCCTCCTCTAACAACGATGATGCGAACATTGCATGAATGGTACATGAAAACATGCCGGGAGTCTGGGAGGGATGCTTTGACGCTGAAGATTAAAGAGGAGCATGACCTCGTTGGAATGGATCTGTTGAATGTTGAATTTGAGGAGATATTCCAGTTATACAATCAAAAGGCCCTCGACAAAACAATCGTGACTTGCTACTGTCTGTAAGTACTACTTCTGTAATTAAGTCTCTCTATATATATAGCTCAGCTCTTTCATTGCATGTATATATAATTATCCTCACTATATTATGCAGATTGAAGATCATCGAATGCAGAAATGCACAAATGTATGACATTGGGTTCATTAACCCAAATATCATACATGAGTTTACGGTTAAAAACAATGTCACACAAACCGAGGTCAATCTGCTACAATCGTTGCTTAAAAATCAAAACAAAGGGACAATACTCTTTCCTTACAACTTCAAGTGAGTGTTACTGTCTTGTGCATATTCGGTTTCCCTTATTACTCGAGGTTATAGTAATGTAATTGATGAGTTATGCATGCGTGCGCAGGTTCCACTTTATTCTGCTAGAGATTAAGCTTGAGCGGGGAGTAGTAATCGTCTTAGACTCGAAACGAAAAGATCCCCATGAATATGCGGACATGACTGAAATGCTCCAGAAGTAAGTTCAATCGATCATTATCGCATCATATCGGCAACCTTGTTCATTTCCTGATATCAAGTAATTATTTTCTTTGTCTGGCAGGGTTTGGAAAGAGTTCACCGCAATTGTTCCGGCACTGCCGAGGGAGCTGCGATTTACACACCCGAAAGTAAGTACTACTAGCTAGTTCCGCGCATCTCCCATTGATTCTAGTTCCATCAATAACATTTATCATTCTTGATTATCAGTTTGATTGAACTCTATTTCTCGTAAAGTGCTTGTGGCAGGAAAAAGGGAATGATTTTTGTGGATACTACGTTTGCGAGTTCATCTACAACGCGACGACCCCTAAGCGGGGCTACTCTGAAAAACAATTTCAAGTGCGTAAGCAATAATATTCACAATTTTATTTTATTACCATGATTTGTGTTGAGTTTCATTCATATATATGTATTGACCCCCTTCTTCAAATTAGACGTGGCAGATGTGGGATGAACTCCTACCACATGATCGCATACGAGCAATTCAAGAGGAATTGGCGGGATTCTTTCTTGACCACGTCATAAATAAAGCCGGAGAATACCATCTGGAATTTGAAATTAAATGTTAGGGATTGTAAGAGATCTTATATTGTATATATGTAGCTAGTAGCGTCAGATAGATATACGAAAACTTGTTGTTCGACCAATCTCTCGGAGAAAGAGAGGTCGATCACTTCTCTCTGTATATGTTCATGACGATCTTGTGTACTCAATGGTTCCTTCATTTGCTTACTAGCTAGCGTGTCGAGTTCTCTCTATAGTAGCTACCGTCGACCAAGCACGGAGAAAGAGAGGACACTTCTCTCTATTAGCTAGCTAACCCAATATGAAACCCCTAAATTAACCCTCCAAAACCCCCTAAACCCCCCCTTTCAAAAAAAAACACAAACCCCAGCTCCTGCCAGATGCTGACGCGTGGATGCCTTTTGGTCCCGGTTGGTGTTACCAACCGGGACTAAAGGTCCTCCTGCCTGGGCTCCCTGCAGCGGCCACGTGGAGGGCCTTTGGTCCCGGTTCGTAAGCAAACCGGGACTAAAGGTTTTGGGCTTTAGTACCGACCCTTTAGTCCCAGTTCCAGAACCGGGACAAATGGGCCTCTGGAACCGGGACAAATGACCCTTTTTCTACTAGTGTAACTGGAAAAGGCACGCTAGGAGCGGACTCAATAATATGTAGGGACGGGCATTCTTGGTCTCAAGCACACTACACAGTTCTACAGAATTCTACCTTGGTGACCCCGTATGTCGATGAACACAAGAATATTCTGCGCTCCAAACACCAGGAGCAGTGTGACGACTGGATTACATATGCACACATCAGGATTTTCGGCAGTTGGTTGCAAACACGTCTCATGGCTGACAACACTGTTTCTGATGAGCTGTACTCGTTGGCCAGGGGACCATCTTCGACTGTATTGACTTACAAAGGGTACGAGATAAATGGGAATACATTTTACACGATCGCCCAAGATCAAAAGAGCACCAACAAAAATAGCGGTGTCCGCATTGATGCAGCAACCAAGAGGGGAAAGGACACATATTATGGTTACATAGTGGACATATGGGAACTTGACTATGGACATGATTTGAAGGTCCCTTTGTTTCAGTGCAAATGGGTCAATCTATCAGGAGGCGGGGTACAGGAAGACCCGCAGTACGGAATGACAATAGTGGATCTGAACAATCTTGGGTACACAGACGAACCATTCGTCCTAGCCAATGATGTGGCGCAGGTTTTCTATGTGAAGGACATGTCTACCAAACCGAGAAAAAGAAAAGATAAGGAAGCGAATACATCAGACGATGAGCCAAAGCGCCACATAGTTCTTTCAGGAAAAAGATACATCGTGGGATTGGAGGGCAAGACAGACATGTCTGAAGATTATGAAAAGTTTCATGAAATTCCTCCCTTCAAAGTCAAGGCTGACCCAAGCACCCTCTTAAACGATGAAGATTATCCATGGTTACGGCGCAATAAGCAAAGGACATAAGCGAAGAAAAAGTGAAGACTTTCTCTCCACAACTAGTATGATGATGCCTTTGATCTAGAATATCACTGCTATTACATGTGAAGAAATGAATTGTCCGTTTTGTACACGAAGTGCATCCAGTTATTGCCGTAACCCTCTCAACTTTTTATGACATGCTGTGTGGGTGAAATTATGATACCATGCCAACTTTCAACTTTTTCAAAGTTCATTTGTAGTGCTTTTCAATTTCAGGGTCATTTAGCTTAAAAAAATTAGTAAATGCATGAAAAATACCAGATGAAGTCAGAAAGGGTTGAAAATTGATGATGTGGCTTTGAATGGTTCATTTTGAACACACAAAAAGTCTGGAGTTCAAATAAGTTCAAAAAAATGAAATACCTTTGTAACAGATGAGTTTTCGTCCGAAAACCTGATACTTCGAAATAGATTGTCCGTTTTGTACACGAAGTGCATCCAGTTTTTGTCGTAACCCTCTCAACTTTTTATGACATGCTATGTGGGTGAAATGATGATACCATGCCAACTTTCAACCTTTTCAGAGTTCATTTGTAATGCTTTTCAATTTCAGGGTCATTTAGCTTAAAAAAATCAGTAAATGCATGAAAAATACCAAATGAAGTCAGAAAGGGTTGAAAATTGATGATGTGGCTTTGAATGGTGCATTTTGAACACACAAAAAGTCTGGAGTTCAAATAAGTTTAAAAAAATGAAATCCCTTTGTAACAGATGAGTTTTCATCCGAAACCCTGATACTTCGAAAGAGATTGTCCATTTTGTACACGAAGTGCATCCAGTTTTTGCCGTAACCCTCTCAACTTTTTAGCACAGGCTATGTGGGTGAAATGATGATACCATGCCAACTTTCAACCTTTTCAGAGTTCGTTTGTAGTGATTTTCAATTTCAGGGTCATTTAGCTCAAAAAAATCAGTAAATGCATGAAAAATACCAAATCAAGTCAGAAAGGGTTGAAAATTGATGATGTGGCTTTGAATGGTGCATTTTGAACACATAAAAAGTCTGGAGTTCAAATAAGTTCCAAAAAATGAAACCCCTTTGTAACAGATGAGTTTTCGTCCGAAACCCTGATACTTCGAAAGAGATTGTCCATTTTGTACACGAAGTGCATCCAGTTTTTGCTGTAACGCTCTCAACTTTTGAGCACATGCTATGTGGGTGAAATGATGACACCATGCCAACTTTCAACCTTTTCAGAGTTCATTTGTAGTGCTTTTCAATTTCAGGGTCATTTAGCTCAAAGAATGAACTAATAGCAAAAAGAATGAACTAGAAAACTTTTATGAAACTCTAATAGCAAAAATAATGAACTAAAAATAATCAATTAAAATATTCTGTTATGATAAACTAAAACAAAACTATAATATTCTTCAATAGCAAAAAGAATCAACTAAAAAGCTTTTATAAAACTCAAATAGCAAAAGGAATCAACTAAAAAGCTTTTATAAACCTCTTGTATTTTTGAAACTTAAATTATATAAAATTTATGCAACTAAAATTATCAAAGTATTTTTTGTTCAAAACATTAATAGCAAAAAGAATTTTCACAAAGAATTTTTTTGTTAGAAACTTTAATAGCAAACTAAAATAACCAAATCTGTTTTTGATTAAAATAGAAATTTAAAATAACCTAAAACTTACCAAATTGAATATAATGATAAAACAAAGTAATATTAAATAGCAAAAAGAATCACTCAAAAATCTATTTTTTTAGTAAAGTTATTCACAAACTAGTTATTCACACAAATTTCAAAAAATTCAAATTTAAACTATTCAAATTTGAAAACTAATGGCACTAACAGAAAGTTTATAATTTTTGTGACCTAAAAGCAAAAAGAATCACTGAAAAATAGTAAGTAGGAACAAAATAAAATAAATAAAGCAAAAAACAAAACAAAAAAAACTGGATTTTTTAAAAAAAAAATGCCACCTACTAGGCCACCACGGCCTGAATACGACTAGAAACCCAACCAGCTTGTTGGGCCAGGATTCAGGCCCGCAGAAGGCCCAATAGGCCCACAGGCAGTGACAGATTAGGCCTGAAAGCCTGCAGTTGAGAGGAGCTCTAGAGGGTGTGCGCAGCAGCGCTTATAAACCACTCTCGAGCTCTCTCAGCTAGCGAGGTGGGACTAAAAATTTGGCCCCGGGCAGCACCACCCTTTGGTCCCGGTTGGTGGAACCAACCGGGACCAATGCACCCCTTTAGTCCCGGTTGGTGCCACCAACCGGGACCAAAAGTCCCTGTTTCCCGCCCTTTGGGCTGCTGAAAACTGACCTTTGGTCCCGGTTGGTGGCACCAACCGGGACCAATGCACCCCCTTAGTCCCGGTTGGTGCCACCAACCCGGACCAAAGGTCCCGGTTTCCCGCCCTTTGGGCTGCTGAAAACTGACCTTTGGTCCCGGTTGGTGGCACCAACTGGGAGTAAAGTGGTGCATTGGTCCCGGTTGGTGCCACCAACCGGGACCAATGCTCTGTGTATATAAGCCCACACTTAGGAATTTTCAGCATTCTCATCTCACCCCCGACGACGCCGACGAAATCGACGCCGCCAGGCTGCCCGCCCGCCGCCCGCCGTCGCCATCGACTGCTGATTTTCCAGGAAAGATTCCGTGGAATACTGTGGTGGAAGGCTGTAGCTCGCTTTCAAAAAGATTCATTCGCCGAAAAGTGTCATAGTATAAGATGTTGATGCTACTTCCCCCATCCATGAGGACTTTGGTGAGAGTATAACCACCAACCTGAGGTGCCACCACTAAAGCAAGACCGCCTGGGTTATCAACCCGGGGAGGATGATCCTCCCTGCTCCAAGTGATTGGGTGTTCACTCCAGTTTAAATATTGTCTAACAGCCGGCTCAACCATGTTGATGGCCCTATGCTTGAGCTTGCGATCACGCCTGCAAGTGCTGATGGTGAAGACGTGGTACTGACCATTGTTCAACTGCTTGGGATTGCTTTGAAACCCGGCTTGATTATTATGCTGCTGATTGTTCTGGCCAGAACACTGTCCATTGCTGTTGTTTCCTTGATGCTGGAACCCGGCTCCTGAACCGCCCAGACCCTGAAAGGCGCCATTCAAGCCGTCATGTGACCCGCTAGGTCCAGACTGACCCGAATCTCCCCCACCGTTGCCTCCTTGATGGTTCTGGAAAGCTTGTTTACGGAACTCCTGCATGATGTAACAGTTCTCCCATGAATGAGTGGCCGGGTTATCCTGGGTACTATGCTTGAGACAAGGCGCCTTGAGCGCTTCCTCGTAGTTGCGTGGCTTATTCCCATTGTATGCACCTCCAAGACGATTGTTTCGACGCTGATTTTTGAAACCAGTGTTGGTGTTAGCAACAAAGTCTGACCCGCCATCGGGCTGCCTCCGCTTTCCGTTGTTGCCTTGACCTCCTTGGTTCACATTGTGCCCATGGTTTTGATGATGACCCTTGCCACCGGCGCCTTTCTTGTTCTTGCCAGTTTTATCCTCGTCTGAGCCGGGATCCTTCGTGATGTCTGACTCGGCGTACATGGTAAGAACGTCCATCAAGTCACCCATGTCCATCAAACGGCCAAGCTTCTGGACCAGCGGCTGAAAGTGGCAATATTTCTCCAACATTAGGACGGCTTGAGCAACTTTGATGCTATCCAATGAGTAGATAATTTCGGCAACCCGGCAAGTCCAATGATGAGCCGACTCGTCCGTACGCTGAATACAATGTTGAAGATCCACAATTGTCATTGGCCGTTTGCACGTTCCCTGGAAATTGTTGATAAACCGCTCCTTCAGCTCTGTCCAAGTTTTGATCGAGTTAGGCGGAAGATTTTTCAGCCACGTCCGAGCCGGCCCTTCCAGCATCATCGTCAAATACTTTGCGCACACCGCGTCGCTGACATCGAGCATATCCATGGCTAACTCGTAGCTCTCGATCCATGCCGCCGGCTCGAGATCTGCTGTATAATTGGGCACCTTGCGAGGTCGCTTGAAGTCCCTGGGCATACACTCACTGCAGAGAGCCGAAGAAAAACAAGGGACACTGATCGTCCTGTGGTTGATTCCAACCCCCAACGTTGCCGATTGGGGTTCTGTCGTGGGCTGTTGAGTCGCCCGTATCGCTGCTCTTTCCGCCTCCGCCTGTCGGGCGGCTCTCACCGCGTCGACGACCGCTTGAGCGTTTGGTAACACATGCCGGGTTGGGGAGACCCGAGGTCGTTGCCGACGTCTGCTGCTGGAGAGAGCCGGAGATTCCTCATGACGACTCATATTGCGACTGGCATAAGGCGTGGAGTCACTAGTAGAAAACAGGGCACTAGTCCCGGTTCCAGAGGGCCTTTAGTCCCAGTTCTGGAACCGGGACAAACCGATCGGGACTAATGCCCAAAACCTTTAGTCCAAGTTTGCTTACAAATCGGGACCAAAGGGGCTCCACGTGGCCTCTACGGGGCGCCCAGGTAGGAGGACCTTTAGTCCCGGTTGGTAACACCGGTCGGGACTAAAAGGCAGCCACGCGTCAGCACCTGCTAGGAGCTGGGGTTTTTGTTTTTTGAAATGGGGGGTTTAGGGGTTTTCCTATTGTGTTTCCCCCTTTTATTTTTGTGTTTACCATTTTTATTTTACGCTTTTCATTCGACTCGACGCTAGCTACTACATATAGCAATGAAGGAACCATTACACAACATCGTCATGATCAATATATAGAGAGAAATGACCTCTCTTTCTCCGTGCTTGGTCGAACAATATGCAACAAGTTTTCGTAAATCTATTAGACGCTATTACATATAGTACACTTTCATGCATATATACAATATAACATCTATGATGATCCTAACGTCGTCTATTACCCACATCGCATTCGACATCCTTATGGTATTCTCCGTCTTTAGGTATGACATGCTCAACAAAGAATCCCGCCAATTCCTCTTGAATTGCTCGGATGCGATCAGTTGGTAGGAGTTCGTCCCGCTTCCGCCAGATCTAATTTAAAGAAGGAGGTCAACATATGAATGAAACTCAACACAATTGATGGTAATAAAATAAAAATGTGAATATTGTTCACGTACTTCAAATTGTTGTAAAGATATGCCCCGGACTAGCTCAGAGGTCGAGTGGCGAATGAAGTTGCAAACGTAGTAGGCACATAAATTAGTCCCGGTTGCCTGCAACAAGCACTTTACGAGAATAGTGTTCAATCAAAATGATAACCAAGCATGATAATGGTATTGAAACTAGCATCAATGAGAGATGTGCGGTACTAGAGTAGTACTTACTTTGGGCTGTACAAATTGCAGCTCCGGTTTCCAGCTGACACCCTTAACCTTTTTGGTGAACTTTTTCCAAACCCTGCCCGTCAAAGAAAATGATTACTTGATATTAGAAAATGAACGAAAGTTGCTGATATGGTGCGATAATGATTGAACTTACTTCTGAAGCATTTGCCTCATGTTCGTCCACACCATAGGGTCTTTACGGATCGAGTCCAAGACAATTACTTTTCCCTCTTCAAACTGAATGTCTAGCAGAATAAAGTGGAAACTGCGCACGCATAACTCATTAATTGCACTTAACCTTGAGTAAGCGAAACAGAATGTGCACAAGATAGTAACACTCACTTGAAATTGTAAGGAAATAGTATTTCCTTTCTGGTTTTTTGTCCAAGTAACGCCTTTAGCAAGTTGTTCTCTATATCAACGGGAAATTCTTCTAACGTATGTTCATTTATGAAATTTGGGTCAATGAACCCAATGTCATAGATTTGTTGTTGTTTGCATTCGAGGATCTTCAATCTGCATAATATAGTGTGAGGATAATTAATACATGCAATGAACGAGCTGAGCTAGAGACTTAATTACAGAAAAAAGTACTTACAGACAATAGGAACTGACGATAGTTTTGTCGAGGGCAGCTTGATTGTATAACTGAAATATTTCTTCAAATTCAACGAACAACACCTGCTCTCCATTGAAGAAGTGCTCATCTTTAATTGCCACAAAGATATTGTTGGCCCCGTCCTTGTAGGCTTTCAAGTACCATTCATGCAATCATCGCATCATCGTTGGTAGACGGTCGAGCTCCTCACGTGTGACGAGAGGCTTCCCGTTCGCGTATTTTAAGGTTTGTACTACCTTAGCCGCTTCAAACTGTACCGAGTCGGGTAAGTAATCATGAGCAGTGATAGCAAGACCAATGTCCGTGTTCTCTGGATCATTAGCAATATCGGTAACCACCTTGAGCGGAGGACACGATTGCAGTTCTTGTTCGCCGAGCTAGGGAATTGTTTTCCCACTTCTTGAGCCACTTCTACTTAAGCTTCCTGACCGCCTCGCTTCATCATGTTTCTTTTGAATACATCGGTCATAGTTCGATGGTGGCAGAGGCGGTGGTGGTCACCTAAGGGCATCCAGAGTTTGCTTCGCTTTCACCGGATCTATTTTCTCCTCTTCAGGTGGGCGTTTCGGTGCAAGCTGACGTTTCACTTCGCCATCCACGATCTCGTCGAGTTCCTCCTCAGACCTCTCGTAGGGTAACTTGGGAGGAGGCTTGAGGCTTGGGCCGTATTTGAATCTCCTCTGTTTCATACAACTGCTAGCCGCCGGAGCGGTGGCGCCTCTTTTCCGCTGTTGCTTAGGCGGCGGAGGAGGCGGAGTTCGATGACGCGGCGCAGACAGCTGAGGCGGAGTAGGATTCTGCTGAGGGGCCTCCTCCGTCGGAGTCCGCTGAGGCGGTGGAGACGGCTGACGCGCCGGAGACGGCTGACGCGCTAGGGATGACTCAGGCAGTGGAGACGGTTGATGCACTGGAGATGGCTGACGCACCGGAGACGACTCAGGCACCGGGGCCTCCTCCGCCTGAGTCTGCTGAGGCGGCGTCCAGTATGGAAGCACGATGTGTTTCTTCCTCCATAGACATGTAGTCCTTAAGGCATATCGTAGAAGAAGCTCCCCTTCACCTGTAGCATACTCAAGCTCCAGCCCATCAAATCCATTCATTATTTCATCCACCCCGACAATACCAAAGCCAGCTGGAACCAGAGTGCAATGGAAAGTTGCATCATGTCGAGGAGGTAAGACATGGCCGACCGCCGCCTTCAAGGTCAGGTTATGACATTTCGTCATTAGCACACAATGTTCATTTTGCGTGATAGCATCCACGGGGTAGCGAGGAGCCGTGCTATCAGGATGAATGAGCTCAGTGGAAGCCACGCTGCTTCTCCGCTGAGATGGTGGGGTAGCATCATGGGTAGTCTCCAATGAAGGATCTTCGTGCCGCTGAGATGATTGGCCGGTAGCTCGCTGGCTCTCAAGTGCCTCTAGTTTCGCTAATCTTTCATTCAACTTCTGCATTTTGCTTGCTTCCTCTTTCTTCTTTCTCTGTCGGCTTCTGTAACCAGCGCTGTCGGGAAACCCAACCTTCCACGGAACGGAGCCTGATGTGCCTCGTGTTCGTCCAGGGTGTTCAGGATTCTCGAGGGCAAATGACAGCTCGTCCTTCTCTTTGTTGGGAACGAACATCCCTTCCAGCGATTTCTTGATTGTTTCCTCAAGCTTTTTGAATGGTATTGCAAGTTGAGCTTTCGTCCAGACACAGTTCACTGTTTCTGGGTCCAATGTTCCACCAACCCCGAAGAACCGAGTCCTTGCCCGATCTGGCCAGAACAATGTCTCTAGTTGGACATCTTTAGCAAGCAGGTCTTGCTCAGCTTTGTCCCACGTGGGCCGGGCTTTTCTGTAGCTACCTGACCCGTAACATGGTGATACTCCTTCCTTGCGGCATTTTTCTTATTTCTAAGTGACATGTTCTTAGCCTTCTCCGATTTCTTGTAGGCCACAAATGCGGGCCAGTGATCTCTCATCTTCTCATATTGACCTCTTAATTCTGGAGTCTTGTCTTTCTCGACAAACTTCCTGTTCAATAATTTCTTCCAGTTCTTGAATAGTTCTGCCATCTTCTTAAGAGCAAACGCCCTGACCTTTCGCTGTATAACTGGGTTATTCGGATCCTCCTCTGGCGGTAGACTGAATTTTCTAATCAGATTGATCCAAAGATCATTTTTCAGTCTATCATTGACATAAGGAACTTGAGGGTCCTTCTTCTTATTCCATTCTTGGCAGCTGATCGGGACGAGGTCCCTAACAACCACTCCGCACTGATGTATAAATTTGTTCTTGGTTCGGTGGGGAGCAATCGGTTGCCCTTCTGGTGAGACTTCTTCGATCGTGAACCTTTCTTGCGCCTCCAACCTTCTCATCGGGCCTCGTCTCCTTACCGAAGTGGAGCTCGATCTGGATGGCTAATTAAAAGAAGAAAGAAGCGTTAATATATGTACATACAAAAAAATTAATGCATCTAGTCAGCAGAGGATTAATTAATATATACCTCGCCGGACTTTGAAACAGTTATGGCTCCTTCGTCCCTAGTTCGATCACCGGAGCCGTCATGATCTCCTTTGTCCCCAGTTCGATCATCGGAGCAGTCATGATCTCCTTCCTCCTCACCGGAGCCGCCATCCTCTCTTTCCACACCATCGGTCTCGTTGAGAAACGACAAGCAGGTGAGATCGATATCACCCTCTCGTATTATATCCCCCAACAACTGTTCTTTTTCTAAGTCTCTGTCCGCCATAGTTTCTGCAAATATTACAACGTGGCAATATACAACCATGAGAGATGGATTAGTGGGAAACATCATGCAAAGTTCACAAGTTTTATAACAGTCAGTTTTAGACGATCGTCGAGGACTCCTCCCCCTTTTGTCCTTAGTCTTGTTTTGACCACACAAATTGCATATGACCTCGGATTTAGACGATTTTTATATCAAAATCGACCATTTCTAGCTGCCGACCAAGCTACGCGTTCGCCAGGTGGGCGCATCGACCATCTTCCGTCGGGCATCAGGGCAGCTTCAAGTGCCACAGCGGAGCACGACCAGGACGGCACACGCGAAGGGTGACAACACGGTGCATGCAAGTGCCACAATGGAGCACGACCAAGTGATACGGGCACGGCGATACGGGATACGGCAATTTCTAAAAACAATAATAAGGCGATACGGTAAACATATAATTAATAATAAAATGACATGGACTGTCTCATTTTAAAATCTCACTGTGGGGGATACGGCATAGTAAACATCTGTAAGTAATAATAAAATGACATGGACTGGACACTGATACGGTAAACATATATGGTAAACATATATAAGCAATAAGGCGATACGACGATACGGGATACGGCAATTAATAAACAAGAACTCTCAAAAAGCAACAAGCCATCAGCATGCATCAACATGCAAGTCATGTTCAATGGGCTCACTGTGGGGGCAGGGGCCGGCGCGGCGACGTCGAGGCCGGCAGGGGCGTGGCGAAGGCGATGGGGCAGGGGGAGACGACGGCAGGGAAGGGCGATTGTTGGTGTCAAAACCGGCAGATCTCGGGTAAGGGGTCCCGAACTGTGATACTTGGATCGATGGTAACAGGAGACAAAAGGGGACAAGGTTTTACCCAGGTTCGGGCCCTCCTATGCAGGTAATACCCTACGTCCTGCTTGATTATATTGAGTGTATGGAGATTACAGAGTTGATCTACCACGAAATCGAGTAACTAAACACTAGATGAGTTCTGTTGTTCTACAACCTAAAACCCTCCAGCTTATATAGACGCCAGGGGTCCCTAGGGTTTACACATGGTCGGTTACATGTTGAGGGGATAAACATGCCTATTCGCTACTTTATACGTGGATGACACGCCATGATCCTTGAAGCTTCCTCTCCGGAGTCCGGGTCTTCAATCAATCCAGTGTCCGGCGAACGGCCCATATAGTCCGGCCCATAATAGACAGACCGGCTATCCGAGGACCCCTTAAACCAGGACTCCCTCAGCGATGGCGGGGCAGGGCGAGGCGACGGTGACGTAGGGGCAGGGCGCGGTGACGGCGACGACGATGTAGGGGCAGTGGTGCGACGACGGCGGGGCAAGGCGAGGCGACGGCGACAGCGGGCCAGGCCACGGCGACGGCGACGGCGGGCGAGGCGATGGCGACGGCGACGTAGGGGCAGGGCGCGGCGACGGCGACGACGACGGCGGGGCAGGGAGAGGCGACGGCGATGGCGGGACAGGGCGAGGTGATGGCGACGGGGAGGAGGGCGTGTGAGGAGGTCCGGCGCCGGCGACGGTCAGCGGGCTCGGGGACGGCAGGGCGATGGCAAAATCCGGCAGCCTGGCTGCGTCGATGTCGTCGTCGGCGCCGAGGAGAGAAGAAACTGCAATGGATTGGAAAAATTGATAAGTCCGGCTTATATAGCCCCCCTTTAGTCCCGGTTGGTGGCTCCAACCGGGACTAATTCCCCCCTTTAGTCCCGGGTGGTGCCACCAACCGGGACTAAAGGTCAATTTTCAGCAGCCCAAAGGGCGGGAAGCAGGGACCTTTAGTCCCGGGTGGTGGCACCAACCGGGACTAAAGGGGGGCCATTAGTCCCGGTTGGTGGCGTCAGCCGGGACTAAAGGGCTGTGCTGCCGTACCAAAAGTTTAGTCCCACCTCGCTAGTCGAGAGGGGCTCGGAGTGGTTTATAAGTGCTGCGGCCGATGCTATCTCGAGCTCCTCTCTAATTCGGGCAGCACATGCCTGTTTGACGCCCTGTTAGGCCTGCTAGCACCGCGGGCCTGCATCCTGGCCCATTTTGTTGGGATTCTAGTCGTATGCAGGCCGTTGTGCCTAGTAGGTGGGCCTTTTTTTGCATATATTATGATTTGATTGTTATTTTTTGCATAAGTTATTTTTAGTTATATAATTTTAGTTGCATAAATTTTATATCATTTTAGTTGCATAAGTTTTATTTTTTATTGGTTCTTTTTAGTTGATTCCTTTTGCTATTAAAGCTTGTATCAAAATATACTTTATGAAAATTCATTTTACTATTAAAGTTTTTAACTAAAGATTTTTTTCTGCATTCAATATGCACCATTCAAAGCCACATCATCACTTTTCAACCCTTTTCGGACTTCATTTGCTATTTTTCATGCATTTCATGATTTATTTTGAGCTAAGATGACCCTGAGATTTAAAATCACTGCAAATGAACCATGAAATGGTTGAAAATTGGCATGGTACACTACTGGAATCAGCAACTTTGCCGTCTGCCATGGCTGACGGCAAAGGCATGCATTGCGGACGGCAAAGGTCTTTGCCGTCAGCCAGCAGACGGCACCACATCCGGCTGAACAAGCTCCGGTAAAGGCCACTTTGCCATCTGCTGGCTGACGGCAAAGAGGCAAAGGTCTTTGTCGTCTGCGAGCAGACGACAAAGGGCATGGACGGCACACGTGGCAGCTTAGGTCCGTTAAGGGGTTAACGGCGTGCTTTGCCGTCTGCCGGCTGACGGCAAAGATGCAAAGGTCTTTGCCGTTAGCCAGGTGACGGCAAAGCTACCAAATAGGCCAGCCCAGTGCACCCAAGGTGCACAGGTAGCTGCCATGTGGCATCTTGGCCGTCTGCCAGCAGACGGCAAAAAGGCTGTACCACCCTGTTTTTTCTGTTTTTTCTTAAATTCATTCAATTTCACAGAATTTCACATATATATATATATATACACATTTGAAAATACTTTCAACAAGCATAACAACACATATACGTACCAAATCATATCCCTGCCATATGGATATGATCATCCAACACATATATATACATACCAAATGAAAAGTCCATATGCAACATATATAGCTAGCCAACATATCCAACAACAAGCATACAATGGTTTCATCCATACATACATATATAGGTAGCAAGTTTCACATTGTTCATCCTACAAAATCAAAACAAAAAGGAAGCACAAGAAGAAGAGTAGACTCCATCAACGCAAGCTTCCTCATCGAAAGCAAATCTGCAAATTGGGAAAGAAGAAAGTTAGAAGAAGAAGAAGAAGAAGAAGAAGAAGAAAACTAGAAGAAGAAGACTAGCTAGAAGAAGAAGAAGAAGAAGAAGAAGAAGAAGAAGACTAGAAGAAGAAGACTAGCTAGAAGAAGAAGAAGAATTTTTCTTCTCTTTCTTTTTCTCCTCTCCTCTTCTTTATCTTCTTCTTCTAACTAAGGTAGGTAAAAATACCATTTTTTAGCTAAGCTAGGTAAAAATGCTAAGTGTAGGTCATTTTAGAGCTAAGCTAGGTAAATAGGTCATTTTGGAGCTTCGTCAGGTTATTATGTCATTTTCGAGGAAAATAAGCTAAGTCTATGTCATTTTGGAGCTAAACCAAGGTTATCATGCCATTTTTTACCTAAGTATGCTAAGTATGTCATAAATGAACTAAATAAGCTAAGTATAGGTCATTTTGGAGCTATCCTAGGTAGTTATGCCATTTTTTAGCTAACTAAGCATATTAAGTCATTTAGGAGGAAAAATGCTAAGTGTAGGTCATTTTATAGCTATCCTAGGTAAAATATGTCATTTTGGAGCTAAGTAAGGTTATTATGTCATTTTTGAGGAAATAAGCTAAGTCTAGGTCATTTTGGAGCTAAATAGGTCATTTCTTAAGCTAAGTATGCATTTGTTAAGCAAAACACTTGGGAAAACTTACCATCATCACGGAGGTGAAGGACCGGTCGGGTTTGCGCCAGTGTGAGACGGAGAAGGACTGGTCGGGGTTGCGGCAGACGCAGAAGGATCGGTCGATGCTTGTCGGGAGGAATGCTGCACGAAAGATCATTTGCAATGTCTCGTTAGCATGATGCAACTCAAATGTGAATACTAGTAACTAATGACCATTCAAATGAAACTCACCGTGGGCGCTATACCAATCTGGGGCATCGGCGGAGGGGCCTGACCGTTGTTCTGGCACACGGTCTGCACATTTTGTTTTCATGAGTCAGTCATATTAGTTAGTGATGAAACGAACATTACGTGCATGATTTGGCTAATATGCAGGAGAAACTTACTACGAGGAGGTCGTATAGGGCCCGGTGAGACGCGTCGTTCCGGTTCCTCTCCTCCTCGAACAACCTATCCGTCCTCTCCTCCAGCTCCCTCTCCCTCTCCGCCGCCTGCCTGTTTGCCTCCGCCAGAAGCTCCTGGGCCCTAGCCTCGATGGCGAGCTCCATTGTCCGTGGACGAGGCCTTATCTCAGGATCGGAGCTCGTCTGCCGCTTCTTGATCTCCGGGAGAGTTCTAGGACAACGTATCAGTCCATCCCCAATGGCTATCGAGCCATGGGGCCTCCCGCCACCAGATATCATCACGAGCTCTGGATCAAAAGGACTGTGGCTCGGGTTGAAGTCCTCCCCTTTCCTCCTCCTCCCCTCATCTCTGTACCTCACGAGCTTGTTGTGGGAGGAGATGTTGCTGAAGCTCTCTGGATTATCGAGGTCATCCTCAGAGAATGCCTTGGCCTTCTTGTACGGGGCAGTATGGGCCATGGCATAGAGGCCGAACAGTGGTGGCACCTCCTTCTTGTTGTGTCGCGCCTAAAAGAGGGGAACATAATATTAGTTAAGGGCTCAAGCTAGCATGAAGAATGAAATTGCATGAATCATGAAGCAAACCACATACCCCAGTGATCCACGAACTCAAACAGGTTGGAGCTCCCTTGATGGTGTGTCACACCTTTCATTTGGGCACGATTATCCTTGGCCTTGTTGTGGACGGTTAGCCAGTGGGAAGAGCACCACTCATCCACTAACGCCTCCCAACAGTCCATCCTATCCGCACACCATCTCGGGGGCACCTAAGTTAGACAAGAGAAATTTCAGCGCTACGCCTACAAATCAAATCAAGGAAACTAAGTACAAGGCCTTAAGAATAGGTAATTACCTTCATGTACTTCTCCTTACTCAGAAACTTGGAGCGGCACTTCTTCTTGGCCCTCTTAATGTTAGTCGAGGCGTAGTAGTCTCGAACAGCCTGCACCCGAGTCTCATGTCGTAAGTTCTGAAATAGGCGCTTGCACTCGGCTACGAGAACAATAGCCGCGTCCACCTCGTGTTCCTCAAGACACCTGTAGAAGGTCTGCAATCAAACAAGACAACACTGATTAGTACAATCACTAGGTGCTGTCGATTTTTAATTCTGTAAAGGAGAAATTACCCAAAACCGCCGGATCACAATGTCGGCCACCGTCTCGCACAAGACACCGTCGACCCTCTCCTCCGGCGGGGCCGGGGCAGCCACGTACAGCTCCCAGCTCAGTCCTAGCTGTCAAACCTCACCCTCACCAGGCAACGTGACCCACCCCGGGAAGTGGTGCCGGAGAAGCACACCAAGGACCTGGTTGGGCCTGCGGACACCAGGGGCGAGTTTCCAACCCCTGCAGTATGACAAGGCCAACACATTAGATATTAATTTGAAGAAACATGAAGGCAAAAGGTTAAAAAAGAGTAAATGCACTTACTTCTCCCCATTAGGCTCAATCAACCACCTCTGATCGCGGGTCGCCGGCACGGGCGGGAGCTTTGTACCACCATGCTGGTAGACCTTCTTGCCCTCCTCAACCAGCTCGCCCACGCTATAGCTATCCTCAGAAAAGCTGTCCTTGCCACCATCAGCATGGCCACTAGCCTCCGGAGTCACGTGGGACGAAGACTCTGGGACCGGAGTCTCCTGGGACGAAGACTCTGGGACCGGAGTCTCCTGGGACGAAGACTCTGGGACCGGAGTCTCCTGGGACGAAGGCTCGGCGACCCGAGGCTCGTGGACCGGAGTCCGAGACGGGTCCAAGTCAGACGGGTCCACCTGAGACGGAGCACTCCTGTGGTCGGGAGAATCAGCTGGGGTGGCGGCGAGGAAGGCACAGCAGCCTTCCTACCTCTCCCGCCGCCACGTCCACCTCTAGCACCCCTCTTCGTCTTCCCCTGACCTCTCCCGGCCGAAGAAGGAGCGCCCTCCGGTGTCTGCATACTGTGTACCAGCGCTCTCCGGAGGTGCTCGGGCGGAATAATAGCACCCCTCCCAGCACGCGCCGAGGAAGGAGGCTCGGAGCGCTCTCGACCCGCGCCCACCATCTGTCAACACCTGCAATGACAAAGAGTAAACAAAATTAGTACAAAATTTGAATACCTAATAACATGAACTAATTAATAATATATATGCACGCGTATAATGAAGCACGGGGAATTTTCCATTGAAAATTTGAATATGTTATTTGTCAAGCATCAAAATATGATTACTAAATTATATTTATCTTAAGGATTATCAAGTCATTGAGCAAGACAATTGATGCAATGCTAAGAAACAAAACGGATCCCCTGCCTAACCAAACTTAGTTCCCAAACTACAAATAGTGCATTGATAATAGTGGTGTAAGTACCATTACTTATTGAAAAATGAATAGATCTCATTCTAGTACCCCACCTCCAACTATAATCCGGTACATTTTTTTGCGCCCTCTATTTCAGTTTTAAAAATTCATGACAAATACATGTCATTCTATGATTTGAGTGAATTCTGTGCCACTTTTTCCTCATCATATAAGTCCCCCTCCTAATTTCCGATGCTTTTTCGTACTAAGACACACCATCGAAGAAGAATACCCTAGTAGGTATCAAGATGGACGGGAGCACTAGTAATTTGTTCCATAAAACATAAAATAACCATGTTTCTATTTTCCTGGCAAAAAACTATATGTCGCACTATCTCCATGTTCCTTTTCTTTGAAAAATATACGAAAACATATGAGGCACTTAAAAGAGGCCATGTTACTATAAAAACGTAAAAACGTAGAATACACATATTCCATAAAAACGTATAAGCCTCTCCCTTCTTCTTCTTTTCCTTCTTCTTTTCCTTCTTCTTCCTTATATTCTTCTTCTTTCTTCTTCTCCTCGTCTCCTCTTTCTTCTTCTTCTTCTTCTTTTTTTCCTTTTTTCCTTATTTTTTTCTTATGTTTTTCTTATAGATTTTTTTTTCTAACCTAATAAACTAAACTCCAACCCTAACCAAACCTAACCTAATACCTAATAATCTAAACCTAAACTAAAAACAAAAAAACAGAAAAAAGAGGAGAGGGGGAAGAGCTCACCAGAGGGGGGCGGGGCAGGGGGGCGTCGGGGAGGGTTGGGGAGCGCCGGGGAGGGGCGGTGGAGCATCGGGGAGGGGCGGGGTAGCGCCGGGGAGGGCCGGGGGAGCGCTGGGGCGGCGGTGGCGGCGGGGCTTAGGGGACAGGGGCACTCGGGCGCAGGGGAGCGTCGGGTGGCAGGGGCGGAGGGGGGCCGCAGGGCACCGGCCGGGGCACTGGGTCTGTGGGGCGGCGGGCAGGTGGGGCGACGGGTGACGGTGGCGACGGGGCCGCAGGGCTCCGGCGCGGTGGGGCGCGGCGGCAGGGGCGCCGGGGGGCGGCGGTGGCGCCGGAAGGCGGTGGGCCGGTGGGGCGGCGGGGTGGTGGGACGACGGGGCGGCGGCGCGCGTGCGGTGGGCGGTGGGGAGGAGAGGGAGAGAAACAGAGAGAGAGAGAGGCGGGGTGGGGCGCAACCGTTAGTTAAGTCAAACCGTTGCCGTCTGTCCCGCCTTTGCCGTCGTCCTTTTTGCTCTTTGCCGTCTGCTAGCAGACGGCAAAGAGGGGGGCCGTTAGGGTTTTTTGTATGCAGCTCGTTTGTGGGCCCACCTCCCTCTTTGCCGTCTGCTTGCAGACGGCAAATCTCCTTTGCCGTCTGCTAGCAGACGGCAAAGAAGCGGCTGATGGCAAAGAGCTTCTTTGCCGTCTGCTAGTTCGTTGCCGTCTGTTTTCTGGAAACGCATGGCAAAGAGCTTCTTTGCCATCCGCCAGCTGACGGCAAAGAAATGGCAGATGGCAAATTTGCTGATTCCAGTAGTGGTATCATAATTTCACCCACGTAGCATGTGCTAAAAAGTTGAGACGGTTACGGCAAAAACTGGATGCACTTCGTGTACGAACTGGACAATCTCTTTCGAAGTGTCAGGGTTTTGGAAGAAAGCTCTTCTGTTACAAAAGGATTTCAATTTTTTAAACATATTTGAACTCAAGACTTTTTCTGCATTCAATATGCACCATTCAAAGCCACATCATCACTTTTCAACCCTTTTCGGACTTCATTAGCTATTTTTCATGCATTTCATGATTTATTTTGAGCTAAGATGACCCTGAGATTGAAAATCACTGCAAATGAACTCTGAAATGGTTGAAAATTGGCATGGTATCATAATTTCACCCACGTAGCATGTGCTAAAAAGTTGAGAGGGTTACGGAAAAAACTAGATGCTCTTCGTGTACGAACTGGACAATCTCTTTCGAAGTGTCACGGTTTTGGACGAAAACTCTTCTTTTACAAATGGATTTCAAATTTTTAAACATATTTGAACTCAAGACTTTTTCTGCATTCAATATGCACCATTCAAAGCTACATCATCACTTTTCAACCCTTTTCTGACTTCATTTGCTATTTTTCATGCATTTCATGATTTATTTTGAGCTAAGATGGCCCTGAGATTGAAAAGCACTGCAAATGAACTCTGAAATGGTTGAAAATTGGCATGGTATCATAGTTTCACTCACGTAGCATGTGCTAAAAAGTTGAGAGGGTTACGGCAAAAAACTCGATGCACTTCGTATAAGAACTGGACAATCTCTTTCGAAGTGTGAGGGTTTTGGACGAAAACTCTTCTGTTACAAAAGGATTTCAATTTTTTAGTTTATTCTTTTTAACAAATAAATACTTTGATAATTTTAGTTAATATTATTTTGATTCTTTTTAGTTCATTCTTTTTAGTTAATGTTTTAGTTGATTCTTTTTAGTTCATTATTTTTAGTTAATATTTTAGTTGATTCTTTTTAGTTCATTCTTTTTAACAAATAAATACTTTGATAATTTTAGTTAATATTTTAGTTGATTCTTTTTAGTTCATTCTTTTTAACAAATAAATAATTTGATAATTTTAGTTAATATTATTTTGATTTTTTTAGTTAATGTTTTAGTTGATTCTTTTTAGTTCATTCTTTTTAGTTAATATTTTAGTTGATTCTTTTTAGTTCATTCTTTTTAACAAATAAATACACTACTGAAATCAAGTGCTTTGCCGTCTGCCTTTATACAGCGGACGGCAAAGTGTTTTTGCCGTCAGGCAGCAGACGGCAAAGCGGCTGGACGGCGTAAACTTGAGTTAGCCCCGTTAGTGGCTAACGGAGCCTTTGCCGTCTGCTACCTTATACTTTGCCGTCTGCTGCACCCTCATTTGCCGTCCGCAATAAGTTGCCGACGGCCACCGTTGGCATAGCTCCTTTGCCGTCCGCAGAACGTTGCCGACGGCCGCCGTCTGCCCCCGCCACCCCCTCCTTTGCCGTCCGGCCCTGGACGGCAAACGTACCAAATGGCATCAGACCTTCCACTCCCAGGGTGCACAGGTGAGTGCCACGTGTCACCTGTGCCAGACGGCAAAGAGGCTATGCCGACGGTGGCCGTCGGCAAAGAAGCTATGCCGACGGTGGCCGTCGGTAAAGTGGCAATATTGCCCCAGTTTTTTCTATTTTTTCTTATATCCAACAATTTTCACAGGAAAAATATGCTATATATGTATATATTTCAAAATAACCCTACTGATGATCATCCAACAACAAGCACAAGTATCCAACAAACATGCCAAAACAAATGTCACATTGTTCACCATATTACAATAGTAACTAGTTTCACATATGTAGAAAGTTTAACATTGTTCATCGATACAAAATCACAAGCACTCCATCAATGCAAGCTTCCGTGAAGTGACTCTAATCTGCAAAATGGGAAATACGAAAGTTAGATGAAGAAGACTAGAATAAGAAGAAGATGAAGAAGCGGTTTTCTTCTCTCTATCTTTCTCCTTTTGTTTTCTTCTTCTTATTGCTTATTTGTGTCATTCGGGCAAAATTGGAAGAAGGATAGGTCTTTCGAGGTTTGCCTCATGGTGTGTATGGTGCGCACTCACTCACACTTATATGGTGGTGTATGTTGGTGGACAGTACCTAACACTAATATTTCGGAAGGAGCTAAGTTTGTCTAAGTGCTAAGTTTGTCTTTCTTGAGAAAATGAGCTAAGTTTGGGGCTTACCGTCCTCGTCATCACGGAGGAGAGGCACCGCGGTTGCTCGGACCAGTGTCACCTGGAGAAGGCTGCCCTGGAGAAGGGTCGTGCGATGCGACTCCGGAGTTAAGCTGCACCAAAGATGATTTGCAATGTCTCGTTAGCATGATGACACTGAAAAGATCATTGCATTGAAATGAAACTCACCGTTGCAGCCGTGGTAACGACTGGCATCGCCGGAGCGGCCTGGCCAGTCTTCTCGCACATAGTCTGCACAGTTGGTTTTCACAAGTCAACGATATTCATTATTAATGAAACGAACATTAAATGCAAGATTTGACAAATATGAAGAAGATTCTTACCACGAAGAGCTCGTAGATGGCCCGGTAAGACGCATCGGAACGTGCCCTCTCCTCCTCCAACAACCTTGCCGTCCTCTCCTCCATCTCCTTCTCCTTCGCCGCCATAAGCGCCTGTGTTGCCTCTCTCTCTTTCTGAATAGCAGCCTGCAACACAACTCCTCGTTAACATTGTAATCATCTTTGTTCACAGACACAACGTAATGAGGAAAGATATCTGAGTCCGTATAACTAACCTCGATGGCGAGCTCGACTGGCCGTGGACGAGGCCTTATCTCAGGATAGGAGCTCGTTTGGCGTGCCTTGATCTACCGGAGGTTGCTAGGACAATGTATAAGGCCATCTCCAATGGCAATCGAGCCATGGGGCCTCCCGCCGCCAGCTATCATCACCAGCTCTGGATCAATAGGCTCCTGGCTCGGGTTAAAGTCCTCCCCTTTCCTCGCCATCCGCTCATCTCTGTACCTCTCGAGTTTGTTGTGGGAGGAGATGTTGCTGAACTTCAAGGGATCATCGAGGTCAGACTCAGAGAATGCCTTGACCTTCTTGTACGAGGTAGTATGGGCCATCGCATAGAGGTCGTACATCTATGCCACCTCCATTTTATTGTGACGCACCTAAAAGAGAGAGAGGGGAACAAAGTATTAGTAAAGGGCTCAAGTTAGAATCAAGAATGAATTGCATGAATCATGAAGCTAACCACATACCCAGTTCAGACCAAACTGATTTAAGTTGGCGCTCCCTTGATGGTGTGGCACACAAACCATTTTGTTACGCCAGTTGTCGTGGTTTTGTCACGGTAGATGCCATGGGTAGGCTTATCGAGAGGGGCCGAAGGACGCCGACGGGCTCCGGGAGCGGGGTTAGGCACAAGCGGTGGCAGACACAAGATGTACCCAGGTTCAGGGCCCTCCGCGGGAGGTAATACCCCTAGTCCTGCTTGGTCTAGTTAAGACAGTGGTGAGGTTACAATGGTGTTCCTGGAGCTGTATGGACGGAGGAGGAAGAAGGGGCTAGCTTGCCCTTGCTGCCCTCCTACGTCGGTATGAGGAGTGACTGGGTAAAACCGTGAACCCGTTGCATGGGGGAGGCCCGGGGGGTTTTATAGGCTAACCCCCCGGGTTACAATACGAATAGAAGGTCCTGGGGGGTCCCAGCGGGCAGCCTCTCTTAGCCGGCTGTGGGGGCCGCCGGCTGAGGGGTCTTGTCGCTGGTAGGGCCCGCCGGCTGTCGAGTCCGTCAGGAGCCGGCGGGACCCGCTTGGTGGGTTCCCGTGCCGGTCATGTCGCGGCACGGGCGGCCCGTCGGGGCGTCGTCTTGCGCCTGTCGGGGTGGAGTCAGCGGCGCAGCCGGCTTACTGTTGCCACGCCCGACAGGCAATGGAGTGGTTACGGGGGCGTGCCGGTGCTGTCAGGGAGCCCTGTCGTGGTCAGCCGCCGTCAGCAACCCCTGTAGCCACGTCGGGGCGGACGAACGGGGTCGCGCCTGGTCGCCGGCCGAGGTGCAGTGTGATGGGACGGGCGTTGGTTCGCCCGTAAGTCGGTTTGACGAGGAGGTCTTGTCTTGTCGCCGCACTGGTGTGCAGAGGGACGGGACAGGCGTTGGTCCGCCCGTAGGTCGGTTGTGGAGGCAGCCGGTCGCGAGGCAGCCGGCCGGCATCGAGGGAGCCGCCAGCCGGTCCCGAGGGGAGCCGCCGGCCGGTCCCGGGGGAGCCGCCAGCCGGCCCCGAGGGGAGCCGCCAGCCGGCCCCGAGGGGAGCCGCCAGCCGGCCCCGGGGGAGCCGCCAGCCGGTCCCGAGGGGAGCCGCCCGCCGGTCCCGAGGGGAGCCGCCAGCCGGTCCCGAGGGGAGCCGCCAGCCGGCCGCGAGGGAGCCGCCAGCCGGCCGTATCATTTTTCTTCGAAAGAGGGAGAGAACCCCCCAGCTTTAGCCTACCCGGGGGTAATAACCCCGTCAGTAGTCCCCGAAGCCGGTGGGGGCTCCCGTCTGCCGGACGAGGACGAGCCGGTGGCTTCTTTCAGGCGGTGCATGACTCTTGCGCTGAGTCGAGGGGTCGGACGAGGCGGCGGCCACCCCCGACGCCTCGGGTTCTGCTGTGCCGCGCCGGTTCGCGGCGCGCCACGCGGAGCGTAGTGAAGCCGTGGGGCCCGCGCATGCGGGCAGATGGGACGGCGCGCTGGGCCTAGCCCGCGAGGTCGCGGGCGTAGCCCAGTAGGCCTCGGGCCGCGGACCGGGATCTGTTGCGCCCGGACTGCGGCGGCCATGACCCGAAGCGTCCCACGATCTCGCGGGTTTCCCGGGGGAGTGGGCGCAGTTAATCCCCACCTCCCCCAGGCGTCGCCCCCTTATTTAAAGGGGAAGGGCGAGGGGCGGAGGCAGTTACGCACTCCCGCTCCCCTCGTCTTCTTCGTCTTCTTGCTACCAGCGCTCGCCCTGCGCCCGCCTTGCGCCGGAGCTCCGCCCGCACGCCGATTCGCATCGCCCTGCCGCGACCGCAAGCGCCCCCGACGACCATGGCGGTCAAGACCTCGTGGGACGGCAGCATCGTGGAGGAGGCGTTCATCGAGCAGCTTCGCCACCGCCGCAAGCTTCCGGCGGAGGCGCACTTGGAGGCGCGCATTGCCGGGCCGGAGAACTCCCCGACCCCGCGGGATGGCGAGGTGGTCGTCTTCGCCGATCACTTCCTCCGCGGGTTCGGGCTTCCGGCGAGCGCCTTCTTCCGCCGCTTCTTGACGCGGTTTGGCCTGCAACCGCATCACCTCGCCCCCAACGCCGTCTTGCAGCTGGCGGCGTTCGTCACCCTTTGCGAAGGGTTCTTGGGGGTGGAGCCGAGGCTTGACTTCTGGAGCCGCCTCTTCTTCCTCAAGCGGCAGACGGTAAAGAATCCGGCGACGAAGCAGGCGGTGATGACCGCCTGCGGGGCCGCCCTGATCCACATCCGCAAGGGGACCGGCTTCGAGAAGCTCCCGTTGCACGAGTCGGTGAAGGGCTGGCAGCGCGGGTTCTTCTACGTGAAGAACGTGAAGCCGGAGGAGGACTACATCAACCTCCCCGACTTCGTCAACAACCCGCCAGTTGCGATGTTGAACTGGCGGGCGGCTTCGCTTCAGGCGCCCGAGACGGCGGACCGGCTCTGCGAGCGCCTGCTCGAGATGTCTGAGTCGGAGGGGTTGAAGGCCACCGACCTGCTGGCCACGATGGTGGCGCGCCGGGTGCAGCCGCTGCAGAGGCGGCCGCACCTTATCTGCCAGATGGGAGGACGCCACGACCCCTGCCGGCTCTCCACCAAGGAGCTGAAGCCGGCCCACGTGGCGAGGAGGGTAAACGCCATCACGACGGCGAAGATGAAGGAGGGCGAGTGGCAATGGGGGAAGACCCCGTACAGCCGGAGCGACCCGGCTCCACGGGTAAGTGTCTAGCCGCATTCCTTTGCCCGTGTTTTCCGGGGCTTGCCCCTCGCCTCCATGGTCTGACGGCGCGCCGCCTTGCCCGCGCGCAGCTTTTCCCGCTGCTGCAGAACTACGGGCCACCGGCCGCCGACACGGCGGAGTCGGATCCTGAGGAGGTCGAGGACGCCGACGACGTGGAGCCGGCCGACTCCGAGCGAGCCGGAGCGTCTGAAGCCGGCGAGGCGGAGCCGGAGGAGGACGAGGCCGAGGAGGCCGAGTCGACGGGTGAGTCTCCTCCCCAGACGCACCTATGGGATCGGAACTTTGATGACGCTGAGACGGAGGCGTCGCGTGTTGCAGAGGCTCCGGAGGAGCTTGGAGCTTCGGAGGACGAGGTGGTGGCGCCGCGGAAGCGCCAGCAACGAGCCGGCGGCAGCTCCAGCTGGGGCGGCCCGGACGCGGGCGGCAAAGGGAAACGGCTGGCCGTTGCCCAGCCGACGCCCAAGCGCGCGGCGGCCGCCCAGCCGGGCGGCGGCCGTGGAGGCGGGGGCAAGAAGCAGAGGGTCACCCAGGCGGGACCCGCGAGGCGGATGATCCCGATCGTCGCTGGGTGAGTCTTTATCTTTCATCCTGGTTTGGTCTGCTTTTTCTCCCCGGTCCCTTATTGCGTCGTGACCAGGGAGGCGCGCACCCTGGGGAGGACCCCGGGCGGCCAGGCGGCGAGGACGGCGGAGCCGACATCCGCCGAGGAGAGGGAGCGCCAGGCGTGGCTTGACCTCGAGGTGGCTCAGCAGGAGTGGCGCGTCGAGGAGCTCCGCCCATGGGAAGAGGCGGCAGAGAAGCGGGGAGGAACCAGCGGGGCGGCCGCTGGCGGAGCGTGGGAGCCGTTTCCCCGCGGTCGGGAGAGGAGGTCGAAAGACCACCACGACCCCGAGCGACGGGCGGAGGCGGACGTGAAGGCCGCGGAGGACGCGGCGGAGAGGGAGCGCGACGCCGCCCAGCCGGGGGCGAGCGACGTGCCGCCAGAGGCGGAGGAGAACTTGGTGGCTGAGACCCCGGTACCGGACGTTCCGGTCCCGGAAGTCCCAGCTTCGGAGGTGTTGGTTCCGGAGACGCCGGCTCCGGAGGCGAGTCGGCGAGGGACTGCCGGAGGCGTAGAGCTGGAGGCGAGGGCCGCGATGGCCGGGGAGACGGCGGCGACGGGAGGAGCCGGACCCATCGTGACCTCCGACAAAGGAGGGCCCGCGGATGGGGGCCGACCCCAGCAGACCTGGGCCGCAGCCGGGAGCCCGGCTCTTGGCGAACTGCCGAACGTGCTTGGGGCGGCGGTGGCCGCCGTCGTGGATGCGTTTGCCGCCTGTCGTGCCCAGACGTCGCAGGACGCTCGGGCCGCCAACGACCGGCTGGTGAACCTGGAGCAAGCTGTCGCGGTAAGCCTTCCTCTTTCCTTCTTCTCTTGACCTGGCGTTTCTTGTTTTTTCCAGTGGGGGCGCGCTAGCGCACCCACTGGGTGTAGCCCCCGAGGCTCGAGCCGGCTGGGGCGCAGGTGGTTCGAGCCTAAAGCTGTCTTGTATTCTTTTTTGCAGTCGGCGCACGATCGCCGGGTGGCCGCGTACAACACCCTGCTGGGGCTGTACCGGGGGGCCGAAAACCGGCTCGCCGTCATGTCCGCGGACCTGCGAGGTACGTGCCTTTGCGATTCTTCCGGTGGGGGCGCGCGAGCGCACCCACTGGGTGTAGCCCCCGGGAGTCAGGCCGGCTGCAACGGAGGCGGGCTGAATCCTTTTCTTTGCTGGGTTTCTGACAGCGGCCACCTCTTCTCGTGAAGCCACCCATGCTGAGACGGTCAGCCTCCGGCGCCAGGTGGCGCAGCTTGGCGAGGAGCGGGACCTTCTGAGGACGGAGCGCGACCGGCTCCGCGGGGAGGCGGACCAGGCGAAGGCGGAGCGGGAGGAGCGTGAGGCGGCCCATCGCCAAGCGCTGGCGGACCAAGCGGTGGCCCTTCGTCGGGAGGCGGAGGAGCGGGAGAAGGTCCTCCGCCAGGAGCTGGAGGTGAGGGACGTCGCCCTAGCCCAGGCGGCCGAAGGTGCGAAGGCGGCCCGAGACGAGAACGAGCGCCAGCGCCAGGCGTCGTCCGCCAGGGAGGCGCAGCTGCGGGAACAAGGGCACAAAGTGGACCGAATGCTGCTCGGTGAGCTTCTGTCGCCTTGCTCGTTGGTTTTTCTGTCTTGCCATTCTGCTTATCCCTCGTTTTCTTCTCATGAGCCTCAGGGTTTTTCCCCGGAACGCAGGAGGCCGCGGAGGCGGCCGTGGTGGCCCATCGCGAGGACCGGCGGGCGCAGGGGGAAGCCGTTGGACAGCTTGCCCCCTGCACCCTGGATGAGGTGGGGATCGCCGCCTCAGCGTGGCTGTCGGAGGTGGTCCGGGCCCTGAGGCGGCTCCAGGCGGCCGGCTTGGCGCTGGTGCGCACTCTTTGGCCCGGCGCGGTGGAGCCGGTCTCCATGAGCCGTTTGTCGAGTTGGCTGGAGTTTGGGACCGCGCGGGTGGACGCCTGGAGGGCTTCCGCGGCGCGTGCCGGTGCGATCATGGCGCTTCGGATTGCGCGGTCGTGGTACCCCGGGTTGAACTTGGATCTGCTCACGGCCCAGCGTGCCGGCGCCGACGCGGAGTTGGAGGCGGTGGCCGACGCGCTGGAGGTGAGGGCGAGCGGCCTTGCGTCTTTCACCGCGTGGGACGAGTACGTCCCGGAGCGCGGGGCGGACGGCGTGGTGATCCCGGAGGACCAGTACACGCTCGCCCTGGACGACCCGGAGGGAAGCGCCGCCGAGACGGACGATGGAGAATCTGACTCTGATGACTACGCCGAGTCCGAGCCGGCTCCGGACGCGGAGGCGGGAGCTTCTTCATCAGCCGCCCCGGAGGCGCCGACCTCGGAGGCGCCGGCACCGGAGGCGGGCCGGCCCGAGGCTGCCACCACTTAGGATTTTTCTTTTCTGCATTTTGCTTTAGACTGCAATTCCACCCACTGGGGGTGTATATGTAATGAACTCGTGGCCGTGGGCCTTTGGCCTGTGGCCGTCTTATCGTTTTAACTTATGCCGTAAAAAATTTGTGCGTGCCGGCTCTTCTTTTGCCTTCCGCCTTTTGACTTGTGTTGCGCGCCGGTGTTCCTTCCGGCTTCCGCCCCGCCTGCTAGCCAGCCGGGAGCCGGTCTGGGACAGGGACGAGGCTTCACCCTTGGGAAAACCAGCGGGCTTTTAGAGTCAACCGGCTAGGACTAGGTTGAGCCGGTAGTGGCCGGTTGCTGGAAATAGCATAATTCGGTCGGGCCAGTCCGGCTGCCGTTCGTTGGCTGACTTTTGTGTGAGAAGTTCCTTCGTACCCCATAGCCCTTTCAGCCGGACAGCCGGGAGCCGGTCTGTGGCTGGTTAGGGTGGGGAGGCGAAGGATTGCTTGCTCACATTATTCGTCCGCCTCGGAGGGGAGCCGGCCGAGCCCCCGGGCCCGGGAGCCGGACCCGGGTGATGTGCCCTAAAGCACAGAAACTTTCGGAGGAATCGAACAAAAGAGAGGCATGCCCCGAGTGCCGGCTCGGGGCCCTCATTGCATTCATAAAACCCAAAAGGGAAGGATACATACATACACTGGCTTTTTAGCAGTAAAACGGACGGAGGAGCGCTGCGTTCCACGGGCGCTCCGTCTCCTCGCCGGCGGCGTCTCTCTTGCGCTTCTGCGGCTTCTGGGCATCTATTAGATAGTACGCGTTGTTGTGCAGCGCTTTGCTGATGATGAATGGGCCCTCCCATGGGGAGGACAGCTTGTGCTGGCCGGCAGTTCGCTGGATCCGTCTGAGCACCAGGTCCCCTTCGCGGAAGGAGAGTGGCCGGATCCGCTTGCTGTGGTAGTGCCGGAGCTTTTGCTGGTAGATGGCCGTCCGGCTCAGGGCCAGCTCGCGGGCCTCCTCGAGGAGGTCGACGCCGTCTTCTCTTGCTTCTTTTGCGTCCTTCTCCGTGTACAGGGAAACCCGAGGCGAATCGAACTCGATGTCGGTGGGGATGATCGCCTCGGACCCATACACGAGGAAGAAAGGGGTGTAGCCGGTTGACCGGTTGGGCGTGGTCCTTAGGCTCCAGAGGACATCCGGCAGCTCTTCGATCCAGCAGCCGGCCGATCTGGTCAGCGGCGTCACGAGCCGGGGCTTGATGCCGGACAGGAGCAGGCCGTTGGCTCTCTCGACCTGTCCGTTTGACTGCGGATGGGCGACAGAGGCCAAATCGAGCCGGATGCCCTGCATGGAGCAGAAACGCGCTAGCGCGCCCTTTGCGAAGTTCGTGCCGTTGTCGGTGATGATGCTGTGGGGGACGCCGTAGCGAACCGTGATGTCTTCGACGAACCGGACGGCCGTGGGGCCGTCCAGCTTCTTGATCGGCCGGGCCTCGATCCACTTGGTGAATTTGTCGACGGCGACCAACAGGTGTGTCATGCCGCCTCGAGCGGTCTTGAAGGGCCCTACCATGTCCAGCCCCCAGACCGCAAAGGGCCACGAGAGGGGGATGGTTTGGAGGGCAGTGGCCGGCAGGTGGCTCTGCGTGCTGAAGCGCTGGCAGCCTTCGCACTCGTCGACCAGTTTCTTAGCCGCCTCCAGAGCGGTCGGCCAGTAGAAACCGTGGCGGAATGCCTTGGCCACCAGGGACCTGGAGGCGGCGTGATGCCCGCACTCGCCCTGGTGGATGTCGAGGAGGATTTCTTGCCCTTTCTCTGGCTCGACGCAGCGTTGGAAAACGCCGGTGGTGCTGCGATGAACCAGCTCGTGGTTGATGATGCCGTAGGCCAGGGCTCGGCGCTGGATTTGCCTTGCCGTGGCCTCGTCGGAGGGAAGCTCGCCACGTAGGAGGAACGCCAGGATGGGCTGAGCCCACGAGGGAGCCGAGACGGGAGCCGGCTCGGGCCCTAGTGGGAAGTCGGAGGTCGCAGCAGCCCCCGGGTCCGGGAGACCAGCCCCCGGGACCGGCTCACCAGCCCCCGGGATCGGTTCGCCAGCCCCCAGGACCGGCTGGCTAGTCCCCGGGTCGTGAGGAACGTCGATCGTCATCATGACAGCCGCGGGCCCTGGGCCGGCTGTCGTGGATGAGTCCGGCTCGGCAGCCGGGGTGCGTGGTGCCGGCAGGGCAGCCGGCAGCGGCGGAGCCGGTGAATTTGCCGCTGCCGAAGGGGATGAGGCCGGTGAAGTCGCCGGAGCCGGTGGGGTCGACTGGGCAGCCGGGCCCGTCGAGGGACTGGCCGCGTTAGCCGGTACGAAGATAGACTCCGATTCGGGAGAAGGCTTGATTGAAGGCTTTAGCAGCCGCTCGAGGGAGACGCCGGCTGGGATGGCCTGCCGGGTGGAGCCGATCTTCGCCAACGTATCGGCCGCCTCGTTGTCCGCTCGGGGGACGTGGTGGAACTCACAGCCCTCGAAGGAGCCGGTGAGCTGTTGGACGAGGAAGCGATAGCTAGCCATGTTGGCGTCCCTGGCGTCCCATTCGCCAGAGACCTGCTGCACCACCAGGTCGGAGTCGCCAAAGCATATGATGCGTTGGACGCCGATGTCCTTGGCGAGCCGGAGTCCGTGGACGAGGGCCTCGTACTCCGCCACGTTGTTGGAGGCGGAGAAGTGGATCTGGAGGGCGTACCGGAGCTGGTCTCCCCTGGGAGACGACAAGACGATGCCGGCTCCCAGGCCGGCTCGCATCTTCGAGCCGTCGAAGTGCATGCGCCAGTGCGTGGAGTCGGGCGGAGGCGGCACGAACTGGGTTTCGGCCCAGTCGACGAGGAAGTCGGCCATTGCTTGAGATTTGATGGCGGTGCGAGGTTCGTACCGGATCTCGTAGTCGGCGAGGGCGATGGTCCACTTGGCGATCCGGCCGGTGGCGTCCCGGCCGCTCATGATTTCGCCCAGCGGCGCGGTGCTGACGACGGTGATGACGTGCTCCTGGAAGTACTGCTTGATCTTCTGGGCGGCGAAGTATATGCCGTAGCACATCTTCTGGTAGTGCGGGTAGTTTTGCTTGGAGGCGGAGAGGACCTCGGTGAGGTAGTAGACGGGGTGCTGGGCCGGCAGCGCTTTGCCCTCCTCTGGCCGCTCCACCACCAGGACGACGCTGACGACGCGCGTGGTTGCGGCGATGTAGGCGAGCAAAGGCTCCTTCTCAGCCGGCGCGGCCAGGATGGGCGCGCTGGTGAGGGCTCGCTTGAGGCCGCGGAAGGCCTCGTCCGCCTCGTCGGACCAGTCGAACAGGGCCGGCCTCTTGGAGGGGTCGCGGCCCGGCTCGACCAGAGCGGTCTTGCGTAGGAGGCCGTAGAGGGGCAGAGCCTTCTCGCCCAGCCGGCTGATGAACCGGCTGAGCGAGGCGAGGCAGCCGGTGAACTTCTGGACGTCGCGGTGCCGGACCGGCTTGGGCATGCGCTCGATTGCGCTGATCTTCTCGGGGTTGGCTTCGATGCCGCGAGCGGATACGAAGAAGCCCAAGAGTTGGCCGGCTGGGACGCCAAAGACGCACTTCTCTGGGTTGAGCTTGATCTTGTATTCGCGCAAGTTGGCGAATGTCTCTCGGAGATCGTCGAGGAGGCTGAAATGCTTCTTGGACTTGACGACGATGTCGTCGACGTAGACGTGGACGTTCCTGCCTATCTGAGGCAGGAGGCACTTCTGCATGCAGCGCTGGAAGGTAGCGCCTGCATTCTTCAGGCCGAAGGACATGGTGATGTAGCAGTAGGCTCCAAAGGGGGTGATGAAGGAGGTCTTGAGCCGGTCGGCTGGGTCCAGCTTTATCTGGTGGTAGCCGGAGTAGGCGTCGAGGAACGACAGCAGGTCGCAGCCGGCCGTGGAGTCGATGACTTGATCGATCCGCGGCAGGGCGAACGGGTCTTTGGGGCACGCCTTGTTCAGGCTTGTGTAGTCGATACACATGCGCCAGGTCTTGTTTTTCTTCAGCACCAGGACTGGGTTGGCCAGCCAGTCCGGGTGGAACACTTCCATGATGAAGCCGGCTGCGAGCAGCCGGGCGATCTCTTCTCCTATTGTACGCCGCTTCTCCTCGGAGAAACGGCGCAGGGGTTGCTTGACCGGCTTCGCGTCCGGTCGCACGTGAAGTTTGTGCTCGGCGAATATCCTCGGGACACCTGGCATGTCTTTGGGGGACCATGCAAAGATGTCCTGATTCTCACGGAGGAAATCGACAAGCTCGCCTTCCTATTTGCTGTCGAGGCGGGAGCCGATGGTCACGCACTGGGTGGGGTTAGCCGGATCCAGTGGCACCTGCCTGGTGTCCTTGGACGGCTGAAACGAGCCTTCCCCGACTGACTGGGACGGAGGAGCCGGCACGGCCGGCTGGGCAGAGGCGAGAGCCACCAGCCGGTCGAGCTGCCGCTTCTCCTCCGCTATCTCCAGGGCCTCGGCGAGCCGGCTGCCGTCTCGCGCGCAGGCGATTGACATCTGATACTTGCCGGTGACGGTGATGATGCCCTTGAGGCCCGGCATTTTGAGCTTGAGGTAGGCGTAGTGGGGGACCGCCATGAACTTGACGAGGGCCGGCCGGCCCAGCAGTGCGTGGTAGGGACTGTCTAGGTCCACTACCTCGAACCAAACTGGCTCGCGGCGGAAGTGGTCGTGGCCGCCGAAGAGGACGTCGAGCTTGATCTTGCCGACTGGGGTGCAGGACTTTCCCGGCACGATGCCGTGGAAGACGGTCCGGCTTGATTGTAGGTCCTCTACCTTGAGCCCAATTTGTGCATTGTGTCAAGGTAGAGGATGTTGATGCTGCTGCCCCCATCGATCAACACCCGCGAGAAACGGCACGTGCGCTTCTCGGAGGCGATGGTGGGATCGAGGACGAGGGCATGGCTGCCCGGGTTTGGCCTCACGGCCGGATGATCGGCCCGGCTCCACGTGACCGGCTTCTCGGACCAGTGCATGAACTGGGGAGTCGCGGGCATGGTGGCATTCACCTCACGGTGGAGCCGGCGCTGGGCGTGCTTGTCCGTCTCTTCACTGGTGAAGACGACGTAGCAGCCGTCTTGGTCGAGGAACCGATCGAGCAGCCGGCCGTCGTTCTGAGCCGGGGCCGGAGCCTGAGCCGGAGCCGGCGCCGGGGCCGGAGCCTGAGCCGGCGCGCGGGTAGGCGGCACGGGAGGAGCCGGGAGGCCGTCCCCCTGGGCCAATCGCTGTGAGAAGCTGCACTGCCGGAGCGTGTGCGTAGCCGGTTTGGCACCGGAATGGTTTTTGCAGGGGAGGTCGAGAATTTGCTCGAACGTGAGCTTAGGCTGCCATGCAGCCTTGCCGATGCGCTGCCGCTGGCCGGAAGCCTGGGCAGGCGGCTGCTCCTCCTCAAGCGAGGCGACCTGCCGGCTCCCGTAGCGGGAGTCGGGCTGGTCGTTTTTGCGCTTATTGCCCTGCTGCCGGTTGTCGGCTGCCGCCCGCAGCGCGGCGGGGGGCGGAGCCGTTTTGGCTGGTGCCTTGGCTTTCATCCTCATGGAGGAATCGGCCGTGGCGTATTTGTCCGCTTTGGACATTAGGTCCGCCAGGGAGGTTGGCTCGGAGCACAAGAGCTTGTGCTTGAGGTGCGTGCCGTCGCAGCAGCCTTCGATGAAGTACTGGACGGCCTGTACCTCGTGCACCCCCTCGCAGGAGTTGCGGAGCTCGGACTAGCGAGTAAGGTAGTCGCGCAGGGGTTCCTCCGCCCCCTGGACGCACATGGCCAGCTCGCGGGGCCGGCCTGGCCGCTTGTAGGTGCCGGTGAAGTTGCGGACGAACGCCTCTTCGAAGTCCGTCCAGGTGTTGACGCTGCCGGCCGCGAGGCTGTTTAGCGAGGTGCGGGCCGAGCCGATCAGCATGAGGGGGGCGTAGCGGACGGCTACGCGCTTGTTCCCCCTGGCGATGCCGACGGCGGTGGTGTAGTCGATTAGCCAGTCCTCCGGCTTGGCGGCTCCGGTGTACTTCGGGGTGTCGCGGGGGAGCATGAAGCCGGGCGGAAATGGCTCGTTGCGGATCCGAGGGCCGAAGCAGGCCGGACCAATCGAGCCCTCCTCCTCGAGGAGGGCCGACTGCGCCAGTTGGTCGAGGCGGAGCCGGGCGTCGTTGTCGCTGTGGGGGACGCGCGGGCCGAGCCGGGCCGCCAGGTCGGGGCGGACGGCCGGCGGGATGGACCGAGCTCGTTCCGTCCGCGGAGGTGGAGTATGTTCGCGGGAGCGCCGGCTACCGCCGGCCGGAGCCTCGTTACGCCGGCTACCTCCAGCCGGCGCCTTGTCCCGGCGGCCGTCGCCAGCCGGAGCCTTGTCCCGGCGGTAGCTGGCGGCCGGATCGTTGCTGCGTCGGCTGTTTACAGCCGGCTGTTCGTTTCCGCGCAGCTGCGTGCGCCGAACGTCGCTTCCCTCGCTCCGCCGGGCGGAGGGACGAGGGGTGCTGGAGTGCTGGGCCGGCTGACTGTTAGTAGCCCCAGCACCCTCGCCCTCGGGCCCGGGAAGTTCGGAGACGGCCCCACCGGGGGTGAGGACGACTTGTTGGGCGTTGGCGGTGTCGATGAGGTCCTTGATGTGTCGCTCGCGCACGGCGCGTTCCTCGCCCTCCAAGGTTGCCAAGTCCTCGTAGGCAACCTTGGCGGCGCGCAGGTTGGCTGCCGGAGTATCGTAGACGGGCAGGCGGCCGCCGAGAATCTCCGCGACCACGCGGCCGCGTTCCCGTACAGCCCCACGCCGGCTGAGCTCGGGGCCAGCCGGGGTGAGACCATACGCAGAGGCGTATTCTCGCTGCGCGGCTTCCATCTGGCGTCGTTCGGTAGCGAGGGCAGTGGCGTCGTCGAGGATCAGGCGGCGGGCTGCTTCTAGCTCGGTTCTGGCGGCGGCGGGGTCCGCCGTCGTGGCGATGGGAGTGCTCAGACCCCGGAGGGCAGCGGTGAGCGGGTCGGAGGTACCGGCACGGGCGGCGGCCGCGTCGGCCTCGGCCGCCCGCACACGGCCCGAGGTAGTGGAGGAGGCGGTGGCCATCACCCCCACGCGGACGTGGGGGGCGATGGCTTCGCCCGCGGCGAGCGCACCTACGGATGAAGGAGGGTCGATGCAGTCGAGCACCCCGCTGGGGTACTCGTCAGCCGTCGGCTCGCCGGCGAGGCTCAGCTTGCTGAGCCGCCCAGCGAGCGCGGCGACGTTGAGCGCGAGGTCGCGGCCGAGGCCGTCGTCGGAGATGCCGGCCGCGTCGCCCGCAGGACCTGCCGGAGCAAGCCCCACGAGCATGCGGTTTCGCCCGGACGCGAGGCGGCCGGGGGAGGTGGTGAAGGGCCCCGCCCGGAGCGTGACTCCGGCCGGCGCTGCGGACGGCCCCACGGTGGGCGCCAACTGTCGTGGTTTCGTCACGGCAGATGCCATGGGTAGGCTTATCGAGAGGGGCCGAAGGACGCCGACGGGCTCCGGGAGCGGGGTTAGGCACAAGCGGTGGCAGACACACGATGTACCCAGGTTCAGGGCCCTCCGCGGGAGGTAATACCCCTAGTCCTGCTTGGTCTAGTTAAGACAGTGGTGAGGTTACAATGGTGCTCCTGGAGCTGTATGGACGGAGGAGGAAGAAGGGGCTAGCTTGCCCTTGCTGCCCTCCTACGTCGGTATGAGGAGTGACTGGGTAAAACCGTGAACCCGTTGCATGGGGGAGGCCCGGGGGGTTTTATAGGCTAACCCCCCGGGTTACAATACGAATAGAAGGTCCTGGGGGGTCCCAGCCGGCAGCCTCTCTTAGCCGGCTGTGGGGGCCGCCGGCTGAGGGGTCTTGTCGCTGGTAGGGCCCGCTGGCTGTCGAGTCCGTCAGGAGCCGGCGGGACCCGCTTGGTGGGTTCCCGTGCCGGTCATGTCGCGGCACGGGCGGCCCGTCGGGGCGTCGTCTTGCGCCTGTCGGGGTGGAGTCAGCGGCGCAGCCGGCTTACTGTTGCCACGCCCGACAGGCATTGGAGTGGTTACGAGGGCGTGCCGGTGCTGTCAGGGAGCCCTGTCGCGGTCAGCCTCCGTCAGCAACCCCTGTAGCCACGTCGGGGCGGACGAACGGGGTCGCGCCTGGTCGCCGGCCGAGGTGCAGTGTGATGGGACGGGCGTTGGTTCGCCCGTAAGTCGGTTTGACGAGGAGGTCTTGTCTTGTCGCCGCACTGGTGTGCAGAGGGACGGGACAGGCGTTGGCCCGCCCGTAGGTCGGTTGTGGAGGCAGCCGGTCGCGAGGCAGCCAGCCGGCATCGAGGGAGCCGCCAGCCGGTCCCGAGGGGAGCCGCCGGCCGGTCCCGGGGGAGCCGCCCGCCGGCCCCGAGGGGAGCCGCCCGCCGGCCCCGAGGGGAGCCGCCAGCCGGCCCCGGGGGAGCCGCCAGCCGGTCCCGAGGGGAGCCGCCAGCCGGTCCCGAGGGGATCCGCCAGCCGGCCGCGAGGGAGCCGCCAGCCGGCCGCGAGGGAGCCGCCAGCCGGCTGCGAGGGAGCCGCCAGCCGGCCGTATCATTTTTCTTCGAAAGAGGGAGAGAACCCCCCAGCTTTAGCCTACCCGGGGGTAATAACCCCGTCACCAGTCCTTGGCATTGTTGTGGACGGATAGCCATTGTTCTGAGCACCAATCATCCACCAACGCCTCCCAACAATCCATCTTATCCGCACACCATCTCGGGGGCACCTAAGTTAATAAAGAGATATTTGAGCGCTACGCATAAGAATCAAATGAAGGAAACTAAGTACAAGGACTTGAGAATACGTAATTACCTTCATGTAATGCTCCTTCTCCATTTTCTTTCCACGGCACGTCGACTTCTCCTTCCTAATACGCCGCGAGGCATAGTAGTCTCGAACAACCTGCACCCGAGCCTCGTGCCGAAAGTTTTGCAGTAGGTGCTTGCATTGCTGATCGATAACCTTTGCCGCGGCCTCCTCGTATCCCTCCTGACACCAGTAGAAGGTATGCAATCAAACGACACAACACTTATTAGTACAATAACTAGCTATTGTTGATTTTTAATTGGGTAAAGGAGAAATTACCCAAAAATGCCTGATCACCATCTCCGCCCTCGTGTGGCACAAAACACCGTCGATCCTCTCCTCAGGCGGGGCCGGTGCAGCCAAGTAGTGCTCCCAGGTCAGTCCTAACTCTGGAACCTGACCCTCACCGGGCAACGTGACAAACCCCAGGAAGTTTTGCCTGACAAGGACACCAAGGATGCTGTTGGGCCTGCGGGCTTCCTTGGGTTGATGCCAACCCCTGCAGTATGACAGAGCCAACAAATTAGATATTTGAAAAAACGTGAAGGCAAAAGGTTAAAAAAGAGTACATGCACTTACCTCTCCCCATCAGGCCTAATCAACCACCTCAGCTCGCGGGTCGCCAGCACGGGCGGGAGCCGTCTCATACCACGCTGGTAGACGGTGGCGCCCTCAGGAAGCTCCTCGTCGTCGCTATCAGAAAAACGATCCCCGCCACCATCAACATGGCCACTAGGCTCCTCCGGCCAGGTATCCCATGGGGTCTGCTGGGACGTGCCCTCATCCCTACTCTGCTTCGGAGTCTCGTGGGATGAAGCCTCTGGGACAGGAGTCATGTAGGTCGAAGGTCGTCGACCCGAAGCTCGTGGACCGGAGTCCGCGTAGCCTCGTCCTCAGACGGGTCCACCCTAGCAGTCCTGTGCTCGGGTGAATCAGCTGCGGGTGGTGGTGAGGAAGGCGTAGCAGCCGCCCTACCTTTGCCGCCGCCTCCTCTCCCTCCTCTCCCACCTCTACTACCTCTCTTCTTCCCCCGACCTCCTCTCACGGGGGTCGACGAAGGAGCGGCCACCGGTGTTTGCAGACTAGAGAGCAACGCTCGCCGGAGAGAGTCGGCAGGAATGGAAGTACCCATCCCACCACCCGCCGACGAAGGAGCCTCGGAGTGCTCTCGACCCTTTCCCACCATCTTTCAACAAATGCCATGACAAATAGTAGACGAAATTAGTACAACATAAAATTGAATACCGACATGAATAATAAAATGTATATAATTTAAGTGTCTCATCACATACGTAACATGAACTAAAAGTTGATTACCTGACATGAATTAATAATAATCTTGATCATCTATATATTCTCCGGGATCAATAAATGCATCATCATCATCACTATCATCAATAAATGCATGATCATCATCACTATCAGGAACAACGTGTGGAAGGCCTCCATCATGTAATCGGTTAAGCATTGATAGGTCATCCGCATCAATAACCTCTTCTTGTTCCAGCTCTTCCTGTTCCGGCTCGGGGGTTAAGTCGGATTCGTTGTCGTTGTCTAGTTCAATGTTCCGGGGTGAAGTACAGCGGTTCTTGAAACGTTTTTTGGAAATACGTGTTTCTTGGAAGAATTCTCCTTCATATGTGTCTTGCTTAATGTGAGGTTCATAATCCTCTTCATTGAGGGGAGGTGGTCTAAAATGTTGTGGCACTTCATAAACGACATCCCAACCTTTCAGATTTGGATCAGTTTGGCAGGCCCACGGTAGATAGAAAACTTGGGTCGCCTGTTGAGCCGTAATATAGACATCGGGAACATCTAAATGGGTGCTTTGTTTTATTTCGACTAGCCCTATATGTTCATGAGTCCTTCTAGTCTCCTTTGGCTGGAACCAATAACATTTGAAGACTACGACGTTCGGTGGGTTTTCACCATAGAATAGAAGTTCATAAATTGCTTCAACTCTTCCATAGTACTCTGTACCTCCTTCACCGATAGCAGAGACACAACAATTTGTATTCTTTAGGTCGGGCATAGATAGCTCTTTGCCAAAGGTACGAAAGCGATACCCGTTGATGTCGTATCTGTCAAATGAACGGACCTTATAGTCAAAACCATTAGCGACTTGTCTCAGCTCGGCGTCCATAGACTCTGAATTAGCCTACAAGTTTAATACGAAAGGATTGTTGTATTAGCCGAAAATAAGACGAAGAAATGAAATGGTCCATTAATGGTAATTAATTACCGTTTGTTTGAACCAAGAGATGAAACCGGGATAGCCGCCTCCATGCTTCGCCAGGAGCTCAAACTCTTCGACGGAATCCTTTTGGATGACCAATCCATCCGAGAATTTGGCGACGTATCGACTATATCAAATATCCAGGAATAAGAGCAGTTCTAAGGAATTACAAGTTGCGAAACAATAATGTACCGACAACTTACTCGATGTATGGCCGCACTTCTTTTAGGTGGTTGAAGATATACAACGAAATGGTCCGCCATTCATCGACATCCAACGCTTTTGCTTTAGAAGCACCGGCTGGTGCGAGCTTCCCTTTGAATAGGCTGAGGTTGGATCGACTTTTTTTTGGGTCGCCATCATTGTACCGAGGCTTCGGATTATGCAAATGACGATTTTTGGCTTTTAGTGTGCTGTCACGAAGTTTGCCGCCTCCTCAGTAATGAATGCCTCGGCCATCGATGCTTCAATTCTACGTTTATTTTTACATTTTGCTCGAAGCGTCTTCTGCATCCTCTCAGTTGCGAAGCACCAACGGTTTTGCACGGGCCCCCCCAATCTTGCCTCGGTCGCGAGATGCAAAATCAAATGCTGCATTGGATTAAAGAAGCCCGGTGGAAAGATCTTCTCTAACTTGCATATCAACTCCGACGCCAACTCTTCCATTTCATCTAGCACGCCAGGCGATAGTTCTTTCGGACAAAGAGAACGGAAGAAATAGCTCAGCTCTGCCAATACTAGCCATTCATCCTCAGGGATAAAGCCACGCAGCATCACTGGCATTACCCACTCAAGCCATATGTGCCAATCATGACTCTTGAGACCAAATATCTTCAGTTTTTCAAGACTCGCTCCCCTCTTTAGATTCGCTGCAGAACCATCGGGGAACATCAACTGCATTTTCACCCACAAGATCATTTCCCTCATAGCCGGCCTTCCAAGATTGAACCATGCCTTTGGCTTTGTCTAGTTCTGCTTTCCTTTCGCTTGTCGCATATTTTGTAACGGTCTATCACATAGAGCCCTCTGATCGATTCTAGCCTTAGGATTATCCTTTGACTTCCCCTCTATGCCGAACAATGTACCAAAAATGGCCTCGGCGATATTCTTTTCAGTGTGCATCACGTCGATGTTGTGTGGGCAAAGGAGGTCTTTGAAGTAAGGCAGATCCCATAAGCATGACTTGTGAGTCCATGCGTGTTCCGTATTATACCCTTTGAAATACCCAGCACGATTTGGATCCAGCTCGAGAGCGTTTAACTGATCCAACATCTGTTGGCCTGTCAACGCGGGTGGTGCAGAGTATTTGACAACTCTACCTTTGATGAAATTCTTCTTGTCTTTTCTGAACTTATGGCGAGGATCCAGGAACTGTCTATGCATGTCCAAGCAAGAATACTTGCGACCCGCCTGCAGCCAACGGAACTCAAGAGCTGCCTTGCATGTGGAGCACGGGAACCTTCCATGCACACACCAGCCAACGAATAGGGCATACGCCGGCAAGTCATGCGTCGAGTACATGTACCACACATGCATTTTGAAGGTTTTTTTGGTAGCGGCGTCGTATGTCTTGATCCCATTATTCCAAGCTTGTGGCAATTCATCCTTAAGCGGCTGCATGTACACATTCATATTCTTCCCCGGATAGTTGGGCCCTAGAATTATCAACGTCAGGAAAATGTTCTTTCTTTTCATAATCTCTCCGGGGGGAGATTGAGTGGAATGACAAATACAGGCCAACAACTGTATTGGGTTGCCGTCATACCAAACACATTGAAGCCATCTGTGCTGATGGCGACTCGAGGATGCCTTGGATCTGCAGCTTTATCGTTATGTAATGCATCGAAGTGCTTCCACGCAAAAGCGTCTGAAGTGTGTACCAACATCTGTTTCCCATCTGCATCTAGTTCGGTTCTTTTGCCCAATTTATGCCATGTCATCTGTCTGGCCATCTCTTCGACCATGAAAAGACGTTGAAGTCTTGGTACGATTGGCATATAGCGAAGAACGTTAACAGGAATTTTTGTCTGCATCTTCTTACCCATACCGTTGTCTACGACAACATACCTGGAAGACTTAAGTACAATAGTTCAAGTCCTCATACTCAAGCCTAAATAAGGCACATACACTCTCACAGGCATCTATCTTCTCATAGGGCATCTTAAGTACAAGGAGAATTTTGTCCGACTGGTACAGGTTTGGAGGCAGTACCTGGCCTTTGGGTAGAAAGCGTCCAAATATTGTCATCATCGCGTCGTAGTATTCTCTGCCCAGGTTGAATTGAGCCTTCAGAGCCATTACTTGCGCGATGGCATCCAGCTGACAAAGCTCAGTGTGCTCGTGGAGAGGACGTTTTGAAGACTCCAACATTTCATAGAATGCCTTTGCAGATTCCTCCATCTCATCGTCCGAATCCCAAGCATCATCAAAGTCTTGCACCATGTCTTCGATCCCGGTACCAAGCTCGTCGGTGCGATGACGAACCACCTTAGCTCTGGCACGTTGGGCAGACTCACCATACAAAGTCCACACCGTATAATTAGGCCTAAAACCCCACTTCTGCAGGTGTTTAACCATTTCACCCTCTGTCTGCCTTTTAAAGTTGTCGCACCGGGGATAGGGACACCATGTTTTTTCCTGGCCAGTTGCAAATGCGGCTCTCACAAACCCCTTGGTATTTGTAAACCATTCTTTGGTCATGTCGTTCTGACTGGTGTGACCGGTGTACATCCACGCACGATCAGTCATCTTGCCTAGCTACTGGACACACAAGAAATATATATATAATTCATCATCTATATTCATCAGTTAATCAAGTTTGTCAGTTTTATTACGTCCATGCAACCTACACGCTAATAGGTTAAGATAGGTCCTAATCCCACCCGAGTATGTGTAGATTGGGTTCGTTTTCCGATGCACTGCTATGGATCCGACGCAGAATTTCGACAGCACCTCCCCGATGTTCTCCTGATACATGTCTCGGTAATAAGCAGAGAGGATGTGTACCCGGAGAACAACAGGGAGGCACTGACGAAATTCTGCATAGGATCCGGAGCAGAGCATACGGGAAAGGAACCCAATCTACACATACTCGGGCTGTCCATGGATAACGTTGGACAATTCGAATGGACGACGGTTATAAATATGCAAAGACATGCATATTTATAGATGTCGCCCTTTCGAATGGGAGACGCATACTGGTCACGCATACTGATGATTGAACACACCTATAGCTAGCACGTTTCATCAGCACGAAGACCGGAACAGAGCAAATTAAGGCGGGAGGAGGAGAAGTCATTTGTGCTCACCCACGAACGCAGGGGCGGAGCTCGTCCAACGCACGGGGAGGTCGTCGAACAACTGCACATTGAAATACACCCGATCAACACAAATATGTTGTTTTTTATAACAAAATCGGAAAATATGTGACCTAACTCATAATTTACAAAACTATGACCCCGTCGGCCTCTGGAAGGCCGAAAAGCACCTTCCCGGTCAACAGGAGGCAGAAGAGGTGACGGGGGGTCGGGAGTCAGTGCCGTCGAGGGACAGTGGCGTCGGGGGTCAGTGGCGTCGGCGGTCGGTGGCGTCGGGGGTTGGGGGTCGGTGGCGTCGGGGGTCGGGGATCAGTGACGTCGGGGGTCGGGGGTCAGTGGCGTCATGTCGGGGTGTCGGGGCATCATGTCGGCGTGTCGGGGCGTCATGTCGGGGTGTCGGTGCGTGTCGGGGTGTCGTGTCGGGGTGTCAGGGTGTCGTGTCGGGGCGTCGTGTCGGGGTGTCGGGGCGTCGCGTCGGTTTTTTTTCTTCTAGGTTTTTCTTTTCTAATAAATAAACCAACTAACCTAAACCTAAACTAACATAATAAACCAACCTAAACCTAAACCTAAACTAACCTAAAACTAAATGTAAACTAACTTAAAAAAACAAAAAAAACAAAAAAAACTCACCTTGGAGGGGCCAGTGGAGGAGGGGGCCGATGGAGGAGGGTGCCGGTGGAGGACGAGGCCGGTGGAGGACGGCCACCGTAGGGAGGACGCCGGCGCGGCGGTGCCGGAGAAGGTCCGCGGGGAGGGGGCGCCGCGGGGAGGTGTCGCGGGGAGGGGGCGGTGGGGAGGGGGCGGTGCGGCGCACGGGCACAGGGTCCGGGGGCAGGCCGGTAGCAGGGGCCGGCGGCGGTGCTGGGCGTAAGGGCCGGAGGTGGGGCTCGGCGGCATCGGGCTGGGCTGGGGAGGCGGTGCGGCGTCGCGGGGAGCGGGCGGCGGGGAGGGGGCGGCGGGGAGGGAGCGGCTGTGCGGCGTCGCGGGCACAGGGGCTGGGGCGGCGGGTGGGGCGTGGGTGAGTTGGTGGCGGAGAGAGAGATCGAGGGGGAGAGAGAGGGGGGAAACGGTTACTTAGGGCCGTTGGGGACGACCGTTAGTTAGCCAGCTCTTTGCCGTCCGCTAGCGGACGGCAAAGAGCACGCAAGCAGACGACAAAGTAGCAGCGGACGGCATCCAGGCCGCCCACCTGACCTAGCCCGCTCAACGGTCCAGTGGGGCCCATCTGGGCTCTTTGCCGTCTGCCTTCAGGCCCTTTGCCGTAGGCTGGTGGACGGCAAAGACTCGGCTGATGGCAAACTGTGTATTTGCCATCCGGCACTCCTGTGCCGTCCGCTTTTCCTAAGCTGACGGCAAAGACCTTCTTTGCCGTCAGCCAGCTGACGGCAAAGAAACGGCAGACGGCAAATGTCCTGATTCCAGTAGTGATACCTTGATAATTTTAGTTAATATTTTAGTTGATTCTTTTTAGTTCATTCTTTTTAACAAATAAATACTTTGATAATTTTAGTTAATATTATTTTGATTCTTTTTAGTTCATTCTTTTTAGTTAATGTTTTAGTTGATTCTTTTTAGTTCATTCTTTTTAGTTAATATTTTAGTTGATTCTTTTTAGTTCATTCTTTTTAACAAATAAATACTTTGATAATTTTAGTTAATATTATACTTAACTGCAGTGATATTGTAGATCAAAGCCATCATCAGAATAGTTGTGGAGAGAAAGTCTTTACTTTTTCTTCGCGTGTGTCCCTTGCTTATTGCGCCGTAACCATGGACAATCTTCATCACATACATCACAATGCTTCAGAAAGCTTGCTAATATCATACTAAATATTCTTACACACAAACCATACTTAAACAGGGACATAATAGAAATAATAGTTCAGATATCCATTACAGAAAGTATTGCCTAATTGAAGATACCAATCCTACTCTTCCGGATTGCAAACCTACTCGTCCGAATCAGGAGACCCCCAAGCACTACATAATAGAGATAAAAGTGTTCGCCATTGCAAACACTACTCGTCGTCCGGATCAGAATACCCCCAAGCAGGAGATACTAGCGGTACGAGGTGGCGCTGCCCATAATTGCAGATTCCAATCCTTCGGTACAACTCGTATGCAACGTACCCATCTATTGCTGCATATTCAATGTTGATAGGGTCAAGTGGGGTATTCTCCCAATGTTGGTGCCCTGACTTGGGGAATTTTGTCTTCATATCAGCGTAGTCCTCGTCGATCAGGGTGGCTGCCATATCAGCCATTGAAGTCTTGTCATGCTCAAGCCTGAACCTGCCCTGAAGATCAATGTGGCATTCAGCTGGTATCTCAATACCCCAGGTGCACCTCATCTTGATCTTGTCATTCGTTATATCAACGCTAGCAAAATATATGCCGCTGCGAAGGAACTCCATGAGTTTTGGACAGTGCTTGTCACTACTGCAACAACAAAATGGAACAAATGTGTTAAATACTGCTGCAGCAAGTATATTTTAGAACAAGTATAATAAGAATCATAGCAAGTTTCCTATTTCCTATGCATTTCCTATCCTATGAATCAAAAGAAGCCCATAAACTATGACATGTTCTCCCACGATGGCCAATATGCAACTACAAGGAAAATTCTTATGCAATTTTCCTATCCTATTCCTATCCTCCTATTCCTATTCCTATGCAATTTTCCTAATCCTCCTATTCCTATGCAATTTTCTATTCCTATGCAATTTTCCTATGAATCAAAGAAAAGCCCCAATTTTCCTATGAATCAAAGAAAAAGCCCCAATTTTCCTATGCATTTTTCCTATGAATCAATGAAACTATGACATGTTCTCGACATTATTCCCAATCCTCCTATTCCTAGGCAATTTTCCTATCCTATGAATCAAAGAAAAGCCCTAATTAAAACTATGACAAGTTTCGTATTATATACCTTGCCCACTGAAAGACCATGACACGTTGCTTGAAACAAAGTTGGACGATGGCAACATCGCGACCATCGGCCGTGTACTCGAGATCAAGGCCCATGAACTAGTGTTTCTCCTCTTGAAGTCATTCCTCGAACATGGAAAGAAAAACCTTCACATTGGCGCTGTCATTCGTGTAGACGACATGGAGATTGGTCGTGCCATGTGCGAGCACCTTCAAGTAGCGAGTGATTGGATTCATGGTGGAGGATGGGGAAGAAGAGAGGAGAGGGAGACGAACAGAATGGAGGCGCTAGTCGTGTTTACTGTAGCGTCACGGTTACTGTAGCGTTTGATCTCGCGCGGAACAACTTGCAAGGCCCGGGAATCGAACGGTTTGGACCTTTAGTCCCGGTTCGAGACACGAGCCGGGACTAAAAGGGCACGCGCCATGCTAACGGTTGCCACCACCCCTTTAGTCCCAGTTCGTGGCTCAAACCGGGACTAAAAATCCCATGTAAACCGGGACTGATGGCCCCCGAGGCTCGGCCGGCGGCCCAGCCTCACGAACCGGGACTGATGCTCACATTAGTCCCGGTTCGTAAGTGAATTGGGATTAATGCCCTTATCCTGGCCTCAACCAAAGCCCTGTTTTCTACTAGTGAGTGCATCCGCTCACGGCTGTAAGAATATTGCGCTTGTTGCACCACTGCTGTTTTCAGCATCTCGATGGCGTTCGTAGCCTCGATCTCAACTGGGGTGTTTGCATGAATAGGGGGTGCTTCCAAATTCCCCCGATGTGTGTGGGCTGGTGAACAACCGGGTTGGATCGAGGTTTAATGGCAGCCGGGTCTGGTGTCTCCTCTGGTGCACCACCTCATAAGCGTCCCGTCGAAGCCCTAACTACCAAACCTCGGCTTTCAAGCGCTCCGACTCATTATGGATACGAGCCTGTAATTCTGCCATCCGGGCATTTTCGCCTTCAATCTCTTGCTGAACCTTGGCCATCTCCGCGCGAAGTTTCACCAATTCCGCGTTACGCTCCTCTTGGTTTTCCATAGTGACAGGATTTTCTAAGAGCTTGGTCATCTCAACCATTAGGTCACTCATAGCTTGAGCCGCCGTCTTGCCTGACCCGCCAGCACCGTTTGTGGTTCCTGCTACCGACGGGTCTTGAGACGCCGTGGTTCCTGGGCAGCTTCTGATTCCGAAAAGCCCCCAAGTCTCCCATCATAGAGGGGATAGATTGACTTGGTGTCTCCCATGGATGACTCGCCGTCGGAGTTGACGGGGGTGTCCTCGCTGCCTGTCGGCTCATCCGGGAGGCTGATTCCTTGGTTGAAACCGATGAAGACGGGACGTCGGCCGACTTGACGCTGGCCGGGTCGGGCGTGCCGAGCCGGCTCGACGATGTCGGTGCAGATGTCTAGCTCAGGTACTAACGCGCCGATTGTGCCGATGAAGACGTGGATCTTGCCGAAGGGGACCCGGTAGCCTAACTCGATTGAGTCGGCCTCGGGGCCCCAGCCTGAATTGTCGATGTAGATCTTGCCACGGCGGCTTTTAGTCATTTGACAAACTACGTAGCTCCCGAACCCTGGAAGAGCTCCCTTCGAGAACTCAATTCCACCGGGCGACAGCCCCACGGTGGGCGCCAACTGTCGTGGTTTTGTCACGGCACATGTCCTCATAGGAGAACTTAGGTTTGAGGTCATCGCCATTGTGTGGCGACTTGAAAGGGTTGATCGGGAACGAGAGATGAGTTTACCCAGGTTCGGCCCCTCCGATGGAGGTAAAAGCCTACGTCCTACTTTGTGTGTTGATTGATGATGGTATCGATTACAAGGGAGCGGAATCGCTTGACCTAGCTATCGATCGATTGTAACTTAAGTTTATTGGCCTCAGGGGCTCGCCTTTATATGCAGGTTGAGGCCCTGGGCTTACAAGAGTCCGGGTCATGCTATAATTCGTGACCTGGTATGTCTCTAACTCGCCTTGCCTTTCAAGCAAGGAAACCGTCTTTGTGACTTTCCGCCTCTTGGGCAGTCACCGTCTTTGTGAACCGGGCCGCCAGACGGCTTACTTGGTAAGCCGCCTTGTCAGTCTTGTCTTCCGCCTCACGGCCCACCTTGAGTATGATCTTCAAGCCGCCACAACCATGACTCGGCCCAATAGGGCGGGTTATACCATGGGGTTATATCCCCAACAACAGGGGTGTTACAAAGTCAAAGGATGGGATTTGGAGGCTCGGGAATTTACGTCGGTGATGGCAGCTTCTGGCGAAGTGAACTCGGCGGCAAGATTTTAGTGAGATCAGTTCTGAGGCAATCAGGGACGTTTCAAGTGGAGTTTTATGGAAAAGAACAACAACAGTGCAACTTTGTTTTTACAGGTGGAGGCATACGTGCGGGGCATGGAATTTATCGATTCGATCATGCTTCCGTTCGGCTAGCTACAGTCCCTGATGAACACATGGTTTGGTGATGGGGATGACAGGTGGGCCATGCTTGTCATCCAGAGAGAGAGAAGAGAGAGGTGCGGCGTTGCTGCTGGCCATTGGATTAAAATGAAATTTGATGCGCGACTGCTTCCCGTACCGATTCGGCCAAAAAAGGAAGATGGCCATGGGCCGACTCGGGCCGCTGCACTACGTTCATGTGCCACGGATAGGAAATGGGATGGCCACTGTGCAGCATGGATGAACAGTACTACCTGGCTATTAAATATTCTAATAAACAATAAATGTAGTTGGTTAAACAAAATACCAATACACTTCCAAAAATACCAGAAAAAACCACAAAAATACCAATTCACTAATATGGAGCATAGGAAAAATATTTCCAGCCCTGATGCAATTTTGGAAAATCATTTTATGCAATAAGATATATTATGAGCTTTATATTAATTCCCTAAAATACTTTAGGGTTTATATAATTCTCAAAAATATTCTTATAAACTCCAATTAATACGCTAACCATTATCAACTTTGTTTAACAGGGGAGAAGTCATATTATCCCCTCTCATTTATTTTACTTAAGTTGAATAATGATTTGAATATTCTAGAAAAATCCAAAAATGCATGGAAATAATGATATGCGTATGAATGATTCTATTAACATCGAAATTTGGAAATTGGGATGTTACAATACTACCCCCTTAAGATGAATCTCGTCCTCGAGATTTGGGTTTGCTAGCAAAAATGTGTGGGTGATCTAGCCTCAAGTCTTCCACTTGTTCCCAAGTAGCCTATTCCTCTGAATGATGATTCCACTGGACCTTGCAAAACTTGATTGTCTTGGTGCGAGTAACTCTTTCTGTTATTTCCTGAATCTTAACAGGCTTCTCCTTATATGTCAAACCACTCTATAACTGAATTGCCTCAAGTGGCACAGTATCTCTCAAAGCAATATATGCCATCTCTGCATGACACTTCTTCAGCTAGTATACATGAAACAAATCAAGAACTCCTGACAAAGCTTCTGGCAACTCTAGCTGATAAGCTACCTCTCCTCTGCGCTCCCAGATCTTATAAGGCCCCATGAAATGTGGTGCTGGCTTGCATTTCATTCCAAACCTCTTAATTCCACGAAGTCCTGAAACTCTAAGGTACACTCTATCTCCTTCCTCACAACAAACATCGTTATGCTTTGCATCTGCCCAGCTCCTCTATCTAGACTGTGCTATCTTCAGCTTGTCATGAATCAACTTGACCTTCTCATCAGCATCTTTGATAAGATCAGGTTCAAATAACTGGCGTTCTACAACCCCATCCCATAAAAATGGTGTCCTGCACTTTCTACCATATAGTACCTCAAAGGGACCATCTTCATGTTGGGTAACGCAGCAAAATACAAAAAAATTCTGAACTACGAACACGCCCAGGATCACTAGCGAGATGTATACAAGGTTTGATCAGATCATTACCAACTCATAAAGAAGCGGAAGTAGAGTCGGTGAAGATCATCAGTGTAGATACCCGTAGCTAGGGTTTTACAACCTCCCAACTGGGACGATTATCTTCCTCGGATAGCTCCTCGAACGGTCCGTTGGACAGCCCTTCGGGAGGCTCTCAGACAGAACCTCGGACTGTCTCTCGAACTAAGATCAAAACTATGACCTCTCTACCAGGTTGCGCACATCCGGTATCAACTATCCAAGAGGGCTTCGCCATCCAGAACTAGGCCCTACCAGAGACTAGACAATCTTTCGGTAACATGAACTATTTCATGGAGGGAGAGAAAGAATGGAAGATCATTGCATGCCTTTTGTCGAGCGAAACTTGAGGAAAATGGAGATCCCTCTCCACCTCTATATATAGTGGGAGCAAGGGGTAGAGGGTTGGCAAAAACGACCAAAAGGGAGCTTGGATATTTTCCACCAAAAGCCTCAAAATGGGGGAAAGGGGAGCTCCATGGAGGAGCTCCTCTTTGGCCCGGCCACACATGTGTGGGCTGCCTTGTGGGGGGCCCCACCTCCCCCATGTCATCCTCCACAACTTTTAGGGAAAGCCCCAAAAGGTGGCTTTCCAAAAAGCCACCAAAAGTGGGTGTACCCTAATAGTGTTGCATGTATCATCATCCCACGATTCATGAGATCTTGTCCCCTCAAACTGGGACAAGATTTTCTGCGACCGTTTTATGAGAAAAAAATCCGAAAGGTCCAGAACATTTCAAGTACGATGTTTTTATCTCCGAAACATTTCCGGTTACTCCAAAACACTTCCGGTTTTCACACCGAAACTTTTTCGTCGTATCTGAATTTGTTTTGGAGACTTTCTCTCGGACTCCTTGTCTATTACTCAGTAGATAGATGACCCTTAAGTGTGTGACCCTGTAGGTTCTATGAAGTATAGACATGACCGGAACTCTTTCCGATCAATGATCAATAGCGAAAGCATGGACATCCATATTGATCCCTATACCCACACGAATGAATATTCGAGTGAACCTGCAGTTACAGCTTGTTCACTATTCCAGTTTCCTCATTACCAGTTTTGTTCTCTTTTCTCGTTCCCGCGTTCTGGCATCCCGGTGATCAAATCACACTGTGTCTGGCCAGACGAAGATGGATACCGTAACACCGAGAGGGCCCGAAGAATATCTCTCCATCGCCGGAGGACCAAATCCCAATCTTGAGCTATCAAGTCCCTTGTCGTACTTTTCCATGAACCCGTAAGCCAAACGTAATAGCCACCCTTTTACAGATGACGTTTAACAAACCCCAAAGTTCATGAAGCAAGTATGAAGGAACCAGATACTCTCATGGTCTAAGGAATTATGCAAACGCTTAACTTTCTCTGTGTTATTAACCATTAACTTGTGACAATGGTATCTCGTAGCATAACAACAATTGGGTCGAGTCAACACAAGTCTTCTTCTAACATTGTGTCCTCAAAGTTGTGGGCATAGTCATGCACTAGTAGAAAACGGGGCTTTGGTTCTAGGACGATCGGAGCAATAGTCCCGGTCGCGTTACGAACCGGGACTAATGTGAGCATTAGTCCCGGTTCGAGCGGCTAGGACGCCGGCCGAGGCTTGGCAGGCATCAGTCCCGGTCAGAATCGGACCTTTAGTCCCAGTTCTAGACACCAACTGGGACTAAAGGGGTTGCGGCAGGCGCGACACTCGTTAGTCCCGGTTTGTGTCTGGAACCGGGACTAAAGGTCTGTCTTCAGTCCCGGATTTAGACACCAACCGGGACTAAAAAGTTGCCTATATATACCCTCGACCCTGCCCGTCCTCTCCTTTGTTTTTTCCTCATATATAGAAGGTGGGAGGTGTGTGTTTGTTTTCCCTTCCTATGCAAAAGAGGTGTTCGATGAAATGCCGGTGAGCATGATGCCACTTGAGTTCACAAAACAAACATGATATGAGGTGCCCGAGCCACACTTAAGCTTTCTCCTCTTTCTTGCCCGAGCCACACAATCCATTCTTCTCCTCTGGCCCTGTCCCCGTCCCCATCCCCATCCTCACCGCCGTCGATCGCCCGCGCCGATCTCGTCGCCGGCACCACCATAGTGAGCCACTTATTCTTATCTTTAAAAAAAATCTTACTTGTATGTTTTAGATGGTTACTTGTATAATTTTCTTACTTGTATTATTGTTTGTTATTATATAGTGCCATGGTTTTGATATCCGCCCCCGTCGGCTCTCGTCCGGTCTATGATTCGGATGTCGTATATTATCTTTTATAACTATTTGTTTCATTTAGTTTTTATGACAATTATGCCGACTAACTTGACATAGATATTTTTACGTAGCAGGTATGTGAACCGGAAATTCCAACCGACCCTTTTGTCGAGAGGTTAAATTTAGTTGAAAAAGAAAACAATTATTTGAAAGAAAAATTGAAAAGAATTGAAGAAGAGAGAAGATGAAATTGGAGTTGCATGTTGCCGATGTCGTTGATCTACACAAGATCCAGATGGACGCAGTGCGCTTGAAGATTAGAAAGATTAGAAAATTGTTACCTTAGTTGCGATTTTACTGTTTCAATGTATGTTGTTGGATCAATTGTTACCTTAGTTACGATTTTAATCGCATTTGTTGTTGCATTTAAATGTTTTACATAGTTGTATTAGTTTCAATGTATGTTTTAGATGCTCCGGATAATGGTATGTTGTTTTATGAGAACTATGTATGTATGAACTTTATGTATTTATTTTTGCACTAATAACATTTGATCACTATTAATTTTGTCATTTCTCTATTCATGATGTTCTGTAATGGCTTTTGATATACTTAATTATATAATGCAGATGAACCGGCAATCGATGTACGGTGACCGATGCACTGCCGAGTACATTACGGGCCTGCATAATTTTATCGATGTGGCTGAGGCAAACAGTCAGAATAGTTTTATGTATTGTCCATGTGTTGGCTGTGAGAATACGAAGGACTACTCTTCCTTGAGAACCCTTCACTTCCACCTGCTTAAGTCCAGTTTCATGCCCCACTATAATTGTTGGACCAAGCACGGAGAAAGAGGGGTTATGATGGAAGAGAATGAAGAAGAAGAGGATGATGACAACTATCCTATGTTCCCTGAGTACGGTGATACTGCAACGGGGGAAGCTGAAGATCAAGAGGCACCAGATGTGCCCACTGATGATCTTCGCCGGGTCATTGTTGATGCACAGAGAGAATGCGAAAGTGAAAAGGAGAAGTTGAAGTTCGATCGCATGTTAGAGAATAACAAAAAACGGTTGTACCCAAATTGCGAGGATGGCAACACAAAGCTCGGTACCACACTAGAATTGCTGCAATGGAAGGCGGAGAACGGTTTATCTGACAAGGGATTTGAGAAGTTACTGAAAATAATGAAGAAGAAGCTTCCAAAGGATAACGAATTGCCTGACAATATGTACGAAACAAAGAAGGTTCTCTGCCCTCTAGTATTAGAGGTGCAGAAGATACATGCATGCCCTAATGACTGCATCCCCTACCGCGGTGAGGAGTACGCGAATATGAATGCATGTCCGGTATGCGGTGCATTGCGTTATAAGATCAGACGAGATGACCCTGGTGATGTTGACGGTGAGCGCCCCCGGAAGAGGGTTCCTGCGAAGGTGATGTGGTATGCTCCTATAATACCACGGTTGAAACGTCTGTTCAGAAATAAAGAGCATGCCAAGTTGTTGCGATGGCACAAAGAAGACCGTAAGAAAGATGGAATGTTGAGAGTACCCGCTGATGGGTCGTAGTGGAGAAAAATCGAGAGAAAGTGGCCGGAGTTTGCAGACGACGCAAGGAACTTATGGTTTGGTTTAAGTGCAGATGACATTAATCCTTTTGGGAGCAGAGCAGCAATCATAGCACCTGGCCTGTGACTCTATGTATCTACAACCTTCCTCCTTGGTTGTGCATGAAGCGGAAGTTCATTATGATGCCATTCTCATCCAAGGCCCTAAGTGATGACACACAAGTGTAGGCGGTCAATCGTAGTTCTTTCAATAAGTAAGAGTGTCGAACCAAACAAGGAGCAGAAGGAAATGACAAGCCGTTTTCAGCAAGGAAATCTCTGCAAGCACTGAAATTGTAGGTAACACGTAGTTTGATAGCAAGATAATTGGTAACGAGCAAGTAACGGTAACGATGAATAAAGTGCAGCAAGGTAGCCCAATCCTTTTGTGGCAAAGGACAGGCCAAAATGATCTTTTATAATAAGCAAAGTGTTCTTGAGGGTACACGGGAATTTCGTCTAGTCACTTTCGTCATGTTCGTTTGATTTGCATTCGCTACTTTGATAATTTGATATGTGGGTGGACCGGTGCTTGGGAGCTGTTCTTACTTGAACAAACCTCCCACTTATGATTAACCCCCTCGCAAGCATCTGCAATTACAAGAAAAGTATTAAGATAAAATCTAACCATAGCATTAAACATCTGGATCCAAATCAGCCCCTTACTAAATAGCGCATAAACTAGGGTTTAAGCTTCTGTCACTCTAGCAACCCATCATCTAATAACTACTCCACAATGCATTCCCTTAGGCCCAAAGATGGTGAAGTGTCATGTAGTCGACGTTCACATGACACTACTAAGGGAATAAGAACATTCATATCATCAAAATATCAAACACATATCAACTTCACATGATTACTTGCAACATGACTTCTCCCGTGCCCTCAAGAACAAAAGTAACTACTCACAAATGATATTCATGCTCAAGATCAGAGGGGTATTAAATAGCATAATGGATCTGAACATATGATCTTCCACCAAATAAACCATATAGTGATCAACTACGTAATGCAATCAGCAGTACTTCCCCAATCTTGGTATTTAACCGCCCCGCAGCCCCCTTCTTCCTTCCCCAATATTCTCCACTCGCGATGTTGCAGTCCTGCCCCGACGCCGAACAACTACACACCGCCGGGAGGTGGCCGCGATGCCCTGCCCCGACAACGAACGAACACACGCCGCCGCCAGGCTGCCGCGACGCCCTCGCCGTCGCCCTGCCCCAACACCCTGCCCCGACGCCCCCGCTCCTCACCTCCTCGCTGTGAGCCCCGCCGTTTCGATGCCCTCCTCCTCCTATCCCCCCCTGCTGGCCAACGCCAACGCCGACGCGGACCCCGACGCCACCCGCGCTGCTGGCCGACGCCGACCCCGACGCCGCCCGCGCTCTGCTGCTCGACGCCGCGCTATATATTTTTTGGGTATAACTTCGGTGGAATTTTTGCTGATGTCAGCATTTTTTTTGTTAAACATGCATCGTTGTGCTCTTTCTTCCATCCACGTTTAAAAAAGAAAGGAGGACTCAAGAGTGAGGGTGATCAAAGTATTTAAGAAATTGTTCGGATCTATTGCTTACAAACCTAACGATTAATATTTAGCACAGTCCTTAAGAAATATATTCATCTTGGATTAAGAACCTAATGTGTATTTGGGAAAAGGTTCAATATTATTTATACTAGCAAACTTGCTCGTGCGCTGCACCGAGAGAAAAAAAAGTAGCACACGCCCGTTACTTGTGTCACCGATTATTCTTCTTCCTAACCTCCTGACGGTGGCCGTGGTGTCCATCTAAACTTGTATTGTGGATGTTAATATTTTGTAATGATTATTCTAAACTTGCATATAAGGTATGAAAACATATTGAATGATAATTCTAAACTTATATTGTCATCGACGATCGGCGGTGAGGAGTCCCTGATGATCGCCGGTGAGGAGTCCCCGATGATCGCCGGAGGAGTCCCCGACGATCGCCAGAGGAGTCTCCGACGATCGCTGGTGAGGAGTCCCAGACGATCGCCGGAGGAGTCCCTGACGATCGCTGGTGACGAGTCCTCACCGTTTCGTTCCGGTAGAACCGTAACTCCGATCGAGACGTTCTTTATATGCATTTGTTTCTATTTCTCTTGTAGATTATGTATTGCCATCATCATACATGTTAAAATAAATAAACTTGCTGTTCTGTCCAGAATACTAAAACTGTATAAAATGCATATGAAATAACTTGCAAGTGATTACAGAAACTATGGATCTAGAACATGCCAGAGACGTAGAACAAGAAGACATGTTGGAGGAAATGATCCGAGAAGGAGATGATGATATCGCCACTCAGTTTCTGAATGACTCCGGTGAGGGGAATGGACGGCTCCGGTGAGAGAATGGAGCGAGAAGATGACGGCTTCGGTGTTGGAACCTTAACTATTACAGAGTCCGGCGAGGTTTATATATTAATTAAGCCTCTGCTGACTAGATGCATTAATTGCTTTGTATATACATATATTAACACTTCTTTGTTCTTTTAGCCCTCTGGATCGAGCCAATCTTTGATAAAGAAACATGGTCCAAAAAAAAGTTGGACTCTAATGAAAGGTTCAAGATCGAAGAAGTCGCTGCAGATGGCAAACCGATTGCTCCCAGGCGGAACGCAGATGCATCGTAAGTCAGTGCGGAGTTGTTGTTAGGGACAGCGTCCCAATCTCCATTCAAGAATGGTATAAGCCAAAGGCGGATGGTGGAATTACTTATGTCAAAGATAAATGTAAAGAAGTGCTTTGGAATACGCTCATGACAAATTTCACCCTACCGCCAGAGGTGGAATGAAATAACCCAGTTATATAGCGAAAAGTCAAGTCGTGGGCTCTTAAGAAAATTCTGTAACTGGAAGAAAAGATTGAACCAAGACTATGTCCGGAAAGATAAGACTCCATCATTCACCGGAGCACACGAGAAGTTAAAAGATCACTGGGACGTATTTGTGAAGTATAAGAAATCGGATGAAGCTAAGAAAATGTCAGAAAGAAATAAGATAAATGCTTCAAAGAAAGAATATCACCATGTTACGGGGTCAGGTGGCTACAAGGTTGCCAGGCCTAAGTGGGAGAAAATTGAGAATGACCGGATTGCTAAAGGGATCAATCCAGAGCCATTGCCGTGGATCGAACTTGCAAGGACTTGGTTCTACGGGCATGGGGGAACGTTGAACCCAGTAACAGGGAAATGTATTTATACAAATGAGCAACTTGCAACACCCGTAAAAGCCTTTCAAGATGCAATGAAGGACGTGCAGGACGGGAAGTTCATTCCCGATAGAGAGAACGACGAGCTGACATGCGCCCTCGGGAATGCTAAACACAGTGGACGAACACGAGGGACATCAGGCTCTGTTCCGTGGAAGGTTCGGTTTCCCGACAACAGTGACACCTATAGAAGCCGAGCGAGAAAGAAGAAATAGGAAGTAGACCGGCTGCAGAAGGTAGAAGAAAAAATAGAGTTGCAGCAGAAACAAATAGAGGCACTAACCAGCCAGCGAGCTACCTGCCAATCTCAGCTGCACGAAGATCCTGCATTTGATACTGTTGCATGCCCACCATCTCAGAGGAAAAGCAGCGTGGCTTCCACGGAGCTCGTTCGGCCCACAGATGATATCACGGCTCCTCGCTACGCCGTGGATGATATCACGCAGAGGGAACATTGTGATCTACATGCGAAATGCATGAACATATCTGTGAAGGTGGCGGTCGGCTTTGCCTTACCTCTTGTACCTGATGGAACTTACCATTGCTCTCCGATTCCAGATGGCTATGCTGTTGTCGGGGTGGATGAAGTTATCAACGGATTTGAGCAGCTGCAGCTTGAATTCCCTACAGGTGAAGGGGAAACTGCACTGGGAGATGCCATAAGGACAACCATTCTATGGAAAGAGGAACACATCGTGCTTCCACATTGGATGCCGCGTCAGCAGACTCCGCCTCGACGTCAGCAGACTCCGCCGGAGGAGGCCCCTCAACAGAGTCCTCATAGTAGCAATCCAACTCTATCTCCACCGCCTCAGCTGTCTCCGCCGCATCAGCAGACTCCGTCGGAGAAGGCCCCTCAGCTGCCTCCGCCTCAATGTCAGCAGACTCCGCCGGAGGAGGCCAGTCAGTAGACTCCGCCTCAACGTCAGCAGACTCCGCCTCCTCCGCCGCCTCACCACCGGCGGAAGAGAGCCGCCGCTCCGGCGGCTACTAGTACAACTGGGAAGAAATCCAGGGCAGATACAAGCATCAAGAAGGCTCCTGCCAAGTTACCATATAAATTGACTGATGGGGAAACCAAGAAGGTCGTGGATGCCGATGTGAAACGCCAGCTTGCACCGGACCGGCCCGATCCAAAGGAGAAAATAGATCCGTCAAAAGTGAAGCGCTGTATAGAAAACCTTACGCGGCCACCACCGCCTCCGCTGCTATAAGACTATGACCGGTCTATTGTAAATCATATAGTGAACACACGAAGCGGTCGGGAAGCAGTACCAGTAGTGCAACTGGGAAAACAATTCCCCAGCTCGGCGAACAGAAAAACCAATCATGCCCCCCGCTCAAGGTGTTTACCAATATCGATTGTGCTGCGGAGGTAGAGGGCCATGTTATTGGTTTCACTCTTGCTCAATTGTTAGGCGATGAGGTAAAGTACCCCATGGCTGCGTTAGCATACAAATACCACTACGGGAAGCCTCTCGTCAGACCTGACGAGGTTCGGCATCTAAAAATAAAAATGCGAAGATTTCATGCATGACTGGTACCTGGAGGCCTCAAAGGTAGGGAGCAACTGTCTCATTGTGGGAATTAGAGATGAGCATTACTTCAATGGAGACGAGGAGATGTATGATCTAAAGATTTAATAGCAATATCTAAAGATATACCTTCATGCACTCACCTCCCCGGCAACGGCGCCAGAAAAGAGCTTGATGTCTACTAGGCAACCTTCATCTTGTAGACTCGTGTTGGGCCTCCAAGCGCAGAGTTTTGTAGGACAGTAGAAAATTTCCCTCAAGTGGATGACCTAAGGTTTATCAATCCGTGGGAGGCATAGGATGAAGATGGTCTCTCTCAAACAACCCTGCAACCAAATAACAAAGAGTCTCTTGTGTCCCCAACACAATCAATAGAATGGTAAATTGTATAGGTGCACTAGTTCGGCGAAGAGATGGTGATACAAGTGTAATATGGATGGTAGATATAGGTTTTTGTAATCTGAAAACATAAAAACAGCAAGGTAGCAAGTAACAAAAGTGGGCAAAAACGGTATTGCAATGCGTGGAAACAAGGCCTAGTGTTCATACTTTCACTAGTGCAAGTTCTCTCAACAATAATGACATAGTTGAATCATATGTAAATCCCTCACATGCGACCAAGAGTTCACTCCAAAGTGACAAATAGCGGAGAACAAACGAAGAAATTATTGTAGGGTACGAAACCAACTCAAAGTTATCGTTTCCGATCAATCTTATGAGCTATCCCTATAAGCGTCACGAACAACCCTAGAGTTCGTACTAAAATAACACCTTAAGATACACAGCAACCAAAACCCTAATGTCACCACAAGTACCCATGGGCTTGATTATACGATATGCATCACACAAATTCAGATTCATCATGTTCAATCCAACACAAAGAACTTCAAAGAGTGCCCCAAAGTTTCTACCGGAGAGTCAAGACGAAAACATGTGCCAACCCCTATGCATAGATTCCCAAGGTCACCAAAACATACATCAAGTGGATCAATAGAACATCCCATTGTCACCACGGATATCCCATCGCAAGACATACATCAAGTGTTCTCAAATCCTTAAAGACTCAATCCGATAAGAAAACTTCAAAGGGAAAACTCAATTCATCACAAGAAGATAGAGAGGGGAAAACTTGATATGATTCATCTATATTAAAAAAGCTCGTGGTACATCAAGATCGTGTCATCTCAAGAACATGAGAGATAGCGATCAAACACATAGTTACTGGTACATACCCTCAGCCCTGAGGGTGAACTACTCCCTCCTCGTCATGGAGACCACCGGGATGATGAAGATGGCCTCCGGTGATGGTTTCCCCCTCCGGCAGGGTGCCGGAACGGGCTCCCGATTGGTTTTTCGTGGCTACAGAGGCTTGCGGCGGTGGAACTCCCGATCTAGGTTTCTTTCTGGGGGTTTCTCGATTTATAGTAGTACTTGGTGTTGGAATCACGTCAGGGGAGTGCTCGAGGGGCCCACAAGCCAGGGGAGCTCGCCCTAGGGGGGGGCGCCCCTAGGCTTGTGGCCTCCTTGGGACTCCTGGTTGGTATCTTTTTGATATGGTATTTTTTATATTTTCCAAAAATATTCTCCGTAAATTTTCAGCCCAATCCGAGAACTTTTATTTCTGCACAAAAACAACACCACGGTAGCTCTGCTGAAAACAGCGTCGGTCCGGGTTAGTTCTAATCAAATCATACCAAAATCATATAAAATTATTGTAAACATGGCATGAATACTTCATAAATTATAGATACGTTGGATACGTATCAGCATCCCCAAGCTTAATTCCTGCTCGTGCTTGAGTAGGTAAATGATAAATGAAATAATTTATGAAGTGTGAATGCTAGCTACATTTTTATCATATTCTTTTCTTCTTTGTATAGCATGGACATTTGGACTTGTAAATGATTCAAAGCAATAGTCTAGTTTTAACATAATGACTTCAATACTCAAGCATGTCAACAAACAACCATGTCTTTCAAAATATGAACACTAAAGAAAGTTATCCCTAGCCCGTCATGCTTAATCATTGATCCATTCATGAAACACACTCAAATATTAGATATGCCCAATGCTCAAGTACGATCATAGTGCCCCTAGTTGGTGCTTATATGAGAAGATGGAGACTCAAAGCAAAATAAAAATTGCATAAAGTAAATAGATATGCCCTTTGCAGAGGGAAGTAGGGATTTGTAGGGGTGCCAGAGCTCAAGGTTTAAATTGAGAGAGAAAAATATTTTGAGTGGCATGCTTTTCCTGTCAACGAAAACAACAAAGTAGCTCACAATACTTTCCATGCTAGATACATTATAGGCGGTTCCCAAACAGAATGGTAAAGTTTTTACTCCCCCTCCACCAATCAATCACACTCCACGGCGAGCCGAATCCACGGGTACCGTCCATACAAACAACAATCCTGGGGGAGTTTTGTTTCATTATATTTTGATTTGATTTTTGAGCATGGAACTGGGCATCCCGAATACCAGCCACTTTCTCGTGAATGATAGTGAGTCAACACATATCATGAGAATAACCCACCTAGCATGGAAAAATAGTGGATACTCCCCACCGTTTCATGAGCGGTACGGGCACACAAAAGAGAAAATTTATTTTGAAGATTTAGAGATGGCACATACAAATTTGCTTGGAACGGCATGGAAATACCGCATATAGGTAGGTATGGTGGACTCATAAGGCAAAACTTGGTTTAAGGATTTTGGATGCACAAGTAGTATTTCTACTTAGTACAAATGGAGGCTAGCAAATCGATCGGGAAGCAACCAAACCAAGAAACGAAAATTCACATAAGTGAGCATTGAACATAACTAACACCGAATAATGAACCACAAGTAGGATGTAACTTCATTGCATAACTATTGACTTTCGTGCATGCATAGGGAATCACAAACCTTAACACCAATATTCCTACTAAAGCATAATAACTCACTAACATGACTCACATATTACTATCATCATGTTTCAAAACTATTACAAGGAATCGAGTTTAATTTGTCCCATGATCTTCATGAATTTTTTTATTATATCCTAGTTGGATATCTATCATTTTGCGACTAGTTTCATATATTGCCATTGCTTTTTGGCAAGCTCAAACAAATTTAAGTGAAGTACAAGAGCATAAAGATGTCATCTCTCAAAAAGATATAAGTGAAGCATGAGAGGAAATGACAAGCTACTCTCAAAATATATAAGTGAGGATCAATGAGTAGTCAAACAATTAAGTAGCTATGTGAGGACTCTCTCATCTAAGAATTTCAGATCTTAGGCATTTTATTAAACAGCAAACTAAACAAAAATTGAACTCCAAGAATAGCACGCATCATGTGAACGAATAATTTTTTTGGCTCAACATAGGCTAACCGATAGTTGACGAAGAGAGATGGGATGCGTAGCATCCCCAAGCTTAGATGCTTGAGACTTCTTGAAATATTTACTTGGGGTTCCTTGGGCATCCCCAAGCTTGAGCTTTTGTATCTTCTTCAATCCTCTCAAATCATGGTTTCACCTATTCGCAAAAACTTCATCCACACAAAACTCAAAAAGAACTCCTGAGAAAGGTTAGTACACATAAGAATAAATCAACACTTAATGTACTGCCAAGACAAGTTGCACAATAATTATAAAACATCATCTACTGTTTACTATCATTTCCACAATTTATATCTACCAATATAAGCTATGGAAACTATAGGATAAGTAGATAACAAAACTATGGCAGCAATCTGTCCAAACAGAACAGTCTGTAGCAATCTATTAAACCAATGTACTTCTGTAACTCAAAAAATTATGAAAATTTAGGACATGCTAAATAATTTATATGACATCACTGTGTAAAAATTTCAGAAACTTTCCACGTCCAGTAAAATATGAAAATTCAAACACTACAGCAAAAGTTTCTGTTCTTACACAGCACACATCAAAACATGCAATGCAAGCATCCTAAGAGAATTCTTGGAACTTTTTATTGAAAAACAAGATTACAAATAAATCCTAACAGAGAACAACAAAATAAATTGACGCTCCAAGCAAAACTCATATTATGTGACGAATAAAAATATAGCTCCAAGTAAGATATACCGATAGTGTTGAAGACGAAAGAGGGGATGCCTTCCGGGGCATCCCCAAGCTTAGGCGCTTGAGTCTTCCTTGGATATTACCTTGGGGGTGCATTGGGAATCCCCAAGCTTAGGTTCTTGTCACTCCTTATTCTCCTCATATCGGTGTCTCACCCAAAACTTGAAAACTTCAATCACATAAGACTTAACGGAACTTCGTGAGATGGGTTAGTGTAATAAAGATAAATCATTCACTTAGGACTGTCAAGACAAGATTCATAATTGTTCCCACATGGTACCTACTGTATTATATCATTCCCATAATTTATATCACTGAATATAAGCTATGGGAACACTAAAACAAGCAAACTATGCATGCAAAACAGAATCTGTCAAAAACAGAACAGTCTGTGAAGATCTGTAGTGTAACTATACTTACCTGTCTCTAAAAATTCTGAAAAATTAGGAAAACCTGAAGAATTTGTATATAAAGACTGTGTAAAAATTTCAGAGCATTATAACGCTCCAGTAAAAAATGAAATTCCTGTACTGGAGTCAAAAGTTTCTGTTTTGGTTCAGCATCAATTCTACTCATCTTGTGAGTCATCCCAAAGGCTTTACTTGGCACTTTATTGAAATAAAAGGCACAAAACATGATTACTACAGTAGCTTAATCATGTGAACACACAAGAACAGAAAGTATAAGTGTTGGGTTGTCTCCCAACAAGCGCTTTTCTTTAATGCCTTTTAGCTTGGCATGATGATTTCAATGATGCTCACATAAAAGTAAAGAATTAAAACATAAAGAGAGCATCATGAATCCCATGACAAGCACATTTTCGGTCTAACCCACTTCCTATGCATAGGGATTTTGTGATCAAACAATTTATGGGAGCAAGAGTCAGCTAGCATAGGAAGGCAAAACAAGCATAACTTCAAAAGTTTGAGCACATAGAGAGGAAACTTGTTATTATTGCAATTCCTACAAGCATATGTTCCTCCCTCATAATAATTTTCAGTAGCATTCTTTTCATGATCTACAAGCATAGAAATTTTGTCAGTCTCCACATAAGCAATTTTCTTCTCATCAATAGTAGTGGGAGCAAACTCAACAAAATAACTATCATGTGAAGCATAATCCAATTGAAAATTAAAATCATGATGACAAGTTTCATGGTTATCATTATTCTTTTTAGCATACATGTCATCACAATAATCATCATAAATAGGAGGCATGCCATCATCATAATAAATTTGCTCATCAAAAATTGGGGGACTAAACAAATGATCTTCCTCAAACATAGCATCCCCAAGCTTGTAGCTTTGCATATCATTAGCATCATGAATATTCAGAGAATTCATACTAGCAATATTGCAATCATGATCATTACTCAAAGATTTAGTGCCAAACATTTTAATAACTTCTTCTTCTAACACTTGAGCAAAATTTTCCTTTCCATCATTTTCACGAAAGACATTAAAAAGATGAAGCATATGAGGCAACCTCAATACCATTTTTTTTGTAGTTTTCTTTTATAAAACCAAACTAGTAAAAAACAAGAGACTAAAAGATTTAATTGCAAGATCTAAAGATATACCTTCAAGCACTCACCTCCCCGGCAACGGCGCCAGAAAAGAGCTTGATGTCTACTACGCAACCTTCTTCTTGTAGACTCGTGTTGGGCCTCCAAGCGCAGAGTTTTGTAGGACAGTAGCAAATTTCCCTCAAGTGGATGACCTAAGGTTTATCAATCCGTGGGAGGCGTAGGATGAAGATGGTCTCTCTCAAACAACCCTGCGACCAAATAACAAAGAGTCTCTTGTGTCCCCAACACACCCAATACAATGGTAAATTGTATAGGTGCACTAGTTCGGCGAAGAGATGGTGATACAAGTGTAATATGGATGGTAGATATAGGTTTTTGTAATCTGAAAATATAAAAACAGCAAGATAGCAAGTAACAAAAGTGAGCAAAAACGGTATTGCAATGCGTGGAAACAAGGCCTAGGGTTCATACTTTCACTAGTGCAAGTTCTCTCAATAATAATGACATAGTTGAATCATACGTAAATCCCTCACGTGCGACAAAGAGTTCACTCCAAAGTCACAAATAGCGGAGAACAAACGAAGAAATTATTGCAGGGTACGAAACCACCTCAAAGTTATCTTTTCCGATCAATCTGATGAGCTATCCGTTTCGCAAAAAAAATCTTATGAGCTATGCATATAAGCGTCACGAACAGCCCTAGAGTTCGTACTAAACTAACACCTTAAGATACACATCAACCAAAATCCCAATGTCACCACAAGTACCCATGGGCTTGATTATACGATATGCATCACACAAATTTCAGATTCATCATGTTCAATCCAACACAAAGAACTTCAAAGAGTGCCCCAAAGTTTCTACAGGAGAGTCAAGACGAAAACATGTGCCAACCCCTATGCATAGATTCCCAAGGTCACGGAACCCGCAAGTTGATCACCAAAACATACATCAAGTGGATCAATAGAGCATCCCATTGTCACCACGGATATCCCATCGCAAGACATACATCAAGTGTTCTCAAATCCTTAAAGACTCAATCCGATAAGAAAACTTCAAAGGGAAAACTCAATTCATCACAAGAAGATAGAGAGGGGAAAACTCCATATGATTCGTCTATATTAATAAGGCTCGCGGTACATCAAGATCGTGTCATCTCAAGAACACGAGAGAGAGAGATCAAACACATAGTTACTGGTACAAACCCTCAGCCCCGAGGGTGAACTACTCCCTCCTCGTCATGGAGACCGCCGGGATGATGAAGATGGCCTCCGGTGATGGTTTCCCCATCCGGCAGGGTGCCAGAACGGGCTCCCGATTGGTTTTTCGTGGCTACAGAGGCTTGCGGCGGTGGAACTCCCGATCTAGGTTTCTTTCTGGGGGTTTCTCGATTTATAGGAGTACTTGGCGTTGGAATCATGTCAAGGGACACTCCCAGCTCACGTCAGGCGCCCCCTAGGCTTGTGGCCTCCTCGGGACTCCTCTCCGGTATCTTTTTGCTCCGGTATTTTTTATATTTTCCAAAAATATTCTCCGTAAATTTTCAGCCCATTCCGAGAACTTTTATTTCTGCACAAAAACAATACCACGGTAGCTCTGCTGAAAACAGCGTCAGTCCGGGTTAGTTCTAATCAAATCATACCAAAATCATATAAAATTATCGTAAACATGGCATGAATACTTCATAAATTATAGATACGTTGGAGACGTATCAATGTACACTGAATTTGATGAAATATTTCAGTTATACAATCAAGACGCTATCGACAAATCTATCGTCAGTTGCTATTGTTTGTAAGTATCATTTCTGTAATTAAGTCTCTAGATCAGCTCGTTCATTGCATGTATAATTATCCTCACTATATTATGCCGGAAGAAGAACCTCGAAATCAAAATAGGACAAATCTATGACATTGGGTTCATTAAGCCAAATATTATTCATGAAGTTACGGTAGAAAAGAACGCCAAGGAGGCAGACAAGATCTTGCTAAGGGCGTTAATTCAACAACAAAACAAAAGGGAAATACGATTTCTTTACAACTTCAAGTGAGTGTTCTACTGTCTTGTACACACATTCTGTTTCGCTTACTCGATGTTAAGTGTAATTGATGAGTTATGCGTGCGCATGTTCCACTTTATTCTGCTAGTCATAGATTGACGCAGGAATAGTACTTGTCATGGACACGCTATGTAAATACCCTGAGATGTGGGCATCCCTGAAGGAAATGATCCAGAGGTAATTTCAATCATTATCTCACTATATCGGCAATTTTCGTTCATTTCCTGATATCAAGTAATTAATAACTTCTTTATTCATTTTCTTTGCCGGGCAGGGTTTTGAAAAAGTTCACCAAGAAGGCTAGGGGTGAATGGAAAGAGGAGCTGCGATTTGAACAAATCAATGTAAGTAGTACTAGCTAGGTCCGCACATCTCTTTTATTCTAGTTTCAATACCATTATCATGCTTGATTATTATTTTGATTGAACTCTATTCTCGTAAAGTGCTCAAGGCAGGGACAAGGGAATAATTTATGTGGATACTACGTTTGCGAGTTCATTCACCAGACGACCTGTGAGAAAGACAGAAGTTTACAACAACTTGAAGTACATAAACAATATTCACAATTTTATTTTATTATCATCAATTTCATATATATATATATATATATTGACCCTCTTCTTTAAATTAGATCGAACGGAAGCGGGACGAACTCCTACCAAAGGATCGCATACGAGCAATTCAAGAGGAATTGGCGGGATTCTTACTTGAAGAGGTCATAGCTATAACCGGAGAATACCATCGGGAATTGATAGGGGATTTTGGACATTAGATATTAGGGATCGTAAGAGATGTTATATTGTATATATGCATGAAACGTGTAATATATATAGTAGCATCGAATATATATACGAAAACTTGTTGTTCGACCAATCACGGAGAAAGATGTCACTTCTCTATATTCATGACGATGTTGTGTAACGGTCTCTTCATTGCTATTAGTAGCAAGCGTCGAGTTGAATGGATGAAACCCCTAAACCCTCCAAAACCCCTCCTTTCAAACAAAAAATTCTAAACCCCAGCGCCTGGCATGGGCTGACGCGTGGCTGCCTTTTAGTCCCGGTTGGTGTTACCAACCGGGACAAAAGGTCCTCCTGCCTGAGCGCTACGCAGTGGCCACGTGGAGCCCCGTTAGTCCTGGTTCGTAACGCAACCGGGACTAAAAAGGGGGGACTTTAGTCCCGACTGTTTAGTCCCGGTTGCACAACCGGGACTAAAGGCCCTTGAGAACTGGGACTAAAGGCCCGTTTTCTACTAGTGATGGCCATGATGAGGAAAACAGAACCATCATGTAACACTTGAGCTAGTCTTAGAGGCGAGACTAGGAATCTATTTTACCGTTTATTATTCCACACGTGCACATGAGCTTCCCTCCGAGCCTCGTGGTTATTGTAGACTCTAGAATCAATGCATTTATAGCATGGAACATAAACATCAATTAGAAACTTGGAGATAAATAATAACGGTTTTCATTGCGTCTAGGGCATATCTCCTACAGACTCCCACTTGCACTAGATTCAATAATCTAGTTACATAGCTTCTTTAACACTAATGGCTATCCAGTGCTGCTCATGCTTTGCTCGTGGTAGAGGCTTTGTCATCGGGTCTGACACATTCAGATCCGTGTGAACTTTGTACACTTACACATGACCCTCCTCGACATGATGTCAGATGATGTGATATTTGCGTGTAATATGTCTTGTCTTATGGTGGGATTTTGGCTCCTTTGCCTGAGCCACGGCACCACTATTATCACAATAGATCTCCACCGGGTCCAGCACACTTGGAACCACACCAATATCTCCAAGGAACTTCTTAATCCAGACCGCCTCTTTTGAGGCTTCTGAAGCCGCGACATATTCCGTCCCCGTTGTAGAATCGGCCACAGTGTTTTGCTTGGAGCTCTTCCAGCACATTGGGCCTCCGTTCAGTGTGCAAACATAGACTGATTGAGATTTGAAGTCATCTGGGTCAGTCATGAAGCTAACATCGGTGTAACCATTTACATTGAGCTCTTAATCACCACCGAACACAACGAGCAAGTCATTGGTCCTTCCGAGGTAATTAAGAATATTTTTGACTGTGGCCGAGTGTTCCAATCCTGGATCACATTGGTACCTGCTGCTAACATTTAGCGCATAGGAAACAACTGGTCTTGTACATAGCATGGCATACATAATGGTACCAACTGCCGAAGCATATGGAACATCATTCATTTGTACTCGCTCATCAAGAGTCTGAGGACACTAATTCTTGTTGAGCACTATGCCAGGTGACATTCGGAGTAGGCCCTTCTTGGCGTTCTCCATATTAAATATTTTTAATACCTTGTCAATGTACGTGCTTTGGCTAAGCGCTATCAGGCGTCTTGGTCTATCTCTAAAGATTTTAATGGCCAATATATATGCCGCTTCGCCCAAGTCTTTCATTGAAAAACTCTTCTTTAATGACTCCTTTATTTCACTAAGAAAATTCACGTCATTGCCAATCAATAATATGTCATCCACATACCAAATTAGAAATGCTTTTGCACTCCCACTAAACTTCTTGTAAACACAAGATTATTTGTCATTCCTGATGAAGCAAAACTCTTTGACCAGTTCATCAAAACGAATATTCCAACTCCTTGATGCTTGATTTAGACCATAAATAGCCTTCTGAAGCTTGCACACCTTTTTAGAATCCTTAGGATTGACAAAACCTTCAAGCTGTATCATGTATACATCCTCATTCAGATTTCCATCTAGGAAAGCCGATTTGGCATTCATCTGCCATGTTTCGTAATCGAAATAAGCAGCAATTGCTAGCATTATCCACACAGACTTAAGCATAGCTACAGGCGAGAAAGTCTCACCGTAGCCAACTCGTTGAATTTTCCTGAACCATTTCGCGACAAGTCTAGCTTTATGGATTGTAATGTTACCATCCGTGTCTGTCTTACTTTTGAAGATCCGCCATCGCTTCCTTGCAGTGCGCAATTTCATCATCTTCAAGGATGAAGGTTTCATTACGAATCCACTTAGGTGACTGGATAGCCCTACCTGATCTGCGTGGTTCAGTCACATGCTTGTCTGAAGTTTCCACATTAGATGCGTCAACTTTCAGCTCGATTGCAGAGATAATTTGTGGAATTACTTCTGGTTCCTTAGCCCTATCAACTGTTGTCGAAGATTCATTAATCTCATAAAGTTGTACTGTCCTCCCACTCACTTCTTTAGCGAGAAGCTCTTTCTCGAGAAACACTTTGCACTGGGTTGGTAGAAAGAATACCCAACTGTCCCTTCGGGATAACCTACAAAGTAACATTTGTCTGATTCGCGATTGAGTTTGGGTGGTTGTAAATGTTTTACATAGGCCTCACAACCCCAAATTTTGGGATGCGACAAATTGGGTTTCTAGCCATGACATAACTCATATGGTGTCATCTCCACAGACGTAGACGATGCTTTGTTTAATGTATAAGTGGCAGTTTGTAGTGCGTGACCCCAAAAAGATATCGGCAATTCTGTAGGAGACATCATCAACCTTACCATGTCTAACAGGTTTCGGTTACGTCACTCGGACACTCCATTTCATTCTGGAGTTCCGGGGGCGTAAGCTGTGAAACGATTCCACGGTCACTCAGATGTTGGCTAAACTCAGGACTAAGATATTCGCCTCCCCAATCTGATTATAGAAACTTAATCTTTTTGTTATGATGATTTTCTACCTCATTCTAAAATTCTTTGAACTTTTCAAAGGTTTTTGATTTATGCTTAATCAAGTAGATATATCCATACCCACTAAAATCGTCAGTAAAAGTCACGAAGTAGAAATACCCACTGCGTGCGGTTGTGCTCATTGGACCACATACATCACTATGTATTATTTCCAACAATTCACCCGCCCGTTCAGGATGACACGTGAACGTCGTCTTGGTCTTTTTCCCCATCAGACAAGCTTCACATGTGTCAAATGATTCAAAATCCAAAAAGGGTGAAACTCCATCTTTATGGAGTCTTTACATCCGTTTCTTTCCGATGTGGCCAAGATGACAGTGCCACATGAAAGTGGTGGTGGTATCATCCTTCTTAAGGCATTTAGCTTCTACGTTAAAGACATCATTTCCACATTCAAGATTTAGGATGAAAAGTCCCCCAACAATGGGTGCAAATCCATAAAACATATCCTTACAATAGATTGAACAACCATTGTTCTCAGACTTGTAAGAATACCCATCATGTACCAAACATAATCCAGAGATAATGTTTCTACACAATGCTGGAACAAAATAACAGTTACCTAGTTCTAAGATAAATCTCAAAGGGAGACGTAGAGGCATGATGCCGACGGCTTGAGCGGCGACTCCAGCACCGTTCCCAACATGCATCACGACTTCATTCTTTGCTAGCTTGCGCATTCTCTGAAGTCCCTGCATCGAGTTGCAAATGTGAGCAACCGATACGGTATCAAATACCCATGACTTAGAGTTTTCGTTAGCAAGCAAAATGTCAATGACATTAACATGTATAACAATTATACCTTTCCCGGACATTCCAAACTTCTTCTTATCTGCCAGGTACTTCTTGCAGTTCCTCTTCCAATGTCCCGAGCCCTTGCAGTAGAAGCACTCAGTTTCAGTCTTGGCTCCGCCCTTAGACTTGCTTTGGGAGCCGTTCATACCGGCGCCCTTGCCTTTCTTGGACTTGCCCTTCTTTTTGAAACTGTCGGTCTAATTCACAAGCATCACATGCTTGTGATTCTTCCGCAATCTTGCTTCAGCAGTTTTTAGCATAGTGAGCAACTCGATCAGTGTCTTGTTCATCCCATTCATGTTGTAGTTCATGATAAAACCATCGTAAGACGGGGGGAGTGAAGCAAGCAACATGTCTACCGAGAGTGCTGGTGGAATTGGAAATTGCATGGCTCTTAGCCTTTCAGCGTAGCCAATCAAGGTGACCACCTGTTCGCCAACTGAACTTCCTTCAGTCATCTTGCACTCCAACATGGTCTTTGTTATCTCATAACATTCAGACCCTATATTGAGTTTGTATAGAGCATCCATTGCCCAGATCATATCACATGCGAATTGGAATATAAAACAACTTTGAAGCTCTGGACTCATGCAAGTTAGCATAAGGCACTGCACCTTAGTGCAATCATCTTTATTAGTGGCCCAGAGATTTCTCTCATCTTCCGGGGCAGTTGCCGCCGGTTCCTTCGGAAGAGGTGTTTCTAGCACATACTCTTTCTTATCACTCCTGAAGATGACCCTCATGGTACGGACCCAGTCCACATAATTGTTTCCAGTTGTAGCTAATTTCTCTATCTCTAACATCGGGCCTAAGCTGAACGAGGTGTTGCGAGCCATTTGATCTACAACGATAAACACAAGTTTCACTTAGACTTTGTTCATAATTAAATGCACTAGCGATTAAACAATTTTAATTCTAAAGTGCACTCTTACTCAAATCTATATCTCTCATAATTGATTATGAGTGAATCAAGACCCGCATTTCAATTCAATGCCATTGATGTGGACATCACTGATGACGCAAATTTCAATCGGTAGGCCAACTAGTCGATCACATCTCTATGTGACTGTTGTTCATCTTCCGATGGGCGTGTTCTGAGCTCAAGACGATCATGCTTGAACGTCAAGACAACCAAATGATTTCGCTGTGAGGTCTGATCATCTCCCGCCTCATACCTCTCAATTCGTTCGTACCCATGTTGACATGGCGCACCCCAAAAAGATACGTATTTCAGACTGAGCTACACTTGGAAGAACACTAACTTCTTGATATTTTTAAGTGAGAGACCACCCTAATAAAAGCGACTACCGTGCAATCAAAAGGTTGCATCAAAAGGGATAAACAACTCAGGCAATTCATAATAGAAAGAGATGGTATAGCCCCTTCTTTCGGAGAAGGATTCATCGTCTTTGCGAAATTCCAAAAAAACATTGCCGTGGCAGCAGTTTCGAAAACTGCTGCCGTGGGAGAACTTTTCTGCGAAGGCCTATTTCTTTTTCCTTTTCTCAGTCTTTGGCTTTTGCATCGGGGTATCTCCTCCGCAAAATATTGTCACCACCTTGTCGATGCAATAATAATATAGCTATCTCTACCGCTAATAAAATTAATGCATTACATAAGGTTGACACGCAGGTCATTAAAGTGACAATCATATGGCTCCAGCCATCATGCCAAATCATGACACGCAGGTCATGTTAAATATTACATCATATGGTCATCTCACACATAATCAAAGTATAATGATGAAGAACATACCACGTCACATGTCATCCTGCAAAACCAAGTTAGATGCCTCTAATCGGTTTATGATTTTTTTTACGTGTCTTCTAAGGTTTCAAACCAAATCGTAGATACCAACGTCCATCATCAAGTATGATTATTCAAGTCGCTAGATTAACCTTGCGAGGCGTATGAAACACGAGATAAAAAATCTCGAGCCCCATACTAAACTTCGGCATACGCAAGAACACCGTGCAAATCATATCTGCATGCGCTTTAGTTTGCGAAACATTCATCTTTCTTAACTATGATGGAACCCAAAGAACTGAAGCACATCGTTGATTTGTCAACCAGCATACTCAGGAGCAGCATAGAAGGATCGCAGATAGCCAGAACTTTGTACCAAAATTCCACCATGCCATCAAGATCAGAACTACGCAAATTCAAGGGAAGCAACAAAAACATCAGGTAATAGATTTCATCTACTACCCACACAAATATTATTTAGCAATGAGGTAATATCGCTAGTGATGCCTAAACTTGTCACCAATGTTCACTTTAGTGCCTAAACTTGAAAAATACGCCAAACTGGTACTAGAACTTGGCACGACCGTTCAAATACAGTGATAATCTTATCCATAGACATATAATGCACTGACATAGGCATTGTATTTTCATTAGCATGGACGTGCTTTATATATGTCTCGATGTCAGTGGGCCCCATGTGTCAGCTTCAAGGGAAAATCAATAAAAAATGGTACCCCTAGGACTCGAACTAGCGACGTCCAGTGGAGAACTGGCTGCGCTATACACCAAACTATTAGCGTCCAAATGTCTAAAAACGATAATTAAGCTTAATGTTTTGCGCACCGAGACGTTTGTGGGTTTTAAATAGGCTGACTGTACGGCCCATTCTATACAAGTTAGTTCTTTTTTCCTTTTTGGATGTAAAAAGATCGCAAAATATAATCAAAGTATTGAAATAATTTTCAAATATTTGTGTGGAATAAATATTAATAAATAAAATAACATATTTCAAAATGTCCACATAATTGTTATGAATATTCACTTATTTAAAGGTGGATTATATTTAAAACATTTAGTAAATTAAAATTGTATACCTCATTGCTTGTATTAAATTATAAATTATGAATTCATTTTTTTATTAATATTCAATTGTGATAACTTTAACTCGTGGCATATATTCCTAATTTCTTTGTAATTGAAATATAGTGAGATCTGAATATTTATAAAAAGATTTCAAATTTTGCATCATTGTGAATAATTTTAAATTATATGAAAATTCTGAAACAACAAACTTATAAAGTATAAAAATTTGCATATAATTTTTCAAATAGTTTTATAACTAAATAATATATTTTCATATTAATTTGCAAAAATATGTTATTTTAAACTGCACAAACATTTTAATAATCAGAAATACTATTTTATTTGTATGAATTGTTTAAAACATAATACGTCAATATTTTTCAGAATTACTTGAAAATTTTGTATGTATAATATTTTATAACTCACGAAAGTTTGAACTTTATTTTTATTATGATAATTACAATTTACGTACATTTACCAATTCTAAAATAATGAAAAAAGCTAACATGTGCAATATGGGACGCATTGACTGTTGCCCATTTAGACTACATTGGCACGGCCGTTTACAATAGATTAGGCAATTATTATCCACTTCACTTGCAAGTATTAATGGTGTGGTGGCCGCGCAGTTTGTTTGCTACTGCGACTTAGCAAGTTCGAGACCAAGTAGTGACAATTTTTAATCTTGATTTTCCTTTTGTGCCGATATGTGAGGCCCACTGGTCATAGAGACATATATAAAGCAAGCCATCTCTTGGAAGTGGGTCCCGTGCCACGTGTGTATGCTAATTAAAATACAGTGCCATGTCAACGCATTATACGTCTACGAGTGGGATTAACACCGTATTTGCACGCTCGTGTCAAGTTTTAGAACCACTTCGGGGTATTTTTCAAGTTCAAGCACTAAACTGAACATCGGTGGCAAGTTTAAACACCACTAGTGATATTACCTCTTTAGCAATATATCTCATCTACTACAAAATATTATTATGTAATACCCATACATCTCATGTATTCTAGATCGTAACCTGCATCTACGCATAGCACGACTCTGATACCACTGTTGGGTAACGCAGCAGAAAACAAAAAAATTCCGAACTATGAACACGCCCAGGATCACTAGCGAGATGCATACAAGGTTAGATCAGATCATTACCAACTCATAGCGTAGCAGAAGTAAAGTGGGTGAAGACCGTTGATGCAGATCCCCGTAGCTAGGATTTTACAACTTCCCAACCACGAGGATTGTCTCCCTCGGACAGCTCCTCGGACGGTCCCTCAGACAGCCCTTCGGGAGGCTCTTGGGTAGAACCTCGGACAGTACCTCAGAGTGTCTCTCAAACTAAGATCGAAACTATGACCTCTCTACTGGGTTGCACACATCCGGTGTCAACTATTCAGCAGGGCTTCGCCGTCCAGAACTAGGCCCTACCGGATAGTAGACAGCCTTTTGGCAACACGAAACTATTTCGTGGAGGGAGAGAAAGAATGGCAGATCATTGCATGCCTTGTGTGGGGAGAAACTTGAGTGAAATGGAGAGCCATCTCCACATCTATTTATAGTGGGAGCAAGGGGTAGAAGCTTGGGGAAAAAGACCAAAAGGGGGCTTGGATATTTTCCACCAAAAGATATAAAAAGGGGGAAAGGGGAACTCCATTGAGGAGCTCCTACTTGGCCCCGCCACACAAATGTTGGCCCCCTTGCGGGGGCCCCCACCTCCCCCACGTCATCCTCCACAACTTTTAGGGAAAGCTCCAAATGGTGGCTTTCCAAAAAGCGACAAAAGGGGGTGTACCCTAATAGTGTTGCCTGCATCATCATCCCACGATTCATGGGATTTTGTCCCCACAAACTGGGACAAGATTTTTCCGAAAGGTCCAGAACATTTTCGGCACCCCTAAATTAATTATGTACGCGTTCTGGAACATTGCCGGTATGATGTTTTTATCTCTGAAACATTATCGGTTACTCCAAAACACTTCCGGTTTTCACTCCGAAACTTTTTCATTGTCTCTGAAACTTTTTCGGTGACTTTCTCTCGGACTCCCTGTCTATTACTCAGCAGATAGATGACCCTTAAGTGTGTGACCCTATAGGTTCGGTGAAGTATAGACATGACCGGAACTCTCTCCGATCAATGATCAATAGCGGAACCATGGACAGCCATATTTGTCCCTATACCCACATGAATGAATATTCGAGTGAACATGTAGTTTCCGAATGCTATTCCTGTTGCTTCACGATGTGTTACAAATACCCAAGGTGAGATTTAATGGCATCCCTGTCAATCAACAACTTGTTCACTATGCCAGTTACTTCGTTACCGGTTTTGTTCTCTTTTCTCGTTCCCTCGTTCCGGCATTCCTGTGATCAAATCACACTGTGTCTGGCCAGACGATGATGGATACCATATCACCGTGAGGGCCCGAAGAATATCTCTCCATGGCTGAAGGAGCAAATGCCAGTCTTGAGCTATCAAGTCCCTTGTTATACTTTTCTGTGAACCCGTAAGCCGCTGTAATAGCCACCCTTTTATAGATGACGATTAACAAACCCCAAAGTTCACAAAGCAAGAATGAAGGAACCTGATACTCTCGTGGTCTTAGGAATTATGCAAACGCTTAACTTTCTCTGTGTTAATAACCATTAACTTTTGATAAAGGCATCTCATAGCATAACAACAACTGGGTCGATTCAACAAAAGTGTTCTTCTAACATCGTGTCCTCAAAATTGCAGGCATAGTCAAGTCCATTATCAGTGTCGTCGTTTTCTCATGGCAGATGCCATGGGGTGGCTTATCGAGAGTGGTTGGGGCCGATGGACGCCGGTGGACTCCGGGAGCGGGATCGGGCACAAGCAATGTAAGACACACGATGTACCCAGGTTCGGGGCCTTCCGAGGGAAGTAATACCCCTAGTCCTGCTTTAGCTAGTTGAAGCACTAAGAAGGCTACAAGGGCGCTCCTTGAGCTGTTGGCTAGAGGAGGCCGAAGGAGCTAAGCTGCCCTTCTTGCCTCTCTATGGTGTATGCGATCGTGGGTGGAGATGAAGATGAGATCCCCTTCTGCATGGGGACGCCGGGGGGTTTTATAGGCCAACCCCCCAGATTACAATACACATACAAGTGTGCTGGGGGGACCCGGTAGGCAGCCTCATTGGCCGGCCAGGGGGCCCGCCACTGGTCGAGTCTTGTCACTGGTAGGGCCCGCCGGCTGCAGGGTCCCGTCGGGAGCCGGAGTGGGACCCGCCGGCTGGTTCGTACCCATCACATCGCGGCACGGGCCGCCACGCACGGTGTCGTCTAGTAGCAGCCGGCCGAGGTCTCCGGTACGGCCGGCCCCTCTGTAGCCACGCGGGGGCAGGTAATGGAGTGGTTGGAGGCGTGCGGTCACTGTGCCGCCCGCCTAGTCGCGGTCAGCCGGTCGTGTTGCCACTGTGACCACCCCGAGGCTGACCATGGGTATGGCGGGGGCCACTGTAGCCACGCGGGCCCTCGCACGCGGTGCTAGGGCCACTGTGGATTTGCCGTCCCGTCATGCCCATGTCCTGGCGGGGTACGGTGACGTGACGGGTGCCGGGCAGCCGGCTGGCGATTCGTGCAGGAGCCGGACGGGCCATCGCGGCCAGCTGGTGGGTGCCGGTGCTGGGTAGCCGGCAGGGATGAGCCGGCCCTGGGTAGCCGGCCCGACGTAGCCGGACCACGGGGGGAGGCGGCGCGCCCCGTGGTTGTTTCGAGAAGGTGAAGGCAATGGCATATGTGAGGCTACCCCGGGGTTATCCCCCCGTTACTAGTCCCCGAAACAGGGGAGGCCCGCCGGCTGGCGTGGCGGACCTCGCCGGCTTGATCTTTGCAGCCGCGGGACGGCGGCTCCGCAGCCGGCACGGACACGCCTGGAGACGACCGCTTTCGCAGCCGGCATGTGGCCCATGAGACGCGTCGGCCCTTGCGGGGGCAGTGGTTGCCTGCCACGTGTGGGGCACGACGGGCTGTGGCCTGACAGTCCACGCGGCGGACGTGACCGGGCCTGGCGCGGGGCCCGCACGGCCATGGCCTGGGCCCGCGAGCGTGGATCTTCTGTGGCGGGCAGCGCCGGTTGGCGTTCCCCGCGCAAGTTAATGCCTCCCCGCACGGGGCGGAGGTAGTGGGGATCGTGCGCGACGGATCCGCTTCCCACTACCCCGCGTGGGGTTTAAATGGGAGGGGGGAGGAGAGAGGGCGGCCATTCACAACTCCCCCCACCCCCTCGTCTTCTTCGCTCGCTCAACTCTCCCCCGACGAGAACGAGAGAGAGAGAGAGAGAGAGCAGAGCTCAGAACTTAAGCTGCGCCGCCGCCCTTCTCCGATTCCGATGCGCCGGAGCCCGCCCACTCCACCGCCGCGAGCGAGCCACCTCCGGGCCAGATGGTGGGCAGAGGGGCCTGGGATGGCAGCGACGTGGCGGAGGAGTTCATCGAGCACCTCCGCCACTGCCGCAAGTTTCTGCCGGCGGAGCTCGTGGAGGCGCGCATTGCGGGGGCGGAGAACTCGCCGGCCCTGCGAAACGGCGAAGTGGTGGTCTTCCCCGAGCACTTCGGCCGCGGGCTTGGGTTTCCGGCGAGCACCTTCTTCCGCCGGTTTTTGACGCACTTCGGGCTGCAGCCGCACCACCTCACCGCCAACGCCGTTCTGCAGCTGGCGGCGTACGTCACCCTGTGGGAGGGCTTCTTGGGGATCGAGCCACGGATCGACCTCTGGTAGGTCACCCTGAAGTGGCAGACAGTGAAGAGCGCAGCCACCGGGGAGAAGGTGATGACCCCCTACGGCGCCGCCCTCGTCCAGCACCGTGGGGGAGCCGGCTTCCCCTCACTTCCTCTGTAGGACTCGGTGAAGAACAGGTAGAAGGGGTTTTTCTACGTGAAGAACGTGAGGGAGGACGAAGACCACATCAATCTGCTGCCATTCGTCAACTAGCCACCCGTCGTCATGAAGAACTGGCGTGCCCCTCAGCTGCCGCCGGCTGCGGCGGAGACGGTGGAGCCCCTCTGCGAGAGGCTGCTGATAATGCAGGGCACGGAGGGGCTCACGGTCATCGATTTGCTCGCCACCATGGTGGTCCGCTGGGTGCTGCTGCTGCAGCGCCGGCCACATCTGATCTGCCAAATGGGGGGCCGGCACGATGCATGCCGTCTCTTCACAAAGGTTCTTCGTGCCGTGGTGGTGGCGAGGCGGGTTAACCTGATCTCGAGGGCTTGATGTCGGACAAGATCAGTCCGTTTGCCCTCTCTGCCTGGCCGTTCGACTGCGGGTGAGCTACTGAGGCGAGGTCGAGCCGGATGCCTTGCTTGACGCAGAAGCGCGCCATCGCGCCCTTGGCGAAGTTGGTGCTGTTGTCGTTGATGATGTTGTGGGGAACGCCATAGCGGACCATGATGTCCGCGATGAACCGGACGACCGTGGGGCCGTCTAGCTACTTGATTGGCCTGGTCTCGATCCACTTGGTGAACTTGTCGACGGCCACCAACAGATGTGTCGGGCCGCCTCGTGCGGTCTTGAACGGTCCCACCATGTCGAGCCCCCAGACGGCAAAGGGCCACGATAGCGGGATGGTCTGGAGGGCCGTAGCCGGCAAATGGCTCTGCGTGCTGAAGCGTTGACAACCTTCACACTTGTCGACCAGTCGTTTGGCCTCCTCCAAGGCAGTCGGCCAGTAGAAGCCGTGGCGGAATGCCTTGGCCACCAGGGTCCTTGAGGCGGCATGATGCCCGCACTCGCCCTGGTGGATGTCCAGGAGGATCTTCTGTCCTTTCTTCGGCTCCACGCAGCGCTGGAATACGCCGGTTGGGCGGTGGTGGACCAGCTCGCGATTGATGATGTTGTAGGTGGGGGCCCGGCGCTGGATGTTCCGGGCCAAGTCTTCGTCGGCGGGGAGCTCGCCGCACAGAAGGAAAGCCAAGATGGGTTGTGCCTAGGAGGGGGCCGAGACGGGAGCCGGCGCCGGCTTGGGCTAGGAGCCGGCCGCCGACGGAGCCCCCGGGACCGGCCCATCAGTCCTCGGGTCCAGCTCGCCGCCCCCGGGTCTAAGGAGACGGGAGGCGCGTCGACTGCCATCATGACGGCTGCGTCGTCGTGGCAGGCTGCGGTGGAGGCGGCAGTGGTCGGTGCCGGTACAATGGGCGGAGCCGGCAGAGCCGGCTGGGCCAGCAGAGCCCCTAAGCTTGTTGAAGGGCCAGCGGGATCTGCGGGCACGAAGATGGACTCCGACTCGGCGGAGGGCTTGATCGATGGCTTGCGCAGTTGCTCGAGGGAGACGCCGGCTGGGATGGCCTGGCGGGTGGAGCCGATCTTGGCCAGAGTGTCGGCCGCCTCGTTGTCCGCTCGGGTGACATGGTGGAACTCACAGCCCTCAAAGGAGCCGGTGAATTGCTGAACGAGGAAGCGGTAGCTGGCCATGTTGGCGTCCCTGGCGTGCCATTCGCTAGAGACCTGCTGTACCACAAGGTCCGAGTCGCCGAAGCAGATGATGCGCCGGATGCCGATCTCCCCGGTGAGCCGGAGGCCGTGGACGAGCGCCTCGTCCTCGGCCACGTTGTTGGAGGCGGTGAAGTGGATTTGGAGTGCTAACTTGAGCTGGTCCCCCTTTGGAGACGACAAGATGATGCCGGCTCCCAAGACGGCTCGCATCTTCGAGCCGTCCAAGTGCATGCACCAATGTGTGGAGTCCAGAGGCGGCGGGACAAACTGGGTTTCCGCCCAGTTGACGAGGAAGTCGGCCATCGCCTGTGATTTGATGGCCGTGCGGGGCACGTACCGGATTTCGTGGTCGGCGAGGGTGATGGTCCACTTGGCGATACGGCCGGTGGCGTCCCAGCCGCCCATGATTTCTCCGAGAGGCGCTGTGCTCACCACGGTGATGGTGTGCTCCTGGAAGTACTGCTTGACCTTCTTGGCGGCGAAGTATATGCCGTAGCACATCTTCTAGTAGTGGGGGTAGTTTTGCTTGGAGGCGGAGAGGACCTCGCTGAGGTAGTAGACTGGGCGCTGAGTCGGCAGTGCCCTCCCCTTCCTCCGGCCGCTCCACCAACAGGACAACACTGATCACGCGCGTGGTCGCCGCAATGTACATGAACAGCGGCTCCTTCTCAGCCGGCGCAGCCAGGAAGGACACGCTGGAGAGGGCTCATTTGAGGTCGCGGAAGGCCTCGTCCGCCCGGTCGGTCCACTCGAACTTGGTGGTTTTCTTCATCAGCTGGTAGAGGGGCAGCGCCTTCTCACCTAGCCAGCTGACGAACCGACTGAGCGCGGCAAGGTAGCCGGTGAACTTCTGGACGTCGCGGAGATGAGCTGGCTTATGCATGTGCTCGATGGCCAGGATCTTCTCCGGGTTCGCCTCGATGCCGCGGGCGGACACGAAGTACCCCAAGAGCTGGCCGGCTGGGACGCCGAAGACGCACTTCTCCTGATTGAGCCGGATCTTCTACTCGCGCAGGTTGGAGAAGGTCTCCCTGAGATCGTCGAGGAGGCTGAAGTGCTTCTTGGACTTGACAACGATGTCATCAACTTAGACGTGGACGTTCCTGCCGACCTGGGGCAGGAGGCACTTCTGCATGCAGCGATGGAAGGTGATGTAGTAGTAGGCCCCAAAAGGGGTGATGAAGGAGGTCTTCAGCCGGTCGGCCGGGTCCAGCTTGATCTCGTTGTAGCCGGAGTAGGCGTCCAAAAAGGACAGCAGGTAGCAGCCGGCCATGGAGCTGGGGCAGGGCGAAAGGATCCTTGGGGCATGCCTTATTCAGGCTGGTGTAGTCGATAGACATGCGCCAGGTCTTGTGCTTCTTCAGCACCAGGACTGGGTTGGCCTACCAGTCCAGGTGGAAAACTTCCATGATGAAGCCGGCTGCGAGCAGCCGGGCGATCTCTTCTCCGATGGTATGCCGCTTCTCCTCAGAGAAACGGCGCAGGGGTTACTTGACCGGCTTGGCGTCCGGCCGCACATCAAGTTTGTGCTCGGCGTACTTCCTCGGAACACCCGGCATGTCCTTGGGAGACCATGCAAAGATGTCCCGATTCTCACGGAGGAAGTTGACGAGCTCGCCTTCCTATTTGGTGTCGAGGTTTGTGCCAATGGAGACGCACTGCTTGGGGTTGGCCGGGTCGAGGGGCACCTGCTTGGTGTCCCTGGACGGCTGGAAGGAGGCCTCGCTGGCTGACTGGGACGGAGGAGTCGGCACGGCCGGCTGCTCGGTGGCATGAGCCACGAGCCGGTCGAGTTGCCGCCTCTCCTCGGTGATCACCAGTGCCTCAGCCAGCCGGCTGCTGTCCCGAGCGCACTCGATCGACTTCTTGTAGTCACCGTCGATCGTGATGATGCCCTTGGGGCCCGGCATCTTCAGCTTGAGGTAGGCGTAGTGGGTAACCTCCATGAACTTGGCCAAGGCGGGCCTGCCCAACAGGGCATGGTACGGACTGTTGAGGTCCAGTACTTCGAACCATATCGGCTCGTGGCGGAAGTGCTGCTTGTCACCGAAGAGGACATCGAGCCGGATCTTGCCGATGGGCATGCAAGACTGGCCCGGCACGATGCCGTGGAACACGGTCCGGCTCGGCTGCATGTCTTTCTCCTAGAGCCCGAGCTTGAGCAGGGTGTCGTGGTAGAGGATGTTGATGCTGCTACCGTCGTCGATGAGCAACCGAGAGAACCGGCAAGAGCGCCGGTCCGTGGCGAAGGTGGGGTCGAGGACGAGGGCACGACTGACGGGGTTCGACATCACGGCCGGGTGGTCCGTCCGGCTCTAGGTGATCGGCTTCTCCGACCAGTGCATGAACTGGGGGATCGAGGGAACGGTGGCGTTCACCTCGTGCCGGCGCTGATGCTTGCTGTGCTTGTCTATGCCCTCGCTGGTGAAGACGACGTAGGCCCCATCCTGGTCGGGGAATTCGTCGCGGAGGCGACCGTTGTTGGTGGCCGGAGCCAGAGCCGGCGGCTGAGCTGGGGCCGGCGCGGGAACCGGAGCGCGAGGGGCCGGAGGCTGAGGAATAGGGAGGCCCTCGCCTCGGGCGAGCCGCTACGAGAAGCTGCACTGCCGGAGCGTGTGCGTAGTCGGCTTCCTCCCGGAGTGCATCTTGCAGGGGGCGTCGAGCATCTGCTCGAAAGTGAGCTTGGGTTGCCAGGCAGCCTTGCCGGCTCGCTGGCGCAGGCTGGAAGCCTGGGCAGCCTGCTGCTCCTCCTCCGTAGCGGGGATCTGGCTAGTCAGCCTTCCGCTTCTTATTTTGCCGGCCGTCAGCAGCCGGCTTGGTGGCGGCAGGCGGCTGGACGGCCTAGCCGGACGCGTTAACCTTGATCCGCATTGCGGAGTCGGCCGTGGCATACTTGTCTGCCCTGACCATGAGGTCGGCCAGGGAGGCGGGGTCGGAGCGCATGAGCTTGTGCTTGACGAGGGTGCCGTCTCGGCAGCCCTCGGTGAAGTACTGGACGGCCTGCACCTCGTGCACGCCCTCGCAAGAGTTGCGCAGCTCGGTCCAGCGCGTGAGGTAGTCGCGGAGTGGCTCATCTGGCCCCTGGACGCACATGGCGAGCTCGCGGGGGCGGCCAGGGCGCTTGTAGGTGCCAGTGAAGTTGCGGACGAAGGCTTCCTCGAAGTCTATCTAGGTGTTGATGTTGCCGGCCGGGAGGTTGTTAACCCAAGTCCGGGCCGAAGCGAGCAGCATGAGGGGGACGTAGCGCATGGCCACGCGCTTGTTGCCTCTAGCGATACCCACCGCGGTGGTGTAGTCGATCAGCCAGTCCTCCGGCTTGGCAGTGCCGTTGTACTTTGGAGTGTCACGGGGGAGCGAGAAGCCGGTTGGGAACGACTCATTGCGGATCCGGGGGACGAAGCACGCCGGCCCGATCGGGCCCTCCTCCTCGAGGAGGGCGTATTGCGCCAGCTTGTCGAGGCGGAGGCGAGCGTCATTCTCGCTGTGAGGGACGCGCGGCCCGAGCTGGGCCGCGAGGTCGGCGCGGATAGCCGGCGGGGGAGAACGCACGGGCTCCCGCCGTGGAGGAGGGGTGTTTTCTCAGCTGCGCCGGCTGCCGCCGACCGGCACGTCATTGCGGCGGCTGCCGCCGGTCGGGACGTCGTCGCACCGATTGTTCACAGCCGGCTGCTCGTTCCCGCGCTGCTGGGAACGCTGGACGTGACTTCCTTCGGCTCGCCGGCCGGAGGCGCGAGGGGAGCAGGAGTGCTGGGCCGGCCGGCGGCCAGCAGCCCCAGCGCCCTCACCCTCGTGGCGGGGAGTTTCGGAGACAGAGCCGGCGGGGTCGTAGCCGGCCTGCTGCGCTTTGGCAGCGTCGATGAGGTCCTCGATGTGCTGCTCTTGCTGAGCACGCTCCTCGCCCTCCAAGGTGGCCAAGTCATCGTATGCCACCTTGGCGGCCCTCAAGTTGGCTGCGGGAGTGTCGTAGACGGGCAGCTTGCCGCCGAGGATTTCCGCAACAATGCGGCCGCGGTCACGAATGGCCCCACGCCGGTTGGGCTCGTTGCCAGTCGGGGTAAGACCGTAAGCGGAGTTATACTCATGCTGCGCGGATTCCATCCGGTGTCGTGCGGTCGCGAGGGCGTTGGCCTCCTCGAGCAGCTGCTGGCGAGCGACTTCCAGCTCGGTTCTGGCGGTAGCCGGGTCGGCCGCCGTTGCAATGGGGGTGCTTAGGCCACGAAGGGTGGCACCGAGCCGGTCGGAGGGACCGGCGCAGGCAGCAGCCGCGTCGGCCTCAGCCCGAGCGCGGCCGGAGGACGTGGAGGAGACGGTAGCCATCACCTCCACAAGGGCATGGAGGTTGCCATCACCGTTTGAGGTGATGGCTCCCGCACAGGGTGGCGGGTCGCTGCAGTCGAGCACCTCGTCGGGGTACTCGTCTACGGTCGGCGCGTCGTTAAAACGCAGCTCGGCGAAGGATGTACCGAGCGCATCGATGGACGAGCCTGCGGAGCAGGCGAAGCCGAGGGCCGACGCCGCGGAAGCCTGCACGAGGGCAAGCTCCATGGGAATGCAGCTCAGCCCGGACGCGCGGCGTCCAGCGGAGTTGGCGAAGGGTCCCGCCCGGAGTATAACTCCGGCCGGCGCCGCGGACGGCCCCACGGTGGGCGCCAACTATCGTCGTTTTCTCACGGCAGATGCCATGTGGTGGCTTATCGAGAGTGGTTGGGGCCGATGGACGCCGGTGGACTCCGGGAGCGTGATCGGGCAGAAGCAATGTAAGACACACGATGTACCCAGGTTCGGGGCCTTCCGAGGGAAGTAATACCCCTAGTCCTGCATTAGCTAGTTGAAGCACTAAGAGGGTTACTAGGGCGCTCCTTGAGCTATTGGTAGAGGAGGCCGAAGGAGCTAAGCTGCCCTTCTTGCCTCTCTATGGTGTATGCGATCGTGGGTGGAGATGAAGATGAGATCCCCTTCTGCATGGGGACGTCGGGGGGTTTTATAGGTCAACCCCCCAGATTACAATACACATACAAGTGTGCTGGGGGGACCCGGCTGGCAGCCTCATTGGCCGGCGAGGGGGCCCGCCACTAGTCGAGTCTTGTCGCTGGTAGGGCCCGCCGGCTGCAGGGTCCCGTCGGGAGCCGGAGTGGGACCCGCCGGCTGGTTTGTTCCCATCACATCGCGGCACGGGCCGCCCAGCGCGGTGTCGTCTAGTAGCAACCAGCCGAGGTCTCCGGTACAGCCGGCCCCACTGTAGCCACGCGGGGGCAGGTAATGGAGTGGTTGGAGGCGTGCGGTCACTGTGCCGCCCGCCTAGTCGCGGTCAGCCGGAGTCAGCGGCACTGTTGTTGCCACTGTGACCACCCCGAGGCTGACCAGTGTAGCCACGCGTGCCCTGGCACGCAGTGCCAGGGCCGCTGTGGACTTGCCGTCCCGTCACGCCCATGTTCTGGCGGGGTATGGTGACGTGACGGGTGCCGGGCAGCCGGCAGGCGGGTCGCGCGGGAGCCGAACGGGCCATGCGGCCGGCTGGTGGGTGCCGGTGCTGTGTAGCCGGCAGGGATGAGCCGGCCCTGGGTAGCCGGCCCAACATAGCCGGACCACGGGGGGAGGCGGCGCGGCCCGTGGTTGTTTCGGGAAGGTGAAGGCAATGGCATATGAGAGGCTACCCCGGGGTTATCCCCCCGTCAATCAGGAAACCAGAACCATCATGCAACACTTGAGGTAGACTTAGAGGCGAGACTAGGAATCTATTTTACCATTTATTATTCCACATGTTTACATGAGTTTCGCTCCGAGCCTCGTGGTTATTGTAGACTCGAGAATCATTGCAGTTATAGCATGGAACATAAACATCAATTACAAAATTGGAAATAAATAATAACTGTTATCATTGCCTCTAGGGCATATCTCCTACACTTCAAACTAGCCTGATAAGTATTCATTGTATGATAACTCTACATAAGGTAAATTATCGTCCCAACTGGACCCATAGTCTAACACACAAGCTCTCAGCATATCCTCCAGAATTTGATTTACTCTCTCTGTCGTCTCATCGGTTTGTGGATGAAAAGTTGTACTGAACTCCAGCCTGGTGCCCAAGGATTCATGCAACTGACACCAAAACTTTGATGTAAACTGAGTACCTCGATCTGACACTACCTTCCTCGAAACTCCATGCAGACAGACAATTCTGGTCATATAAATTTTGGCTAGCTTAGCGGTTGTACAAGTAGTGTTTGCCGGGATGATATGACTTTTCAAGCAAAGTAAATTGGGATTCCTTTGTAATGGTGGAATTAGGGTTTCACTCCCCGATAACCGGGAATTGATATGACTTTTCAGACTAAATGCATCAACAACCACATTTTTCTTGCCAGGATGATATTGTACACTTAGATCATCATTCTTGATAAGCTCTAACCAAATCCTTTGTCTGAGGTTCAATTCCTTCTGTGTGAATATATACTTCAAATTATTATGATCCCTAAATATGTCAAAGTGATTACCAATAAGATAATGCCTCCATCACTAGTAGAAAACAGGCCTTTCGACCGGAGCATTAGTCCAGGTCGGGTTTTGGACCGGGACTAATGTGACCACTAGTCCCAGTTCATGTGTGACCTCTAGTCCCGGTTGGTGTTACCAACCGGGGCTAAAGGGGTGGTGGCAGGTTGGGGTCAGGTTGGGGCCCCTGGGAGCCCCTTTAGTCTCGGTTGGTATCACCAACCGGGACTAGAGATAGAACTTTAGTCCTGGTTGGTGATACAAACCGGGACTAAAGATATCACTATATATAGTGCTTCGTCCAGCCCGAGCCCAAGATCTCCTTTCTCTATTTTCTCTTCCCCTTGCTCGAGCTCATCCTCCATTTTTGCAAAGATTTGTCAAGATTTGAGGCACCCCATCTATCCAAGTGTTCACAAAGGTTAGCAACTTTGTCCTTTCATCTCTCATTGCTAGATTAGCTCGTCCAATGCTCTATAACTATAGTGTTTTGTGGGTTTTAGTTTGGGATTAATTATGTGGGAGTTTATTTGATTTATTTACAATTTGAGCTCAAATTAACTTCTTAGTTTGCATATGGGTAGGTGTAGTTTAATCAGTGCATTCCTGTCCCCGTCCTAACCACCGTTGATCGCCCGCACCGTCCCGTCGCCGGCACCACCTTGGTGAGCCTCTTGTTCTTATCCTTTTTATAAAACAAATCTTATTTGTATGATTTAGATAGTTACTTGTATAATTTTCTTACTTGTGATTGTTTGTTATACATAGTGCCATGGTTTTAATATCCGTGCCCATTGGCCCTCGTCCGGTTTATGATTTGGATGTGGTAAATTCTCTTTTATAACTATTTGTTGCATTTCGTATTTATGACAATTATGCCCATCAAGTTGACATAGATATTTTTATCTAGGAGGTATGTGAACCGGAAATTGCAACCGACCCTCTTGTCAAGAAGTTAAATTTAGTTGAAAAAGAAAATGAGTATTTGAAAGAAAAATTGAAAAGAATTGAAGAAGAGAAGATGAAATTGGAGTTGTATGTTGCCATTGTCGTCGATGATCACAAGATCAAGATGGATGCAATGCGCTTGAAGATTAGAAAGATTAGAAAATATGCCGTGAATAAAGAGGCTTGGTATCATTATGTTGTTGGATCAATTATTACCTTAGTTGCTATTTTGATCGCATTTGTTGTTGCATTTAAATGCTTTAGCTAGATAGTTTTATGTTGTTTTATGAGAATAAGTGTGTATGAACATTATGTATGAACTTGTAATAATTTGTTCTTTTCGGTGTTGTGTAATGAAGATGAGTCGGCAATGGATGTACGATGACCGACGGTCTCCCCAGTTCATTAATGGCGTTGATAGTTTTCTGCATGCGGCTGAGGCAAACAAGCGGAATGGTTTTATATGTTGTCCATGTGGTGTCTGTAAGAATGATAGGACTTACTCTAGCTCAATAGTCATTCACGTCCACCTGTTTACGTCTGGTTTCATATCCGGCTATAAATGTTGGACCAAGCACGGAGAAAGAGGGGTTCTAATGGAAGAGAATGAAGAAGAAGAGGATGATGACAACTATCCTGGGTTCCCTGAATACGATGGTACTACAATGGGGGAGGAGATTGAAGAAGAAGCTGAAGAAGAGGCATCAGATGAGCCCGCTGATGATCTTGGTCGGGCCATTGCTGATGCAAAGAGAAACTGTGAAAGTAAAAATGAGAAGTTGAAGTTGCAGCGCAAGTTAGAGGATCACAAAAAATTGATGTACCCGAATTGCGAAGAGGGCAACACAAAGCACGGTACCGCACTGGAATTGCTGCAATGGAAGGCAGAGAATGGTGTATCTAACAAGGGATTTGGGAAGCTGATGAAAATAATGAAGAAGAAGCTTCCAAAGGATAACGAATTGCCTGACAGTACGTACGAAGCAAAGAAGGTTCTCTGCCCTCTAGGATTAGAGGTGCAGAAGATATATGCATGCCTGAATGACTGCATCCTCTACCGCGGTGAGGAGTACGAGAATTTGAATGCATGCCCGGTCTGTGGTGCATTGCGGTATAAGATTAGACGAGATGACCCTGGTGATGATGTTGAGGGCGAGCGCCCCATCTGGAAGAGGGTTCCTGCCAAGGTGATGTGGTATGCCCCTATAATACCACGGTTGAAACGACTGTTCAGAAACAAAGAGCATGCCAAGTTGTTGCGATGGCACAAAGAAGACTGTAAGAAAGACGGGAAGTTGAGAGTACCCGCTGATGGGTCGCAGTGGAGAAAAATCGAGAGAAAGTGGCCAGACTTTGCAGATGACCCAAGGAACTTATGGTTTGGTTTAAGTGCAGATGGCATTAATCCTTTTTGGGAGCAGAACAGCAATCATAGCACCTGGCATGTGACTCTATGTATCTATAACCTTCCTCCTTGGTTGTGCATGAAGCGGAAGTTCATTATGATGCCAGTGCTCATCCAAGGCCCTAAGCAACCCGGTAACGACATTGATATGTACCTAAGGCCATTAGTTGATGAACTTTTACAGTTGTGGAATAAAAAAGGTGTACATGTGTGGGATGAGCACAAACAGCAGGAATTTGACCTACGAGTGTTGCTGTTTGTAACCATCAATGATTGACCTGCTCTTAGTAACCTTTCAGGACAGACAAACAAGGGATACCATGCATGCACGCACTGTTCAGATGAGACTAAAAGTATATATTTGGACAAATGCAATAAGAGTGTGTACCTGGGACATCGTCGATTTCTTCTGACCAAGCATGCCTTAAGAAAGAAAGGCAAGCATTTCAAAGGTGAGGCAGATCACCGAAAGAAGCATGTCCTCCATACTGGTGATGATATACTTGATACGGTCAAGGATTTACAAGTAATCTTTGGAAAGGGTCTTGGCGGACAATCTTTTCCGAATGACGCTGACGGACACGCCCCCATGTGGAAGAAAAATCTATATTTTGGGAGCTAGAATATTGGAAAGTCCTAGAGGTCCGCTCTACAATCGACGCGATGCATGTGACAAAGAATCTTTGCGTGAACCTGCTAAGCTTCCTGGGCGTGTATGGGAAGATAAACGATACACCAGAGGGACGGCAGGACTAGCAACATATGAACGAAAAAGACGGCATGCATCCAAAGCAGTATCAAGGTCCTGCCAGCTACGCTCTTACCAAAGCAGAGAAGGAAATCTTTTTTGAATGCCTTCTTAGTATGAAGGTCCCGTCTGGCTTCTCGTCGAATATAAAGGGAATAATAAATATGGCAGAGAAAAAAATCCAGAACTTAAAGTCTCATGACTGCCATGTGATCATGACGCAATTGCTTCCGGTTGCATTGAGGGAGCTTCTACCAGAAAATGTTTGGTTAGCCATTGTGAAGCTATGTGCATTCCTCAATGCAATTTCTCAGCACGTAATCGATCCGGAAATCCAACCAAGGTTACAGAATGATTTGGTCCAATGTCTTGTCAGTTTCGAGTTGGTGTTCCCACCATCCTTCCTCAATATTATGACGCACGTCCTAGTTCACCTAGTGAAAGAGATTGCCATTCTGGGTCCTGTATTTCTACACAATATGTTCCCCTTTGAGAGTTACATGGGAGTCTTAAAGAAATATGTTCGTAACCGTGCTAGGCCAGAAGGAAGCATCTCCAAGGGCCATGAAACAGAGGAGGTTATTGAGTTTTGTGTTGACTTTATTCCTGACCTTAAGCCGATTGGTGTTCCTCAATCGCGGCATGAGGGGAGACTGCGTGGAAAAGGCACGCTAGGACCAAAATCAATAATATGTATGGACGGGCATTCTTGGGCGCAAGCACACTACACAGTTCTACCTTGGTTACCCCGTATATCGAGAAACACATGGATATTATACGCTCCAAGAACCCGAAGCAGTCTGACCCATGGATTAAACGTACACACATTGCGGCTTTCGGCGGTTGGTTGCAAACACATCTCATGAATGACAATATTGTTGAAAATGAGCTGTAGTTGTTGGCCAGGACACCATCTTCGACTATATTGACTTTCCAAGGGTACGAGATAAATGGGAATACATTTTACACGATCGCCCAAGATAAAAAGAGCACCAACCAAAACAGTGGTGTCCGCTTTGACGATGCAGCAAACACCAATAGGGAAAAGGACACATATTATGGTTACATAGAGGAGATATGGGAACTTGACTATGAACGTGATTTTTAGGTCCCTTTGTCCCGGTGCAAATGGGTCAATCTTACAGGAGGTGGGGTAAAGGTAGACCCGTAGTACTGAATGGCAACAGTGGATCCCAACAATCTTGGGTACAACGAGGAACCATTCGTCCTAACCAATGATGTGGCGCAGGTTCTCTATGTGAAGGACATGTCTACCAAACCGAGAAAAAGAAAACATAAGGAAGCGGATACATCATACGATGAGCCAAAGCGCCACATAGTTCTTTCAGGGAAAAGAAAGATTGTGGGAGTGGAGGACAAGACAGACATGTCAAAAGATTATGAAAAGTTTGATGAAATTCCTTCCTTCACAGTGAGGACTGACCGAGGTATCCTGTTAAATGATAAAGATTGTCCATGGTTACGGCGCAATAAGCAAGGGACACATGCGAAGAAAAAGTTTTATACCCCAAGATCCCACTCTGGGATGTGATCGGCTTCACCGTCATCGCTTTCTTCTCTAGTGAGTAGCCGAGATAGGCCAGTTTGTACACGAAGTGCATCCAGTTTTTGCCGTAACCCTCTCAACTTTTTAGCACATGCTATGTGTGTGAAATGATGATACCATGCCAAGTTTCAACCTTTTCAGAGTTCATTTGTACTGCTTTTCAATTTCAGGGTCATTCAGCGCAAAAATATCATTAAATGCATGAAAAATAGCAAATAATGTTAGAAAGGGATAAAATTTGAGGATGTGGCTTTGAATGGTGCATATTGAAAGCACAAAAAGTCTGGAGTTCAAATAAGTTTAAAAAAATGAAATGCCTTTGTAACAGATGAGTTTTCGTTCGAAACCCTCATATTTCGAAGGGGATGGTCCAGTTTGTACAAGAAGTGCATCCAGTTTTTGCCATAACCCTCTCAACTTTTTAGCACATGCTATGTGTGTGACATGATGATACCATGCCAAGTTTCAACCTTTTAAATGTTCATTTTGTACCGCTTTTCAATTTCAAGGTCATTCGGCGCAAAAAAATCATTAAATGCATGAAAAATAGCAAATGAAGTTAGAAAGGGTTGAAATTTGAGGATGTGGCTTTGAATGGTGCATATTGAATGCACAAAAAGTCTGGAGTTGAAATAAGTTTAAAAAAATGAAATGCCTTTGTAACAGATGAGTTTTCGTTCGAAACCTTCATACTTCTAAGGAGATGGTCCAATTTGTACACGAAGTACATCCAGTTTTTGTCGTAACCCTCTCAACTTTTTAGCACATGCTATGTGTGTGACACGATGATATCATGCCATGTTTCAACCTTTTAAGAGTTCATTTGTACTGGTTTTCAATTTCAAGGTCATTCAGCGCAAAAAAAATCATTAAATGCATGAAGAATAGCAAATGAAGTTAGAAAGGGTTGAAATTTGAGGATGTGGCTTTGACTGGTGCATATTGAATGCACAAAATGTCTGGAGTTGAAATAAGTTAAAAAAATGAAATATCTTTGTAACAGATGAGTTTTCGTCCGAAACCCTCATACTCCGAAGGAGATGGTCCAGTTTGTACACGAAGTGCATCCAGTTTTTGCCGTAACCCTCTCAACTTTTTAGCACATACTATGTGTGTTAAATGATAATACCATGCCAAGTTTCAACCTTTCAGAGTTCATTTGTACTGCTTTTCAATTTCAGGGTCATTCAGCACAAAAAAAATCATTAAATGCATGAAAAATAGCAAATGAAGTAAGTAAGGGTTGAAAATTAAAACTCCTCATGTTGACTAACAGAAACATAATATAATTTGGCAAAAGAATAACAAGAAAACATAAACTAAAATATTTAAAACAAATGAAGGTATAGAACTAAAAGAGCTAAACAGAATATGTTTTTGATTAAAGCACCTAATTAAAATAACCTAAAAATTCCCAAATTAAACATACTGATAAAACATACTAATATTAAACAGCGGGAAAAAGAATCACTCAAAAAACTATTTGTAAACTAAAGTTATTCACAAACTAGTGATTCACACAAATTTCAAAGAATTCAAATTTAACCTATTCAAATTTGAAAACTAGTGGCACTAGCAGAAAGCTTATATTTTTTCACCTAAAGCAAAACGAGTCATTCAAAAACTCTAAATATTCTAAAAGTTATTCAAAATCTAAAAACAGAAACTGTTCTGTTTAGAAAAACAAAACAGAAAAGAAAAAATCCACCTTTAGTCCCGGTTGGTGTCACAAACCAGGACTAAAGGCCCCTTCCCGCGTGGAATTTGGGCCACCATAAAGGAGGCCTTTAGTCACGGTTGGTGTCACCAACCGGGACTAAAGGTACCTGCCGGTGGGCCAGTCGCCCCACCTTTAGTCCCGGGTCGTGGCTCCAACCGGGATTAAAGGTGCCTGCTCTATAAGCTCGCGCCCTTCGTGTCCCGGTGCCAACCACTGCCCGGGACATATTTAGATCAAACACTCGCGAGCAGTGCTGCCGCCGATGAAATCGCCGCCCCCCTCTTGCCCGCCGACGAGCCCCTCCTGCCCGTCGATGAGCCCCTGCTGCGCCCCCTCTTCCTTCCCCCCTCTGTGTTCGCCCCGACCCCTCGCCATGCCCCCTCGCCGTGCCCGAGCGCGGTGGCGCCATGGCCGCCGGCCTGCCCGAGCGCGGCGGCGCCATGGCCCACGGCCACGTCCAGTGCTTAGTGAAAACTATTTGCATCTCGGTTGTTATGTTGTTTTTTGTTTTGTAGGCAGTAGAACCTTGAAATGGTCAATTTGTTTTTAATATTGAACATATTTTGTGTTTAATTGAATCAATTTATTTAATTGAGTTAAGGTCGATATGATCTTTTTAGCATCTAAATATAAGTTACCGGAATAACTAACTGCAGCTGCAAGTTAGGTCTTGTACCTAAGTCAACTATGCTTGACAAGAACATTAATAAAAGTTAAGAGATAAACCTCCTCTTAGAAGTTGTTGAAGATTTCCACTGGGCATGAAGTCATAAATGAGTGCTAGGCACTTCTTGTTTTGTAAATATCCTTTCAAAGTCACCAGATTCTTATGATGAACTTTGGACAAGGTTTGCACTTGCGATAGTAGATATAGTTACCAACAATTCAAGAGTTGAAGCCACATGCTTCATTTGGTGAACTAACAGCGTGGTAGTTGCAAATGCACTGCGAGGTATCATCTTTATAGTGTGTTGAATATGTTAAAAAATCAATAAGGGTTTTGGAGACATTCATATAAGATGAAAGTAACATAAGTCAATCCTATATATAACAAGCACAATCATCATAATAATATTAATGGTTATTGCATCTATGTATCTCTAGCCTTTAAACTCTATTTTTTATATCTTGGTTTTTTTGTTGACTCGGGAGTGCTGATCATCTGTTTCAAGAAAAATATGGTTTCATCAGAAGAGAAAAAAGGTTTAGAGATCAGCACACGATTGGATCTCTGTAATACATGTGATGCCTTCGTCAAACTATGCGATGCTACGGTGTGTAATATATAGATATCATAGTTTTCATAGGCTCTCATTTTTCATGTGCCCTAGAGTATATATGTATGTGTGTGTGTGAATTCACTGTATAGGAGAAAATGATATAGCAATTTTCATTTATGTGCCGTAGACTTTATTGAAAGAAAATGCCCGGCCCGCATCATCGTCGTCGACTCGGCGGCGACAACCTGCTTGCGAGGTGCCATGTCCGGGACTGGGCTCCGCCGGGCTGGCACTGGGAGGTGCTACCTTCTGGGGCGCGCAGCTTGGTGAGGCAAACAAGCGGAATGGTTTTATATGTTGTCCATGTGGTGTCTGTAAGAATGATAGGACTTACTCTAGCTCAATAGTCATTCACGTCCACCTGTTTACGTCTGGTTTCATATCCGGCTATAAATGTTGGACCAAGCACGGAGAAAGAGGGGTTCTAATGGAAGAGAATGAAGAAGAAGAGGATGATGACAACTATCCTGGGTTCCCTGAATACGATGGTACTACAATGGGGGAGGAGATAGAAGAAGAAGCTGAAGAAGAGGCATCAGATGAGCCCGCTGATGATCTTGGTCGGGCCATTGCTGATGCAAAGAGAAACTGTGAAAGTAAAAATGAGAAGTTGAAGTTGCAGCGCAAGTTAGAGGATCACAAAAAATTGATGTACCCGAATTGCGAAGAGGGCAACACAAAGCACGGTACCGCACTGGAATTGCTGCAATGGAAGGCAGAGAATGGTGTATCTAACAAGGGATTTGGGAAGCTGATGAAAATAATGAAGAAGAAGCTTCCAAAGGATAACGAATTGCCTGACAGTACGTACGAAGCAAAGAAGGTTCTCTGCCCTCTAGGATTAGAGGTGCAGAAGATATATGCATGCCTGAATGACTGCATCCTCTACCGCGGTGAGGAGTACGAGAATTTGAATGCATGCCCGGTCTGTGGTGCATTGCGGTATAAGATTAGACGAGATGACCCTGGTGATGATGTTGAGGGCGAGCGCCCCATCTGGAAGAGGGTTCCTGCCAAGGTGATGTGGTATGCCCCTATAATACCACGGTTGAAACGACTGTTCAGAAACAAAGAGCATGCCAAGTTGTTGCGATGGCACAAAGAAGACTGTAAGAAAGACGGGAAGTTGAGAGTACCCGCTGATGGGTCGCAGTGGAGAAAAATCGAGAGAAAGTGGCCAGACTTTGCAGATGACCCAAGGAACTTATGGTTTGGTTTAAGTGCAGATGGCATTAATCCTTTTTGGGAGCAGAACAGCAATCATAGCACCTGGCATGTGACTCTATGTATCTATAACCTTCCTCCTTGGTTGTGCATGAAGCGGAAGTTCATTATGATGCCAGTGCTCATCCAAGGCCCTAAGCAACCCGGTAACGACATTGATATGTACCTAAGGCCATTAGTTGATGAACTTTTACAGTTGTGGAATAAAAAAGGTGTACATGTGTGGGATGAGCACAAACAGCAGGAATTTGACCTACGAGTGTTGCTGTTTGTAACCATCAATGATTGACCTGCTCTTAGTAACCTTTCAGGACAGACAAACAAGGGATACCATGCATGCACGCACTGTTCAGATGAGACTAAAAGTATATATTTGGACAAATGCAATAAGAGTGTGTACCTGGGACATCGTCGATTTCTTCTGACCAAGCATGCCTTAAGAAAGAAAGGCAAGCATTTCAAAGGTGAGGCAGATCACCGAAAGAAGCATGTCCTCCATACTGGTGATGATATACTTGATACGGTCAAGGATTTACAAGTAATCTTTGGAAAGGGTCTTGGCGGACAATCTTTTCCGAATGACGCTGACGGACACGCCCCCATGTGGAAGAAAAATCTATATTTTGGGAGCTAGAATATTGGAAAGTCCTAGAGGTCCGCTCTACAATCGACGCGATGCATGTGACAAAGAATCTTTGCGTGAACCTGCTAAGCTTCCTGGGCGTGTATGGGAAGATAAACGATACACCAGAGGGACGGCAGGACTAGCAACATATGAACGAAAAAGACGGCATGCATCCAAAGCAGTATCAAGGTCCTGCCAGCTACGCTCTTACCAAAGCAGAGAAGGAAATCTTTTTTGAATGCCTTCTTAGTATGAAGGTCCCGTCTGGCTTCTCGTCGAATATAAAGGGAATAATAAATATGGCAGAGAAAAAAATCCAGAACTTAAAGTCTCATGACTGCCATGTGATCATGACGCAATTGCTTCCGGTTGCATTGAGGGAGCTTCTACCAGAAAATGTTTGGTTAGCCATTGTGAAGCTATGTGCATTCCTCAATGCAATTTCTCAGCACGTAATCGATCCGGAAATCCAACCAAGGTTACAGAATGATTTGGTCCAATGTCTTGTCAGTTTCGAGTTGGTGTTCCCACCATCCTTCCTCAATATTATGACGCACGTCCTAGTTCACCTAGTGAAAGAGATTGCCATTCTGGGTCCTGTATTTCTACACAATATGTTCCCCTTTGAGAGTTACATGGGAGTCTTAAAGAAATATGTTCGTAACCGTGCTAGGCCAGAAGGAAGCATCTCCAAGGGCCATGAAACAGAGGAGGTTATTGAGTTTTGTGTTGACTTTATTCCTGACCTTAAGCCGATTGGTGTTCCTCAATCGCGGCATGAGGGGAGACTGCGTGGAAAAGGCACGCTAGGACCAAAATCAATAATATGTATGGACGGGCATTCTTGGGCGCAAGCACACTACACAGTTCTACCTTGGTTACCCCGTATATCGAGAAACACATGGATATTATACGCTCCAAGAACCCGAAGCAGTCTGACCCATGGATTAAACGTACACACATTGCGGCTTTCGGCGGTTGGTTGCAAACACATCTCATGAATGACAATATTGTTGAAAATGAGCTGTAGTTGTTGGCCAGGACACCATCTTCGACTATATTGACTTTCCAAGGGTACGAGATAAATGGGAATACATTTTACACGATCGCCCAAGATAAAAAGAGCACCAACCAAAACAGTGGTGTCCGCTTTGACGATGCAGCAAACACCAATAGGGAAAAGGACACATATTATGGTTACATAGAGGAGATATGGGAACTTGACTATGAACGTGATTTTTAGGTCCCTTTGTCCCGGTGCAAATGGGTCAATCTTACAGGAGGTGGGGTAAAGGTAGACCCGTAGTACTGAATGGCAACAGTGGATCCCAACAATCTTGGGTACAACGAGGAACCATTCGTCCTAACCAATGATGTGGCGCAGGTTCTCTATGTGAAGGACATGTCTACCAAACCGAGAAAAAGAAAACATAAGGAAGCGGATACATCATACGATGAGCCAAAGCGCCACATAGTTCTTTCAGGGAAAAGAAAGATTGTGGGAGTGGAGGACAAGACAGACATGTCAAAAGATTATGAAAAGTTTGATGAAATTCCTTCCTTCACAGTGAAGACTGACCGAGGTATCCTGTTAAATGATAAAGATTGTCCATGGTTACGGCGCAATAAGCAAGGGACACATGCGAAGAAAAAGTTTTATACCCCAAGATCCCACTCTGGGATGTGATCGGCTTCACCGTCATCGCTTTCTTCTCTAGTGAGTAGCCGAGATAGGCCAGTTTGTACACGAAGTGCATCCAGTTTTTGCCGTAACCCTCTCAACTTTTTAGCACATGCTATGTGTGTGAAATGATGATACCATGCCAAGTTTCAACCTTTTCAGAGTTCATTTGTACTGCTTTTCAATTTCAGGGTCATTCAGCGCAAAAATATCATTAAATGCATGAAAAATAGCAAATAATGTTAGAAAGGGATAAAATTTGAGGATGTGGCTTTGAATGGTGCATATTGAAAGCACAAAAAGTCTGGAGTTCAAATAAGTTTAAAAAAATGAAATGCCTTTGTAACAGATGAGTTTTCGTTCGAAACCCTCATATTTCGAAGGGGATGGTCCAGTTTGTACAAGAAGTGCATCCAGTTTTTGCCATAACCCTCTCAACTTTTTAGCACATGCTATGTGTGTGACATGATGATACCATGCCAAGTTTCAACCTTTTAAATGTTCATTTTGTACCGCTTTTCAATTTCAAGGTCATTCGGCGCAAAAAAATCATTAAATGCATGAAAAATAGCAAATGAAGTTAGAAAGGGTTGAAATTTGAGGATGTGGCTTTGAATGGTGCATATTGAATGCACAAAAAGTCTGGAGTTGAAATAAGTTTAAAAAAATGAAATGCCTTTGTAACAGATGAGTTTTCGTTCGAAACCTTCATACTTCTAAGGAGATGGTCCAATTTGTACACGAAGTACATCCAGTTTTTGTCGTAACCCTCTCAACTTTTTAGCACATGCTATGTGTGTGACACGATGATATCATGCCATGTTTCAACCTTTTAAGAGTTCATTTGTACTGGTTTTCAATTTCAAGGTCATTCAGCGCAAAAAAAATCATTAAATGCATGAAGAATAGCAAATGAAGTTAGAAAGGGTTGAAATTTGAGGATGTGGCTTTGACTGGTGCATATTGAATGCACAAAATGTCTGGAGTTGAAATAAGTTAAAAAAATGAAATATCTTTGTAACAGATGAGTTTTCGTCCGAAACCCTCATACTCCGAAGGAGATGGTCCAGTTTGTACACGAAGTGCATCCAGTTTTTGCCGTAACCCTCTCAACTTTTTAGCACATACTATGTGTGTTAAATGATAATACCATGCCAAGTTTCAACCTTTCAGAGTTCATTTGTACTGCTTTTCAATTTCAGTGTCATTCAGCACAAAAAAAATCATTAAATGCATGAAAAATAGCAAATGAAGTAAGTAAGGGTTGAAAATTAAAACTCCTCATGTTGACTAACAGAAACATAATATAATTTGGCAAAAGAATAACAAGAAAACATAAACTAAAATATTTAAAACAAATGAAGGTATAGAACTAAAAGAGCTAAACAGAATATGTTTTTGATTAAAGCACCTAATTAAAATAACCTAAAAATTCCCAAATTAAACATACTGATAAAACATACTAATATTAAACAGCGGGAAAAAGAATCACTCAAAAAACTATTTGTAAACTAAAGTTATTCACAAACTAGTGATTCACACAAATTTCAAAGAATTCAAATTTAACCTATTCAAATTTGAAAACTAGTGGCACTAGCAGAAAGCTTATATTTTTTCACCTAAAGCAAAACGAGTCATTCAAAAACTCTAAATATTCTAAAAGTTATTCAAAATCTAAAAACAGAAACTGTTCTGTTTAGAAAAACAAAACAGAAAAGAAAAAATCCACCTTTAGTCCCGGTTGGTGTCACAAACCAGGACTAAAGGCCCCTTCCCGCGTGGAATTTGGGCCACCATAAAGGAGGCCTTTAGTCACGGTTGGTGTCACCAACCGGGACTAAAGGTACCTGCCGGTGGGCCAGTCGCCCCACCTTTAGTCCCGGGTCGTGGCTCCAACCGGGATTAAAGGTGCCTGCTCTATAAGCTCGCGCCCTTCGTGTCCCGGTGCCAACCACTGCCCGGGACATATTTAGATCGAACACTCGCGAGCAGTGCTGCCGCCGATGAAATCGCCGCCCCCCTCTTGCCCGCCGACGAGCCCCTCCTGCCCGTCGATGAGCCCCTGCTGCGCCCCCTCTTCCTTCCCCCCTCTGTGTTCGCCCCGACCCCTCGCCATGCCCCCTCGCCGTGCCCGAGCGCGGTGGCGCCATGGCCGCCGGCCTGCCCGAGCGCGGCGGCGCCATGGCCCACGGCCACGTCCAGTGCTTAGTGAAAACTATTTGCATCTCGGTTGTTATGTTGTTTTTTGTTTTGTAGGCAGTAGAACCTTGAAATGGTCAATTTGTTTTTAATATTGAACATATTTTGTGTTTAATTGAATCAATTTATTTAATTGAGTTAAGGTCGATATGATCTTTTTAGCATCTAAATATAAGTTACCGGAATAACTAACTGCAGCTGCAAGTTAGGTCTTGTACCTAAGTCAACTATGCTTGACAAGAACATTAATAAAAGTTAAGAGATAAACCTCCTCTTAGAAGTTGTTGAAGATTTCCACTGGGCATGAAGTCATAAATGAGTGCTAGGCACTTCTTGTTTTGTAAATATCCTTTCAAAGTCACCAGATTCTTATGATGAACTTTGGACAAGGTTTGCACTTGCGATAGTAGATATAGTTACCAACAATTCAAGAGTTGAAGCCACATGCTTCATTTGGTGAACTAACAGCGTGGTAGTTGCAAATGCACTGCGAGGTATCATCTTTATAGTGTGTTGAATATGTTAAAAAATCAATAAGGGTTTTGGAGACATTCATATAAGATGAAAGTAACATAAGTCAATCCTATATATAACAAGCACAATCATCATAATAATATTAATGGTTATTGCATCTATGTATCTCTAGCCTTTAAACTCTATTTTTTATATCTTGGTTTTTTTGTTGACTCGGGAGTGCTGATCATCTGTTTCAAGAAAAATATGGTTTCATCAGAAGAGAAAAAAGGTTTAGAGATCAGCACACGATTGGATCTCTGTAATACATGTGATGCCTTCGTCAAACTATGCGATGCTACGGTGTGTAATATATAGATATCATAGTTTTCATAGGCTCTCATTTTTCATGTGCCCTAGAGTATATATGTATGTGTGTGTGTGAATTCACTGTATAGGAGAAAATGATATAGCAATTTTCATTTATGTGCCGTAGACTTTATTGAAAGAAAATGCCCGGCCCGCATCATCGTCGTCGACTCGGCGGCGACAACCTGCTTGCGAGGTGCCATGTCCGGGACTGGGCTCCGCCGGGCTGGCACTGGGAGGTGCTACCTTCTGGGGCGCGCAGCTTGGTGAGGAATCGGGTTCCCTCGTCGACATGGTCAGCAGCCGGCTTGGTGGCGGCAGGCGGCTGGACAGCCTTGCCGGACGCGTTAACCTTGATCCGCACTGCGGAGTCGGCCGTGGCATACTTGTCCGCCCTGACCATGAGGTCGGCCATGGAGGCGGGGTCGGAGCGCATGAGCTTGTGCTTGAGGAGGGTGCCGTCTCGGCAGCCCTCGGTGAAGTACTGGATGGCCTGCACCTCGTGCACGCCCTCGCAAGAGTTGCGCAGCTCGGTACAGCGCGTGAGGTAGTGATGGAGTGGCTCATCTGGCCCCTGGATGCACATGGCGAGCTCGCGGGGGTGGCCAGGGCACTCGTAGGTGCCGGTGAAGTTGCGGAGGAAGGCTTCCTTGAAGTCTGTCTAGGTGTTGATGCTGCCGGCCGGGAGGTTGTTAAGCCAAGTCCGGGCCGAGGCGGGCAGCTTGAGCGGGACGTAGCGCATGGCCACGCGCTTGTTGCCTCTGGCGATACCCACCACGGTGGTGTAGTCGATCAGCCAGTCCTCCGGCTTGGCAGTGCCGTTGTACTTTGGAGTGTCGCGGGGGAGCGAGAAGCCGGTTGGGAATGGCTCGTTGCGGATCCGGGGGCCGAAGCACGCCGGCCCGATCGGGCCCTCCTCCTCGAGGAGGGCGGATTGTGCCTGCTTGTCGAGGCGGAGGCGAGCGTCATTCTCGCTGTGAGGGATGCGCGGCCTGAGCCGGACCGCGAGGTCGGCGCGGATAGCCGGCGGGGGAGAACGCGTGGGCTCCCGCCGTGGAGGAGGGGTGTTTTCTCGGCTGCGCCGGCTGCCGCCGGCCGACACGTCGTTGCGGCGGCTGCCGCCGGATGGGACGTCGTCGCACCGGTTGTTCACAGCCGGCTGCTCGTTCCCGCGCTGCTGGGAACACCGGACGTGACTTCCTTCGGCTCGCCGGCCGGAGGTGCGAGGGGAGCAGGAGTGCTGGGCCGGCCGGCGGCCAGCAGCCCCAACGCCCTCACCCTCGTAGCGGGGAGTTTCGGAGACAGAGCCGGCGGGGTCATAGCCGGCCTGCTGCGCGTTGGCAGTGTCGATGAGGTCCTCGATGTGCTGCTCTCGCTGAGCACGCTCCTCGCCCTCCAAGGTGGCCAAGTCATCGTATGCCACCTTGGCGGCCCTCAAGTTGGTTGCGGGAGTGTCGTAGACGGGCAGCTTGCCGCCGAGGATTTCCGCAACAACGCGGCCGCGGTCACGAACGGCCCCACGCCGGCTGGGCTAGTTGCCAGTCGGGGTAAGACCGTAAGCGGAGTTATACTCACGCTGCGCGGATTCCATCCGGTGTCGCGCAGTCGCGAGGGCGTTGGCCTCCTCGAGCAGCTGCTGGCGGGCGACTTCCAGCTCGGTTCTGGCGGTAGCCGGGTCCGCCGCCGTTGCAATGGGGGTGCTTAGGCCACGAAGGGTGGCACCGAGCCGGTCGGAGGGGCCGGCGTGGGCAGCAACCGCGTCGGCCTTGGCCCGAGCGCGGCCGGAGACGTGGAGGAGATGGTGGCCATCACCTCCACAAGGGTGTGGAGGTTGCCATCACCGTTCGAGGTGATGGCTCCCGCACAGGGTGGCGGGTCGCTGCAGTCGAGCACCTCGTCGGGGTACTCGTCTGCGGTCGGCACGTCGTTGAGACGCAGCTCGTGGAAGTATTTACCGAGCGCATCGATGGAGGAGCCTGTGGAGCAGGCGGAGCCAAGGCTCGACGCCGTGGAAACCTCCACGAGGGCGAGCTCGGCGGGAATGCTGGTCAGCCCGGACGCGACGTGTCTGGCGGAGTTGGCGAAGGGTCCCGCCCGGAGTATAACTCCGGCCGGCGCCGCGGATGGCCCCACGGTGGGTGCCAACTATCGTCGTTTTCTCACGGCAGATGCCATGGCGTGGCTTATCGAGAGTGGTTGGGGCCGATGGACGCCGGTGGACTCCGGGAGCGGGATCAGGCACAAGCAATGTAAGACACACGATGTACCCAGGTTCGGGGCCTTCCGAGGGAAGTAATACCCCTAGTCCTGCTTTAGCTAGTTGAAGCACTAAGAGGGCTACAAGGGCGCTCCTTGAGCTATTGGTAGAGGAGGCCGAAGGGGCTAAGCTGCCCTTCTTGCCTCTCTATGGTGTATGCGATCGTGGGTGGAGATGAAGATGAGATCCCCTTGTGCATGGGGACGTCGGGGGGTTTTATAGGCCAACCCCCCAGATTACAATACACATACAAGTGTGCTGGGGGACCCGGCTGGCAGCCTCAATGGCCGGCCAGGGGGCCCGCCACTGGTCGAGTCTTGTCGCTGGTAGGGCCCGCCGGCTGCAGGGTCCCGTCGGGAGCCGGAGTGGGACCCGCCGGCTGGTCCGTACCTATCACATCGCGGCACGGGCCGCCCGGCGCGGTGTCGTCTAGTAGCAGCTAGCCGAGGTCTCCGGTATGGCCGGCCCCATTGCAGCCACGCGGGGGCAGGTAATGGAGTGGTTGGAGGCGTGCGGTCACTGTGCCGCCCGCCTAGTCACGGTCAGCCGGAGTCAGCGGCACTTTCGTTGACACTGTGACCACCCCGAGGGTGACCATGGGTACGGCGGGGACCACTGTAGCCACGCGTGCCCTAGCACGCAGTGCCAGGGCCACTGTGGACTTGCCGCCCCGTCATGCCCATGTCCTGGCGGGGTACGGTGACGTGACGGGTGCCGGGCAGCCGGCTGGCGGGTCGCGCGGGAGCCGGACGGGCCATGCGGCCGGCTGGTGGGTGCCGGTGCTGGGTAGCCGGCAGGGATGAGCCGGCCCTGGGCAGCCGGCCCGACATAGCCGGACCACGGGGGGAGGCGGCGCGCCCCGTGGTTGTTTCGAGAAGGTGAAGGCAATGGCATATGTGAGGCTACCCCGGGGTTATCCCCCCGTCAATCAGGAAACCAGAACAATCGTGCAACACTTGAGGTAGACTTAGAGGCGAGACTAGGAATCTATTTTACCATTTATTATTCCACATGTTTACATGAGTTTCACTCCGAGCCTCGTGGTTATTGTAGACTCGAGAATCATTGCAGTTATAGCATGGAACATAAACATCAATTACAAAATTGGAAATAAATAATAACTGTTATCATTGCCTCTAGGGCATATCTCCTACACTTCAAACTAGCCTGATAAGTATTCATTGTATGAGAACTCTGCATAAGGTAAATTATCGTCCCAACTGGACCCATAGTCTAACACACAAGCTCTCAGCATATCCTCCAGAATTTGATTTACTCTCTCTGTCGTCCCATCAGTTTGTGGATGAAAAGTTGTACTGAACTCCAGCCTGGTGCCCAAGGATTCATGCAACTGACACCAAAACTTTGATGTAAACTGAGTACCTCGATCTGACACAACCTTCCTCGAAACTCCATGCAGACAGACAATTCTGGTCATATAAATCTTGGCTAGCTTAGCGGTTGTACAAGTAGTGTTTGCCGGGATGATATGACTTTTCAAGTAAAGTAAATTGGGATTCCTTTGTAATGCTGGAATTAGGGTTTCACTCCCCGATAACCGGGAATTGATATGACTTTTCAGACTAAATGCATCAACAACCACATTTGTCTTACCAGGATGATATTGTACACTTAGATCATAATCCTTGATAAGCTCTAACCAAATCCTTTGTCTGAGCTTCAATTCCTTCTGTGTGAATATATACTTCAAATTATTATGATCCGTAAATATGTCACAGTGATTACCAATAAGATAATGCCTCCATCACTAGTAGAAAACAGGCCTTTCGACCGGAGCATTAGTCCAGGTCGGGTTTTGGACCGAGACTAATGTGACCACAAGTCCCGGTTCATGTGTGACCTCTAGTCCCGGTTGGTGTTACCAACCGGGGCTAAAGGGGTGGTGGCATGCTGGGCTCAGGTTGGGGCCCCTGCGAGCCCCTTTAGTCCCGGTTGGTATCACCAACCGGGACTAGAGATAGACCTTTAGTCCTGGTTCGTGATACAAACCGGGACTAAAGATATCACTATATATAGTGCTTCGTCCAGCCCGAGCCCACACTACTAGGAAAAGGGCTATAGCTAATATGGACATTAATGGCGCACCACATATGTGGTGCGCCACTGCTATATAGCAGTGGCGCACCATGTGTAGGTACGCCATTAGTGTCCATATCACTAATGGCGCACTACACCAACGGTGCGCCACTACTAACAATTTTTTTTTATTTTTCCAAAAATAGTAATGGCGCACCAGGGTCTAGTGCGCCATTACTAGTTTTAACTAGTAATGGCGCACCACACACTCTGTGCGCCACTACTGACAAATTTTTTTTTACTTTTTTTCTCAAAACTAGTAATGGCGCACCAGGGTATAGTGCGCCATTACTAGTTCAAACTAGTAATGGCGCACCCCAACCACGGTGCGCCACTACTAACAATTTTTTTTATATTTTTTTTTGCAAAACTAGTAATGGCGCACCACATGACAGGTGCGCCATTAGTAACCAGGGTTACTAATGGCGCATTTTAAGGTGGTGCGCCATTGGTAACCTGAGAGCAGCTAGATATTTTGGACAGCCACCTACCACACTCACTTTCCCCACTTCATTCTCTCCACCTCCTCCTCCAAGCTTGTCTCGGGTGCCTCCTCCTCCTCACCTCATTTGCACCATAGATTCACCCAAATTAAGTGGCTAAATTTCCTTTTTTTGATAGGTAAGTAAGGGGAAAGCTTTCTTTATGTTGTAGATCTACTTTTTTCTCCCTCCAACAACGTGCACATACACTTTTTATGGCCTAGATCTACGTATGTTTGTGGTGTTACATATGTTTGTGGTGTTGCATATGTTTGTGTTTTTGCAGGTACCGGTATTTGAAATGCGATAGTTGCCAATATTTTGCCGGAATGTTGATTCATTTCCGTTTCGGCGAGAATTTGGCACTATGCATTCTTTTTGGTCCTGTTTTTAGGCAAAGTCATGCCAAATTTTTTTTTTGTTCTAAAATATCGTTTTGCTCTACCCCGCAGGCGACCATGGTCCGCACGATGACCGAAGGCATCGTGAATAGGTTTTTGAGCTCCGCGAAGGCCGAGATGCTTCAAAAGAACGAGACGGAGATAAGATGTCCGTGTCGAAGATGCAAGCTGAAGAGCCTTATGGACCCGGATTCCGTACAGGTGCGGGACCACCTGCTCTTGCGTGGTTTCATGGATGGCTATCGGTGGCAAGGTGATGAAGATGATTATGAAGTCGTCCATGGCGGCCGAGCAAGAAATGAGGAAGGGCAGCAAGACAACCGCGGCGAGGGCGGGCGAGAAGACGAAGAATCTCCAGGACATGATCACGAAGTAGATGCAGTAGTACACAGTCATCATGTAGAAGATGCCGGACATGATGATGAGGAAGATGCCGGAGCAGACGAAGGGCATGATCATGAAGATGAAGATGCCAGAGCAGACGACGATGGACCATCGATGGGCTGGGTGCAGGACCCTCATATTCAAGAGATGCTTCTCAAGCAGACGGATAACGCAAGAGCTGCCGCTCGAGAGAAAGCCAAGCTGGATCAACTGGAGATAGATGCGGTTACTCCATTGTATGAAGGATGCAGGCCCGAGGATACCCGCCTGAAAGTAACGCTCATGGCTCTGGAGATGAAGGTAAAACACAAAATGACCGACGCATGCTTCGACGAGAACATGTCATTCTGGCACGAACGTCTTCCCAAGGGGAACAAGTGCCCGACCAGTTTCGAGGAGGCGAAGAAAATCGTGTGTCCTCTGGATTTACCGCATGTGAAATACCATGTGTGCATGAACAATTGCATCATTTATCGGGACGAGCACGCGGAGTCTACCATATGTCCGGTGTGCGGCGTCACTCGATAGAAGAAGAGGAAGAAATCTCCTCGAAAAGCGGTGTGGTACTTTCCGATCACTCCTCGTCTGCAGCGGTATTTCGCGGACCCTAAGGTAGCAAAGCTCCTGCGTTGGCACGCGGATAGGGAGGAGAAGAAGTGAGAAGATGACGGAAATGATCCGGAGATAAATAAAAAAGACAAGATGCTGAGTCACCCTAAGGATGCGAGCCAGTGGCAAGCGTTGAACTTAGAACACCCATAATTTGGGGACGATCCAAGGAACATCATGCTGGGCGCGAGCACCGATGGAGTCAATCCGTTTAGCAGCTAGAGAAGCACACATAGCACCTGGCCTGTGTTTGTGTGGATGTACAACCTTCCCCCCTAGTTGTGCATGAAGAGGAAGTACATTCACATGAGTATGCTAATTGAAGGGCCGAAACAACCAGGGAACGACATCAATCTGTATCTGGGGCTGCTGAAAGAGGAGCTAGACACGCTATGGAAAACGCCAGCCAATACGTGGGACGCCGCAGAGAAAGAATATTTCCCTATGAGAGCCGCACTGCTCACGACGGTGCATGACTATCTCGGTTACGGATATGTCGCGGGGCAGGTGGTCCATGGATTTTCTGGATGCGTCAGGTGCATGGATGACACAACGTATCGCCAGCTAGATAGAGATCTGTAGGGGAACGCAGCAGAAAACAAAAATTTTCCGACCTACGCACCAGCCCAGGACCACTATGGAGACTGCATACAAGGTTTGATCATTTCGTTACCGACTCGTAGCGCAGCGGAAGTAGAGTCGATGACGATCGGCGGTGCAGATCCCCGCAGCTAGGATCTTACAACCTCCCAACCGCGAGGATGTATACCCTCATCTGCCCCGCGGACAGCCCTCCAGGAGGCGGTCGCACAGTCCCCCGGACGGTGTCGCGGACAGCCCTTCGGGAGGACCTCCGAAACTCGGACTGTCACTCGGACAGCCCTTCGGGAGGACCTCCAAAACTCGGACGGTCACACGGACAGCCCTTCGGGAGGCACTCTCGAACTAAGACCGAAACTACGATCTCTCTACAGAGTCGCACACATACGGTGTCATCTATCCGGCAGGGCTTCGCCGTCCAGAACTAGTTCCTGCTGGAACCCAGACAGCCTTTCGGCTCTACGAAACTATTTCGCTGGGAGGGAGAGAAGAATGCCAGATCATGCATGGCTTTGTGTATGAGAGCAAGAGTCTGTCTTATGGCAGCCCACACACCTCCTATTTATAGGAAACCCAAGGGGTAGGGTGGTTTTACAAGAAAACCCAAAACCCACATGGAAAGGAGTCCTTCCCAAGGACCTAAAAGGTGAAACCAAGGAACAAGGGGGACTCCATGAAGGAGTCCACCATGTGGACGGCCACACCCTCATGTGGGGCCCCAAAATTGGCCCCTATCCATCCATGTCATCCCCAAGTTCTTTTGGAGCAAAGCCCCAAAAGGTGGCTTTCCAAAAATATCCCAAAAAGCACTTTCACTATTCACGACGACATTTTTCAGCGTCTGATCGAACTGAAAATATTCATGTGGGCTTAGAACAATTCTAGTACCCACCAAAATAATTTTCAACGTGAGCCGGAACAATTCCAGTTTAGTGATTTCATCTGCGAAAAGCATCTGAAGCGGTTTCGGCAGCTCCGGAACATTTCCGGTTTTCATCCCGGAAAATTCCAGAAAGTTTCCAGAATGATTCTGGCACCCTCCAAGAATTATCAGGCATGTGCCAAAACCAATTTGACTTTATGGTATCCTCTGAAACAACTTTTCAGTTTCACCGGAACTCATCCGGTGACCTCTCTGCGGAACTTTTCCGCTGTCCGAAACTTTTCCGGTGATTTTCTCTCAGACTCCCTGTCTAGTATTCAGCAGATAGATGACCCTTAAGCGTGTGACCCTATAGGTTTGGTGAAGCATAGACATGACCCGGAACCCCTTCCGATCAATGATCAACATCGGAGCCGTGGACACCCATATCGATCCCTATACCCACACGAATAAATATTCGAGTGAACCTCCAGTTGCCGTGAGCTATTCCTGTTGCTTCGCGATATGTTACAATTACCCGAGGTGAGAAACATCGGCATCCTCGTGGATCAACACTTGTCCACAATGCCGGTTACCTCGTTGCCGGTATTGTTCTCTTTTCTTGTTCCCGTGTTCCGGCATCCCTGTGATCAAATCACCCTGTGTCTGGCCAGACGATGATGGATACCGTAACACCTAGAGGGCCCAGAGATATCTCTCCATCGTCGGAGGAGCAAATCCCAATCTTGAGCTATCAAGTTACTTGACATACTTTTCCATGAACCCGTAAGCCGCCGTAATAGCCACCCATTTACGGATGACGTTTAACAAACCCCAAAGTTCATGAAGCAAGCATGAAGAAACTCGATACTCTCATGGTCTAAGGAATTATGCAAACATTAACTTCCTGTGTTATTAACCATTAACTTATGACGAATGTATCTCATAGCATAACATCAATTTGGGTCGATTCAACACAAGTGTTCTACCAACAATTGTGCCCTCAAAATTGCCGGCATAGCCATGCCCATGATCAGGAAAACAGGATCATCATGCAATACTTGAGCCAGTCATAGAGACTTGACTAGGAATACATTTTACCGTTTATTATCCCACACGTGCATATGAGTCTTCCTCCGAGCCTCGTGGTTATTGCAGACTCGAGAACCACAGCAGTTATAGCATGGAACATAAACCTAATTATGAACAGGGAGATAATCAATAACATTTTTTATTGCCTCTAGGGCATATCTCCTACAGACTCCCACTTGCACTAGAGTCAATAATCTAGTCAATGCTAATGCACTTTACACCTATGGCATACTGGTGTAAAGTATGCTTCGCATGTGGTATAGCCTGATGTCCAACGGATCTGACGACTTCAGCTTTTTGTGTAACTTTGCATATCCTCGTGTTTTCATGCTTTCACAAAATTCATATTTTGTGTGGACTTGGCTTTGCATATGTGTGAATCATTGGTCGAAACCTGATTCCTCAGACTGAGCTATGGAGCAACTATCTGCAATAGTGTCCCATAGACCAAAGCCATCTTGGAACCATACTAAGTTCATGAATGAACTATATGATTCAACAACTTCTTTGTCGCTTCTTAAGCGTCAACATACTTAGCCTTTGTTATAGAATTCGCCACAGTATCTTGTTTGGAACAATTTCCAACTACCGTGCCACCATATTATGTATTACACAAAACCCTTAACTCAAATCGAAAATCGCATGGAGAAATGGTGAAGACTGTATCGATGTAACATATTACAACGAACTCTTCATGATTTCCGCTTGCTAGAAAACATGTCATCAGTACTACTGTAGTACTCAATGACATCTTTCACTGTTGTTCCATGATCAGTACTTTGATCACTTTGGTATCTATACTCGCAACAACTTTGGAGTATCAGACATATCTGGTTGTTTTACATACCATGGAATACATGATTAATCCAAACACAAGAGTGTGTGGAATCTCCATCATGTATTTTACTCATCAGTGTTTTGGGACACCGAGTCTTGCAAAACTCTTTCCATGTGACTTCGGCAAGAATCATTTCTTGGCATTTTAAATGCTAAAAGGTTTTAGCATCTTGTCAATATGTATTCATCGCTTAGCCCTATTAGGTAAATCTATCTCCATAGATCATCATGCCTAATATTGAGGCTATGTAGCCCAAGCACTTCATCGAAAAACTATTTTCAAATGAAATCCTAATTCGTGTCAAGAAATTTATTTCCAATTAACAATGTGTCAAGCACACAAGGTTTTTAGAAATATTATTATGCTCCCACTTACTTTCTTGAATCACAAGCATCTTCGATACCCATTTGATGAAGTCAAACCCCTTTGACCATTCCATCAAAAAACGAAGATTCCAACTCCACTTTGCTCTCTTCTGTTCATCGCTGGAACTCTGAAGTTTGCATACTTACTAGCATCCTCTGGATCGACAAATTACTTTGGACTGTATCACATACAAGTCCTAGGTTTCATTTCCATCAGATGGAAATCCTTTTGTCATCCATGTTTCATATCTCATGATTGAAATATGTATTAATTGCTAGTTCAACCCGAAGCGACTTCAAGCATCGCTACGGTGAGACAATCTCATCGTAGTCAACTCCTTGAACTTGTTATGGCAACAAGTCGAGCTTTATGGATAAAACATTTTATCCGTATCAGTTTTTAGTTCCATAAATATTCGTTAGACTCTAAGTCTTCCGAAAGGTGTATCAAGATTTTAATCTCGAATCACTTATATGGAAACTATCTCGGATTGTATTGGCATTTAGCCAATTCCGGAGTCAGGGCCCATCGACGCTTCCTTGTGTATTGTAGGTATACTGTTGTCTAACAACAATATCTCGTTTGCGCACCTGATAGGTTTGCATGAGCTTTGCCTACGTGGTTCAGCTGCAAGTTCGACCGAAGTCCATACATTTTATTGTAGAGACTTCCGTATCAGTCGCAGTAGGAAACTCCGGAATCACTTCCAAGGTTCCTTTCTTTTGACCTGATGACGAAGATACTGGTTATCTCGTCGAGTTGCACTGTCCTCCCACTCACCTTTTGAAAGAACTATTCTCTTTAAAAGCATACCGTTTTGCGGCAAAACCCTTTGCCTCGGTATAGTGGTGGGGGAATACCCAATGACTTGGGATAACCTTACAAAGTAGCACTTGTCTGATTTGGAATAGGTTTGTAACCTTTTACACAAGCCCCATATTCCAAATGTTAAGAAAAGATATAACATGGTTGGGCGTACCACACCATGGCGTCATTTCAACAGACCTGATGGAGCTCTTTTCAGTGTAAAAGCCACAGTCTCTAAAGCATCACTCTATAAAAGGGATAATGGCAAATTTATTTATGTCATCTTTGATCTTACCATGTCATAAATGGTGCGATTACATCTTCACGGACTTTTCACTTGCAGTGGTGTTCCGGGAGGTGCAAGTTATGAAACCCCTTTCATAACTCATCAGACATTCGCTAAACTTGTAACTCAAACATTCCTTTCTGCAATCGAATTGTAGAAACATAATTTTCTTGTTACAATAACTTCTACTTCATTTTTGAAAACCTTATGAATGAATTCAAAAGATCCAGACTTACGTCTCAACAAGTAAATATCCATATATCTACTTGAGTCATTTTTGAAGATAGATAAATCCACTACTTGCAACAACATTTATTGGACTACACACATCATAATGTATGATCACCAATATGTTCTTTGCTCGTTCCTTATGGCCTGTGAACGGTATCTCAGTCACTTCACTTTTCAAAGGAAAGTTGCAAGTGTCAGATGATTCAAAATCAAACGACTTCAGAATCCATCATAATGGAATTTTCCATGCGGGTTTCTCCAATGTGACCAAATGCAGTGCCACACTTGTGTGGTATTCTTTTAGTCTTGCGACATTTAGCGTCAGGGTTTATGGATGTATCATATTTCCATCAATATTCATAACATACATCCCATCTAGGATGGAAGCATGGCCCTTCATGTTATTCATAACACCGAACATCAAAAGTTTTCTTATGAACAACCTTCTTGCAAGATACCTTATGCAAAGGGCTAGAGTGTGAAACTCTAAAATGAATTATGAAAGTAAACCCAGAGGTAATGTATTATTTATCAATATTCATAACACACGTTTCATTCATAATGAAAGTATGGCCCTTATGTTATTCATAACACCGAACATCAAAAGTTCTCTTATGAACAACCTTCTTGCAAGATACTTTATGCAAAAGGCAAGAGTGTGAAACTCTAAGTGAATTATGAAAATAAATACATAGGTAATACACCGATGGAAGGTATAGTAACTTTTACTATGTTCCCAGCGTGTATCAAGACCTCATTCCTGGCTAGTCTTTCAGGCCATAGTAGTTCTTGCTTCGAGTTGCAACAGAATGCAATCGAGCGGGTATCTTTGTGATTAACTCACAATACCCAAGAATTAGTGATTAACATGTTTAACCATAATTCCCAAGAACTATATCTTTAACCAGCCTTCTATACATCAAAAACCTGTATGACATTCATACATGAGCTGGATATTCCAGTCTTCTATCCTTTTGCCATTGTATTTCTAATAGTTTAACTTTTAGTATTTCTCCTACTCTCAGAAGAAGCATCCAACTTAAGAGTGGTGTTAGCCCCGGACTTCCTAGGCGTGAAAGTCTTACTAACACCCTTCGGACACTTCCTTTCTCTTTAAGTTGTGGTTTTATTCACCTTTCATCATATGACAGGCGTTCTCCTGGATCCCTCACTTATCAGTCTAATGCATAGTAAACTCCTTTACTAACAGTTTGCAAACAAACATTGCTTTGGATATCTCATATCTTTTAGCTTTTGTCTGTCTCTGAAAATGATTTTCAGATTCCATGAATATCACATAACTATCCAAACTTTCGAAGTTCGGGTCTCATGGAAGCAAACATATTGCACTTTGACTGAAAAGGAATTCTAGCTTTTGGATCGGAGGACGAGAGTCACATGATCCATAGCTTTAGCGGGAGAATACCGAAAGCATGCGATAGGACAAAGTCCTTCTCGGCACTCTAGAGGACAATCCTCACATTACGTTACCAGCCGTAAAGTTTTAACCAGATAGTTAACAGCTATTCAATTTTAATAGGGAAGGTGGAAACGCGAGCCATTCTTCTACAACTATTATGCAAATCACACTTAGACAGTGTTCAAAATTAATTGCACCGAGAATTAAACAAGTTAATTCTTCAGTGCGCTCCCACTCAAATCAATATCTCTCATAATTGATTGTGAGTGATACAAGATCCGCATTTTAATTCGACGCCATTGACGGGTTCATCACTGATGACGTGAATTTCAATCGGTAGGCCAACTTGCCAATCACATCTCTATGTGACTCTTGTTCATCTTTCGATGCGTGTGTTCCGAGCTCATGACTCTCATGCCTAAACGTCAAGACAACCAAGTGATCTCGCTGCGAGGTCTGACCTCACCCGCCGCACACATCCCTAATCGTTCGTACTCATGTGTACATGTCGTACCCCGAAAAGTTAGGTGCCGTGACGGTGCTACACTTGGGAGAACACTAACTACTTGATATTTTTGTGAGAGATCACCCTAATAAAAGCGACTACCGCGCAATCAAGAAGGGTGCATCATAAGGGATAAACATCTCAGGCAATTCATAATAGCATGATATGGTATAGCCCTTTCTGACGGAGAAGTCTTGTATTTCTTCGTCTTCGGCATTCGCGTTGGTGTTCACCTTCGCGAAGATTGCCACCACCTTGTCGATGCACAAGATAATATTGCTATCTCTATAGCTAATAAAATAAGTGCATTACATAAGGTTGACACGCAGGTCATTAAAGTGCAATCATATGGCTCCATCCATCATGCCGAATCATGACACGCAGGTCATGTTAATCAATTTACATCATATAGTCATCTCATACATAATCAAATTATTATGAACACTGCTATACCACATCATATGCACATGCAAACCATCCTGCAAAACCAAGTTAGACGCCTCTAATCGGTTCATGCAAAATTTTATTTTACGTGGCTTCTAAGGTTTCGAAACAAACCGAAACTACCAACGTCCATCATCAAGCATGATAATCCAAGTCGCTAGATTAACATTCCAGGGTGTATGAAACACGAGATAATAAAATCTCGAGCCCCATACTAAACTTCGTCATACGCGTGACCCCCGTGCAGATTATATCTGCATTGCCCTTTCGTCTGCGAAACATCCATCTTTCTCAACTATGGTGGAACCCAAAGAACTGTTAGCACTTCGTTGATCTGTCAATCAGCATACTCAGGAGCAGCATGAAAGGATCGCGGATTGCCAGAACTTTGTGAGATTCCACCATGCCGTCAAGATCAGGACTACGCAAATTCAGGGGAAGCAACAGGAACATCGGGTAACAGATTTCATCTGCTACCCGCACAAATAATTTTCAGCAATAGATCTCATCTACTACCTAATTATATTGTGCAACACCCATACATCTCTATGTATTCTAGATCGCAACCTGCATCTACGCATAGCACGGCTCTTGATGCCACTGTAGGGGAACGCAGCAGAAAACAAAAAATTTCCGACCTACGCACCAGCCCAGGACCACTATGGAGACTGCATACAAGGTTTGATCATTTCGTTACCGACTCGTAGCGCAGCGGAAGTAGAGTCGATGACGATCGGCGGTGCAGATCCCCGCAGCTAGGATCTTACAACCTCCCAACCGCGAGGATGTATACCCTCATCTGCCCCGCGGACAGCCCTCCAGGAGGCGGTCGCACAGTCCCCCGGACGGTGTCGCGGACAGCCCTTCGGGAGGACCTCCTAAACTCGGACTGTCACTCGGACAGCCCTTCGGGAGGACCTCCAAAACTCGGACGGTCACACGGACAGCCCTTCGGGAGGCACTCTCGAACTAAGACCGAAACTACGATCTCTCTACAGAGTTGCACACATACGGTGTCATCTATCCGGCAGGGCTTCGCCGTCAAGAACTAGTTCCTGCCGGAACCCAGACAGCCTTTCGGCTCTACGAAACTATTTCGCTGGGAGGGAGAGAAGAATGCCAGATCATGCATGGCTTTGTGTATGAGAGCAAGAGTCTATCTTATGGCAGCCCACACACCTCCTATTTATAGGAAACCCAAGGGGTAGGGTGGTTTTACAAGAAAACCCAAAACCCACATGGAAAGGAGTCCTTCCCAAGGACCTAAAAGGTGAAACCAAGGAACAAGGGGGACTCCATGAAGGAGTCCACCATGTGGCCGGCCACACCCTCATGTGGGGCCCCAAAATTGGCCCCTATCCATCCATGTCATCCCCAAGATCTTTTGGAGCAAAGCCCCAAAAGGTGGCTTTCCAAAAATATCCCAAAAAGCACTTTCACTATTCACGATGACATTTTTCATCGTCTGATCGAACTGAAAATATTCATGTGGGCTTAGAACAATTCTAGTACCCACCAAAATAATTTTCAACGTGAGCCGGAACAATTCCGGTTTAGTGATTTCATCTGCGAAAAGCATCTGAAGCGGTTTCGGCAGCTCCGGAACATTTCCGGTTTTCATCCCGAAAAATTCCAGAAAGTTTCCAGAATGATTCTGGCACCCTCCAAGAATTATCAGGCATGTGCCAAAACCAATTTGACTTTATGGTATCCTCTGAAACAACTTTTCAGTTTCACCGGAACTCATCCGGTGACCTCTCTGCGGAACTTTTCCGCTGTTCGAAACTTTTCCGGCGTCCGAAACTTTTCCGGTGATTTTCTCTCAGACTCCCTGTCTAGTATTCAGCAGATAGATGACCCTTAAGCGTGTGACCCTATAGGTTCGGTGAAGCATAGACATGACCCGGAACCCCTTCCGATCAATGATCAACATCGGAGCCGTGGACACCCATATCGATCCCTATGCCCACACGAATAAATATTCTAGTGAACCTCCAGTTGCCGTGAGCTATTCCTGTTGCTTCGCGATATGTTACAATTACCCGAGGTGAGAAACATCGGCATCCTCGTGGATCAACACTTGTCCACAATGTCAGTTACCTCGTTGCCGGTATTGTTCTCTTTTCTCGTTCCCTTGTTCCGGCATCCCTGTGATCAAATCACCCTGTGTCTGGCCAGACGATGATGGATACCGTAACACCGAGAAGGCCCAGAGATATCTCTCCATCGTCGGAGGAGCAAATCCCAATCTTGAGCTATCAAGTTACTTGACATACTTTTCCATGAACCCGTAAGCCGCCGTAATAGCCACCCATTTACGGATGACGTTTAACAAACCCCAAAGTTCATGAAGCAAGCATGAAGAAACTCGATACTCTCATGGTCTAAGGAATTATGCAAACATTAATTTCCTGTGTTATTAGCCATTAACTTATGACGAATGTATCTCATAGCATAACTTCAATTTGGGTCAATTCAACACAAGTGTTCTACCAACAATTGTGCCCTCAAAATTGCCGGCATAACCATGCCCATGATCAGGAAAACAGGATCATCATGCAATACTTGAGCCAGTCATAGAGGCTTGACTAGGAATACATTTTACCGTTTATTATCCCACACGTGCATATGAGTCTTCCTCCGAGCCTCGTGGTTATTGCAGACTCGAGAACCACAGCAGTTATAGCATGGAACATAAACCTAATTATGAACAGGGAGATAATCAATAACATTTATTATTGCCTCTAGGGCATATCTGCTACAGATCCGGGTCTTCGAAAACCGTGTTCATGGGACATCGAAGGTGGCTTCGCGACGATGACTCATGGAGAAAACGCAAGGATCTGTTCGATGATGAAACCGAACCGCGAAGACGCCCGCGTACGAGGAGCGGCGAGGAAATAGACGAGCTGTTGAAAAATTGGAAAGAGTGCCCACCGCCGGGAAAGGCACCAGAGCCGGGAAAGAAGCGAAAGGCGCCAGAGACGCTGCTGAAGGTATGGAAAACGAGCCGTACTGGAAGATCCTCCGTGTGCCTCACAGCCTTGATGTCATGCATATCACGAAGAACGTGTGCGAGAGTCTGCTTGGTACCCTGCTCAACATGCCAGAGAGGACCAAAGATGGTCCGAAAGCAAGGGCAGCTTGAAATCAATGGGCATTAGGGAGGAGCTTCACGCTAATGATGATGATGATGATGATGATGAGGCGAAGGACACGGAAAGTCGTCGCAAAGGCAAAAAGGCCAAGAAGATCGGAAATGACTTCCCTCCCGCGTGCTTCACTCTAAGTCAGGAGGAGATCGAGCGGTTTTTCACCTGCCTCGTTGGAGTAAAACTTCCTTACGGTTACGCGGGGAAGATAAGCAGATACCTAGACTCAGCGAAGCAGATACTTCCAGGTGCAATCCATGGGATCATGGACGCGCACGTCCGTGAAACGCTATTTGGCCTATGCAACTTTTTCGACGTCATCTCTCGAAAGTCGGTTGGCGTGAGGCAACTCAGAAGGCTACAGGAAGAGATCGTGGTGATACTATGCGAGCTTGAGATGTACTTCCCGCCCACATTCTTCGACGTTATGGTGCATCTGCTGGTCCATATCATGGAGGATATCATCCAACTCGGGCCGACGTTCCTCCACAGCATGATGCCGTTCGAAAGGATGAATGGTGTCATCAAAGGATACGTTCGCAACATGTCATGTCCAGAGGGAAGCATAGCCAGGGGCTTTCTGACCGAAGAGTGCATCTCCTACTGCACGAATTATCTAGGCATCGAGAACCCCGTTGGTCTGCCTGTCAACAGGCACCTCGGCAGGCTCGCTGGATGGGGTCACCGCGAGGGTCGCCGCGAAATGCATGTCGACTTCGAGGGTCGACTCGCCGACTTTGAAAGAGCAAACCTAGTCGCACTACAACACATAGACGTGGTCGATCCTTGGGTGGTAGAGCACAAAACCTTTATTGAGAAGACGTACAATGACCGAGGTCAACAGAGGACGGACGGAGATATAATCAAAGAGCACAACTCATGTTTCACGCGTTGGTTCAAGGAGAAGCTTCTGTCGTACCCTTTACATGAGGATTCTTCCGCGGAAGAACAACTCATATTCGCCTTGTCACAGGGCGCCGAGCACAACCTGATGACGTATGAGGCGTACGATATCAACGGCTACACATTCTACACCGAGGGAAAGGACATGAAGAGCGATGGTTATCAGAACTCCGGGGTAACAATGGAATCCTACACCGGTAATGACAAGGACAGATACTATGGAAGGATCGAGGAGATCTGGGAGCTGAGCTACGCTGGAGAGAAGGTCCCAATGTTCCGTGTCAGATGGGCCAAGAGCGTCCTAAAAGAAGACCGGTATTTCACCACCATGGTTATACCCGAAGCCAAATCCAAGACCGCGGGCGCAAACGTCACCGCGAAAAATGAGCCATGGGTACTGGCTTCCCAAGTGGACCAATGCTTCTTCATTACCGACCCGTCAAAGCCCAGTCGTGTTGTCGTGAGGAGAGGCAAAAGGAAGATCATCGGAATGGATGGAGTCGCCAATGAGCAAGACTTAGACAAGTACGGCGTCCCGAAGATGGAACATGACGACGACGATGAAGTGCCATACACCACAAGAAGAAGCAGGACCACCCTATCTAAAGGACGTCCGTTCAAGAGAAGAACTCCATTTGCGAAAAAGAAGGGCAAGAAGATTGTGAAAAGATAGCTAGCTAAGATCGATTGTATTTAAATTGTAGTCTTCATTTCTCGATTGTATTTCGACATATGGAAATGACATTTCTTCTGTTCTAGTCCTCATGAATATTTATTTATGTTTATTCTGGTATTTATGTTTATTCTGGTATTTATGTTTATTCTGGTATACCAATTTTTATTTATGTTTATTCTGGTATTGAATTTCTAACTCACAAAAAGTATTGAATTTGTTAATATTTTTTGAACTCATGAATATTTTTAAATTTCATGGGCACTTTTTGAATTGATGAATATTTTTTCAAATTTGATGATATTTTTTCATATTCATAAATGTTTTACCAATTCACAAATGAATGCAACCAAAAATCCAAAAAAAAAGTTTCTAATGGTGCACCCCTTGGAGGTGCGCCATTGCTAACCTTCCCCCCTCTGTATGTAGGTGTGTGCTGTCCATCGCTAACCCTCCCTCGCCAGATCCCGCTCGCCCCCGCGCCCGCTCCACCGCCGCCGACGACCCCCGCACCCGACGACCCCCGCGCCCGCTCCACCGCCGCCGACGACCCCCGCACCCGACGACCCCCGCGCCCGCACCACCGCCGCCGTACGCCCGCGCCCGCTCCCCTCGCCCTCCCCGGCCCAGCAGCGAGCAGAGCCCAGAAAGCCTCGCCGCCGTCGCCCCCCTGCCCTCCCCTGCCCGCTCGGCTGGCCGTGCCGACCCCGTCGAGGCTGCAGTCCCTCCACTCCTCCGCCGCCCCCGCCTTCCCCTACCTCCGCGGCTAGTCCTTCCACTTCGACGCGCCGGACACCCACCACCCCAGGGTACTGCCTTTCCCAATCTCACCTCCGTCCTCTTCCTCACCGGCCGCCGGCCGATGTGTCTAGCCTGCTGATCTTTCGCCCTCCTGTCTACTAGGTTTGCGTGCAGACGAGCACCTCCGCCGGCCTGGACCAGATCCTGCCCTGGCTCTTCTACCACAAGGTCGTCGGCGTCGCGCACTTCCTGCTCTTCGTCGAGGGCAAGGCCGCCAAGCCCAGCGTCGCCGGCGTCCTCGAGTCCATCCCCGTGCGTACCACCAAGTCTGAATCTCTGCTTGTTTGTTCTGAGTCTGAGTCTGAATCTCTGTCACTGTTTCTGTTTCAGGGGGTGAAGGTGGTGTACAGAACCAAGGAGCTTGAGGAGCAGCAGGCCCGGAGGTCCGAAACAATCTTCGACACCCATTTCGACACCCATTCTTTCTGATGATGCATATTATATATTCTGACAAACATAACTGTCATTCAGAACAACACAACTCTGATTTTTTGATAGGTTGTGTGAGTAAAACACAATTTTACATTTTATAGTTGACAATCATCATGTTTGAGCAGTGAACATGACAGGTTAATTTCAGATATGATGCTGTTTACACATTTCAGATATGAACTGCCAAGAATGCAGGACTATTTTACTCTGCCTAAGAATATGCATGTCTTGTTTTCTGGTTATGGATATTGTATAGTACTGCATATCTAGTTTTTTTGTAATATAATGCTTACCAAATGTTTCAATATTTTGCTGTTACCATTGTTCTTTGAGCATAATTCTTTTTCATTTCCTACTATCCTTATTCTAATTCTCTTAAATTGCTATGTTGTGTGTAATAGAATTAGATCTTGGATCTGCTAGTGGACTTTGGGAGTTTGTTTACCTGGCACCATTCAGTCAAGTAGCCATTCATGTGAACTTTTATTTTCTCCATATGAAAGCAGAGGACCATATGGTCTGTGGCCTTTTCATCCATCATTTACACTGTGAATCCAACACCAGTGGTGCTGCTTTGTTTCTGTGATCACATTGTGGTGCCTGGCACATTTGCCCCATCACTTCGTTACCCCTTTCTCCTGAAATGTTGATTAATTTCCGTTTCGGTTGAGATTGGGGCACTCCTAGGTCAAGAAAATTAGCAAAGGTCATGCCCAATTTTCTTGACTTAGAAGGTGCCCGATTCTCAACCGAAACAAAAATTAATCAGCATGTATCTTGACATCAACCAATAGTAGTGATCTAGTGCTTTAGTGGTTGGATTAGTTTAGTATTTTTTCACACACTCAGACACCCTTGCTTGCCATGTGTGTGAGAGAGATAGTGAGAGGAGACAAGAAGAAGGGGGTTAGGAAGATGCTGCCTGCTCATCAAAGCTAACCATCTCCCCCTTTTCACCCCTTTTCCTTTGTCTTTTGTGGGTTGCAAGGAAGCTACTGGTTCCATCCCAAAACACCTAGCAACAACACACTAACAGGTTCCATCCCAAAACACCTAGGCAATATCACAAACATCTCTCAATTGTTCCTTGACAATAACCAACTTTTTGGCGACATTCCTCGAGAATTAGGTTATTTGGTCAACTTAGAGATCTTGTTCCTTGACAATAACCAACTTTTTGACCAAACTTTTTTCCTATTTAGAGCAAACATGGCCCACAACGATGCCGGCGGTTCGGGCAAGCAATTCTGGGAGCTGTCCCAGGAGATGGAGGAAGAACCTCACCGCTATGACGACGCCACGGAAGACACCGATCCCGACTACACAACCCCTTGTAGCGTCGGGGATGACACCACTGATGGTGCCGCCGAGGATGCCACCACTGATGATGGTAGCGCACGCACAGATGGCAGCCAACCGAAGAGGCAACGGAAGGACCGGCGCCCGAACGTGCTCGGCACCGTCAAGCAGGAATTTACTGAAGTGTCCTCCAGTGGGCATCCAACGGCGCCCAAAGAATTAGTCAGTGGGTACTCGGGACAACTCGGGTGCATTCTCCGGAGCACTATCTCGATCAACACCGAGAACCTAAGGCATCGTGACCGAGGGAATTTGCGCAACCTCCTCTTCACGAAGCTGCACGAACGATACAAGTTCCCCGGTGACGTCGCAAACACACGCCTCTCAGGGAATAAAGTGAACAGTGCCGCCCTCACGAAGATGAGCACGGCCCTGGATACTTGGAGAGCCGCGGTGAGGAGAAGGATTCTAAGAGGTGATAGTTATGAGAAGATCAAGGAGACAAATCCTTCGATCAGCAAAGCTGACTACCTCGAGTTCAAGGCCAAGTGCGAGTCCCCGGGGTCCGTGGAATCAAGTCAGTGGGGGAAAGATATGCGGGACTTGAACTTAGGGGTCCACCAACTCGGTCCCGGCGGTTACAGAGTGGCGGAACCTATATGCGACAAGGAGGATGCGGAGCGTGCCGAGCAAGGCCTACCGCCCCTCTTCGATAAATACCGTGACAAGTAGACCAGGAACTATGTCAGGGCCCGGTACAAGGTGGACCCGGTAACAAAGGAGCTTACCACGGATCTGAAGACCAAGGCGCTTGAGCTTGTTCTGGTAAGGAATACACCCCCGCGTAATTAGGTCCATATGGTTGCATTCTAATTAATGAAGCCAAATTTCTAAATGGTTCACGTTCCTTCCGCAGGACACTGAAAGCAGTAGCGCGGGGTCGTCTCAGAGCTCCCCTTGGGACACCATTTTAAATAGGGCGTTGAACGTAATGAAAAACAAGGATATGTTCAGTAAGCCGTCGTCAGCTGGTCGTGTGGCCGGCAAAGGCTTGTCCACGAAATGGTCGGAATACTATACCGTTGGGCGAAAGGAGAGAAAGACCAGCTCGGAAAGCCAGCAGTGCGAGGTTCAAGAACTCAAGGCAAAAGTGGCGCGGATTCCGGAGATGGTCCAAGAGCAAGTGCGAGACCAACTGGGAGCGACGATCACCGCCATTGTGCCTACCTTGATTGAGGGGCTGCAGGCGTGGATTGCGGGCGGCCAACAGGGGCCGCCCCCGATTCCCAGCTTCACGGGCAGCAACTCGCACAACGCGCCGGTGGCGCCATTGGTGTCTCCGGCGGAGGCGGTATTGGTGTCTCCGGCGCCGGCGCGGGCATTGGAGCTTAATGCACCCGGGTGTGGGAAGAATACGCCGGCCGGCACCTCGGCTGCAAGCGGCCCCTCCGTCACTTGCAAGCCCGCCGTTGGAGGTGCCTCGACATTAGCCGAGCTCGATGCCATCACGGTAACTAAGCCTCTCGGCCGATGACTTCATCTCCTTGCCTTTGACTGGGCATCCCTGACGCCCTACATGTTTTCGCAGGGCGCCACAGACGTTCCATGCACTCTCCTGCACTTCGTGGGCGGCGAGTTGATCGATGTTGCCAAGGCCAGAATCGTTCAACCGGGCAACCCCGTGTTCCACGGTAATCCGATGCCACCCATCGTGTATAGGGTTCAACTGGTTCGGGTGCTGCCGGGCTGCGACGACTTGTTACCTCCGTTTTGACCTGCTGGGGCCGACGAACATGATGTGATGACCCTCAGCGCCTGCTTAAGCTGGCCCCTGCTTTGGCCGAAGAGCCAGATTCGTTTGGGGGCGGGGGACACCACCCCACAGACAACACCGCCAGTTGTGCCGGCGCCAAGCCATGGCAAGACCGCCGCAACGCTACCGGACATGCCGGACATGCATATGGCACGGGATCCGGACATGCATATGGCACAGGATCCGGACGACGACGACGATGACGACGACGACGGTACATTTACCAAAGTCGATAAGTACTTCAACGAACATGGGTACGGTGACGAATTCTTGGGGCCTCCTTCTCAAGAACCCAACCCTGCAAAAGACGATCGCGATCTACCTGGTACCGCGGAGAAACCCAATTGCAACAGGCGTCGTCTGGCGTTCAGTTCTCAGGAGACGCCTCCAGCTGCCGCCTTCACCGAGCCTCAGATAGCCGAGGTGCGAAATATTATCAGCCCCAACACACTCCAGAAGGCGGTCTCTGAGCAGAACTCGATCCCATTACAGCAGAAGAAGAAGGGACGGAAAAGAAAGATTAAGGGTGCGAGCCAGCCGGCACCGAGTACGATCCGTGCTCAGGACGGGCCACCTTCACCTAAGGATATCTCGAGGAGGGTGCATGTGGCGGGTAGGCCGATGCTATCGACTAATAAGCTCAATGCTGCAACCGGTGCTATGCGGAGTCTGCATGACAGTGTTCTTTCTTTGGAGAAGCGGCGTCTCTCCGAGAATGATGTGGCATACCCGGTTTTCATGGCCGAGGTGCCAGAGGGCAAGGGCTTTGTCGATAGCACCATCGGGGGTATGATCGTCCTGCGGTTTGATGACATCTTCGCTATGTTTAACCTTCATCCGCTGCACTACACCTTCATTCGGCTATTTTCGCTCAGTATGGAGATGCGGATCATTAGAGACAAGACCCCGGACATCGTGATAGTCGACCCCTTCTACATGTGTGCCAAGATCTTGGGCAGCGCTGGGGACCGGCAAGTCGCGAGTTCATACCTCGAAGGCGTCATTCTGGCGAACCCAGATAAGGATAACTTCCGCGTGCCTTACTTTCCCGAGTAAGTCATCCCCTCACCGCCCCGTAACATATGATTTCTTAGATTTCGATCGTTCTTTTTTTTTCTAACATTCCGTGTTTTGTGCAGTGACACACATTGCACACTCATCCTCTTAAGCCCGAAATATTCCATGGCCACGTATTTCGACTCGGACCGTCAGTCGAAGAAAGACTACACAAATATCAAGAAAGTTCTTGATGAAGCTCTCCCCGGCTACGCCAGATCTGGAGGCACCTTCAAGAGGCCAATTTGTAGGTACGGCAAGCACGTGTTCACCCACAATACGACGTTCCCCTGCGTCAAGCAGCCGCCTGGCGGTCAGAAGGATGCCTACTACGCCCTCCATCACATGCAGGCGATCGTGCGGGACCATAATCACTTTCTGCTACCAAATAATCTCAAAGATTGGGCCGCACGCTTGTCGGCAATCCAGGACGCGGACATCAGACAAGAATTCTTTCGCATCCAGTCGGAGTTTGCGGAAATCATCCATCAAGATGTCCTTCGTACCTCGGGGCAGTTCTACCTTAGATATCAACCGTCCAACAGTGAGATAGAAACAACGCTACAAATGCAGGCTGACAACGACCGCGATTTCATGACCATCACGATAGACGGCGGCTTCATCCACGCTCCGGTCCCTGAGTCGAGTCGAAAGTAGTGATGCTATGTAGTTCTGAAATATCGATTAGCTCATGTTGTAATTAAACTTTAATGAACTTGTATGTCTCTTTAGTTTGGACAGTCGTTCAACTTATATGTAATCGATGCTATTTATTAGTAGGACCATGAATCGTGCTATTAATGTGTTGCTTTTCTCTTCCGATCCTTTTGTTGCATACTTATATATTGCTTATGTATTGTTTGTGAATTGCTACTAACGTTTTGTTTGTCTAGTGCATAGAGATGCCGTGGTATGTCGTGTACAAGGGTAAGGTTCCCGGAGTCTACGACGACTGGGAGGAGTGTCGGACACAGGTTCACCGTTTCAGCGGTAACAGTTACAAAGGGTACACCACTAGGGCGGAGGCGGAAGCTAGATACACGCGCTATCTAGCGGGAGAGAGGAGGGAGCGTTGGAGGAACCGGATGAAGACCAGTTTCATCGCGATGATGCTCATCGTGATGACCGCAGCTCTCTTCTATGTGATGGTAGTTTAGATGATCGATATCGACTTGTAATGTGAAGAAAAACTCGCTACTCGCGGTCTCGAGACTTGTAATGTTCTAACTTTGTTCGGTATTTTGAATTCGGAGACTAATATGATGAATTGTATTCGGAGACTAATCTTCTATTGTATTCGATAAATCTGCTGTTTATATGTTGTGCTGTCTATATTCTATGCAGTAATATATTTTGTAACCTGTGCAAATATCAGAAAAGAAAAAAAATAATTCCTAATATTCATACTAGTGGCGCACCACACTGCACTTTAGTAGCGCACTGCAATAAACACACTAGTGGCGCATTATCTAGAAGTGCGCCATTAGTAACCCAGAGCACAAGGTAAATATGGCCCCCTGGGAGGCATAGTAATGGCGCACCAGGGGACATAGTAATGGCGCACTGCCAGGTGCGCCACTATTGTCTGGTATACTAATGGCGCACCAGGGGTGCGCCATTAGTACTTGTTACTAGTGGCGTGATGATAGTGGCGCACCTATAGTGCGCCATTAATGGCCAAAACAGGTGCGCCACTAACAGGCCTTTTCCTAGTAGTGCCAAGATCTCCTTTCTCTATTTTCTCTTCCCCTTGCTCGAGCTCATCCTCCATTTTTGCAAAGATTTGTCAAGATTTGAGGCACCCCATCTATCCAAGTGTTCACAAAGGTTAGCAACTTTGTCCTTTCATCTCTCATTGCTAGATTAGCTCGTGCAATGCTCTATAAGTATTGTGTTTTGTGGGTTTTAGTTTGGGAGTAATTATGTGGGAGTTTATTTGATTTATTTACAATTTGATCTCAAATTAACTTCTTAGTTTGCATATGTCTAGGTGTAGTTTAATCAGTGCATTCCCGTCCCCGTCCTAACCACCGTTGATCGCCCGCACCGTCCCGTCGCCGGCACCACCTTGGTGAGCCTCTTGTTCTTATCCTTTTTATAAAAAAAATCTTATTTGTATGATTTAGATAGTTACTTGTATAATTTTCTTACTTGTGATTGTTTGTTATACATAGTGCCATGGTTTTAATATCCGTGCCCATTGGCCTTCGTCCGGTTTATGATTCGGATGTGGTAAATTCTCTTTTATAACTATTTGTTGCATTTCGTGTTTATGACAATTATGCCCATCAAGTTGACATGGATATTTTTATCTAGGAGGTATGTGAACCGGAAATTGCAACCAACCCTCTTGTCAAGAAGTTAAATTTAGTTGAAAAAGAAAATGAGTATTTGAAAGAAAAATTGAAAAGAATTGAAGAAGAGAAGATGAAATTGGAGTTGTATGTTGTCGATGTCGTCGATGATCACAAGATCAAGATGGATGCAATGCGCTTGAAGATTAGAAAGATTAGAAAATATGCCATTAATAAAGAGGCTTGGTATCATTATGCTGTTGGATCAATTATTACCTTAGTTGCGATTTTGATCGCATTTGTTATTGCATTTAAATGCTTTTGCTAGATAGTTTTATGTTGTTTTATGAGAATAAGTGTGTATGAACTTTATGTATGAAATTGTATTAATTTGGTCTTTTCGGTGTTGTGTAATGAAGATGAGTCGGCAATGGATGTACGATGACTGACGCTCTCCCCAGTTCATTAATGGCGTGCATAGTTTTTTGCATGCGGCTGAGGCAAACAAGCGGAATGGTTTTATATGTTGTCCATGTGGTGTCTGTAAGAATGATAGGACTTACTCTAGCTCAAAAGTCATTCACGTCCACCTATTTACGTCTGGTTTCATGTCCGGCTATAACTGTTGGACCAAGCATGGAGAAAGAGGGGTTCTAATGGAAGAGAATGAAGAAGAAGAGGATGATGACAACTATCCTGGGTTCCCTGAATACGATGGTACTATAATGGGGGAAGAGAATGAAGAAGAAGCTGAAGAAGAGGCATCACATGAGCCCGCTGATGATCTTGGTCGGGCCATTGCTGATGCAAAGAGAAACTGTGAAAGTGAAAAGGAGAAGTTGACGTTGTAGCGCAAGTTAGAGGATCACAAAAAATTGGTGTACCCAAATTGCGAAGAGGGCAACACAAAGCACGGTACCACACTGGAATTGCTGCAATGGAAGGCAGAGAATGGTGTATCTAACAAGGGATTTGGGAAGCTGCTGAAAATAATGAAGAAGAAGCTTCCAAAGGATAACGAATTGCCACTACTAGAAAAAAGGCTGTTAGTGGCGCACCTATTTTGGCTACTAATGGCGCACTATAGGTGCGCCACTATTATCACGCCACTACTAATAAATAGTAATGGCGCACGCCTGGTGCGCCACTATTAATCTACATAACAGTGACGCACCACCTGGTGCGCCATTACTATCTCAGGTAGTAATGGCGCACCACATGTGCGCCATTACTACCTTTTCAGGTGCGCCACTGGTAACTTTTTTTATTATTTTTGTCGATTTTTTTTTGAATTTGGAAGCGGGAAAATAGTAATGGCGCACATTCTAACCCCCACGGTGCGCCATTACTATTTTGAATTTTGAATCTGGATCTGGATTGCGATTTTTTTGCCCTTTTTTTTGCTCGTTTTTTGCTCGTTTTTTTGCACGATATTTTTTCAAATTTTGTTCTCATTTTTGGATCTTGTACGTTCTTTTGCCGGAGAGGAGTTCGCCGGAGAGGAGGGCCGAGGAGAGACCGTGAGGAGGAGAGGAGGGAGGAGGAGGAGGTCACCGGAGAGGAGCTTGCCTACATCGTCGGAGAGAAGGAGGAGGAGGTGGTCACCGGAGAGGAGCTCGCCTACATCGCCGGAGAGGAGGAGGAGGTCGCCGGAGAGGAGTTCATCAGAGAGGAGGGAGGAGAAACCGTGAGGGTAGGGGAGGAGAGGAGGGAGGATGAGCTCACCGGAGAGGAGGGAGGAGAAACCGTGAGGGGAGGGGAGGAGAGGAGGGAGGAGGAGGTCGCCGGAGAGGAGGAGGAGGTCGCCGGAGAGGAGTGGGAGGAGGTCACCGGAGAGGAGGAGGAGGAGGTCGCCGGAGAGGAGGAGGGGAGTATGGTGGAGGAGAGGAGGGGAGATGGAGTGGAGGAGAGGTGGAGTGGAGGAGAAAAATGAAGAGGTAAGGAGGAGAGGACCCCGCCCAGCCATATATACGGCATAGTAATGGCGCACCTGCCCACGGTGCGCCATTACTAACTTTTTTTTATTTTTTTATTTATTTTGAATTTTGAAGGCGGGAAGATAGTAATGGCGCACCTTGGGCAGGTGCGCCATTACTAACTTTTTTTTTATTTTTTTGATATAGTTTGAATTTTGAAGGCGTGAAGATAGTAATGGCGCACCATGGGCAGGTGCGCCATTACTGAGTTTGAATTTTGTTGAATTTTTTTGCCTCTCCAGATCTTGAAAGCCCCGTGACTTTTTTTCTGTTAGGTTTTTGAGGATTCTAAAAATCTTCAACGGGGTTCCCCCGGTTGAATTCGGATATAACTTTTCGAGTAGATGTTTTTTCATATAAAAAACTTTTTCATCGGAGTTCGTATGCAAAAGTTAAGCCCATTTTACAAATTCTCGAGAGATTTTGCAAAAAAGTCGAAAATTCATGTTTGTAAATTTTGCTAACAACTAGACCACATATCACATGGGAATCTTATTTTCTTTTATTTTTTTGACATTTCTATCATTTTCTTTTATTTTTTTTGAAACTGAAAAGGCGGTCCACGGGGGGGGGGGGGGGGGGTGTGGTGGGGTGTGTGTTTGTGTGTGTGAGACGTTAGGAATGGCGCACCCTCCCTGGTGCGCCATTGCTAACCTTAGCAATGGCGCACCAGGGAGGGTGCGCCATTACTAACCTCACACACACGCAGGCACACACCCCCACCAGACATAGCAATGGCGCACCACACCTAGGTGCGCCACTGCTATGGTACATAGCAGTGGCGCACCTAGGTGTGGTGCGCCATTGCTATGTCTGGTGGGGTGGGGGGATGGACAAAAAAAATAGCAATGGCGCACTGCTCAGGTGGTGTGCCACTACTAAAAAAATAACAATGGCGCACCTGCTTCTGGTGCGCCATTGCTATATAGCAGTGGCGCACCACCACCATGGTGCGCCACTAATAGGAATATTGGCTATAGCCATTTTTCTATTAGTGTGCCTGACAGTACGTACGAAGCAACGAAGGTTCTCTGCCCTCTAGGATTAGAGGTGCAGAAGATACATGCATGCCCGAATGACTGCATCCTCTACCGCGGTGAGGAGTACGAGATTTGAATGCATGCCCGATATGTGGTGCATTGCGGTATAAGATCAGACGAGATGACCCTGGTGATGATGTTGAGGGCGAGCGCCCCAGCTGGAAGAGGGTTCCTGCCAAGGTGATGTGGTATGCCCCTATAATACCACAGTTGAAACGACTGTTCAGAAAAAAAGAGCATGCCAAGTTGTTGCGATGGCACAAAGAAGACCGTAAGAAAGACGGGAAGTTGAGAGTACCCGCTGATGGGTCGCAGTGGAGAAAAATCGAGAGAAAGTGGCCAAACTTTGCAGATGACCCAAGGAACTTATGGTTTGGTTTAAGTGCAGATGGCATTAATCCTTTTTGGGAGCAGAACAGCAATCATAGCACCTGGCATGTGACTCTATCTATCTATAACCTTCCTCCTTGGTTGTGCATGAAGCGGAAGTTCATTATGATGCCAGTGCTCATCCAAGGCCCTAAGCAACCCGGTAACGACATTGATGTGTACCTATGGCCATTAGTTGATGAAATTTTACAGCTGTGGAATAAAAAATGTGTACGTGTGTGGGATGAGCACAAACAGCAGGAATTTGACCTACAAGCATTGTTGTTTATAACCATCAATGATTGACCTGCTCTTAGTAACCTTTCAGGACAGACAAACAAGGGATACCACGCATGCACGCACTGTTCAGATGAGACTGAAAGTATATATTTGGACAAATGCAAGAAGAGTGTGTACCTGGGACATCGCCGATTTCTTCTGACCAAGCATGCCTTAAGAAAGAAAGGCAAGGATTTCAAAGGTGAGACAGATCACCGAAAGAAGCCTGTCCTCCATACTGGTGATGATATACTTGATATGGTCAAGTATTTACAAGTAATCTTTGGAAAGGGTCTTGGCAGACAATCTTTTCCGAATGACGCTGACGGACACGCCCCCATGTGGAAGAAAAATCTATTTTTTGGGAGCTAGAATATTGGAAAGTCCTAGAGGTCCGCTCTACAATCGACGCGATGCATGTGACGAAGAATCTTTGCGTGAACCTGCTAAGCTTCCTGGGCGTGTATGGGAAGATAAACGATACACCAGTGGGACGGCAGGACTAGCAACATATGAACGAAAAAGACGGCATGCATCCAAAGCAGTATCAAGGTCCTGCCAGCTACGCTCTTACCAAAGCAGATAAGGAAATCTTTTTTGAATGCCTGCTCAGTATGAAGGACCCATCTGGCTTTTCGTCGAATATAAAGGGAATAATAAATATGGCAGAGAAAAAATTCCAGAACCTAAAGTCTCATGACGCAATTGCTTCTGGTTGCATTGAGGGAGCTTCTACTAGAAAATGTTTGATTAGCCATTGTGAAGCTATGTGCATTCCTCAATGCAATTTCTCAGCACGTAATCGATCCGGAAATCTTACCAAGGTTACAGAATGATTTGGTCCGATGTCTTGTAACTTTCGAGTTGGTGTTCCCACCATCCTTCATCTATATTGTGACGCACGTCCTAGTTCACCTAGTCAAAGAGATTGCCATTCTGGGTCCTGTATTTCTACAGAATATGTTCCCCTTTGAGAGTTACATGGGAGTCTTAAAGAAATATGTTCGTAACCGTGCTAGGCCAGAAGGAAGCATCTCCAAGGGCCATGAAACAGAGAAGGTTATTGAGTTTTGTGTTGACTTTTTTCCTGACCTTAAGCCGATTGGTGTTCCTCAATTGCGGCATGAGGGGAGACTGCGTGGAAAAGGCACACTAGGACCAAAATCAATAATATGTATGGACGGGCATTCTTGGGCGCAAGCACACTACACAGTTCTACCTTGGTGACCCCGTATATCGAGAAACACATGGATATTATACGCTCCAAGAACCCGAAGCAGTCTGACCCATGGATTAAACGTACACACATTGCGGCTTTCGGCGGTTCGTTGCAAACACATCTCATGAATGACAATATTGTTGAAAATGAGATGTACTTGTTGGCCAGGACACCATCTTCGACTATATTGACTTTCCAAGGGTATGAGATAAATGGGAATACATTTTACACGATCGCCCAAGATAAAAAGAGCACCAACAGGGAATACATTTTCCGCTTTGACGATGCAGCAAACACCAATAGGGAAAAGGACACATATTATGGTTACATAGAGGAGATATGGGAACTTGACTATGGACGTGATTTTTAGGTCCCTTTGTCCCGGTGCAAATGGGTCAATCTTACAGGAGGCGGGGTAAAGGTAGACCTGTAGTACTGAATGACAACAGTGGATCTCAACAATCTTGGGTACACAGAGGAACCATTCGTCCTAACCACTGATGTGGCGCAGGTTTTCTATGTGAAGGACATGTCTACCAAAACAAGAAAAAGAAAAGATAAGGAAGCGGATATGTCATACGATGAGCCAAAGCGCCACATAGTTCTTTCAGGGAAAAGAAAGATCGTGGGAGTGGAGGACAAGACAGACATGTCAAAAGATTATGAAAAGTTTGATGAAATTCCTTCCTTCACAGTGAAGACTGACTGAGGCATCCTGTTAAATGATAAAGAATGTCCATGGTTACGGCGCAATAAGCAAGGGACACATGCAAAGAAAAAGTTTTATACCCCAAGATCCCACTCTGGGATGTGATCGGCTTCACCGTCATCACTTTCTTCTCTAGTGAGTAGCCGAGATAGGCCAGTTTGTACACGAAGTGCATCCAGTTTTTGCCGTAACCCTCTCAACTTTTTAGCACATGCTATGTGTGTGAAATGATGATACCATGCCAAGTTTCAACCTTTTCAGAGTTCATTTGTACTGCTTTTCAATTTCAGGGTCATTCAGCGCAAAAATATCATTAAATGCATGAAAAATAGCAAATGATGTTAGAAAGGGTTGAAATTTGAGGATGTGGCTTTGAATGGTGCATATTGAATGCACAAAAAGTCTGGAGTTCAAATAAGTTTAAAAAATGAAATGCCTTTGTAACAGATGAGTTTTCGTCCTAATCCCTCATACTTCGAAGGGGATGGTCCAGTTTGTACAAGAAGTGCATCCATTTTTTGCCATAACCCTCTCAACTTTTTAGCACATGCTATGTGTGTGACATGATGATACCATGCAAGTTTCAACCTTTTAAATGTTCATTTGTACCGCTTTTCAATTTCAGAGTCATTCGGCGCAAAAAATCATTAAATGCATGAAAAATAGCAAATGAAGTTAGAAAGGGTTGAAATTTGAGGATGTGGCTTTGAATGGTGCATATTGAATGCACAAAAAGTCTGGAGTTCAAATAAGTTAAAAAAAATGAAATTCCTTTGTAACAGATGAGTTTTCGTTCGAAACCCTCATACTTCTAAGGAGATGGTCCAGTTTGTACACGAAGTACATCTAGTTTTTGTCGTAACCCTCTCAACTTTTTAGCACATGCTATGTGTGTGACATGATGATATCATGCCAAGTTTCAACCTTTTAAGAGTTCATTTGTACTGCTTTTCAATTTCAAGGTCATTCAGCGCAAAAAAAATCATTAAATGCATGAAAAATAGCAAATGAAATTAGAAAGGATTGAAATTTGACGATGTGGCTTTGACTGGTGCATATTGAATGCACAAAAAGTCTGGAGTTGAAATAAGTTTAAAAAAATGAAATATCTTTGTAACAGATGAGTTTTCGTCCGAAACCCTCATACTCCGAAGGAGATGGTCCAGTTTGTACACGAAGTGCATCCAGTTTTTGCCGTAACCCTCACAACTTTTTAGCACATACTATGTGTGTGAAATGATAATACCATGCCAAGTTTCAACCTTTTCAGAGTTCATTTGTACTGCTTTTCAATTTCAGGGTCATTCGGCGCAAAAATATCATTAAATGCATGAAAAATAGCAAATGAAGTAAGTAAGGGTTGAAAATTAAAACTCCTCATGTTGACTAACAGAAACATAATATAATTTGGCAAAAGAATAACAAGAAAACATAAACTAAAATATTTAAAACAAATGAAGGTATAGAACTAAAAGAGCTAAACAGAATCTGTTTTTGATTAAAGCACCTAATTAAAATAACCTAAAAATTCTCAAATTGAACATACTGATAAAACATACTAATATTAAACAGCAGGAAAAAGAATCACTCAAAAAACTATTTGTAAACTAAAGTTATTCACAAACTAGTGATTCACACAAATTTCAAAGAATTCAAATTTAACCTATTCAAATTTGAAAACTAGTGGCACTAGCAGAAAGCTTATATTTTTTCACCTAAAGCAAAATGAGTCATTCAAAAACTCTAAATATTCTAAAAGTTATTCAAAATCTAAAAACAGAAACTGTTCTGCTTAGAAAAACAAAACAGAAAAGAAAAAATCCACCTTTAGTCCCGGTTGGTGTCACAAACCGGGGCTAAAGGCCCCTTCCCGTGTGGAATTTGGGCCACCGTAAAGGAGGCCTTTAGTCACGGTTGGTGTCACCAACCGGGACTAAAGGTACCTGCCGGTGGGCCAGTCGCCCCACCTTTAGTCCCAGCTGGTGGCTAGAGCCGGGACTAAAGAGCCTTTAGTCCCGGGTCGTAGCTCCAACCGGGATTAAAGGTGCCTGCTATATAAGCTCGTGCCCTTCGTGTCCCAGTGCCAACCACCGCCCGGGACATATTCAGATCGAACACTCGCGAGCACTGCTGCCGCCGACGAAATCGCCGCCGCCCTGCTACCCGCCGACGAGCCCCTCCTGCCCGCCGACGAGCCCCTGCTGCGCCCCGTCCTCCTTCCCCCCTCTGTGTTCGCCCCGGCCCCTCGCCGTGCCCCCTCGCCGTGTCCCCTCGCCGTGCCCGAGCGCGGCGGCGCCATGGCCGCCGGCCTGCCCGAGCGCGGCGGCGCCATGGCCCACGGCCACGTCCAGTGCTTAGTGAAAACTATTTGCATCTCGGTTGTTATGTTGTTTTTTGTTTTGTAGGCAGTAGAACCATGAAATGTTCAATTTGTTTTTAATATTGAACATATTTTGTGTTTAATTGAATCATTTTATTTAATTGAGTTAAGGTCCATATGATCTTTTTAGCATCTAAATATAAGTTACCGGAATAACTAACTGCAGCTGCAAGTTAGGTCTTGTACCTAAGTCAGCAATGCTTGACAAGAACATTAATAAAAGTTAAGAGATAAACCTCCTCTTAGAAGTTGTTGAAGATTTCCACCGGTCATGAAGTCATAAATGAGTGCTAGGCACTTCTTGTTTTGTAAATATCCTTTCAAAGTCACGAGATTCTTATGATCAACTTTGGACAAGGTTTGCACCTGCGATAGTAGATATAGTTACCAACAATTCAAGAGTTGAAGCCACATGCTTCATTTGGTGAACTAACATCATGGTAGTTGCAAATGCACTGCGAGGGTATCATCTTTATAGTGTGTTGAATATGTTAAAAAATCAATAAGGGTTTTGGAGACATTCATATAAGATGAAAGTAACATAAGTCAATCCTATATATAACAAGCAAAATCATCGTAATAATATTAATGGTTATTGCATCTATGTATCTCTAGCCTTTAAACTCTATTTTTTATATCTTGGTTTTTTTGTTGACTCGGGAGTGCTGATCATCTGTTTCAAGAAAAATATGGTTTCATCAGAAGAGAAAAAAGGTTTAGAGTTCAGCACATGATTGGATCTCTGTAATACATGTGATGCCTTCGTCAAACTATGCGATGCTACGGTGTGTAATATATAGTTATCATAGTTTTCATAGGCTCTCATTTTTCATGTGCCCTATTGTATATATGTATGTGTGTGTGTGAATTCACTGTATAGGAGAAAATGATATAGCAATTTTCATTTATGTGCTGTAGACTTTATTGATAGAAAATGCCCGGCCCGCATCCTCGTCGTCGACTCGGCGGCGACAACCTGCTTGAGAGGTGCCATGTCCGGGACTGGGCTCCGCCGGGCTGCACTGGGAGGTGCTACCTTCCGGGGCGCGCAGCTTGGTGAGGAATCGGGCTCCCTCGTCGACACGGAGCTTCTTTGGTGGCGGTCGCGTGGGCCACTATCGGTGCGGAGGCAGCCGGCCCCCGAGGAGGTGGTACGTCATCGTGTCAGGGAGGAGGACGAGCACGTCCGTCGCTACATGGTTGCGTTGGACATTAGGTTCTCCAATACCTGCCAGGTTCTTCAGGGATCTCACCCGAGCTATGATCCTGTGATGGTTCCTTCTCTTTGGGTGTCCACCGCCCGCGCCGCGAGACGTCAACTGGATATGTATTAGTGATATTATATAATAATATTCGAGATGTATTAGTGATAATATTTGATGATGCATTAACTGGATTATTCGAGATGTATTAGTGATATTATATAATCATACTGTTGCATTGGCTTGTATTGATTGCATATCTCCGGTTTTGCTTATTGAATGCATTCTAATTGTTTTATATTAGTTCTGGATTAGTTAAGCTATGGACGGTAGAGACAGAGACCATGATCCAGAGTATCTCATGTTCGACATGATACACTCCGGAAACAAAGAGAATGAAGAAGCAGATGATGGGTCACAATATCTTAACCCATCCGGTGAGGGAATTGAGGAAGAACCAAGAGACAAAGGGGAAACAAACAATGATGGCGAAGAAAATTTTCTCCAATTAACAAAGTCCGGCGAGGTATATATATTTGGCCTCTGGTGATCATTAGATGTATTAATTGATTTGTATATATATATATATATATATATATATATATATATATATTAACGAATCTCTCTTATTTTAGCCCTCCGGATCGAGCAAATCTTCTACAAGGGTAGTACGAGGCCCGGCCAAAAAGTTGCCCGATGGCATAAAGTACAACATCGATGAAATCAGAGCAGATGGCAAACCGATTGCTCCTAAAAAGAATGCGGACAAGTTTATACATCAATGCGGAGTTATTGTTAGGGTCCAAATCCCAATCACCGTTCAAGAATGGAATAAGCCAAAGGAAGATTGTGGAGTTAGTTTTGTCTATGAAATAGCAAAAAATCAGCTTTGGGAGACGCTCATGTCACATTTCACCCTACTAGAGGGTTTCACAGATCTCCAATGGGAGAAAGTCAAGAAGTGTGCTCTTAGGAAGATGGCCACACAATTCCAGACTTGGAAGAAAAGATTATGGACCAACTACGTAAACGCAGGAAAGAAGACACCATAATTCACTGGATGACTAGTGAAGGTAAAAGATCACTAGGACTTATTTGTGGAGTTCAAGGAATCGGAAGCAGCTAAGGAACGGTAAAGAATAAACAAGATAAATGCTGAGAAAAAAACATTGCTCCATCATCTGGGGCTAGGTGGCTACAAGACTAGGTTGCCTAAGTGGGATGAATCTGAGGAAAAGATGATTGCTGCAGGGGTCACTTCAAAAACAGCGCATTGCCCCGACATGTGCAGGACTTGGTTTTATGCGCATGGGGGAAAGTTGGACCCAAAGATAGGTTAGATTGAACAGGCAAGTCTTAAAGAAGCCTCAAACGTTTTACTTGAAGCAATAGAAGAGGCTCGAACGGGTGCATTCCGGCCCGAGAGAGAGAACGACGAGCTTACATGCGCCCTCAAGAATCCTAAACACCCAGGATGAACACGAAGCAAAGGCGTTGTTCCGTGGGTTGAGGAGTTTGCGGAGAGGAACGACAGTTACATAACCCGTGCGAGAAAGAAGAAGCAGGATGTAGACCGGCTTCAAAAGGTAGAATCAAAGAACGCGGAGTTGGAACACGCTTTCATGCACTAGTAGAAAACAGGCCTTTGGACCGAAGCATTAGTCCCGGTTTGCTTTTGGACCGGAACTAATGCCACCACTAGTCCCGGTTCATTAGGCTACGCTTTAGTCCCTGTTCAGGAGGAACATCTAGTCCTGGTTGGTGTTACCAACCGGGACTAAAGGGTGTGGTGGTAGGCTGGCGTCAGGCTGGGGCCCTGCGAGCCCCTTTAGTCCCGGTTGGTAACACCAACTGGGACTAGAGATGGACCTTTAGTCCCAGTTTGTAGTACCAACCGGGACTAAATGTATCCCTATATATAGATGCTTCTTCCAACCCGAGCTCACATCCTCTCCATTCACTAGTAGAAAACAGGGCTTTGGTCCAGGCCTGAAATCCCATTAATCCCGGTTCACTCACGAACCGGGACCCATGGGGGCATCGGTCCCGGTTCCTAAGGCCAGGGCGCCGGCCGGGCCTCGTGGGCCATTGGTCCCGGTTCGTCTGACCCCTTTGGTCCCGGTTCCAGAGACGAACCGGGACCAATGGGCCTCGCTCCTGGCCCACAACCATTGGTCCCGGTTTGTGGCTGGAACCGCGACGAAATGGTTTCCTTTAGTCCCAGTTCCAGCCACAAACCGGGACCAATGGTTGGCCTATATATACCCCCTCCCCGCGAGCAGAGCAGTGCACTGCTCTGTTTTTTTGGCCGGCCGTGGGAGAGCTTTGTGGTGCTCTAGCTCACCTCCTATGCACATGAGGTGTTCGATGAAATGCCCGAGCCACACTTAATCTTTCTCCTCTCGAAGCTGCTTGTCCAAGCTCCATTTTCCTCAAGATTTGTCTAGGTTTGGCGGTCCGTCCTGTCCCGTCCCCGTCCTCACCGCCGTCGATCGCCCGTGCCCATCTCGGCACCGGCACCACCGTGGTTAGCCTCTTCTTCTTATCTTCTTTCTAAAAGAAAAAGTTCTTACTTGTATGATTTAGGTAGATACTTGTGTAATTTTCTTACTTTTATTATTGTTTGTTATTATATAGTGCGATGGTTTTGGTATCCGCCCTCCATCGGCCCTCGTCCTGTCTATGATTCAGATGTGGTATATATTATCTTTTATAACTATTTGTTTTATTTAGTGTTTATGACAATTATGCCGACCAACGTGACATAGATTTTTTAATCTAGGAGGTATGTGAACCGGAAATTCCAACCGACATAGAAATTCTTGTCGAGAAGTTAAATTTGGTTGAAAAAGAAAACAATTACTTGAAAGAAAAATTACAAAGAGTTGAAGAGGAGAAGATGAAATTGGAGTTGAATGTTGCCGATGTCGTCGACGATCACAAGATCAAGATGGATGCAATGCGCTTGAAGATTAGAAAGATTAGAAAATATGCCATTCATACTGAGGCTTGGTATCATTATGCCGTTGAAACAATTGGTACCTTAGTTGCGGTTATGATCGCATTTGTTGTTGCATTTAAATTTTATAGTTTCAATGTATGTTTTAATTAGATGCTCTAGAGAGCTATATGTTGTTCAATAATGAGAACTATGTATGAACGTTATGTATTTATTTTGGTCACTACTGTAATTTGGCTTTAATGTGATGGTGAATTTCTATTAATTTGGCCACTTCTCTATTCATGATATGTTGTAATGGTTTTTAATACACTTTATTGTATAACACACGCAGATGAACCGGCAATGGATGTACGGTGACCGACGCACCTCCGAGTATATTAAGGGCCTGCATAATTTTCTCGAAGCGGCTGAGGCAAACAAGAGAATGGTTTTATGCATTGTCCATGTACTGTATGTGAGAATACGAAGGCTTTCTCCAACTCTAAAACCCTTCACTTCCACCAGCTTGAGAAGGGTTTTATGCCACACTATAATGTTTGGACCAAGCACGGAGAAAGAGGGGTTATGATGGAAGACAACGAAGAAGAAGAAGATGATGACAACTACCTGCCCCCTGAATACGGTGATGCTGCAATGCGGGAAGCTGAAGATCAAGAGGAACCAGACGATGTGCCCGATGATGATCTTCGCCGGGTCATTGTTGATGCACAGAGAGAATGCGAAAGTGAAAGGGAGAAGTTGAAGTTCGATCGCATGTTAGAGGATCACAAAAAAGGGTTGTACCCAAATTGCGAAGATGACAACAAAAATCTCGGTACCACACTGGAATTGCTGCAATGGAAGGCAGACAATGGTGTATCTGACAAGGGATTTAGTTCGCTACTGAAAATAATGAAGAAGAAGCTTCCAAAGGATAACGAATTGCCCAGCAGTACGTACGAAGCAAAGAAGGTTCTATGCCCTCTAGGATTGGAGGTGCAGAAGATACATGCATGCCCTAATGAGTGCATCCTCTACCGCGGTGCGTACGAGGATTTGAACACATGCCCGGTATGCGGTGCATTGCGGTATAAGATCAGAAGAGATGACCCTGGTGATGTTGAGGGCCAGCGCATCGGGAAGAGGGTTCCTGCCAAGGTGATGTGGTATGCTCCTATAATACCACGGTTGAAACGTCTGTTCAGAAACAAAAAGCATGCTGAGTTGATGCAATGGCACATAAAAGACCGTAAGAAAGACGGGAAGTTGAGAGCACCCGCTGACGGGTCGCAGTGGAGAAAGATGGAGAGAAAGTGGAGCGACTTTACAGGTGACCCAAGGAACGTATGGTTTGGTTTAAGTGCAGATGGCGTTAATCCTTTTGGGGAGCAGAGCAGCAAGCATAGCACATGGCCTGTGACTCTATGTATGTATAACCTTTCTCCTTGGTTGTGCATGAAGCAGAAGTTCATTATGATGCCAGTGCTCATCCAAGGACCTAAGCAACCCGGCAATGACATTGATGCGTACCTAAGGCCATTAGTTGATGAACTTTTACAGCTATGGAATGGAAGAGGTGTGCGTGTGTGGGATGAGAACGAACAGGAGGAATTTGACCTACATGCGTTGCTGTTTGTAACCATCAACGATTGGCATGCTCTCAGTAACCTTTCAGGACAGACAAACAAGGGATACCACGCATGCACACACTGTTTAGATGACACCGACAGTATATATTTGGACAAATGAAAGAAGAATGTGTACCTGGGGCATCGTCGATTTCTTCTGACCAACCATCAATGTCAAAAGAAAGGAAAGCATTTCAAAGGTGAGGTAGATCACCGGAAGAAGCCCGCCCTCCGTACTGGTGATCACATACTTGATATGGTCAATGATTTACAAGTAATGTTTGGAAAGGGTCCTGGCGGACTATCTATTCCGACTGACGATGTGGGACGCGCACCCATGTGGAAGAAGAAATTTATATTTTGGAACCTACCCTATTGGAAAGACCTAGAGGTCTGCTCTGCAATCGACGTGATGCACGTGACGAAGAATCTTTGCGTGAACCTGCTAGGCTTCTTGGGAGTGTATGGGAAGACAAAAGATACACCGGAGGCACGGGAGGAACAGCAACGTGTGCAAGAAAAAGACGGCATGCATCCAAAGCAGTATGAAGGTCCTGCCAGCTACGCTCTTACCAAAGAAGAGAAGGAAATCTTCTTTGAATGCCTGCTCAGTATGAAGGTCCCGTCTGGCTTCTCGTCGAATACAAAGGGAATAATAAATATGGCAGAGAAAAAGTTCCAGAACCTAAAGTCTGATGATTGCCGCGTGATTATGACGCAACTGCTTCCGGTTGCATTGAGGGGGCTTCTACCGGAAAACGTTCGATTAGCCATTGTAAAGCTATGTGCATTCCTCAATGCAATCTCTCAGAAGGTGATCGATCCAGAAATCCTGCCAAGGTTATGGAGTGATTTGGTGCAATGTCTTGTTAGTTTCGAGCTGGTGTTCCCACCATCCTTCTTCAATATCATGACGCACGTCCTAGTTCATCTAGTCGACGAGATTGTCGTTCTGGGCTCTGTATTTCTACACAATATGTTCCCCTTTGAGAGGTTCAATGGAGTCTTGAAGAAATATGTTTGTAACCGCGCTAGGCCAGAAGGAAGCATCTCCATGGGCCATCAAACAGAGGATGTCATTGGGTTTTGTGTTGACTTCATTCCTGACCTTATGAAGATTGGTCTCCCTCAATCGTGGTATGCGGGGAGACTGACTGGAAAAGGCACGCTAGGAGCGGACTCAATAATATGTAGGGACGGGCATTCTTGGTCTCAAGCACACTACACAGTTCTACAGAATTCTACCTTGGTGACCCCTTATGTCGATGAACACAAGAATATTCTACACTCCAAATACCCGGAGTAGTGTGACGACTGGATTACATATGAACACATCAGGACTTTCGGCAGTTGGTTGCAAAAACGTCTCATGGGTGACAACACTGTTTCTGATGAGCTGTACTCATTGGCCAGGGGACCATCTTCGACTGTATTGACTTACAAAGGGTACGAGATAAATGGGAATACATTTTACATGATCGCCCACGATCAAAAGAGCACCGACCAAAACAGCGGTGTCCGCTTTGATACAGCAACCAAGAGGGGAAAGGACACATATTATGATTACATAGTGGACATATGGGAACTTGACTATGGACATGATTTCAAGGTCCCTTTGTTTCAGTGCAAATGGGTCAATCTGTCAAAAGGCGGGGTACAGGAAGACCCACAGTACGGAATGACAACAGTGCATCTGAACAATCTTGGGTACACAAACGAACCATTCGTCCTAGCCAATGATGTGGCATAGGTTTTCTATGTGAAGGACATGTCTACCAAACCGAGAAAAAGAAAAGATAAGGAAGCGAATACATCATACGATGAGCCAAAACGCCAAATAGTTCTTTCAGGAAAAAGAGACATCGTGGCATTGGAGGGCAAGACAGACATGTCTGAAGATTATGAAAAGTTTCATGAAATTCCTTCCTTCAAAGTCAAGGCTGACCCAAGCACCCTGTTAAACGATGAAGATTATCTATGGTTACGACGCAATAAGCAAAGGACACAAGCGAAGAAAAAGTGAAGACTTTCTCTCCACAACTAGTATGATGGTGCCTTTGATCTAGAATATCACTGCAGTTACATGTGAAGAAATGAAATGCCTTTTGTAACAGATGAGTTTTCATATGAAACCCTGATACTACGAAAGAGATTGTCCGTTTTGTACACGAAGTGCATCCAGTTTTTGCCGTAACCCTCTCAACTTTTGAGCACATGCTATGTCGGTGAAATGATGATACCATGCCAACTTTCAACCTTTTCAGAGTTCATTTGTAGTGCTTTTCCATTTCATGGTCATTTAGCTCAAAAAATCAGTAAATGCATGAAAAATACCAAATGAAGTCAGAAAGGGTTGAAAATTGATGATGTGGCTTTTAATGGTTCATTTTGAACACACAAAAAGTCTGGAGTTCAAATAAGTTCAAAAAGATGAAATACCTTTGTAACAGATGAGTTTTCGTCCGAAACCCTGATACTTTGAAAGAGATTGTCCGTTTTGTACATGAAGTGCATCCAGTTTTTGGCGTAACCCTCTCAACTTTTTAGCACATGCTATGTGGGTGAAATGATGATACCATGCCAACTTTCAACCTTTTCAGAGTTCATTTGTAGTGCTTTTCAATTTCATGGTCATTTAGCTCAAAAAAATCAGTAAATGCATGAAAAATACGAAATGAAGTCAGAAAGGGTTGAAAATTGATGATGTGGCTTTGAATGGTTCATTTTGAACACACAAAAAGTCTGGAGTTCAAATCAGTTCAAAAAAAATGAAATCCCTTTGTAACAGATGAGTTTTCGTCCGAAACCTTGATACTTCGAAAGAGATTGTCCATTTTGTACACGAAGTGCATCCATTTTTTGCCGTAACCCTCTCAACTTTTTAGTACATGCTATGTGGGTGAAATGATGATACCATGCCAACTTTCAACCTTTTCATAGTTCATTTGTAGTGCTTTTCAATTTCATGGTCATTTAGCTCAAAAAAATCAGTAAATGCATGAAAAGATACGAAATGAAGTCAGAAAGGGTTGAAAATTTATGATGTGGCTTTGAATGGTTCATTTTGAACACACAAAAAATCTGGAGTTCAAATAAGTTCAAAAAAATAAAATCCGTTTGTAACAGATGAGTTTTCGTCCGAAACCTTGATACTTCGAAAGAGATTGTCCATTTTGTACACGAAGTGCATCCAGTTTTTGCCGTAACCCTCTCAACTTTTTAGCACATGCTATGTGGGTGAAATGATGATACCATGCCAACTTTCAACCTTTTCAGAGTTCATTTGTAGTGCTTTTCAATTTCAGGGTCATTTAGCTCAAAGAATGAACTAATAGCAAAAAGATTGAACTATAAAACTTTTATGAAACTCTAATAGCAAAAAGAATGAACTAAAAAGAATCAATTAAAATATTCTGTTATGATCAACTAAAACAAAACTATAATATTCTTCAATAGCAAAAAGAATCAACTAAAAAGCTTTTATAAAACTCTAATAGCAAAAGGAATCAACTAAAAAGCTTTTATAAACCTCTAGTATTTTTGAAACTAAAATTATATAAAATATATGCAACTAAACTTATCAAAGAATTTTTTGATCAAAACATTAATAGCAAAGAGAAATTTCATAAAGAAATTTTTTGTTAGAAACTTTAATAGCAAACTAAAATAACCAAATCTGTTTTTGATTAAAACAGACATTTAAAATAACCTAAAACTTACCAAATTGAATATAATGATAAAACACAGTAATATTAAATAGCAGGAAAAAGAATCACTCAAAAATCTATTTTTTTAGTAAAGTTATTCACAAACTAGTGATTCACACAAATTTCAAAAAATTCAAATTTAAACTATTCAAATTTGAAAACTAATGGCACTAACAGAAAGTTTATAATTTTTGTGACCTAAAAGCAAAAAGAATCACTGAAAAACAGTAAGTAGGAACAAAATAAAATAAATAAAGCAAAAAACAAAACAAAAAACTGGAATTTTTTTTTAAAAAATGGCACCTACTGGGCCACCACGGCCTGAATACGACTTGAAACCCAACCAGCTTGTTGGGCCAGGATTCAGGCCCGTAGAAGGCCCAATAGGCCCACAGGCAGTGACAGATTAGGCCCGGAGGACTGCAGTTGAGAGGAGCTCGAGAGGGTGTGCGCAGCAGCGCTTATAAACCACTCTCGAGCTCTTTCGGCTAGCGAGGTGGGACTAAAAATTTGGCCCCGGGCAGCACCACCATTTGGTCCCGGTTGGTGCCACCAACCGGGACCAATGCACCCCTTTAGTCCCGGTTGGTGGCAACAACCGGGACCAAAGGTCCCTGTTTCCCGCCCTTTGGGCTGCTGAAAACTGACCTTTGGTCCCGGTTGGTGGCACCAACCGGGACCAATGCACCCCTTTAGTCCCGGTTGCTGCCACCAACCGGGACCAATGCTCTCCATATATAAGCCAACACTTAGGAATTTTCAGCATTCTCATCTCGCCCCCAACGACGCAGACGAAATCGACGCCGCCGGGCTGCCCGCCCGCCGCTCGCCGTCGCCCCAGCCGTCACCGCCGCCCGTCGCCGTCGCTCGCCGCCCCCGTCGTCGCCCACCGCCCCAGTCGTCGCTCGCCGTCGTCGCCCTCGCCCGCCGCCCCATCGTGCTCGCCGTCGCCTCGCCGTCGCCGTCGCCTCTTCTGGACTCGCGGTGACCCCCTAGTTCTTTCCCCCTAGTACCGTGCTTGATTTCATCCTCAAGCCGCCGTCCCCATCGAGGCCGAGCTCCGGCCGTCGCCATTGTTGCCGGGCCTCATGCTCCCGAGCTCTACCGCTTGCAGTCGTGGCACGGTTGTGCTCCTTGTGACGCCAGGACGCCGTAGAGCCCTTCGGCAAGCCTCCCCGTGCTCTGTAGCCCCGGACCCGCTCGAGGCCGAGCTCCGGTCGCCGCCTCCGTCGTCACTGTGCTCAGCTCCGGCCACCTCCGGTGAAGCCGACCGCACAGATGAACGCGCGCGAGTCCCAGCTCCCCGCGAAACCTCTCCGCCGTCATTTTGGTCACCGGAGGACCTTTCCCGAGCACCTCCGCCGTCTCAGTCCTCGCCGGCGACGAGCCGCGGGTGCTGACGTGTTGCTGACGCAATGCTGACGTGTTGCTGACGCATTAATTGAATTTCTAGTAATAAAATAATTCAGGAATTTCCAGAAAATGTTATAAACTTTGAAAAAATCATAGAAATTCAACCGTAACTCAGATGAAAATAAATTATATATGAAAAATGATCAGAAAAATCCAATTAATCTGTTTATGCAATGTTCATGCATGTTTGAGCAAGTTAACATCCCCAAGTAGCACATTTCATGATTAGGATAAAGTAATAAATAGTGTTGAAGTTGGAATTTAGCATATATTTGAATTCCACTTCACTTAATATGACTATCTATTGCACTAGGTCAATTCAATGCTTTAACATGCCATAGCATACATCGTGTTTGTTGCATTACATTGAATGTGTTCATTTCTCTGTTTGTCGGTGTTGTTCGTTCCCGGTAGACGATGATTCCGACGTTGAGATCGTTGCATTACATTGAATTAGTTATGAGGGGGTACGTCGGACGTTGGACATGAGGGGTGAGCGTCGTTGTCGTCTACCCCCCTCCCCGAGAATTTGTTCATATAGAAAACTCTGGTAGCATAGATTTATCAAGAATGCCCCCATTATGGATGTGCACAAGTTGATCCAATTTTTTTCTGATCTCATCTACCCTTCTATATGTCATGTTGTCTGTCAAAGTATTGAAGAAATCCATGGCTTCATCATTAGCCGGAAGTAACAGGCGTATGATGCTACGAAGCTCTTCAAAGTTGTTTTCGAACGGAGTTCCGGATAGAATAATTCACTTTTTGGTACGAATTTCAGCAAAGGCCTTCCAAATAGCGATATTAGGAAGGCTCTTGCTGAACTTCGTACCAAAAAGCTAATTAATTATCCTATCCGGGACTCCGTTCCAAAACAATTTTGGAGAGCTTCGTACCATTATGTCCGACTTCCGGCTAATGATGAAGCCATGGTTTTCTTGAATCCTTTGACACTGGACAACGTGACATATAGAAGGGTAGATGAGATCAAGAAAAATATGGACCATTTTCGGCACATCCAGAATGGTGCCATTTTGTTAAAGCCCTTAAAGGTTAAGAGAATCCCTTGTTTGACATTCATGAGAGAGGCGGTCCGGACGTCGGACATTCATGAGAGAGGCGGTCCGGACGTTGGACATTCATGTTTGTATATTAATTGCCATGTTGTATTATTTGCAGAAACTATGGATCAAAGAGACTTGGAACAAGAACAGTTGTTGGGGGAGATAATCCTCGCCGGACGTGATGCCTTGTCGTTTCTCAATGACACCGATGGTCTGGAAGGAGAGCATGACGGCTCCGGTGATCGAACAATGGAGGAGGAAGGACATGATCATGATGGCTCCGGTGACCGAATGCCGGAGGAAGGAGACCATGATGACGGCTCCGGTGACCGAACGGAGGAGGGAGCTGTTGCAAAGTCCGGCGAGGTATATATATTAATTAAGCCTGTGCTGACTAGCTAATTGATGCATTAATTGTTTTGGTATGTACATATATTAACTCTTCTTTCTTCTTTTATAGCCCTCCGGATCGAGCCAAACTTCAGTAACGAGACGAGGCCCGAAGAAAAGGTTGCGCAAGGATGAAAGGTTCACGATCACAGCACTCGGGGACGATGGCCTACCGATTGAACCCAAGCGGACCAAGGACGCATTTTCTGCTCAGTGCGGAGCCATTGTTAGGGACAACATCCCGATCAGCATCAAGCAATGGAATAAGCCTAAGGACGACGACATCCCTGAAGGTGATTATGTCACCGATAGACAGAAAGATGATCTTTGGACTGCGCTGAAGGCAAATTTCACCCTACCGCCAGAGGAGGATCCGAATAAGCCACTTATAGAGCCACTGGTCAAGGCGTGTGCTCTTAAGAAGATGGCAGATCTATTCAGGAGGTGGAAGAATGAGTTGAAATCAAAGTTTGTCGACAAAGGGAAGACTCCAGAATTCATCGGCCGATTTGAGAATATAAGAGATCACTGGCCGCATTTGTGGCATACAAGACATCGGACAAGAGTAAGAAAATGTCAGAGACAAACAAGAACAATGCTGCAAAGAAGCAGTATCACCATCACACGGGGTCAGGTGGCTACCTCAAAGCCCAGCCGTTGTGGGACAAAGCAGAGAATGACCTGATTGCTAAAGGGGTCGAACCACAGACATTGAACTGGCCAGACCGTTCAAGGAGTTGGTTCCTCGGGGTTGGGGGAACTTTGGACCCTTAAATAGGGAAGTGCCGTTGGACGGACGAGCAACTTGCAATACCCGTCAAGAAGCTTCCGAAGTATATCACCGCAGCGCAGGAAGGGACGTTCATTCCCGACAGAGAGAAGGACGAGCTGACTGAGGCCCTAGGGAATGCTGAGCACCCTGGACGAACATGAGGCACACCAGGCTCCGTTCCGTGGAAGGTTGGGTTTCCCGACGCAGGCGGTTACAGAAGCCGGGAGAGAAAGAGTAAAGCGGAGCTGAGCGACATGCAGAAGCTCAATGCAAGACTACAAAAGCTAGAGGAAGCTGAGAGCCAGCGAGCTGCCGGCCAACCATCTCAGCGGCACGAAGCTACCCCAGAAGCTACCCCGCCATCTCAGCGGAGAAGCAGCATGGCTTCCACGGAGCCCGTTCAGCCTGACTTCACGGCTCCTAGCTACCACGTGGATACTATCACGGAGGCTCAACATTGCGAGCTTATGACGAAATGCCAGAACCTCACTTTCAAGGCGGCTGTCGGCTCTGTTGCACCTCCTCAACCCAACGGAACTTTTCACTGCCTTCTGATTCCACATGGCTATGCTGTTGTGATGGTGGATGAAGTAATGGAGGGATTTGAGGAGCTCGAGCTTGACCACTCTACAGGTGAAGGGGAGAATCAGCTGGTTCGTGCTCTGAGGAGAACATGTCTATGGCAGAAGGAGTACATCAAGCTTCCAAACTGGACGCCTCCGCTTCCTCCTCCTCCTCCGGCGAGTCAGGGCACTCCGCCTCCTCCTCCTCCTCCTCCTCCGGCGAGTGATCAGGGCACTCCGCCTCCTTCTCCGGCTCCTCCGACGCGTGAGGCCACTCCGCCTCCTCCTTCGCCTACTCCGGCGCGTCGGAGCAGTCCGCCTCCTCCTCCACCTCGTCGGCAACGGCGGAAGACAGACGCCGCCGCTCCGGCTCCTCCGGCGCGTCGGAGCACTCCGCCTCCTTCTCCGCCTCATCAGCAACGATGGAAGAGAGACGCCGCCGCTCCGGCGGCTAGCAGTACAAGCAGAGGCGTGAGGCAATTCAGATACGGCCATCTCTCAAGTCTCTGGAAAAGTTACCATATGAGAGAACCGAGCAGGAAAACGAGGACATATGTCGTGCCCAAGTGAGGGACCATTTTGCAAAGAAAACTCCACCTCCGAAGGAGAAGCTAGTTCCGGTGAAAGTGAAGCGCAGTATCGATGCCCTGAAGCGACCACCACCGCCTCCGCCGGATTCCAACTATGTCCGCATTCTTAAAAAGACATATGAAGAAGCGCGGCGGTCGGGAAGTACTTCCAGTGATGCAAGGTTAGCAGAACGAAGAAGTGGGAAAACAATTCCCCAGCTCGGCGAACAGGAGAAGCAATCGTGCCCCCCGCTCAAGGTGTCTAGCGATATCGTCGCTAATCATCCGAGGATGCTGCCCGGTACCAATCCTGGTGATTACTTGGGGGATGATGTAATTTTTGAAACGGCTGATGTAACAAAAGAAGAATATAAATACGTGCACGGGAAGCCTCTCGTCAAACATGATCATCCTCCTCTAACAACGATGATGTACAAATTGCATGAGTGTTAAATGAAAACCTGCAGGGAGTCTGGGAAAGACACTATGTATGTGGCAGTGAAACCAGAGCACGAATTCATTGGACTTCCCGTGATGCCTATTGAATTTGAGGAGTTATTTCAATTATACAATCAACTGGCCCTCGACAAACAACTCATGACTTCCTACTGTCTGTAAGTATTACTTCTATAGTTAAGTCTCTAGGTCAACTCATTCATTGCATGTATATATAATTATCCTCACTATATTATGCAGATTGAAGATCGTCGAATGCAAACAACTAGGAATCTTCGACGTTGGGTTCATTAGCCCAGATGCCGTAAATGAATGGACGGTACGAAACTCAATCAAAGAGACCGAGGAGAACTTGCTAAAGTCGTTCCTTATACATCAAAACAAAAGGAAAATACTCTTTCCTTACAACTTCAAGTGAGTGTTGCTGTCTTCTCTGTATACTCGGTTTTGCTTACTCGAGGTTAAGTAATGTAATTGATGAGTTATATATGCGTGCGCAGTTTCCACTTTATTCTGCTATCCATTAAGCTTGACGGGGCATTAGTAACTGTCTTAGACTCGAGACGTAAAGATCCCGAGGATTATGCGGACATGACTGCAATGCTCAAGAAGTAAGTTCAGTCAATACCGGGACCATATCGGCATGCAACTTTCGTTAATTTCCTGATATCAAGTAATCATTGTCTTTGCCTGGCAGGGTTTGGAAGAAGTTCACCCGAAAGGTTCCCGGTCTAAACAAAGAGTTGCGATTTACGCACCCCAAAGTAAGTAGTACTAGCTAGTTCCGCGCATCTCTAATTGAACTCTATTCTTGCTTATCAGTTTGATTGAACACTATTCTCGTAAAGTGCTTGTACCAGAAAGAAGGGACTGTTTTATGTGCATACTACGTATGCGAGTTCATTCGCCACTCGACCTCTGAGCGGGGCTTCTCTGACAAATAATTTGAAGTACGTAAATAATATTCACAATTTTATTTTATATATTACCATCAATTGTGTTGAGTTTTATTCATATTTATGCATGTATTGACCCCTTCTTTAAATTAGATCTGGTAGATGCAGGATGAACTTCTACCACATGATCGCATACGAGCAATTCAAGAGGAATTGGCGGGATTCTTTCTTGACCACGTCATACCTAAAGACGGAGAATACGATGTGGATTTGTGATTGGATCTTAGGTAGATGATGTTAGGGATTGTAAAAGATGTTATATTGTATATATGTAGTAGCGTCGGATAGATATACGAAAACTTGTTGTTCAACCAAGCATGGAGAAAGAGATGCCACTTCTCTCTATATATGTTCAGCATGACGATCTTGTGTAATTAATGGTTTCCTTCATTTTCTTATTAGCTAGCGTCGAGTTCTCTCTATATCTATAGTAGCTAGCGTCGACCAAGCACGGAGAAAGAGAGGACACTTCTCTCTATTAGCTAGCTAACACAATATGAAACCCCTAAATTAACCCTTCAAAACCCCCCACCCCCCCCCTTCAAAAAAACCCCCAGCTCCTGCCAGATGCTGACGCGTGGATGCCCTTTGGTCCTGGTTGGTGTGACCAAACTGGACTAAAGGTCCTCCTGCATGGGCTCACCGCAATGGCCACGTGGAGCCCCTTTGGTCCCGGTTCGTAAGCGAACCGGGACTAAAGGTTTTGGGCTTTAGTCCCGACCCTTTAGTCCCGGTTCCAGAACCGGGACAAATGGGCCTCTGGAACCGGGACAAATGGGCCGTTTTCTACTAGTGATTCTCTGTTTTCTCTTCCCCTTCTCGAGCCCATCCCTCCATTTTTGCCAAAATTTGTCAAGAAGTTAAATTTAGTTGAAAAAGAAAACGAGTATTTGAAAGAAAAATTGAAAAGAATTGAAGAAGAGAAGATGAAATTGGAGTTGTACGTTGCCGATGTCGTCGATGATCACAAGATCAAGATGGATGCAATGCGCTTGAAGATTAGAAAGATTAGAAAATATGCCATTAATAAAGAGGCTTGGTATCATTATGCTGTTGGATCAATTGTTACCTTAGTTGCGATTTTGATCGCATTTGTTGTTGCGTTTAAATGCTTTAGGTAGATAGTTGTATGTTGTTTTATGAGAATAAGTGTGTATGAATTTTATGTATGAACTTGTATTAATTTGGTCACTTTGATGTTATGTAATGAAGATGAGTCGGCAATGGATGTACGATGACCGGCGCTCTCCCCAGTTCATTAATGGCGTGCATAGTTTTCTGCATGCGGCCGAGGCAAACAAGCAGAATGGTTTTATGTGTTGTCCATGTGGTGTGTGTAAGAATGAGAAGACTTACTCTAGCTCACGAGACATTCACGTCCACCTGTTTACGTCCGGTTTCATGTCCGGCTATAACTGTTGGACCAAGCACGGAGAAAGAGGGGTTCTAATGGAAGAGAATGAAGAAGAAGAGGAGGCTGACAACTATCCTGGGTTCTCTGAATATGATGGTACTACAATGGGGGAAGAGAATGAAGAAGAAGAAGCTGAAGAGGCATTAGATGAGCCCGCTGATGATCTTGGTCGGGCCATTGCTGATGCAAATAGAAACTGCGAAAGTGAAAAGGAGAAGTTGAAGTTGCAGCGCATGTTAGAGGATCACAAAAAAGGGTTGTACCCAAATTGCGAAGATGACAACACAAAGCTCGGTACCACACTGGAACTGCTGCAATGGAAGGCAGAGAATGGTGTATCTGACAAGGGATTTGGGACGTTGCTGAAAATAATGAAGAAGAAGCTTCCAAAGGACAACGAATTGCCCGACAGTACGTACAAAGCAAAGAAGGTTGTCTGCCCTCTAGGATTAGAGGTGCAAAAGATACATGCATGCCCTAATGAGTGCATCTGCTACCGCGGTGAGGAGTGCGAGAATTCGAATGCATGCCCGATATGCGGTGCATTGCGATATAAGATCGGTCGTGATGACCCTGGTGATGGTGTTGAGGGCGAGTGCCCGAGGAAGTGGATTCCTGCCAAGGTGATGTGGTATGCTCCTATAATACAACGGTTGAATACCCCAAGATCCCACTCTGGGATGTGATTGGCTTCACCATCATCACTTTTCTTCTCTAGTGAGTAGCCGAGTTGGTCCAGTTTGTACACGAAGTGCATCCAGTTTTTGCCGTAACCCTCTCAACTTTTTAGCACATGCTATGTGGGTGAAATGATGATACCATGACAAGTTTCAACCTTTTCAGAGTTCATTTGTAGTTCTTTCTAATATTAGGGTCATTTAGCTCAAAAAATCATTAAAAGCATGAAAAATAGCAAATGTAGTTAGAAATGATTGAAATTTTAGGATGTGGCTTTGAATGGTGCATATTGAATGCACAAATAGTCTGGAGTTGAAATAAGTTAAAAAAATGAAATGCCTTTGTAACAGATGAGTTTTCGTCCGAAACCCTCATACTTCGAAGGAGATGGTCCTGTTTGTACACGAAGTGCATCGAGTTTTTGTCGTAACCCTCTCAACTTTTTAGCACATGATATGGGTGTGAAATGATGAAACCATGACAAGTTTCAACCTTTTCAGAGTTCGTTTGTAGTGCTTTTTAATTTCATGGTCATTTAGCTCAAAAAAATCATTAAATGCATGAAAAATAGCAAATGAAGTTACAAATGGTTGAAATTTTAGGATGTGGGTTTGAATGGTGCATATTGAATGCACAAAAATTCTGGAGTTGAAATAACTTAAAAAAATAAAATGCCTTTGTAACAGATGAGTTTTCGTCCGAAACCATCATACTTCGAAGGAGATGGTCCAGTTTGTACACGAAGTGCATACAGTTTTTGTCGTAACCGTCTCAACTATTTAGCACATGATATGTGTGTGAAATGATGATACCATGCCAAGTTTCAACCTTTTCAGAGTTCATTTGTAGTGCTTTTCATTAAAACAAATGAAGGCATAAAAGTAAAAGAGTTAAACAGAATCTGGTTTTGATTAAAACACCTATTTAAAATATCCTAAAAATTCCCAAATTTAACATAATGATAAAACATACTAATATTAAACAACAGGAAAAACAATCACTCAAAAATCTATTTTTAAATTAAAGTTATTCACAAACCAGTGATTCACACAAATTTCAAAAGAATTCAAATTCAAACTATTTAAAATTGAAAACTACTGGCACTAACAGAAAGTTTGTAATTTTTTTGACCCAAAGAAAAAAAGATTCATTCAAAAACTATAAATATTCTAACAGTTATTCCAAATCTAAAAAAAATTAGAAAAGCAAAACAAAACAAAAAAGAGAAAATACACCTTTAGTCCCGGTTGGAGCCACCAACCGGGATTAAAGGTCCCTTCCCGCGCGGAATTTGGGCCGCCGAAAAGGAGACCTTTACTCCCGGTTGGTAGCACCAACCGGGACTAAAGGGTCTTTAGTCCCGGTTGGATACACCAACCGGGACTAAAGGTTCTAGGGTATTTAACCCCGCCTTCTCCTTCCTCTCCTCATTTTCTCCCCGACGCCGGACCACACCACTACGGTGCCAGGCTGCCGGATCGTTGCTCCCGTCGCCGTCGCCGCACCTCGTCTCCGACCTCCTCCTCGCCGGTCTCCTCTGAGCCTCGCCGCCCCTCTCCTCGGCAACGCCGGTAAGGCTTCCCTCTCCCCCTCCTCCTGCCTCCGCCTGTCCTCATCGGTCCCGCCTCCGCCCCCGCCCCGCTCGCCGCCGCCCCCGCGCCGCCGCCCCCGCTCTGCTCATTTGATTTAATTGATTTAGATAGTTAGATGAATGTGTGCACTTAGATGAATGGATGCATTTAGATGGTTAGATGGATGCAAGTTAGCAATGGCCATTTTTTATGTAATGTTATTTGACTTATGATTTGGGTGACTTTCGGTCCGTTGAAGCTCCTTGTGTGACTTTCATGTGTGTTCTTGATGGAGGAATCCCGACTGTTGTCGTGGGGGGCGCTTCCTCCTCTTCTCTTCTTGCGATATATACCTCGGTATAATGCGCAAGGAGAGGAGAGGAGGTGCGCCCATCACTGACGGTCGAACTATTAGTGTGAGAGAGTGTCCACCAACATATATACACCACCATATCAGTGTGAGAGAGTGCACACCAACATCCCATGAGATATGAGAGTTATTTAAGGAAAGCCTCGACATACCGAAAGTCAACCGATATTGAATTAGGTCTATTTGGACATGTGTGTATTTTATTGCAGGGAACACCTCCTAGTGCCTATGTTTTGCCGGAATGTTGATTCATTTTCGTTCCGGCAAATTTTAGGCGCTCAATATCTCTTATTTTAATAATGGTCATGTCGAATTTTTGAATCATGAACACAGGAAATGTCTGACGACGATTGGATCCCTGAGTGTGAACTCTGCGGTGAAGATTACGGTCTGTGCGATAGGCCTCACCTGCGAGACGGCAGGCTTTTCACCATCATGCTTGACGAGACCTTCGATGTTTCTATGGTACGCAACGATGACAAGTGTTTTTCCGTAATTAAGCATGACTTTTGTTTCTTTGCTTCAACGTGTAATTTCTGTTTTATACAATTCGACTAGTTCATCCCCTGCCATGCAAGACGGTATGTCTTGGAGAGGCTCGGTTTCGAAGACCACGAGAGTATGAAGACGAGGAGAGCTAACCTGAGGACTAAAATGGTCACACATTTCTGGTCAAAGTAATGAATGCAGTTAATAACACAGAATTAGGGTGCTCAAATTTGCAACCTCTAGCCAAGGCATATGAATTTCAGGAGGATATGGAAATAACCTTCGATCTTCGTCCTGGAGATCATATTGAAGGTAATATCAACATTTGGGTGGATGTCGATATGCTTCTAGTTTTACCTCCATGTGAGTTTGTCAACCATATTTGTCAAGTAATTTGCATTGTATATTTAAAAATAGTTGGTGTTCATCCATACTAAATTTGTTAATTTATAATTTACAGCTTATTTCCTTTCTTCGAGTGAAACACGGAAGATAGTTGACACGACACACTACACTTATGGATCACATCTAACTTGGGAGGAGAAGGATGTTCTTGTCACGTTTGTTATTGGTGTCCTGTTTGGTAGGGACAACTTCCCGTATAATATGGGACCTGGCACAAATTATACTTCATACACGGTACTAGTGCATAGGTTGAGGGCTGATGACATTCGCGCAAATATCTTGGTAAGAGTTGTTAATTACACTACTATTGTGTAAATGGTGTTGATTACATTGCTAACTAGGCTACTATTATGTTCTTCAACAGAAACTGCCAAATGGTGTTGTGCCTCCGTTCATGCATGGCAAAGGTTTTATGGGAATTAAAAGCCCTACGAGGGCCCAGTTCGCTTTTCCATACTCGACTGAGCGCAAACCACAAGGACGGCTCCAAATTGAAGCATGGGGAGAAATAAAGAAAGATCGCAATCCACAAGTTGGAGACCGTTGGATCTCTCTGCTTCATCATGGAGACATAGGTGTTATTCTGTTTTATGACATTTTACCTAGGAGGGAGGACTAGCTCCTATGAGAGAGAAGTTTTTCTGGTTTATATTAACTTGGCAAGATCGATTAGGATGATGATTATTATGGTGTTTTTCTGTTTCATGATATTTTAACTTGGTATGATTAAGATGATGATGAGTTGTTAGATGATTAAGATGAGGATGATTTGTTAGATGATTAAGAGGATGATGAGTTGTTAGATGATTAAGAGGATGATAAGTTATATGACATATATGTGTGTATGCATGGTCGTACGAGAAATTAATTATATGATATATGTATGGTGATATGAGAAATTATATGAGAAATTATATGATATATGTATGGTCATATGAGAAATTATATGATATATGAAAAAGAATTGAATGGAAAACACAAAATAAAAACGAAAAATAAACCATAAAAATAAAAAAAACTTCATTAGTCCCGGTTGGTGACACCAACCGGGACTATAGGCCCCCCAGCCCCCGGCTCGCGCAGGCCGCCACGTGGAGGGATTTTAGTCCCGGTTGGTGTAACCAACCCGGACTAAAGATCCCCATCCCACGGCGCGCGCTGCGGACCACGTGGCAGGGATTTAGTCCCGGGTCGTGGCCAACCGGGACTAAAGGCAGGGGGCTTTAGTCTCTATACATTAGTCCCGGTTGGTGAACCGGGACTAATGCCCATTCCCAACCGGGACTAAAGGCCGTTTCTGCACTAGTGATGCGGCAGCAGGAGCAGATCGACACACTTAGCCAGCAAAGGGCGTCTCAGCGGCAGGAGCAACCAGATCCAGCATCGGATAGTACCATCCCATCTATGCCGAAAAGCAGCGTGGGTTCCACGGGGTCCCGGCCGATGATGCACTGCTGGCTCGCTACCCCGTGGATGATATCCAAGAGACGACAACTTGTGAGCCACACATGAAAATGAAGAACATATCCATGAAGGTGGTAGACGGTTTTGCTTTACCGAATGCACCTGAAGCAACCATCCACGGCAATCCGATTCCACCTGCCTATGCTCGTGTCGGGGTGGATGAAGTTCTATCGGGATATGAATCACTAGAGCTTGACTTTCCTGGAGGTCAAGGGGAGCAAACACTGGGAGAAGCCATACGTGGTATCATTGTATGGAGAAAGGAATGCATCATGTTTCCAAACTCGGTGCCAAGGCCACCGACTCCTCCTCTAAGTCCGCCGCGTCAGCCGACTCCAACCCACCTCGAGACGGAGCGCAACGCGAGTCCACCATATCGATCTCCGCCGCGTCAGCTGAATCCACCCCACCCCGAGACGGAGCCTAGCGCGAGTTCACGATATCGATCTCCGCCGTGTCATCCAGCTACCAGTGGCGTGCGCCCTGCACGCCTCTGATAATGTTTTTGCGCACGCCACTGATGACCATTTCTGTATGTGTAAATCCTTAATAGTACTGTCAATTTCTGACCACTTGTTCACTCCAATGAGTGGTGCTCTTCTTTTCATATAGATCACCACATCATCCACAAATGAACGATACTCCTATTGAACCACCCGATATACCAGAAAACTCAATTTTAAGCTTTGAGGAATCATGCACGAAGCGCTTCTTCGTTACCTTAATTCCTTTGAGAACACGTCATCCCTTCTTCCTTTGATCATCTGTCCCAACTGATTAAGCATATAGATATCACTAAAAGTATTTGATTGTTACGCATGCAAAAGAAGGCAAAAATATTGTAATGTTGAAAGTACCACCTGCTTCTGTTTGTGTACAACAACATCCAGCTTGAGATGGCCAATTCGTAGGTGTGGTCATAGTATTAGGCTGGTCTGATCGAATTGGTGTAGTTTCACTTTGTTGTCATCACCTCTCACCTCTCCATAATCAGATTCTTCCCCCGTACTGTCCTCACCAGATTCTTCCGCGCAAAATTTCAAGCAGGTATAACATCATCCCTTTCCTTGCAAATAGCATCGAGACATTTTCTACAGGGGCATGGGACGCTAGAATCCTTCAGGAGCGCCATTATAAGCAAAAATCCAAAAAACCATCAATGCATGTCTGCCACTCAACAGAATCTTTTTTACTGTTGTCTTCTACTGGACAGGGCACGAAAAAATAGCTTGTTCTCCTCCGGAAATTGCTTTTGAAGGCCGAGCTCCATGGAGGCCTCCAAATGCAAAATCCAAAATTCATGAAAATTCATATTTTAACATTTCAAAAAATTCTGAAAAAAAATACAGAGATAAGTGAGGGTGTAACACACATGTGTGTAAATTTTTAGAAAAAAATACGTTGAAATGAGGCCTGTACAAAAAAGACAAATCTGGGACTTTTTAACACATGATACTATTCATTGTCCCAGGCTATGAATTTGTCTTTTTTGTGCAGATCGCAATTCAAGGTATTTCATCCTAAAAATTTACACACATACACATAACATCCTTCTTTACTTACATAATTTTTTCAGATTTTTTTGAAACCGAAAAGTTTGAAATTTGAATTTTTCAAAAATTTCGAGCTCCATGGAGCTCGGCCTCCAAACGTCCGTTCTCGTTCTCCTCGACCTTTAGCTTATCTTCCCTACGTATGTTTCATAAAGTCAGATTGTAAAAGATAACTTGACAAAAATAGAAAAGGCATGAACAATAAATTTGCTATTCTTGACAAAAAAAAATCTTTAAATCAATTTTAATCAATTCGACCTTCTTGTGACTAGTTGTAAGAGTGTACCCACATGGAAACTATTTGAAAACCTGACCCCTCTCAGAGCACACACTAGCTAGTCCATCTAGTAACTAGTATAGCTAGCAAGAAACAATAATGGGTACGAACAGTGATATCAGATCAATCACATGTAGTGGAGTTTACACGCGTGCCTGAGCAAAGTTTATTTTGAGGCTGGATAAATGATCAAGCTACAGTGCGGAGGTAAAGGGTGGACAGGGTGGTCCACGGCCCACCCTGAGAGTAGCAAAAATTCTAAAAAAAAAAAAAGAAAAACTAAAATTACATGCACAATTACACTGTTGGCCCATCCTGGCCCATAGCGCTAGGTCTGCCACTGTAAGCTATCGTTATAACCAGAACATGTCTTTTCTCAAAATACACAGTCCTATTTAAGGTATGTTTTTCACCTACTTTATCCTATTTAAGGTATATATATACAGAGTCTGAGCTGGAAGAACTAGGCCATCAACAAGTAACCGATCACATTATATGTCGAGGAAAATGTTCAGTAACACATACAACTCCAAATACAATTGAATACAAGAAAATATAACTATATTTACGCAACTCTGAAAGTAGTAATTATACAGCATAAATGCCTTGTGTTATGAATGAGAACTCTGATAGACATACACACCAATTACAAAGCTATATTACCAATCTAAATATTTCTTTATATATTACCATTGCCGCATGTTCTTCCTTCATTATCCATACCAAGATGAGGTGCTTTGTTGGAGCTATAGAATGCGACAACGGGTCGACTAAGGCAAATGGGTTGTGGATGCAATGCTAGACGCAGAGCTAAGGGACAGGTGAAGAGAAAGAAAGGGCGGAAAAGACGTCACCTTGTCTGCTTGTGCGGTATGGACGGAGGACATGCAGAGGATGACATTGTCAAAAAGCACATAAGACACATGTTTCTACAAGAAAACGACCTTCAGATGAATGTTTCTTTGAATTGGTGCATCCTATTGTTGCTCCATGGCAACGCACACGTATTCTGCTAGTAAAAATAAGAGATGTTTGCTAGCTGTGATACAAAGCAAATGAACCAACCACTAAGTTGACTAGCTAACCATTTTACTTGTTTTTTGTTTGTTTTTAATATCTTCAATCACAACCAAAGACAGCGACCAGAAAGATAATATTGTGCGTATGAAAGCAAAGTATGTCTCAATAATTGTAATAGATTAAAGTAGGCGACCAGAAAGATAATATTGTGTGTATGACGGCCACCAATGTTTGTTAAACTTCTCTAGATTAACATTCTGATTGACGACATGTAAATAACATTCTGGCCGATGATCTATTATAACTTTACCAACATATAGATGAAAGTTTCTTGATAGAACTATTTTGTTGAACAAAACAGAGAACCACCAAACAAATCTACAATTTATGGCAATACATAATTCTTATCTGGTCAATACATAAACCAACAAAATACATTTAGTAACAATTTTAAATGACTGAATTTCTATGAAGATAATGCTAAGGACATCAGTGATCATAGTCCTAACAAATTAAGTTGGATGGCACTTCAAATATAATAGTTAATAGACAAGAGCCTAGAGACAATTTTAAATCTAGTGAGCCAAAGAAAGGACGCCTCAACTAAATCTGCTTATTTCAATAGCACGCGGGGATGATGCCTACACGTCCACACGGCATCCTACACGTGGACACACAACTGGCGATGCACCGACCAGCGCAAAGAGGCCGTGCTCGCCGCTGCATCCTGCCTCTGCCTAGGGTTAGCGCCGCCGCAGGTGATGAATGTCCCCCGGCCACCGCTCGCTCTATTCCTCGCCTATTCACATCGGCTTCCCCTACGATGTCCTCATCCGCCGATAGCTTCGTGCTTCCACTTTTTGCTGTTAGCGCCAAGCGGGAGCGGCTAACAATCAAGCAACTAGTGGGCCACGCGACGCATCCTCCTACTGGCTATGTGAGGTGACGTGGCTGTTACATTTTGAGGATGACATCTATTTTTTTTTCCAACTGACGATCTATATTATCACGTTACCAATAAATAGACGAAAGTTTCTCGACAGACCTATATATTTTGCTGAGAAAAATGGAGATTTTTTTTTCTCCACTAGCCACTCACTACATAGAACCACAAAATGCATTTTGTAACAATTTAAACAACCGAGTTTTTATGAAGATTAGGCCAAGTTCATCTGTCCTAAGAGTCATAACAAATTTATTTGGACGGCTGATCAAATATTTCATAAAGTACTAGAGACAATGTTTTATCACTAGTAGAAAACGGCCCATTTGTCCCAGTTCCAGAGGGCCTTTAGTCCCGGTTCTGGAACCGGGACTAAAGGGTCGGCACTAAAGCCCAAAACATTTAGTCCCGGTTTGCTTACGAACCGGGACTAAAGGCCCTCCACGTGGCGCTGTCTGGGGCGGGGGAGGGAGGACCTTTAGTCCCGGTTGGTGTTACCAACCGGGACTAAAGGGCCTTAGTCCCGGTTGGTAACACCAACCGGAACTAAAGGAATTTTTAAAAGAAAAAAAATTTGAATTTTTTTTGAATATTTTTTTGATTTGTTTTTAAGTTTTGTTCCGATTTTCAAATCTTTGAATTATTTCCCCCTTTAATCTCTAATCACCCGTCCTCACTGCTCCAGCGTGGAGCACTCATTTCAAATCGTCTAACTTCCCGACCGGTCACCCATCTGCACTTGTTGTTTTCCTGACAATAGTAAGCTATCAATCCTATTAACCCTTAAGTCTTGATATCACATGATTTAATTTTTTGAATTCCAAACAATTATTAAAATAAACAAAATAAGTAATAATAATATTGAATTTCAATGAAAATAAAATAAGTAATAATATTATTTTATTCATTTTTTGCCATTTATAAATTTAATATGCCATAATTAATATCTTTAAATCTGTAAATCAAAATTCGACAAATAATATATCCATTATTATCAGAAAAATGTTAGGAATCCAAATATGACATCATTTATTTATTTTTAAATAAAATTAATTTTTAAAATTATTAAAATTATTTTTTTTCTTTTTGAAATTACTTTTTTTACTTTTGGAATTTTGAGAATCTGAGAAAACTTCACCGAGTAAACCCCGGTGAAATCGAGTCCCAATTTTTCTCTAGTTTTTTTTGATATATTAAACTTTTTTGCAAAAAAGGTCGTTTTACATTTTTTTGTTTTTTTGCAAAAAAGGTCAAAATTCATATTTCAAAATTTCTATACCAACTAGACACTAAAACCTAACTACATCTCAAAGGATTTTATTTTTTTGAAGATTTTATTATTTTTGTTTATTTTCTACAAAACTAAAAAAGGCGGTCCACGGGGGGGGGGGTGTAGAGTTTGAAAATTTCAGAACCCCTTTAGTCCGGGTTGGTGTCCATCCAATCATATCGTCGACTACATCTGCTAGCACCGTCCGAGCCAGAGTCATAACTAAGGTTAACCAAGCCAGAGTCAACCCTTTCTAACTTCATTTGCTATTTTTCATGCATTTAATGGTTTTTTTTGAGCTAAATGACCCTGAAATTGAAAAGCCCTACAAATGAAGTCTGAAAAGGTTGAAACTTGGCATGGTATCATCGTTTCACCCACATAGCTTGTGCTAAAAAGTTGAGAGGGTTACGGCAAAAACTGGATGCACTTCGTGTACAAACTGGACCATCTCCTTCGAAGTATTAAGGTTTCGGACGAAAACCCATCTGTTAGAAAGCCATTTCATTTTTTTAAACTTATTTCAACTCCAGACTTTTTGTGCATTCAATATGCACCATCCAAAGCCACATCCTCAAACTTCAACCCTTTCTAACTTCATTTGCTATTTTTCATGCATTTAATGATTTTTTTTAGCTAAATGACCCTGAAATTGAAAAGCCCTACAAATGAACTCTGAAAAGGTTGAAACTTGGCATGGTATCATCATTTCACCCACATAGCATGTGCTACAAGGTTGAGAGGGTTACGGCAAAAACTGGATGCACTTCGTGTACAAACTGGACCATCTCTTTCGAAGTATCAAGGTTTCGGACGAAAACTCGTCTGTTACAAAGGCATTTCATTTTTTTAACTTATTTTAACTCCAGAATTTTTGTGTATTCAATATGCACCATACTACAACATGTTAAAATCTACAGAAAGAACTAACTAAAAATAATAAAAAACAACAATTAAATGACTAAAACAACTATATAAGCAAAACAGTATTGTTTTAATTAAAATCCTAATTTAAATTATTCTAAAAATAACCAAATAAATCTTACTGTGACAACAATCTAACACGTGACTAGGAGCAAAAAGAATTAAATTAAAAACTATTTGTAAACTCAAGTTATTCATAATCTAGGGTTTGAAGCAAATTTGAATAAATTCAAATTTAAACCATTCAAATTTGAAAACTAATGGCACAAACAGAAACTAGAAAAAAATTTGAATCTAATGCAAAAAGAATCACTCAAAAACATTAAATATCCTAAAAGATATAAGCAATTTAAAACAGAAACTAAAAACAGAAAACAAATGTAAAAACAGAAAAAAAGTGCTAGCTACAGTACAACCGGGACTAAAGGCTCAACCCCTTTAGTCCCGGTTGGTGTCTCCAACCGGGACTAAAGGTGTATCGGCCCCTTTAGTCCCGGTTGGTGTCTCCAACCGGGACTAAAGGTCCCATTTGAACCGGGACTGATGCCCGACCGGCGCCCTAGCCGCTCGAACCGGGACTAATGCTCACATTAGTCCCGGTTCGTAATGCAACCGGGACTAATGTGTAGATCGAGCTGGACGAAAGCCCTGTTTTCTACTAGTGTATAAAGTGGGCAAATATAGTTATGCATCAACTAAACCCGGAAGACCAAGGCATAAGCTCTGCCTAGTTTATCCACTAGACTCCTTGATCACATCGCAACATAATAAATTTTGTAATGCATAGTTTATGATGATGCCAGCTGGCTTGATGTAATTAATGAATTAGGGTGTTTTAATTGCTGGACCAGTATGAAGTCGTCCTGGTAATATACCAGGAGAATGGAAGCGTTATATCCTCATGGGGGCCAAAAAGATTACGGTGATAATCCGTGATGTACCATTTTAACTATACAGGACCTTATAGAATCACTTCATCCTGATACAATTAGAAAATCTGCTGCTTCCGGGGCAGGCCCCATTTGCTAGCAAGTGGAAGTACTTGGTTTTATTGTACCCTCCGAGGTTGCCTTAGTAACTAGATATTTTCTATGAAGACCTAGGTATGATTAATCAACTTGTACTCAAATCATAAGCAAATAGTTTATGTCGTGAAATTCTCATCACTGTTTACTATAGTGCTATTTATTAGTTTATAGTGGGAACAACGGTGTCTCCGGACAATAGCTTTAAAAGACTTAAATTTTTTACTGGACTAGCCAGAAACATTCACATATTCTCACATGGGGTCTGTTGGAGCAAGCTAGCTTGATTATGGCTTGCTTGCTCAAACAAACCTTGCACCTAAAGGCTTAAACTTTGCCGAAATACTATGTCTTAAGTAGGCTATGGTAAAAAAAAAATAGACGTTTGCAAGCTGTCATACTGAACAAATGAACCAGAGACAAAGTTCACTACCTAACCATTTTAATTACTTATCCTTTTGTTTTAAAAATCTTCCATCACAAGCGACCAGAAAGATAATATTGTGCATATGAAAGCAAGCTATGTCTCAATAATTGTACAAGAAAAGTGTGTGGGCACATCAAGAAGTGATAAGAAAGCACCACCATTGTTTGTTAAACTTCTCTTGATTAACATCCTGATTGACGACATGTAAAAACTTTCTGACCGACGATCCATTATCACTTTACAAAATATATATACTCCAATTATTTTGATAGACCAATTATTTCTTGATATATACTCAAATTATTCTGGAGTAGATGAACATTTCTTGATAGACCAATTATTTTGGATTAGATGAACATTTCTTGATAGACCAATTATTTTGTGGACAAAAACAGAGAACCACTTCCTGATGTGAGATTTAATTACTACCGTGAGCTCAGAGCACCTAGGGACAAGAAAATTCGAACAAATGGGCAGTGATCTGCGCCGGCGGACCGGCGCAACGGTTCGGCCGGTCACGCCCAGGCCGTCCGATGCAGGGAGCCACGTCCGTCAGATCTGCGCGCGACCCCATGGAAGGCACTAAAGCAAACCGTTGCAGCAAATCAGTACTATCTATGTTGCAACCTCACCCCACCACTAGTAGGAAAACCCCCATTTGTCCCGGTTCGTAAGGGCCTTTTGTCCCGGTTCTGGAACCGGGACTAAAGGGTCGGGACTAAAGCCCAAAACCTTTAGTCCCGGTTGGCTTACGAACAGGGACTAAAGGCCCTCCACGTGGCCGGTGCTGGGAGCCCAGGCAGGAGGACCTTTAGTCCCGGTTGGTAACACCAACCGGGACCAAAAGGCAGGACCTTTAGTTCCGGTTGGCAACACCAACCGGGACCAAAAGGCACTGGGGTTTTTTTTTTCAAAGGGGGGGGGGTTAGGGGGGTTTGTAGGGTTAATTGAGGTGTTTCATATTGTGTTAGCTAGCTAATAGAGAGAAGTGTCCTCTCTTTCTCCGTGCTTGGTCGACGCTAGCTACTATAGAGAGAACTCAGACACGCTAGCTAGTAAGCAAATGAAGGAACCATTAAGTACACAAGATCGTCGATCATGAACATATACACAGAGAAGTGATCGACCTCTCTTTCTCCGAGAGATTGGTCGAACAACAAGTTTTCGTATATCTATCCGACGCTACTAGCTACATATATACAATATCAGATCTCTTACAATCCCTAACATCTAATGTCAAATTCCAGATGGTATTCTCCGGCACTTTACGAGAAATCATAATAATAACTCATCATGCTCATATATATAACAACTTAGCATCATACATCATCATAATAATAAATACCTCATCATTGGTATCATAATAACAAGTCTTACTCGATCATCATCATCTTAGAACTACTCGTTATCATAATAACAAGTCATACTCGATCATCATCATCATAGTCATCTAACCAACCATACTTCATTGTTCTTAGCACATGATCATGAGTATTAGCTAGGACCTAACTACCCTCTCTTAGGTAAAATATCATAAAACAAGATAGGCCCTGACTCTCCATTATGGAGAATGGAGATCATCCTGTCTCCAATTCTTGGCCTACGCACAATGTTGCTTCCAAGTAGCTCTCTAGGATTGACCATACATTTTTTCCACACTTTGATTGTCATGTCTTCATCGGTTTTAGAAATCCGGTATGGACAGGAGTGATGCGTAGGCTGACCTGGCCGTGCTGGCCGTAAGCTCATAACATCAACGTGACCTCTCGGAAACATCAGATTAGGCACACAATCCGTCGGGATTTTCTGTTGAAAAACATAGTAATAACTTTGTAGTTAGCAATGTAGTTTAGTTTTAGAAGAATTTATGCAAAAGAGGCACGGATGTCGTAATAGTAGAAAATCTTACCATGCAATCTCCATGGATGTTACCGTAGTTCACCACGTGCACTAGTGGCACGTATTGACCATAATGTGGAGGAGTTTGATAATAGCTATTGTAATTCTCAAGATCATTAATAAATGCGACAAGATGATCTTTCTCCTTACAAGTTAATTCTGCTTTATCATTGTAGTACTAGGTTCTGTCTACCATCTTCCGTACATTTTTTGAAGAATGAAAATAAGCTGTCAATGGAAATTAGTTGTCAACTATTTTTAAATAAACAATATAAATTACTTAATAAATATGGTTGAGAAACTCACATAATGGTAGAACTGGAGGCGTCTGCACATCGACCCAGATGTCGATATTACCTTCAATTTCATCTTCCGGACGAATATCAAAGGTGATAAGCATATTAGGCTCAAATGCATAAGCCTTGCATAGTGCTTGCCAACTTTTGCATTCAAAATAGGAGTAGGTGTCTGCATTGTACAATTTTACGGCAAAAGTATAACCATGCTCGGTCCTCAAGTGAACTCTCTTTACCTCCATACTTTTTTTAGTATTGAAGCCAATCTTATCCAAGACATAAATTCTTGCATGGCAGGGGATACGCTAGTAGAATAGTAAAAAATTAAAATTATAAGTTGAAGCAAAAGAAGCAGAAGTCTTGCTTAATTACAAAAAAAGACTTGTCGTTGTGACTTACTGTATCCACTTCGAAGGTCTCATCCAGCACAATGCTGAAGCGCCTACCATCAACTAGGTGAGTCGTGTCGCACAGACCGCGCTCGTCTTCGCAGTATTCGCACATACCGAATTCCCTTTCGCTATCGTCGTCAGACATTTCCTATGTTCATAGTTGAAACATTTAAAATCGATCGAAGGCAACTACCAGGAAACTGATCAACACACAGATCACTATTACTCAAAATATGCAACGGGTTGACTTTAGGTCTGTCGAGTCTTTCCTTCCTAAACTCTCATCTCACGTATATGGTGGGCACTCCCTCTGATATTGCGACTGTCGGTGATGGTGGCTCCTCCATTCGTCCCCGAGTGCATTACACCAAAATGTCTAGCACACGGGAACGAAGGAGAAGCGACCCCCACGACAACAGTCGGGATTCTTCCTCTCTCATATTTCGACCGTCGGTGATGATCGCTACTCCTTCTTTCCCTAGTGCATTACAAATATCTAGCACAAGGAAAAGAAGGAGAAGCGACCTCCACGACAACAGTCGGGATTCTTCCTCTCTTATATCTATATATGGTGGACACTCTCCCTCACTGAAAGACACACAAGGAGCCGAAACAGACCTAAAGTCAACCCGTTCCATATATCGAGCAATGACATAGAAATAATGCCCTATGTTTTGCCGGAATATCATTGAATTCCCGTCTGGCAAATCACAAGCACTCGATATGTCCTACATTGTAGCACAAGTCATGCTAAAGTTCATGAAAAATATACCTTTGCTAAAAACAGGACATATCGAGCGCTTGTAAAAATTCCTATATATGCAATGTCATTTTATTAGGAAATCTAATTAAGCATATATACTAATTTTAGGGTTCATTAACTCATGACATACATACATGGAAAAAAATGTATATCGACCCACCCCCTCATGTCGAAGTTATCGGGGGTGCTCTACATTTTATATGTTTTTTTCTTATATGTTTGTTTTCGTTTTCACTCTACATTTTCGTACATATGAAAAACAACGAAGTTTGTATACAAAAGTGCACATATACATCTCATACATGAACATATACATCTCATACATGAACATATACACATGAAAATTTATCTATCTATCTATCTCATCTCATACATGAACATATACACACATATACATGAACATATACACATATACATGAAAAATACAGAGGACATGGAGCAGCGGAGACGGGGAGCAGGGGACATGGGAAGGGGGGCTCACTGTGGGGGGGCGAGGGCGCGGCGAGGACGGCGGGCTCCGGGGGGCGAGGGCGCGACGAGGACGGCGGGCTCGAGGCCGGCGACGAGGACGGCGCGCGGCGAGGGCGAGGGTGCGGGCGAGGGCGAGGGCGCGTCGGCGACGAGGAGGGCGGGCTCAAGGCCGGCGACGAGGACGGCGAGCAGCGAGGGCGAGGTCGAGGGCGCGAGGGCGCGTCGGCGAGGGCTCGGGGAGGAGAGCGCGTCAGCGAGGGCGAGGGCGCGGTCTGGCAGCCTGGCAGCGTCGTGCTGTTTGGCGCGGCGTCGGGGGGAAGATGAACTGGGCTGGAATACCCAAAGCATTTGGCCCGGTTGGTGGCACCAACCGGGACCAATGCCTACCAACCGGGACCAAAGGTCTCTTTTCGTCAGCCCAAAGGGCGGGAAACAGGGACCTTTGGTCCCGGTTGGTGGCAACAACCGGGACGAAAGGTAGGCATTGGTCCCGGTTGGTGGAACCAACCGGGACGAAAGGTAGGCATTGGTCCCGGTTGGTGCCACCAACCGGGACCAATGGCCTTGCACAGCGGCGTGGTGGAAGCTTAGTCCCACCTCGCTAGTCGAGGGGCGCCTCGGCCAGTTTATAAGCCCCGGCAAGGGCACCTCATTGAGCTCCTCTCTAATGCAGGCCTTCTGGGCCTACCTCTGCTGCGATTCCCAGTGGGCCTACTGGGCCTTGCGGGCATGCGTCCTATGAGGCCGTTGTGGCCCAGTAGGCGGTTTTTTTTAATTTATTTATTTTTCATTTTTTTTGTTTTCTGCTTTAATTTTTTTTATTTCTGAGTTGTTTTTTTCTTTATTTAGAGTTTCTTTGTGAATCCTTTTGCTTTAGGTAAAAAAAATATAAACTTTCTGTTAGTGACAGTAGTTTTCAAATTTGAATAGTTTAAATTTGAATTATTTGAAATTTGTGTGAATCACTAGTTTGTGAATAACTTTACTTTAAAAATAGATTTTTCAGTGATTATTTTTTCTTCTATTTAATTGTATTGTGTTTTATCATTATATTCAATTTGGTGATACTTAGGTTATTTAAAAAAATGAAATGCCTTTGTAACAGACGAGTTTTCGTCTGAAACCCTGATACTTCGAAAGAGATTGTCCATTTTGTACACGAAGTGCATCCAGTTTATGCCGTAAACCTCTCAACTTTTTAGCACATGCTATGTGGGTGAAATGATGATACCATGCCAACTTTCAATCTTTTCAGAGTTCATTTGTAGTGCTTTTCAATTTCAGGGTCATTTAGCTCAAAACAAATCATTAAATGCATGAAACATAGCAAATGAAGTCAGAAAGGGTTGAAAATTGATGACGTGGCTTCGAATGGTGCATACTGAACGCACAAAAAGTCTGGAGTTGAAATAAGTTTAAAAAAATGAAATGCCATTGTAACAGACGAGTTTTCGTTTGAAACCCTGATACTTCGAAAGAGATTGTCCATTTTGTACACGAAGTACATCCAGTTTGGGCGGTGAAGGTCGTACCAATCAGGAAGAAGCACACGGATCGTGTGTTTCTTTCAAGCGCGTGTGAGCTGTTGGATCAGCACTATAACGACTAGTCCCGGTTCGTGCTAGCAACCGGGACTAAAGAGGCACACGAGCCTATATATAGCCCACCTCTCGGACATGTTCGACACTTAGTGTGTGTACTCATTCGGATTCAAATCATTTGGATTCCCTGCATACGGTCCAACGGTGCATTTCATATTTCCACCGTTGGGCTGTATGCAGGGGAAACCGTGTGTTTTGTTGATCTATCTAGAAATCATGTAGTTCATCGACCGAATGCAAATCATTCGGATTCCCTGCATACGGTCCGACGGTGCATTTCATATGCGGGCACTCACGAGCCACCGTCGGGCTGTATGCAGGGGAAACCGTGTGTTTTGTTGATCTATCTAGATATCCTTTCATTTTCCGACGGTATATTTCATTTTTCCAACTCCATTTTTACAAAGACACTTAGAAAGAAACAAAAGACAAATAGAAAGGATGATGCTCAATTGGCGGACAAAACGGACAATCTCTTTCGAAGTATTAGGGTTTCATACGAAAACTCATCTGTTACAAAAGGCATTTTATTTCTTCACATGTAACTGCAATGATATAGTTGTGGAGAGAAAGTCTTCACTTTTTCTTCGCTTGTGTCCTTTGCTTATTGCGCCGTAACCATGGATAATCTTCATCGTTTAAGAGGGTGCTTGGGTCAGCCTTGACTTTGAAGGGAGGAATTTCATGAAACTTTTCGTAATCTTCAGACATGTCTGTCTTGCCCTCCAATCCCACGATGTCTCTTTTTCCTGAAAGAACTATGTGGCGCGTTGGCTCATCGTATGATGTATTCGCTTCCTTATATTTTCTTTTTCTCGGTTTGGTAGACATGTCCTTCACATAGAAAACCTGCGCCACATCATTGGATAGGACGAATGGTTCGTCTGTGTACCCAAGATTGTTCAGATCCACTATTGTCATTCCGTACTGTGGGTATTCCTGTACCCCGCCTCCTGACAGATTAACCCATTTGCACCGAAACAAAGGGACCTTGAAATCATGTCCATAATCAAGTTCCCATATGTCCACTATGTAACCATAATATGTGTCCTTTCCCCTATTGGTTGCTGCATCAAAGCGGACACCGCTGTTTTGGTTGGTTCCTACATATTATTGAGTCCGCTCCTAGCTTGCCTTTTCCAGTCAGTCTCCCCTCATACCGTGATTGAGGGAGACCAATCTTCTTAAGGTCAGGAATGAAGTCAACACAAAACCCAATGACATCCTCTGTTTGATGGCCCATGGAGATGCTTGCTTCTGGCCTAGCGCAGTTACGAACATATTTCTTTAAGACTCCCATGAACCTCTCAAAGGGGAACATATTGTGTAGAAATACAGGGCCCAGAACGACAATCTCGTCGACTAGATGAACTAGGACGTGCGTCATGATATTGAAGAAGGACGGTGGGAACACCAGCTCAAAACTAACAAGACATTGCACCAAATCACTCCTTAACCTTGGCAGGATTTCTGGATCGATCACCTTCTGAGAATTGCATTGAGGAATGCACATAGCTTCACAATGGCTAATCGAACGTTTTCCGGTAGAAGCCCCCTCAATGCAACCGGAAGCAGTTGCATCATAATCACGTGGCAGTCATGAGACTTTAGGTTCTGGAACTTTTTCTCTGCCATATTTATTATTCCCTTTATATTCGACGAGAAGGCAGACGGGACCTTCATACTGAGCAGGCATTCAAAGAAGATTTCCTTCTCTTCTTTGGTAAGAGCGCAGCTGACAGGACCTTCATACTGCTTTGGATGCATGCCGTCTTTGTCATGCACACGTTGCTGTTCCTCCCATGCTTCCGGTGTATCTTTTGTCTTCCCATACACTCCCAAGAAGCCTAGCAGGTTCACGCAAAGATTCTTCGTCACGTGCATCACGTCGATTGCAGAGCGGACCTCTAGGTCTTTCCAATAGGGTAGGTCCCAAAATATAGATTTCTTCTTCCACATGGGTGCTCGTCCTGCATCGTCAGTCGGAACAGATAGTCCCCCAGGACCCTTTCCAAATATTACTTGTAAATCATTGACCATATCAAGTATGTGATCACCAGTACGGAGGGCGGGCTTCTTCCGGTGATCTGCCTCAGCTTTGAAATGCTTTCCTTTCTTTCGACATTGATGGTTGGTCGGAAGAAATCGACGATGCCCCAGGTACACATTCTTCCTGCATTTGTCCAAATATATACTGTCGGTGTCATCTAAACAGTGTGTGCATGCGTGGTATCCCTTGTTTGTCTGTCCTGAAAGGTTACTGAGAGCAGGCCAATCGTTGATGGTTACAAACAGCAACGCTCGTAGGTCAAATTCCTCTTGTGCATGCTCATCGCACACACGTACACCTCTTCCATTCCATAGCTGTAAAAGTTCATCAACTAATGGCCATAGGTACACATCAATGTCATTGCCGGGTTGCTTAGGGCCTTGGATGAGCACTGACAACATAATGAACTTCCGCTTCATGCACAACCAAGGAGGAAGGTTATACATACATAGAGTCACAGGCCATGTGCTATGCTTGCTGCTCTGCTCTCCAAAAGGATTAACGCCATCTGCACTTAAACCAAACCATACGTTCCTCGGGTCACCTGTAAAGTCGCTCCACTTTCTCTTGATCTTTCTCCACTGCGACCCGTCAGCGGGTGCTCTCAACTTCCCGTCTTTCTTACGGTCTTTTTTGTGCCATTGCATCAACTCGGCATGCTTTTTGTTTCTGAACAGACGTTTCAACCATGGTATTATAGGAGCATACCACATCACCTTGGCAGGAACCCTCTTCCCGGTGCGCTGGCCCTCAACATCACCAGGGTCATCTCTTCTGATCTTATACCGCAAGGCACCGCATACCGAGCATGCGTTCAAATCCTCGTACGCACTGCGGTAGAGGATGCAGTCATTAGGGCATCCATGTATCTTCTGCACCTCCAATCCTAGAGGGCATAGAACCTTCTTTGCTTCGTACGTACTGCCGGGCAATTCGTTATCCTTTGGAAGCTTCTTCTTCATTATTTTCAGTAGCGAACTAAATCCCTTGTCAGATACACCATTGTCTGCCTTCCATTGCAGCAATTCCAGTGTGGTACCGAGCTTTCTGTTGTCATCTTCACAATTTGGGTACAACCCTTTTTTGTGATCCTCTAACATGCGATCGAACTTCAACTTCTCCCTTTCACTTTCGCATTCTCTCTGTGCATCAACAATGACCCGGCAAAGATCATCATCGGGCACATCGTCTGGTTCCTCTTCATCTTCAGCTTCCCCCATTGCAGCATCACCGTATTCAGGGGGCGGGTAGTTGTCGTCATCCTCTTCTTCTTCGTTGTCTTCCATCATAACCCCTCTTTCTCCGTGCTTGGTCCAAACATTATAGTGTGGCATAAAACCCTTCTGAAGCAGGTGGAAGTGAAGGGTTTTATAGTTGGAGAAAGCCTTCGTATTCTCACAGACAGTACATGGACAATGCATAAAACCATTCTGCTTGTTTGCCTCAGCCGCTTCGAGAAAATTATGCAGGCCCTCAATATACTCGGAGGTGCGTCGGTCACAGTACATCCATTGCCGGTTCATCTCCGTGCATATCATGAATAGAGAAGTGACCAAATAAATAGAAATTCATCATCACATTAAAGCCAAATTACAGTAGTGACCAAAATAAATACATAACGTTCATACATAGTTCTCATTATTGAACAACATATAGCTCTCTAGAGCATCTAATTAAAACATACATTGAAACTATAAAATTTAAATGCAACAACAAATGCGATCATAACCGCAACTAAGGTACCAATTGATCCAACGGCATAATGATACCAAGCCTCAGTATGAATGGCATATTTTCTAATCTTTCTAATCTTCAAGCGCATTGCATCCATCTTGATCTTGTGATCGTCGACGACATCGGCAACATGCAACTCCAACTTCATCTTCTCCTCTTTCAAGTAATTGTTTTCTTTTTCAACCAGATTTAACTTCTTGACAAGAATTTCTATGTCGGTTGGAATTTCCGGTTCACATACCTCCTAGATTAAAAAATCTATGTCACGTTGGTCGGCATAATTGTCATAAACACTAAATAAAACAAATAGTTATAAAAGATAATATATACCACATCCGAATCATAGACCGGACGAGGGCCGACATGGGCGGATACCATGACCATGGCACTATATAATAACAAACAATAATAAAAGGAAGAAAATTACACAAGTATCTATCTAAATGATACAAGTAAGAACTTTTTTCTTTTAGAAAGAAGATAAGAAGAAGAGGCTAACCACGGTGGTGCCGGCGCCGAGATGGACGCGGGCGATCGACGGCGGTGAGGACTGGGACGGGACAGGACGGACCGCCAAACCTAAACAAATCTTGAGAAAAATGGAGCTTGGACAAGGAGCTTCGAGAGGAGAAAGCTTAAGTGTGGCTCCGGCATTTCATCGAACACCTCATGTGCATAGGAGGTGAGCTAGAGCACCACAAAGCTCTCCCCTCGCCGGCCAGAAAAACAGAGTAGTGTGGAGTGCTCTGCTCGCTGCCGGGGGAGGGGGGTATATATAGGCATCTCATTGGTCCTGGTTCGTAGCTGGAACCGGGACGAAAGGACCCCCTTTGGTCCCGGTTCCCGCCACGAACCGGGACCAATGGTTGTGGGCCAGGAGCGAGGCACACTGGTCCCGGTTCGTGTCTGGAACCGGGACCAAAGGGTCCAGACGAACCGGGACCAATGCCCCACGAGGCCCGGCCGGCCCCCTGGCCTCACGAACCGGGACCGTTGCCCCCATTGGTCCCGGTTCGTGACTGAACCGGGACTAATGGGCTGGCCCGGCCTGGACCAATGCCCTGTTATGTACTTGTGCACCCAAGCACGCACGAGGAAAACAAAGACCTCCTGCCCCCGCGTCGGCCCGTCCCTGATCCGCGGCGGCGGCCGGATCCGCCGGGTTTTGGTTGCCGGCGACAGGAAGAGCTTGAGGAGGGTCTTCCCCATCTATCACGGGACCTGGGATTTGCTTCAACCATGTCATACATCCGAGATCAACTACTTGCTGCCATGGATTTGGGCTCGAGCTCTAGAATGAGCTCCGCTGCCGTTCATGGCCGAATCCCTGTGAGGCGGCAAGACGCTGGTTGTAGTGTGCAGGTGATGCAATGGTACGTCAACCCGGGTGTGGTCTTCCAGGATGCAGCACGCCATGGCCGTGATGAATTTGATCTGGTATGAACCCTAGATCCTTTCTCTCACAAAGAAAAGAAAAATGTTGCAACCATTGGTTTTTAGTTGATTTGCTTCAAACAAAGGATTTGTTCTCAATATACTTGGGTTGATTATTCTGAATTTCCTCTGAAACTGAAAATAATGCTAGTAAAATGTTTCTTACTGTTATCTGCTATTATGATGTTCCATCCATAGTGTGCATTTGCTACATGCGACGTACTGATTTGCTAGATGCTACATCATAATTGCTGCATGCTACAAACCTTCATGCTACAAGGAGGAATTGGTTCAAGTATGAATGAAAACACAAAAAGATGTTGCATACTTCCATGCTCCAAGATGTTTGAACCCATGTTTTACAAGTTTACAAGCTATCTTCGTTTTAGAAAATGTTTGTTGGAGAAATAACATGAAAAATAGGTATGATATGCTTGTTTTGGATGTAAAAAACATTACGCTATGATGCTAGCAACAAAAACTTGTTTTGGATTTGTGTTTCACATGCTGCATCCATTATTTTTTATTTATGTTTGGCATTTTTTTTGCATGGTTTTCGAAGCATTAACTTGAAAATGACTTGGTTGGTGATTTTGTTGCAGAATGTTGCTACGGAACCATCGATTTTCGTTGATGATGGCATGCAAAATGTTGTGGAGCAAGAAGAACATGACGCCATTGATCTGAATGATCCTCCGGGAATGGATAGTGAGGACACCTTGCTGCAGATCACGGATGGTGCAGCTAATTACAAAGAGCAAGTTGGCGGTAATGATGCCAATGGAAATGCTACAACACTTGTTGATGAACCAGACGAAGATATATCATCGCAACCAATTGTTCCCTTTGTTGGAATGGTTTTTGACAATGTTGAAGAAGCACAGCGAGTGTACAATGAATATGCATTGAAGATGGGCTTTGGTACTCGAATTGTGACATCGAAACACGGTAGGACAAGAGCCTCGGAGAAGAAGGGCATTCTGATCTATAGAGTTTTTTAGTACATACACTCCAGGAAAAATCCATCCAAGAATGCTAGTGGCAGCATTTCTGACGGTGATGCAACAAATCAGTGCGATGATGCTGACATGAGCTATGCTACTAATAAAATATCAGCAAGCAAACAAGCTGGCATCTCTATGGATGTGAGTGAAAAGAGGCAAAGAAACAAATTGGAGCGGTACGATTGCAAGGCGCATATGGGTGTTAGCCTGCGAGACGGAACCTGGGTTGTGACCGTTTTTTAGGCAGATCACACTCACCCGCTGATGTTGCAAAAGGGTCATCAGAGATTCTGCCGATCTCACAGAAAGATCCCGGAAGCCGACATGCAATACATCACTTAGCTGTACTCGGGCAACATATCAACAACAAATGTGATGGGCTTGCTGGGAGATGTATGGTGTTGCGATCCAAGGAGTTTGCCGTATGTTAAGACAGATGTGATGAATGCAAGAGCTAATCTGCGAAAGGGCCTGTCGGAGCATGACTTGGAGCTGACAATTGAGTACTTTAAGAGGAGGCAGGTCGAGAACCCCAACTTCTTCTTCTCCAAGCTAGAGGAAGATGGAGCTGTTAGGGCGCTTTTCTGTGTTGACGGGAGAACAAGGGCGTTGTACCCAAAGTATAGAGATTGCGTGTTTTTCGACACCACATTTTGTACAAATCGCTACAACCTCCCTTTCGCGCCGATTGTTGGGATCAACAACCAAACACACACGGTCTGCTTGGGGTGTGCTTTGCTGCCTGATGAGAAGATTGAAACGTTCAAATGGGTCTTTGAGCAATGGATGTTGGCAATGAATAACGAGCATCCATTAAAAATCATGACTGATCAAGACCTAGCAATGGCTACAGCCATCTCCTTGGTGTTCCCAAACTCGACACACAAATGTTGCAAGTGGCACGTCTTTCGGGTTACGAGGACAAAACTAGGGAAGGTGCTGGGCAAGGACGAGCCTTTTGTCGAAGCATTCTACGGTTGCATCAATGGTTCAGATACCATTGAGGAGTTTGAACAAAGGTGGCAGCAGATGATTCAATTCTTTGGTTTGGCTGACAAGCAACATCTCAAAAACATGTGGAAAACCAGGAAGACATGGGCCCCCGTGTACTTTAGGCAGAAGTTCTTCCTATTCATAGGAACAACCGGCAGGTCCAAGGGGCTGAATTCCTACTTCAAGACCTTGAACCATCATGGAGACTCGGTTTGGACGTTCATTCAGCAATTTGAGCTTTGCCAAGAGCTAATGCTAGACCGTGAGGACAATGCTGGCTTCATCAATGAAACGACGAGGCCACCACTATGGGGGAAGTAAGTCAGAAAAAATTCATGCTTATCTTTCACATCCTTGATTTTCAATGTTTTTTGCAGTACAGTTTGGTTGCAACATTTATTTGAAACATATGTAGCAAACTTTGTTAATGCTGGAAGCTTTTTTATTTACAGTTACAACATTGAAAAGCAAGCAGTAGATTTCTATTCCAGGGAGGTATTTTCCAAGTTCCAAAAGCTCTTGGCTAAATCAACAGGCTTTGGGCTGCAATTTCAAGTCCAGGGGGATTCCATAATCTTTCATCTTGTTGCAAATGATGGTGTCAACCCTAAAGTTTACGTTGTGCGAGTTGATCCTGAAGATGAGAGGTACATGCGCAGCTGCAACATGTTTGAGATGTGTGGGTTGATCTGCCCACATATCATCAGTGTCATGGTGCACCTAAACGTGCAAACGATACCTGCAACTTACATGCTTGAAAGATGGTCCAAGAGAACAACTAACGTAGCACCTGATCCCGGTGATGGGCATAGGGCTATGCACTTTGGTGTCCCCACGACAAACACACTCAAGTTCAACTCTCTCTACAGGAAGTTTGGCAAGCTTGCTTCTGATGCATGCTTTAGTGATGAAGCTTATAATTTCGTCTCTGGACTTATTGATCAAGGAAATGTTGGGGTTGCTGCAATGAAACCTAGAGCGAGGGATGGGGTTCCGGGAGCCGGAGAAGCCCAAGGCCATGAAGCCACTGAACAAGTACAGGCTTCAACAGGTCCAGTTACAGGGCAGCAGGAACCAGCCCCTGTAGGTTTGCGGAACCCGCCAAAGTCTGTGAAGAAAGGGAGGCCAAAGGAGAAAGGGAAGCGAAGGAAGCCACTAATTGAGCTACGAGAAGATGAGATGAGGAAGAAAGCAAAGAAAGACGAAGCGAAAACGAAGAAAGCTCCAAAGCCAAGGGGTAAGAAGACACCTTGCAATTTTTGTGGAGATGAGGATCACAACGCCAAGAGCTGCGAACTGCTTGCCGCGAGTGCGACCAGAAAAGCTCCGGATGTCGAAACGGTCCTTACCCTTTAGGATGTTTCAATGAGGGAGAAATGATGTATTGCTTTGTAACCTTGATGAATTCTATTTGTGTGATGGAATGCAACATATTACTACATGTGTGAATTTAAAAAGATTTCAAATTTCATAAGTTTGTGAAGCTGTGTTTTTTGTTGAATGATGGATACTAAGTTTGTTGCAATGGTTGCATGGTTTTTTTTTACAGTTAAAAATCATTATGAAAAAAGCAGTCTTGCTTGTAACAAATGTAGTCACTAGTTGTAGCAAAAACAGATAGTAGTTGAAGCTTTTTGTTTGAATGATGCAACCGTTCATGATTCCTGCTGTGTCGAGACGACTGAAGCTCGCCGGCATGCTCGCCGCCGCTCATCCCTGGTGTGCAACTTGCAACAAAAAATCGAGCACCGGGGGAGATGCCTAGTGCTACAACCGACTACCAAAAAGCTACAACTGGCGACAGGAAAAGCTACAACCTAGTACGAAAAAAGCTTCAACCAGTATACGACGGGAGCTATGGATGACCAAGAAAAGTTATAGCCGGTGACAAAAAAAAGCTACAACCAATATTCCACAGCTGATGTTGCTGCTCCGCCAAGCTCCCAGGCTTTGGCTGTGGAACAAAATTTTGGAGTGTATGTGTAATGGTCACTAGTGGAAAAAGGCCCTTTTGTCCCGGTTCCAGAGGCCCATTTGTCCCGGTTCTGGAACCGGGACTAAAGGGTCGGGACTAAAGCCCAATACCTTTAGTCCCGGTTCGCTTACGAACCGGGACAGATGGTGCTCCACGTGGCCGCTGCGGCAAGCCCAGGCAGGAGGGCCTTTAGTCGCGGTTGGTAATACCAACCGGGACCAATAAGCATCCACGCGTCAGCCGCTCAGGAGCTGGGGTTTTTTTTTTTGAAAGGGGGGGGCGGTTGGGGGTTTTGGAGGGTTAATTTGGGGGTTTCATATATTGTGTTAGCTAGCTAATAGCTACCTAGAGAGAAGTGACCTCTCTTATCTCCGTGCTTGGTCGACGCTACGTACTATACGTATAGAGAGAACTCGACACGCTAGGTAGTAAGCAAATGAAGGAACCAGTAAGTACATAAGATCGTCATGAACATATACAGAGAGGAGTGATCGACCTCTCTTTCTCCGGAGAGATTGGTCGAACAACAAGTTATCGTATATCTATCCGACGCTACTACATATATACAATATAACATCTTCTACAATCCCTAACATCTTTTACAATCCCTAACATCATATATTCGAATGGTATTCTCCGTCTTCAGATATGACGTGGTCAAGAAAGAATCCCGCAAATTCCTCTTGAATTGCTCGTATGCGATCATGTGGTAGGAGTTCATCCCGCATCTGCCAGATCTAATTTAAAGAAGGGGGTCAATACATGCATATATATGAATAAAACTCAACACAATTCATGGTAATATATAAAATAAAATTGTGAATATTATTTACGTACTTCAAATTGTTTGTCAGAGAAGCCCTGCTCAGAGGTCGAGTGGCGAATGAACTCGCATACGTAGTATGCACATAAAGAAGTCCCTTCTTTCTGGTACAAGCACTTTACGAGAATAGAGTTCAATCAAACTGATAAGCAAGCATGGTAATGATATATTGATGAAAATTTGAATCAATTAGAGATGCGCGGAACTAGCTAGTACTACTTACTTTGGGGTGCGTAAATCGCAACTCCGAGTTTAGATCGGGAACCTTTCGGGTGAACGTCTTCCAAACCCTGCCAGTCAAAGAAAATGATTACTTGATATCAGGAAATTAATGAAAGTTGCATGCCGATATGGTCCCGGTATTGACTAAACTTACTTCTTGAGCATTGCAGTCATGTCCGCATAACTCTCGGGATCTTTACGTCTCGAGTCTAAGACAGTTACTAATGCCCCGTCAAGCTTAATGGATAGCAGAATAAAGTGGTACATGCGCACGCATATATAACTCATCAATTACATTACTTAACCTCGAGTAAGCGAAACCGAGTATACAGAGAAGACAGCAACACTCACTTGAAGTTGTAAGGAAAAAGTATTTCCCTTTTGTTTTGATGTATAAGGAACGACTTTAGCAAGTTTTTCTCGGTCTCTTTGATTCTGTTTCGTACCGTCCATTCATTTACGGCATCTGGGCTAATGAACCCAACGTCGAAGATTCCTAGTTTTTTGCATTCGACGATCTTCAATCTGCATAATATAGTGAGGATAATTATATATACATGCAATGAACAAGCTGAGCTAGAGACTTAACTATAGAAGTAATACTTACAGACAGTAGGCAGTCATGAGTTGTTTGTCGAGGGCCCGTTGATTGTATAACTGAAATAACTCCACAAATTCAACAGGCATCACGGAAAGTCCAATGAAATCGTGCTCTGGTTTCACTGCCAGATAGATAGTGTCTCTCCCAGACTCCCTGCAGGTTTTCATGTACCACTCATGCAATTCGTACATCATCGTTGTTAGAGGAGGATGATCAGGTTTGACGAGAGGCTTCCCGTGCAAGTATTCATATTCTTCTGTTACCTCAGTCGTTTGAAAAATTACATCATCCCCCAAGTATTCACCAGGATTGGTACCGGGCACCATCCCCGGATGATTAGCGACGATATCGCTAGACACCTTGAGTGGGGGGCACGATTGCTTCTCCTGTTTGCCGAGCTGGGGAATTGTTTTCCCAGTTCTTCGTTCTGCTAACCTTGCATCACTAGAAGTACTTCCCGACCGCCGCGCTTCTTCATATGTCTTTTTAATAATCCGGTCATAGTTGGAATCCGGCGGAGGCGGTGGTGGTCGCTTCAGGGCATCGATAGTGCGCTTCACTTTCACCGGATCTAGCTTCTCCTTCGGAGGTGGAGTTTTCTTTGCAAAATGGGCCCTCAATTGCTCCTGACATATCTCCTCGTTTTCAGACTCGGTCCTCTCATATGGTAACTTTTCCAGAGGCTTGAGAGATCGGGGACCGTATCTGTATTCCCTCCTGCCTCTGCTTGTACTGCTAGCCGCCGGAGCGGCGGCGTCTCCCTTCCGTCGTTGCTTACGAGGCGGAGAAGGAGGCAGAGTGCTCCGACGCGCCGGAGGAGCCGGAGCGGCGGCGTCTGTCTTCCGCCGTTGCTGAGGAGGAGGCATACTGCTCCGACATGCCGGAGAAGGAGGTGGGGTGCCCTGATCACTCGCCGGAGGAGGAGGAGGAGGAGGCGGAGTGCCCTCACGCGTCGGAGGAGCCGAAGAAGGAGGCGGGGTGCCCTGATCACTCGCTGGAGGAGGAGGAGGAGGAGGAGGAGGCGGAGTGCCCTCACGCGTCGGAGGAGCCGAAGAAGGAGGCGGGGTGCCCTGATCTCTCGCCGGAGGAGGAGGAGGAGGCGGAGTGCCGTGTCTCGCCGGAGGAGGAGGAGGAGGTGGAGGCGTCCAGTTTGGAAGCTTGATGTACTCCTTCTGCCATAGACATGTACTCCTCAGAGCATGAACCAGATGATTCTCCCCTTCACCTTTAGAGTGTTCAAGCTCGAGCTCCTCAAATCCCTCCATTACTTCATCCACCGTCACAACAGCATAGCCATGTGGAATCGGTGAGCAGTGAAAATTCCGTTGGGTTGAGGAGGTGCAACAGAGCCGACAGCCGCCTTCAAAGTGAGGTTCCGATGTTTCGTCATAAGCTCGCAATGTTGAGCCTCCGTGATAGTATCCACGGGGTAGCTAGGAGCTGTGAAGTCAGGCTGAACGGGCTCCGTGGAAGCCACGCTGCTCTTCCGCTGAGATGGCGGGGTAGCTTCGTGCCGCTGAGATGGTTGGCCGGCAGCTCGCTGGCTCTCAGCTTCCTCTAGCTTTTGTAGTCTTGCATTGAGCTTCTGCATTGAGCTCAGCTCCGCTTTCCTCTTTCTCTCCCGGCTTCTGTAACCGCCTGCGCCGGGAAACCCAACCTTCCACGGAACGGAGCCTGGTGTGCCTCGTGTTCGTCCAGGGTGCTCATCATTCCCTAGGGCCAGAGTCAGCTTGTCCTTCTCTCTGTTGGGAATGAACGTCCCTTGCTGCGCTGCGGTGATATACTCCTGAAGCTTCGTGACGGGTATTGCAAGTTGCTCGTCCGTCCAGTGGCACTTCCCTGTTTCAGGGTCCAAAGTTCCCCCAACCCCGAAGAACCAAGTCCTTGAACGGTCTGGCCAGTTCAATGTCTGTGGTACGACCGCTTTAGCAATCAGGTCATTCTTAGCTTTGTCCCACAACGGCCGGGCTCTGAGCTAACCACCTGACCCCGTGTGATGGTGATACTGCTTCTTTGCAGCATTGATCTTGTTTGTCTCTGACATTTTCTTACTCTTGTCCGATGTCTTGTAGGCCACAAATGCGGGCCAGTGATCGCTTATCTTCTCATATCGGCCCCTGAATTCTGGAGTCTCCCCTTTGTCGACAAACTTTGATTTCAACTCCTTCTTCCACCTCCTGAATAGATCTGCCATCTTCTTAAGAGCACACGCCTTGACCAGTGGCTCTATAACTGGCTTGTTCGGATCCTCCTCTGGCGGTAGGGTGAAATTTGCCTTCAGCACGGTCCAAAGATCATCTTTCTGTCTATCGGTGACATAATCACCTTCAGGGGCGCCGTCCTTAGGCTTATTCCATTGCTTGATGCTGATCGGGATGTCGTCCCTAACAATAGCTCCGCACTGAGCAGAAAATGCGTCCTTGGTCCGCTTGGGTTCAATCGGATGGCCATCGTGCGCGAGTGCTGTGATCGTGAACTTTTCATCCTTCTGCAACCTCTTCTTCGGGCCTCGTCTCGTTACCGAAGTTTGGCTCGATCCGGAGGGCGAGAAAAGAAGAAAGAAGAGTTAATATATCAAAACAATTAATGCATCAATTAGCTAGTCAGCACAGGCTTAATTAATATATATACCTCGCCGGACTTTGCAACAGCTCCGTCCTCCGGCATTCGGTCACCGGAGCCATCATGATCATGTCCTTCCTCCTCCATTGTTCGATCACCGGAGCCGTCATCCTCTCCTTCCAGATCATCGGTGTCATTGAGATACGACAAGACATCACGTCCGTCGCGGATTATATCCCCCAACAACTGTTCTTGTTCCAAGTCTCTTTGATCCATAGTTTCTGCAAATATTACAACATGGCAATTAATATACAAACATGAATGTCCGACGTCCGGACCGCCTCTCTCATGAATGTCCGACGTCCGGACCGCCTCTCTCATGAATGTCAAACAAGGGATTCTCTTAACCTTTAAGGGATTTAACAAAATGTCGCCATTCTGAATGTGCAGAAAATGGTCCATGTTTTTCCTGATCTCATCTACCCCTCATGTCGAAGTTATCGGGGAGGGGGTAGACGACAACGACGCTCACCCCTCATGTCCGACGTCCCCCCTCATGTCGAAGTTATCGGGGAGGGGGTACAGGTGGCCTCGACAACTCTTCTAGGGTTTGGGGTGGCCTCGGCAACGCTCTTTTAACTCATTTAACTCATTTAACTTGGTAAATTTGGGTGGCCTCGACAAATTCCGGATCCATTTGGGGTGGCCTCGACAACACTTCTAGGGTTTGGGGTGGCCTCGACAACACTTCTATATACATGCCCGATGCCAACGTGATGATAGAGCCGATGCCAACATTTTCATTTAACAAAAAAACTACCTTCCAAAAAAGACTTGCATTTTCGTACATATGAAAAACAACAAAGTTTGTATACAAAAGTGCACATATACATCTCATACATGAACATATACACATGAAAATTTATCTATCTATCTATCTCATCTCATACATGAACATATACACACATATACATGAACATATACACATATACATGAAAAAAAGATATACATGAACGACGGCGCCACGTCAGCGCCACGTCAGCGTCGCCGGAGTTAAGCCGGCGAGGCCCTTCCCGACGGCGGACGACGGGCAACGGGGCGCGACAAGCAGAGCTACGGCTCGCAGAGCGCGGCGGGCGACGGGCGACGGGGCGCAACAAGCAGAGCGCGGCGGGCGACGGCGTCGGGGCGCGGGGGGGAGAGGAGGGGAACGGCGCGGCGGGCGACGGCGTCGGGGCGCGGGGGGGGAGGATGAGAGGAGGGGAACGGCGAGGCGGCTCATAGTGGGTGCGGGGACGGCGTCGGGGGCAGTTCGGCGACGGCGACGACGGCGAGGTGGAGCAGCCTGACGGCGTCGGGGCAGGGCTCGGCGGCGACGGCGACGAGGAGCAGGGCGTCGGGCAGAGAAGAACACGATTTGGAGAAACTGCTAAGTGCGTGGGCTTATATACCCAGAGCCTTTGGTCCCGGTTGGTGCCACCAACCGGGACCAATGCCCACCTTTGGTCCCGGTTGGTGCCACCAACCGGGACCAAAGGTCTCTTTTCGTCAGCCCAAAGGGCGGGAAACAGGGACCTTTGGTCCCGGTTGGTGGCACCAACCTGGACCAAAGGTGGGCATTGGTCCCGGTTAGTGCCACCAACCGGGACCAAAGGGTGGTGCTGCCCGGGGCCAAATGTTTAGTCCCACCTCGCTAGTTGAGAGGGCTCGAGAGTGGTTTATAAGCGCTGCTGCGCACAACCTCTCGAGCTCCTCTCAACAGCAGGCTTACGGGCCTAATTGCACACACCCCTGCCTGTGGGCCTTCTAGGCCTTCAGCGGGCCCGAATCCTGGCCCAACCTGGTAGTTGGGTTTCTAGTCGTATTCAGGCCGTTGTGGCCTAGTAGGCGGCATTTTTTTTAATTTTTTTCTACTTTTTTTGTTTTCTTTTTTGCTTTATTTATTTTCTTTTGTTTCTACTTACAGTTTTTCAGTGATTCTTTTTGCTTTTAGGTCACAAAAATTATAAACTTTCTGTTAGTGCCATTAGTTTCCAAATTTGAATAGTTTAAATTTGAATTCTTTTAAATTGGTGTGAATAACTAGTTTGTGAATAACTTTACTATAAAAATAGATTTTTGAGTGATTCTTTTTCCTGCTATTTAATATTACTGTGTTTTATCATTATATTCAATTTGGTATTTTTTAGGTTATTTTAAATGTCTGTTTTAACAAAAAATACTTTGATAACTTTAGTTGCATAAATTTTATATAATTTTAGTTTCATAAATACTAGAGGTTTATAAAATCAATTTTCAACCCTTTCTGACTTCATTTCCTATTTTTAATGCATTTACTGATTTTTTTAAGCTAAATGACCCTGAAATTGTAAAGCACTACAAATGAACTCTGAACAGGTTGAAAGTTGGCATGGTATCATCATTTCACCCACATAGCATGTGCTAAAAAGTTGAGAGGGTTACGGCAAAAACTGGATGCACTTCGTGTACAAAATGGACAATCTCTTTCGAAGTATCAGGGTTTCGGACGAAAACTCATCTGTTACAAAGGGATTTCATTTTTTTGAACTTATTTGAACTCCAGACTTTTTGTGTGTTCAAAATGCACCATTCAGGAAGAAGCACACGGATCGTGTGTTTCTTTCAAGCGCTTGTGAGCTGTTGGATCAGCACTATAACGACTAGTCCCGGTTCGTGCTAGCAACCGGGACTAAAGAGGCACACGACCCTATATATAGCCCACCTCTCGGACACTTAGTGTGTGTACTCATTCGGATTCCCTGCATACGGTCCGACGGTGCATTTCATATGCGGGCACTCACGAGCCACCGTCGGGTTGTATGCAGGGGAAACCGTGTGTTTTGTTGATCTATCTAGAAATCCTGCAGTTCATCGACCGAATGCAAATCATTCGGATTCCCTGCATACGGTCCGATGGTGCATTTCATATGCGGGCACTCACGAGCCACCGTCGGGCTGTATGCAGGGGAAACCGTGTGTTTTGTTGATCTATCTAGAAATCCTGCAGTTCATCGACCGAATGCAAATCATTCGGATTCCCTGCATACGGTCCGACGGTGCATTTCATATGCGGGCACTCACGAGCCACCGTCGGGCTGTATGCAGGGGATACCGTGTGTTTTGTTGATCTATCTAGAAATCCTTTCATTTTCCGACGGTATATTTCATTTTTCCAACTCCATTTTTACAAAGACACTTAGAAAGAAACAAAAGACAAATAGAAAGGATGATGCTCAATTGGCGGACAAAACGGACAATCTCTTTCGAAGTATTAATTAGGATTTCATACGAAAACTCATCTGTTACAAAAGGCATTTCATTTCTTCACATGTAACTGCAATGATATAGTTGTGGAGAGAAAGTCTTCACTTTTTCTTCGCTTGTGTCCTTTGCTTATTGCGCCGTAACCATGGATAATCTTCATTGTTTAAGAGGGTGCTTGGGTCAGCCTTGACTTTGAAGGGAGGAATGTCATGAAACTTTTCATAATCTTCAGACATGTCTGTCTTGCCCTCCAATCCCACAATGTCTCTTTTCCCTGAAAGAACTATGTGGCGCTTTGGCTCATCGTATGATGTATTCGCTTCCTTGTCTTTTCTTTTTCTCGGTTTGGTAGACATGTCCTTCACATAGAAAACCTGCGCCACATCATTGGCTAGGACGAATGGTTCGTCTGTGTACCCACGATTGTTCAGATCCACTGTTGTCATTCCGTACTGTGGGTCTTCCTGTACCCCGCCTCCCGACAGATTGACCCATTTGCACTTAAACAAAGGGACCTTGAAATCATGTCCATAGTCAAGTTCCCATATGTCCACTATGTAACCATAATATGTGTCATTTCCCCTATTGGTTGCTGCATCAAAGCGGACACCGCTGTTTTGGTTGGTGCTCTTTTGATCTTGGGCGATCGTGTAAAATGTATTCCCATTTATCTCGTACCCTTTGTAAGTCAATACAGTCGAAGATGGTCCCCTAGCCAACGAGTACAACTCATCAGAAACAGTGTTGTCACCCATGAGACGTGTTTGCAACCAACTGCTGAAAGTCCTGATGTGTTCCTATGTAATCCAGTCGTCACACTGCTCCGGGTGTTTGGAGCGCAGAATATTCTTGTGTTCATCGACATACGGGGTCACCAAGGTAGAATTCTGTAGAACTATGTAGTGTGCTTCAGACCAAGAATGCCCGTCCCTACATATTATTGAGTGCGCTCCTAGCGTGCCTTTTCCATTCAGTCTCCCCTCATACCGTGATTGAGGGAGACCAATCTTCTTAAGGTCAGGAATGAAGTCGACACAAAACCCAATGACATCCTCTGTTTGATGGCCCATGGAGATGATTGCTTCTGGCCTAGCGCGGTTACGAACATATTTATTTAAGACTCCCATGAACCTCTCAAAGGGGAACATATTGTGTAGAAATACAGGGCCCAGAACGACAATCTCGTCGACTAGATGAACTAGGACGTGCGTCATGATATTGAAGAAGGACGGTGGGAACACCAGCTCGAAACTAACAAGACATTGCACCAAATCACTCCTTAACCTTGGCAGGATTTCTGGATTGATCACCTTCTGAGAGATTGCATTGAGGAATGCACATAGCTTCACAATGGCTAATCAAACGTTTTCCGGTAGAAGCCCCCTCAATGCAACCGGAAGCAGTTGCGTCATAATCACGTGGCAGTCACGAGACTTTAGGTTCTGGAACTTTTTCTCTGCCATATTTTTTATTCCCTTTATATTCGACGAGAAGCCAGACGGGACCTTCATACTGAGCAGGCATTCAAAGAAGATTTCCTTCTCTTCTTTGGTAAGAGCGTAGCTGGCAGGACCTTCATACTGCTTTGGATGCATGCCGTCTTTTTCATGCACACGTTGCTATTCCTCCCGTGCCTCCGGTGTATCTTTTGTCTTCCCATACACTCCCAAGAAGCCTAGCAGGTTCACACAAAGATTCTTCGTCACGTGCATCACGTCGATTGCAGAGCGGACCTCTAGGTCTTTCCAATAGGGTAGGTCCCAAAATATAGATTTCTTCTTCCACATGGGTGCGCGTCCCGCATCGTCAGTCGGAACAGATAGTCCGCCAGGACCCTTTCCAAATATTACTTGTAAATCATTGACCATATCAAGTATGTGATCACCAGTACGGAGAGCGGGCTTCTTCCGGTGATCTGCCTCACCTTTGAAATGCTTTCCTTTCTTTCGACATTGATGGTTGGTCGGAAGAAATCGACGATGCCCCAGGTACACATTCTTCCTGCATTTGTCCAAATATATACTGTCAGTGTCATCTAAACAGTGTGTGCATGCGTGGAATCCCTTTTTTGTTTGTCCTGAAAGGTTACTGAGAGCAGGCCAATCGTTGATGGTTACAAACAGCAACGCATGTAGGTCAAATTCCTCCTGTTCGTTCTCATCCCACACACGTACACCTCTTCCATTCCATAGCTGTAAAAGTTCATCAACTAATGGCCTTAGGTACACATCAATGTCATTGCCGGGTTGCTTAGGGCCTTGGATGAGCACTGGCATCATAATGAACTTACGCTTCATGCACAACCAAGGAGGAAGGTTATACATACATAGTCACAGGTCATGTGCTATGCTTGCTGCTCTGCTCCCCAAAAGGATTAACGCCATCTGCACTTAAACCAAACCATACGTTCCTCGGGTCACCTGTAAAGTCGCTCCACTTTCTCTCGATCTTTCTCCACTGCGACCCGTCAGCGGGTGCTCTCAACTTCCCGTCTTTTTTACAGTCTTTTTTGTGCCATTGCATCAACTCGGCATGCTTTTTATTTCTGAACAGACGTTTCAACCGTGGTATTATAGGAGCATACTACATCACCTTGGCAGGAACCCTCTTCCCGGTGCGCTGGCCCTCAACATCACCAGGGTCATCTCTTCTGATCTTATACCGCAATGCCCCGCATACCGAGCATGCGTTCAAATCCTCGTACGCACCGCGGTAGAGGATGCAGTCATTAGGGCATGCATGTATCTTCTGCACCTCCAGTCCTAGAGGGCATAGAACCTTCTTTGCTTCGTACGTACTGCCGGGCAATTCGTTATCCTTTGGAAGCTTCTTCTTCATTATTTTCAGTAGCGAACTAAATCCCTTGTCAGATACACCATTGTCTGCCTTCCATTGCAGCAATTCCAGTGTGGTACCGAGCTTTCTGTTGTCATCTTCGCAATTTGGGTACAACCCTTTTTGTGATCCTCTAACATGCGATCGAACTTCAACTTCTCCCTTTCACTTTCGCATTCTCTCTGTGCATCAACAATGACCCGGCGAAGATCATCATCGGGCACATCGTCTGGTTCCTCTTGATCTTCAGCTTCCCCCATTGCAGCATCACCGTATTCAGGGGGCGGGTAGTTGTCGTCATCCTCTTCTTCTTCGTTGTCTTCCATCATAACCCCTCTTTCTCCGTGCTTGGTCCAAACATTATAGTGTGGCATAAAACCCTTCTCAAGCAGGTGGAAGTGAAGGGTTTTAGAGTTGGAGAAAGCCTTCGTATTCTCACAGACAGTACATGGACAATGCATAAAACCATTCTGCTTGTTTGCCTCAGCCGCTTCGACAAAATTATGCAGGCCCTCAATATACTCGGAGGTGCGTCGGTCACCGTACATCCATTGCCGGTTCATCTGCATGCATATCATGAATAGAGAAGTGACCAAATTAATAGAAATTCATCATCACATTAAAGCCAAAGTACAGTAGTGACCAAAACAAATACATAACGTTCATACATAGTTCTCATTATTGAACAACATATAGCTCTTTTTCAACCAAATTTAACTTCTCGACAAGAATTTCTATGTCGGTTGGAATTTTCGGTTCACATACCTCCTAGATTAAAAAATCTATGTCACGTTGGTCGGCATAAAAGATAATATATACCACATCCGAATCATAGACCGGACGAGGGCAAATGAATAGAGAAGTGAATAGAGAAGTGATCAAATGTTATTATTGAAAAAATAAATACATAAAGTTCACACATAGTTCTCATAGAACAACATAAAGTTCACACATAAATACATAAAGTTCACACATAGTTCTCTAGAGCATCTAATTAAAACATAAATTGAAACTAACATACAACTATGTAAAACATTTAAATGCAACAACAAATGCGATCATAATGGCAACTAAGGTAACAATTGATCCAACAGCATAATGATACCAAGCCTCATTATCAATGGCATATTTTCTTATCTATACCTATACTAATTAGGCACTCTCAAGAAATTAGCACGTTAATCAGAAAATTAGAGCCGTCCATCTGGTGGGACCGAGTTATTACGGTCTAGATTAACTCATGCACTCCTCAATGTTTGATTATTTAACAGACGAAAAAAAAATCCTTAGAAGACCCACATGCTTTCATGTACGGTTGATGAAATAGAGGCCAAAAGAGATACGATACAATTGAGTTAAAAAAAAGATAGAATTCTAATTCCCAACTCAACCTTCCCTCAAAGAAAAAACACCAATATCTCAATCTCTCTTGCTATTCCACGTCTTATTCTCCATCACAAAAAGAACGCCTTGAAGCAATCTGGTTGTACGTCTCTCTTTCTATCTCTCTCCTTCTTCTCATGTAAAACAAATCCATTTTCTCCCAAACCGGGTCAAGCAAGTTGGGTCATGGATCCGGTGTGTTCTTCTCCACATGTACTGATCGATCTCCAGCTTATTTGTTCCAATGCATGTCATGCAACAACTGTAATTCTCTCCACCTCTTTGTACTGGTGGGTTCAAGTTCGATTTAGACGTGGTTCTTTTCCTATGGTCATGGCTCTTTCTATCTCAACTTATGTAAAAAGAAAGAGATCTGGAGGTGATGTCTAATTGTCGCCTCCAAGGCTCAACTTCGATCTGGCGGCGACGAGCTAGAATCTGCAAACATCTTCATGATCCGCCCCTGATATTAGTTCGTGTTATGCGGACACAATGATGACTCGCCTCCTACTGGTCATTCCGAATCATATTCAGATTGCCTCTCCATGGCGACGAGTAGACTACAGCTAAAGTCTGCACCGTCCTAGACGCCAACATCATGCAGCATCAATCATAGTGGTTTCTGTGCAATCTTTACTTGGCTCTAAAACCAATCTAAGGTATACCGGGTAAGGAACAAAGGTCCAACCAGCATGATCTACTTTTCACCGCCAGATCCTCTAATTCTTTGATCTACAAGATGCAATAGAAGTATTTTCGTTCATCCATGCATGGTTGAATTTGTCCGTTTCTCACCATCTCGAAGCAAGCACTCTTGGAAAAAACTCTACCATTCGTACGATAATATTTCTTTAGATGTTGTTGGTCTGCTCTACTAAAATCAGTCCTCAGTTTTCAAGTGCCTATGTCATGTACTCATGTATTTTATGAAATCCACATGAGAATTAGGCAGGGACTCACTTACAGGTTAGATGCACCTCATATGCCCTTTTTAGTATGAGGACGGGCTTCAGATTAGAATTTGCTCGGCTGAGCTGACGGTCTTCTGTGTTTAGTTATTCAACAGTTGTCCCAGTGATATTGATAATGAAACTCTTCCGATTTAATCAAGGTATACCTGTCCACTGGGAGGCCTAACTGACCTCAGTATATCATGGACTGTTTTGATTTTCTAAGGATTAGTTCTTGCGAATATTCCAAGTTATACATGATTTGCCCATTCGGATAAGTTATACTACTTGAGTAGGATGTCCATATTGGCACTCTTCTATACAGTCTATTTGGTGTTACAAATTTAAGAAGGTAACTAAGAAACTTTACTTATCTTCTTTGATATATCCGAAGATTTTGGTTCCTCATACTACAAAGATATTTTAGATCATCTATGGATGTGGTTGATAAATTAATTATCTTACTCACCCACACTATTTTTTTTCACTTTCTTGCTGCCACAATTATTCCAGTTTTGTTTAAAAATTTGTGATGTCGTGTGCATCACACAACATCAGCGAGATTGCTGCCCACAAAAGTTTTTGTCCTGGGAACAGCTGTCAAGTTATTGAATATAATGCTGATCTAAACAGAGAGGAAGGGTTCAAAAGAGTAGAAAACTGTGGATTCGACGATGCATCTTACCGGCCATGGCGTGCGTGCAGTGAGAAGATGTATCCCTGGAGCTAGCGTTCATGGTAATCGATGGCATTGATGAAGCTACTCCAGATGACAGCAGCTTGAAGGGTCAGGCCACTGGAACATGTTCGCATAATTTTTCGCCCACGCACATCAATCGCAATTTGATCCCTGTAGCTGTCGTTCACAGCGGCATTCATGCCAATGCTCTAGGTAACATGTTTGCTGAATGTTGAAGCCACAACCGAACAACGAATAACCATTTGTTCTCATTGATATGTTTACTTCCATACCTTAGTATGTTGAATCGCAGAGTGGAAATTACTCACTTTTGGTCTCGCACAAAAGGAAAAAGAGTCAGATCCTTGGATGGCAGGAATTTACTTTAGAGGTGATGCTGATCTTAATAAACATGGTCCTATTAGTGATGAGCTGATTAGTTGTAGGGCTATTTGAACATATTTACTGTTCTCTCTGCACAAAATTCTAAAGCTAAACCATTCCTACATGTACGTCCTCCTGCATGCACTTCATTACATGGTGTACCGTTGGGCCAGGATGCTATATTATTCTGTAAACAATCACTATATTTGACATATATATTAGATTTCATTAGGGCCGAAAGAAGTTTAGCTTACTTACCATGATTTTTTTCTGCTCGCAGATTACTGCACAATCAAGAGTTATTTTGTTTGTGATAAAACACAACATCATTGCATTTTCATTCAATGAGAGGAGCACTAAGAACAATAGACAGTACAGAGCAAAGAAACATGAGAGAAATAAATTAGTTTAATTATACCCTTGGACGTCCTTCAGCTGAACTAGGGACATGGTCAAATATTTACATAATGTTCTCTCTGGATAATAGCTGGCAACTGTGGTTTCATAGAAAAAGTAACCAATGCAAATAGCCGGCTATTGATTTGATTGCTTATTTACGCATCTGATTATAATATTTTGCTATTTTTTTAGAGATACTAACAATGGTGGATTTTCATTGACTCGACTCACAATACCAATTCCTGTTCGAGCTATTGCTACATGCCAACAAGATAGTGCTTAAAAGAAAACAAAAGTTTCAATTAGATTTATCCTCAAGTTAATCAAGAACTGTTTCTAAGTAGTTATCTTGCAGATTCAACTAATAGGAGCTACTTCAAGTATTCCTTTATTGAAATTAAATTCTTCAAGATATTTCATAGAAGCGTATGTGTTCTGTTTATAGATCAGCGAAAGCCAATTGTGTAGTTCGACCTTCAATGTCACTTTAACCTTAACATTCCGGCCTTACCTTATTGTATCAAAATTAGTTTCAGATTCATATAATGATCTGCAAGACGGATAGATGGTAATTCAACATAGGATTTCACGTTTTAATTGTAAAATGGTTGTGGCATATTATGGTACTACCTAAATATCGGATATACATACCTTTTACCGCATGTACTGTATTTTGAATACATGTCAAGCATCATAGAATATCGAATACCGGTATATCCCTCTGTTAATCATGCCCTGCTCCAAGCATTATTTCTTTGTCCATCATAGATCTGTCTTACTTTATGTGTAGTCCTTTTTCAAATTCCGTCGCAGCAAGTCATCTCAAGCTTTTATTAATTAGTGATAGTTGTTTGGGTATTGTTTTCAACTTGATGAATTAATTGGCTGTGAAAATAAATAACCTAACCATCCATTGGCTTTGGTCAGGTAAATTTTCGTATGTACACATGTTTGTGAAGAACTGGAACCAGTCTATCATTTATGGACATGAAGCTTAGATTGACCATGATATAATCATTCAATATAACTTTTCATGCACATAGACAAAATAAATTGTAGGGTACTACTATTACTATAGGTATCATGCAAAAAATATATTAGATTTCCCATTACCATGAAAGAAAATAAATCTCTCTGGATACACAAATGTGTTGTGTGCATAAATGTGCATATGCGTATATCCAGTTAAGCAAATACTACTGAAATATGTACCAGTTGGCGAGACAATGCACATGAATTTCCATTTTCAGTATTTGATCTACTTCATATTTTCAAATTGCTAGCCCGTGCAAGCGCACGGGTTGACGACTAGTCTTTCTAATCTTCAAGCACATTGCATCCATCTTGATCTTGTGGTCATCGACGACATCGGCAACATGCAACTCCAATTTCATCTTCTCCTCCTCAATTCTTTTCAATTTTTCTTTCAAATCGTCATTTTCTTTTTCAACTAAATTTAACCTCTCGACAAGAGGGTCGGTTGGAATTTCCGGTTCACATACCTCCTAGATAAACACATCTATGTCACGTTGGTCGGCATAATTGTCATAAACACTAAATAAAACAAATAGTTATAAAAGATAATATATACCACATCCGAATCATAGACCGGACGAGGGCCGACGTGGGCGGATACCATGACCATGGCACTATATAATAACAAACAATAATAAAAGTAAGAAAATTACACAAGTATCTATCTAAATGATACAAGTAAGAACTTTTTTTCTTTTAGAAAGAAGATAAGAAGAAGAGGCTAACCACGGTGGTGCCGGCGCCGAGTTGGACGCGGGCGATCGACGGCGGTGAGGACGGGGACGGGACAGGACGGACCGCCAAACCTAAACAAATCTTGAGAAAAATGGAGCTTGGACAAGGAGCTTCGAGAGCAGAAAGCTTAAGTGTGGCTCGGGCATTTCATCGAACACCTCATGTGCATAGGAGGTGAGCTAGAGCACCACAAAGCTCTCCCCTCGCCGGCCAGAAAAACAGAGCAGTGTGGAGTGCTCTGCTCGCTGGCGAGGGGGTATATATAGGCATCTCATTGGTCCCGGTTCGTGGCTGGAACCGGGACTAAAGGATCCCCTTTGGTCCCGGTTCCTGTCCCGGTTCCAGCCACGAACCGGGACCAATGGTTGTGGGCCAGGAGCGAGGCCCATTGGTCCCGGTTCGTGTCTGGAACCGGGACCAAAGGGGTCATACGAACCGGGACCAATGCCCCACGAGGCCCGGCCGGCCCCCTGGCCTCACGAACCGGGACCAATGCCCCCATTGGTCCCGGTTCGTGAGTGAACCGGGACTAATGGGCTAGCCCGGCCTGGACCAAAGCCCTCTTATGTACTAGTTAGTTGTAAACATGGATGAAGCTTTTTTTTTGTGAGCTTGAAGCAAATAATTTCCAAGAATGTAGCACTACAGTTATTACATGAAAAAGATGTTTGCAGAAAATATATTGTAAGAAAGATGTACTGTTGAAGCTTTTATAGATTATGCTTCCAGCAAATATGTTAAAATATATACTAAAAGCTTTAGCAATGGACATGTGCCGTATTCATCGTGCAACCATGTTGGCACCAAAATGCTTCATCCAAATTCAGACTTACAAACCGAAACAAGTACCATTGGTTCATACATACGCAAATAAAACAGACTTCAATGGAGTTATCATTCTTTACATAAGCACCATTGGTCCTATCAAGATGCTACCATTTGAGACATTATCTAGACCTAATGAAAAAGCACGTTCCCATTGAACCATCCTGAAAATCACTCTGCCAACTCTTCCCTGAATGCCAGCTCCATTGAGGCTGTGTTGAGTGGGTGATGGACCAGGTTGTATGCCCATTCCATGCGGTACCGTGCAATGTCTCCCTGTAAACAAGAAAGGTTGAGAAGCACTTTGTTACTAGCTATTCTTTTGCTGCATAGGTTTTGAACAAACAAAAAACTAGATTTAACAAAAATAGAGAATGCAACAAAGATAAAATGGATACCTGCTCAAACCCTTTCATTGCCTTTCCATCAAAGTTCTCCACATACTTGACCCCGAAGAAACCACAATCACACCTGTGAGTTAAATGAAAAATATGACAAACCCGTATATAGTGGAAACAACCAACTTGTTTCAAACGAACACATGATTGAAGCATAGGAAAAACTCACAGGTTATTTTGCTTTGGGTAGTCGTCTAGATCAGCCCGGGTGAAGGATGCAACATTTACATTAAATGCATCACACTCTTGTGTGAGGGTTGTAAAGTTTGTGATCTACCACCAAAAACACACACAAAAGTTTGGAAGAACATATGAAACAATTAAAAGATGACATCGTGAACTTTAAGTAGACGGAGCGAGGGCAGATGCAACTATAAAAGAGAGAAACAGCTGACCAGGGTGTCGGCCTGCTTCTTCAAGCTGGATGGTTTACCTTTTGCATTAAGTGAGTCGAATGCATTCCATTGATTGTGAAACAAGTTTGCGCAAACAACTATCCAATGACGTTCATGAACAATGGCGAACCAGAGCTGAAAATGCAAAAGAAGGCAAAGGTACTCAGAACAAACACAAAAAAAATGTTACGTGCGTCGCATCGCTGGACACAAATTTGAAAGTATTTGTGCTATGAAAACAGAAATGGCTTGCAGGACTTACGAGGTCGTATTTTTGAACCTTGAACTTAGTCACAGCCCTTTCAAGCTCAGCCATGAGAGCATTTGGTTGGAAAATTGATGCGTCTTGCTTGAGTAGAGACTGCTTGAAAATAGCAACAAAAAGGATTAGTGTGTGCTGCATGCAAAGTGAAAAAAACATGAAGCATTACTTTGTTTTTACAAAACTTATCGCCCCATGGAGTGAGAAGAAGTATTTTTTTACAGCCCTATTGTTCGTTGCATAAGATGCGATATTGAGCTGCTCGATACATAGCGACATGACCTCATCATTCATATCCCCGCGGGGATTCATGCATGCAAGAAACTTCTTGTACCTAACATAAAACCCACCTATTTGGATGAAAGGTGTCCTGGTACCATAGTTGCAAGCGAATGAATAATTTGTTTCAACAACATCAAATTAAGACGCTAGATAGGTGATAGGTAGCTCACGGTAGTTCATTGGGTTTTGACCTCCTTAGTGGTTTCCCATGCGTAATATACTTTTCATAAAGTGATTTAACTTTATCTTCTTTAACTTCGACCTTCTGCTTCTTTCCCTTGGTTTTGACAGCTGGAACTTTAGCCATCCTCTTCTTCCTAGTGTTCTTGTCGTGTGTGCTAGGGCCACTACCGACATCAATGGGCTGCTCGTCCGCAGCGACCATCGTTTGAGCTGCAACAAAAAGACACGTAAGTATGGGGGGGAACTGGTAAGCTAGGTGGGATTTTATGAGAATTTGCTGCAATCACACAAACACAATAATAACATGGACAAAAAAAATATGCAAACATGAAACAAGGTGCTTACAAAGAGAAATGATGACGGAGGAAGGAAGCATACCTAGGATAGTAGGGCTGTCATCATCATCTGAGACAGGGAACACAGGGATGTTGGGGTAGAGAAGGCTGCATGTTCTGTTCCTGTTTGTAGGCTCGTCCATGACGTGCATCAACTCGTAGTCTTCGGAACCCTTTGGGAACAGCTCACATGAAGGCTCATCATCCCAAACACCGGCTGTTGCACTCCTGGGTGCATCATAGAATAGAGGGGGGCTCCGAGGTGGCACGTCTCCTTCCACCTCCATACTCACTCTTTGTTGCTCACAAGTGTGACCAACATCTTTTGCAACTTCTTGGTTTTTTTCTCGCTCCCCAACAACTTGATCTTTGTTCATCACGATGTCGGCAGCCGCACCTTCAGCTTGATCACCAATGCCTGCAGTTGCAGCTTGAGCATCCTTCTCTTTCTCACGAGCTTCGTCAAAGGTAGGTGTTGCAGCTTGAGCTTCAGCTTGCGCATCGTTCTCTTTCTCACGAGCTTCGTCAAAGGTAGGTGTTGCAGCTTGAGCTTCAGCTTGGGCATCCATCTCTTTCTCACAAGCTTCATCCATGGTAGGTGTTGCAGGTTGAGCATCCTTATCTTTCTCACAAGCTTCATCCATGGTAGGTGTTGCAGCTTGAGCTTCAGCTTGAGCATCCTTCTCTTTCTCACGAGCGTCATCCATGGTAGGTGTTGTAGCTTCAGCTTCATCTTGAGCATCCTTCTCTTTCTCACGAGCTTCATCCATGGTATTTGCGATGGCATCTCCCACGTCATGAAGCAGAGCGGCCATCCGGTTGGATTGCAATCCCTTTAAACTCTGCCCAGACTTGCCTAATGGATCATCAATCTCCGTTGAGAAAATTTCCTTGTGCTTGTCATACAATGTTTGGAACTGAGCTGCTACCTACAAAAAGGCATGTATTTCAAAAATTAGTCATTTCACAAGTATCTTGAAACAAAATAATGCATGCATCTTTTGTAGAAAAAGTACCATGAGATCATCCATGCTAGGGAACGGTTGTTGGAGCCAATCATCAAACGATGAGGATAAATTTGGTTGAACCTCAACATTTGCTTGAGCTTCAGGTGCTTCATTTTGGCTTCCTCGGCCATTAGCTGCTTCAGCACTAGCCCCCTGCCCGGTGGCTGCTTCAGGATCAACTCCTGGACCAATAAGTCGTGCGGCATACGACGTGTTGCATAGACTCCGAAACTAGGAACAAAAAGAAACAAAAAAACATGAGGAAGAATAAATTGGTTGCCATGCTCAAATGGAAGCAAACCTATGATGCATCAAAACAGTAGCTAGAAAACACATATATGCACGCGCTAAAAAAAACTAAAAACATGTGCAACATACAAAAAGTAGCTAGCAACAAAAAATCTGAAACTGACAGTCTTGCTAAGAAAATGTTTCTTACTGTTATCTACGAATATGATGTTACATCCATAGTGTGCATTTGCTACAACCAGCATACTAATTTGCTACATGCTGCATCCTAATTGCTGCATCCATAGTGTGCATTTGCTACAACCAGCATACTAATTTGCTACATGTTGCATCCTAATTGTTGCATCCATAGTGTGCATCCATAGGCTGAATTACTATGACATGCTCATTAACAGACAAAACGTATGACACAAAGAAACATAAATGGGATCAAGAAAAAATACTTGTGTGTGCTTGCCATAGAAAGGCTGGACAAGAGTAAGCTTGTTCTTGTCAACTTTATCCACCCATTCGAAATCCTTTTGACAAACATAGCATATCCTTGGCACGGAATAATCTATGACATGCTCATTTGGGAGGCCGGGCGGGATATCGAGATGATCCATGTATATAATCTGCATAACAATAGACAACAAAAAAGCATGAATGCAAGCTATACAGATGTATGTGCATCAATGAAAAGGAAAGGAGGTGTTTCGTCATGAAAACGTTGCATACCGCTAACGTGGGCAGACATGAGCGGATCTGAATTTCTTTTGGATTTTCAATTGTTGCTTGCCCCCGCTTCTTCTCTTGAAAGACTGCAACCTCCTCCATAGCTCGTGTCAATAAGTGCTCATCCCAAGGAAGGTTGTGCACCAAATCCATGTTTTCAAGGGAAGCTAGATACTCAAGGTTGGCCATGTTGCCGGTGCCTGGGCAAACAACTATTGCCAACGCAACGAGTGCCCATGTTCTCTTTATCCTAGCCTCGTCCGTATCGCTGCAATCTTTGAGCAACTTGAAAACATGGGCAATTGGCGCTCTATTCGCCACCTTGTAAATGCTGCGAAGGTCATGTTCATCGCTCTTCTTAAGAAGCTTCACGGGACTATCACCCGATGGCACATTGAAAATCCTTTTCACCATGTTTTTGCTGAACTTGATTGATTTATTCTTGTATTTGAACTCTCGAAGTGCATGGTTTGTGTGCATCACAACAAACTCGATAAGTGCGTGCGGTACCTTGAATGGCTTGATGTCCAAAAAATCTCCAAAGGGGCCATTCCGTATGATACTCTGTTTCGCCGGTGATAACTGCTCCGCAAGATCACCTAGTCGTTTCGAATTAAACCTCATCTTGAACCCGCATAGATTTTCTTTCTTCTTGTTCTTCTTCTTAATCTTCTTACTCCCCTCATTCTCAGCAGACACTACAGGAATCAGCTGATTTGCCGTCTGCCATGGCAGACGGCAAAGGACCAGAAAGTGGACGGCAAAGGTCTTTACCGTCGGCCGCAGATGGCAAACTCTTCCGGTACTGAAAGCTACGGTAATGAGCTTCTTTGCCGTCTGCATTCGCACAACGGACGGCAAAGACCTTTGCCGTCAGCTTCCCTGGCCAAGCAGACGGCAAAAAAAGTGGACGGCCTCTTTGCCGTCTGCCTGGCCCATCTTTGCCGTCCGCCAGCAGACGGCAAAGAGAAGGCTGATGGCAAACAGTACCTTTGCCATCAGTTCGCACTTTGCCGTCTGTTTTTAAAAAGCTGACTAGCAAAGAACGTCTTTGCCGTCTGCCAGCCGAAGGCAAAGACCTGGCAGACGGCAAATGCTCTGATTCCAGTAGTGAGAGGTGCCTGCAACAACTGCACAAAAGAGAAAAAAAAAGAACTCAATCATGACCTATGATGCGTCATAACAGTAGCTAGAGAACACATATATGCACATGCTAAAAAAACTGAAAACATGTGCAACATACAAACAGTAGGTAGCAACAAAAAACAATCAGTGCAACACATACCATGAATTTAAATCGCATTGCCACATACACAAGCAGATAGTAATTTGCTGATCCTGAGATGCTAATAAGTCCTGGAACCAACAGCAATATGCATGTTGCATCTGTTGTTTGCTAAGTCATGAGATGCTAAAGCCAGGCAGCAGAAAGAGCTCAAGGACATCAGCATTGTGATGTAGCACTGTGTTGAATGATTACACTGTGATGCTAATTTCACGATAATGTAGCACACTGGGCTGAATTTACGATGATGTAGTACTGTGCTGCATGTATTCAGATCAACAACGGAAGAGAACTATCTAATTATGAACTGAATGCCTCAAGCAGCATCCAAAGCAGTACTGTCGTCGGCTCTTGCGGAGCTATGGAAAGGCCAAAGTGGTCGTGGCCCGCCCATGATCTCTTTGTTTTTTAGTTCATATACTATGCATCGGTAGCTAGCCCATAAACCTAGTCTACTGGTAGACACCGCCTAAGCCATGGAGAAAAAGCAGCAGGTGCCGAGCAACAGGTGCATCCCTAAAAAAAGCAGCAGCCGCCACTGGTCGTCGGCGTCAGAAGAGGTTGAGGACCTCGCGGGCGTAGGCGTGGAAGAAGGTGTGGCCGCGGGGGAACAAGGCCGCGCCCACCACCGCGTCCCCCTCCGAGCCCTCGCCGCTCCTCTGCAGCCCCATCGACGACACACCGCGAAACCCTAGCGAGAATGAGGGGAGAGGGGGGAAATTGGGAAGAACGAGAAGGGTTACCTTCCGGGGGAGCCATAGACCGCTGGAGAACGCCGTCGCCGCCGCCGCTTCTGATTTCCAGGCGCAACCGCCGCCGTCGCCCTCCAGTCGCCGGAGCCGCCGTCGCCCCTGTCACCCAAGTAGAACGCCCGAAATGGAGGCGACCCGATGAGCGGTTGTAGCAAAGGAATCCCCTTGTAGCAATCGATGGGCAGCTGAAAAACAAACTGAGAAGGTGTCCACGTGGCACTGCGGGGGTCTTTGGATCGCGATAGATCCAACGCGCCTTGCTCGTCCGGCGGGACGTTTCAGCCGGCGCTCCGGCTGGAAACGATTCTCCCATTTACAATTGGGTCTATTAAATTTACTATCAGGTTCTGATACCGATACGACCAAGGGACTAGCGTGGGGTGCCTTGTGCCTAGTTTCTTGCTAGGCGTGGTTGGTTGGGCGTGTGTAAATTACTAGTGGGACCCACATGCAACAACGAATTGGATTGTTTTTCTTGTGCATGGTTCACGTGAAATGGCAGGGCCTCGTCACCACACTGCATCTTAGAACCAACCAGCTGAGATAGTAGGATAGCGTGTTGTACGTGTATATATATATACTACAAAGAGGCCGCGCCCCTGGCACGCAACCGTGTCATTTTTCACTTCGTCTGTTGAACTGTATCGGCAACCTAAATTTTAAAAGCATGCCTAGAGTGCCCAACACGCCGAAGGGCCAAGTGATGAGGATTGTCTTTGTGCCTGAGCCGGCATATGGGTCGGCCGAGCAAACTTTTGGAACCCAATGCACTTGTGTACAATGTGTTCGGAGTCTGCCACCATGGTGGGCTAGAAGAAACCTTGGCAGAAGGCCTTGCCAACCAGCACCCGAGGTGCGGCGTGATGCCTGCAGACCCCTTCATGCTTTCACGATGCAGAGCTCCGCTTTCCTCCTCTGATATGCATTGCTGGAGGATTCCAGAGGTGCTCTGCTTGTACAATTTTCCGTCGATGAAGGTGTACACCTTTGAACGATGCGTGATGTTCCGCGCCTTAGTCTGACCCTCGAGAAGAGTACACCTTAGGAGGAAATCCAGAAAAGGCTGAGTCCAGTCAGGGATGACGACCAGGACGTCAGTGGACCATGATGCGGCCACTGCAGAGCTTTCAGGAGTGTCATCCGTCATGTCTGCCGGCCATGCAACTTTGACAGTGGGCTCCTGTAGATGATGCAGCAAGACGTCTAGTGGAACGAGCTGCCAAAGAGATCCCATCTTGGACCGGGTGTCTGCAGCGTCCTTCTCGTTGTGGCCTACATGATGCATCGAACTTGCTTTCCAATCTATGCACCTCCAGGCAGTATGCTGCCATAAGTGGGTCTTTGGCTTCCCACACCTTCATAACTTGTTGCACCACCAAGTCAGAATCACGGTGACAGAGAAGTCTACGTACTCCGAGGTCAATGGTGATGCATAGGCCATGCAGCAGAGCTTCGTATTCTGCGACATTGTTAGACAACGTGAAAAGAATCTGCCACACATATCTCATCTTATCCCCCATGGGAGATATCGGGATGACGCCAGCCCTCGTGCCCGTAAGCATCATTGAGCCATCAAAGTACATGGTCCAATGGTCGTAGGGGACTTGCGGGGGTAGAGACTGGGTGTCTATCCACTCGACGAGGGCTTGAGATTTGATGGCCTTTCGAGGCTCATCGTTGATGTCAAATGCTAGTAGCTCGATGGCCCACTTGGCCACCCGCTTGTGGCATTTCTATTGCCTTAGGAGTCTGACAGAGGGGCGGTGCTGACCACAGAGATCAGATGGGCCTGGAAGTAGTGAACGAGATTTTGCGCTGCCATGAATACTCCGTACGCAATTTTCTAGTAGTGTGGATAGCGCGTTTTGGAGTCTGACAGGACCTCGCTGACGTAGTATACCGGACGCTGACCCTTCTGAGAGCGGCCTTCTGCCGCGCGCTCCACCACCAGGACCACGCTGGCCACCTGGGTGGAGGCTGAGATGTACAGCAACATAAGTTCATTGTCCATAGGAGCTACCAGGACTGGAGAGGTAGACAACAGGTACTTGACGTCCTTGGGGGCCCGCTGGGCCTCATCGATCCAAACAAACCAGTGTGACTTCTTTAGAAGTCTGTATAGGGTCAGAGCCTTCTCCCCGAGGCATGAGGCAAATCGGCTGAGCACTGCTACATATCATGTAAGCTTCTGGATGTCTTTCAGACACTTGGGCTTACCAATCTTAGAGATGACTTCTATTTTGTCGGGGTTAGCCTCAATTCCCCACCCGAAGACGCACTTTTTTGGGTTCAACTACATATTGAACCAGCTGAGGTTGATGAAGGTCTGTGCCAAATCCATCAAAAGGTCCTCCTTTTTTCTTGTCTTGACCACTATGTCGTCGACGTAGGCCTGGACGTTGATGCCGATCTGATCAGCCGATCTGATCATGCAGACACTTCTGGATGTAGCGTTGGTATGTGGCGCCAACGTTGTTCAACCCGAAGGGCAAGGAGATATAGCAATACACTACTAGGGAACTGCTTATAGGTGGCGTCACATTAGTGGCGGGCGCACTCTAGCACCTGCCACTAGTAATCTGGATCTTACCAGTCGCAGGCACAAAAGCATGCCCGCCACTGGTATTTACGTACTAGTGGCGGGTGCCAATTTGCGCCCGCCACTGATAACATAGGCCTAGATTAGTTGTGGGCCAAAATTACCAGCAATGGGCACAAAGCACACGCTTGCCACTAGTTCTTGAGTTACCAGTGGCGGGCAGAAATATGTGCCCGCCACTGGTATTTTGGGCACCACGACTATTGTGGCTTGAAATATGAGTGGCAGGCACGCATTGCTGCCCGCCACTAGTAACTCAGGCGTTTTTTTGTGCCCGCCACTGGTATTTTTTTTGCCATTTTTTTGTAATATTTTTGTTTTAATGTTTTATGTTTAGCATTATGGTCATATTTTTTTCTACATTAAAGGTACATCATGGCAAGTTCCATGTAATAGTTTGCCACTTTTTACGGTTAATTTTCTATTTTTAGGGCATTAAATGGATTTCTAGGTATTTAATGGAGGTAAATACACTTAATGTCTTAAATATAGATAACAGACCCAAAAAAACACCAAATTTTGACATGTCACGTCTAATAATGTATGTTGAGTGTGGAAAAAGGTTCAAGCCCAACCAAGGAAGCAGTGGTTGCTGCGCATCCAAATGGACCCCCGAAATATGCCTAGAAATGCAGTTAATGACTTAAATATAGCAAACGGACCTTGAAAATGCCAAATTTTGACTTGGTACATTTAATGGTTTGTGTTAACCGTGGAAAAAATTTCAAGGCCAACCGGCGAAGCAACGGTCACGTGCTTCAATTTATTAAATAGCTAAAAATTTCATTTAATATCTAAATAGTAGAAAAATATTCAAAAAATGCCTAACTTTGATACGAATAATGCAATGTAGTGTGTTCCATGTAGAAATAGATTGCAGCACTTTCGATGGTTTTTCTTGGACGATTCTACACAACTACTTAGAAACCGAACCGCTTCTAATGAAGAATAGTGCTTTCGAGAGGAAATGTGTCATCTTTGAAGGTGAAGTGATGGTTTCTTCATCGGTTGGCCTTGAAAATTTATCTACATTGAACATACACCTTTACATATTACATGTTAGAATTGGGCATTTTCCAGGCTTTGTTTGCTATTTTTAGTCATTAAGTGCATTCCTAGGCATTTAAATGGATATAACTCAATTTTAACTACAAGTACATTAAAGAACAGAAAAAAATGATTGAAAAATCTTATTAATGTTACTGAGCCTATGTTTAGGCCATACAAAAGCAATGGAAAGGAATTTCAAACATCAGCGTGGCAAAACTCGACCACCAACATGGAGCTTATTGATTTTAAAATTTTAAGAAAATGCAAACGAAGTCTGAAAATGATGGAACTTGGCATGGTCTCATGATATGACACCTAGAGGCTGTGGTAAAAAATTGAGAATATTTCAAAAAAAAAATCATGTACAATGCTTTGAAACTAAATCATTTCCGTGAAGGAATCATCGTTTTGAGAGGAAATGCGTCAGGTTTGAAGGCGGGGTGACATTTGCTTCATCGGCGAGGCTTGAAACTTTTTCTGTAGTCAACATAGACCATTACATATCACATGTTAAAATTTGGCATTTTTCAGGGTTTAGTGCATTTCTAGAAATTTAATCGATATAATTCAAATTTGAACTACAAGTACATGAAATTATGCACAAGCATGGATTGAAAATTTATATTTGTGTTCCTGACTCTATGTTTAGGACTCTCCAAATAAATGAAGATATATTACAAACATCGGTCTGGCAAGACTAGACCACGAACATGGCGCTTATTAGATTTTCAATTCTAAAAAATGCATATGAAAATATGAAACTTGGCATGGTGTCATGGTATGACACCTACAGGCCGTGCTAAAAAAATGAGAAGGTTTCCCTAAAAATTCCATGTAAACCATCTCCGAGGAAGAATCTTCGTTTCGAGAGGGAACGCGTCATGTGTGAATCCATTTGTGAACAATGTATAGTCCAACAAACGTGAAATCTTCTAAAAAAAATATGCCAAGCTTATACACCCATAATATGATTTAATGCCAAATTATAGATTTTTTTTACCACTTTTAGATATATGCTCCTATTGGTTTGCAAATAGAAGTTTCAATTGTTCATAACAAACATTTGAAAATTTCATCCAGTTTTAGGACATGATCTAAAATTAAAAATATTCACATAAATATATATTTTTGTGAAATTTATAAAACCTTTTCGAGATACATGTAGTTCAAATTGGAATCATTTTCAATAATCACGCATAAATTCTTTTGAACAATAGAAAATATTATATCATTTAGATAATTGTTGAAACTCCTAGAAAATAATATATATTTAGTTCACATGTCGACAATTTATTGGGGTATATAATATAATTGTTTGCAAGTTACTTCACAAGGGTGATGTAATTAGTTATTTGGAAAATAGGAAAAAAATATTGAAACTCAATATATATGTAGTATATTAGATGTAAAAAGTGCGCTGGGGTATATAATATAAATGTTTGTGTAAATTACTACACAAGAGTGCCTTACTTAGTTATTTGGAAAATTGAAAAAAATAGTTCAAAATCTGGGCTTAGTTCAACAACATCCCATTACGGTTCCGAGCTAAGGATGTATATGTATCCTGCATGAGAAAAACGTGCGCTGTGAATGGTTCACCGCACCATCCTACGGATCGCCATTCACAGTTGTCCGATTCCCTCAAATCCAACGGTGGTAGACTGGTTCCAATCCCACCCTCTTTCTTCCCCACCCCAGAGGAGTCGTCGGCTTAACTTCCACCGAGAATCCCGCCCATTGTTCGTGCCAGCTCCTCCCAGCGCCTTGACACCTTCTTTCCTCCTCGATCTCTTCCCATCACTGACTCCCCAAATCTCCATCGCCCTTCTCCCAGCACCTCTCTTCCTCCATCCCCTGACCGAAACACAGCCCCATGATGCCCAGGCCACCATCAGACGGGTGTCGTGCTTTGCCGCCAAGTGGTCTGCGTCGACTGGTCACCGGGTAGCTGCGCCTTGGCAGATGCTGCCACCAAAGGCTACGGTGTGATGGCCTCCACTTCCCTACCAACGGTGGCCGGCGCGCTAGGGGGATGGATTCCCGTTAAGCCCTGACCGGGGGCTACGTCCCAGCGGGATGGTTTCCCATCGATCCTCGACCAGGGGCCACGTTGCCAGCGAGATGGTTTCCCGTTGAGCCATGACGGAGCCTGATGTCACCGGTTGTGTACAGGGGAAATTGGTACATGGGGCATAGATGTAGCGACCCGATCCGTTAAGGATTGGAGTCTCTGTGCTCACTGTGCTAGTCCCTGGATCAATAGCTAGCACGCACAGTACATGATGTAATATCAAGGATAAACCACATGTTATAAATACTACATCGTAGATCCAGAATTTAAATATTACATACATGTGTAGCTCAAGGCTAGCATACAAATAGAAATACAGCTGAAAAGAAAATAAGATCTTCATGGAGTCCATCAACACCACAGGCAAAAGTTGAGTATAGACATCGTAACCCTACATCGTATCACTTACTCGTCGTATAAAATTCTGCAATATGATAAGTTGCAGCCGTGTAGGTCAGTACGTTGAATGTACTGGCAAGTCACACCACAGGAGAGAATAAAATTCCTACCTCTACATGCAATTTGGTTGGTGGAAGTTTCTAAGTTTCAATTTGCATAAAGCTGATTTTGTCCTACTTTCATGAAGATCATCATAGTACTACAAGCTTATAATATGATTGAGATGGTTCCTCCACACAACCTATACCCAAGTTGATTAAAACCCATTAAATGACTTAAATGTGATGATATCACTCAACATTCCCACTTCTAGATGCTCAAATTGTCCATAACCGGAGACACGGCTAATCGATTAGGTTTACACTCTGCAGTGGTTTGCGCACTTTTTCCCACAAGACTCGATCACCACCTTGGTAGCTCTTCACACTCGGGGTATGTGAACTGGAAGATCAAGACAAGGTCTTTCAGAAGAGTTTCCCTTAACTCTGGTAGTGCCCATCCCACCTATATATACCTACTTCTCGTAGCAGTACCACGTAAGAGTCACCACAACTGATCAACCAAGCCAGAGCCCATAATAGCTTGTGGCTCCACACGTAAGCTTCTAGTTATGAAAAATTGTTTGATCCCTTTGAACCTGGGTGGCTTTCCATAAAAGAGTGTTCACTGGGTACTCGAGGACACTCGGGCAAATCCCTGGTTACTCCAGGGTGCCCCTCACCATGCAACCATTCCACCCAGATGGTTCATTAGTATTTAATAGTTAGTCCTGCTTACTACTCTCTCACAACTTCCATGAATCCGGATATCACCACCCCGTCGACTTTTAGCGAAGCAATTATATTCCATAAGGTGGCGACATAGGAGTTACGCTCAGACCTACCTCAATGAACTACTAGGGCTATATAGCATAGCCATCTTATAAAATCCTACACATGCATACAACTAAAAAGGACTAAATGCATAGAAAACATGTGTAAAATGGACTATGGTCAAAATGTAACTTGCCTAGTATGTTTGTGTAAAAGGATATATGCTTTGCAAGATATGATCAAATGAAGGTTCGAATTCAAATTGGAATTTCTCAAATTTAAAAAGTTCAAGAGTTTAAATTTATGGTGTTACTGGATAGTCAAGATCAATGTGAACATCTAGGATAAAGAATTACTAGATTTGATTCAATGGATCAAAAGATATAACCGAAAGAAGTTTGTATTGAATCTGTAAAAACACTGTCGTGGCAACATTTTTCCGACGTAGTTGAGTAGTCTGGCTATGATCAAAATTATAGGTTGAAAAGCCAACTCTAATTGTACCAATGGAAAGATTACTTCGGTACGAATCCAACGCAATTGGATTCATCGAAAACTGACCTACGGATAAAAAAGTTATGATCAAAATAAGTTTGAATTTGAATCTAAACAAATTTGAATTTAAAAGTTACAAAAAGTAGATTTGATAGGTTCACTTGATAGATGGGATCATGATGAAAATTTGGGCGTTGGTTCTGGGCTAGTTGAGTTGTCTGGCTATGATCAGAATTATAGGTTGAAAAGCTAACTCTAATGGTTCCAACGGAAAGATTACTTCGATACAAATCCAACACAATTGGATTCATCGGAAACGGAGCTACGGATAAAAAGTTATGATCAAAAGAAGTTTGAATTAGAATCTGAACAAATTCGAATTTGAAAGTTACAAAAAGCAGATTTGATAGGTTCACAGGATAGATGGGATGAAGATGAAAATTTGGACGTTGGTTTCATCGAATTTGGATAAACAAGTGAAAAGTTATGGCTAAAGAATTCTAGGGCTAATGTGTAAATACAGGGACTAATCGGTAACCAACTATTATATACTTAAGACTCTACTATGGACGAAATAAGTAACTTAGCAGAAAAATATATCCCTATCATCAATTACTCTAGGAAAAATAAACTACGGTAGTAGAAAAGATTATGCGAAGAAAAGATTCTAAAAGATACCTTCGAAACGCGTAGAGACGATGACTTCTAGAATTTCCACGAGAGAGAAGAAATATTGTATTTATTCTAGCCAAACCAAAAATTGATTCAGCCCGAATTGGATGATTTTTGGGGTGTCCCTTGGGTCTCTATATATAGGTTGAAAGTCTACTGGAGGGTGAAAGGCCACGCAATGTGGGACTAAACATATACGTAGAGAAGGAAAATTGATTAAAGAAAAGATGCGCGCGTGGGCTTCCACTTTGGCCCGCTCAGATGAACAGTCCCCCCCCCCCCCGTGAACAGTTGAACCGTTTTTTGCATTTTTTTGTAAACCTCCCTGACTTTTCCGGTAATTCACACGTGGGTCATATTTTATCCATATCTTTTAAACCGTAACTCCGATTTTAACATGTTATATATGAAATTTGATTAGAAAAATGTGTAGAATCTGAATATGATGTTATTTTTACCTGTTAAATATTTTTAAATATTACTTTGGAAGCAATCTATAATCAATAGCGCACGGTCTGTTTTTCTTTCGCACCGACGGCGATTTGGATTGCAAATGAACACACACTAAAACCATATAGAGACGAAAGAAAACATCGATAACCACACATGCACACCTCTGAAAAACCTCGCACAGGAAAAACAACACATTTCTCATCGCGAGAGCGAGAGAGAGACGCCTTAGGATTGACCACATTCAAACTTTGTTTGAACATTGAGGCCACGGCCGGCGAGGGTGAGAAGGAGGATAAGCGGCAACACAAATGTGATGCCCCACTAAAATAAAGGATGTGGACCTATTGTGGTCTTGAGTCATGATTATTGGGTTAGGAGCGTGTGTTATTTTTTCTCCCGTTGCAATGCACGGGCTATTTTGCTAGTATTAATTTATGCAATAAGTTGATTTGGACAGTAATAATAATTCCCTAAATTAATTTTAGGGTTTATTAAATGTCAAGAAATTATTTTTATCAACTCCAAATAAATATTCAAATCATTTCCCAATTATTTAATATTGAAGAAGTCATATTATCTTCTCTCTTTTGTTTTCTTTTTAAATGGGAAATTGGTTGAATATTTCAAGCTCCAAATAAACTATCGAATACAATAAATTTTCAAATGGGGTATTTTGGGAAAGTAATTTTATTCCCGCTTATTTAATATTCGGTAAACTCCAGAAAGTTTTAAATCTTAGTCAAAAATTAACTAATAACATGCAACAGAAGTAAGTTTTAGTTAATCCTATTTAATAATAAACATTCCAAAATTTACAATTTTGGGATGTTACAATCACTAGTACAAAACAGGGCATTCGTCACAGGTCACCCAACACATTAGTCCCGGTTGCATTACGAACCGGGACTAATGTGAGCATTAGTCCCGGTTCGAGCGGCTAGGGCACCGGTCGGGCATTAGTCCCGGTTCAAATAGGACCTTTAGTCCCGGTTGGAGACACCAACCGGGACTAAAGGGTCCGATACCCTTTAGTCCCGGTTGGTGTCTCCAACCGGGACTAAAGGTTAAGCCTTTGTCCCGGTTGGAGACACCAACCGGGACTAAAGGGGTTGAGGCTTTAGTCCCGGTTGGTGTCTCCAACCGGGACTAAAGGTTAGACCTTTTTAGTCCCGGTTGGAGACACCAACCGGGACTAAAAGGGTTCTGAAAGTTTTTTTTTATGTTTTTACAAGTGGGATCTATTTTTAGTTTCTGTTTTAAATTGCTTATATCGTTTAGGAAATTTGATGTTTTTGAGTGATTCTTTCTGCATTAGATTCAAAATTTTGTCTAGTTTCTGTTTGTGCCATTAGTTTGCAAATTTGAATGTTTAAATTTGAATTTGTTCAAATTTGCTTCAAACCCTATATTGTGAATAACTTAAGTTTACAAATATTTTTTAATTTAATTCTTTTTGCTCCTAGTCACGTGTTAGATTGTTGTCACAGTAAGATTTATTTGGTTATTTTTAGAATAATTTAAAAATGAAATGCCTTTGTAACAGACGAGTTTTCGTCCGAAACCTTGATACTAAGGAGATGGTCCAGTTTGTACACGAAGTGCATCCAGTTTTTGCCGTAACCCTCTCAACTTTGTAGCACATGCTATGTGGGTGAAATGATGATACCATGCCAGGTTTCAACCTTTTCAGAGTTCATTTGTAGGTCTTTTCAATTTCAGGGTCATTTAGCTCAAAAAATCATTAAATGCATGAAAAATAGCAAATGAAGTTAGAAAAGGTTGAAATTTGAGGATGTGGCTTTGAATGGTGCATATTGAATGCACAAAAAGTCTGGAGTTGAAATAAGTTAAAAAAATGAAATGCCTTTGTAACAGATGGGTTTTCGTCCGAAACCTTGATACTTCGAAGGAGATGGTCCAGTTTGTACACGAAGTGCATCCAGTTTTTGCCGTAACCTTGATACTTCGAAGGAGATGATACCATGCCAAGTTTCAACCTTTTCAGAGTTCATTTGTAGTGATTTTCAAATTAAGGGCCATTTAGCTAAAAAAAAATCATTAAATGCATGAAAAATAGCAAATGAAGTTAGAAAGGGTTGACTCTGGCTTGGTTAACCTTAGTTGTGACTCTGGCTGGGACGGTGCGCCATTGCTAACTTTTTTTTATTTTTTTATTTTTTTGCCTCCAGATCTTAAAAGCATCGTAACTTTTTTTCTGTTAGGTTTTTGAGGATTCTAAAAAATCGATAACGGGCGTAGCCGGCTGAACTCGGATGTAAATTTTCGAGTAGATGCTTTTTCATATAAAAAACTTTTTCATCGGAGGTCGTATGCAAAAGTTACGGCCATTTTACCGAAACACGGCGGCCTTTTGCAAAAAAAATTCAAAATTCATGTTTGTTAATTTTCCTAACAACTAGAACACATAACACATGGGCATCTCGAAGGATTTTTAAATTTGAATTTTTTATCATTTTCTTTTATTTATTTTTAAACTGAAAAGGCGATCCACGGGGGGGGGGGGGGGGGGGGCGTGTGTGTGTTTGTGTGTGTGTGTCATATTTGGATTCCTCACATTTTTCTGATAATAATGGATATATTATTTGTCGAATTTGATTTACAGATTTAAAGATATTAATTATGCCATATTAAATGAATAAATGGCAAAAAAATGAATAAAATAATATTATTACTTATTTTATTTTCATTGAAATTCAATATTATTAGTACTTATTTTGTTTATTTTAATAATTGTTTATAATTCAAAAAATTAAATCATGTGACATCAAGCCCGAAGGGTTAATAGGATTGATAGCTTACTATTGTCAGGAAAACAACAAGTGCAGACTTGGAAACTAGGGTCGATAGAACCAGGAAGTTAAGCGTGCTGGAGCTGGAGCAGTGAGAGGATGGGTGACCGGCCGGGAAGTTAGACGATTTGGAATGAGTGCTCCACGCTGGAGTAGTGAGGACGGGTGATTAGAGATTAAATTGTCAAATGACGGATGATTAGAGATTAAATTGTTAAATAATCCAAAGATTTGAAAATCGGAATAAAACTTAAAAACAAATCAAAAAAATTCAAAAAAAATTCAAAACAAAATTCAAAAAAAAAATTCTTTAGTCCCGGTTGGTGTCTCCAACCGGGACTAAAGGTTTGTCTCCAACCGGGACTAAAGGATTCACCTTTAGTCCCGGTTGGTAACACCAACCAGGACTAAAGGTCCTCCCTACCCCGCCCCAGACAGCGCCACGTGGAGGGCCTTTGGTCCCGGTTCGTAAGCAAACCGGGACTAAAGGTTTTGGGCTTTAGTCCCGACCCTTTAGTCCCGGTTCCAGAACCGGGACTAAAGGCCCTTACGAACCGGGACAAATGGGCCCTTTCCTACTAGTGAATTGACATGCTCGCGATCTCTCTCTACCGTCGCGCATCCATGATCCAGGGGCATCAGACGCGAGCTAAGATGGAGAGGAGCGCCGTCATCGAGGACGCCGGAGTCATGCCGTCCATCATGGGTGATGCGGTAGGGAGGACCTCCAATGAGGGCTCGCCGGCACTGCAAGGTGCCGCTGTCCATGTGTGTAGATGGGCATTAGGAACTTTGTAATTTTATTTTTAGTAGAGTCCTTTTGCTTTTGTTTTTGCTTGTAATAATATGTGTTTCTATAATTTTTTGAGGGTAATTTCTGTACTTTAATTATAATATGAGCAAAAATCCTTTAGGAATGCATTGTATATGCTCGAAATGTTAACAAACAAAATTAATGGGCATTTAGTCTAGACTATAATTACTGAGCTACAGACGTCGAAAAACTAGTGCGCATAACTCTAATCAGGTCACTAGGCAAAACTCTAATCGGGTCGTTAGACAAAACTCTAATTGGGCCATTCAGAACTTGGGCCACAACTAAAACTAGTGGGCCAACATCTTAATTGGGCCGATTATCACATGGGCTGGAAATGAAATTTTTGGGTCAAAAATTCTACTTGGACCGATTATCATATGGGCTGCCATGTCAAATCCATGCTGGCGGCCCCACTCATTTAAACGTGGGCGCGGGCGCAGGCTTGGCCTCTCCGTCTCCCTCATCCACCGCCACCGCCGCGCCGCCTACTCTCCTTTTCCCCTCCGTCGTCATGGAGCCGGCTGCACCTGCTGCACCGACTGACGCCGCTGCCGTCGCTGCAGCCACTGCGCTGACGGCCGCCACCGTGGCCATGGTACCGCCGCCATCGTCGCAATATCCGTGGCACCGACGGCGACTGCCGCCGCTGCGGACCCGGTCACCACCGCGGCCGGCGCCGCCTCCATGGCAGCCGGCCGCCCCGCTCCTCTTCGCACCGGCACCGGCGTCCGCATCGTCAAGGAGCACATCAGGTGAGCTTCTTCATCACCTTTTATTCCTGTTTTTTTTTTCTTTTGATAAATTGGATGCATGTTTCTTTGTTAATTGTGTAGTCTAGTTATTAAAGTAGTTGGTTATCTATACTATCTATACTACTATATAGTGTATCAATATTGAATCGACCTAAAGCATCAATCTTAGCCGTTGGTCTCTTAAATCTAATGGCTGAGACTAGAAGGATTCGTGGTGAACAGTAGTCCACAGCTGCATCTACTACGTTCTGGAACCATCGCGTCACTCCTCCCGGAAAAGAAAGCCTTATGCCTCCTCTGCCATCTTGTTACTTTTAGTGTGAGGCTGTGAGCCGATGTGACATGGGAGGAGAAACAAAAGCTGCAGTAAACAATTTGTGGGTTCCAACACGAACAATTTTCAATTTTTTTTCTTTGAAAATTTCTGCGCGTCACCAGACAGCAATGGGGTTTGTATTTACCAAGAGACCAATTTCCAACTTTCTAATACTTCATTTATTTCTGCATGCGTACATTCACTGTATATTTTTGCTATGAATTTATTTTGCAAAGCTCTTTATGCCTTTTTTTCCTAGAATAACTCCATATCGTTAAGGCGTGCATTGCACGTGTATACATACTAGTATATATAGTATATATTGTTAGTTGCTAGCTACTTATCTAGGTTAATATTTATTAGTATTGATAAAAAATAAAAGAACAATAAAGAGAAACAAAATGATAACATTCTAATGACATGACGTGTAGTAGAGTTTAGCAATACTGATAAAAAATAAGTTAGTAGCAAATGCTAGTTATAGTTTGTTAATTGTTAGATAGTTAGCTAGATATTTGCAACTAGTAATTAGTGTAAAAAATGCAGCGCATCCATGGCCTCCTGGAAAGGGCCATGGAAAGAGGACTACTCCAGTGACAACGACACCCGCAGTCCCGCTTTAAGTGAGGATTCGGGTGCGCAGACGCCACCCTCCTGCCCCTCCAATTCCGACGACCCCGACTTTATCCAGGTCATGGAAGGGCCAAAGGAGGAGTCGGAGACTGACTCGGAGTTGGAATATCCCGAGTCGGAGGAGGAGCAGGCCGAGGACGAGGACAAGGATGACGTCGACGGCGACGGCGACGACGACGACCAGCCGACGGTTAGCAGCGAGCATCCTCGCCCAGAGGATGACGCGGAGGGAGCATCCAAGAAGAAGAAGAAGGACTAGATGATGTGTACTCTAGCTAGTCTTAATTTGAGGGTCTGACTTGTGGAACCCTAGTTTGGACATTGTTGTTTTGGTTGTATGACATAATTGTTATTTATATCAATGCATGCAATGGTTTGTATGTTTATATGTGTAGCTAGTACTTTTGACAAAAAGCTACGAGTAGACGTTGTGTGGCCCTCCGAAGAGGCGGACATGTGAAGTCGAGCGAGAAGAAACATAAACCATTTCCCCTATTGCAGTGGGTCATAGGGAAAAGAACAAAAAGCAAGAAAAAACAAGCAGAAAGGAAACTAAAAAAACAATTAAAAAACTACTATGAAACAAATAAAAGAAAACAAAGATAGGTGGTCGTGTGAAATCGAGCGGGAAAAGTCCGAAACCCTTCCCCCTTTTGCAAAGGGTCATACAAAAAGGAAACAAGGAAAGAGGATAAATTTCGTTGTCTTTACTTCACAAAATTATAATTATCTAAAAGGAGAAAACTGATAATGTAGGCATCCTTAATGATAATATAGAATATAGAATGATTTAATTGGCATCATTAATAGACCATTCTAGAAGCTTTTGAACAAAGAAAGATGCGGAATTAATTGTATGTCTAGAATTAGGCAAGTGCACAAATAGTGTAATTAAGTGCTTGATTCTTTAAACTTTTAGGTCACCAAGCAACATGCAACACTACTGACAAGATTATAAAGAGAAACGATTTCTATTGAGAGTACTGCATGTCGTTACGATATAATATATGTACTACCTTCGCTTTTCCAAATTTGACACACAAACATACATAGGAGGCCCATAATTGAAGTATTATTTGATGGAATTGGACATTTAGGCAAGAAGAAGCATGTATACTAATGGTCTTACATATCTTTCATTCTCTACATACAGTTGGAGCACAATCTGAGAACCTAATAACTCAAAGCATGATTCAAGTTTGGACTCAACTGAAAAGGGAAAATATGGCTACTGAATAACCTTTAGCTTCTTGAATTTCATGTGAGACCTACAGAGATAGATCTAAAAAGAGGTTTGCTTAACAAGTAAAGATGACTTAACTTTAATAACGGAAGTAAACAAATCCACCAATGATTTCTCTAAGATTTTTTCCTACCGGTTTTTGTTGGCAGTGAAGAGAAGGGACTTTTATTATGGCAATTTCAAAATAGGTATCGTACACAACAGGAAATCTGTTTCACCTTGTGGTCATTCTGGTTCTTTATGACCATCTTCCAATTATCCAACTTCTGCCCATCCAGCCTGATTGCAGAATAAGTCTCTTCAATTTCAGCTTCTCAACTTCAGCTGATGATGTTTCTCGGTGCTGCAAAATTCAATGAGGCTATCAAAGTAGGTAAAATTGTTATTTTTCAGTACTGGTGAGAAGTGAGAAAAAACGATCTGCATGCACTACACGTTCTCTCCTATGTTGAATAACATCTCCTTCTTTTCTGGTTCTAAACGCATTGCAATGGTATCAGTAACAACTTACAAAGAATAACATAATTACCCTATATGAAGCAATTTGGGTAAATAACCAAATAAAGAACATTGTATAGGCCTGCAAAAACATTATAGAACTAATAATAGATTACTACTGCAACCACATGTGAGGATCTACATAGATTTTAGTTGTATAGATCACAACCCATTCTAAAAAAAGCTGCAATAATAAAAAAGAATCATTCATAAAAGAGTGGCTAGCGTAATTATTATTTACAAACATATATCTAGGGATACAGAATCATGAATACTAACAAAATTATATCTCTTCTCTTCCATTTTCTGCGTGTGTACACATACATGTCAAATGCATACGCAAGCTGGGCGCGCCCAACACACTTACATATACTCAGTATAGGTAGCATACCCACACTGGAATATCTTCCTATGTGAATTTTTATATCAATGATTGGTGGTCTAAACATACTAGTATGTATACACGTGCAATGCACGCCTTAACGTTATGGAGTTATTCTACCAAAAATAGAGGCATAAAGAGCTTTGCAAAATAAATTCATAGCAAAAATATACAGTGAATGTACGCATGCAGAAATAAATGAAGTATTAGAAAGTTGGAAATTGGTCTCTTGGTAAATACAAACCCCATTGCTGTCTGGTGACGCGCAGAAATTTTCAAAGAAAAAAAATTGAAAATTGTTCGTGATGGAACCCACAGATTGTTTACTGCAGCTTTTGTTTCTCCTCCCATGTCACATCGGCTCACAGCCTCACACTAAAAGTAACAACATGGCAGAGGAGGCATAGGCTTTCTTTTCCGGGAGGACTGACGCGATGGTTCCAGAACGTAGTAGATGCAGCTGTGGACTACTGTTCACCACAAATCCTTCTAGTCTCAGCCATTAGATTTAAGAGACCAACGGCTAAGATTGATGCTCTAGGTTGATTCAATATTGATACACTATATAGTAGTATAGAAAATTCGGTAGAACATCAATCGGTTAGTATCTAGTATCCACTCGCAACGCACAAGTTGATCCGACAACAGATTAAACAACTCGGGTGAGTTTTAATATTTTCTGATCTTTGCTAAATTAAGTTAAGAGCACCGTAGCTTACTCGTAGCTTTATATAGCTATCTTTACATGCTCTAATTTTTTGCCATCTTTATTAGAAAAATAAAATCGCATATACAACTTGTGATCAGCCATGCATGGTGCTTATTTGGATACTTAACCAATTACCATGTGTTGCTTGCGTGTTCAAAACACCTAATCTCGTCATGGGCAGTTTTGTGTGCGTTGCAATATCTTACCAGGTGTCTATAATCAAGAAGAATTATCAAAGTTTTAAATAGCGGGCTATAGCGTATGGAGGGCCACCACGCCACGTATGTTTTGCTCTAAATAGATTTGCTCGCTAATAGCCCCACTAAATATCATTTAGCGATAAATTTGGGCCTCAATTTAGCGTTAGCGTCCCGCTCACTGGCCCAAAAAATCGCCCGCTCCCTTGGTCCAAACCAAACCAGCCCGCTGTTCGGTTCAACCCCGGTCTCCCGGCAAGGCCGCTTCCGGCAACCCCTGTGTACAGCTGTACATTGGGTGGCCTCGTGTAGGGCCCCATGTGCGCCGCACATGGGGTGGCTCGTTTCGCACGTCTTGGCCAAGAAAGTCTTGACGCAAGACATGGGTAGCAGTAGGAATAGTGACACTCTCTGCTGCGTCAGAGAGAGTAATCAAGTCTAAGAGTAGATAATTGTTTTTTTATTGCTCTGTACTGATCATAAAGATCAATGGAATGCTCACTGTGTGAGTAGCGAAAAGGGAGACAGCCTCCTAGAAAAATATCACACACACACTGCTCCCCCTCCATTATTCTTCGACACCGAGGTTTCTAGCGAGCTCATTTCGGCAACCGCCAACTATCAGGTTGGGCTAACAATTGGCATCAGAGTGACAGGTTCGAGGCCTGAGCTGATATGCCGAAGCACATGCCGAGAGACGACATTGCCGGCGATGGATCCAAGACTGCCGAGGAGATCTTGGCTGAGGAGATGCGCGCGGCCGATGCGCTCGCGCTGCAAGGCAGGGCGGGAGGAGAGCTCGGCCCACCATGCTCCGTTTGCGACGTGGGTATGTCCAGCACCTCCTTCCCTCTCCTCACGCGGACCAACTGTCCCAGTTGGTCGCTCCTGATGAAGGCCATCATGGAGGTGCAACATATTTGGAAAGCCGTGGAAACCGGCGATGTGGAGTACGCCGAGGACCGGCTAGCGATGGAGGAAATCTTGCGGTCCGTCCCACCAGAGATGGTTCCAACTCTTAGCGCTAAGAAGACGGCCAAGGAGGCATGGGACACCATCAAGCTCCTGCGCATCGGTGTAGAGCACGTACGGGAGTCGAAGGCTCAGACCTTGCGCCTCCAGTACGAGGAGATCCAGTTCAAGGCCGGTGAACAAGTCGACGACTTTGCCATGCGGCTGCAGGGCCTCGTCAACGAGCTCACAACGCTCAGGGATCTCATCGACGACAAAAGGGTGCTTCTCAAGCTCCTCCGCATCATCCCCAAACAGTACAAGCAGCTGGCCTGGTCCATTGAGAGTCAGGTAGATCTCTCCACCATGACAATCGAGGAACTGGTAGGCCGGCTCAAGGTCATCGAGGAGCGCGGCGAAGAAGCCAACGAACGCGCTGGTGGCCAACTGCTGCTCACTCGGGAGTAGTGGAACGCACGCTTTCAGCAGCGCGGCCACGACGGTTCTTTTGGCAGTGGGGCAGGCACCTCCACGGGAAGCAGAGCTGGCGGAAGAGGCAGAGGCCGTGCCTAGAGCAGCGACAACCGCGGAGACAAGCCGGGTCAGTCCTAGCAATAGGGCGGGCCTGGGCGAAGTTCTGGTAGCAGTGGCGACCAGAACAAGTGCCGGTCCTGCAGCAAGCCGGGTCATTGGATCCGGGATTGCCGCACAAGGATAGCCGACGAGGCAGCCACGGCAACGGCAAACCTTGTCCAGGCTGACGTGGACGGTGGGCCGACAATGATGCTGGCAAGCATCGAGACTATGCAGGAGGGTGCAGCGCCTCCCGCGACCATGGCATCTACAGCCAACCAGTCCGTGCAAGAGGCACGGAGCCCGTCCACGGCATCCATCCCTTCAGTGACAGGCAACCCCCCGACAACAGCGTTTTCGGGGCCTGTCGACTGGTAGGCAATGAAGACCCGGGTGTGTGGGAGCCACATCCCGGCAACGGCGTCCTTGAAAACCTTGGGAGCCAACAAGCCCGTGCAAATTGACACGGCAACAGCGCATCTGGTGGAGCACGCTCCGACCATGATGCTCTCGCAACCATCGAGTCCGTGCAGGAGCGCACGATGACTCAGCTAACACACACCCCGACAACAAGTTTTTCGGGGTCTACTGCGTTGACGGGAGATGGCTCCCCGACAACCACATGTGTGTGCGGCTTCATCTTCCTCAACAAGGAGAAAGTCGTGACCACACCCACGCTTGCAGGCGACAAGCAAGATGAGGGTTGGTTCCTCGACACCGGTGCCATGAACCACATGACTGGTTCGGTCGACGCGTTCGCGGAGTTGGACTGCTCAATCACCGGGAAGGTACGGTTCGTGGATGGCTCCGTGGTGGACATCCATAGCCGTGGGACCGTCGTCTTCGCCGGCAACGGGGGTGATCATAGGGCGTTCACGGATGTCTACTTCATCCCAGCACACAAGAGCAGCGTTGTAAGCGTCGGACAGCTCGACGAGGGCTGGCTCGACATCGGCATCCACCGCGGTGTGCTCACCATGCGCGATGAGCAGAAGAGGCTGCTCATCGAGGTAACCCGCTCGGCAAATCGCCTCTACAAGTTCTTCTTTCGACCAGTGCATCCTGTGTGCCTTGCCGTGGGTCATATCTCCGACGCGTGGCATAGGCATGCCCGGCTAGGACACGAGCACTTCGACGGGCTGCGAAAGATGGAGCGTGGCGATCTCGTTTGCGGGCTGCCTCACATCATGCTTGCCGACGAGCTGTGCGATGCTTGTCTTGCTGGGAAACAGTGGCATCTGCCCTTTCCGGATAAGGCACGTTACCAGGCACAGAAACTCCAGGAACTAGTTCACGGGGACCTCTGCGGCCCAATCACCCCAGCAACGCCAGGAGGACGTCGCTACATCCTACTACTTGTCGACTACTACAGCAGGTTCATGTGGGTGCAGCTCCTCGTCTCCAAGGACGAGGCAGAGCGAGCCATCGTCAAACAGCAAGCAGCAGCAGAGATTGAGTGCGGCCACAAGCTGCGGGTGCTGCCCACGGACCGTGGCGGCAAGTTCTCGTCGGCCACATTCTACAAGCACTGCGCCGAGAGGGGGGTGCAACATCACCTGATGGCACCCTACTCGCCGCAGCAGAATGGCGTCGTCGAGTGGTGGAACCAGATGGTGCTCGGGATGGCACGCCGCATGCTCAAGGCAAAGCAGGTGCCGAGCACGTGTTGGGGGGAGGCAGTGCTCACAGCCGTTTTCATTGTTAACCGCTCCTTCACGAGGAGCGTTGACGGTAAGACGCCCTACAAGGCGTGGTGTTGGAGGAAGCCCAACGTGCACTTCCTCCGCACCTTTGGCTGCATCGGGCACGTCAAGACAGCGCGCCCACAGCTGAAGAAGCTCGACGACAGGAGCACCCCAATGGTGTTCATGGGCTACGAGACGGGCTCCAAGGCGTACAAGATGTATGACCCCGTCGCAAAGCGTGCACACGTCTCCCGCGACGTCATCTTCAACGAAGACGCGCGATGGAGTTGGGAGGCACCGGGCAAGGCCCTAGCAAGCATCTCCTTTGTCATGGAATACCCAGCGTACTCCACCACCCTGGGAAAGAGTTCTCGAGAAGCGCCAACCTGAGAGGAGCCACTCTGGTTGGTGCGACATCTGACAAGGTGACCCCGGGAAGTGTGGCGATCGACAAAGCGACCACGGGAAGGGAGTTCCCGGGTAGTGTGATGTGAGGAACTACAACCCCGGCAACACCGACGCCGACAAGTAAGGTGGTTCCCGGGAGGCACTTCACAACCCCGCCAATGGCAAGGTCAGAGCTGTTCGACGCCGATGACGACGTTGGCACCCCACACATGTTCCCACACTTAGGGGGTCTTCTCGACTAGCCTGCAGCACTACCGTAGCTACCCGAGAGCGATGATGACGACGACGTGCTGCATCTGATGGCCGGCGAGGAGTCAACCACGTTCATGGAGGCCGAGCAAGAGGATTGTTGGCGTCGCGCGATGCTGGACGAGCTGGCGTCGATCAACGACAACATCACTTGGACACTCACCACACTGCCTGCAGGGCACCAAGCCATTGGGCTCAAGTGGTTGTTCAAGGTGAAGAAGGACGAGCATGGCACCACTGTCAAGCACAAGGCATGCCTTGTCGCAAAGGGGTACGTGCAGAACGAGGGGGTGGACTTCGAGGAAGTATTCGCTCCGGTGGCAAGGCTAGAGTCCGTGCGGCTCATCCTTGCCGTGGCTGGTCACCACGGGTGAAAGGTACACCACATGGACGTCAAATCAGCGTTCCTCAACAGCGACTTTAACGAGGATGTGTATGTCTCCCAGCCACCAGGGCTCATTGCCGGGAACCAGGAGAAGGCCGTGTACCGGCTACACAATGCCCTGTACGGTCTCCGGCAAGCCCCAAGGGCGTGGAACGCCATGCTGGATGCAAGCCTCGCATCACTTGGGTTCTCACGCAGCACCTCCAAGCATGGCGTGTACTCGCGACGGACCGTGAACATGCTGCTCATCATCAAGATCTATGTCGATGAACTGGTCATTGCCGGCACAGAGCCCGATGAGGTTAATCACTTCAAGGAAGAGATGCATCGTCTCTTCAGCAAGAGCGATCTCGGGTTGCTCCAGTACTACCTCGGACTAGAGGTGAACCAGGAGCGTGGTCGCATAAGGATCACGTAGGCGGCCTATGCCGCCAAGATGCTCGAGTGAGCAGGCATGGAGGACTGCCATGCAGTTCACGCTCCAATGAAGGCACGGCTGAAGCTCAGCAAAGAGAGCCCGAGAAGGCGGTGGACGCTACTTTCTACCGCATCGTCATCGGGAGCCTCAGGTACCTCGTAGACACCCGGCCGGACATCTCGTTCATTGTCGGGTACCTGAGCAGGTTCACGGAAGCCCCGGCAAGCGATCACCTCGCTGCCGTCAAGCACCTGCTCCGGTACATCACGGGTACACTCACGCATGGATGCGTGTACCTTCGTGGCGACGGCGAAAAGCTGGTAGGCTACAGCGACTCTGACCATGCTGGTGACATGGACTCCCGGAAAAGCACCTCAAGCGTGTTGTTCCTTCTCAGGAGTACTTCCGTCAGCTGGCAATCCATGAGGCAGAAGGTAGTGGCCGCGACTTCGTGCGAAGCGGAGTACATCGCGGCGGCAACGACATCATGGCAGGGAATCTGGCTGGCTCGCCTTCTCGGCGAGATGCTGAATCAAGACACCGCTCCTACGCTCATCTTCGTCGACAACAAGTCGATGATCTCTCTCTGTTAGAATCCAGTGCTGCATGGTCGCAGCAAGCACATTGATCTCCGCTATCACTTCATACGTGACTGCGTCAAGAAGGGCATGGTGAATGTGGAGTTCATCAGGACTGGTGAGCAGAAGGCCGACATCCAGACAAAGGCTCTTGGTCGAGTTCGGTTCCAGGAACTGCACTACAAGATCGGGATCATTGATGTCCAACCCCGGCGACAGGGTTGAGGGGGAGAATGTTGCGTTCAACCCCGTCTCTCGGCAACCCCTGTGTACAGCTGTACACAGGGTGGCCCCGTGTAGGGCCCCATGTGCGCCGCACATGGGGTGGCTCGTTTCACACGTCTTGGCCAAGAAAGTCTTGACGTAAGATGTGGGTAGCAGTAGCACACTACCGGAATAACCAACAACGACGACGGAAAAAGGTATGCCGATGGATTTTTATCGGGGCCGTCGGCATACCTTCGCATACACCGACGACCATAGGAAAACCGTCGGCCAAAACTGGCTGCCAGCAAAGCTCTGGATATGCCAACGGTGGCCATTGGCCAAATTAGGCCATCGACAAATCAACAATATAAGCCGCCGGTAGCCGTAGGCAAACGTGAGCAGTCGGCAAAACACTAATATAAACCGATGTTGGCCGTCGGCATCAATAAGACCGTCGGCATATGCCCGGTCGCTGACGGAAGGCTGACGCCGTTATATCTATGCCGACGGCCCTGACAGCGGCCGACGACATATTTTTTTCTTTTTTGTTTTTTAAATAACTTGAATTTGAGGGTTTCAAATATGAGTTATCTAAACTTAAACATATACAAATTATATATCAATTTGGGGTAGAATTTTTCATAGAGAATGAATATACACTTCGTTTATGTTTTTGAAAATGTTTAAAATGTGACCTCATGTACTTTTGTAAATAGGTCCTTATACTTGCATCGATTCTGACAAACTTTATATGTTTCTGGATCAGAATCTAGAAAGGATTCTGTTGGTATTCTATGTTTTGAAATTTGAACAAACTAAAATCATGTTCGTCTCAAAATTTGCAGAAAACTTATTTTATTTTTATTTTTCATTCCTTGGCCAAATGAGGCAAAGTTTATATGTATTTGCATGAGAAACTTTCAAGGATTTAAAAAAACATGTGTTTACTATGAAATATTTAATTATAACTATCATGCTTTGCTACAATAGAGAAAGTCAAATGGGTAGATTTCCGAGTCAAACTGCCCTGCAGGGTTAGGCCGCTCCGGGGTCTTCGGAGGGTAGAAATCCCACCAAAACTTGCATTGAGTCCTAATATATGTCTAAAAGTATGGTGGGATGTTTAACTAGGCAATATGCAGCTCCCGAGTGTGACCCCTTCACGGACGGCACTACCGCATGCACTTAGAGGGGGAAACTACCACAGAGGGTAACCCGGAGGGAATCTTGTGATAGTTTGGGATCAAACTTTGTTTTAAAATGTTCCTATCGGCTTACCAAGCACAATCAGGTAGAAAAGTCCATTGGTCCAACACCGTTCATCGCGAGTCAAAGCCCTAGATTTCTGAGTCATACTGGCGAGGGTTAGGCCGCTCCGGGGTCTTCGGAGGGTAGCAATCCCACTAAAACTTGTATTGAGTCCTAATACATGTCTAAAAGTGTACTGGGATGTTTAAATAGGCAATACGCAGCTCCTAAGTGTGATCCCCTTCATGGACAGCACTACCGCATGCACTTAGAGGGGGAAACTACCACAGAGGGTCAACCCGGAGGGAATCTTGTGATAGGTTGGACTCAAACTTTGTTTTAAAAAGTTCCTATGGGCTAACTTAGCGCAACCAGGTGGAAAAGTCAATTGGTCAAAGGCCGTCCAGTGAAAGTCGAAGGGGGTAGCTTTCCCAGTCATACTAGCAAGGGTTAGGCTGCTCTGGGGTCTTCGGAGGTTAGGAATCCCACAAAAACTTGCATTGAGTCCTAGTACATGTCTAAAAGTGTGGTGGGGTGTTTAAATAGGAAATACGCAGCTCCCGAGTGTGACCCCTTCACGGACGGCACTACCGCATGCACTTAGAGGGGGAAACTACCACGAAGGGTCAACCCGGAGGGAATCTTGTGATAGGTTGGACTCAAACTTTGTTTTAAAAAGTTCCTATGGGCTAACATAGCAGAACCTGGTGGGAAAGTACATTGGTGGAACACCGTCTGGTGAAAGTCAAAGGTGGTAGCTTTCCTGGTCATACTGGCGAGGGTTAGGCCACTCCGGGGTCTTCGGAGGGTAGCAATCCCACCAAAACTTGCATTGAGTCCTAATACATATCGAAAAGTGTGGTGGGATGTTTAGATAGGCAATACGCAGCTCCTGAGTGTCACCGCCTTCACGGACGGCCCTGCCGCATGCACTTAGAGGAGAAACTGCCACGGAGGATAACCCGGAGGGAATCTTGTGATAGTTTGGGCTCAAACTTTGTTTCAAAATGTTCCTATGGGATACCTAAGCACAACCAGGTAGAAAAGTCCATTGGTTTAACGCTGTTCATCGTGAGTCAAAGCCCTACATTTCCGAGTCATACTGGCTAGGGTCAGGCTGCTCCACGGTCTTCGGAGGGTAGACATCCCACAAAAACTTGTATTGAGTCCTAATACATGTCTAAAAGTGTGGTGGGATGTTTAAATAGGCAATACGCAGCTCCCGAGGGTGACGCCCTTCACGGACGGCACTACCGCACGCACTTGGAGGGGGAAACTGCCACGGAGGGTCAACTCGGAGGGAATCTTGTGATAGGTTGGACTCAAACTTTGTTTAAAAAAGTTCCTATGGGCTAACTTAGCACAAACAGGTGGAAAAGTCCATTGGTCAAAGGCCGTCCAGTGAAAGTCAAAGAGGGTAGCTTTCCCGGTCACACTGGACTAGGTTCGGCCGCTCCGGGGTCTTCGTAGGGTAGCAATCCCAACAAAACTTGCATTGAGTCCTAATACATGTCTAAAAGTGTGGTGGGATTTTTAAATAGGTAGTACACAGCTCCCGAGTGTGACCCCCTTTACGGACGGCACTACGACATGTACTTAGAGGGGGAAACTTGCACAGAGGGTCAACCCTGTGGGAATCTTGTGATTGGTTGGACTCAAACTTTGTTTTAAAAAGTTCCTATGGTCTAACATAGCACAACCCGGTGGAAAAGTCTATTTGTCAAAGGCCGTCCGGTGAAAGTCAAAGGGGGTAGCTTTCCTAGTCATACTGGCCAGGGTTAGGCCGCTCCGGGGTCTTCAGATGGTAGCAATGCCACCAAAACTTGCATTGTGTCCTGATACATGTCTAAAAGTGTGGTGGGAGGTTCAAACACCTAGTACCCATCTCCCCAGTGTGACGCCCTTCACAGACGGCACTACTTCATGCACTTAATTAGAGGGGGAAACATCCACGGAGGTTCAACCCGGAGGGAATCTTGTGATAGGTTGGACTCAAACTTTGTTTTAAAAAGTTCCTATGGGCTAACGTAGCACAACCATGTGGAAAAGTCCATTGGTCAAAGGCCGTCTGGTGAAAGTCAAAGGGGGTAGCTTTCCCGATCCTACTGGCTAGGGTTAGGCCGCTCCGGGGTCTTCGGAGGATAGCAATGCCACCAAAACTTGCATTGGGTCCTCATACATGTCTAAAAGTGTGGTGGGAGTTTCAAACACCTAGTACATAGCTCCGGAGTGTGATCCCCTTCACGGACGCCACAACCGTCTGCACTTAGAGGGGGGAACTGCCATGGATGGTAGCCCGGAGGGAAGTGGATGTGTGGATGTTTAAAAAAAGTGGAAGTGGATGTTTTAAAAAACAAAATGGAAAAAGAAGAAAAAAATGGAAGTGATTGTCCAAAAAAAAGATAGAATTTCAAAAGCAGTGGAAGAATTTTCTTTAAAAAAAATGGGAACATATATATGCCGGTGGTTTTGCCGTCGGCATAGATTGCCATGTCTATGCCGACGGCAAAACCGTCGGCATAGATTGACACGTGGCAGAAAAATCTATGCCGATGGCAAAACTTTCAGCATAGATATGCCTTATCCTATCCGCAAGTCCTCTCCTCCACTCAGTCCCGCTATCCACTTCCACTTCGCCCGCGACCGCACCGCGGCCGACGTCGCCTCGCCGCCACGCACCGCTTCGTCGCCCGCCCCACCCCTCACCGCCCCGTGCCACCTCGCCGCCCCACCCCTCGCCACCTCGCCGCCCCCACCCCACGCCCCGACGCCACCTGTCCCCGAACCGGCCCGCCCCTGCGCGGCCCTGCGCCGGCTTCGACCTCGTGCCAGCCTCGATGATGTCGGCCCTGCACTGGCCCTCCCCCCTGCGCTGCCCCCGACGATGGGCCGGCCCTCCCCCCTGCCTCCCCCGTGCCGTCCCTCCCCATCCACGGCTCGCCGGCCCGCCCCTCTCCGTCTCGCCGGCTCTCCCCTGCCAGCCCTTCCCACCATCCACCGTGAGCACCCCCCCCCTCCTCTCTGTTCTCTGTAGTTTAGGTTTTGTTTTTGTTTTTTTTTGTTCATAGATATGGAGATGTGATGGTTAGATGGATGGATGCATCATGGATAGATGAATTTGGATGGATGCATCATGGATAGATGCATTTGGTTTCATTTTGGATAGATGCATTTGGTTAGATGGATGGATGCATCATGGATATACTATAGCTATGTTAGTTATAGATGATTTTGGATAGATGGATGGATGCATCATTTTGGATAGATGCATTTGGTTTCATTTTGAAAAATGCAAAAAATATCATAGATGATTTGGTTGATGGAATAATGGATCGATGGATAGAGCCAATATATGTCTTTATATGTTTTGTGTAGTTTCTTTTGTTGATAGCTAGATAGAAAGATAGATAGATAGGTGGATGGATGAAATGGAATAGAAAAAAATGTTACTTTTGTTGCTATGTTAGTTCCTCACCTGGCATTATTTTCATGTCACATTTTGTCATCAAAGATTCCTATATGAGATGTGATGGTCTAAATTTTTCACTCGGTGGATTTTACAGGGCTTTCTGGTGTTACATCTCCCTGCAGTGATCGTCGTCGGAGCTGTTGGTCCCTGATCGTCCCTCTGATGTTCTACTACTTCCTCTACATCCGAGGGTGAGCTACAAATCCATCTCCTCGTCCTCTTTTTTCATGTCAGTAGATTCCATTTTCACGTCAAGTCGCGTAACTTCGGCGTCTCCCGTCCGGAAGGGTTACATTGATAAATATGCATTCAATTGCATATTTATAACCATATCTCTTTAGGATTGTCCAGCGTTTTCCACGGACAGCCCGAGGATATGTAGATTGGGTATGTTTTCCATGCTCTACCCCGTTTCGAGACAGGATTTCAACAACGCCTCCCCGTTGTTCTCCGGATGCACATTCTCTCAGCTTTTTGCCGAGATGTGTATGAAGGAGAACAGCGGGGAGGTGTTGCCGAAATTTTGTCTCGGAACGGGGTAGAGCATGGAGAACGTACTCAATCTACACATCATTGGGTGGGATGCAGTACATCATGGCGAACCTAGTGAAATGCCCACACATGCAAGAGGCCATCCAGTTCATCCTGGTGGCGCCGGCGAAGCGTTCGCCTACCTGGGCTAGCTGGTGGCCAGTGTGCGTGGTGTTCAAACGACAGCCATGGCCATGGTTGAGAACCCCAGATCGGCGGCGGTTCAAGCACGACAGCGATGGCGAGTGGCAGCAAGAGGCTATGGCGCACGGGGAGGAGAGGAAGGTAGAAGAGGGGAAGCTCGGGGACACGGTGGTTCACCCGGGGGCTGCCCCGACCGAGCGGCTCGGTTAAATACCAGACCGGACCGACATTTTTTCAGGCCGAATATTGCAGCCCAGACCGACCAGTTTTCCTACCGATCCAGGACCGAGCCGGACCGGCCCGAGCGGGCCATGAGCCGGACCGGCGGAGCGGACCGTGTTGTCCACCCTTACTGCCCCCCACTCCATACCGTTGGATCTCCATCGTGCGATGCGCTCATGGTTCTGCTATAATAAGTAAGCTAAAGCAATGTGGTTATAGTAATTACCTGGCAGCGATGTACGAATGTCATGCATAGGGTACGACAATGGATAGCGTATAGAAGATGGACACAGGACTGCTAGGGTGAGGCAATGGATACTATGTACGTGACCTAAATGATTGCACTGCTGGCAGACATAGGGTACAGATAGCACATAGCTAGTCGTTTGGCTGAGCTAGGTGTTTCTGCTGGCAGGAGATATGCTTGTGCACGGATTGTACTGCTGGCAGGAGATACTACTGGTGTTATGAAGTGTGTGTTGAATAAATAATCCCTGAGCACGCACGCACATCTAAGCACTCAACTGACCATGCACCCACTGATCACACCATGGATGCATACACACGCATCCTGCATCCCAGCTGGAGGCACACGACTCCAGCGCGAAAACGGGCAGATTTGACCTTTTTAAAATCTTCAGCGCAAAATAAACCGGATCTAAAAAAAAATATCATAAAATGACCCGTTTGGACGACGCCCTGGGATAAGGCGCCATCATAGATATCACGACACCCTGGGATGGGGCACCATTCTAGATAGCACGATGCCTTACATTGAGAGGCTTAAAATGCCGTCTGACCCGTACATTGTCAAACCAGTAGTGCACATTCCCAGGTCCGCTGGAGAGTTCCGTGGGTGTGTCATCAATGCGATTCAAATTAAAAAATGGGTTAATGCTACGTACCGCAACGCTATAGCCTGCCCCTGCTAGTGCTAGTTGCAGGTGCTTTGCAGAGTTCTACATATCCTTAACCACAAGCAACTACTGACCGTCGGATGAAAGGTGGAACAAACAGTGGATCAGGGTGTGGGCTAGGATCCCCCGTGGCACCGGATGATTACGCTATTAAGAAACTTGGATCTATATATTGGTAAAGTGATAATTGATCGCCGGCCAGAATGTTATATACATCTCGTCAATCAAAATGTTAATCAAGGGAAGTTTAACAAACACGGGTGGTGCTTTCTTATCTCTTCTTGAAGTGCTCAGATACTTTTCTAGTACAATTATTGAGACATACCTTGCTTTCATACGCACAATATTATCTCTCTGGTCGCTTTCTTTCGTTGTTGTGATTGAAGACATTTAAACCAAAAAAGACAAGTAAAATGGTTAGCTAGGCAACTTAGTGGTTGGTTCATTTGTTTAGTATCACAGCTAACAGACATCTATTATTTTTACTAGCAGAATATATGTGCGTTGCCACATAGCAACAATTGGACGTACCACATTCATCTAAAGGTCGTTTTACTCTAGAAACTTGTGTCTTGTGTGCTTTTTGACAATGTCATCCTCTCCATGTCCTCCGTCCCTACCGCACAAGCAGACATGTTGATGTCGTTTCCTCCCTTTCTCTCTCTTCACATGTCCCTTAGCTCCCTTAGCTCTGCGTCTGGCTTTGCATCGACACCACATTTGCCTTAGTCTACTCCACGTCCCTACCACTGCATGTTGTCGCATTCTATAGCTCGAACAAAGCTCTCATCTTGGTATGGATAATGAAATAAAAACATGCGGCAATGGTAATATATAAAGTAATATTTAGATTGGTAATATAGCTTTGTGATCGGTGAGTATGTCTATCAGAGTTCTCATTCGTTGTAAAAAAATACTGCCGTTGTTTGTAAATACATGACTTCCAAGAATGCTTGCAATGAAAGTTTGACCACTGATATATGAAGAAATATTTAGACTGGCAAGTTGAAAATAGTATCATTAGATTGCCACGAAAAATATTGTCATAATTTCTTTTAATTTTATACTAACATACACGTGGAAAAGTAATGGTCAAAGGGATACCGTATCGATGTGTAAAATGTCATCTATATACGAACAGAGGGAGCTCCAGAAGCTTAGACCTGGCCATTCACTAAGATACCATTCAGTGTACAAGCTTGAGATTCAGATTTCAGATGAGAATCCATGCATTTGTCTTCAGTTCTGAAGCATGTTCGCCAGATAATTTCCCAAACGACTTGTAGAGAAACACAGAAAAAGCAACATGCATGGCAGATGGACAACTAAGCTGCTGACCATATATCTATCCTTTATCATTATGCAAGGTTCAGGCTACAGATTCCCCCGCAAAAAAAAAAAAAAAAAAAACTTCAAGCTACAGACAGATACACCTCCACGTATAACCGAACCAAAATTGCACCGCATAGTACTGAATATATATAGTAAAATGGCAGGCTCTTCTCATTTCACTCACGGAAGAAAGTGTGTACGAGTAGCTGTTCATTTAAAAAAAATCATGCGTAGCTGTTCCTGATTGATTATCAATTTACTGGATTTTAGTTTCACAACAACACAACTAAAAGAACGCAGACCTCAGTTTCTAGATGGTTTGGAGACACTCCAGAAGGGACTGAGCCAAACATCGTGTGCAGTTAATTAACCAATAACGGACTTGCGGTTCTTTCATGACAATTTAGCATCTGCATAATCAACCAAAGGAAGACACCGGTAAATACCATGCCATTGATGTGAGCAAAGTAAAATAGCTGCTAAAAATACAAAGCTTTAAATTAGCTTTTACTCGTTCATGTTCGTCTCCTTGTTACAACATGGGCAAGAGAAAGCTCCAAACAATTGATCTTTTAGTATGCAGCAAGAGGTTCGACTGCCCTGAAACTTAACGTGTGGAAGGGAAAGAATCATGTCGAAAACGGTGTATGATGGCTAGACTACTCGCCGCTGGACGGAGTCCGGAGGGAAGAACAAAAACCCTGGATTGGTATCCCCGTCTATAATGGTTTTTGTTGGGACACGTTCAACGAATATTGTCATGTTAATGTGATTCAATGATAGGATGCTGTTTAGCAGTCATATATATGGACTTGGAATTAGTACATAATACAAGGTAGATAATTAATACATTTGCATGTATATTCAGGGATTAACAATATATATATGCATGGATAACTGTAACACACCTTATCAATTATACTCTCTATAGTTTCAACAGCAAGCTGCACCCCTCACACTCCGAAGTGTGTGGCACTAACTATCTGCTTATTGCTTAACCTTAAAAGTCCTTTGATATTGTTGTATCAGCCATTGAGCCTGTTTAACCTGAAAAAGTACTCCAATATTGTTGTATGAGCCATGCAGCCTATTGCACCTATTAATTGCTGAAAATGAGTATTGCAATATGAGATTCATAGGAAAGGTACAAACACACTGCGGTATTTGAATAAGGAAAAAAATAGACAGGAGAAAGGAGATATATTGCCTCACTTCTCAACTACCATGAATTTTATGCTTGTTATTTCGTTAGGACCAGTGAAGAATTAGACAGCGTGACAACAAGCAGGAGCAAGTAAAAACACGATAATGGGTGGAAAAAAAAGCCCGCACTAGAAAAGTGGCAGTGAAAACGCTCTCAGGCAGCATTAATTTTATTGTCTAGGCCACAATATCAATAGTACCTGATGACTGTCTTACACTAGTGGAAAACGGGGCTTTAGTCCCGGTTGGCAACGGCCTTTAGTCCCGGGTCACCAACCGGGACTATGAAACTAAGAATAAAGGCCCTCACACTTTAGTCCTAGTTGGCCACAACCCGGGACTAAAGTCCCTCCACGTGGCCTCGAGCTCGCGGCGGGGGCTGGAGGACCTTTAGTCCCGGTTGATGACACCAACTGGGACTAAGTATTTTGTATTTTTTTTTATGTTGGGGCTTAAGGTTTTAGGGTTTAGGGTTTATGGTTTATTTTTCCTTTTTATTTTGTGTTTTCCATTCAATTCTTTTTCATTTCAAATATATTTTACGCTACTACATACTGTACACGTTGATGCATATATAATATAATTTCTCATACGACCATACATATATATATATGCAATTTGGTATATATAATTTCTCCTACAATTTGGAGATCATTACATGCAGGCATTAGCGGCAATGGTATTCTCCGCTTTTAGATATGACCTCCGTAAGCAAAAATCCCGTAATTTTCTCTTGAATTGCTCGTAGGCGGTTCTCTGGTAGGAGCTTCTCCCACATGTCTTCCATCTTTAAAGAAGGAGATCAATATGAATATATTAGTTGTGTGTATATATATTAGATCATCATAAAAAAAAAGTGAATAGTGTTTATGTACCTAAAGTTGTCTTACATCTCTGCGCCATTCGGTCGCCATGCGAATGTTCTCGCAAACGTAGTATGCACATAAATTAGTCCCCTGTTTCTGCCTCATGTACTTTGCGAGAATAGAATTCAATTAGATAATAATCAAGCATGATAGTGGTATTGAAACTAGAATGAAAGAGATGCTCGGACCTAGCTAGTACTACTTAATTACCTTGGTCTGTCGCGAATGCAGCTTCGGTTTTCATTCACCGACAACTTCATTTATGAACGGTTTCCAAACCCTGCCCGGCAAAGAAAATGAATAAATGAGTTATTAATTACTTGATATCAGGAAATGAACGAAAGAGGCCGATATAGTGTGATAATGATTGAAATTACCTGTCGAGCATCAAAACCACGCTGGAGTATTCTCGAGTGTCTTTACCTAGTGAGTCCAGGGTTTCAACAATTCCAGCGTCAACTTTAATGATTAGCTGGATCCAGTGGTACCCGCGCACGTTTATATAAGCAGGCATGCATAACTCATCAACTACACTTAACATCAAGTAAGCAAAATAGAATTTGTAGTACAAGACAGTAACACCCACTTGAAGTTGTAAGGAAATAGTATTTCTGTTCTGGTATTTTGTGACTTTAAAAACCTTAGCAAGTTATCCTATGAGTCTTTGGGATGGTCTTGTATCATTTTTTCATTAACGATATATGGGTCGACGAACCCAATTGAAGATCCACATTACTGTTTTAGTACCAAGTATGCACCATACACTGTTCGGTTGCCTGCTCCTATTTTATTTGATTATTAAACTAGGCATAGGTAGAATGTCACCGACGATGATGTACTAATGAATTGCAAGAACGAAAGGCGGCATCAATGGGCAGCAGAGGCATAAACTACAGTTGATGTGGTAGCAAAAGCAACATTGGCAGCACAACAGGCACAGATGGTTTGGTACCACGAGGCACCATGGTCATAGCCAAGCGTAGGCTAAAATGCTAAGCTTGGGGGAGTACGTTTTCTAAGCTCATGGCCATTATCTTTGTACCATATGTATATCAGGTTCTTCATTTCTCTTTTTACTTTTCTTTGCTATAAGTTCAAAATACAAAAAGATTTTTCCATTCATCTTTGATTTGCTTTTATTGCTTCTTCTGGTTTTTCATTTTCATTTCTGCTTTTTCATGTTCTTATTGATGTTCTTATTTTAAAAATCAAAAAACACAAAAAGATTTCTCTTTTATTGCTTCTTTGTTTGGTTCTTGTTGCTCTCTTTTGTTTTAAAAGAAAACACCAAAAAGATTTTTTGCTTGTTCATTCTTTGGCTCTTTTTGGTTCTTTCCCTTGACTTCAGAAAACAACAAAAACATCTCCTTGTTTGTTTTTGCATTTTCTTTGCTTGATTATTCGTTGTTCTTGCAATTTTAGAAAAACACAAAAATATTTCTTCTTTTGGACTTTCATGGTTCTTCTTTGTTTCCATTTGGACAATGAAAAGACAAAAATATTTTCCCTCGTGTCTCTCTTCTTTTTGTTTAGCTCTCTTATAAAATGTTTCATAAAAGACAAAAAAGATTTTGCTTTATTCGTTCTTATGGTTTGTATTTCTTTTATGGTTCTTAGTTGGAGTTATGGTTCTTAAATTGTGTCTTGTTTCATAAAAAAAAACCACACAAAAATATTTTCTCTTCATTTGAGTCTTACTGTGTCTTGTGTATTTCAAAAGAGAAAACAACAAAAAGATTTTGCTTGGTCCTTCTTGCTTTATCTTTGAAACTAATGGAAAAACTCAAAAATATTTCTATTGTCTTCTCTTTTGTAAAGTTTCTTTTGCCTCGAGATTTCAGCTTCGGTTCATGGTCAAGACAGCGTTCACTTTTCATCATTATTATTATTATGTCCAATTATGCGAGGGACAAAGAAATAATGATGATTCATGATGGAGTGACCATGCCGGGAAAGCGGCTATGATTATTTTTACTTCTATTATGAGCGGAGGTTTATTGATATGTTTTCTTTATAACGTCTTATTCAAGTAATCATGTGCATAGTAGAAGTTTGATGAGTCATTATGTCCCTTACTAAGTCTTTATGACTTAGAGAGTAATTCTGCAATATCTTAAATCATCAATTGGTAATCAAATTGAATCATAATAGGGTATGCTAGCTTGGTATCTCCCTTTGAAGCCCGAGTGATTGACTTGGCACATGTTACCACATGTTCTGAAAAGTTTCAAATCAGTCTTGATGGTATTATAACTTTGGAGTGCCAGTATCCTGCTCATATTACGACTTCATAACTACTTGTTCAGTGTGCATGATTATGATCATTGTGCTCTCTAGTTGGTCGCTTCCCAGTCTTGTGCTTGCCTTCACCTGTACTAAGCATGAATTCTGATTGTGCATCCAACATGCTTGAATGAAGTTTTGCCATAAAGTGTCCACTATATCTACCTATTCATATGACTGAGTAAGGTCATTCCAAGTAAATTGTCATTGGTGCAACAACAAAAATAAATACGTTATTAAAAGTTTTCCTTTGTTTAAGTTTTTGATGATTTGGAACATATTGAGTTTTACACGATCTTGTAATGGTGGTTGTCAACGAATAAAAGATGTAAGAAAGACCTGCCAAATAACAGATAATAATTGCATTGTGGAATCTTATAAAAGACTTGCGAGATACCTTGTTACCATGCTATATTACGTTCACATTGGTTCGGTTTATGCTTCATGTTATTGCGTTATTACTTTTTATTTGATTGAGGTGTTATCCTGGAATGAGCATGGTCATTAAGCTTTCTCTATTCATTTGTTTACTTCCATAGGATAGTTATAGCTTAAACATGCTAATCAATTTCTGCACATGAGTGATGCAGAAGTGTTCATAAAAGTTTTCTTTGTTGCATCACTTTGTCAAGTAAATTGCTTGAGGACAAGCAATAGGCTAAACTTAGGGAAGCTGATACATCCAAAACGCATCTACTTGTCTGAATACTTTTGCCTAGCTTTTACCCTCTTACCTTGCATATTCGTATTGAAACTAACCGGATTGATGCTGTTTTTAGTAGAATTACTTTTTTGTTTTTTTGTTGTGTAAAAAATAAACATCGTCATAAAAATCTAGAAAAATTTAGGAAGCAGTTTTGGACCAATAGCAGACAAACTATCGGAGAGGCACCTGGGGGTATGCCCACAGGGCCCACGCGATTGGGGGCCCAAGCGCGTGGCTAGGGTGCGTGGGGCCCACATCAATCCCCCAGGCTCCATCTTTCAGCTATATAACACCTTCTTCCTGAAAACCCTCGAGAAAATTTTCCCATATTTTTCCTCAGAGCATAGACCGCCGCCACTACTCTTCTTTGTCTCTGAGACACGGTGGTTCACCCGAGGGTTGCCGGTGGCCGCGACGACAAGGAAACGGCGGCGGTGGTGACTGCATTTTGTCGGTCCTGCTCGGGGGCTCGGTTAAAACGTGGACCGGACCGAATGTTTTTGGGCCGGATTTTGGTAACCGTACCGGCCTATTTCTTCATCGGGCCAGGACCGAGCGGGCCACGAGCAGGCCGAAAAGCCTGCTTGTGGCGTCCAGCCAGAGTACTAGCTACTGTTTTCATTGATATTCACCTGATTTAAGATGCCCTTGGGTATCTTTTCTCAACAACAACAACAACAACAACAATAACAATAACAACAACAATAATAATAATCATCATGAGGCAATGGGTATCACCAGAAGCTGGACCCTCGTTTGTGCTCTTTCAATCAACGTGAGAAGTATGACCTTTGTGAGGTAGATGCTCTGTTCTGTTCTGGCAGGTCTTTGATGCCTTCAATGCAAAACACATCCAGGTAATAACGAATATCATGCTTGTGTTTTTTTCACTTAATTATTTATTTTTGTTATAAAAAACGAAATTTCTGTAGCACAAGGCAATCTCTGTCATAGAATTCCTGAAAATTTAGTGCCCTCCCCATGTTGGAGCGATTTAGATTTTCAAAAGGCAATTCTAGTGTGTATCAAGAGGTCATGGAGCTGTGCAAAAAGTTTGATCAGTCTGATGGCTATTCAGCTCATTTCTTTGTGTTCTTTTTTGGCAGACTTATGCTTACGCACTTTACACGCAATTATACTATCCTCACCACATTGGACGCTATTCGTATTCGTTTTTTGAAAGCGCACGGATGTTGTTCATATTCAAACTAATAAAAGGAGCATATCAAATACGGTTCTAGAAATCAACTGTGTCGGTGGTCTCAACTTGACGATTTTAGAGAAACTCATATTGACAAAATCGTATTTCATAGGGTGTTTGAACTGTCGCCGATACAACTTTATTATTAGAAGTAGTAAATAGCATGTGATACAATAGGTGGAGCAAACTTGCTAGTTCTTATTACATAGATATTAACGATCGTGTACAAACAAAATGAACTGCGTAATCTCCTCTTATTCGAAATAAAAGCGACATGGTCCCATGAGAAGCAAGTAGATCTCAGGCGACGAACACCTCTTAGATTTTTCGTAGATACGAGTCTCGGAGGCTAGTAGCACTGCTGGCGGATGAGGCCGACGTTCCCTTGGGGTCCTTGGAGCATCCCCATCTTGGTCATGGAGCTACCGAACTGGTTCCAGAACCACCACTGGTTGTCTGCAAAGTCATTGACGTACCCTTGGGTGGTCTGGTTGAGGAGGAGCTGCACGTCGGAGGTGAGCACCCCCTTCCCCTCTTTGAGGTTGATGTAGTACTTGTTGTCGAACTTGTCCGGTGTGGTCACGTCGAGGTCCTGGAGGAAGCGGCCGGCGGTGCAGTTGTCTTGTAGCCTGCGGACGAAGTCGGAGTCTTTGTTGGCAAAGCGGTTTGAGAAGGTGGGACAACGAGCCTTCCCGATGGTGTGGGCGCCGGAGAGCACCACTAGGTCTCTTTCGTCGAGGCTGCGGCTGCTGAAGGAGGTGATGAGCTGGTCAATGTTCAAAGTCGGTGGCGGGAGCTGAAAGACGTACTCCCTTGCCGCTGGCTCGGGGCTATCGAGCCGTCCGAGCGGCACGTGGTAGGGCTGGCCCCCTGACTGCATATGCAATAGTATAACTTTAATGCACACACGCAACAACTAATCTTGTTGTTTTATATGTTTGAATTTGTTTCTCATGTCTATTAAATGAAGTCCTCTATGAAAATTGAAAGCCTTAATAAAATTAAAGAAATTTCAGGCCTCGCAAATGTACGTTGCTAGCTAGGAAAGATAGAAGATGGAGTCGTACCATGACCACGGCGTCGTGAGTGGCGATGGCCATAATATCGGCGCATGAGACGGTGCGCCCGCATACGCCGTGCACCTTGGCGCGGATGTCCTCCATGAGAAACGCCACTTTATGGTTCCTGTCTAGAGATAGGTTCGGATCCAGTCGCATCTCACTAAATTGTGTCCCCAGCAGAAGGATCGACGCATCGCATCCCTGCACAAAATAAGTATGTGTGTGTTCACACAACTTGGTTATTCCTTGAATGAATATGAAGTTATGAACTAATCGATGACAAGAATGAAATAATTCATCGACGACAAGAAGGAACAACTTATATGCTCGATGGATCCCACACCTGGGGGAAGCAGTCATGGTAGAACATACGGAGGAGGGTTGTGGCAATGGTGGTATCCTCCTGGAGAGCTTCCTCCACGGAGGTGCGCACAATGCCCCGCAGATTGGGGCACGACATGGCATGGTAGTCCGTGGTGAGGCCGCCGGCGATGGACACTACTACTGGACGAGTACCACGGTGGTAGTGTCCATCGGTGGTCATGGAGATGAGCTCATCCGGCGTGGACAAAGCTGCTGGGAACAGCAGCGCGGCGACGAGACACATCGTGCCCAACATTGCTGATGTGCTCCAAGCCATCGATCTTACCTTAGCTTAGCTAGCTAGCTCTGTGAATGTGGGAGTGAGTGTGTCTTCCTTAGACCCAGGAGGGTGTTATTTATAAGCTAAGCTTCAGGGTTGGAGATTGAGAGAGGGAAGGCGGATCAATAATTTTAGTCTATGTGTGTAGCGCACTCATTGTACGTGAGAAGATTAATTAGATCGTAACAAGATAGGAGTAGATTAGAAAATAGAGCCTCGTCCTTTGTCTCGTCGTTGTGTTCCTTGTGCAATTCGGTAAGTTTGGATTTACCTATCACTACTAGTAATAGATTATACATGTACGAATTGTTAACAAATGAACCAATAATGGATGGAGCCAAGCTACGGCATCCATGCTCTCTCTCTCTCTCTCTCTCTCTCTCTCTCTCTCTCTCTCTCTCTCTCTCTCTCTCTCTCTGAAAATATCTGGCTTACATGAGAATCATAGAGCTTCAGAATTAACGAAGTTATCACGTACGCCTTGCTATCGACATGGATATATATCACCCCCTACTAGAAGAATAATATACTTAGTGAGATATATAGAACATCAAGTATGGGATTTTAACCCTGTTGAACTGGAGCATGCATGCTCCATCTTGATCGTGAGATCTAGAAAAACACACTTGCACTTAGTAAGTCTCACATTACTAACTCTACACGACCTAGGATCCCAAGTAACTAGATAAATATGGTTTATCTAAATTTCACTTTGAACTAGGCATCAATGTTACGCTCTCAACCAGATTCTATATATGGTTTGAACTCATGTGATGAACAAAATTTAAAATCTCAAATTCCCATTTGAACAGAGTCACTACTGGAATCGCCGCCGATGCCGAGTTCCCACGGTTCGCCGAGTTTCTTTTATCGGGAGCTCGGCAGTGTAAGGTGTCTGTCGAGTTTCCAGGCAATTGAACTCGGTAGTGCCACGCAACCCGGCAAACATCACTGTTTGCCCAGTTTGTAGAAAAAGGGACTCGGCGACCAAAAGAAACTCGACAATGTCGCACTTTTGCCGAGTTCCATGGCCTAGAAACTCGGCAATGTCCTGAAAGATGGGCCCCACCAACAACCAGGCGACGGAGACACGTCAATGCCGAGCGCCCGCGGATAAAAACTTGGCAAAGATCTGACAGGCGGGCCGACCAGAGACGTGGCAACGGCTATTTGACGGTTGGGCTTCCTATGACGAGTTCCGAAACTCAGCAAAGCCCTGACCATTCGTCTCCCCCACTCATTTAAACGTGGGCGCGGGCACAGGCTTGGCCTCTCCGTCTCCCTCATCCACCGCCGCCGCCGCGCCGCCTACTCCGGCAGCACCTGCTGCATCGACTGACGATGCTGCCGTCGCTGCAGCCGCTGCGCCGACGGCCGCCACCGTGGCCACAGTACTGCCGCCATCGTCGCAATATCCGTGGCACCGACGGCAACTGCCGCCGCTGCGGACACGGTCACCACCGCGGCCGACGCCGCCACCATCGCAGCCGGCCGCCCAGCTCCTCTTCACACCGGCACCGGCGTCCGCATCGTCAAGGAGCGCATCAGGTGAGCTTCTTCATCACCTTTTATTCCTGTTTTTTCTTCTTTTGATAAATTGCATGCATGTTTCTTTGTTAATTGTGTAGTCTAGTTATTAAAGTAGTGGGTTATCTATACTATCTATACTACTATATAGTGTATCTATCAATATTGAATCGACCTAGAGCATCAATCTTAGCCGTTGGTCTCTTAAATATAATGGCTGAGACTAGAAGGATTCGTGGTGAACAGTAGCCCACAGCTGCATCTACTACGTTCTGGAACCATCGCGTCACTCCTCCCGGAAAAGAAAGCCTATGCCTCCTCTGCCATGTTACTTTTAGTGTGAGGCTGTGAGCCGATGTGACATGGGAGGAGAAACAAAAGCTGCAGTAAACAATTTGTGGGTTCCATCACGAACAATTTTCAATTTTTTTTCTTTGAAAATTTCTGCGCCTCACCAGACAGCAATTGGGTTTGTATTTACCAAGAGACCAATTTCCAACTTTCTAATACTTCATTTATTTCTGCATGCGTACATTCACTGTATATTTTTGCTATGAATTTATTTTGCAAAGCTCTTTATGCCTTTTTTTTGCTAGAATAACTCCATAACGTTAAGGCGTGCATTGCACGTGTATACATACTAGTATATATAGTATATATTGTTAGTTGCTAGCTACTTATCTAGGTTAATATTTATTGGTATTGATAAAAAATAAAAGAACAATAAAGAGAACAAAATGATAGCATTCTAAGGACAGAACGCGTAGTAGAGTTTAGCAATACTGATAAAAAATAAGTTAGTAGCAAATGCTAGTTATAGTTTGTTAGTTGTTAGATAGTTAGCTAGATATTTGCAACTAGTAATTAGTTTAAAAAATGCAGCGCATCCATGGCCTCCTGGAAAGGGCCATGGAAAGAGGACTACTCCAGCGACAACGACACCCGCAGTCCCGCTTTAAGTGAGGATTCGGGTGCGCAGACGCCGCCCTCCTGCCCCTCCAATTCCGACGACCCCGACTTTATCCAGGTCATGGAAGGGCCAAAGGAGGAGTCGGAGACTGACTCGGAGTTGGAATATCCCGAGTCGGAGGAGGAGGAGGAGGAGGACGAGGACAAGGATGACGTCGACGACGACGGTGACGACGACGACCAGCCGACGGTTAGCAGCGAGCATCCTTGCTCAGAGGATGGCGCGGAGGGAGCATCCAAGAAGAAGAAGAAGGACTAGATGATGTGTACTCTAGCTAGTCTTAATTTGAGGGTCTGACTTGTCGAACCCTAGTTTGGACATTGTTGTTTTGGTTGTATGACATAATTGTTATTTATATCAATGCATGCAATGGTTTGTATGTTTATATGTGTAGCTAGTACTTTTGACAAAAAGCTACGAGTAGACGTTGTGTGGCCCTCCGAAGAGGCGGACATGTGAAGTCGAGCGAGAAGAAACATAAACCATTTCCCCTATTGCAGTGGGTCATAGGGAAAAGAACAAAAAGCAAGAAAAAAGAAGCAGAAAGGAAACTAAAAAACAATTCAAAAACTACTATGAAACAAATAAAAGAAAACAAAGATAGGTGGTCATGTGAAAACGAGCGGGAAAAGTCCGAAACCCTTCCCCCTTTTGCAAGGGGTCATACAAAAAGGAAACAAAGAAAGTGGATAAATTTCGTTGTCTTTACTTCACAAAATTATAATTATCTAAAAGGAGAAAACTGATAATGTAGTCATCCTTAATGATAATATAGAATATAGAATGATGTAATTGGCATCATTAATAGACCATTCTAGAAGCTTTTGAACCAAGAAAGATGCGGAATTAATTGTATGTCTAGAATTAGGCAAGTGCACAAATAGTGTAATTAAGTGCTTGATTCTTTAAAGTGTTAGGTCACCAAGCAACATGGAACACACTACTGACAAGATTATAAAGACAAACGATTTCTATTGAGAGTATTGCATGTCGTTACGATATAATATATGTACTACCTTCGCTTTTCCAAATTTGACACACAAACATACATAGGAGGCCCATAATTGAAGTATTATTTGATGGAATTGGACATTTAGGCAAGAAGAAGCATGTATACTAATGGTCTTACATATCTTTCATTCTCTACATACAGTTGGAGCACAATCTGATAACCTAATAACTCAAAGCATGATTCAAGTTTGGACTCAACTGAAAAGGGAAAATATGGCTACTGAATAACCTTTAGCTTCTTGAATTTCATGTGAGACCTACAGAGATAGATCTAAAAAGAGGTTTGCTTAACAAGTAAAGATGACTTAACTTTAATAACGGAAGTGCACAAATCCACCAATGATTTCTCTAAGATTTTTTCCTACCGGTTTTTGTTGGCAGTGAAGAGAAGGGACTTTTATTATGGCAATTTCAAAATAGGTATCGTACACAACAGGAAATCTGTTTCACCTTGTGGTCATTCTGGTTCTTTATGACCATCTTCCAATTATCCAACTTCTGCCCATCCAGCCTGATTGCAGAATAAGTCTCTTCAATTTCAGCTTCTCAACTTCAGCTGATGATGTTTCTCGGTGCTGCAAATTTCAATGAGGCTATCAAAGTAGGTAAAATTGTTATTTTTCAGTACTGGTGAGAAGTGAGAAAAAACGATCTGCATGCACTACACGTTCTCTCCTATGTTGAATAACATCTCCTTCTTTTCTGGTTCTAAACGCATTGCAATGGTATCAGTAACAACTTACAAAGAATAACATAATTACCCTATATGAAGCAATTTGGGTAAATAACCAAATAAAGAACATTGTATAGGCCTGCAAAAACATTATAGAACTAATAATAGATTACTACTGCAACCACATGTGAGGATCTACATAGATTTTAGTTGTATAGATCACAACCCATTCTAAAAAAAGCTGCAATAATAAAAAAGAATCATTCATAAAAGAGTGGCTAGCGTAATTATTATTTACAAACATATATCTAGGGATACAGAATCATGAATACTAACAAAATTATATCTCTTCTCTTCCATTTTCTGCGTGTGTACACATACATGTCAAATGCATACGCAAGCTGGGCGCGCCCAACACACTTACATATACTCAGTATAGGTAGCATACCCACACTGGAATATCTTCCTATGTGAATTGGTATATCAATGATTGGTGGTCTAAACATACTAGTATGTATACACGTGCAATGCACGCCTTAACGTTATGGAGTTATTCTACCAAAAATAGAGGCATAAAGAGCTTTGCAAAATAAATTCATAGCAAAAATATACAGTGAATGTACGCATGCAGAAACAAATGAAGTATTAGAAAGTTGGAAATTGGTCTCTTGGTAAATACAAATCCCATTGCTGTCTGGTGACGCGCAGAAATTTTCAAAGAAAAAAAATTGAAAATTGTTCGTGATGGAACCCACAGATTGTTTACTGCAGCTTTTGTTTCTCCTCCCATGTCACATCGGCTCACAGCCTCACACTAAAAGTAACAACATGGCAGAGGAGGCATAGGCTTTCTTTTCCGGGAGGACTGACGCGATGGTTCCAGAACGTAGTAGATGCAGCTGTGGACTACTGTTCACCACAAATCCTTCTAGTCTCAGCCATTAGATTTAAGAGACCAACGGCTAAGATTGATGCTCTAGGTTGATTCAATATTGATACACTATATAGTAGTATAGAAAATTCGGTAGAACATCAATCGGTTAGTATCTAGTATCCACTCGCAACGCACAAGTTGATCCGACAACAGATTAAACAACTCGGGTGAGTTTTAATATTTTCTGATCTTTGCTAAATTAAGTTAAGAGCACCGTAGCTTACTCGTAGCTTTATATAGCTATCTTTACATGCTCTAATTTTTTGCCATCTTTATTAGAAAAATAAAATCGCATATACAACTTGTGATCAGCCATGCATGGTGCTTATTTGGATACTTAACCAATTACCATGTGTTGCTTGCGTGTTCAAAACACCTAATCTCGTCATGGGCAGTTTTGTGTGCGTTGCAATATCTTACCAGGTGTCTATAATCAAGAAGAATTATCAAAGTTTTAAATAGCGGGCTATAGCGTATGGAGGGCCACCACGCCACGTATGTTTTGCTCTAAATAGATTTGCTCGCTAATAGCCCCACTAAATATCATTTAGCGATAAATTTGGGCCTCAATTTAGCGTTAGCGTCCCGCTCACTGGCCCAAAAAATCGCCCGCTCCCTTGGTCCAAACCAAACCAGCCCGCTGTTCGGTTCAACCCCAGTCTCCCGGCAAGGCCGCTTCCGGCAACCCCTGTGTACAGCTGTACATTGGGTGGCCTCGTGTAGGGCCCCATGTGCGCCGCACATGGGGTGGCTCGTTTCGCACGTCTTGGCCAAGAAAGTCTTGACGCAAGACATGGGTAGCAGTAGGAATAGTGACACTCTCTGCTGCGTCAGAGAGAGTAATCAAGTCTAAGAGTAGATAATTGTTTTTTTATTGCTCTGTACTGATCATAAAGATCAATGGAATGCTCACTGTGTGAGTAGCGAAAAGGGAGACAGCCTCCTAGAAAAATATCACACACACACTGCTCCCCCTCCATTATTCTTCGACACCGAGGTTTCTAGCGAGCTCATTTCGGCAACCGCCAACTATCGGGTTGGGCTAACAATTGGCATCAGAGTGCCAGGTTCGAGGCCTGAGCTGATATGCCGAAGCACATGCCGAGAGACGACATTGCCGGCGATGGATCCAAGACTGCCGAGGAGATCTTGGCTGAGGAGACGCGCGCGGCCGATGCGCTCGCGCTGCAAGGCAGGGCGGGAGGAGAGCTCGGCCCACCATGCTCCGTTTGCGACGTGGGTATGTCCAGCACCTCCTTCCCTCTCCTCACGCGGACCAACTGTCCCAGTTGGTCGCTCCTGATGAAGGCCATCATGGAGGTGCAACATATTTGGAAAGCCGTGGAAACCGGCGATGTGGAGTACGCCGAGGACCGGCTAGCGATGGAGGAAATCTTGCGGTCCGTCCCACCAGAGATGGTTCCAACTCTTAGCGCTAAGAAGACGGCCAAGGAGGCATGGGACACCATCAAGCTCCTGCGCATCGGTGTAGAGCACGTACGGGAGTCGAAGGCTCAGACCTTGCGCCTCCAGTACGAGGAGATCCAGTTCAAGGCCGGTGAACAAGTCGACGACTTTGCCATGCGGCTGCAGGGCCTCGTCAACGAGCTCACAACGCTCAGGGATCTCATCGACGACAAAAGGGTGCTTCTCAAGCTCCTCCGCATCATCCCCAAACAGTACAAGCAGCTGGCCTGGTCCATTGAGAGTCAGGTAGATCTCTCCACCATGACAATCGAGGAACTGGTAGGCCGGCTCAAGGTCATCGAGGAGCGCGGCGAAGAAGCCAACGAACGCGCTGGTGGCCAACTGCTGCTCACTCAGGAGTAGTGGAACGCACGCTTTCAGCAGCGCGGCCACGACGGTTCTTTTGGCAGTGGGGCAGGCACCTCCACGGGAAGCAGAGCTGGCGGAAGAGGCAGAGGCCGTGCCTAGAGCAGCGACAACCGCGGAGACAAGCCGGGTCAGTCCCAGCAATAGGGCGGGCCTGGGCGAAGTTCTGGTAGCAGTGGCGACCAGAACAAGTGCCGGTCCTGCAGCAAGCCGGGTCATTGGATCCGGGATTGCCGCACAAGGATAGCCGACGAGGCAGCCACGGCAACGGCAAACCTTGTCTAGGCTGACGTGGACGGTGGGCCAACAATGATGCTGGCAAGCATCGAGACTATGCAGGAGGGTGCAGCGCCTCCCGCGACCATGGCATCTACAGCAAACCAGTCCGTGCAAGAGGCACGGAGCCCGTCCACGGCATCCATCCCTTCAGTGACAGGCAACCCCCCGACAACAGCGTTTTCGGGGCCTGTCGACTGGTAGCCAATGAAGACCCGGGTGTGTGGGAGCCACATCCCGGCAACGGCGTCCTTGAAAACCTTGGGAGCCAACAAGCCCGTGCAAATTGACACGGCAACAGCGCATCTGGTGGAGCACGCTCCGACCATGATGCTCTCGCAACCATCGAGTCCGTGCAGGAGCGCACGATGACTCAGCTAACACACACCCCGACAACAAGTTTTTCGGGGTCTACTGCGTTGACGGGAGATGGCTCCCCGACAACCACATGTGTGTGCGGCTTCATCTTCCTCAACAAGGAGAAAGTCGTGACCACACCCACGCTTGCAGGCGACAAGCAAGATGAGGGTTGGTTCCTCGACACCGGTGCCATGAACCACATGACTGGTTCGGTCGACGCGTTCGCGGAGTTGGACTGCTCAATCACCGGGAAGGTACGGTTCGTGGATGGCTCCGTGGTGGACATCCATAGCCGTGGGACCGTCGTCTTCGCTGGCAACGGGGGTGATCATAGGGCGTTCACGGATGTCTACTTCATCCCAGCACACAAGAGCAGCGTTGTAAGCGTCGGACAGCTCGACGAGGGCTGGCTCGACATCGGCATCCACCGCGGTGTGCTCACCATGCGCGATGAGCAGAAGAGGCTACTCATCGAGGTAACCCGCTCGGCAAATCGCCTCTACAAGTTCTTCTTTCGACCAGTGCATCCTGTGTGCCTTGCCGTGGGTCATATCTCCGACGCGTGGCGTAGGCATGCCCGGCTAGGACACGAGCACTTCGACGGGCTGCGAAAGATGGAGCGTGGCGATCTCTTTTGCGGGCTGCCTCACATCATGCTTGCCGACGAGCTGTGCGATGCTTGTCTTGCTGGGAAACAGTGGCATCTGCCCTTTCCGGATAAGGCACGTTACCAGGCACAGAAACTCCAGGAACTGGTTCACGGGGACCTCTGCGGCCCAATCACCCCAGCAACGCCAGGAGGACGTCGCTACATCCTACTACTTGTCGACTACTACAGCAGGTTCATGTGGGTGCAGCTCCTCGCCTCCAAGGACGAGGCAGAGCGAGCCATCGTCAAACAGCAAGCAGCAGCAGAGATTGAGTGCGGCCACAAGCTGCGGGTGCTGCCCACGGACCGTGGCGGCAAGTTCTCGTCGGCCACATTCTACAAGCACTGCGCCAAGAGGGGGGTGCAACATCACCTGATGGCACCCTACTCGCCGCAGCAGAATGGCGTCGTCGAGTGGTGGAACCAGATGGTGCTCGGGATGGCACGCCGCATGCTCAAGGCAAAGCAGGTGCCGAGCACGTATTGGGGGGAGGCAGTGCTCACAGCCGTTTTCATCGTTAACCGCTCCTTCACGAGGAGCGTTGACGGTAAGACGCCCTACAAGGCGTGGTGTTGGAGGAAGCCCAACGTGCACTTCCTCCGCACCTTTGGCTGCATCGGGCACGTCAAGACAGCGCGCCCACAGCTGAAGAAGCTCGACGACAGGAGCACCCCAATGGTGTTCATGGGCTACGAGACGGGCTCCAAGGCGTACAAGATGTATGACCCCGTCGCAAAGCGTGCACACGTCTCCCGCGACGTCATCTTCAACGAAGACGCGCGATGGAGTTGGGAGGCACTGGGCAAGGCCCTAGCAAGCATCTCCTTTGTCATGGAATACCCAGCGTACTCCACCACCCCGGGAAAGAGTTCTCGAGAAGCGCCAACCTGAGAGGAGCCACTCTGGTTGGTGCGACATCTGACAAGGTGACCCCGGGAAGTGTGGCGATCGACAAAGCGACCACGGGAAGGGAGTTCCCGGGCAGTGTGATGTGAGGAACTACAAGCCCAGCAACACCGACGCCGACAAGTAAGGTGGTTCCCGGGAGGCACTTCACAACCCCGCCAATGGCAAGGTCAGAGCTGTTCGACGCCGATGACGATGTTGGCACCCCACACATGTTCCCACACTTAGGGGGTCTTCTCGACTAGCCTGCAGCACTACCGTAGCTACCCGAGAGCGATGATGACGACGACGACGTGCTGCATCTGATGGCCGGCGAGGAGTCAACCACGTTCGTGGAGGCTGAGCAAGAGGATTGTTGGCGTCGCGCGATGCTGGACGAGCTGGCGTCGATCAACGACAACATCACTTGGACACTCACCACACTGCCTGCAGGGCACCAAGCCATTGGGCTCAAGTGGTTGTTCAAGGTGAAGAAGGACGAGCATGGCACCACTGTCAAGCACAAGGCATGCCTCATCGCAAAGGGGTACGTGCAGAACGAGGGGGTGGACTCCGAGGAAGTATTCGCTCCGGTGGCAAGGCTAGAGTCCGTGCGGCTCATCCTTGCCGTGGCTGGTCACCACGGGTGGAAGGTACACCACATGGACGTCAAATCAGCGTTCCTCAACAGCGACTTTAACGAGGATGTGTATGTCTCCCAGCCACCAGGGCTCATTGCTGGGAACCAGGAGAAGGCCGTGTACCGGCTACACAATGCCCTGTACGGTCTCCGGCAAGCCCCAAGGGCGTGGAACGCCATGCTGGATGCAAGCCTCGCATCACTTGGGTTCTCACGCAGCACCTCCAAGCATGGCGTGTACTCGCGACGGACCGTGAACACGCTGCTCATCATCAAGATCTATGTCGATGAACTGGTCATTGCCGGCACAGAGCCCGATGAGGTTAATCACTTCAAGGAAGAGATGCATCGTCTCTTCAGCAAGAGCGATCTCGGGTTGCTCCAGTACTACCTCGGACTAGAGGTGAACCAGGAGCGTGGTCGCATAAGGATCACGTAGGCGGCCTATGCCGCCAAGATGCTCGAGTGAGCAGGCATGGAGGACTGCCATGCAGTTCACGCTCCAATGAAGGCACGGCTGAAGCTCAGCAAAGAGAGCCCGAGAAGGCGGTGGACGCTACTTTCTACCGCATTGTCATCGGGAGCCTCAGGTACCTCGTAGACACCCGGCCGGACATCTCGTTCATTGTCGGGTACCTGAGCAGGTTCACGGAAGCCCCGGCAAGCGATCACCTCGCTGTCGTCAAGCACCTGCTCCGGTACATCACGGGTACACTCACGCATGGATGCGTGTACCTTCGTGGCGACGGCGAAAAGCTGGTAGGCTACAGCGACTCTGACCACGCTGGTGACATGGACTCCCGGAAAAGCACCTCAAGCGTGTTGTTCCTTCTCAGGAGTACTTCCGTCAGCTGGCAATCCATGAGGCAGAAGGTAGTGGCCGCGACTTCGTGCGAAGCGGAGTACATCGCGGCGGCAACGACATCATGGCAGGGAATCTGGCTGGCTCGCCTTCTCGGCGAGATGTTGAATCAAGACACCGCTCCTACGCTCATCTTCGTCGACAACAAGTCGATGATCTCTCTCTGTTAGAATCCAGTGCTACATGGTCGCAGCAAGCACATTGATCTCCGCTATCACTTCATACGTGACTGCGTCAAGAAGGGCATGGTGAATGTGGAGTTCATCAGGACTGGTGAGCAGAAGGCCGACATCCAGACAAAGGCTCTTGGTCGAGTTCGGTTCCAGGAACTGCACTACAAGATCGGGATCATTGATGTCCAACCCCGGCGACAGGGTTGAGGGGGAGAATGTTGCGTTCAACCCCGTCTCTCGGCAACCCCTGTGTACAGCTGTACACAGGGTGGCCCCGTGTAGGGCCCCATGTGCGCCGCACATGGGGTGGCTCGTTTCACACGTCTTGGCCAAGAAAGTCTTGACGTAAGATGTGGGTAGCAGTAGCACACTACCGGAATAACCAACAACGACGACGGAAAAAGGTATGGCGATGGATTTTTATCGGGGCCGTCGGCATACCTCCGCATACACCGACGACCATAGGAAAACCGCCGGCCAAAACTGGCTGCCGGCAAAGCTCTGGATATGCCGACGGTGGCCATTGGCCAAATTAGGCCATCGACAAATCAACAATATAAGCCGCCGGTAGCCGTAGGCAAACGTGAGCAGTCGGCAAAACACTAATATAAACCGATGTTGGCCGTCGGCATCAATAAGACCGTCGGCATATGCCCGGTCGCTGACGGAAGGCTGACGCCGTTACATCTATGCCGACGGCCCTGACAGCGGCCGACGACATATTTTTTTCTTTTTTGTTTTTTAAATAACTTGAATTTGAGGGTTTCAAATATGAGTTATCTAAACTTAAACATATACAAATTATATATCAATTTGGGGTAGAATTTTTCATAGAGAATGAATATACACTTCGTTTATGTTTTTGAAAATGTTTAAAATGTGACCTCATGTACTTTTGTAAATAGGTCCTTATACTTGCATCGATTCTGACAAACTTTATATGTTTCTGGATCAGAATCTAGAAAGGATTATGTTGGTATTCTATGTTTTGAAATTTGAACAAACTAAAATCATGTTCGTCTCAAAATTTGCAGAAAACTTATTTTATTTTTATTTTTCATTCCTTGGCCAAATGAGGCAAAGTTTATATGTATTTGCATGAGAAACTTTCAAGGATTTAAAAAAACATGTGTTTACTATGAAATATTTAATTATAACTATCATGCTTTGCTACAATAGAGAAAGTCAAATGGGTAGATTTCCGAGTCAAACTGCCCTGCAGGGTTAGGCCGCTCCGGGGTCTTCGGAGGGTAGAAATCCCACCAAAACTTACATTGAGTCCTAATATATGTCTAAAAGTATGGTGGGATGTTTAACTAGGCAATATGCAGCTCCCGAGTGTGACCCCTTCACGGACGGCACTACCGCATGCACTTAGAGGGGGAAACTACCACAGAGGGTAACCCGGAGGGAATCTTGTGATAGTTTGGGATCAAACTTTGTTTTAAAATGTTCCTATCGGCTTACCAAGCAAAATCAGGTAGAAAAGTCCATTGGTCCAACACCGTTCATCGCGAGTCAAAGCCCTAGATTTCTGAGTCATACTGGCGAGGGTTAGGCCGCTCCGGGGTCTTCGGAGGGTAGCAATCCCACTAAAACTTGTATTGAGTCCTAATACATGTCTAAAAGTGTACTGGGATGTTTAAATAGGCAATACGCAGCTCCTAAGTGTGATCCCCTTCATGGACAGCACTACCGCATGCACTTAGAGGGGGAAACTGCCACAAAGGGTCAACCCGGAGGGAATCTTGTGATAGGTTGGACTCAAACTTTGTTTTAAAAAGTTCCTATGGGCTAACTTAGCGCAACCAGGTGGAAAAGTCAATTGGTCAAAGGCCGTCCAGTGAATGTCGAAGGGGGTAGCTTTCCCAGTCATACTAGCAAGGGTTAGGCTGCTCTGGGGTCTTCGGAGGTTAGGAATCCCACAAAAACTTGCATTGAGTCCTAGTACATGTCTAAAAGTGTGGTGGGGTGTTTAAATAGGAAATACGCAGCTCCCGAGTGTGACCCCTTCACGGACGGCACTACCGCATGCACTTAGAGGGGGAAACTACCACGAAGGGTCAACCCGGAGGGAATCTTGTGATAGGTTGGACTCAAACTTTGTTTTAAAAAGTTCCTATGGGCTAACATAGCAGAACCTGGTGGGAAAGTACATTGGTGGAACACCGTCTGGTGAAAGTCAAAGGTGGTAGCTTTCCTGGTCATACTGGCGAGGGTTAGGCCGCTCCGGGGTCTTCGGAGGGTAGCAATCCCACCAAAACTTGCATTGAGTCCTAATACATATCGAAAAGTGTGGTGGGATGTTTAGATAGGAAATACGCAGCTCCTGAGTGTCACCGCCTTCACGGACGGCACTGCCGCATGCACTTAGAGGAGAAACTGCCACGGAGGATAACCCGGAGGGAATCTTGTGATAGTTTGGGCTCAAACTTTGTTTCAAAATGTTCCTATGGGATACCTAAGCACAACCAGGTAGAAAAGTCCATTGGTTTAACGCTGTTCATCGTGAGTCAAAGCCCTAGATTTCCGAGTCATACTGGCTAGGGTCAGGCTGCTCCACGGTCTTCGGAGGGTAGACATCCCACAAAAACTTGTATTGAGTCCTAATACATGTCTAAAAGTGTGGTGGGATGTTTAAATAGGCAATACGCAGCTCCCGAGTGTGACGCCCTTCACGGACGGCACTACCGCATGCACTTGGAGGGGGAAACTGCCACGGAGGGTCAACTCGGAGGGAATCTTGTGATAGGTTGCACTACTAGAAAAAAGGCTATTAGTGGCGCACCATATATTGCTATTAGTGGCGCACTATGGGTGCGCCACTACTAACACGCCACTGGTAATGGTTAGCAATGGCGCACCTCTGGTGCGCCACTGGTAACCCAAATACCAGTGGCGCACCTACTGGTGCGCCACTGGTAACACTGCTGGTGTGCCACTGCTAACACTACTTGTGCGCCACTGGTAACACTACTGGTGCGCCGCTGCTAACCCTACTGGTGCGCCACTGCTAACCGTACTGGTGCGCCACTGGTAATGTAGCAGGGCCCCTACTGGTGCGCCACTGGTAACCCTATGGGTGCGCCACTGGTAAGGTAGCAGGGTGCGCCACTAATGTGAAAGGTGGTGCGCCACTACTATTAATTCAAGGATTTTTTTTTCTGCTTTTCTAGTATTTGCACAGATTACAGAATACAATAATACAGCACAGAATATACAGTTTGCAATACAGTATAAACTACAATTAGTCAAGTATAAACATCACATAATATATACAATTCATCACATTAGTCTCCGAATTCGAAATAGCGAACAAAGTTCAAACATTAGCGAAGTTTAGGTCTCGAGACCGCGAGTAGCGAGTTTGTCGTCATATTACAAAGTCGATATCGATCATCTAAACTACCATCACATAGAAGAGAGATGCGGTCACGATGAGCATCATCGCGATGAAACTGGTCTTCATCCGGTTCCTCCTCCGCTCCCTCCTCTCTCCCGCTAGATAGCGCGCGTATCTAGATTCCGCCTCCGCCCTAGTGGGGTACCCTTTGTAACTGTTCCCGCTGAAACGGTGAACCTGTCTCCAACACTCCTCCCAGTCGTCGTAGACTCCGGGAACCTCACCCTTGTACACGACATACGACGGCATCTCTATGCACTAGACAAACAAAACGTTAGTAGCAATTCACAGATAATATATAAGCAATATATAAGCATGCAACAAAAGGATCGAAAGAGAAAAGCAACACATTAATAGCACGGTTCATGGTCCTACTAATAAATAGCATCGATTACATATAAGTTGAACGAATGTCCAAACTGAAGAGACATACAAGTTCATTAAAGTTTAATTACAACATGAGCTAATCGATATTTCAGAACTACATAGCATCAATACTTTCGACTCGACTCAGGGACCGGAGCATGGATGAAGCCGCCGTCTTTCGTGATGGTCATGAATGTGCGGTCGTTGTCAGCCTGCATTTGTAGCGTTGTTTCTATGTCACTGTTGGACGGTTGATAGTTGAGGTAGAACTGCCCCGAGGTACGAAGGACATCTTCATAGATGATTTCCGCCAACTCCGACTGGATGCGAAAGAATTCTTGTCTGATGTCCTCGTCCTGGATTGCCGACAAGCGTGCGGCCCATTCTTTGAGCTCATTTGGTAGCATACGCTGATGATGGTTCCGTACGATCGCCCGCATGTGATGGAGGGCGTAGTAGGCATCCTTCTGACTGCCAGGCGGCTGCTTGACGCAGGGGAACGTCGTTGTGTGGGTGAACACGTGCTTGCCGTACCTACAAATTGGCCTCTTGAAGGTGCCTCCAGATTTGGCGTAGACGGGGAGAACATCATCAAGAACTTTCTTAATATTTGTGTAGTCTTTCTTCGACTGACGGTCCGAGTCGAAATACGTGGCCGTGGAATATTTCGGGCTTAAGAGGATGAGTGTGCAATGTGTGTCACTGCACAAAACACGGAATGTTAGAAAAAAAAAGAACGATCGAAATCTAAGAAATCATATGTTACGGGGCGGTGAGGGGATGACTTACTCGGAAAAGTAAGGCACGAGGAAGTTATCCTTATCCTGGTTCGCCAGGATGACGCCTTCGAGGTATGAACTCGCGACTTGCCGGTCCCCAGCGCTGCCCAAGATCTTGGCACGCATGTAGAAGGGGTCGACTATCACGATGTCCGGGGTCTTGTCTCTAATGATCCGCATCTCCATACTGAGCGAAAATAGCCGAATGAAGGTGTAGTGCAGCGGATAAAGGTTAAACATAGCGAAGATGTCATCAAACCGCAGGACGATCATACGCCCCATGGTGCTATCGACAAAGCCCCTGCCCTCTGGCACCTTGGCCACGAAAACCGGGTATGCCACATCTTTCTCGGAGAGACGCCGCTTCTCCATAGTAAGAACACCGTCATGCAGATTCCGCATAGCAGGGGTTGCAGCATTGAGCAGATTAGTCGGTAGCATCGGCCTACCCGCCACATGCACCCTCCTCGAGATATCCTTGGATATTGGTGGCCCGTCCTGAGCACGGATCGTAGTCGGTGCCGGCTGGCTCGCACCCTTGCCACTTTTTCTTTTCCGTCCCTTCTCCTTCTTCTTCTGCTGTAATGGGATCGAGTTCTGCTCAGAGACCACCTTCTTGAGTGTGTTGGGGCTGATAATGTTTCGCACCTCGGCTGTTTGAGTCTCAGTGAAGGCGTCAGCTGGAGGCGTCTATTGAGAACTGAACAGACGACGCCTGTTGCAATTGGGTTTCTCCGCGGTACCAGCTAGATCGCGATCGTCTTTTGCAGGGTTGGGTTCTTGAGAAGGAGGCCCCGCCAAGAAGTCGTCATCGTACCCATGTTCGTTAAAGTACTTATCGACGTTGGAAATTGTATCGTCGTCGCCGTCCGGATCCTGTGCCATATGCATGTCCGGATCAGCTGACGGCGGTAGCGTTGCGGCGGTCTTGCCATGGCTTGGCGACGGCACGACTGGCGGTGTTGTCTGTGGGGTGGTGTCCCCCGCCCCCAAACGAATCTGGCTCTTCGGCCAAAGCAAGGACCAGTTGTAGGAGGCGCTGAGGGTCATCACATCATCATCGTCGGCCCCAGGGGGTCGATACGGAGGTAACACGTCGTCACAGCCCCGCAGCACCCGAACCAGTTGAACCCTATACACGGCGGGTGGCATCGGATTACCGTGGAACAAGCGGTTGCCCGGTTCAACGATTTTGGCCTTGGCGACATCGATCAACTCGCCGTTCACGAAGTGCAGGAGAGTGCATGGAACGTTGGCGGCGCCCTGCGAAAACATGTAGGGCGTCAGGGATGCCCAGTCAAAGGCAAGGAGATGAAGTCATCGGCCGAGGCTTCGTTACCGTGATGGCGTCGAGCTCGGCTAATGTCGAGGCACCGCCAACGGCGGGCGTGCAAGTGACGGAGGGGCCGCTTGTTGCCGAGGTGCCGGCCGGCGTATTCTTCCCACACCCGGGTGCATTAAGCTCCAATACTGGCGCCGGCCCCGGAGTCACCAACGCCGCCTCCGCCGGAGACACCAATGCCGGCGCGTTGTGCGAGTTGCTGCCCGTGAAGCTGGGAATCGGGGGCGGCCCCTGTTGGCCGCCCGCAATCCACCCCCGCAGCCCGGCAAGCAAGGTAGGCATAATGGCGGTGATCGTCGCTCCCAGTTGGTCTCGCACTTGCTCTTGGACCATCTCCGGAATCCGCGCCACTTGTGCCTTGAGTTCTTTAACCTCGCTCTCCTGGCTTTCCGAGCTGGTCTTTTTCTCCTTTCGCCCAGCCTTATAGTATTCCGACCATTTCATGGACAAGCCTTCGCCGGCCACACGACCAGCTGACGATGGCTTACTGAACTTATCCTTGTGTTTCATTACGTTCAACGCCCTATTTAAAGTGCTGTCCCAAGGGGCAGACGGGGAGCTCTGAGACCCCGCGCTACTGCTTTCAGTTTCCTGCGGAAGGAACGTGAACCATTAATTAGAATGCAACCATATGGAGCTAATTACGTGGGGGTGTATTCCTTACCAGAACACGCTCAAGATCCTTCACCTTCGGATCCGTGGTAAGCTCCTTTGTTACCGGGTCCTCCTTGTACCGGGCCCTGACATAGTTCCTGGTTTGCTTTTCATGGTATTTATCGAAGAGGGGCGGTAGGCCTTGCGCGGCACGCTCCGCGTCCTCCTTGTCCCATTTAGGTTCCGCCACTCTGTAACCGCCGGGACCGAGTTTGTGGACCCCTAAGTTCAAGTCCCGCATATCTTTCCCCCACTGACTTGATTCCGCGGATGCGGTGCTCTCGCACTTGATCTTGAACTCCAGGTAGTCAGCTTCGCTGATCGAAGGATTTTTCTCCTTGATCTTCTCATAACTATCACCTCTTAGAATCATTTTCTTCACCGCGGCTCTCCAAGTAGCCAGGGCCGTGCTCATCTTCGTGAGGGCGGCACTGTTCACTTTATTCCCTGAGAGGCGTGTGTTTGCGAAGTCACCGGGGAACTTGTATCGTTCGTGCAGCTTCGTGAAGAGGAGGTTGCGCAAATTCCCTCGGTCACGATGCCTTAGGTTCTCGGTGTTGATCGAGACGGTGCTCCGGAGAATGCACCCGAGTTGTGCCGCGTACCCACCGACTAATTTTTTGGGCGCCGTTGGATGCCCAGTGGAGGACACTTCAGTAAATTCCTCCTTGACGGTGCCGAGCACGTTCGGGCGCCGGTCCTTCCGTTGCCTCTTCGGTTGGCTGCCATCTGTGCGTTCGCTGCCATCATCAGTGGTGGCATCCCCGGTGGCACCATCAGTGGTGTCATCCCCGACGCCACTAGGGGTTGTGTAGTCGGGATCGGTGTCTTCCGCGGCGTCCTCATAGCGGTGAGGTTCTTCCTCCATCTCCTGGGACAGCTCCCAGAATTGCTTGCCTGAACCGCCGGCCTCATCGTTGTTGGCCATGTTCGCACTAAAATAGGAAAAAATGGATAACTTAGCTAAACAAACATGGGTCATTTTAGTGGTAATGGGTGGATAACTTAGCCCAATGGATAACTCTTAATAGTTAATAGCATGCCTAGGACCAGTCGGAATAAGATAAGGACTGATGTGATATTAGCAAGCATTTTTTTTGCGAGGATATTAGCAAGCATTGTATAGATATTTATTATCCTAAGGGAAGGGATTTGGAATAAAGGAGAAGTTGGTTGATTTTGTTCCAAGGAGAAGTTGTTTGTTGTCTATATGTTTATTTGAAGCAAGTGAATTGATGCAAGTCTGCATTTTCCGGATTTCTTCTTGTTTAAGTAGTTGAGTAGTATTTGTCGTTGATGATGTTGCCATGGGCCGGCCTTTATGAATTGGCAGCGCGCGGTCGCGGCTTAATTTTCCGCTTCAGTTCAATTTTTGTTTCGGTTGAGAATCGGGCACCTTCTAGGTCAAGAAAATTGGGCATGACCTTTGCTAATTTTCTTGACCTAGGAGTGCCCCATTCTCAACCGAAACGGAAATTAATCAACATTTCAGGAGAAAGGGGTCATTTCAGAAGATCACAAGTAGCAGCAGCATCACAAGTTGACAAAATCACAAGTAGCAGCAGCATCACAAGTAGTACATCAGCAGCATCATCACAAGTAGTACAGCAGCATCATCACAAGTAGCAGCAAAATCACAAGTAGCAGCAGCATCACAAGTAGTACAACAGCAGCAAAATCACAAGTAGCAGCAGCATCACAAGTAGTACAGCAGAGAAAGGAGAGGAAGTACCCTAGCAATTTATGAAAGTGTCCAGTACACTAAACTCCAACTCCAGTACCAGAGGAAATGGGCAGTAGATGGGCAGCCTACAACAGATGCAGCTCCAGCTCCTTGACGTGCAGATGCAGCTCTAGCTCCCTGGAACCAACAAACAAAATACAATTATCGAATGCCAAAAGAGAAAAGGGATGAAGCTTTTGAAATAATCCTAGGTTACTTAATAATGCCATAAGTAGCAGCTAGACCATTTTTGCTGGATATGGCCTCGACAGGTTCGTCATACTGTGCTGTGCTGTGAAAACTGATTTAAAATAGTAAACATTCATAAGTATTTATATAGGATTGTTAAACCAAAAAAGACCCACCCAAACATTAATATCCAGTCTCCCTCCAACAACTAATTCAGTACATGTTAGGAAAAGATGCCTACATCATTATCTATTAGCAAAGAGCACGATAGTACATGGAAGAAAACATCTCTTTTAATCAAATGTCTATTAAATAAGAGAAGTTTCAAGCCCTACAAAAAAATCTCTAGGTCTGCAGCTTGCGCAAACTGCAGTCTCCGCATGCTTTTGACCTTCAAATTCAGCTAGCAATCAAAGTTTAATTCAGAAAATTATTAATAAAGTAGGAGATTTCTGCAGGCAGGATGGATCTACTACTATACAAACAGAGTAAGGTCGATGCTCAGAAACCCTCCCAAACACTACTTTCAGTCTCCCCTCCAACAACTAATTCATTAAAATGTTAGGAAAAAATGCCTACATACAGGGGACAGATCACGAAACCTAGGCCGAGACGTCCCGAGCGGCGAGCCGGCGTAGACCTCCTTGGAGAGCGACCCCGCCTCGATCACCACGGCGATCTCCTTCAGATCTGGAGCACCAGCAAATCAGAACACTGCGTCGGAGGGAGAGAGAGGGGGAGGGGGGAGGGAGAGAGAGAGAGAGAGGGAGGTGACGGCGCACGGAAGGTATTGGGGCTGGGGACGCGGCGTACCGGCGGGGAGAGAGAGGGGGAGGGGGGAGGGAGCTCACCTGCGTCGCCGCCGACCTCCTCCTCTGCGTCGAGTGGGGAAAAGGGGTGAGGGGCTGGGGGCGGCGGCACTGGAGGGTGGGTGGGGGGCTGGGGGCGCGGGGAGCGGCGGCGGCACTGGAGGGTGGGGGCGCGGGGAGCGGCGGCGGCGGCGGCACTGGAGGGTGGGGGCGGCGCGGGCAAACTGCTGGCAAACTGCGGCGCGGGCAAATTGCAATTTTGGCTATGTATCCTCGCATAGCAATGGCGCACCTCTTAGGGGTGCGCCATAAGTATCCTCATAGCAATGGCGCACCTCTTAGGGGTGCGCCAATACTAAGGCCAGTTTCTGTGTGTGTTTTTCTCTGTTGTTTCCCCCTTCTGTTCATGTACTCGTGCAGTGGCGTAGTGGTAGCAGTGCGGGCGCGCAACCAGGGGGTCGTGGGTTCGAGCCCCGTTTCCCCCAACCTTTTTTTTCATGCTGTTGTTTTAATTTTTGCAACAGTAGTACAAATATACATAGTACATGAATATACATAGTATAAATTACTTTTTTTTTGAATTTTTTTGAGAAAGTTCATAAATATACATAGTACAAATATTCACTAGATGTGCCCACCTTTGTAGCAATGTCATGCAATAAAACAAAGATGACCAGATTGGTCAATAGCCTATAACTCACTAGAACTCGTCCACAGAAATGAACAAGGGGGTCGTGGGTTCGAGCCCCGTTTCCCCCAACCTTTTTTTTCTTGCTGTTGTTTTAATTTTTGGGCAAAATAGCCTACAATTCTGGAGCAGTATAGTGCACTAGCATAACATCAATTCTAGCATAACATCAATTCTACTACTAACATTTTTTTCACAATCTTCTTGCCCTTCTTTCTCGCGGTTGAATAATTTAGCCCCGGAACCCCTTGATTTCTTCTCTTGAACGGACGTCCTTTAGGTAAGGTGGTCCGGCTTCTTCTTGTGGTGTGTGGTACTTCATCGTCGTCGTCATCTTCCATCTTCGGGTCGCCGTACTTGTCGAAGTCTTGCTCATTGGCGACTCCATCCATTCCGATGATGTTCCTTTTGCCTCTCCTCACGACAACACGACTGGGCTTTGACGGGTCGGTAATGAAGAAGCATTGGTCCACTTGGCACGCCAGTACCCATGGCTCATTTTTCGCGGTGACGTTTGCGCCCGCGGTCTTGGATTTGGCTTCGGGTATAACCATGGTGGTGAAATACCGGTCTTCTTTTAGGACGCTCTTGGCCCATCTGACACGGAACATCGGGACCTTCTCTCCAGCGTAGCTCAGCTCCCAGATCTCCTCGATCCTTCCGTAGTATCTGTCCTTGTCGTTACCGGTGTAGGATTCCATCGTTACCCCGGAGTTCTGATAATCGCTCTTCATGTCCTTTTCCTCGGTGTAGAATGTGTAGCCGTTGATATCGTACGCCTCATAGGTCATCAGGTTGTGCTCGGCGCCCTGTGACAAGGCGAATATGAGTTTTTCTTCCGCGGAAGAATCCTCATGTAAAGGGTACGACAGAAGCTTGTCCTTGAACCAACGCGTGAAACATGAGTTGTGCTCTTTGAGTACATCTCCGTCCGTCCACTGTTGACCTCGGTCATTGTATGTCTTCTCAATAGAGGTTTTGTGCTCTACCACCCAAGGATCGACCACGTCAATGTGTTGCAGCGCGACTAGGTTTGCTCTTTCAAAGTCGGCGAGTCGACCCTTGAAGTCTACATGCATTTCGCGGCGACCCTCGCGGTGACCACATCCAGCGAGCCTGCCGAGGTGCCTGTTGACGGGCAGACCAACGGGGTTCTCGATGCCTAGATAATTCGTGCAGAAGGAGATGCACTCTTCGGTCAGAAAGCCCTTGGCTATGCCTCCATCTGGACGTGCCCTGTTGCGAACGTATCCTTTGATGACACCATTCATCCTTTCGAACGGCATCATGCTGTGCAGGAACGTCGGCCCGAGTTGGATGATATCCTCCACGATATGGACCAGCAGATGCACCATAACGTCGAAGAATGCGGGCGGGAAGTACATCTCAAGCTCGCATAGTATCACCACGATCTCTTCCTGTAGCCTTCTGAGTTGCCTCATGCCAACCGACTTCCGAGAGATGACGTCGAAAAAGTTGCATAGGCCAAATAGCGTTTCACGGACGTGCGCGTCCATGATCCCACGGATTGCAACTGGAAGTATCTGCGTCATCAGCACGTGACAGTCGTGAGACTTCATCCCGCTGAACTTCTGCTTCGCTGAGTCTAGGTATCTGCTTATCTTCCCCGCGTAACCGTAAGGAAGTTTTACTCCTACGAGGCAGGCGAAAAACTGCTCGATCTCCTTCTGACTTAGAGTGAAGCACGCGGGAGGGCAGTCATATTCGATCTTCTTGGCCTTTTTGCCTTTGCGACGACTTTCCGTGTCCTTCGCCTCATCATCATCATCATCATCATCATCATCATTAGGGCGTTTTGTGTGAAGCTCCTCCCTGATGCCCATTGATTGCAAGTCTGCCCTTGCTTTCGGCCCATCTTTGGTCCTCTCTGGCATGTTGAGCAGGGTACCAAGCAGACTCTCGCACACGTTCTTCGTGATATGCATGACATCAAGGCTGTGAGGCACACGGAGGATCTTCCAGTACGGCAAGTCCCAGAAAACGGACCTCGTTTTCCATACCTTCAGCAGCGGCTCTGGCGCCTTTCGCTTCTTTCCCGGCGGTGGGCACTCTTTCCAATTTTCCAACAGCTCATCTATTTCCTCGCCGCTCCTCGTACGTGGGGGTCTTCGGGGTTCGGTTTCACCATCGAACAGATCCTTGCGTTTTCTCCATGCGTCATCGTCGCGAAGCCACCTTCGATGTCCCATGAACACGGTTTTCGAAGACCCGGGTTCTCTATCTAGCTGGCGATACGTTGTGTCATCCATGCACCTGACGCATGCACAAAATCCGTGGACCACCTGCCCCGCGACATATCCGTAACCGAGATAGTCGTGCACCGTCGTGAGCAGTGCGGCTCTCATAGGGAAATATTCTTTCGCTGCGGCGTCCCACGTATTGGCTGGCGTTTTCCACAGCGTGTCTAGCTCCTCTTTCAGCAGCCCCAGATACAGATTGATGTCGTTCCCTGGTTGTTTCGGCCCTTCAATTAGCATACTCATGTGAATGTACTTCCTCTTCATGCACATCCAGGGGGGAAGGTTGTACATCCACACAAACACAGGCCAGGTGCTATGTGTGCTTCTCTGGCTGCCAAACGGATTGACTCCATCGGTGCTCGTGCCCAGCATGATGTTCCTTGGATCGTCCCCAAATTCTGGGTGTTCGAAGTTCAACGCTTGCCACTGGCTCGCATCCTTAGGGTGACTCAGCATCTTGTCTTTTTTATTTATCTCTGGATCATTTCCGTCATCTTCTCGCTTCTTCTTCTCCCTATCCGCGTGCCAACGCAGGAGCTCTGCTAGCTTAGGGTCCGCGAAATACCTCTGCAGACGAGGAGTGATCGGAAAGTACCACACCACTTTTCGAGGAGCTTTCTTCCTCTTCTTGTATCGAGTGACGCCGCACACCGGACATATGGTAGACTTCGCGTGCTCGTCCCGATAAATGATGCAATCGTTCATGCACACATGGTATTTCACGTGCGGTAAATCCAGAGGACACACGATTTTCTTCGCCTCCTCGAAACTGGTCGGGCACTTGTTCCCCTTGGGAAGACGTTCGTGCCAGAATGACATGTTCTCGTCGAAGCATGCGTCGGTCATTTTGTGTTTTACCTTCATCTCCAGAGCCATGAGCGTTACTTTCAGGCGGGTATCCTCGGGCCTGCATCCTTCATACAATGGAGTAACCGCGTCTATCTCCAGTTGATCCAGCTTGGCTTTCTCTCGGGCGGCAGCTCTTGCGTTACCCGTCTGCTTGAGAAGCAGCTCTTGAATATGAGGGTCCTGCACCCAGCCCATCGATGGTCCATCGTCGTCTGCTCCGGCATCTTCATCTTCATGATCATGCCCTTCGTCTTGATCTTCCTCATCATCATGTCCGGCATCTTCTACATGATGACTGTGCCCTGCATCTACTTCGTGATCATGTCCTGAAGATTCTTCGTCTTCTCGCCCGCCCTCGCCGCTGTTGTCTTGCTGCCCTTCCTTATTTCTTGCCCGGCCCCCATGGACGACTTCATAATCATCTTCATCACCTTGCCACCGATAGCCATCCATGAAACCACGCACGAGCAGGTGGTCCCGCACCTGTCTGGAATCCGGGTCCATAAGGCCCGTCAGCTTGCATCTTCGACACGGACATCTTATCTCCGTCTCGTTCTTTTGAAGCATCTCGGCCTTCGCGGATCTCAAAAACCTATTCACGATGCCTTCGGTCATCGTGCGGACCATGGTCGCCTGCGGGGTAGAGCAAAACGATATTTTAGAACCAAAAAAAATTTGGCATGACTTTGCCTAAAAATAGGACCTATGCGTAGTGCCCGATTTTCGCCGAAACGGAAATCAATCAACATTTCGACAAAATATTGGTAACTCGCATTTCAAATCCCTGCAAACAAAAACACATGCAACACCTTGATCACATAAAACATGTGCAAGCTTCGCACACAACACACGTGCAAGCTTCGCATAACATATAACATGTGTGCAAGCTTCGCATGCATACAATTAACGTACACGTACACGTGCAAGCTTCGCATAAAATCAACACACGTGCAAGCTTCACATACAACACACGTGCTAGCTTCACATAAAGTTACCGATACGATCGCGAGACCGAGAGAGAGTGTTGGAGGTAGAAAAGAAAGTAGATCTAGGATTAAGAGAGCTTCCCCTTGCTTACCTATCAATAAAAGTAAGTTTAACAACTCAAATTGGGTGAATCAAGGGTGGAAATGAGGTGAGGAGGAGGAGCAACACGACCAGATTTGGTGGGAGGTGGTGAGTGATGGGGGGGGGAGTGAGTGTGTGTGGTGGCTGCCCATATAGTGCTCCCAGATTACCAGTGGCGCACCAATAGTAAATGCGCCACTAATAGCCAGGCTTACCAGTGGCGCACCGGGAGTGGAGTGCGCCACTGCTATTTTTTTTGGCTGGGGCCACCCCTCCTAGGGTTACCAGTGGCGCACCACTTCACGGTGCGCCACTGGTAAGCCTGGCTTACCAGTGGCGCACCATATACTGGTGCGCCACTGCTATATAGCAGTGGCGCACCAGAGTCACAGTGCGCCACTAGTAGGGATATTGGGGATAGCCATTTTTCTAGTAGTGTTGGACTCAAACTTTGTTTAAAAAAGTTCCTATGGGCTAACTTAGCACAAACAGGTGGAAAAGTCCATTGGTCAAAGGCCGTCCAGTGAAAGTCAAAGAGGGTAGCTTTCCCGGTCACACTGGACTAGGTTCGGCCGCTCCGGGGTCTTCGTAGGGTAGCAATCCCAACAAAACTTGCATTGAGTCCTAATACATGTCTAAAAGTGTGGTGGGATTTTTAAATAGGTAGTACACAGCTCCCGAGTGTGACCCCCTTTACGGACGGCACTACCACATGTACTTAGAGGGGGAAACTTGCACAGAGGGTCAACCCTGTGGGAATCTTGTGATTGGTTGGACTCAAACTTTGTTTTAAAAAGTTCCTATGGTCTAACATAGCACAACCCGGTGGAAAAGTCTATTTGTCAAAGGCCGTCCGGTGAAAGTCAAAGGGGGTAGCTTTCCTAGTCATACTGGCCAGGGTTAGGCCGCTCCGGGGTCTTCAGATGGTAGCAATGCCACCAAAACTTGCATTGTGTCCTGATACATGTCTAAAAGTGTAGTGGGAGGTTCAAACACCTAGTACCCATCTCCCCAGTGTGACGCCCTTCACAGACGACACTACTTCATGCACTTAATTAGAGGGGGAAACTTCCACGGAGGTTCAACCCGGAGGGAATCTTGTGATAGGTTGGACTCAAACTTTGTTTTAAAAAGTTCCTATGGGCTAACGTAGCACAACCAGGTGGAAAAGTCCATTGGTCAAAGGCCGTCTGGTGAAAGTCAAAGGGGGTAGCTTTCCCGATCCTACTGGCTAGGGTTAGGCCGCTCCGGGGTCTTCGGAGGATAGCAATGCCACCAAAACTTGCATTGGGTCCTCATACATGTCTAAAAGTGTGGTGGGAGTTTCAAACACCTAGTACACAGCTCCGGAGTGTGATCCCCTTCACGGACGCCACAACCGTCTGCACTTAGAGGGGGGAACTGCCATGGATGGTAGCCCGGAGGGAAGTGGATGTGTGGATGTTTAAAAAAAGTGGAAGTGGATGTTTTAAAAAACAAAATGGAAAAATAAGAAAAAAATGGAAGTGATTGTCCAAAAAAAGATAGAATTTCAAAAGCAGTGGAAGAATTTTCTTTAAAAAAAATGGGAACATATATATGCCGGCGGTTTTGCCGTCGGCATAGATTGCCATGTCTATGCCGACGGCAAAACCGTCGGCATAGATTGACACGTGGCAGAAAAATCTATGCCGATGGCAAAACTTTCGGCATAGATATGCCTTATCCTATCCGCAAGTCCTCTCCTCCACTCAGTCCCGCTATCCACTTCCACTTCGCCCGCGACCGCACCGCCGCCGACGTCGCCTCGCCGCCACGCACCGCTTCGTCGCCCGCCCCACCCCTCACCGCCCCATGCTACCTCGCCGCCCCACCCCTCGCCACCTCGCCGCCCCCACCCCACGCCCCGACGCCACCTGTCCCCGAACCGGCCCGCCCCTGCGCGGCCCTGCGCCGGCTTCGACCTCGTGCCAGCCTCGATGATGTCGGCCCTACACTGGCCCTCCCCCCTGCGCTGCCCCCGACGATGGGCCGGCCCTCCCCCCTGCCTCCCCCGTGCCGTCCCTCCCCATCCACGGCTCGCCGGCCCGCCCCTCTCCGTCTCGCCGGCTCTCCCCTGCCGGCCCTTCCCACCATCCACCGTGAGCACCCCCCTCCTCTCTGTTCTCTGTAGTTAGGTTTTGTTTTTGTTTTTTTTTGTTCATAGATATGGAGATGTGATGGTTAGATGGATGGATGCATCATGGATAGATGAATTTGGATGGATGCATCATGGATAGATGCATTTGGTTTCATTTTGGATAGATGCATTTGGTTAGATGGATGGATGCATCATGGATATACTATAGCTATGTTAGTTATAGATGATTTTGGATAGATGGATGGATGCATCATTTTGGATAGATGCATTTGGTTTCATTTTGAAAAATGCAAAAAATATCATAGATGATTTGGTTGATGGAATAATGGATCGATGGATAGAGCCAATATATGTCTTTATATGTTTTGTGTAGTTTCTTTTGTTGATAGCTAGATAGAAAGATAGATAGATAGGTGGATGGATGAAATGGAATAGAAAAAAATGTTACTTTTGTTGCTATGTTAGTTCCTCACCTGGCATTATTTTCATGTCACATTTTGTCATCAAAGATTCCTATATGAGATGTGATGGTCTAAATTTTTCACTCGGTGGATTTTACAGGGCTTTCTGGTGTTACATCTCCCTGCAGTGATCGTCGTCGGAGCTGTTGGTCCCTGATCGTCCCTCTGATGTTCTACTACTTCCTCTACATCCGAGGGTGAGCTACAAATCCATCTCCTCGTCCTCTTTTTTCATGTCAGTAGATTCCATTTTCACGTCAAGTCGCGTAACTTCGGCGTCTCCCGTCCGGAAGGGTTACATTGATAAATATGCATTCAATTGCATATTTATAACCATATCTCTTTAGGATTGTCCAGCGTTTTCCACGGACAGCCCGAGGATATGTAGATTGGGTATGTTTTCCATGTTCTACCCCGTTTCGAGACAGGATTTCAACAACGCCTCCCCGTTGTTCTCCGGATGCACATTCTCTCAGCTTTTTGCCGAGATGTGTATGAAGGAGAACAGCGGGGAGGTGTTGCCGAAATTTTGTCTCGGAACGGGGTAGAGCATGGAGAACGTACTCAATCTACACATCATTGGGTGGGATGCAGTACATCATGGCGAACCTAGTGAAATGCCCACACATGCAAGAGGCCATCCAGTTCATCCTGGTGGCGCCGGCGAAGCGTTCGCCTACCTGGGCTAGCTGGTGGCCAGTGTGCGTGGTGTTCAAACGACAGCCATGGCCATGGTTGAGAACCCCAGATCGGCGGCGGTTCAAGCACGACAGCGATGGCGAGTGGCAGCAAGAGGCTATGGCGCACGGGGAGGAGAGGAAGGTAGAAGAGGGGAAGCTCGGGGACACGGTGGTTCACCCGGGGGCTGCCCCGACCGAGCGGCTCGGTTAAATACCAGACCGGACCGACATTTTTTCAGGCCGAATATTGCAGCCCAGACCGACCAGTTTTCCTACCGATCCAGGACCGAGCCGGACCGGCCCGAGCGGGCCATGAGCCGGACCGGCGGAGCGGACCGTGTTGTCCACCCTTACTGCCCCCCACTCCATACCGTTGGATCTCCATCGTGCGATGCGCTCATGGTTCTGCTATAATAAGTAAGCTAAAGCAATGTGGTTATAGTAATTACCTGGCAGCGATGTACGAATGTCATGCATAGGGTACGACAATGGATAGCGTATAGAGGATGGACACAGGACTGCTAGGGTGAGGCAATGGATACTATGTACGTGACCTAAATGATTGCACTGCTGGCAGACATAGGGTACAGATAGCACATAGCTAGTCGTTTGGCTGAGCTAGGTGTTTCTGCTGGCAGGAGATATGCTTGTGCACGGATTGTACTGCTGGCAGGAGATACTACTGGTGTTATGAAGTGTGTGTTGAATAAATAATCCCTGAGCACGCACGCACATCTAAGCACTCAACTGACCATGCACCCACTGATCACACCATGGATGCATACACACGCATCCTGCATCCCAGCTGGAGGCACACGACTCCAGCGCGAAAACGGACAGATTTGACCTTTTTAAAATCTTCAGCGCAAAATAAACCGGATCTAAAAAAATATATCATAAAATGACCCGTTTGGACGACGCCCTGGGATAAGGCGCCATGATAGATATCACGACACCCTGGGATGGGGCACCATTCTAGATAGCACGATGCCTTACATTGAGAGGCTTAAAATGCCGTCTGACCCGTACATTGTCAAACCAGTAGTGCACATTCCCAGGTCCGCTGGAGAGTTCCGTGGGTGTGTCATCAATGCGATTCAAATTAAAAAATGGGTTAATGCTACGTACCGCAACGCTATAGCCTGCCCCTGCTAGTGCTAGTGTTAGCCATGCAGGTGCTTTGCAGAGTTCTACATATCCTTAACCACAAGCAACTACTGACCGTCGGATGAAAGGTGGAACAAACAGTGGATCAGGGTGTGGGCTAGGATCCCCTGTGGCACCGGATGATTACGCTATTAAGAAACTTGGATCTATATATTGGTAAAGTGATAATTGATCGCCGGCCAGAATGTTATATACATCTCGTCAATCAAAATGTTAATCAAAGGGAAGTTTAACAAACACGGGTGGTGCTTTCTTATCTCTTCTTGAAGTGCTCAGATACTTTTCTAGTACAATTATTGAGACATACCTTGCTTTCATACGCACAATATTATCTCTCTGGTCGCTTTCTTTCGTTGTTGTGATTGAAGACATTTAAACCAAAAAAGACAAGTAAAATGGTTAGCTAGGCAACTTAGTGGTTGGTTCATTTGTTTAGTATCACAGCTAACAGACATCTATTATTTTTACTAGCAGAATATATGTGCGTTGCCACATAGCAACAATTGGACGTACCACATTCATCTAAAGGTCGTTTTACTCTAGAAACTTGTGTCTTGTGTGCTTTTTGACAATGTCATCCTCTCCATGTCCTCCGTCCCTACCGCACAAGCAGACATGTTGATGTCGTTTCCTCCCTTTCTCTCTCTTCACATGTCCCTTAGCTCCCTTAGCTCTGCGTCTGGCTTTGCATCGACACCACATTTGCCTTAGTCTACTCCACGTCCCTACCACTGCATGTTGTCGCATTCTATAGCTCGAACAAAGCTCTCATCTTGGTATGGATAATGAAATAAAAACATGCGGCAATGGTAATATATAAAGTAATATTTAGATTGGTAATATAGCTTTGTGATCGGTGAGTATGTCTATCAGAGTTCTCATTCGTTGTAAAAAAATACTGCTGTTGTTTGTAAATACATGACTTCCAAGAATGCTTGCCATGAAAGTTTGACCACTGATATATGAAGAAATATTTAGACTGGCAAGTTGAAAATAGTATCATTAGATTGCCACGAAAAATATTGTCATAATTTCTTTTAATTTTATACTAACATACACGTGGAAAAGTAATGGTCAAAGGGATACCGTATCGATGTGTAAAATGTCATCTATATACGAACAGAGGGAGCTCCAGAAGCTTAGACCTGGCCATTCACTAAGATACCATTCAGTGTACAAGCTTGAGATTCAGATTTCAGATGAGAATCCATGCATTTGTCTTCAGTTCTGAAGCATGTTCGCCAGATAATTTCCCAAACGACTTGTAGAGAAACACAGAAAAAGCAACATGCATGGCAGATGGACAACTAAGCTGCTGACCATATATCTATCCTTTATCATTATGCAAGGTTCAGGCTACAGATTCCCCCGCAAAAAAAAAAAAAAAAAAAAAAAAAAACTTCAAGCTACAGACAGATACACCTCCACGTATAACCGAACCAAAATTGCACCGCATAGTACTGAATATATATAGTAAAAAGGCAGGCTCTTCTCATTTCACTCACGGAAGAAAGTGTGTACGAGTAGCTGTTCATTTAAAAAAAAATCATGCGTAGCTGTTCCTGATTGATTATCAATTTACTGGATTTTAGTTTCACAACAACACAACTAAAAGAACGCAGACCTCAGTTTCTAGATGGTTTGGAGACACTCCAGAAGGGACTGAGCCAAACATCGTGTGCAGTTAATTAACCAATAACGGACTTGCGGTTCTTTCATGACAATTTAGCATCTGCATAATCAACCAAAGGAAGACACCGGTAAATACCATGCCATTGATGTGAGCAAAGTAAAATAGCTGCTAAAAATACAAAGCTTTAAATTAGCTTTTACTCGTTCATGTTCGTCTCCTTGTTACAACATGGGCAAGAGAAAGCTCCAAACAATTGATCTTTTAGTATGCAGCAAGAGGTTCGACTGCCCTGAAACTTAACGTGTGGAAGGGAAGGAATCATGTCGAAAACGGTGTATGATGGCTAGACTACTCGCCGCTGGACGGAGTCCGGAGGGAATAACAAAAACCCTGGATTGGTATCCCCGTCTATAATGGTTTTTGTTGGGACACGTTCAACGAATATTGTCATGTTAATGTGATTCAATGATAGGATGCTGTTTAGCAGTCATATATATGGACTTGGAATTAGTACATAATACAAGGTAGATAATTAATACATTTGCATGTATATTCAGGGATTAACAATATATATATGCATGGATAACTGTAACACACCTTATCAATTATACTCTCTATAATTTCAACAGCAAGCTGCACCCCTCACACTCCGAAGTGTGTGGCACTAACTATCTGCTTATTGCTTAACCTTAAAAGTCCTTTGATATTGTTGTATCAGCCATTGAGCCTGTTTAACCTGAAAAAGTACTCCAATATTGTTGTATGAGCCATGCAGCCTATTGCACCTATTAATTGCTGAAAATGAGTATTGCAATATGAGATTCATAGGAAAGGTACAAACACACTGCGGTATTTGAATAAGGAAAAAAATAGACAGGAGAAAGGAGATATATTGCCTCACTTCTCAACTACCATGAATTTTATGCTTGTTATTTCGTTAGGACCAGTGAAGAATTAGACAGCGTGACAACAAGCAGGAGCAAGTAAAAACACGATAATGGGTGGAAAAAAAGCCCGCACTAGAAAAGTGGCAGTGAAAACGCTCTCAGGCAGCATTAATTTTATTGTCTAGGCCACAATATCAATAGTACCTGATGACTGTCTTACACTAGTGGAAAACGGGGCTTTAGTCCCGGTTGGCAACGGCCTTTAGTCCCGGGTCACCAACCGGGACTATGAAACTAAGAATAAAGGCCCTCACACTTTAGTCCCAGTTGGCCACAACCCGGGACTAAAGTCCCTCCACGTGGCCTCGAGCTCGCGGCGGGGGCTGGAGGACCTTTAGTCCCGGTTGATGACACCAACTGGGACTAAGTATTTTGTATTTTTTTTTATGTTGGGGCTTAAGGTTTTAGGGTTTAGGGTTTATGGTTTATTTTTCCTTTTTATTTTGTGTTTTCCATTCAATTCTTTTTCATTTCAAATATATTTTACGCTACTACATACTGTACACGTTGATGCATATATAATATAATTTCTCATACGACCATACATATATATATATACAATTTGGTATATATAATTTCTCCTACAATTTGGAGATCATTACATGCAGGCATTAGCGGCAATGGTATTCTCCGCTTTTAGATATGACCTCCGTAAGCAAAAATCCCGTAATTTTCTCTTGAATTGCTCGTAGGCGGTTCTCTGGTAGGAGCTTCTCCCACATGTCTTCCATCTTTAAAGAAGGAGATCAATATGAATATATTAGTTGTGTGTATATATATTAGATCATCATAAAAAAAAGTGAATAGTGTTTATGTACCTAAAGTTGTCTTACATCTCTGCGCCATTCGGTCGCCATGCGAATGTTCTCGCAAACGTAGTATGCACATAAATTAGTCCCCTGTTTCTGCCTCATGTACTTTGCGAGAATAGAATTCAATCAGATAATAATCAAGCATGATAGTGGTATTGAAACTAGAATGAAAGAGATGCTCGGACCTAGCTAGTACTACTTAATTACCTTGGTCTGTCGCGAATGCAGCTTCGGTTTTCATTCACCGACAACTTCATTTATGAACGGTTTCCAAACCCTGCCCGGCAAAGAAAATGAATAAATGAGTTATTAATTACTTGATATCAGGAAATGAACGAAAGAGGCCGATATAGTGCGATAATGATTGAAATTACCTGTCGAGCATCAAAACCACGCTGGAGTATTCTCGAGTGTCTTTACCTAGTGAGTCCAGGGTTTCAACAATTCCAGCGTCAACTTTAATGATTAGCTGGATCCAGTGGTACCCGCGCACGTTTATATAAGCAGGCATGCATAACTCATCAACTACACTTAACATCAAGTAAGCAAAATAGAATTTGTAGTACAAGACAGTAACACCCACTTGAAGTTGTAAGGAAATAGTATTTCTGTTCTGGTATTTTGTGACTTTAAAAACCTTAGCAAGTTATCCTATGAGTCTTTGGGATGGTCTTGTATCATTTTTTCATTAACGATATATGGGTCGACGAACCCAATTGAAGATCCACATTACTGTTTTAGTACCAAGTATGCACCATACACTGTTCGGTTGCCTGCTCCTATTTTATTTGATTATTAAACTAGGCATAGGTAGAATGTCACCGACGATGATGTACTAATGAATTGCAAGAACGAAAGGCGGCATCAATGGGCAGCAGAGGCATAAACTACAGTTGATGTGGTAGCAAAAGCAACATTGGCAGCACAACAGGCACAGATGGTTTGGTACCACGAGGCACCATGGTCATAGCCAAGCGTAGGCTAAAATGCTAAGCTTGGGGGAGTACGTTTTCTAAGCTCATGGCCATTATCTTTGTACCATATGTATATCAGGTTCTTCATTTCTCTTTTTACTTTTCTTTGCTATAAGTTCAAAATACAAAAAGATTTTTCCATTCATCTTTGATTTGCTTTTATTGCTTCTTCTGGTTTTTCATTTTCATTTCTGCTTTTTCATGTTCTTATTGATGTTCTTATTTTAAAAATCAAAAAACACAAAAAGATTTCTCTTTTATTGCTTCTTTGTTTGGTTCTTGTTGCTCTCTTTTGTTTTAAAAGAAAACACCAAAAAGATTTTTTGCTTGTTCATTCTTTGGCTCGTTTTGGTTCTTTCCCTTGACTTCAGAAAACAACAAAAACATCTCCTTGTTTGTTTTTGCATTTTCTTTGCTTGATTATTCGTTGTTCTTGCAATTTTAGAAAAACACAAAAATATTTCTTCTTTTGGACTTTCATGGTTCTTCTTTGTTTCCATTTGGACAATGAAAAGACAAAAATATTTTCCCTCGTGTCTCTCTTCTTTTTGTTTAGCTCTCTAATAAAATGTTTCATAAAAGACAAAAAAGATTTTGCTTTATTCGTTCTTATGGTTTGTATTGCTTTTATGGTTCTTAGTTGGAGTTATGGTTCTTAAATTGTGTCTTGTTTCATAAAAAAAAACCACACAAAAATATTTTCTCTTCATTTGAGTCTTACTGTGTCTTGTGTATTTCAAAAGAGAAAACAACAAAAAGATTTTGCTTGGTCCTTCTTGCTTTATCTTTGAAACTAATGGAAAAACTCAAAAATATTTCTATTGTCTTCTCTTTTGTAAAGTTTCTTTTGCCTCGAGATTTCAGCTTCGGTTCATGGTCAAGACAGCGTTCACTTTTCATCATTATTATTATTATGTCCAATTATGCGAGGGACAAAGAAATAATGATGATTCATGATGGAGTGACCATGCCGGGAAAGCGGCTATGATTATTTTTACTTCTATTATGAGCGGAGGTTTATTGATATGTTTTCTTTATAACGTCTTATTCAAGTAATCATGTGCATAGTAGAAGTTTGATGAGTCATTATGTCCCTTACTAAGTCTTTATGACTTAGAGAGTAATTCTGCAATATCTTAAATCATCAATTGGTAATCAAATTGAATCATAATAGGGTATGCTAGCTTGGTATCTCCCTTTGAAGCCCGAGTGATTGACTTGGCACATGTTACCACATGTTCTGAAAAGTTTCAAATCAGTCTTGATGGTATTATAACTTTGGAGTGCCAGTATCCTGCTCATATTACGACTTCATAACTACTTGTTCAGTGTGCATGATTATGATCATTGTGCTCTCTAGTTGGTCGCTTCCCAGTCTTGTGCTTGCCTTCACCTGTACTAAGCATGAATTCTGATTGTGCATCCAACATGCTTGAATGAAGTTTTGCCATAAAGTGTCCACTATATCTACCTATTCATATGACTGAGTAAGGTCAGTCCAAGTAAATTGTCATTGGTGCAACAACAAAAATAAATACGTTATTAAAAGTTTTCCTTTGTTTAAGTTTTTGATGATTTGGAACATATTGAGTTTTACACGATCTTGTAATGGTGGTTGTCAACGAATAAAAGATGTAAGAAAGACCTGCCAAATAACAGATAATAATTGCATTGTGGAATCTTATAAAAGACTTGCGAGATACCTTGTTACCATGCTATATTACGTTCACATTGGTTCGGTTTATGCTTCATGTTATTGCGTTATTACTTTTTATTCGATTGAGGTGTTATCCTGGAATGAGCATGGTCATTAAGCTTTCTCTATTCATTTGTTTACTTCCATAGGATAGTTATAGCTTAAACATGCTAATCAATTTCTGCACATGAGTGATGCAGAAGTGTTCATAAAAGTTTTCTTTGTTGCATCACTTTGTCAAGTGAATTGCTTGAGGACAAGCAATAGGCTAAACTTAGGGAAGCTGATACATCCAAAACGCATCTACTTGTCTGAACACTTTTGCCTAGCTTTTACCCTCTTACCTTGCATATTCGTATTGAAACTAACCGGATTGATGCTGTTTTTAGTAGAATTACTTTTTTGTTTTTTTGTTGTGTAAAAAATAAACATCGTCATAAAAATCTAGAAAAATTTAGGAAGCAGTTTTGGACCAATAGCAGATAAACTATCGGAGAGGCACCTGGGGGTATGCCCACAGGGCCCACGCGAGTGGGGGCCCAAGCGCGTGGCTAGGGTGCGTGGGGCCCACATCAATCCCCCAGGCTCCATCTTTGAGCTATATAACACCTTCTTCCTGAAAACCCTCGAGAAAATTTTCCCATATTTTTCCTCAGAGCATAGACCGCCGCCACTACTCTTCTTTGTCTCTGAGACACGGTGGTTCACCCGAGGGTTGCCGGTGGCCGCGACGACAAGGAAACGGCGGCGGTGGTGACTGCATTTTGTCGGTCCTGCTCGGGGGCTCGGTTAAAACGTGGACCGGACCGAATGTTTTTGGGCCGGATTTTGGTAACCGTACCGGCCTATTTCTTCATCGGGCCAGGACCGAGCGGGCCACGAGCAGGCCGAAAAGCCTGCTCGTGGCGTCCAGCCAGAGTACTAGCTACTGTTTTCATTGATATTCACCTGATTTAAGATGCCCTTGGGTATCTTTTCTCAACAACAACAACAACAACAACAACAACAATAACAATAACAACAACAATAATAATAATCATCATGAGGCAATGGGTATCACCAGAAGCTGGACCCTCGTTTGTGCTCTTTCAATCAACGTGAGAAGTATGACCTTTGTGAGGTAGATGCTCTGTTCTGTTCTGGCAGGTCTTTGATGCCTTCAATGCAAAACACATCCAGGTAATAACGAATATCATGCTTGTGTTTTTTTCACTTAATTATTTATTTTTGTTATAAAAAACGAAATTTCTGTAGCACAAGGCAATCTCTGTCATAGAATTCCTGAAAATTTAGTGCCCTCCCCATGTTGGAGCGATTTAGATTTTAAAAAGGCAATTCTAGTGTGTATCAAGAGGTCATGGAGCTGTGCAAAAAGTTTGATCAGTCTGATGGCTATTCAGCTCATTTCTTTGTGTTCTTTTTTGGCAGACTTATGCTTACGCACTTTACACGCAATTATACTATCCTCACCACATTGGACGCTATTCGTATTCGTTTTTTGAAAGCGCACGGATGTTGTTCATATTCAAACTAATAAAAGGAGCATATCAAATACAGTTCTAGAAATCAACTGTGTCGGTGGTCTCAACTTGACGATTTTAGAGAAACTCATATTGACAAAATCGTATTTCATAGGGTGTTTGAACTGTCGCCGATACAACTTTATTATTAGAAGTAGTAAATAGCATGTGATACAATAGGTGGAGCAAACTTGCTAGTTCTTATTACATAGATATTAACGATCGTGTACAAACAAAATGAACTGCGTAATCTCCTCTTATTCGAAATAAAAGCGACATGGTCCCATGAGAAGCAAGTAGATCTCAGGCGACGAACACCTCTTAGATTTTTCGTAGATACGAGTCTCGGAGGCTAGTAGCACTGCTGGCGGATGAGGCCGATGTTCCCTTGGGGTCCTTGGAGCATCCCCATCTTGGTCATGGAGCTACCGAACTGGTTCCAGAACCACCACTGGTTGTCTGCAAAGTCATTGACGTACCCTTGGGTGGTCTGGTTGAGGAGGAGCTGCACGTCGGAGGTGAGCACCCCCTTCCCCTCTTTGAGGTTGATGTAGTACTTGTTGTCGAACTTGTCCGGTGTGGTCACGTCGAGGTCCTGGAGGAAGCGGCCGGCGGTGCAGTTGTCTTGTAGCCTGCGGACGAAGTCGGAGTCTTTGTTGGCAAAGCGGTTTGAGAAGGTGGGACAACGAGCCTTCCCGATGGTGTGGGCGCCGGAGAGCACCACTAGGTCTCTTTCGTCGAGGCTGCGGCTGCTGAAGGAGGTGATGAGCTGGTCAATGTTCAAAGTCGGTGGCGGGAGCTGAAAGACGTACTCCCTTGCCGCTGGCTCGGGGCTATCGAGCCGTCCGAGCGGCACGTGGTAGGGCTGGCCCCCTGACTGCATATGCAATAGTATAACTTTAATGCACACACGCAACAACTAATCTTGTTGTTTTATATGTTTGAATTTGTTTCTCATGTCTATTAAATGAAGTCCTCTATGAAAATTGAAAGCCTTAATAAAATTAAAGAAATTTCAGGCCTCGCAAATGTACGTTGATAGCTAGGAAAGATAGAAGATGGAGTCGTACCATGACCACGGCGTCGTGAGTGGCGATGGCCATAATATCGGCGCATGAGACGGTGCGCCCGCATACGCCGTGCACCTTGGCGCGGATGTCCTCCATGAGAAACGCCACTTTATGGTTCCTGTCTAGAGATAGGTTCGGATCCAGTCGCATCTCACTAAATTGTGTCCCCAGCAGAAGGATCGACGCATCGCATCCCTGCACAAAATAAGTATGTGTGTGTTCACACAACTTGGTTATTCCTTGAATGAATATGAAGTTATGAACTAATCGATGACAAGAATGAAATAATTCATCGACGACAAGAAGGAACAACTTATATGCTCGATGGATCCCACACCTGGGGGAAGCAGTCATGGTAGAACATACGGAGGAGTGATGTGGCAATGGTGGTATCCTCCTGGAGAGCTTCCTCCACGGAGGTGCGCACAATGCCCCGCAGATTGGGGCACGACATGGCATGGTAGTCCGTGGTGAGGCCGCCGGTGATGGACACTACTACTGGACGAGTACCACGGTGGTAGTGTCCATCGGTGGTCATGGAGATGAGCTCATCCGGCGTGGACAAAGCTGCTGGGAACAGCAGCGCGGCGACGAGACACATCGTGCCCAACATTGCTGATGTGCTCCAAGCCATCGATCTTACCTTAGCTTAGCTAGCTAGCTCTGTGAATGTGGGAGTGAGTGTGTCTTCCTTAGACCCAGGAGGGTGTTATTTATAAGCTAAGCTTCAGGGTTGGAGATTGAGAGAGGGAAGGCGGATCAATAATTTTAGTCTATGTGTGTAGCGCACTCATTGTACGTGAGAAGATTAATTAGATCGTAACAAGATAGGAGTAGATTAGAAAATAGAGCCTCGTCCTTTGTCTCGTCGTTGTGTAATTCGGTAAGTTTGGATTTACCTATCACTACTAGTAATAGATTATACATGTACGAATTGTTAACAAATGAACCAATAATGGATGGAGCCAAGCTACGGCATCCATGCTCTCTCTCTCTCTCTCTCTCTCTCTCTCTCTCTCTGAAAATATCTGGCTTACATGAGAATCATAGAGCTTCAGAATTAACGAAGTTATCACGTACGCCTTGCTATCGACATGGATATATATCACCCCCTACTAGAAGAATAATATACTTAGTGAGATATATAGAACATCAAGTATGGGATTTTAACCCTGTTGAACTGGAGCATGCATGCTCCATCTTGATCGTGAGATCTAGAAAAACACACTTGCACTTAGTAAGTCTCACATTACTAACTCTACACGACCTAGGATCCCAAGTAACTAGATAAATATGGTTTATCTAAATTTCACTTTGAACTAGGCATCAATGTTACGCTCTCAACCAGATTCTATATATGGTTTAAACTCATGTGATGAACAAAATTTAAAATCTCAAATTCCCATATGAACAGAGTCACTACTGGAATCGCCGCCGATGCCGAGTTCCCACGGTTCGCCGAGTTTCTTTTATCGGGAGCTCGGCAGTGTAAGGTGTCTGTCGAGTTTCCAGGCAATTGAACTCGGTAGTGCCACGCAACCCGGCAAACATCACTGTTTGCCCAGTTTGTAGAAAAAGGGACTCGGCGACCAAAAGAAACTCGACAATGTCGCACTTTTGCCGAGTTCCATGGCCTAGAAACTGGGCAATGTCCTGAAAGATGGGCCCCACCAACAACCAGGCGACGGAGACACATCAATGCCGAGCGCCCGCGGATAAAAACTTGGCAAAGATCTGACAGGCGGGCCGACCAGAGACGTGGCAACGGCTATTTGACGGTTGGGCTTCCTATGACGAGTTCCGAAACTCAGCAAAGCCCTGACCATTCGTCTCCCCCACTCATTTAAACGTGGGCGCGGGCACAGGCTTGGCCTCTCCGTCTCCCTCATCCACCGCCGCCGCCGCGCCGCCTACTCCGGCAGCACCTGCTGCATCGACTGACGATGCTGCCGTCGCTGCAGCCGCTACGCCGACGGCCGCCACCGTGGCCACAGTACTGCCGCCATCGTCGCAATATCCGTGGCACCGACGGCAACTGCCGCCGCTGCGGACACGGTCACCACCGCGGCCGACGCCGCCACCATCGCAGCCGGCCGCCCAGCTCCTCTTCGCACCGGCACCGGCGTCCGCATCGTCAAGGAGCGCATCAGGTGAGCTTCTTCATCACCTTTTATTCCTGTTTTTTCTTCTTTTGATAAATTGCATGCATGTTTCTTTGTTAATTGTGTAGTCTAGTTATTAAAGTAGTGGGTTATCTATACTATCTATACTACTATATAGTGTATCTATCAATATTGAATCGACCTAGAGCATCAATCTTAGCCGTTGGTCTCTTAAATATAATGGCTGAGACTAGAAGGATTCGTGGTGAACAGTAGCCCACAGCTGCATCTACTACGTTCTGGAACCATCGCGTCACTCCTCCCGGAAAAGAAAGCCTATGCCTCCTCTGCCATGTTACTTTTAGTGTCAGGCTGTGAGCCGATGTGACATGGGAGGAGAAACAAAAGCTGCAGTAAACAATTTGTGGGTTCCATCACGAACAATTTTCAATTTTTTTTCTTTGAAAATTTCTGCGCCTCACCAGACAGCAATTGGGTTTGTATTTACCAAGAGACCAATTTCCAACTTTCTAATACTTCATTTATTTCTGCATGCGTACATTCACTGTATATTTTTGCTATGAATTTATTTTGCAAAGCTCTTTATGCCTTTTTTTTGCTAGAATAACTCCATAACGTTAAGGCGTGCATTGCACGTGTATACATACTAGTATATATAGTATATATTGTTAGTTGCTAGCTACTTATCTAGGTTAATATTTATTGGTATTGATAAAAAATAAAAGAACAATAAAGAGAACAAAATGATAGCATTCTAAGGACAGAACGCGTAGTAGAGTTTAGCAATACTGATAAAAAATAAGTTAGTAGCAAATGCTAGTTATAGTTTGTTAGTTGTTAGATAGTTAGCTAGATATTTGCAACTAGTAATTAGTTTAAAAAATGCAGCGCATCCATGGCCTCCTGGAAAGGGCCATGGAAAGAGGACTACTCCAGCGACAACGACACCCGCAGTCCCGCTTTAAGTGAGGATTCGGGTGCGCAGACGCCGCCCTCCTGCCCCTCCAATTCCGACGACCCCGACTTTATCCAGGTCATGGAAGGGCCAAAGGAGGAGTCGGAGACTGACTCGGAGTTGGAATATCCCGAGTCGGAGGAGGAGGAGGACGAGGACGAGGACAAGGATGACGTCGACGACGACGGTGACGACGACGACCAGCCGACGGTTAGCAGCGAGCATCCTCGCTCAGAGGATGGCGTGGAGGGAGCATCCAAGAAGAAGAAGAAGGACTAGATGATGTGTACTCTAGCTAGTCTTAATTTGAGGGTCTGACTTGTCGAACCCTAGTTTGGACATTGTTGTTTTGGTTGTATGACATAATTGTTATTTATATCAATGCATGCAATGGTTTGTATGTTTATATGTGTAGCTAGTACTTTTGACAAAAAGCTACGAGTAGACGTTGTGTGGCCCTCCGAAGAGGCGGACATGTGAAGTCGAGCGAGAAGAAACATAAACCATTTCCCCTATTGCAGTGGGTCATAGGGAAAAGAACAAAAAGCAAGAAAAAAGAAGCAGAAAGGAAACTAAAAAACAATTCAAAAACTACTATGAAACAAATAAAAGAAAACAAAGATAGGTGGTCATGTGAAATCGAGCGGGAAAAGTCCGAAACCCTTCCCCCTTTTGCAAGGGGTCATACAAAAAGGAAACAAAGAAAGTGGATACATTTCGTTGTCTTTACTTCACAAAATTATAATTATCTAAAAGGAGAAAACTGATAATGTAGTCATCCTTAATGATAATATAGAATATAGAATGATGTAATTGGCATCATTAATAGACCATTCTAGAAGCTTTTGAACCAAGAAAGATGCGGAATTAATTGTATGTCTAGAATTAGGCAAGTGCACAAATAGTGTAATTAAGTGCTTGATTCTTTAAAGTGTTAGGTCACCAAGCAACATGGAACACACTACTGACAAGATTATAAAGACAAACGATTTCTATTGAGAGTATTGCATGTCGTTACGATATAATATATGTACTACCTTCGCTTTTCCAAATTTGACACACAAACATACATAGGAGGCCCATAATTGAAGTATTATTTGATGGAATTGGACATTTAGGCAAGAAGAAGCATGTATACTAATGGTCTTACATATCTTTCATTCTCTACATACAGTTGGAGCACAATCTGATAACCTAATAACTCAAAGCATGATTCAAGTTTGGACTCAACTGAAAAGGGAAAATATGGCTACTGAATAACCTTTAGCTTCTTGAATTTCATGTGAGACCTACAGAGATAGATCTAAAAAGAGGTTTGCTTAACAAGTAAAGATGACTTAACTTTAATAACGGAAGTGCACAAATCCACCAATGATTTCTCTAAGATTTTTTCCTACCGGTTTTTGTTGGCAGTGAAGAGAAGGGACTTTTATTATGGCAATTTCAAAATAGGTATCGTACACAACAGGAACTCTGTTTCACCTTGTGGTCATTCTGGTTCTTTATGACCATCTTCCAATTATCCAACTTCTGCCCATCCAGCCTGATTGCAGAATAAGTCTCTTCAATTTCAGCTTCTCAACTTCAGCTGATGATGTTTCTCGGTGCTGCAAATTTCAATGAGGCTATCAAAGTAGGTAAAATTGTTATTTCTCAGTACTGGTGAGAAGTGAGAAAAAACGATCTGCATGCACTACACGTTCTCTCCTATGTTGAATAACATCTCCTTCTTTTCTGGTTCTAAACGCATTGCAATGGTATCAGTAACAACTTACAAAGAATAACATAATTACCCTATATGCAGCAATTTGGGTAAAGAACCAAATAAAGAACATTGTATAGGCCTGCAAAAACATTATTGAACTAATAATAGATTACTACTGCAACCACATGTGAGGATCTACATAGATTTTAGTTGTATAGAGATCACAACCCATTCTAAAAAAAGAGGCAATAATAAAAATGAATCATTCATAAAAGAGCGGCTAGTGTAATTATTATTTACAAACATATATCTAGGGATACAGAATCATGAATACTAAAAAAATTATCTCTTCTCTTCCATTTTCTGCGTGAGTACACATACATGTCAAATGCATACGCAAGCTGGGCGCGCCCAACACACTTACATATACTCTGTATAGGTAGCATACCCACACTGGAATATCTTCCTATGTGAATTGGTATATCAATGATTGGTGGTCTAAACATACTAGTATGTATACACGTGCAATGCACGCCTTAACGTTATGGAGTTATTCTAGCAAAAAAAAAGGCATAAAGAGCTTTGCAAAATAAATTCATAGCAAAAATATACAGTGAATGTACGCATGCAGAAATAAATGAAGTATTAGAAAGTTGGAAATTGGTCTCTTGGTAAATACAAACCCCATTGCTGTCTGGTGACGCGCAGAAATTTTCAAAGAAAAAAAATTGAAAATTGTTCGTGATGGAACCCACAAATTGTTTACTGCAGCTTTTGTTTCTCCTCCCATGTCACATCGGCTCACAGCCTCACACTAAATGTAACAACATGGCAGAGGAGGCATAGGCTTTCTTTTCCGGGAGGACTGACGCGATGGTTCCAGAACGTAGTAGATGCAGCTGTGGACTACTGTTCACCACGAATCGTTCTAGTCTCAGCCATTAGATTTAAGAGACTAACGGCTAAGGTTGATGCTCTAGGTTGATTCAATATTGATACACTATATAGTAGTATAGAAAATTCGGTAGAACATCAATGGGTTAGTATCTAGTATCCACTCGCAACGCACAAGTTGATCCGACAACAGATTAAGCAACTCGGGTGAGTTTTAATATTTTCTGATCTTTGCTAAATTAAGTTAAGAGCAGCGTAGCTAACTCGTAGCTTTATATAGCTATCTTTACATGCTCTAATTTTTTGCCATCTTTATTGGAAAAATAAAATCGCATATACAACTTGTGATCAACCATGCATGGTGGTTATTTGGATACTTAACCAATTACCATGTGTTGCTTGCGTGTTCAAAACACCTAATCTCGTCATGGGCAGTTTTGTGTGCGTTGCAATATCTTACAAGGTGTCTATAATCAAGAAGAATTATTAAAGTTTTAAATAGCGGGCTATAGCGTATAGAGGGCCACCACGCCACGTATGTTTTGCTCTAAATAGATTTGCTCGCTAAGAGCCCCACTAAATATCATTTAGCGATAAATTTGGGCCTCAATTTAGCGTTAGCGTCCCGCTCACTAGCCCAAAAAATCGCCCGCTCCCTTGGTCCAAACCAAACCAGCCCGCTGTTCGGTTCAACCCCAATCTCCCGGCAAGGCCGCTTCCGGCAACCCCTGTGTACAGCTGTACATTGGGTGGCCTCGTGTAGGGCCCTGACAACCTTGGGAGCCGACAAGCCCATGCAAATTGACACGGCAACAGCGCATCTGGTGGACCACGCTCCGACCATGATGCTTGCAACCATCGAGTCCGTGCAGGAGCGCACGATGACTCAGGTAACACACACCCCGACAACAAGTTTTTCGGGGTCTACTGCGTTGACGGGAGATGGCTCCCCGACAACGACATGTGTGTGCGGCTTCATCTTCCTCAACGAGGAGAGAGTCGTGACCACACCCACGCTTGCAGGCAGCAAGCAAGATGAGGGTTGGTTCCTCAACACCGGTGCCATGAACCACATGACTGGTTCGGTTGACGCGTTCGCGGAGTTGGACCGCTCAATCACCGGGAAGGTACGGTTCGTGGATGGCTCCGTGGTGGACATCCATAGCCGTGGGACCGTCGTCTTCGCCGGCAACGGGGGTGATTATAGGGCGTTCACGGACGTCTACTTCATCCTAGCACTCAAGAGCAGCGTTGTAAGCGTCGGACAGCTCGACGAGGGCTGGTTCGACATCGGCATCCACCGCGGTGTGCTCACCGTGCACGATGAGCAGAAGAGGCTGCTCATCGAGGTAACCCGCTCGCCAAATCGCCTCTACAAGTTCTTCTTTCAACCAGTGCATCATGTGTGCCTTGCCGTGGGTCATATCTCCGACGCGTGGCTTAGGCATGCCCGGCTAGGACACCAGCACATCGACGGGCTTCGAAAGATGGAGCGTGGCGATCTCGTTTGCGGGCTACCTCACATCATGCTTGCCGACGAGCTGTGCGATGCTTGTCTTGCTGGGAAGCAGTGGCGTCTGCCCTTTCCGGAGAAGGCACGTTACCAGGCACAGAAACCCCAGGAACTGGTTCACGGGGACCTCTACGGCCCAATCACCCCGGCAACGCCAGGAGAACGTTGCTACATCCTACTACTTGTCGACTACTACAGCAGGTTCATGTGGGTGTAACTCCTCGCCTCCAAGGACGAGGCAGAGCGAGCAATCATCAAGCAGCAAGCAGCAGCAGAGATCGAGTGCGGCCACAAGCTGCGGGTGCTGCCCACGGACCGTGGCGGCAAGTTCACATCGGCCACATTCTACAAGCACTCCGCCGAGAGGGGGGTGCAGCATCACCTGACGGCACCCTACTTGCCGTAGCAGAATGGCGTCGTCGAGTGGAGGAACCAGACGGTAAGACGCCCTACAAGGCGGGGTGTGGGAGGAAGCCCAGCGTGCACTTCCTCCGCACCTTTGGCTGCATCGGGCACGTCAAGACAGCGTGCCCACAGCTGAAGAAGCTCGATGACAGGAGCACCCCAATGGTGTTCATGGGCTACGAAACGGGCTCCAAGGCGCACAAGATGTATGACCCCGTCGCAAAGCGTGCACACGTCTCCCGCGACGTCATCTTCAACGAAGACGCACGATGGAGTTGGAAGGCACCGGGCAAGGCCCCGGCAAGCAGCTCCTTTGTCGTGGAATACCCAGCGTACTCCAGCACTCCGGGAAAGGAGTTCTCGAGAAGCGCCAACCTTAGAGGAGCCACTCTGGTTGGTGCGACATCTGACAAGGCGACCCCAGGAAGTGTGACGATAGACAAAGCGACCCCAGGAAGGGAGTTCCCGGGCAGTGTGATGTCAGGAACTACAAGCAAGGTGGTTCCTGGGAGGCAGTTCGCAACCCCGCCAATGGCAAGGTCAGAGTTGTTCGACACCGATGACTACGTTGGCGCCCCACACAGGTTCCGACACTTAGGGAATCTTCTCGACAAGCCTGCGGCACCACCATAGCTACCCGAGAGCGATAATGAGGATGACGACGTGCTGCATCTGATGGCCGGCGAGGAGTCAACCACGTTCGTGGAGGCCGAGCAAGAGGATTGTTGGCGTCGCGCGATGCTGGACGAGCTGGCATCGATCAACGACAACATCACTTGGACACTCACCGCACTGCCTCCAGGGCACCAAGCCATGGAGCTCAAGTGGGTGTTCAAGGTGAAGAAGGACGAGCATGGCACCACTGTCAAGCACAAGGCATGCCTCGTCGCAAAGGGGTACGTGCAGAACGAGGGGGTGGACTTCGAGAAAGTCTTCGCTCCGGTGGCAAGGCTGGAGTCCATGCGGCTCATCCTTGCCATGGCTGGTCACCACGGGTGGAAGGTACACCACATGGACGTCAAATCAGCGTTCCTCAACAGCGACTTTAACGAGGACGTGTATGTCTCCCAGCCACCAGGGCTCATTGCCGGGAACCAGGAGAAGGCCGTGTACCGGCTACACAATGCCCTGTACGGTCTCTGGCAAGCCCCAAGGGCGTGGAACGCCATGCTGGATGAAAGCCTCGCATCACTTGGGTTCTCACGCAGCACCTCCAAGCATGGCATGTACTCGCGAGGGACCATGAACACGCTGCTCATCATCAACATCTACGTCGATGAACTGGTTATAGCCGGCACAGAGCCCGACGAGGTTAATCACTTCAAGGAAGAGATGCATCGTCTCTTCAGCAAGAGCGATCTCGGGTTGCTCCAGTACTACCTCGGACTAGAGGTGAACCAGGAGCGTGGTCGCATAACGATCACATAGGCGGCCTATGCCGCCAAGATGCTCGAGTGAGCAGGCATGGAGGACTGCCATGCAGTGCACGCTCCAATGAAGGCACGACTGAAGCTCAGCAAAGAGAGCCCCAAGAAGGCGGTGGATGCTACTTTCTACCGCAACGTCATCGGGAGCCTCAGGTACCTCGTAGACACTCCGCCGGACATCTCGTTCATTGTTGGGTACCTGAGCAGGTTCACGGAAGCCCCGACAAGCGATCACCTCGCTGCCGTCAAGCACCTGCTCCGGTACATCACGGGTACACTCACGCATGGATGCGTGTACCTTCGTGGCGACGACGAAAAGCTGGTAGGCTACAGCGACTCCGACCACACTGGTGACATGGACTCCCGGAAAAGCACCTCAAGCGTGTTGTTCCTTCTCAGGAGTACTCCCGTCAGCTGGCATTCCGTGAGGCAGAAGGTAGTGGCCGCCACTTCGTGCGAAGCGGAGTACATCGCGGCGGCAACGACATCATGGCAGGGAATCTGGCTGGCTCGCCTTCTCGGTACATGCTCATCTTCGTCGACAACAAGTCGGTGATATCTCTCTGCAAGAATCCAGTGCTGCATGATCGCAGCAAGCACATTGATCTCCGCTATCACTTCATATGTGACTGCGTCGAGAAGGGCATGGTGAACGTGGAGTTCATCAGGACTGGTGAGCAGAAGGCCGACATCCAGACAAAGGCTCTTGGTCGAGTTTGGTTCCAGGTGAGGGAGACCTGGTTTAGGGGGTCCTCGGGAGGCCGGCCTATGTCTTATGGGCCGGACTGTATGGGCCACTTGCCGAATACTCGAAGAGTTGAAGACCTCATCTCCAAGAAGGAAGCTTCGGGAATCGTGGATTGTCCTCCACGTTTGGAGTAGCGAATAGGCATGTTTATCCCTTCGACGTGTAACCGACCATGTGTAAACCCTAGGGACCCCGGCGTCTATATAAGCCGGAGGGTTTTAGGATGTAGAAGAAGATAACTCATCTAGGGTTTTAGTCATACGATCTCGTGGTAGATCAACTCTGTAATCCCCATACAATCAATATAATCAAGCAGGACGTAGGGTATTACCTCCATAGGAGGGCCCGAACCTGGGTAAAACCTTGTCCCCTTTGTCTCCTGTTACCATCGATCCAAGTATCACAGTTCGGGACCCCCTACCCGAGATCCGCCGGTTTTGACACCGACACCAGGAACTGCACTACAAGATCGGGATCGTTGATGTCCAACCTCGGCGGCAGGGTTGAGGGGGAGAATGTTGGGTTCAACCCCGTCTCCCGGCAACCCCTGTGTACAGCTGTACACACGGTGGCCCCGTGTAGGGCCCGATGTGCGCCGCACATGGGGTGGCTCATTTCACACGTCTTGGCCAAGAAATTCTTGACGTAAGATGTGGGTAGGAGTAGTACACTACCGGAATAACCAACAACGACGACGGCAAAAGGTATGCCGATGGCTTTTTATTGGGGCCGTGACTACTAGGGAAAACCTTATACACAGAATCTTAGCAGTAGCGCTGGTTAGAACAGAGCGCTACTGCTACTTAGTAGTAGCACGTGTTAATTTAGCGCGCTACAGCTATTGTAGTAGCAGTAGCGCGTCTGCCCGTAAAAGCGCTGCTACTATAATTCCCACACTGTTGCCGGTAGGCTAGGAATAGTAGTCGCGAGGCTTCAAAAAGAACGCTACCGCTAAGTGCCTTGTAGTAGCGCATTTTCTGTATAGAGCGCTACTGCTAAAAAAAGAAAATAAAATGGAAAAGAAGTAGAAAAGTAAATGAAAATGAAAGAAGTAGAAAAAGGAGAAATGAAAAAAAGAAAATATAAAGATAAACAAAAGAAAAAGAAAAATAAAGGAGAAAGGCATAGCAGCAGCGCTTGTTACCACAAAGCGATGTAGTTACTATAGCAGTAGCGCGTTTTGTAAGACCGCGCTATAGCTACATTCCTTGCATAAAAAGAAAAGAAAAAGGAAAATAAATAACTACTTCCTATAGCAGTAGCGCGTTTGGTAGAAAGCGCTATAGCTAAGTTAGCTATAGCGCTTTTGCCCTACAAGCGCTACTCCTATTTTGACTTAACCCCGCGCGGGCTCAAATTTTTGCTAAGTCCTTTCCCCCAATTCCCCATCGCCGCCTCTCCCTCGCCGCCCCTGCTCCCTCGCCGCCGTCGTTCCCTCGCCGGCCCTGCCCCACCGGAGCAGCGCGCCGTCGCCGCCACCGGAGCCGTGCGCCCTCGACGCCCCTGCCTTCCTCGCCGCCACTGCTTCCCTCGTCCGCTCCTCGCCACGCGCCCTTGCCTCCGTCGCCGCCACTGCCTCCGTCGCCGCCAAGGGAGCCGCGCACCCTCGCCGCCCCTGCCTCCGTCGCCGAGCACCTCCCCGCCACCGTCTCTCCCCTCTCTGTAAGCCCCCCCACCCCTCCCCCCACCCCTCCTCTCTCTCTGCCTGTTCTTCCTGCCATGTTCTAGGGTTCATAATTTTTATTAGGACAGAAATTGAGTTCTAGGGTTCATAATTCTTAGTAGGGTTCATAGATAATGTTTTTTAGTAGTAGTAGTAGATGTTAATTAGTAGTAGTGGTGGTACTAGTTAACTAGGGCAGTAGGGTTAATAGTAGAAGTTTTTTAGTTAGGGTAATAATAGATGTTAAGTAGTAGATAATGTAGATGTTAATTAGTTCAGTAGGGTTTAGTTTTTGAGTTCTAGGGCAGTAGGGTTAGGGCTGTAGGGTTTAATTACAAATGTTAGGAAAGTAAGGTTTAATTACAAATGTTAGGAAAGTAAGGATTAACATAATTTGAGTTCTAGGGTTCATAATTTTTATTACGACAGAAATTGAGTTCTAGGGTTCATAATTCTTATTAGGACATAATTTTTATTAGGACAAAAATATGTAGAGGTTCTAGGTTTCTAGGGTTCATCCATCTATATTTGGTTTTTGAATTGAGTTTGAGAGAGCATGAGATTTGTGTAGATTTTCTTGAAGTGTCAAACACTAGGAGATGCAAATTTGAAGTGGTCATGTTATATGCAAATTCCTCAATAGTGTTTGCTCATGTTTATCTACTGTTGTAGTTGCTCATGTACATGTTCTTAAGTGGTCCTGTTATATGCAACATTGAAGTGGTTGGATTGTGCCCAAGTGGCCTTTTGTTGTTTGCAAGGAATGATTCCGAGTGGCCTATGTTTTGCCGGAATGTTGATTCATTTCCGTTCCGGCAAATTTCAGGCGCTCTATTTGTCCAGTTTGTAGCAAAGGTCATGCCGAAATTTTCCGTGAATTTCGGCATGACTTGTGCTACAAACTAGGACATATCGAGTGCCCGGGATTTGCCGCAACGGGAATGAATCAACATTCCTGCAAAACATTGGCCTTTTTTATGTCATTATTCATTTTATTAGGTCTAGAATTAATTGACTAGATTTAATCGTAGGAAACATGGCTAGCAACGATGAAGGACAGGGTTCTGGTGATTGCAACGTCTACGCGGCGGCAGACGCCTATTTGAACCTTCTCGATGAGCAACGGTTGTTGCAGGGCCCACCTGTCACATCCGAGACTGGGACCGACATCGAGACCGGCGCCGAGACTGGCGCTGAGACTGACACCGGCGCCGAGACCGGTGCTGAGACTGACACCGGCGTCGAGACCGGCACCAAGACTGGCGAAGCCAGTATAGAACCGAAACCAAAGAGGCAACGGCGCCCAAACCAGCTCATCACCACTAGATTGGTGGTCACGGAGGTGGACGACGGCAATTTTGAGCCAAAAGAGCCTGCGGAAGCGCGCGCGTGCTTTTGCAATCAAATAGGCTGCATCCTACGGGCAACCGCCACCCTCAACGATGCAAAACTATGGAAGATACCAGATATGAAGCAGTCCCTCCTAACGAAGCTGCACTAGGTGTTCTTGTTCCCGGGCCAGGATGAAATCAAATATAAAAATCCAGATAAAGACCCGGCAATGAAGAAGATAAACAGACGCGCCATGGGCAAGTTTAGCAGCGCGTTGTCTGCCTCGAAAGTAAGGGTGAAAGCAAGGATCATCGACAAAAAGGAACCCTACTCCGAGATTGTAAAGGATAATCCGACAATTACGGAAGAGCAGTTTGAAATATTCAAGGCGGCTTGCGTTGCCGAAGCTGCCAAAGAAAAGTCGGAGTACATGAAGGGGTTTCAAGAGAGGAACATGGGGTGCCACCACCTCGTAAGCCATGGTTACGCGGGGAAGAGGTCCATATGGGCCAAGGAGGATGCGGAACACGAAAGTCTGGGCATCCCAGACCCCTTGGCGGAGTTCACCGTCCCGCAGGAGCGTGACGTCCTCAGGTCCTGGTACCATTGGGACCCAGTCAAGAAGGTTTTCGAGACGGATGCGGTCACGACGGAGTTCATGAGACTGCTGGTAATTTTTAATTTACCCCCTAGTTTTAGCTTCTGATCAATTCGACTGCACGTTTAGTCATATTTGTAAACGATCCTTGTTCCTTTTGCAGAGAGAGAAGCACAAGATCGCGGCCGAAAGCAACTCGCCGTCTGAGGCGTTGGCGAGGCCCAAGTGGGACACCCCATTCAACCGGGCCTTGAACATATTGAAAGGACTCCCGGTGGACACTCGGCCGTCGTATGGACGCGTGCACGGCGTCGGAGATGGCGCCACGTGGAAGAAGTACTACTGTGCGACCACGGAGGAGAGAAAGGAAATACGGAGGTTAAATGAATAAAACATTGACAAGAAGGTTGCGATTGTGGTCGCAGCAGCGGTAGCTGCCGCAAAATAGGAGATTGCAGCTTCGTATGGTGTCTTGGTTCCGGATATCGTCAGTTGGAGCAGGCAAAATCCAAATAAAGAGGCAGCGGACTTTCCCCTTTCCAACTTCTTCGGGAGCAGCTCGACTAGCGTTGCACCAGCACCTGCTCCTGCACCAGCTCCTGCACCGGCTCCCGCACCTGCTCCTGCACCAGCTCCTGCACCGGCTCCCGCACCTGCTCATAGCAGACCGTCCTCCGTCTCGGACGTGCTCGGCGGTGCTTCGTCTTTGGCTGAGCTCGACGACCTCACGGTACCTGTCACACCGGCCCTCTTCAATAAATGTGTAATCTCCCGTTTCCGTTGACTTTCGGATGTCTCACGTCGCAGACATGTCTTTGTAGGCCGACGTAACCCCGTGCACCATATTGTACACCATCAGCGGCCAGAAGGTGGACGTGGGGAAGGCGACGATAGTGAAGCCGAAGGAACAATTGTTCCATAGCCGGCCGATCCCCCTGACGTCTTCAAGGTTTCCGTGGCCAGTGTCAAACCGGGCCACGAGAATTTGGCTCCTCCGGTACTAGCGGGAGACGATGACGAGACCCCGCGGCGGCTTGGCGATTGCAAGAGGTGGGTCCTGTTGTGGCCAAAGAGTCTGCTTCGTCTGGAGGCGGCCAGGAGCGCACCCACGATCACGCAGCCTCAGCAAGGTATGAATATCAACACCCCACCTACCAAATTAGCGTCACCTGTCGTGCCGGGTGATAGCGGACGGGGTGAGGAAGAGGCTCCATTAGTCATTGATGACGTCGCCGCCGCCGAAGAAGCAATGCATGATATCGATGCCATCGATGAGGATGACGATGACACTCTACAGTATCTCAATACTGGCGCCTATGACGACGGAGGATTGATGGCTCAGCAGTATGAGTACTCAGGGTTTTAGCGTCATGAGTCGGTGCCTGAATTGCCGCCTCCGGAGGCTGAACGTATTATAGACGACCTTCTAGTAGCATAGAAGCATAGGAAGAGAGCGAGGAAAGGCAACAAAGCTACTTCTATGATCCAGCCGCTTCCGCAGCCTCGGGTTCAAGACCGTATACCTGTCATGGTGCGGCGAAATACCATATCCATGGTGAACCAATCCTACCTAATAAGGCAGCGGTAGAGGCCATATACGGCGATCTCAGGAGACTTCATGACGATGTGCTGCGAAGAGAGAAAAGCCTGATCGCCTGACAAAATCCAGGATACCCGCTCTACGTGGTTAATGTGCTGTAGCAAAGGTTGTACGTCGACACATTCCCCGCGGAAAAGTTCTTCCTTCGATTCGATTAGATCTTCGACATGTTTCACTTGAAAAAGCTGGATTTTATGTTTGTCCGCCTTTTTGCCTTGTACATGAACTACATCATCAGGATTGAGCAGATACCTTATATCTGTGTCGCTGACCCGTACTTCATGCACGAGAGCTTCTTGGCAGTCTGCAAAAAGCACCGTGAATACACGAGTAACTACATCGCCGATTTCATGGTCGGCAATAAGGACCAGGAGGTGATTCTCGTGCCTTATCATCCCATGTAAGTCATCCGCGCGGATATCCTTCCTTCTATTTCAATCATTTCATTTGCATGCGTGGAGGCTAATTTGAGGTGTACTTATTTTGCGCAACAACGGGCGCGCCATCCTCATCATCCTTTACCCCCGAGTCTCCCATGCTCTTTACTTGGACTCGTCGAAGAACATGAAGAAAAAGGATTACACCCACATCAAGTCTGTTCTCTACAGTGCTATCTTTACGTACGGCGTACGGGGTGGAGAGATCACGCTCAGGAAGACAAGGAACCGCGCGCCCTGCTTCGGCCATAAGACTGACTTCTGCTGCATCCAGTAACCGAGTGGTACTATCAGTGATGGATTCTATGTCCTCCACCACATGCAGGAGTTCAGACGGGATCAGCAGAACCTTCGTATGTCACCTAGATCCGGCGATGCCCATATTCTGCAATGGGCAAAGAACCTAGGAGATATCCCGGATCATCAACTCCGAGCTAAGTTCTATCACATCCAGCGTGAACTTGCCCAAATCATCATGAAGGAGGTCCTCGAAAAAATAGGAATGTTCTACGAAGAAGGGCAAATGTCGCGGGAAGACGTCCGAACACGCGTAGCCGCTCAGCGTCTCGACCTGAAGCCTTTCACTGCGCTCGGGGACTATCTCCCTGACTTGCATGGATGGCACGACATGTTGGAGTGATTGACGATATATGACAATGTGTCCGTTTAGTCCATACTTTCTCTATGACGAAACTTTGAGTTATGCACGACAAAACTTTATTTGTGATGTAATTAAACCGTCCTCCTCAACTAGCGAAGATCACTCTAGTTAGGGCATTTTGGGTACGATGAACTTTGTATGCTTATGATATGTTGCTTCTATTTTTTCCAAGTCTGTCTCTTTCTGTTGCTCAACTATATATGTTGCATATCATCAACTCATGTGACGATGTAGGTGCATAGATCATCGATGGCGAAGAAGTGCTACGCCAAGAGTATACGATGAGTGGCCGGAGTGTCAGGCCCAGGTGTACCGGTTTCCGGTTTCCGAGCGACAACCAGTAGTTAGTTTAGGTTCACGCTAGTGCGAGAGAGGGATACAAACCGACGCCTCAAGAAGTACTACATTATGTATGATGAGACATGTCATGTAACTTGTATAGCTATATCGTGATTATGACGTGACGACATGATTTGTGTTGGATGATATGATGAGACTATTATGTGTATGATATGATGAGCATATTGCATGTTTATGATATGATTAGAATACTGTATGAAACTTGTACAGAAACATCGCAAATAGGTAGAAAAAAAAAGATATGAGAAAATATAGTAGTAGCGCTCTTTAGCGCTGGACAAGAAAACGCTGCTGCTAAAGGACTTAGCAGTAGCGCTGGTACAGAAAGCGCTACTGCTAAGTAGGTATAGCAGTAGCGCGTGTCAAAACGCGCTACTGCTAAACGTTAGCTGTGGCGCCGTATCAGTAGTGCGGGTACCCGCGCTACTGATACACCAAATACCCGCGCTACTGCTAGGGTTTTCCCTAGTAGTGCGTCGGCATACCTTCGCATACACCGACGACCATAGGAAAACCGTCGGCCAAAACTGGCCGCCGGCAAAGCTCTGGATATGCCGACGGTCGCCATTGGCAAAATTAGGCCATCGGCAAATCAACAATATAAGCCGACGGTAGCCGTCGGCAAACATGAGCCGTCGGCAAAACACTAATAGAAACCGATGTTGGCCGTCGGCATATGTCCGGTCACTGACGGAAGGCTGACATCGTTAGATCTATGCCGACGGCATATTTTTTCTTTTTTCTTTTATTTTCTTTTTTGTTTAAAAAAAACTAGAATTTGAGGGTTTCAAATCTGAGTTATCTAAACTTAAACATATACAAATTATATATCAATTTGGGGTAGAATTTTTCATAGAGTATGAATATACACTTTGTTTATGTTTTTGAAAATGTTTAAAATGTGACCTCATGTACTTTTTTAAATAGCTCCTTATACTTTGTAAACATCACAACTAATTCATACTTGCATCGATTCTGACAAACTTTATATGTTTTTGGATCAGAATCTAGAAAGGATTATGTTGGTATTCTATGTTTTGAAATTTGAACAAACTAAAATCATGTTCGTCTCAAAATTTGCAGAAAACACCCTCTTCTTTTTATTTTATTTGTATTTTTCATTCCTTGGCCAAATGAGGCAAAGTTTATATTTATTTGCATGAGAAAGTTTCAAGGATTTAAATAAACATGTGTTTACTACGAAATATTTAATTATAACTATGATGCTTTGCTACAATAGAGAAACTCAAATGGGTAGATTTCCGAGTCAAACTGCCCTGCAGGGTTAGGCCGCTCCGGGGTCTTCGGAGGGTAGAAATCCCACCAAAACTTGCATTGTGTCCTAATACATGTCGAAAAGTGTGGTGGGATGTTTAACTAGGCAATACGCAGCTCCCGAGTGTGACCCCCTTCACGGACGGCACTACCGCATGCACTTAGAGGGGGAAACTACCACAGAGGGTAACCCGGAGGGAATCTTGTGATAGTTTGGGATCAAACTTTGTTTTAAAATGTTCCTATCAGCTAACCAAGCAGAATCAGGTAGAAAAGTCCATTGGTCCAACACCGTTCATCGCGAGTCAAAGCCCTAGTTTTCTGAGTCATACTGGCTAGGATTTGGCCGCTCCGGGGTCTTCGGAGGGTAGAAATCCCACCAAAACTTGTATTGAGTCCTAATACATGTCTGAAAGTGTATTGGGATGTTTAAATAGGCAATACGCAGCTCCCAAGTGTGATCCCCTTCACGGACAGCACTACCGCATGCACTTAGACGGGGAAACTGCCACGGAGGGTCAACCCGGAGGGAATCTTGTGATAGGTTGGACTAAAACTTTGTTTCAAAAAGTTCCTATAGGCTTACTTAGCGCAACTAGGAGGAATAGTCAATTGGTCAAAGGCCGTCCGATGAAATTCGAAGGGGGTAGCTTTCCCGGTCATACTAGAAAGGGTTAGGCTGCTCTGGGGTCTTCGGAGGTTAGGAATCCCACAAAAACTTGCAATGATTCCTTGTACATGTCTAAAAGTGTGGTGGGGTGTTTAAATAGGTAATACGCAGCTCCCGAGTGTGACCCCCTTCACGGACGGCACTACCGCATGCACTTAGAGGGGGAAACTACCACGAAGGGTCAACCCGGAGGGAATCTTGTGATAGGTTGGACTCAAACTTTGTTTTAAAAAGTTCCTATGGGCTAACATAGCAGAACCTGGTGGGAAAGTACATTGGTGGAACACCGTCCGGTGAAAGTAAAAGGTGGTAGCTTTCCTGGTAATATTGGCGAGGGTTAGGTGGCTCCGGGGTCTTCGGTCGGTAGCAATCCCACCAAAACTTGCATTGAGTCCCAATACATATCAAAAAGTGTGATGGGATGTTTAGATAGGCAATACACAGCTCCCGAGTGTCACCGCCTTCACGGACGGCACTGCCGCATGCAGTTAGAGGAGAAACTGCCACGGAGGATAACCCGGAGGGAATCTTCTGATTGTTTGGGCTCAAACTTTGTTTCAAAATGTTCCTATGGGATACCTAAGCACAACCAGGTAGAAAAGTCCATTGGTTCAACGCCGTTCGTCATGAGTCAAAGCCCTAGATTTCTGAGTCATACTGGCTAGGGTTAGGCCGCTCCACGGTCTTCGGAGGGTAGACATCCCACGAAAACTTGTATTGAGTCCTAATACATGTCTACAAGTGTGGTGGGATGTTTAAATAGGCAATACGCAGCTCCCGAGTGTGACGCCCTTCACGGACGGAACTACCGCATGCACTTGGAGGGGGAAAGTGCCATGGAGGGTCAACCCGGAGGGAATCTTGTGATAGGTTGGACTCAAACTTTGTTTTAAAAAGTTCCTATGGGCTAACTTAGCACAAACAGGTGGAAAAGTCCATTGGTCAAAGGCCGTCCAGTGAAAGTCAAAGAGGCTAGCTTTCCCGGTCACACTGGCCTAGGTTCGGCCGCTCCGGGGTCTTCGGAGGGTAGCAATCCCAACAAAACTTGCATTGAGTCCTAATACATGTCTAAAAGTGTGGTGGGATGTTTAAATAGGTAGTACACAGCTCCCGAGTGTGACCCCCTTCACAGACGGCACTACCACATGTACTTAGAGGGGGAAACTGGCATAGAGGGTCAACCCTGTGGGAATCTTGTGATAAGTTCGACTCAAACTTTGTTTAAAAAAGTTCCTATGGGCTAACATAGCAGAAACCGGTGGAAAAGTCCATTTGTCAAAGGCCGTCCGGTCAAAGTCAAAGGAGGTAGCTTTCCTAGTCATACTGGCCAGGGTTAGGCCGCTCCGGGGTCTTCGGATGGTAGCAATGCCACCAAAACTTGCATTGGGTCCTCATACATGTCTAAAAGTGTGGTGGCAGGTTCAAACACCTAGTACCCAGCTCCCGAGTGTGATGCCCTTCACGGACGGCACTACTTCATGCACTTAGAGGGGGAAACTGCCACGGAGGTTCAACCCGGAGGGAATCTTGTGATAGGTTGGACTCAAACTTTGTTTTAAAAAGTTCCTATGGGCTAACGTAGCACAACCAGGAGGAGAAGTCCATTGGTTAAAGGCCGTCTGGTGAAAGTCAAAGGGGGTAGCTTTCCCGATCATACTGGCTAGGGTTAGGCCGCTCCGGGGTCTTCGGAGGATAGCAATGCCACCAAAACTTGCATTGGGTCCTCATACATGTCTAAAAGTGTGGTGGGAGTTTCAAGCACCTAGTACCCAGTTCCGGAGTGTGATCCCCTTCACGGACGCCACAACCGTCTGCACTTAGAGGGGGGAACTGCCACGGATGGTAGCCCAGAGGGAAGTGGATGTGTGGAGGTTTTAAAAAAGTGGAAGTGGATGTTTTAAAAAACAAAATGGAAAAAGAAGAATAAAATGGAAGTGATTGTTTAAAAAAAAGATAGAATTTTAAAAGCAGTGGAAGAATTTTCTTTAAAACAAAATGGGAACATATATATGCCGGCGGTTTTGCCGTCGGCATAGATTGCCATGTCTATGCCGACGGCAAAACCGTCGGCATAGATTGACACGCGGCAGAAAAATCTTTGCCGATGGCAAAACCGTCGGCATAGATATGCCTTATCCTATCTGCAAATCCTCTCCTCCACTTAGTCCCGCTATCCACTTCCACTTCGCCCGCGACCGCGCCACCGCCGACGTCGCCTCGCCGCCCCGCACCGCTTTGTCGCCCGCCCCACCCCTCGCCACCCCGTGCCACCTTGCCGGCCCACCCCTCGCCACCTCGCCGCCCCCACCCCACGCCCCGACGCCGCCCGTCCCCGAACCGGCCCGCCCCTGCACGGCCCTGCGCCGGCTTCGACGCAGTGCCAGCCTCGACGACGTCGGCCCTGCGCCGGCCCTCCCCCCCTGCGCTGCCCCTAACGACGGGCCGGCCCTCCCCCTGCCCCCCTCCCCCCGTGCCGGCCCTCCCCATCCACGGCTCGCCGGCCCGCCCCTCTCCGTCTCGCCGGCTCTCCCCTGCCGGCCCTGCCCACCATCCACCGTGGGCACGCCCGCCCCCCCTCCTCTCTGTTCTCTGTAGTTTAGTTTTTTTTGTTTTTTTGTTCATAGATATGGAGATGTGATGGTTAGATGGATGGATGCATCATGGATAGATGAATTTGGATGGATGCATCATGGATAGATGCAGTTGGTTTCATTTTGGATAGATGCATTTGGTTAGATGGATGCATGCATCATGGATATACTATAGCTATGTTAGTTATAGATGATTTTGGATAGATGGATGGATGCGTCATTTTCGATAAATGCATTTGGTTTCATTTTGAAAAATGCAAAAAACATCATAGATGATTTGGTTGATGGAATAATGGATCGATGGATAGATCCAATGTCTTTATATGTTTTGTCTAGTTTCTTTTGTTGATAGCTAGATTGATTGATAGATAGATAGATAGATAGATAGATAGATAGGTGGATGGATGAAATGGAATAGAAAAAAATGTTACTTTTGTTGCTATGTTAGTTCATCACCTGGCATTATTTTCATGTCACATTTTGTCATCAAAGATTCCTATATGAGATGTGATGGTCTAAAATTTTCACTCGGTGGATTTTACAGGGCTTTCTGGTGTTACATCTCCCTGGAGTGATTGTCGTCGAAGCTGTTGGTCCCTGATCGTCCCTCTGATGTTCTACTACTTCCTCTACATCCGAGGGTGAGCTACAAATCCATCTCCTCGTCCTCTTTTTTTCATGTTAGTAGATTCCATTTTCACGTCAAGTCGCATAACTTAGGCGTCTCCCGTCCAGAAGGGTTACATCGATAAATATGCATTCAATTGCATATTTATAACCATATTTCTTTAGGATTGTCTAGCGTTTTCCACGGACAGCCCGAGGATGTGTAGATTGGGTACGTTTTCCATGCTCTACCCCGTTTCGAGACAGCATTTCGACAACGCCTCCCTGTTGTTCTCCGGATGCACATTCTCTCAGCTTTTTGCCGAGATGTGTATGAAGGAGAACGGTGGGGAGGTGCTGTCAAAATTTTGTCTCGGGACGGGGTAGAGCACGGAGAACGCACTCAATCTACACATCATTGGGTGGGATGCAGTACATCATGGCGATCCTAGTGAAATGCCCACACATGCAAGAGGCCGTCCAGTTCATCCTGGTGGCGCCAGCGAAGCGTTCGCCTACCTGGGCTAGCTGGTGGCCACTGTGCGTGGTGCTCAAACGACAGCCATGGCCATGGTTGAGAACCCCAGATCGGCGGCGGTGCAAGCACGGCAGCGATGGCGAGTGGCAGTAAGAGGCTATGGCGCACAGGGAGGAGAGGAAGGTAGAAGAGGGGAAGCTCGGGGACACGGTGGTTCACCCGGGGGCTGCCCCGATCGAGCGGCGAGGTTAAAGACCAGACCGGACCGACATTTTTTCAGGCCGAATATTGCAGCCTAGACCGACCAGTTTTCCTACCGGTACAGGACCGAGCCAGACCGGCACGAGCGGGCCATGAGCCGGACCGGCGGACCGGACCGTGTCATCCACCCTGACTGCCCCCACTCCATACCGTTGGATCTCCATCGTGCGATGCGCTCATGGTTCTGCTATAAAAAGTAAGCTAAAGTAATGTGGTTATAGTAATTACCTGGCAGCGATGTACGAATGTCATGCATATGGTACGACGATGGATAGCGTATAGAAGATGGATACATGACTGCTAGGGTGAGGCAATGGATACTATGTACGTGCCCTCAAGTATTGCACTACTGGCAGACATAGGGTCACTAGTAGAAAACAGGGGTTTGGTGCAGGCCAGATAAGTGCATTAGTCCCTGTCGTGTTACGAACCGGGACTAATGGGTGCATCAGTCCCGGTTCGTGAGGCCAGGACGCCGGCCGGGCCTCGGCATGCACCAGTCCCGGTTCGTTTGACCCCTGTAGTCCCGGTTCCAGACACGAACCGGGACTAAAGGTCCTCGCTCCTGGCGCAGCCCCTTTAGTCCCGGTTGGTGACTGGAACGGGGACTAAAGGGCAGTCTTCTGTCCCGGTTCTAGCCACCAACCGGGACTAAAGAGATGCCTATATATATATGCTTGCCCTTGCCCGCTCACTCCTCTGTTTTTTGGCCGGCTGGCGTGTGGGAGGTGTGTGCTGCTCTGCTCTCACCTCCTATGCACACGAGGTGTTCGATGAAATGCCCGAGCCATGCTTAAGCTTTCTCCTCTCCAAGCTCGACCTCCAAGCTCCATTTTCCCCAAGATTTGTCTAGGTTTGGTGGTCCGTCCCATCCCGTCCCTATCCTCACCGTCGTCGATTGCCCGCGCCGATCTCGTCGCCAGCACCACCGTGGTGAGCCTCTTGTTCTTATCTTCTTTTTAAAAGAAAAAAATTCTTACTTGTTTGATTTACATAGATACTTGTATAAATTTCTTACTTTTATTATTGTTTGTAATTATATAGTGCCATGGTTTTGGTATCCGCCCCCGTCGGCCCTCGTTCGGTCTATGATTCGGATGTGGTATATTATCTTTTATAACTATTTGTTTCATTTAGTGTTTATGACAATTATGCCGACCAACGTGACATAGATGTTTTTATCTAGGAGGTATGTGAACGGGAAAGTCCAACCGACCCTCTTGTCGAGAGGTTAAATTTAGTTGAAAAAGAAAACGAGTATTTGAAAGAAAAATTGAAAAGAATTGAGGAGGACAAGATGAAATTGGAGTTGCATGTTGCCGATGTCGTCGATGATCACAAGATCAAGATGGATGCAATGCGCTTGAAGATTAGAAAGATAAGAAAATATGCCATTGATAATGAGGCTTGGTATCATTATGCTGTTAGATCAATTGTTACCTTAGTTGCGATTATGATCGCATTGGTTGTTGCATTTAAATGTTTTACATAGTTGTATGTTAGTTTCAACTTATGTTTTAATTAGATGCTCTAGAGAGCTGTATGTTGTTCTACGAGAACTATGTATGAACTTTATGTATTTATTTTTTCAGTAATAACATTTGATCACTACTGTACTTTGGTTTTAATCTGATGATGAACTTGTATTAATTTGGTCACTTCTCTATTCATGATGTTCTGTAATGGTTTTTGATACACTTAATTATATAATGCACGCAGATGAACCGTCAATGGATGTACGGTGACCGACGCACCTCCGAGTACATTGAGGGCCTGCATAAATTTCTCGAAGTCGCTGAGGCAAACAAGCAAAATGGTTTTATGTATTGTCCATGTACTGTCTGTGAGAATACGAAGGTTTACTCTAACTCGAAAACCCTTCACTCCCACCTACTTGAGAAGGGTTTCATGCCACACTATGATGTTTAGACCAAGCACGGAGAAAGAGGGGTTATGATGGAAGACAACGAAGAAGAAGAGGATGATGACAGCTATCCTATGTTCCCTGAATACGGTGAAACTGCAACGGGGAAAGCTGAAGATCAAGAGGCACCAGACGATGTGCCCGATAATGATCTTCGTCGGGTCATTGTTGATGCATAGAGAGAATGCGAAAGTGAAAGGGAGAAGTTGAAGTTCGATCGCATGTTAGAGGATCACAAAAAAGGGTTGTACCCAAACTGCGAAGATGACAACACAAAGCTCGGTACCACACTGGAATTGCTGCAATGGAAGGCAGACAATGGTGTATCTGACAAGGGATTTGGTTCGCTACTGAAAATAATGAAGAAGAAGCTTCCAAAGGATAACGAATTACCCGACAGTACGTACGAAGCAAAGAAGGTTCTCTGCCCTCTAGGATTGGAGGTGCATAAGATACATGCATGCCCTAATGACTGCATCCTCTACCGCGGTGAGTACGAGGAATTGAACGCATGCCCGGTATGCGGTGCATTGCAGTATAAGATCAGATGAGATGACCCTGGTGATGTTGAGGGCGAGCGCCACAGGAAGAGGGTTCCTGCCAAGGTGATGTGGTATGCTCCTATAATACCATGGTTGAAACGTCTGTTCAGAAACAAAGAGCATGCCAAGTTGTTGCGATGGCACAAAGAAGACCGTAAGAAAGATGGGAAGTTGAGAGCACCCGCTGACGGGTCGTAGTGGAGAAAAATCACGAGAAAGTGGGGGGGCTTTGCGGTTGACGCAAGGAACGTATGGTTTGGTTTAAGTGCAGATGTCATTAATCCTTTTGGGGAGCAGAGAAGCAATCATAGCACCTGGCCCGTGACTCTATGTATCTATAACCTTCCTCCTTGGTTGTGCATGAAGCGGAAGTTCATTATGATGCCAGTGCTCATCCAAGGCCCTAAGCAACCCGGCAACGACATTGATGTGTACCTAAGGCCATTAGTTGAAGAACTTTTACAGCTATGGAATGGAAAAGGTGTACGTGTGTGGGATGAGCATGAACAAGAGGAATTTGACCTACGAGCGTTGCTGTTTGTAACCATCAATGATTGGCCTGCTCTTAGTAACCTTTCAGGACAGACAAACAAGGGATACAACGCATGCACGCACTGTTTAGATGATACCCAAAGTATATATTTGGACAAATGCAAGCATTTCAAAGGTGAGGCAGATTCTTATTATACTTGTTATGATTCTTATTATACTTGTGCCGAAATATACTTGTTATGATTCTTATTATACTTGTTCTAAAATATACTTGTTATGATTCTTATTATACTTGTTTTAAAATATACTTGTTGCAGCAGTATTTAACACATCTGTTCCATTTTGTTGTTGCAGTAGTGACAAGCACTGTCCAAAACTCATGGAGTTCCTTCGCAATGGCATATATTTTGCTAGCGTTGATATAACGAATGCCAAGATCAAGATGAGGCGCACATGGGGTATTGAGATACCAGCTGAATGCCACATTGATCTTCAGGGCAGGTTCAGGCTTGAGCATGACAAGACTTCAATGGTTGATATGGCAGCCGCCCTGATCGACGAGGACTACGCTGATATGAAGACAAAATTCCCCAAGTCAGGGCACAAACATTGGGAGAAGACCCCACTTGACCCTATCAACATTGAGTATGCAACAATAGATGGGTACGTTGCATACGAGTTGTACTGCGGGATTAGAATCTTCAATTATGGGCAGCGTCACCTCGTACCGCTAGTACCACCACCAGTGCCCCATGGGTCTCCTGCTTGGGGGTATTCTGATCCGGACGACGAGTAGTGTTTGCAATGGCGAACACTTTTATCTCTATTATGCAGTCCTTGGGGGTCTCCTAATCCGGACGAGTAGTGTTTGCAATCCGGAAGAGTAGGATTGGTATCTTCAATTATGCATTACTTTCTGTAATGGATATCTGAACTATTATTTGTATTATGTCCCTGTTTAAGTACAGTTTATGTGCAAGAATATTTAGTATGATGTTAGCAAGCTTTCTGAAGCATTGTGATGTATGTGATAAAGATTGTCCCTGGTTACGGCGCAACAAGCAAGGGACACACGCGAAGAAAAAGTTTTATACCCCAAGATCCCACTCTGGGATGTGATCGGCTTCACCGTCAACAACTTTTTAGCACATGCTATGTGTGTGAAATGGTGATACCATGCCAAGTTTCAACCTTTTCAGAGTTCATTTGTACTTCTTTTCAACCTATAAAACTAAAAGAGCTAAACATAATCTGTTTTTGATTAAAACACCTATTTAAAATAACCTAAAAATTACCAAATTGAACATACTGATAAAACATACTAATATTAAACAGCAGGAAAAAGAATGACTAAAAAATCTATTTTTAAAGTAAAGTTATTCAAAAACTAGTGATCCACACAAATTTCAAAGAATTCAAATTTAAACTATTCAAATTTGAAAACTACTGGCACTAACAGAAAGTTTATAATTTTTGTGACCTAAACCAAAAAGATTCACTCAAAAACTATAAATATTTGGCTGTAAGTAGAAACAAAAGAAAAAAAAAAAAGCAAAAAAATGAAAAAAAATAATAAAAAAATGCCGCCTACTAGGCCACCACGGCCTGCATACGACTAGAAACCCATCTGTACATGGTCCAGGATGCAGGCCCGCGGGCCCAACAGGCCCAACATGGCAGTGATAAACGTTAGGCATGTACTACCTGCAATAGAGAGGAGCTCGACAGGGAAGCCGCAACAGGGCTTATAAACAACTGCCGGCGCCCTTCGCTTGGTGAGGTGGGACTAAACATCCACCGCACCGCGCCAGTGCCAGGACCAGCCCTTTAGTCCCGGTTGGTGGCTCCAACCGGGACTAAAGGCCCCCCTTTAGTCGAGGTTGGAGCCACCAACTGGGACTAAAGGTGAAAGGACGGGAAGCCCATGCCTTTAGTCCCGGTTGCTGGATCCAACCGGGAGTAAAGGTCCCCCTTTAGTCCTGGTTGGAGCCACCAACCGGGACTAAAGGTGGGGCTATATAAGCGGCACTTAGCAAAAATTCCAACCCATCTGCAGTTTCTTCGATACTCCTCTCCCCCGACGACGCCGACGACCACCTCGCCGCCAGGCTGCCGGACCTCGCCGTCGCCTCCCCGAGCTCGCTCCTCATCGCCGCCCCCGTCGCCGTCCCCGACGCCGTCACTTCCCCGAGCCCGCTCGCTCCTCATCGTCGCCCCCGTCGCCGCCCCCGACACCGTCGCTTCCCCGAGCCCGCTCGCCCTCGTCCCCAAGCCCTCGCCGCCCCGCTAGCTGTGAGCCGCCGCCGCCCCCGCTAGCTGTGAGCCTCCACCGCCCCCGCTAGCTGTGAGCCGCCGCTGCCCCCGCTATATGATGAATTTTTTTTCATAGAATTTTTTATGTTCATAGTATTTTTTTTGTCCATGTATGTATGTATGTATAGATGGATGGATTGATGTATATAGAAAATGTTCATATGATGAATTCTTTTGTCCATGTATGTATGTATGTATAGATGGATGGATGTATATATATAGAAAATGTTGATATGATGAATTTTTTTTTGTTCATAGAATTTTTGATGTTCATAGAATTTTTTTGTACATGTATGTATGTATGTATAGATGGATGGATTGATGTATATAGAAAATGTTCATATGATGAATTTTTTTGTCCATGTATGTATGTATGTATAGATGGATGGATGTATATATATAGAAAATGTTGATATGATGAATTTTTTTTGTTCATAGAATTTTTGATGTTCATAGAATTTTTTTGTCCATGTATGTATGTATGTATAGATGGATGGATTGATATATATAGAAAATGTTCATATGTAGAGTAAAACACTTATATGAAGTGTCTCCATTAGAACTATAGATCAATGGAGATCATCTAACAGAGTTTGTAAATTATAACAGTTTCTGGAATTAATATCAAGTGGCACTTTTCAAACAAAATTTTGAGCAAGCTAATGGATTCTAGCAGAGATGCAATTGATACTATCTTGTAGATCACAGGAGAGTGATCAATATTGATATAAGGCACTCACCCATAGGATGAATCCGAATATGCCCTCCGTTCGTCTGTCACAAGCAGCTAGCATAGCGAACCTGGAACCATCCCCCTCCGTTTCATCTGTCCGAAAATGCAGACTTCGGGAAAACATTCCCGGATGTTATCCCCCTTCACCTATATCGTGTAGTACCGCGTTAGAACACCCCTAACTCTCTCGGGAATTCAACATATCCCCGATAACTTCGCCATGGGGTGGGGGGTGGTCCGCAAATTTCTATATGGAGGGAATGATTTTTGAAAACAGAGAACTATTTTTTAAATAGAGGAAACTCTGTCAAGTGTTGTATTTTGGTGACAAATATACTTCTTTTTTGCTTTATGTGATAGCTAGTTTGAAGTGTCAGTGCTTTATGTGCAGAAACTATGGGCAGAGACTTAGAAAAAGAAGAGTTGTTGGGGGATATAATCCGCGACGGAGGTGATATCACCTTGTCGTTTCTCAACGACACCGATGGTGAGGAAAGAGAGGATGACGGCTCTGGTGAGGAGGAAGGAGATCATGACGGCTCCGGTGATCGAATGGAGGAGGAAGGAGATCATGACGGCTCCGGTGATCGAATGGAGAAGGGAGCCATAACTGTTTCAAAGTCCGGCGAGGTATGTATATATATATATATATATATATATATATATATATATATATATATATATATATATATATAAAGTCTTTGCTGACTAGATGCATTAATTGTTTTGTATGTACATATATTAACGCTTCTTTCTTCTTTTAGCCCTCCGGATCGAGCCAAGCTTCGGTAAGGAAACGAGGTCCGAAGAAAAGGTTGGACCCGGATGAAAGGTTCACGATCGAAGAAGTCTCTCCAGAAGGCCAACCGATTGCTCCCAAGCGGACCAAGGACAAATTTATACATCAGTGCGGAGTTATTGTTAGGGACAGCGTCCCGATCAGCATCCAAGAATGGAATAAGAAGAAGGACCCTGAAGTTCCTTATGTCCACGATAGACAGAAAGATGATCTTTGGAACTTGCTGATGAGAAATTTCAGCCTACCGCCAGAGGGGGATCCGAATAACCCAGTTATATAGCGAAAGGTCAAGGCGTTTGCTCTTAAGAAGATGACAGAACTATTCAAGAACTGGAAAAAACTATTGAACAGAAAGTTTGTCGAGAAAGACGAGACTCCAAAATTCACCGGTCAATACTTGAAGATAAAAGATCACTGGCCCGCATTTGTGGCCTACAAGAAATCGGAGAAGGCTAAGAAAAGGTCACCTATAAATAAGCAAAATGCTGCAAAGAAGCAGTATCACCATGTTACGGGGTCAGGTGGCTACAGTAAAGCGCGGCCTACGTGGGACAAAGCTGAGCAAGACATGCTTGCTAAAGATGTCCAACCAGCGACATTGCACTGGCCAGATCGGGCAAGGACTTGGTTCTTCGGGGTTGGCGGAACTTTGGACCCAGAATCAGGGAAGTGTGTTTTGACGAAAGCTCAACTTGAAACACCCATCAAAAAGCTTGAGGAGGCAATCAAGAAAGCGCTGGAAGGGAGGTTCCATCCCGACAGAGAAAAGGATGAGCTGTCAATGGCCCTAGGGAATCCTGAACACCCTGGACGAACACGAGGCACATCAGGCTCCGTTCCGTGGGTGCATGGGTTTCCCGACAGCACTGGTTATAGAAGCCGACAGAGAAAGAAGAAAGAGGAAGCAAACGAAATGCAGAAGATCAATGAAAGATTAGCGAAACTAGAGGCACTTGACAGCCAGCGAGCTACCGGCCCACCATCTCAGCGGCACGAAGATCCTTCATTGGATACTACCCACGATGCTACCCCACCATCTCAGCGGAGAAGCAGCGTGGCTTCCACGGAGCTCGTTCAGCCTGACAGCACGGCTCCTCGCTACCCCGTGGATGGTATCACGGATAATGAACATTGTGTGCTAATAGAGAAATGCCATAACCTGACTTTGAAGGTGGCGGTCGGCTATGTCTTACCTCCTCGACCTGATGCAACTTTCCATTTCGCTCCGGTTCCAGCTGGCTTTGCTATTGTCGGGGTGGATGAAATAATGGACAGATTTGAGGGGCTGGAGCTTGAGTACCCTACAGGTGAAGGCACTACAAGGATTCCAGTCTATTGCAACAAAATTTATTGCTACATCTATTTTTCATTGCAATAAAATGATGTATTACCACAAACGTCCAGATCGTGGTAATAGGCCGTACATATTGCCACATTTTCGTTTTGTCTCGCTAGGTACTCCTTTTGTTGCAATAGAAGCCGTGTATTACCACAAGCTGTGTCGCCGTCGTAATATGGTAGCGATATTGCAACAGTTCTGTTCTGTTGCGGGAGTTAATCATTTTGTTGCGATAGACACTAGGTATTGCAACCAAGTAAATCTTTGTGGTAATATTGTGGCATATATTGCAGCAATTCCGGCGTGAGGCGCTAGGCACAGATATTGTTGCAAAAGCATGGCTTCGTATTGCAACAAAACACGTATTGGTTGTAATAGGATGAATTTTGCCTCGCCTTCACTGTGTTGTAATAACTATTATATATTGCGACAAATTGTGCAATCATGGTAATATGCACAACATATTGCAACAATCCCCTACTGATGCAAAAAAGTAGCAATAGAACATCTATGCATTTTTCTTTTAGTTATAGACATATAATTTATATTCGGATTTATAAATATTAAGTGATGATTTTTGCAAGTTTTAAGAAGGAATTAAATTATTTACTAATTGCACGAATTTTAATTAACCAAAACAGTAAACAAAGTTTATAAATGGAGAGAACACATTTTTCTGATAGAAATACCAATTTTTTCTGATAGGAATACATATTTTATTTTGGAACTAGGGTGTTTTCTCCCAAAAGCAAGGGCTTGTGGGATAGAAATCAAAAACAAGGGCTTGCGAGGATTCGAACTCACGCCCTCTAGGATGCAAAAGTAGGTTCAGACCACTGGGGTGTGCATGTGTTGGTGACAGTACGTATAATGGCCTGTCGGTAGATATCGTGTACCCGTGAGGTTAACTACACTTGAAGAAAAACTTCTGAGTTGCAAACCGATGTTGATGACGGAAAACGATCGGCGACGACCATGAACTGGTGCCACTCCATCCGCGTGAGTGGGATGACGAGGTGCAAGCATTCCGAGGCTACATTTAAATATGGGAACCACTAGGGATCAGACTACTGATCCCCGGCATCCCATCAGACCACTCGGTGGCCGTCAGATACGAGCCCTATGGATGGTGGATGAGACACTGTTGCATGCAGCACACCCCACTCGGGAGTTTCCAAAACAGAAAACGGAAATCAATTAATGTGCGCCGTGATTTTAGTGCTTCCGGAAACTGATTCGGATCTTATGGAAACAAATCAATTATGCTAGCACGTCGGTTTCCAATGTCATGTTAGTTTGCTTCGTTATTGAATATGTTTTGCTTCTAATGTATAAAGTCTAAACGTCGACTTAGTCATGGCCGATGTCAGTCTTGTCCCTCTCTTCCTCGGATGGATGCATTGTCTTCCCATGGTGGTCGTGCTTCCTTCCGACGATGGGTGTGCTTCCCTCAGATGGTGGTCAGCCAGAGGAATTAGAATGGCGTCAACAAGGAGCACATCGACGGATCGGCGCTGCAGTATTGGTGCACTGCTAGCCGTGGGTTGTGCTTCCTTCAAACGGTGGGCGTGCTTCCGCCGTTTGATGTTTGTGCTGTTTTCCGAGGGATAAGAAAGACCTCAACAAGGATGCCATGGACGGAGCAACGTTGCAGCATGAACACATCTTCACACGAGGATTGTGCTTCCTTCCATTGGTAGCCATGCTTCCTTCAGTTGACGAGGAGTGCCATGACATTCCGTGCAGCCGGATGTGCCTGTGCCTGTTGCCGTCGCTAACGAGAAAGGTCGAAACTCGAGGCAACGCCGCCGTGATGTGAGCAGGAGGATGGAGAGCTGGATCGAGAGGTATGGCAGATTCCCTTGCGTGAATTACGGGCGGTTGGAAGGGCAGTCCGTGGGGTCATCTAGCCATGGGATTGAGAAAAGGATGTACGGCTCATGATCAGTCTGGTAAGAGAAAATTATCAGACGTCTGGTGTGAAGCGTTTTCCTTTAAATATCTCCTGGGCATTACCTTTGCTCAAGACAAAAGACTCCCAGGCTGCATAATAGCAAGTATCCCGGCCTAATTTCCAGCAAGAATTCAGCAGTATATCAACAACACTACATCAAGATATAGATATGACACAAAATTTTAGTAGGATATAACAAACCATCTCAGCAAGATATAACACATCTTTCAACATGACAACAAACATGTTTTAGCAGCCATACTTGTATAGATTGTTCACACAAAAGACCATAAGTTCACGGCAAAGTAATGAAAATAGCAACAACACTAAAAGAAAAACATCCATGATATTACACATCAGCAACTACTCTTCTCTTCTCTTCTCTCCTCTTCTCTTCTCTTCATCACCAAACTGTTAGCGCTGAGCACTAGCTTTCCCATTCGCCACAACAGATGACACTATGCATGTGCGCCTTGTTTGAACCTGTTTCACATCAGATTAAACTTCAGGAGAGAGACTACTCATAGGTAACCATAAAAAAAGTTCGGGATTTATATTCATGGCTTAAACATGTGAAAAGAACCTTACCAAGAGATTAAAGCCTACACAAAGAACCCCTGGTCATCATCCAATTCTTCTTGTCCCAAAGGAGCAACATGACCATCATTTACGTAAGCCTCATCATCATCCGTATCATCATCAGATTCGAATTGAACATCTTCAAACTCAACAGGTTTTATATTTTTTTATGACTGAAACATCAACGCTGGATCCTTCGCCATCATTTCTACTCCAACTAGTGATCTCTTCAGGTACTGTAATCTTTGGCACTGTAATTTCTGCATCTACGACATCTGCCTCACCACCTTCATCGTCGTCAACAGCTTCATCAAGGCCTACACCATTTAAAACAGAAGGAGCAAACAAATTGCGTGGATTCATTTGAATAACAGCTGCTCAATCAGGGTTCTTCACATCCCTCACATAGAAAACCCGTTGAGCTTGGAGGCCTAGAATGTAAGGGTCCCCCTCGAATCTGTGTAGAGTAGTGTTGGGTAACGCAGCAGAAAACAAAAAATTTCCGACCTACGCACCAGCCCAGGACCACTATGGAGACTGCATAGAAGGTTTGATCATTTTCGTTACCGACTCGTAGCGCAGCGGAAGTAGAGTCGATGACGATCAGCGGTGCAGATCCCCGCATCTAGGATTTTACAACCTCCCAACCGCGAGGATGTATGCCCTCATCTGCCCCGTGGACAGCCCACCGGGAGGCGGTCGCACAGTCCCCCGGACGGTGTCACGGACAGCCCTTCGGGAGGACCTCCGAAACCCGGACTGTCACTCGGACAGCCCTTCGGGAGGACCTCCAAAACTCGGACGGTCACACGGACAGCCCTTCGGGAGGCACTCTCGAACTAAGACCGAAACTACGATCTCTCTACAGAGTTGCACACATACGGTATCATCTATCCAGCAGGGCTTCGCCGTCTAGAACTAGTTCCTGCCGGAACCCAGACAGTCTTTCGGCTCTACGAAACTATTTCGCTGGGAGGGAGAGAAGAATGCCAGATCATGCATGGCTTTGTGTATGAGAGCAAGAGTGTGTCTTATGGCAGCCCACACACCTCCTATTTATAGGAAACCCAAGGGGTAGGGTGGTTTTACAAGAAAACTCAAAACCCACATGGAAATGAGTCCTTCCCAAGGACCTAAAAGGTCAAACCAAGGAACAAGGGGGACTCCATGAAGGAGTCCACCATGTGGCCGGCCACACCCTCATGTGGGGCCCCAAAATTGGCCCCTATCCATCCATGTCATCCCCAAGATCTTTTGGAGCAAAGCCCCAAAAGGTGGCTTTCCAAAAATATCCCAAAAAGCACTTTCACTATTCACGACGACATTTTTCAGCGTCTGATCGAACTGAAAATATTCATGTGGGCTTAGAACAATTCTAGTACCCACCAAAATAATTTTCAACGCGAGCCGGAACAATTCCGGTTTAGTGATTTCATCTGCGAAAAGCATCTGAAGCGGTTTCGGCAGCTCCGGAACATTTCCGGTTTTCATCCCGGAAAATTCCAGAAAGTTTCCAGAATGATTCTGGCACCCTCCAAGAATTATCAGGCATGTGCCAAAACCAATATGACTTTATGGTATCCTCTGAAACAACTTTTCAGTTTCACCGGAACTCATCCGGTGACCTCTCTGCGGAACTTTTCCACTGTCCGAAACTTTTCCGGCGTCCGAAACTTTTTCGGTGATTTTCTCTCAGACTCCCTGTCTAGTATTCAGCAGATAGATGACCCTTAAGCGTGTGACCCTATAGGTTCGGTGATGCATAGACATGACCCGGAACCCCTTCCGATCAATGATCAACATCGGAGCCGTGGACACCCATATCGATCCCTATACCCACACGAATAAATATTCGAGTGAACCTCCAATTGCCGTGAGCTATTCCTGTTGCTTCGCGATATGTTACAATTACCCAAGGTGAGACATGTTGGCATCCCCGTGGATCAACACCTTGTTCACTATGCCAGTTACCTCGTTGCCGGTATTGTTCTCTTTTCTCGTTCCCGTGTTCCGGCATCCCTGTGATCAAATCACCCTGTGTCTGGCCAGACGATGATGGATACCGTAACACCGAGAGGGCCCAGAGATATCTCTCCATCGTTGGAGGAGAAAATCCCAATCTTGAGCTATCAAGTTACTTGACATACTTTTCCATGAACCCGCAAGCCGCCGTAATAGCCACCCATTTACGGATGACGTTTAACAAACCCCAAAGTTCATGAAGCAAGCATGAAGAAACTCGATACTCTCATGGTCTAAGGAATTATGCAAACATTAACTTCCTGTGTTATTAACCATTAACTTATGACGAATGTATCTCATAGCATAACATCAATTTTGGGTCGATTCAACACAAGTGTTCTACCAACAATTGTGCCCTCAAAATTGCCGGCATAGCCATGCCCATGATCAGGAAAACAGGATCATCATGCAATACTTGAGCCAGTCAAAGAGGCTTGACTAGGAATACATTTTACCGTTTATTATCCCACACGTGCATATGAGTCTTCCTCCGAGCCTCGTGGTTATTGCAGACTCGAGAACCACAGCAGTTATAGCATGGAACATTAACCTAATTATGAACAGGGAGATAATCAATAACATTTATTATTGCCTCTAGGGCATATCTCCTACAGACACCCACTTGCACTAGAGTCAATAATCTAGTCAATGCTAATGCACTTTACACCTATGGCATACTGGTGTAAAATATGCTTCGCATGTGGTATAGCCTGATGTCCAACGGATCTGACGACTTCAGCTCCGTGTGTAACTTTGCATATCCTCGCGTTTTCACGCTTTCACAAAATTCATATTTTGTGTGGACTTGGCTTTGCATATGTGTGAATCATTGGTCGAAACCTGATTCCTCAGACTGAGCTATGGAGCAACTATCTGCAATAGTGTCCCATAGACCAAAGCCATCTTGGAACCATACTAAGTTCATGAATGAACTATATGATTCAACAACTTCTTTGTCGCTTCTAAAGCGTCAACATACTTAGCCTTTGTTATAGAATTCGCCACAGTATCTTGTTTGGAACAATTTCCAACTACCGTGCCACCATATTGTGTATTACACAAAAACCCTTAAATCAAATCGAAAATCGCATGGAGAAATGGTGAAGACTGTATCGATGTAACATATTACAACGAACTCTTCATGATTTCCGCTTGCGAGAAAACATGTCATCAGTACTACTCTAGTACTCAATGACATCTTTCACTGTTGTCCCATGATCAGTACTTTGATCACTTTGGTATCTATACTCGCAACAACTTTGGAGTATCGGACATATCTGGTTGTTTTACATACCATGGAATACATGATTAATCCAAACACAAGAGTGTGTGGAATCTCCATCATGTATTTTACTCATCAGTGTTTTAGGACACCGAGTCTTGCAAAACTCTTTCCATGTGACTTCGGCAAGAATCACTCCTTGGCGTTTTAAATGCTAAAAAGTTTTAGCATCTTGTCAATATGTATTCATAGCTTAGCCCCATTAGGTAAATCTATCTCCATAGATCATCATGCCTAATATTGAGGCTATTTAGCCTAAGCACTTCAACAAAAAACTATTTTCAAATGAAGTCCTAATTCGTGTCAAGAAATTTATTTCCAATTAACAATGTGTCAAGTACACAAGGTTTTTAGAAATATTATTATGCTCCCACTTACTTTCTTGAATCACAAGCATCTTCGATACCCATTCGATGAAGTCAAACCCCTTTGACCATTCCATCAAAAACGAAGATTCCAGCTCCACTTTGCTCTCTTCTGTCCATCGCTGGAACTCTGAAGTTTGCATACTTACTAGCATCCTCTGGATCAACAAATTACTTTGCACTGTATCACATATAAGTCCTAGGTTTCATTTCCATCAGATGGAAATCCTTTTGTCATCCATGTTTCATATCTCATGATTGATATATGTATTAATTGCTAGTTCAACCCGAACCGACCTTAAGCATCGCTACGGTGAAACAACCTCATCGTAGTCAACTCCTTGAACTTGTTATTTCAACAAGTCGAGCTTTATGGATAAAACATTTTTATCCGTATCAGTTTTTAGTTCCATAAATATTCGTTAGACTCTAAGTCTTCCGAAAGGTGTATCAAGATTTTAATCTTGAATCACTTATATGGAAACTATCTCAGATTGTATTAGCATTTAGCCAATTCCGGAGTCAGGGCCCATCAACGCTTCCTTGTGTATTGTAGGTATACTGTTGTCCCACAACAATATCTCGTTTGCGCACCTGATAGGTTTGCACGAGCTTTGCCTACGTGGTTCAGCTGCAAATACGACCGAAGTCCATACATTTTATTGTAGAGACTTCCGTATCAGTCGCAGTAGGAAACTCCGGAATCACTTCCAAGGTTTCTTTCCTTTGATCTGATGACGAAGATACTTGTTATCTCATCGAGTTGCACTGTCCTCCCACTCACCTTTTGTAAGAACTATTCTCTTTAAAAGCATACCGTTTTGCCGCAAAATCCTTTGCCTCGGTATAGTGGTGGGGGAATACCCAATGACTTGGGATAACCTTACAAAGTAGCACTTGTCTGATTTGGAATAGGTTTGTAACCTTTTACACAAGCCCCATATTCCAAATGTTAAGAAAAGATATAACATGGTTGGGCGTACCATACCATGGCGTCATTTCAACAGACCCGATGGAGCTCTTTTCAGTGTAAAAGCCGCAGTCTCTAAAGCATCACCTTAAAAGGGATAATGGCAAATTTATTTATGTCATCTTTGATCTTACCATGTCATAAATGGTTCGATTACATCTTCACGGACTTTCCACTTGCAGTGGTGTTCCGGGAGGTGCAAGTTATGAAACCCCTTTCATAACTCATCAGACATTCGCTAAACTTGTAACTCAAATATTCGTTTCTGCAATCGAATTGTAGAAACATAATTTTCTTGTTACAATAACTTCTACTTCAATTTTTGAAAACCTTATGAATGAATTCAAAAGATCCAGACTTACGTCTCATCAAGTAAATATCCATATATCTACTTGAGTCATTTCTGAAGATAGATAAATCCACTACTTGCAACAACATTTATTGGACTACACACATCATAATGTATGATCACCAATATGTTCTTTGCTCGTTCCTTATGGCCTGTGAACGGTATTTCAGTCACATCACTTTTCAGAGGAAAGTTGCAAGTGTCAGATGATTCAAAATCAAACGACATCAAAATCCATCATAATGGAATTTTCCATGCGGGGTTTTCCAATGTGACCAAATGCAGTGCCACACATATGTGGTATTCTTTTAGTCTTGCGACATTTAGCGGCAGTGGTATGGATGTATCATATTTCCATCAATATTCATAACATACATCCCATCCTGTATGGAAGCATGGCCCTTCATGTTATTCATAACACCGAACATCAAAAGTTCTCTTATGAATAACCTTCTTGCAAAATACCTTATGCAAAGGGCTAGAGTGTATGAAACTCTAAATGAATTATGAAAGTAAATACAGAGGTAATGTATTAATATCAATATTCATAACATACATCTCATTCATAATGAAAGTATGGCCTTTATGTTATTCATAACATCGAACATCAAAAGCTCTCTTATGAACAACCTTCTTGCAAGATACCTTATGCAAAGGGCTAGAGTGTGAAACTCTAAAATGAATTATGAAAGTAAATACATAGGGAATACACCTATGGAAGGCATAGTAACATTTACTATGTTCCCTGCACGTATCTAAACCTCATTCCTGGCTAGTCTTTCAGACCATAGTCTTACATCGAGCTGCAACAGAATGCAATCGAGCGGGTATCTTTGTGATTAACTCACAATACCCAAGAATTAGTGATTAACATGTTTAACCATAATTCCCAAGAACTATATCTTTGACCAGCCTTCTATACATCAAAAACTTGTATGACATTCATACATGAGCTGGATATTCCAGTCTTCTTTCCTTTTGCCATTATACTTCTAACAGTTTAACTTTCAGTATTTCTCCTACTCTCAGAAGAAGCATCCACCTTAAGAGTGGCGTTAGCCCCGGACTTCCTAGGCGTGAAAGTCTTACTAACACCCTTCGGACACTTCCTTTCTCTTTAAGTTGTTGTTTTATTCACCTTTCATCATATGACAGGCGTTCTCCTGGATCCCTCTCTTATCAGTCTAATGCATAGTAAACTCCTTTACTAATAGTTTGCAAACAAACATTGCTTTGGATATCTCATATCTTTTAGCCTTTGTCTGTCTCTGAAAATGATTTTCAGATTCCATGAATATCACATAACTATCCAAACTTTCGAAGTTCGGGTCTCATGGAAGCAAACATATTGCACTTGACTGAAACGGAATTCTAGCTTTTGGATCGATGGACGAGAGTCACATGATCCATAGCATTAGCAGGAGAATACCGAAAGCATGCGATAGGACAAGTCCTTCTCGGCGATCTAGAGGACAATCCTCTCATTACGTTACCAACCGTAAAGTTTTAACCAGATATTTAACAGCTATTCAATTTTAATTGGGAAGGTGGAAACGCGAGCCATTATTCTACAACTATTATGCAAATAACACTTAGACAGTGTTCATAATTAATTGCACTGAGAATTAAAAGAATTAATTCTACAGTGCGCTCCCACTCAAATCAATATCTCTCATAATTGATTGTGAGTGATACAAGACCCGTATTTAAATTGTTCGCCATTGGTGTAACACCACTGATGACGAAAATCTCAACCGGTAGGCCAACTTGCCAATCACATCTCTATGTGACTCTTGTTCATCTTTCGATGCGTGTGTTCCGAGCTCATGACGATCATGCCTGAACGTCAAGACAACCAAGTGATCTCGCTGCGAGGTCTCAACTCACCCGCCTCACACTTCTCTAATCGTTCGTACCCGTGTGACACGGCGCACCCCGAAAAGATAAGTGCCGTGCCAATAAGTCGTGCGGCATACGACGTGTTGCATAGACTCCGAAACTAGGAACAAAAAGAAACAAAAAAACATGAGGAAGAATAAATTGGTTGCCATGCTCAAATGGAAGCAAACCTATGATGCATCAAAACAGTAGCTAGAAAACACATATATGCACGCGCTAAAAAAAACTAAAAACATGTGCAACATACAAAAAGTAGCTAGCAACAAAAAATCTGAAACTGACAGTCTTGCTAAGAAAATGTTTCTTACTGTTATCTACGAATATGATGTTACATCCATAGTGTGCATTTGCTACAACCAGCATACTAATTTGCTACATGCTGCATCCTAATTGCTGCATCCATAGTGTGCATTTGCTACAACCAGCATACTAATTTGCTACATGTTGCATCCTAATTGTTGCATCCATAGTGTGCATCCATAGGCTGAATTACTATGACATGCTCATTACCAGACAAAACGTATGACACAAAGAAACATAAATGGGATCAAGAAAAAATACTTGTGTGTGCTTGCCATAGAAAGGCTGGACAAGAGTAAGCTTGTTCTTGTCAACTTTATCCACCCATTCGAAATCCTTTTGACAAACATAGCGTATCCTTGGCACGGAATAATCTATGACATGCTCATTTGGGAGGCCGGGCGGGATATCGAGATGATCCATGTATATAATCTGCATAACAATAGACAACAAAAAAGCATGAATGCAAGCTATACAGATGTATGTGCATCAATGAAAAGGAAAGGAGGTGTTTCGTCATGAAAACGTTGCATACCTCTAACGTGGGCAGACATGAGCGGATCTGAATTTCTTTTGGATTTTCAATTGTTGCTTGCCCCCGCTTCTTCTCTTGAAAGACTGCAACCTCCTCCATAGCTCGTGTCAATAAGTGCTCATCCCAAGGAAGGTTGTGCACCAAATCCATGTTTTCAAGGGAAGCTAGATACTCAAGGTTGACCATGTTGCCGGTGCCTGGGCAAACAACTATTGCCAACGCAACGAGTGCCCATGTTCTCTTTATCCTAGCCTCGTCCGTATCGCTGCAATCTTTGAGCAACTTGAAAACATGGGCAATTGGCGCTCTATTCGCCACCTTGTAAATGCTGCGAAGGTCATGTTCATCGCTCTTCTTAAGAAGCTTCACGGGACTATCACCCGATGGCACATTGAAAATCCTTTTCACCATGTTTTTGCTGAACTTGATTGATTTATTCTTGTATTTGAACTCTCGAAGTGCATGGTTTGTGTGCATCACAACAAACTCGATAAGTGCGTGCGGTACCTTGAATGGCTTGATGTCCAACAAATCTCCAAAGGGGCCATTCCGTATGATACTCTGTTTCGCCGGTGATAACTGCTCCGCAAGATCACCTAGTCGTTTCGAATTAAACCTCATCTTGAACCCGCATAGATTTTCTTTCTTCTTGTTCTTCTTCTTAACCTTCTTACTCCCCTCATTCTCAGCAGACACTACAGGAATCAGCTGATTTGCCGTCTGCCATGGCAGACGGCAAAGGACCAGAAAGTGGACGGCAAAGGTCTTTACCGTCGGCCGCAGATGGCAAACTCTTCCGGTACTGAAAGCTACGGTAATGAGCTTCTTTGCCGTCTGCATTCGCACAACGGACGGCAAAGACCTTTGCCGTCAGCTTCCCTGGCCAAGCAGACGGCAAAAAAAGTGGACGGCCTCTTTGCCGTCTGCCTGGCCCATCTTTGCCGTCCGCCAGCAGACGGCAAAGAGAAGGCTGATGGCAAACAGTACCTTTGCCATCAGTTCGCACTTTGCCTTCTGTTTTTAAAAAGCTGACTAGCAAAGAACGTCTTTGCCGTCTGCCAGCCGAAGGCAAAGACCTGGCAGACGGCAAATGCTCTGATTCCAGTAGTGAGAGGTGCCTGCAACAACTGCACAAAAGAGAAAAAAAAAGAACTCAATCATGACCTATGATGCGTCATAACAGTAGCTAGAGAACACATATATGCACATGCTAAAAAAACTGAAAACATGAGCAACATACAAACAGTAGGTAGCAACAAAAAACAATCAGTGCAACACATACCATGAATTTAAATCGCATTGCCACATACACAAGCAGATAGTAATTTGCTGATCCTGAGATGCTAATAAGTCCTGGAACCAACAGCAATATGCATGTTGCATCTGTTGTTTGCTAAGTCATGAGATGCTAAAGCCAGGCAGCAGAAAGAGCTCAAGGACATCAGCATTGTGATGTAGCACTGTGTTGAATGATTACACTGTGATGCTAATTTCACGATAATGTAGCACACTGGGCTGAATTTACGATGATGTAGTACTGTGCTGCATGTATTCAGATCAACAACGGAAGAGAACTATCTAATTATGAACTGAATGCCTCAAGCAGCATCCAAAGCAGTACTGTCGTCGGCTCTTGCGGAGCTACGGAAAGGCCAAAGTGGTCGTGGCCCGCCCATGATCTCTTTGTTTTTCAGTTCATATACTATGCATCGGTAGCTAGCCCATAAACCTAGTCTACTGGTAGACACCGCCTAAGCCATGGAGAAAAAGCAGCAGGTGCCGAGCAACAGGTGCATCCCTAAAAAAAGCAGCAGCCGCCACTGGTCGTCGGCGTCAGAAGAGGTTGAGGACCTCGCGGGCGTAGGCGTGGAAGAAGGTGTGGCCGCGGGGGAACAAGGCCGCGCCCACCACCGCGTCCCCCTCCGAGCCCTCGCCGCTCCTCTGCAGCCCCATCGACGACGCACCGCGAAACCCTAGCGAGAATGAGGGCAGAGGGGGGAAATTGGGAAGAACGAGAAGGGTTACCTTCCGGGGGAGCCATAGACCGCTGGAGAACGCCGTCGCCGCCGCCGCTTCTGATTTCCAGGCGCAACCGCCGCCGTCGCCCTCCAGTCGCCGGAGCCGCCGTCGCCCCTGTCACCCAAGTAGAACGCCCGAAATGGAGGCGACCCGATGAGCGGTTGTAGCAAAGGAATCCCCTTGTAGCAATCGATGGGCAGCTGAAAAACAAACTGAGAAGGTGTCCACGTGGCACTGCGGGGGTCTTTGGATCGCGATAGATCCAACGCGCCTTGCTCGTCTGGCGGGACGTTTCAGCCGGCGCTCCGGCTGGAAACGATTCTCCCATTTACAATTGGGTCTATTAAATTTACTATCAGGTTCTGATACCGATACGACCAAGGGACTAGCGTGGGGTGCCTTGTGCCTAGTTTCTTGCTAGGCGTGGTTGGTTGGGCGTGTGTAAATTACTAGTGGGACCCACATGCAACAACGAATTGGATTGTTTTTCTTGTGCATGGTTCACGTGAAATGGCAGGGCCTCGTCACCACACTGCATCTTAGAACCAACCAGCTGAGATAGTAGGATAGCGTGTTGTACGTGTATATATATATACTACAAAGAGGCCGCGCCCCTGGCACGCAACCGTGTCATTTTTCACTTCGTCTGTTGAACTGTATCGGCAACCTAAATTTTAAAAGCATGCCTAGAGTGCCCAACACGCCGAAGGGCCAAGTGATGAGGATTGTCTTTGTGCCTGAGCCGGCATATGGGTCGGCCGAGCAAACTTTTGGAACCCAATGCACTTGTGTACAATGTGTTCGGAGTCTGCCACCATGGTGGGCTAGAAGAAACCTTGGCAGAAGGCCTTGCCAACCAGCACCCGAGGTTAGGCGTGATGCCTGCAGACCCCTTCATGCTTTCACGATGCAGAGCTCCGCTTTCCTCCTCTGATATGCATTGCTGGAGGATTCCAGAGGTGCTCTGCTTGTACAATTTTCCGTCGATGAAGGTGTACACCTTTGAACGATGCGTGATGTGCCGCGCCTTAGTCTGACCCTCGAGAAGAGTACACCTTAGGAGGAAATCCAGAAAAGGCTGAGTCCAGTCAGGGATGACGACCAGGACGTCAGTGGACCATGATGCGGCCACTGCAGAGCTTTCAGGAGTGTCATCCGTCATGTCTGCCGGCCATGCAACTTTGACAGTGGGCTCCTGTAGATGATGCAGCAAGACGTCTAGTGGAACGAGCTGCCAAAGAGATCCCATCTTGGACCGGGTGTCTGCAGCGTCCTTCTCGTTGTGGCCTACATGATGCATCGAACTTGCTTTCCAATCTATGCACCTCCAGGCAGTATGCTGCCATAAGTGGGTCTTTGGCTTCCCACACCTTCATAACTTGTTGCACCACCAAGTCAGAATCACGGTGACAGAGAAGTCTACGTACTCCGAGGTCAATGGCGATGCATAGGCCATGCAGCAGAGCTTCGTATTCTGCGACATTGTTAGACAACGTGAAAAGAATCTGCCACACATATCTCATCTTATCCCCCATGGGAGATATCGGGATGACGCCAGCCCTCGTGCCCGTAAGCATCATTGAGCCATCAAAGTACATGGTCCAATGGTCGTAGGGGACTTGCGGGGGTAGAGACTGGGTGTCTATCCACTCGACGAGGGCTTGAGATTTGATGGCCTTTCGAGGCTCATCGTTGATGTCAAATGCTAGTAGCTCGATGGCCCACTTGGCCACCCGCTTGTGGCATTTCTATTGCCTTAGGAGTCTGACAGAGGGGCGGTGCTGACCACAGAGATCAGATGGGCCTGGAAGTAGTGAACGAGATTTTGCGCTGCCATGAATACTCCGTACGCAATTTTCTAGTAGTGTGGATAGCGCGTTTTGGAGTCTGACAGGACCTCGCTGACGTAGTATACCGGACGCTGACCCTTCTGAGAGCGGCCTTCTGCCGCGCGCTCCACCACCAGGACCACGCTGGCCACCTGGGTGGAGGCTGAGATGTACAGCAACATAAGTTCATTGTCCATAGGAGCTACCAGGACTGGAGAGGTAGACAACAGGTGCTTGACGTCCTTGGGGGCCCGCTGGGCCTCATCGATCCAAACAAACCAGTGTGACTTCTTTAGAAGTCTGTATAGGGTCAGAGCCTTCTCCCCGAGGCATGAGGCAAATCGGCTGAGCACTGCTACATATCATGTAAGCTTCTGGATGTCTTTCAGACACTTGGGCTTACCAATCTTAGAGATGACTTCTATTTTGTCGGGGTTAGCCTCAATTCCCCACCCGAAGACGCACTTTTTTGGGTTCAACTACATATTGAACCAGCTGAGGTTGATGAAGGTCTGTGCCAAATCCATCAAAAGGTCCTCCTTTTTTCTTGTCTTGACCACTATGTCGTCGACGTAGGCCTGGACGTTGATGCCGATCTGATCAGCCGATCTGATCATGCAGACACTTCTGGATGTAGCGTTGGTATGTGGCGCCAACGTTGTTCAACCCGAAGGGCAAGGAGATATAGCAATACACTACTAGGGAACTGCTTATAGGTGGCGTCACATTAGTGGCGGGCGCACTCTAGCACCTGCCACTAGTAATCTGGATCTTACCAGTCGCAGGCACAAAAGCATGCCCGCCACTGGTATTTACGTACTAGTGGCGGGTGCCACTGATAACATAGGCCTAGATTAGTTGTGGGCCAAAATTACCAGCAATGGGCACAAAGCACACGCTTGCCACTAGTTCTTGAGTTACCAGTGGCGGGCAGAAATATGTGCCCGCCACTGGTATTTTGGGCACCACGACTATTGTGGCTTGAAATATGAGTGGCAGGCACGCATTGCTGCCCGCCACTAGTAACTCAGGCGTTTTTTTGTGCCCGCCACTGGTATTTTTTTTGCCATTTTTTTGTAATGTTTTTGTTTTAATGTTTTATGTTTAGCATTATGGTCATATTTTTTTCTACATTAAAGGTACATCATGGCAAGTTCCATGTAATAGTTTGCCACTTTTTACGGTTAATTTTCTATTTTTAGGGCATTAAATGGATTTCTAGGTATTTAATGGAGGTAAATACACTTAATGTCTTAAATATAGATAACAGACCCAAAAAAACACCAAATTTTGACATGTCACGTCTAATAATGTATGTTGAGTGTGGAAAAAGGTTCAAGCCCAACCAAGGAAGCAGTGGTTGCTGCGCATCCAAATGGACCCCCGAAATATGCCTAGAAATGCAGTTAATGACTTAAATATAGCAAACGGACCTTGAAAATGCCAAATTTTGACTTGGTACATTTAATGGTTTGTGTTAACCGTGGAAAAAATTTCAAGGCCAACCGGCGAAGCAACGGTCACGTGCTTCAATTTATTAAATAGCTAAAAATTTCATTTAATATCTAAATAGTAGAAAAATATTCAAAAAATGCCTAACTTTGATACGAATAATGCAATGTAGTGTGTTCCATGTAGAAATAGATTGCAGCACTTTCGATGGTTTTTCTTGGACGATTCTACACAACTACTTAGAAACCGAACCGCTTCTAATGAAGAATAGTGCTTTCGAGAGGAAATGTGTCATCTTTGAAGGTGAAGTGATGGTTTCTTCATCGGTTGGCCTTGAAAATTTATCTACATTGAACATACACCTTTACATATTACATGTTAGAATTGGGCATTTTCCAGGCTTTGTTTGCTATTTTTAGTCATTAAGTGCATTCCTAGGCATTTAAATGGATATAACTCAATTTTAACTACAAGTACATTAAAGAACAGAAAAAAATGATTGAAAAATCTTATTAATGTTACTGAGCCTATGTTTAGGCCATACAAAAGCAATGGAAAGGAATTTCAAACATCAGCGTGGCAAAACTCGACCACCAACATGGAGCTTATTGATTTTAAAATTTTAAGAAAATGCAAACGAAGTCTGAAAATGATGGAACTTGGCATGGTCTCATGATATGACACCTAGAGGCTGTGGTAAAAAATTGAGAATATTTCAAAAAAAAAATCATGTACAATGCTTTGAAACTAAATCATTTCCGTGAAGGAATCATCGTTTTGAGAGGAAATGCGTCAGGTTTGAAGGCGGGGTGACATTTGCTTCATCGGCGAGGCTTGAAACTTTTTCTGTAGTCAACATAGACCATTACATATCACATGTTAAAATTTGGCATTTTTCAGGGTTTAGTGCATTTCTAGAAATTTAATCGATATAATTCAAATTTGAACTACAAGTACATGAAATTATGCACAAGCATGGATTGAAAATTTATATTTGTGTTCCTGACTCTATGTTTAGGACTCTCCAAATAAATGAAGATATATTACAAACATCGGTCTGGCAAGACTAGACCACGAACATGGCGCTTATTAGATTTTCAATTCTAAAAAATGCATATGAAAATATGAAACTTGGCATGGTGTCATGGTATGACACCTACAGGCCGTGCTAAAAAAATGAGAAGGTTTCCCTAAAAATTCCATGTAAACCATCTCCGAGGAAGAATCTTCGTTTCGAGAGGGAACGCGTCATGTGTGAATCCATTTGTGAACAATGTATAGTCCAACAAACGTGAAATCTTCTAAAAAAAATATGCCAAGCTTATACACCCATAATATGATTTAATGCCAAATTATAGATTTTTTTTACCACTTTTAGATATATGCTCCTATTGGTTTGCAAATAGAAGTTTCAATTGTTCATAACAAACATTTGAAAATTTCATCCAGTTTTAGGACATGATCTAAAATTAAAAATATTCACATAAATATATATTTTTGTGAAATTTATAAAACCTTTTCGAGATACATGTAGTTCAAATTGGAATCATTTTCAATAATCACGCATAAATTCTTTTGAACAATAGAAAATATTATATCATTTAGATAATTGTTGAAACTCCTAGAAAATAATATATATTTAGTTCACATGTCGACAATTTATTGGGGTATATAATATAATTGTTTGCAAGTTACTTCACAAGGGTGATGTAATTAGTTATTTGGAAAATAGGAAAAAAATATTGAAACTCAATATATATGTAGTATATTAGATGTAAAAAGTGCGCTGGGGTATATAATATAAATGTTTGTGTAAATTACTACACAAGAGTGCCTTACTTAGTTATTTGGAAAATTGAAAAAAATAGTTCAAAATCTGGGCTTAGTTCAACAACATCCCATTACGGTTCCGAGCTAAGGATGTATATGTATCCTGCATGAGAAAAACGTGCGCTGTGAATGGTTCACCGCACCATCCTACGGATCGCCATTCACAGTTGTCCGATTCCCTCAAATCCAACGGTGGTAGACTGGTTCCAATCCCACCCTCTTTCTTCCCCACCCCAGAGGAGTCGTCGGCTTAACTTCCACCGAGAATCCCGCCCATTGTTCGTGCCAGCTCCTCCCAGCGCCTTGACACCTTCTTTCCTCCTCGATCTCTTCCCATCACTGACTCCCCAAATCTCCATCGCCCTTCTCCCAGCACCTCTCTTCCTCCATCCCCTGACCGAAACACAGCCCCATGATGCCCAGGCCACCATCAGACGGGTGTCGTGCTTTGCCGCCAAGTGGTCTGCGTCGACTGGTCACCGGGTAGCTGCGCCTTGGCAGATGCTGCCACCAAAGGCTACGGTGTGATGGCCTCCACTTCCCTACCAACGGTGGCCGGCGCGCTAGGGGGATGGATTCCCGTTAAGCCCTGACCGGGGGCTACGTCCCAGCGGGATGTTTTCCCATCAATCCTCGACCAGGGGCCACGTTGCCAGCGAGATGGTTTCCCGTTGAGCCATGACGGAGCCTGATGTCACCGGTTGTGTACAGGGGAAATTGGTACATGGGGCATAGATGTAGCGACCCGATCCATTAAGGATTGGAGTCTCTGTGCTCACTGTGCTAGTCCCTGGATCAATAGCTAGCACGCACAGTACATGATGTAATATCAAGGATAAACCACATGTTATAAATACTACATCGTAGATCCAGAATTTAAATATTACATACATGTGTAGCTCAAGGCTAGCATACAAATAGAAATACAGCTGAAAAGAAAATAAGATCTTCATGGAGTCCATCAACACCACAGGCAAAAGTTGAGTATAGACATCGTAACCCTACATCGTATCACTTACTCGTCGTATAAAATTCTGCAATATGATAAGTTGCAGCCGTGTAGGTCAGTACGTTGAATGTACTGGCAAGTCACACCACAGGAGAGAATAAAATTCCTACCTCTACATGCAATTTGGTTGGTGGAAGTTTCTAAGTTTCAATTTGCATAAAGCTGATTTTGTCCTACTTTCATGAAGATCATCATAGTACTACAAGCTTATAATATGATTGAGATGGTTCCTCCACACAACCTATACCCAAGTTGATTAAAACCCATTAAATGACTTAAATGTGATGATATCACTCAACATTCCCACTTCTAGATGCTCAAATTGTCCATAACCGGAGACACGGCTAATCGATTAGGTTTACACTCTGCAGTGGTTTGCGCACTTTTTCCCACAAGACTCGATCACCACCTTGGTAGCTCTTCACACTCGGGGTATGTGAACTGGAAGATCAAGACAAGGTCTTTCAGAAGAGTTTCCCTTAACTCTGGTAGTGCCCATCCCACCTATATATACCTACTTCTCGTAGCAGTACCACGTAAGAGTCACCACAACTGATCAACCAAGCCAGAGCCCATAATAGCTTGTGGCTCCACACGTAAGCTTCTAGTTATGAAAAATTGTTTGATCCCTTTGAACCTGGGTGGCTTTCCATAAAAGAGTGTTCACTGGGTACTCGAGGACACTCGGGCAAATCCCTGGTTACTCCAGGGTGCCCCTCACCATGCAACCATTCCACCCAGATGGTTCATTAGTATTTAATAGTTAGTCCTGCTTACTACTCTCTCACAACTTCCATGAATCCGGATATCACCACCCCGTCGACTTTTAGCGAAGCAATTATATTCCATAAGGTGGCGACATAGGAGTTACGCTCAGACCTACCTCAATGAACTACTAGGGCTATATAGCATAGCCATCTTATAAAATCCTACACATGCATACAACTAAAAAGGACTAAATGCATAGAAAACATGTGTAAAATGGACTATGGTCAAAATGTAACTTGCCTAGTATGTTTGTGTAAAAGGATATATGCTTTGCAAGATATGATCAAATGAAGGTTCGAATTCAAATTGGAATTTCTCAAATTTAAAAAGTTCAAGAGTTTAAATTTATGGTGTTACTGGATAGTCAAGATCAATGTGAACATCTAGGATAAAGAATTACTAGATTTGATTCAATGGATCAAAAGATATAACCGAAAGAAGTTTGTATTGAATCTGTAAAAACACTGTCGTGGCAACATTTTTCCGACGTAGTTGAGTAGTCTGGCTATGATCAAAATTATAGGTTGAAAAGCCAACTCTAATTGTACCAATGGAAAGATTACTTCGGTACGAATCCAACGCAATTGGATTCATCGAAAACTGACCTACGGATAAAAAAGTTATGATCAAAATAAGTTTGAATTTGAATCTAAACAAATTTGAATTTAAAAGTTACAAAAAGTAGATTTGATAGGTTCACTTGATAGATGGGATCATGATGAAAATTTGGGCGTTGGTTCTGGGCTAGTTGAGTTGTCTGGCTATGATCAGAATTATAGGTTGAAAAGCTAACTCTAATGGTTCCAACGGAAAGATTACTTCGATACAAATCCAACACAATTGGATTCATCGGAAACGGAGCTACGGATAAAAAGTTATGATCAAAAGAAGTTTGAATTAGAATCTGAACAAATTCGAATTTGAAAGTTACAAAAAGCAGATTTGATAGGTTCACAGGATAGATGGGATGAAGATGAAAATTTGGACGTTGGTTTCATCGAATTTGGATAAACAAGTGAAAAGTTATGGCTAAAGAATTCTAGGGCTAATGTGTAAATACAGGGACTAATCGGTAACCAACTATTATATACTTAAGACTCTACTATGGACGAAATAAGTAACTTAGCAGAAAAATATATCCCTATCATCAATTACTCTAGGAAAAATAAACTACGGTAGTAGAAAAGATTATGCGAAGAAAAGATTCTAAAAGATACCTTCGAAACGCGTAGAGACGATGACTTCTAGAATTTCCACGAGAGAGAAGAAATATTGTATTTATTCTAGCCAAACCAAAAATTGATTCAGCCCGAATTGGATGATTTTTGGGGTGTCCCTTGGGTCTCTATATATAGGTTGAAAGTCTACTGGAGGGTGAAAGGCCACGCAATGTGGGACTAAACATATACGTAGAGAAGGAAAATTGATTAAAGAAAAGATGCGCGCGTGGGCTTCCACTTTGGCCCGCTCAGATGAACAGTCCCCCCCCCCGTGAACAGTTGAACCGTTTTTTGCATTTTTTTGTAAACCTCCCTGACTTTTCCGGTAATTCACACGTGGGTCATATTTTATCCATATCTTTTAAACCGTAACTCCGATTTTAACATGTTATATATGAAATTTGATTAGAAAAATGTGTAGAATCTGAATATGATGTTATTTTTACCTGTTAAATATTTTTAAATATTACTTTGGAAGCAATCTATAATCAATAGCGCACGGTCTGTTTTTCTTTCGCACCGACGGCGATTTGGATTGCAAATGAACACACACTAAAACCATATAGAGACGAAAGAAAACATCGATAACCACACATGCACACCTCTGAAAAACCTCGCACAGGAAAAACAACACATTTCTCATCGCGAGAGCGAGAGAGAGACGCCTTAGGATTGACCACATTCAAACTTTGTTTGAACATTGAGGCCACGGCCGGCGAGGGTGAGAAGGAGGATAAGCGGCAACACAAATGTGATGCCCCACTAAAATAAAGGATGTGGACCTATTGTGGTCTTGAGTCATGATTATTGGGTTAGGAGCGTGTGTTATTTTTTCTCCCGTTGCAATGCACGGGCTATTTTGCTAGTATTAATTTATGCAATAAGTTGATTTGGACAGTAATAATAATTCCCTAAATTAATTTTAGGGTTTATTAAATGTCAAGAAATTATTTTTATCAACTCCAAATAAATATTCAAATCATTTCCCAATTATTTAATATTGAAGAAGTCATATTATCTTCTCTCTTTTGTTTTCTTTTTAAATGGGAAATTGGTTGAATATTTCAAGCTCCAAATAAACTATCGAATACAATAAATTTTCAAATGGGGTATTTTGGGAAAGTAATTTTATTCCCGCTTATTTAATATTCGGTAAACTCCAGAAAGTTTTAAATCTTAGTCAAAAATTAACTAATAACAAGCAACAGAAGTAAGTTTTAGTTAATCCTATTTAATAATAAACATTCCAAAATTTACAATTTTGGGATGTTACAATCACTAGTACAAAACAGGGCATTCGTCACAGGTCACCCAACACATTAGTCCCGGTTGCATTACGAACCGGGACTAATGTGAGCATTAGTCCCGGTTCGAGCGGCTAGGGCACCGGTCGGGCATTAGTCCCGGTTCAAATAGGACCTTTAGTCCCGGTTGGAGACACCAACCGGGACTAAAGGGTCCGATACCCTTTAGTCCCGGTTGGTGTCTCCAACCGGGACTAAAGGTTAAGCCTTTGTCCCGGTTGGAGACACCAACCGGGACTAAAGGGGTTGAGGCTTTAGTCACGGTTGGTGTCTCCAACCGGGACTAAAGGTTAGACCTTTTTAGTCCCGGTTGGAGACACCAACCGGGACTAAAAGGGTTCTGAAAGTTTTTTTTTTATGTTTTTACAAGTGGGATCTATTTTTAGTTTCTGTTTTAAATTGCTTATATCGTTTAGGAAATTTGATGTTTTTGAGTGATTCTTTCTGCATTAGATTCAAAATTTTGTCTAGTTTCTGTTTGTGCCATTAGTTTGCAAATTTGAATGTTTAAATTTGAATTTGTTCAAATTTGCTTCAAACCCTATATTGTGAATAACTTAAGTTTACAAATATTTTTTAATTTAATTCTTTTTGCTCCTAGTCACGTGTTAGATTGTTGTCACAGTAAGATTTATTTGGTTATTTTTAGAATAATTTAAAAATGAAATGCCTTTGTAACAGACGAGTTTTCGTCCGAAACCTTGATACTTCGAAGGAGATGGTCCAGTTTGTACACGAAGTGCATCCAGTTTTTGCCGTAACCCTCTCAACTTTGTAGCACATGCTATGTGGGTGAAATGATGATACCATGCCAGGTTTCAACCTTTTCAGAGTTCATTTGTAGGTCTTTTCAATTTCAGGGTCATTTAGCTCAAAAAATCATTAAATGCATGAAAAATAGCACATGAAGTTAGAAAAGGTTGAAATTTGAGGATGTGGCTTTGAATGGTGCATATTGAATGCACAAAAAGTCTGGAGTTGAAATAAGTGAAAAAAATGAAATGCCTTTGTAACAGATGGGTTTTCGTCCGAAACCTTGATACTTCGAAGGAGATGGTCCAGTTTGTACACGAAGTGCATCCAGTTTTTGCCGTAACCTTGATACTTCGAAGGAGATGATACCATGCCAAGTTTCAACCTTTTCAGAGTTCATTTGTAGTGATTTTCAAATTAAGGGCCATTTAGCTAAAAAAAATCATTAAATGCATGAAAAATAGCAAATGAAGTTAGAAAGGGTTGACTCTGGCTTGGTTAACCTTAGTTATGACTCTGGCTGGGACGGTGCGCCATTGCTAACTTTTTTTTATTTTTTTATTTTTTTGCCTCCAGATCTTAAAAGCATCGTAACTTTTTTTCTGTTAGGTTTTTGAGGATTCTAAAAAATCGATAACGGGCATAGCCGGCTGAACTCGGATGTAAATTTTCGAGTAGATGCTTTTTCATATAAAAAACTTTTTCATCGGAGGTCGTATGCAAAAGTTACGGCCATTTTACCGAAACACGGCGGCCTTTTGCAAAAAAAATTCAAAATTCATGTTTGTTAATTTTCCTAACAACTAGAACACATAACACATGGGCATCTCGAAGGATTTTTAAATTTGAATTTTTTATCATTTTCTTTTATTTATTTTTAAACTGAAAAGGCGATCCACGGGGGGGGGGGGGGGGGGGGGGCGTGTGTGTGTTTGTGTGTGTGTGTCATATTTGGATTCCTCACATTTTTCTGATAATAATGGATATATTATTTGTCGAATTTGATTTACAGATTTAAAGATATTAATTATGCCATATTAAATGAATAAATGGCAAAAAAATGAATAAAATAATATTATTACTTATTTTATTTTCATTGAAATTCAATATTATTAGTACTTATTTTGTTTATTTTAATAATTGTTTATAATTCAAAAAATTAAATCATGTGACATCAAGCCCGAAGGGTTAATAGGATTGATAGCTTACTATTGTCAGGAAAACAACAAGTGCAGACTTGGAAACTAGGGTCGATAGAACCAGGAAGTTAAGCGTGCTGGAGCTGGAGCAGTGAGAGGATGGGTGACCGGCCGGGAAGTTAGACGATTTGGAATGAGTGCTCCACGCTGGAGTAGTGAGTACGGGTGATTAGAGATTAAATTGTCAAATGACGGATGATTAGAGATTAAATTGTTAAATAATCCAAAGATTTGAAAATCGGAATAAAACTTAAAAACAAATCAAAAAAATTCAAAAAAAATTCAAAACAAAATTCAAAAAAAAAATTCTTTAGTCCCGGTTGGTGTCTCCAACCGGGACTAAAGGTTTGTCTCCAACCGGGACTAAAGGATTCACCTTTAGTCCCGGTTGGTAACACCAACCGGGACTAAAGGTCCTCCCTACCCCGCCCCAGACAGCGCCACGTGGAGGGCCTTTGGTCCCGGTTCGTAAGCAAACCGGGACTAAAGGTTTTGAGCTTTAGTCCCGACCCTTTAGTCCCGGTTCCAGAACCGGGACTAAAGGCCCTTACGAACCGGGACAAATGGGCCCTTTCCTACTAGTGAATTGACATGCTCGCGATCTCTCTCTACCGTCGCGCATCCATGATCCAGGGGCATCAGACGCGAGCTAAGATGGAGAGGAGCGCCGTCATCGAGGACGCCGGAGTCATGCCGTCCATCATGGGTGATGCGGTAGGGAGGACCTCCAATGAGGGCTCGCCGGCACTGCAAGGTGCCGCTGTCCATGTGTGTAGATGGGCATTAGGAACTTTGTAATTTTATTTTTAGTAGAGTCCTTTTGCTTTTGTTTTTGCTTGTAATAATATGTGTTTCTATAATTTTTTGAGGGTAATTTCTGTACTTTAATTATAATATGAGCAAAAATCCTTTAGGAATGCATTGTATATGCTCGAAATGTTAACAAACAAAATTAATGGGCATTTAGTCTAGACTATAATTACTGAGCTACAGACGTCGAAAAACTAGTGCGCATAACTCTAATCAGGTCACTAGGCAAAACTCTAATCGGGTCGTTAGACAAAACTCTAATTGGGCCATTCAGAACTTGGGCCACAACTAAAACTAGTGGGCCAACATCTTAATTGGGCCGATTATCACATGGGCTGGAAATGAAATTTTTGGGTCAAAAATTCTACTTGGACCGATTATCATATGGGCTGCCATGTCAAATCCATGCTGGCGGCCCCACTCATTTAAACGTGGGCGCGGGCGCAGGCTTGGCCTCTCCGTCTCCCTCATCCACCGCCACCGCCGCGCCGCCTACTCTCCTTTTCCCCTCCGTCGTCATGGAGCCGGCAGCACCTGCTGCACCGACTGACGCCGCTGCCGTCGCTGCAGCCACTGCGCTGACGGCCGCCACCGTGGCCACGGTACCGCCGCCATCGTCGCAATATCCGTGGCACCGACGGCGACTGCCGCCGCTGCGGACCCGGTCACCACCGCGGCCGGCGCCGCCTCCATGGCAGCCGGCCGCCCCGCTCCTCTTCGCACCGGCACCGGCGTCCGCATCGTCAAGGAGCACATCAGGTGAGCTTCTTCATCACCTTTTATTCCTGTTTTTTTTTTCTTTTGATAAATTGGATGCATGTTTCTTTGTTAATTGTGTAGTCTAGTTATTAAAGTAGTTGGTTATCTATACTATCTATACTACTATATAGTGTATCAATATTGAATCGACCTAAAGCATCAATCTTAGCCGTTGGTCTCTTAAATCTAATGGCTGAGACTAGAAGGATTCGTGGTGAACAGTAGTCCACAGCTGCATCTACTACGTTCTGGAACCATCGCGTCACTCCTCCCGGAAAAGAAAGCCTTATGCCTCCTCTGCCATCTTGTTACTTTTAGTGTGAGGCTGTGAGCCGATGTGACATGGGAGGAGAAACAAAAGCTGCAGTAAACAATTTGTGGGTTCCAACACGAACAATTTTCAATTTTTTTTCTTTGAAAATTTCTGCGCGTCACCAGACAGCAATGGGGTTTGTATTTACCAAGAGACCAATTTCCAACTTTCTAATACTTCATTTATTTCTGCATGCGTACATTCACTGTATATTTTTGCTATGAATTTATTTTGCAAAGCTCTTTATGCCTTTTTTTCCTAGAATAACTCCATATCGTTAAGGCGTGCATTGCACGTGTATACATACTAGTATATATAGTATATATTGTTAGTTGCTAGCTACTTATCTAGGTTAATATTTATTAGTATTGATAAAAAAATAAAAGAACAATAAAGAGAAACAAAATGATAACATTCTAATGACATGACGTGTAGTAGAGTTTAGCAATACTGATAAAAAATAAGTTAGTAGCAAATGCTAGTTATAGTTTGTTAATTGTTAGATAGTTAGCTAGATATTTGCAACTAGTAATTAGTGTAAAAAATGCAGCGCATCCATGGCCTCCTGGAAAGGGCCATGGAAAGAGGACTACTCCAGTGACAACGACACCCGCAGTCCCGCTTTAAGTGAGGATTCGGGTGCGCAGACGCCACCCTCCTGCCCCTCCAATTCCGACGACCCCGACTTTATCCAGGTCATGGAAGGGCCAAAGGAGGAGTCGGAGACTGACTCGGAGTTGGAATATCCCGAGTCGGAGGAGGAGCAGGCCGAGGACGAGGACAAGGATGACGTCGACGGCGACGGCGACGACGACGACCAGCCGACGGTTAGCAGCGAGCATCCTCGCCCAGAGGATGACGCGGAGGGAGCATCCAAGAAGAAGAAGAAGGACTAGATGATGTGTACTCTAGCTAGTCTTAATTTGAGGGTCTGACTTGTGGAACCCTAGTTTGGACATTGTTGTTTTGGTTGTATGACATAATTGTTATTTATATCAATGCATGCAATGGTTTGTATGTTTATATGTGTAGCTAGTACTTTTGACAAAAAGCTACGAGTAGACGTTGTGTGGCCCTCCGAAGAGGCGGACATGTGAAGTCGAGCGAGAAGAAACATAAACCATTTCCCCTATTGCAGTGGGTCATAGGGAAAAGAACAAAAAGCAAGAAAAAACAAGCAGAAAGGAAACTAAAAAAACAATTAAAAAACTACTATGAAACAAATAAAAGAAAACAAAGATAGGTGGTCGTGTGAAATCGAGCGGGAAAAGTCCGAAACCCTTCCCCCTTTTGCAAAGGGTCATACAAAAAGGAAACAAGGAAAGAGGATAAATTTCGTTGTCTTTACTTCACAAAATTATAATTATCTAAAAGGAGAAAACTGATAATGTAGGCATCCTTAATGATAATATAGAATATAGAATGATTTAATTGGCATCATTAATAGACCATTCTAGAAGCTTTTGAACAAAGAAAGATGCGGAATTAATTGTATGTCTAGAATTAGGCAAGTGCACAAATAGTGTAATTAAGTGCTTGATTCTTTAAACTTTTAGGTCACCAAGCAACATGCAACACTACTGACAAGATTATAAAGAGAAACGATTTCTATTGAGAGTACTGCATGTCGTTACGATATAATATATGTACTACCTTCGCTTTTCCAAATTTGACACACAAACATACATAGGAGGCCCATAATTGAAGTATTATTTGATGGAATTGGACATTTAGGCAAGAAGAAGCATGTATACTAATGGTCTTACATATCTTTCATTCTCTACATACAGTTGGAGCACAATCTGATAACCTAATAACTCAAAGCATGATTCAAGTTTGGACTCAACTGAAAAGGGAAAATATGGCTACTGAATAACCTTTAGCTTCTTGAATTTCATGTGAGACCTACAGAGATAGATCTAAAAAGAGGTTTGCTTAACAAGTAAAGATGACTTAACTTTAATAACGGAAGTAAACAAATCCACCAATGATTTCTCTAAGATTTTTTCCTACCGGTTTTTGTTGGCAGTGAAGAGAAGGGACTTTTATTATGGCAATTTCAAAATAGGTATCGTACACAACAGGAAATCTGTTTCACCTTGTGGTCATTCTGGTTCTTTATGACCATCTTCCAATTATCCAACTTCTGCCCATCCAGCCTGATTGCAGAATAAGTCTCTTCAATTTCAGCTTCTCAACTTCAGCTGATGATGTTTCTCGGTGCTGCAAATTTCAATGAGGCTATCAAAGTAGGTAAAATTGTTATTTTTCAGTACTGGTGAGAAGTGAGAAAAAACGATCTGCATGCACTACACGTTCTCTCCTATGTTGAATAACATCTCCTTCTTTTCTGGTTCTAAACGCATTGCAATGGTATCAGTAACAACTTACAAAGAATAACATAATTACCCTATATGAAGCAATTTGGGTAAATAACCAAATAAAGAACATTGTATAGGCCTGCAAAAACATTATAGAACTAATAATAGATTACTACTGCAACCACATGTGAGGATCTACATAGATTTTAGTTGTATAGATCACAACCCATTCTAAAAAAAGCTGCAATAATAAAAAAGAATCATTCATAAAAGAGTGGCTAGCGTAATTATTATTTACAAACATATATCTAGGGATACAGAATCATGAATACTAACAAAATTATATCTCTTCTCTTCCATTTTCTGCGTGTGTACACATACATGTCAAATGCATACGCAAGCTGGGCGCGCCCAACACACTTACATATACTCAGTATAGGTAGCATACCCACACTGGAATATCTTCCTATGTGAATTGGTATATCAATGATTGGTGGTCTAAACATACTAGTATGTATACACGTGCAATGCACGCCTTAACGTTATGGAGTTATTCTACCAAAAATAGAGGCATAAAGAGCTTTGCAAAATAAATTCATAGCAAAAATATACAGTGAATGTACGCATGCAGAAATAAATGAAGTATTAGAAAGTTGGAAATTGGTCTCTTGGTAAATACAAACCCCATTGCTGTCTGGTGACGCGCAGAAATTTTCAAAGAAAAAAAATTGAAAATTGTTCGTGATGGAACCCACAGATTGTTTACTGCAGCTTTTGTTTCTCCTCCCATGTCACATCGGCTCACAGCCTCACACTAAAAGTAACAACATGGCAGAGGAGGCATAGGCTTTCTTTTCCGGGAGGACTGACGCGATGGTTCCAGAACGTAGTAGATGCAGCTGTGGACTACTGTTCACCACAAATCCTTCTAGTCTCAGCCATTAGATTTAAGAGACCAACGGCAAAGATTGATGCTCTAGGTTGATTCAATATTGATACACTATATAGTAGTATAGAAAATTCGGTAGAACATCAATCGGTTAGTATCTAGTATCCACTCGCAACGCACAAGTTGATCCGACAACAGATTAAACAACTCGGGTGAGTTTTAATATTTTCTGATCTTTGCTAAATTAAGTTAAGAGCACCGTAGCTTACTCGTAGCTTTATATAGCTATCTTTACATGCTCTAATTTTTTGCCATCTTTATTAGAAAAATAAAATCGCATATACAACTTGTGATCAGCCATGCATGGTGCTTATTTGGATACTTAACCAATTACCATGTGTTGCTTGCGTGTTCAAAACACCTAATCTCGTCATGGGCAGTTTTGTGTGCGTTGCAATATCTTACCAGGTGTCTATAATCAAGAAGAATTATCAAAGTTTTAAATAGCGGGCTATAGCGTATGGAGGGCCACCACGCCACGTATGTTTTGCTCTAAATAGATTTGCTCGCTAATAGCCCCACTAAATATCATTTAGCGATAAATTTGGGCCTCAATTTAGCGTTAGCGTCCCGCTCACTGGCCCAAAAAATCGCCCGCTCCCTTGGTCCAAACCAAACCAGCCCGCTGTTCGGTTCAACCCCAGTCTCCCGGCAAGGCCGCTTCCGGCAAACCCTGTGTACAGCTGTACATTGGGTGGCCTCGTGTAGGGCCCCATGTGCGCCGCACATGGGGTGGCTCGTTTCGCACGTCTTGGCCAAGAAAGTCTTGACGCAAGACATGGGTAGCAGTAGGAATAGTGACACTCTCTGCTGCGTCAGAGAGAGTAATCAAGTCTAAGAGTAGATAATTGTTTTTTTATTGCTCTGTACTGATCATAAAGATCAATGGAATGCTCACTGTGTGAGTAGCGAAAAGGGAGACAGCCTCCTAGAAAAATATCACACACACACTGCTCCCCCTCCATTATTCTTCGACACCGAGGTTTCTAGCGAGCTCATTTCGGCAACCGCCAACTATCGGGTTGGGCTAACAATTGGCATCAGAGTGACAGGTTCGAGGCCTGAGCTGATATGCCGAAGCACATGCCGAGAGACGACATTGCCGGCGATGGATCCAAGACTTCCGAGGAGATCTTGGCTGAGGAGATGCGCGCGGCCGATGCGCTCGCGCTGCAAGGCAGGGCCGGAGGAGAGCTCGGCCCACCATGCTCCGTTTGCGACGTGGGTATGTCCAGCACCTCCTTCCCTCTCCTCACGCGGACCAACTGTCCCAGTTGGTCGCTCCTGATGAAGGCCATCATGGAGGTGCAACATATTTGGAAAGCCGTGGAAACCGGCGATGTGGAGTACGCCGAGGACCGGCTAGCGATGGAGGAAATCTTGCGGTCCGTCCCACCAGAGATGGTTCCAACTCTTAGCGCTAAGAAGACGGCCAAGGAGGCATGGGACACCATCAAGCTCCTGCGCATCGGTGTAGAGCACGTACGGGAGTCGAAGGCTCAGACCTTGCGCCTCCAGTACGAGGAGATCCAGTTCAAGGCCGGTGAACAAGTCGACGACTTTGCCATGCGGCTGCAGGGCCTCGTCAACGAGCTCACAATGCTCAGGGATCTCATCGACGACAAAAGGGTGCTTCTCAAGCTCCTCCGCATCATCCCCAAACAGTACAAGCAGCTGGCCTGGTCCATTGAGAGTCAGGTAGATCTCTCCACCATGACAATCGAGGAACTGGTAGGCCGGCTCAAGGTCATCGAGGAGCGCGGCGAAGAAGCCAACGAACGCGCTGGTGGCCAACTGCTGCTCACTCGGGAGTAGTGGAACGCACGCTTTCAGTAGCGCGGCCACGACGGTTCTTTTGGCAGTGGGGCAGGCACCTCCACGGGAAGCAGAGCTGGCGGAAGAGGCAGAGGCCGTGCCTAGAGCAGCGACAACCGCGGAGACAAGCCGGGTCAGTCCCAGCAATAGGGCGGGCCTGGGCGAAGTTCTGGTAGCAGTGGCGACCAGAACAAGTGCCGGTCCAGCAGCAAGCCGGGTCATTGGATCCGGGATTGCCGCACAAGGATAGCCGACGAGGCAGCCACGGCAACGGCAAACCTTGTCCAGGCTGACGTGGACGGTGGGCCGACAATGATGCTGGCAAGCATCGAGACTATGCAGGAGGGTGCAGCGCCTCCCGCGACCATGGCATCTACAGCCAACCAGTCCGTGCAAGAGGCACGGAGCCCGTCCACGGCATCCATCCCTTCAGTGACAGGCAACCCCCCGACAACAGCGTTTTCGGGGCCTGTCGACTGGTAGGCAATGAAGACCCGGGTGTGTGGGAGCCACATCCCGGCAACGGCGTCCTTGAAAACCTTGGGAGCCAACAAGCCCGTGCAAATTGACACGGCAACAGCGCATCTGGTGGAGCACGCTCCGACCATGATGCTCTCGCAACCATCGAGTCCGTGCAGGAGCGCACGATGACTCAGCTAACACACACCCCGACAACAAGTTTTTCGGGGTCTACTGCGTTGACGGGAGATGGCTCCCCGACAACCACATGTGTGTGCGGCTTCATCTTCCTCAACAAGGAGAAAGTCGTGACCACACCCACGCTTGCAGGCGACAAGCAAGATGAGGGTTGGTTCCTCGACACCGGTGCCATGAACCACATGACTGGTTCGGTCGACGCGTTCGCGGAGTTGGACTGCTCAATCACCGGGAAGGTACGGTTCGTGGATGGCTCCGTGGTGGACATCCATAGCCGTGGGACCGTCGTCTTCGCCGGCAACGGGGGTGATCATAGGGCGTTCACGGATGTCTACTTCATCCCAGCACACAAGAGCAGCGTTGTAAGCGTCGGACAGCTCGACGAGGGCTGGCTCGACATCGGCATCCACCGCGGTGTGCTCACCATGCGCGATGAGCAGAAGAGGCTGCTCATCGAGGTAACCCGCTCGGCAAATCGCCTCTACAAGTTCTACTTTCGACCAGTGCATCCTGTGTGCCTTGCCGTGGGTCATATCTCCGACGCGTGGCATAGGCATGCCCGGCTAGGACACGAGCACTTCGACGGGCTGCGAAAGATGGAGCGTGGCGATCTCGTTTGCGGGCTGCCTCACATCATGCTTGCCGACGAGCTGTGCGATGCTTGTCTTGCTGGGAAACAGTGGCATCTGCCCTTTCCGGATAAGGCACGTTACCAGGCACAGAAACTCCAGGAACTGGTTCACGGGGACCTCTGCGGCCCAATCACCCCAGCAACGCCAGGAGGACGTCGCTACATCCTACTACTTGTCGACTACTACAGCAGGTTCATGTGGGTGCAGCTCCTCGTCTCCAAGGACGAGGCAGAGCGAGCCATCGTCAAACAGCAAGCAGCAGCAGAGATTGAGTGCGGCCACAAGCTGCGGGTGCTGCCCACGGACCGTGGCGGCAAGTTCTCGTCGGCCACATTCTACAAGCACTGCGCCGAGAGGGGGGTGCAACATCACCTGATGGCACCCTACTCGCCGCAGCAGAATGGCGTCGTCGAGTGGTGGAACCAGATGGTGCTCGGGATGGCACGCCGCATGCTCAAGGCAAAGCAGGTGCCGAGCACGTGTTGGGGGGAGGCAGTGCTCACAGCCGTTTTCATCGTTAACCGCTCCTTCACGAGGAGCGTTGACGGTAAGACGCCCTACAAGGCGTGGTGTTGGAGGAAGCCCAACGTGCACTTCCTCCGCACCTTTGGCTGCATCGGGCACGTCAAGACAGCGCGCCCACAGCTGAAGAAGCTCGACGACAGGAGCACCCCAATGGTGTTCATGGGCTACGAGACGGGCTCCAAGGCGTACAAGATGTATGACCCCGTCGCAAAGCGTGCACACGTCTCCCGCGACGTCATCTTCAACGAAGACGCGCGATGGAGTTGGGAGGCACCGGGCAAGGCCCTAGCAAGCATCTCCTTTGTCATGGAATACCCAGCGTACTCCACCACCCTGGGAAAGAGTTCTCGAGAAGCGCCAACCTGAGAGGAGCCACTCTGGTTGGTGCGACATCTGACAAGGTGACCCCGGGAAGTGTGGCGATCGACAAAGCGACCACGGGAAGGGAGTTCCCGGGCAGTGTGATGTGAGGAACTACAACCCCGGCAACACCGACGTCGACAAGTAAGGTGGTTCCCGGGAGGCACTTCACAACCCCGCCAATGGCAAGGTCAGAGCTGTTCGACGCCGATGACGACGTTGGCACCCCACACATGTTCCCACACTTAGGGGGTCTTCTCGACTAGCCTGCAGCACTACCGTAGCTACCCGAGAGCGATGATGACGACGACGACGTGCTGCATCTGATGGCCGGCGAGGAGTCAACCACGTTCATGGAGGCCGAGCAAGAGGATTGTTGGCGTCGCGCGATGCTGGACGAGCTGGCGTCGATCAACGACAACATCACTTGGACACTCACCACACTGCCTGCAGGGCACCAAGCCATTGGGCTCAAGTGGTTGTTCAAGGTGAAGAAGGACGAGCATGGCACCACTGTCAAGCACAAGGCATGCCTTGTCGCAAAGGGGTACGTGCAGAACGAGGGGGTGGACTTCGAGGAAGTATTCGCTCCGGTGGCAATGCTAGAGTCCGTGCGGCTCATCCTTGCCGTGGCTGGTCACCACGGGTGAAAGGTACACCACATGGACGTCAAATCAGCGTTCCTCAACAGCGACTTTAACGAGGATGTGTATGTCTCCCAGCCACCAGGGCTCATTGCCGGGAACCAGGAGAAGGCCGTGTACCGGCTACACAATGCCCTGTACGGTCTCCGGCAAGCCCCAAGGGCGTGGAACGCCATGCTGGATGCAAGCCTCGCATCACTTGGGTTCTCACGCAGCACCTCCAAGCATGGCGTGTACTCGCGACGGACCGTGAACATGCTGCTCATCATCAAGATCTATGTCGATGAACTGGTCATTGCCGGCACAGAGCCCGATGAGGTTAATCACTTCAAGGAAGAGATGCATCGTCTCTTCAGCAAGAGCGATCTCGGGTTGCTCCAGTACTACCTCGGACTAGAGGTGAACCAGGAGCGTGGTCGCATAAGGATCACGTAGGCGGCCTATGCCGCCAAGATGCTCGAGTGAGCAGGCATGGAGGACTGCCATGCAGTTCACGCTCCAATGAAGGCACGGCTGAAGCTCAGCAAAGAGAGCCCGAGAAGGCGGTGGACGCTACTTTCTACCGCATCGTCATCGGGAGCCTCAGGTACCTCGTAGACACCCGGCCGGACATCTCGTTCATTGTCGGGTACCTGAGCAGGTTCACGGAAGCCCCGGCAAGCGATCACCTCGCTGCCGTCAAGCACCTGCTCCGGTACATCACGGGTACACTCACGCATGGATGCGTGTACCTTCGTGGCGACGGCGAAAAGCTGGTAGGCTACAGCGACTCTGACCACGCTGGTGACATGGACTCCCGGAAAAGCACCTCAAGCGTGTTGTTCCTTCTCAGGAGTACTTCCGTCAGCTGGCAATCCATGAGGCAGAAGGTAGTGGCCGCGACTTCGTGCGAAGCGGAGTACATCGCGGCGGCAACGACATCATGGCAGGGAATCTGGCTGGCTCGCCTTCTCGGCCAGATGCTGAATCAAGACACCGCTCCTACGCTCATCTTCGTCGACAACAAGTCGATGATCTCTCTCTGTTAGAATCCAGTGCTGCATGGTCGCAGCAAGCACATTGATCTCCGCTATCACTTCATACGTGACTGCGTCAAGAAGGGCATGGTGAATGTGGAGTTCATCAGGACTGGTGAGCAGAAGGCCGACATCCAGACAAAGGCTCTTGGTCGAGTTCGGTTCCAGGAACTGCACTACAAGATCGGGATCATTGATGTCCAACCCCGGCGACAGGGTTGAGGGGGAGAATGTTGCGTTCAACCCCGTCTCTCGGCAACCCCTGTGTACAGCTGTACACAGGGTGGCCCCGTGTAGGGCCCCATGTGCGCCGCACATGGGGTGGCTCGTTTCACACGTCTTGGCCAAGAAAGTCTTGACGTAAGATGTGGGTAGCAGTAGCACACTACCGGAATAACCAACAACGACGACGGAAAAAGGTATGCCGATGGATTTTTATCGGGGCCGTCGGCATACCTTCGCATACACCGACGACCATAGGAAAACCGTCGGCCAAAACTGGCTGCCAGCAAAGCTCTGGATATGCCGACGGTGGCCATTGGCCAAATTAGGCCATCGACAAATCAACAATATAAGCCGCCGGTAGCCGTAGGCAAACGTGAGCAGTCGGCAAAACACTAATATAAACCGATGTTGGCCGTCGGCATCAATAAGACCGTCGGCATATGCCCGGTCGCTGACGGAAGGCTGACGCCGTTATATCTATGCCGACGGCCCTGACAGCGGCCGACGACATATTTTTTTCTTTTTTGTTTTTTAAATAACTTGAATTTGAGGGTTTCAAATATGAGTTATCTAAACTTAAACATATACAAATTATATATCAATTTGGGGTAGAATTTTTCATAGAGAATGAATATACACTTCGTTTATGTTTTTGAAAATGTTTAAAATGTGACCTCATGTACTTTTGTAAATAGGTCCTTATACTTGCATCGATTCTGACAAACTTTATATGTTTCTGGATCAGAATCTAGAAAGGATTCTGTTGGTATTCTATGTTTTGAAATTTGAACAAACTAAAATCATGTTCGTCTCAAAATTTGCAGAAAACTTATTTTATTTTTATTTTTCATTCCTTGGCCAAATGAGGCAAAGTTTATATGTATTTGCATGAGAAACTTTCAAGGATTTAAAAAAACATGTGTTTACTATGAAATATTTAATTATAACTATCATGCTTTGCTACAATAGAGAAAGTCAAATGGGTAGATTTCCGAGTCAAACTGCCCTGCAGGGTTAGGCCGCTCCGGGGTCTTCGGAGGGTAGAAATCCCACCAAAACTTGCATTGAGTCCTAATATATGTCTAAAAGTATGGTGGGATGTTTAACTAGGCAATATGCAGCTCCCGAGTGTGACCCCTTCACGGACGGCACTACCGCATGCACTTAGAGGGGGAAACTACCACAGAGGGTAACCCGGAGGGAATCTTGTGATAGTTTGGGATCGAACTTTGTTTTAAAATGTTCCTATCGGCTTACCAAGCACAATCAGGTAGAAAAGTCCATTGGTCCAACACCGTTCATCGCGAGTCAAAGCCCTAGATTTCTGAGTCATACTGGCGAGGGTTAGGCCGCTCCGGGGTCTTCGGAGGGTAGCAATCCCACTAAAACTTGTATTGAGTCCTAATACATGTCTAAAAGTGTACTGGGATGTTTAAATAGGCAATACGCAGCTCCTAAGTGTGATCCCCTTCATGGACAGCACTACCGCATGCACTTAGAGGGGGAAACTGCCACAGAGGGTCAACCCGGAGGGAATCTTGTGATAGGTTGGACTCAAACTTTGTTTTAAAAAGTTCCTATGGGCTAACTTAGCGCAACCAGGTGGAAAAGTCAATTGGTCAAAGGCCGTCCAGTGAAAGTCGAAGGGGGTAGCTTTCCCAGTCATACTAGCAAGGGTTAGGCTGCTCTGGGGTCTTCGGAGGTTAGGAATCCCACAAAAACTTGCATTGAGTCCTAGTACATGTCTAAAAGTGTGGTGGGGTGTTTAAATAGGAAATACGCAGCTCCCGAGTGTGACCCCTTCACGGACGGCACTAGCGCATGCACTTAGAGGGGGAAACTACCACGAAGGGTCAACCCGGAGGGAATCTTGTGATAGGTTGGACTCAAACTTTGTTTTAAAAAGTTCCTATGGGCTAACATAGCAGAACCTGGTGGGAAAGTACATTGGTGGAACACCGTCTGGTGAAAGTCAAAGGTGGTAGCTTTCCTGGTCATACTGGCGAGGGTTAGGCCACTCCGGGGTCTTCGGAGGGTAGCAATCCCACCAAAACTTGCATTGAGTCCTAATACATATCGAAAAGTGTGGTGGGATGTTTAGATAGGCAATACGCAGCTCCTGAGTGTCACCGCCTTCACGGACGGCCCTGCCGCATGCACTTAGAGGAGAAACTGCCACGGAGGATAACCCGGAGGGAATCTTGTGATAGTTTGGGCTCAAACTTTGTTTCAAAATGTTCCTATGGGATACCTAAGCACAACCAGGTAGAAAAGTCCATTGGTTTAACGCTGTTCATCGTGAGTCAAAGCCCTAGATTTCCGAGTCATACTGGCTAGGGTCAGGCTGCTCCACGGTCTTCGGAGGGTAGACATCCCACAAAAACTTGTATTGAGTCCTAATACATGTCTAAAAGTGTGGTGGGATGTTTAAATAGGCAATACGCAGCTCCCGAGTGTGACGCCCTTCACGGACGGCACTACCGCATGCACTTGGAGGGGGAAACTGCCACGGAGGGTCAACTCGGAGGGAATCTTGTGATAGGTTGGACTCAAACTTTGTTTAAAAAAGTTCCTATGGGCTAACTTAGCACAAACAGGTGGAAAAGTCCATTGGTCAAAGGCCGTCCAGTGAAAGTCAAAGAGGGTAGCTTTCCCGGTCACACTGGACTAGGTTCGGCCGCTCCGGGGTCTTCGTAGGGTAGCAATCCCAACAAAACTTGCATTGAGTCCTAATACATGTCTAAAAGTGTGGTGGGATTTTTAAATAGGTAGTACACAGCTCCCGAGTGTGACCCCCTTTACGGACGGCACTACGACATGTACTTAGAGGGGGAAACTTGCACAGAGGGTCAACCCTGTGGGAATCTTGTGATTGGTTGGACTCAAACTTTGTTTTAAAAAGTTCCTATGGTCTAACATAGCACAACCCGGTGGAAAAGTCTATTTGTCAAAGGCCGTCCGGTGAAAGTCAAAGGAGGTAGCTTTCCTAGTCATACTGGCCAGGGTTAGGCCGCTCCGGGGTCTTCAGATGGTAGCAATGCCACCAAAACTTGCATTGTGTCCTGATACATGTCTAAAAGTGTGGTGGGAGGTTCAAACACCTAGTACCCATCTCCCCAGTGTGACGCCCTTCACAGACGGCACTACTTCATGCACTTAATTAGAGGGGGAAACTTCCACGGAGGTTCAACCCGGAGGGAATCTTGTGATAGGTTGGACTCAAACTTTGTTTTAAAAAGTTCCTATGGGCTAACGTAGCACAACCAGGTGGAAAAGTCCATTGGTCAAAGGCCGTCTGGTGAAAGTCAAAGGGGGTAGCTTTCCCGATCCTACTGGCTAGGGTTAGGCCGCTCCGGGGTCTTCGGAGGATAGCAATGCCACCAAAACTTGCATTGGGTCCTCATACATGTCTAAAAGTGTGGTGGGAGTTTCAAACACCTAGTACATAGCTCCGGAGTGTGATCCCCTTCACGGACGCCACAACCGTCTGCACTTAGAGGGGGGAACTGCCATGGATGGTAGCCCGGAGGGAAGTGGATGTGTGGATGTTTAAAAAAAGTGGAAGTGGATGTTTTAAAAAACAAAATGGAAAAAGAAGAAAAAAATGGAAGTGATTGTCCAAAAAAAAGATAGAATTTCAAAAGCAGTGGAAGAATTTTCTTTAAAAAAAATGGGAACATATATATGCCGGCGGTTTTGCCGTCGGCATAGATTGCCATGTCTATGCCGACGGCAAAACCGTCGGCATAGATTGACACGTGGCAGAAAAATCTATGCCGATGGCAAAACTTTCAGCATAGATATGCCTTATCCTATCCGCAAGTCCTCTCCTCCACTCAGTCCCGCTATCCACTTCCACTTCGCCCGCGACCGCACCGCGGCCGACGTCGCCTCGCCGCCACGCACCGCTTCGTCGCCCGCCCCACCCCTCACCGCCCCGTGCCACCTCGCCGCCCCACCCCTCGCCACCTCGCCGCCCCCACCCCACGCCCCGACGCCACCTGTCCCCGAACCGGCCCGCCCCTGCGCGGCCCTGCGCCGGCTTTGACCTCGTGCCAGCCTCGATGATGTCGGCCCTGCACTGGCCCTCCCCCCTGCGCTGCCCCCGACGATGGGCCGGCCCTCCCCCCTGCCTCCCCCGTGCCGTCCCTCCCCATCCACGGCTCGCCGGCCCGCCCCTCTCCGTCTCGCCGGCTCTCCCCTGCCAGCCCTTCCCACCATCCACCGTGAGCACCCCCCCTCCTCTCTGTTCTCTGTAGTTTAGGTTTTGTTTTTGTTTTTTTTTGTTCATAGATATGGAGATGTGATGGTTAGATGGATGGATGCATCATGGATAGATGAATTTGGATGGATGCATCATGGATAGATGCATTTGGTTTCATTTTGGATAGATGCATTTGGTTAGATGGATGGATGCATCATGGATATACTATAGCTATGTTAGTTATAGATGATTTTGGATAGATGGATGGATGCATCATTTTGGATAGATGCATTTGGTTTCATTTTGAAAAATGCAAAAAATATCATAGATGATTTGGTTGATGGAATAATGGATCGATGGATAGAGCCAATATATGTCTTTATATGTTTTGTGTAGTTTCTTTTGTTGATAGCTAGATAGAAAGATAGATAGATAGGTGGATGGATGAAATGGAATAGAAAAAAATGTTACTTTTGTTGCTATGTTAGTTCCTCACCTGGCATTATTTTCATGTCACATTTTGTCATCAAAGATTCCTATATGAGATGTGATGGTCTAAATTTTTCACTCGGTGGATTTTACAGGGCTTTCTGGTGTTACATCTCCCTGCAGTGATCGTCGTCGGAGCTGTTGGTCCCTGATCGTCCCTCTGATGTTCTACTACTTCCTCTACATCCGAGGGTGAGCTACAAATCCATCTCCTCGTCCTCTTTTTTCATGTCAGTAGATTCCATTTTCACGTCAAGTCGCGTAACTTCGGCGTCTCCCGTCCGGAAGGGTTACATTGATAAATATGCATTCAATTGCATATTTATAACCATATCTCTTTAGGATTGTCCAGCGTTTTCCACGGACAGCCCGAGGATATGTAGATTGGGTATGTTTTCCATGCTCTACCCCGTTTCGAGACAGGATTTCAACAACGCCTCCCCGTTGTTCTCCGGATGCACATTCTCTCAGCTTTTTGCCGAGATGTGTATGAAGGAGAACAGCGGGGAGGTGTTGCCGAAATTTTGTCTCGGAACGGGGTAGAGCATGGAGAACGTACTCAATCTACACATCATTGGGTGGGATGCAGTACATCATGGCGAACCTAGTGAAATGCCCACACATGCAAGAGGCCATCCAGTTCATCCTGGTGGCGCCGGCGAAGCGTTCGCCTACCTGGGCTAGCTGGTGGCCAGTGTGCGTGGTGTTCAAACGACAGCCATGGCCATGGTTGAGAACCCCAGATCGGCGGCGGTTCAAGCACGACAGCGATGGCGAGTGGCAGCAAGAGGCTATGGCGCACGGGGAGGAGAGGAAGGTAGAAGAGGGGAAGCTCGGGGACACGGTGGTTCACCCGGGGGCTGCCCCGACCGAGCGGCTCGGTTAAAGACCAGACCGGACCGACATTTTTTCAGGCCGAATATTGCAGCCCAGACCGACCAGTTTTCCTACCGATCCAGGACCGAGCCGGACCGGCCCGAGCGGGCCATGAGCCGGACCGGCGGAGCGGACCGTGTTGTCCACCCTTACTGCCCCCCACTCCATACCGTTGGATCTCCATCGTGCGATGCGCTCATGGTTCTGCTATAATAAGTAAGCTAAAGCAATGTGGTTATAGTAATTACCTGGCAGCGATGTACGAATGTCATGCATAGGGTACGACAATGGATAGCGTATAGAGGATGGACACAGGACTGCTAGGGTGAGGCAATGGATACTATGTACGTGACCTAAATGATTGCACTGCTGGCAGACATAGGGTACAGATAGCACATAGCTAGTCGTTTGGCTGAGCTAGGTGTTTCTGCTGGCAGGAGATATGCTTGTGCACGGATTGTACTGCTGGCAGGAGATACTACTGGTGTTATGAAGTGTGTGTTGAATAAATAATCCCTGAGCACGCACGCACATCTAAGCACTCAACTGACCATGCACCCACTGATCACACCATGGATGCATACACACGCATCCTGCATCCCAGCTGGAGGCACACGACTCCAGCGCGAAAACGGACAGATTTGACCTTTTTAAAATCTTCAGCGCAAAATAAACCGGATCTAAAAAAATACTCCCTCCGTTCCTTTATATAAGGTGTATTTGTTTTTTGATAAAATTCCAAAATGTAAGGTGCATTTATCCTAATTCTGCATAATTCCCTTGTTAGCCCTCTTAAAAAAGGAAAGTATCTCTTTTCTGATTATCTGTATCTCTCCTTATAGGAAAAGAAGGAAACTATCTCTTTGTCGATTGCATGTATCTCATATTTTTCGAGACTAATTGATTCACTTTCCACTAACCAACAAATTTACCAAGGGTAATTTAGCCTTAACATGTCTATAATTATGTGCCTTGGTCACCGTGACGAAAATAATACACCTTACATAAAGGAACGGAGGGAGTATATCATAAAATGACCCGTTTGGACGATGCCCTGGGATAAGGCGCCATGATAGATATCACGACACCCTGGGATGGGGCACCATTCTAGATAGCACGATGCCTTACATTGAGAGGCTTAAAATGCCGTCTGACCCGTACATTGTCAAACCAGTAGTGCACATTCCCAGGTCCGCTGGAGAGTTCCGTGGGTGTGTCATCAATGCGATTCAAATTAAAAAATGGGTTAATGCTACGTACCGCAACGCTATAGCCTGCCCCTGCTAGTGCTAGTGTTAGCCATGCAGGTGCTTTGCAGAGTTCTACATATCCTTAACCACAAGCAACTACTGACCGTCGGATGAAAGGTGGAACAAACAGTGGATCAGGGTGTGGGCTAGGATCCCCTGTGGCACCGGATGATTACGCTATTAAGAAACTTGGATCTATATATTGGTAAAGTGATAATTGATCGCCGGCCAGAATGTTATATACATCTCGTCAATCAAAATGTTAATCAAGGGAAGTTTAACAAACACGGGTGGTGCTTTCTTATCTCTTCTTGAAGTGCTCAGATACTTTTCTAGTACAATTATTGAGACATACCTTGCTTTCATACGCACAATATTATCTCTCTGGTCTCTTTCTTTCGTTGTTGTGATTGAAGACATTTAAACCAAAAAAGACAAGTAAAATGGTTAGCTAGGCAACTTAGTGGTTGGTTCATTTGTTTAGTATCACAGCTAACAGACATCTATTATTTTTACTAGCAGAATATATGTGCGTTGCCACATAGCAACAATTGGACGTACCACATTCATCTAAAGGTCGTTTTACTCTAGAAACTTGTGTCTTGTGTGCTTTTTGACAATGTCATCCTCTCCATGTCCTCCGTCCCTACCGCACAAGCAGACATGTTGATGTCGTTTCCTCCCTTTCTCTCTCTTCACATGTCCCTTAGCTCCCTTAGCTCTGCGTCTGGCTTTGCATCGACACCACATTTGCCTTAGTCTACTCCACGTCCCTACCACTGCATGTTGTCGCATTCTATAGCTCGAACAAAGCTCTCATCTTGGTATGGATAATGAAATAAAAACATGCGGCAATGGTAATATATAAAGTAATATTTAGATTGGTAATATAGCTTTGTGATCGGTGAGTATGTCTATCAGAGTTCTCATTCGTTGTAAAAAAATACTGCCGTTGTTTGTAAATACATGACTTCCAAGAATGCTTGCAATGAAAGTTTGACCACTGATATATGAAGAAATATTTAGACTGGCAAGTTGAAAATAGTATCATTAGATTGCCACGAAAAATATTGTCATAATTTCTTTTAATTTTATACTAACATACACGTGGAAAAGTAATGGTCAAAGGGATACCGTATCGATGTGTAAAATGTCATCTATATACGAACAGAGGGAGCTCCAGAAGCTTAGACCTGGCCATTCACTAAGATACCATTCAGTGTACAAGCTTGAGATTCAGATTTCAGATGAGAATCCATGCATTTGTCTTCAGTTCTGAAGCATGTTCGCCAGATAATTTCCCAAACGACTTGTAGAGAAACACAGAAAAAGCAACATGCATGGCAGATGGACAACTAAGCTGCTGACCATATATCTATCCTTTATCATTATGCAAGGTTCAGGCTACAGATTCCCCCGCAAAAAAAAAAAAAAAAAAAAAAACTTCAAGCTACAGACGGATACACCTCCACGTATAACCGAACCAAAATTGCACCGCATAGTACTGAATATATATAGTAAAATGGCAGGCTCTTCTCATTTCACTCACGGAAGAAAGTGTGTACGAGTAGCTGTTCATTTAAAAAAAAATCATGCGTAGCTGTTCCTGATTGATTATCAATTTACTGGATTTTAGTTTCACAACAACACAACTAAAAGAACGCAGACCTCAGTTTCTAGATGGTTTGGAGACACTCCAGAAGGGACTGAGCCAAACATCGTGTGCAGTTAATTAACCAATAACGGACTTGCGGTTCTTTCATGACAATTTAGCATCTGCATAATCAACCAAAGGAAGACACCGGTAAATACCATGCCATTGATGTGAGCAAAGTAAAATAGCTGCTAAAAATACAAAGCTTTAAATTAGCTTTTACTCGTTCATGTTCGTCTCCTTGTTACAACATGGGCAAGAGAAAGCTCCAAACAATTGATCTTTTAGTATGCAGCAAGAGGTTCGACTGCCCTGAAACTTAACGTGTGGAAGGGAAGGAATCATGTCGAAAACGGTGTATGATGGCTAGACTACTCGCCGCTGGACGGAGTCCGGAGGGAAGAACAAAAACCCTGGATTGGTATCCCCGTCTATAATGGTTTTTGTTGGGACACGTTCAACGAATATTGTCATGTTAATGTGATTCAATGATAGGATGCTGTTTAGCAGTCATATATATGGACTTGGAATTAGTACATAATACAAGGTAGATAATTAATACATTTGCATGTATATTCAGGGATTAACAATATATATATGCATGGATAACTGTAACACACCTTATCAATTATACTCTCTATAATTTCAACAGCAAGCTGCACCCCTCACACTCCGAAGTGTGTGGCACTAACTATCTGCTTATTGCTTAACCTTAAAAGTCCTTTGATATTGTTGTATCAGCCATTGAGCCTGTTTAACCTGAAAAAGTACTCCAATATTGTTGTATGAGCCATGCAGCCTATTGCACCTATTAATTGCTGAAAATGAGTATTGCAATATGAGATTCATAGGAAAGGTACAAACACACTGCGGTATTTGAATAAGGAAAAAAATAGACAGGAGAAAGGAGATATATTGCCTCACTTCTCAACTACCATGAATTTTATGCTTGTTATTTCGTTAGGACCAGTGAAGAATTAGACAGCGTGACAACAAGCAGGAGCAAGTAAAAACACGATAATGGGTGGAAAAAAAGCCCGCACTAGAAAAGTGGCAGTGAAAACGCTCTCAGGCAGCATTAATTTTATTGTCTAGGCCACAATATCAATAGTACCTGATGACTGTCTTACACTAGTGGAAAACGGGGCTTTAGTCCCGGTTGGCAACGGCCTTTAGTCCCGGGTCACCAACCGGGACTATGAAACTAAGAATAAAGGCCCTCACACTTTAGTCCCAGTTGGCCACAACCCGGGACTAAAGTCCCTCCACGTGGCCTCGAGCTCGCGGCGGGGCTGGAGGACCTTTAGTCCCGGTTGATGACACCAACTGGGACTAAGTATTTTGTATTTTTTTTTATGTTGGGGCTTAAGGTTTTAGGGTTTAGGGTTTATGGTTTATTTTTCCTTTTTATTTTGTGTTTTCCATTCAATTCTTTTTCATTTCAAATATATTTTACGCTACTACATACTGTACACGTTGATGCATATATAATATAATTTCTCATACGACCATACATATATATATATACAATTTGGTATATATAATTTCTCCTACAATTTGGAGATCATTACATGCAGGCATTAGCGGCAATGGTATTCTCCGCTTTTAGATATGACCTCCGTAAGCAAAAATCCCGTAATTTTCTCTTGAATTGCTCGTAGGCGGTTCTCTGGTAGGAGCTTCTCCCACATGTCTTCCATCTTTAAAGAAGGAGATCAATATGAATATATTAGTTGTGTGTATATATATTAGATCATCATAAAAAAAAGTGAATAGTGTTTATGTACCTAAAGTTGTCTTACATCTCTGCGCCATTCGATCGCCATGCGAATGTTCTCGCAAACGTAGTATGCACATAAATTAGTCCCCTGTTTCTGCCTCATGTACTTTGCGAGAATAGAATTCAATCAGATAATAATCAAGCATGATAGTGGTATTGAAACTAGAATGAAAGAGATGCTCGGACCTAGCTAGTACTACTTAATTACCTTGGTCTGTCGCGAATGCAGCTTCGGTTTTCATTCACCGACAACTTCATTTATGAACGGTTTCCAAACCCTGCCCGGCAAAGAAAATGAATAAATGAGTTATTAATTACTTGATATCAGGAAATGAACGAAAGAGGCCGATATAGTGCGATAATGATTGAAATTACCTGTCGAGCATCAAAACCACGCTGGAGTATTCTCGAGTGTCTTTACCTAGTGAGTCCAGGGTTTCAACAATTCCAGCGTCAACTTTAATGATTAGCTGGATCCAGTGGTACCCGCGCACGTTTATATAAGCAGGCATGCATAACTCATCAACTACACTTAACATCAAGTAAGCAAAATAGAATTTGTAGTACAAGACAGTAACACCCACTTGAAGTTGTAAGGAAATAGTATTTCTGTTCTGGTATTTTGTGACTTTAAAAACCTTAGCAAGTTATCCTATGAGTCTTTGGGATGGTCTTGTATCATTTTTTCATTAACGATATATGGGTCGACGAACCCAATTGAAGATCCACATTACTGTTTTAGTACCAAGTATGCACCATACACTGTTCGGTTGCCTGCTCCTATTTTATTTGATTATTAAACTAGGCATAGGTAGAATGTCACCGACGATGATGTACTAATGAATTGCAAGAACGAAAGGCGGCATCAATGGGCAGCAGAGGCATAAACTACAGTTGATGTGGTAGCAAAAGCAACATTGGCAGCACAACAGGCACAGATGGTTTGGTACCACGAGGCACCATGGTCATAGCCAAGCGTAGGCTAAAATGCTAAGCTTGGGGGAGTACGTTTTCTAAGCTCATGGCCATTATCTTTGTACCATATGTATATCAGGTTCTTCATTTCTCTTTTTACTTTTCTTTGCTATAAGCAAAATACAAAAAGATTTTTCCATTCATCTTTGATTTGCTTTTATTGCTTCTTCTGGTTTTTCATTTTCATTTCTGCTTTTTCATGTTCTTATTGATGTTCTTATTTTAAAAATCAAAAAACACAAAAAGATTTCTCTTTTATTGCTTCTTTGTTTGGTTCTTGTTGCTCTCTTTTGTTTTAAAAGAAAACACCAAAAAGATTTTTTGCTTGTTCATTCTTTGGCTCGTTTTGGTTCTTTCCCTTGACTTCAGAAAACAACAAAAAACATCTCCTTGTTTGTTTTTGCATTTTCTTTGCTTGATTATTCGTTGTTCTTGCAATTTTAGAAAAACACAAAAATATTTCTTCTTTTGGACTTTCATGGTTCTTCTTTGTTTCCATTTGGACAATGAAAAGACAAAAATATTTTCCCTCGTGTCTCTCTTCTTTTTGTTTAGCTCTCTAATAAAATGTTTCATAAAAGACAAAAAAGATTTTGCTTTATTCGTTCTTATGGTTTGTATTGCTTTTATGGTTCTTAGTTGGAGTTATGGTTCTTAAATTGTGTCTTGTTTCATAAAAAAAAACCACACAAAAATATTTTCTCTTCATTTGAGTCTTACTGTGTCTTGTGTATTTCAAAAGAGAAAACAACAAAAAGATTTTGCTTGGTCCTTCTTGCTTTATCTTTGAAACTAATGGAAAAACTCAAAAATATTTCTATTGTCTTCTCTTTTGTAAAGTTTCTTTTGCCTCGAGATTTCAGCTTCGGTTCATGGTCAAGACAGCGTTCACTTTTCATCATTATTATTATTATGTCCAATTATGCGAGGGACAAAGAAATAATGATGATTCATGATGGAGTGACCATGCCGGGAAAGCGGCTATGATTATTTTTACTTCTATTATGAGCGGAGGTTTATTGATATGTTTTCTTTATAACGTCTTATTCAAGTAATCATGTGCATAGTAGAAGTTTGATGAGTCATTATGTCCCTTACTAAGTCTTTATGACTTAGAGAGTAATTCTGCAATATCTTAAATCATCAATTGGTAATCAAATTGAATCATAATAGGGTATGCTAGCTTGGTATCTCCCTTTGAAGCCCGAGTGATTGACTTGGCACATGTTACCACATGTTCTGAAAAGTTTCAAATCAGTCTTGATGGTATTATAACTTTGGAGTGCCAGTATCCTGCTCATATTACGACTTCATAACTACTTGTTCAGTGTGCATGATTATGATCATTGTGCTCTCTAGTTGGTCGCTTCCCAGTCTTGTGCTTGCCTTCACCTGTACTAAGCATGAATTCTGATTGTGCATCCAACATGCTTGAATGAAGTTTTGCCATAAAGTGTCCACTATATCTACCTATTCATATGACTGAGTAAGGTCAGTCCAAGTAAATTGTCATTGGTGCAACAACAAAAATAAATACGTTATTAAAAGTTTTCCTTTGTTTAAGTTTTTGATGATTTGGAACATATTGAGTTTTACACGATCTTGTAATGGTGGTTGTCAACGAATAAAAGATGTAAGAAAGACCTGCCAAATAACAGATAATAATTGCATTGTGGAATCTTATAAAAGACTTGCGAGATACCTTGTTACCATGCTATATTACGTTCACATTGGTTCGGTTTATGCTTCATGTTATTGCGTTATTACTTTTTATTTGATTGAGGTGTTATCCTGGAATGAGCATGGTCATTAAGCTTTCTCTATTCATTTGTTTACTTCCATAGGATAGTTATAGCTTAAACATGCTAATCAATTTCTGCACATGAGTGATGCAGAAGTGTTCATAAAAGTTTTCTTTGTTGCATCACTTTGTCAAGTGAATTGCTTGAGGACAAGCAATAGGCTAAACTTAGGGAAGCTGATACATCCAAAACGCATCTACTTGTCTGAACACTTTTGCCTAGCTTTTACCCTCTTACCTTGCATATTCGTATTGAAACTAACCGGATTGATGCTGTTTTTAGTAGAATTACTTTTTTGTTTTTTTGTTGTGTAAAAAATAAACATCGTCATAAAAATCTAGAAAAATTTAGGAAGCAGTTTTGGACCAATAGCAGATAAACTATCGGAGAGGCACCTGGGGGTATGCCCACAGGGCCCACGCGATTGGGGGCCCAAGCGCGTGGCTAGGGTGCGTGGGGCCCACATCAATCCCCCAGGCTCCATCTTTGAGCTATATAACACCTTCTTCCTGAAAACCCTCGAGAAAATTTTCCCATATTTTTCCTCAGAGCATAGATCGCCGCCACTACTCTTCTTTGTCTCTGAGACACGGTGGTTCACCCGAGGGTTGCCGGTGGCCGCGACGACAAGGAAACGGCGGCGGTGGTGACTGCATTTTGTCGGTCCTGCTCGGGGGCTCGGTTAAAACGTGGACCGGACCGAATGTTTTTGGGCCGGATTTTGGTAACCGTACCGGCCTATTTCTTCATCGGGCCAGGACCGAGCGGGCCACGAGCAGGCCGAAAAGCCTGCTCGTGGCGTCCAGCCAGAGTACTAGCTACTGTTTTCATTGATATTCACCTGATTTAAGATGCCCTTGGGTATCTTTTCTCAACAACAACAACAACAACAACAACAACAATAACAATAACAACAACAATAATAATAATCATCATGAGGCAATGGGTATCACCAGAAGCTGGACCCTCGTTTGTGCTCTTTCAATCAACGTGAGAAGTATGACCTTTGTGAGGTAGATGCTCTGTTCTGTTCTGGCAGGTCTTTGATGCCTTCAATGCAAAACACATCCAGGTAATAACGAATATCATGCTTGTGTTTTTTTCACTTAATTATTTATTTTTGTTATAAAAAACGAAATTTCTGTAGCACAAGGCAATCTCTGTCATAGAATTCCTGAAAATTTAGTGCCCTCCCCATGTTGGAGCGATTTAGATTTTAAAAAGGCAATTCTAGTGTGTATCAAGAGGTCATGGAGCTGTGCAAAAAGTTTGATCAGTCTGATGGCTATTCAGCTCATTTCTTTGTGTTCTTTTTTGGCAGACTTATGCTTACGCACTTTACACGCAATTATACTATCCTCACCACATTGGACGCTATTCGTATTCGTTTTTTGAAAGCGCACGGATGTTGTTCATATTCAAACTAATAAAAGGAGCATATCAAATACGGTTCTAGAAATCAACTGTGTCGGTGGTCTCAACTTGACGATTTTAGAGAAACTCATATTGACAAAATCGTATTTCATAGGGTGTTTGAACTGTCGCCGATACAACTTTATTATTAGAAGTAGTAAATAGCATGTGATACAATAGGTGGAGCAAACTTGCTAGTTCTTATTACATAGATATTAACGATCGTGTACAAACAAAATGAACTGCGTAATCTCCTCTTATTCGAAATAAAAGCGACATGGTCCCATGAGAAGCAAGTAGATCTCAGGCGACGAACACCTCTTAGATTTTTCGTAGATACGAGTCTCGGAGCCTAGTAGCACTGCTGGCGGATGAGGCCGACGTTCCCTTGGGGTCCTTGGAGCATCCCCATCTTGGTCATGGAGCTACCGAACTGGTTCCAGAACCACCACTGGTTGTCTGCAAAGTCATTGACGTACCCTTGGGTGGTCTGGTTGAGGAGGAGCTGCACGTCGGAGGTGAGCACCCCCTTCCCCTCTTTGAGGTTGATGTAGTACTTGTTGTCGAACTTGTCCGGTGTGGTCACGTCGAGGTCCTGGAGGAAGCGGCCGGCGGTGCAGTTGTCTTGTAGCCTGCGGACGAAGTCGGAGTCTTTGTTGGCAAAGCGGTTTGAGAAGGTGGGACAACGAGCCTTCCCGATGGTGTGGGCGCCGGAGAGCACCACTAGGTCTCTTTCGTCGAGGCTGCGGCTGCTGAAGGAGGTGATGAGCTGGTCAATGTTCAAAGTCGGTGGCGGGAGCTGAAAGACGTACTCCCTTGCCGCTGGCTCGGGGCTATCGAGCCGTCCGAGCGGCACGTGGTAGGGCTGGCCCCCTGACTGCATATGCAATAGTATAACTTTAATGCACACACGCAACAACTAATCTTGTTGTTTTATATGTTTGAATTTGTTTCTCATGTCTATTAAATGAAGTCCTCTATGAAAATTGAAAGCCTTAATAAAATTAAAGAAATTTCAGGCCTCGCAAATGTACGTTGATAGCTAGGAAAGATAGAAGATGGAGTCGTACCATGACCACGGCGTCGTGAGTGGCGATGGCCATAATATCGGCGCATGAGACGGTGCGCCCGCATACGCCGTGCACCTTGGCGCGGATGTCCTCCATGAGAAACGCCACTTTATGGTTCCTGTCTAGAGATAGGTTCGGATCCAGTCGCATCTCACTAAATTGTGTCCCCAGCAGAAGGATCGACGCATCGCATCCCTGCACAAAATAAGTATGTGTGTGTTCACACAACTTGGTTATTCCTTGAATGAATATGAAGTTATGAACTAATCGATGACAAGAATGAAATAATTCATCGACGACAAGAAGGAACAACTTATATGCTCGATGGATCCCACACCTGGGGGAAGCAGTCATGGTAGAACATACGGAGGAGTGATGTGGCAATGGTGGTATCCTCCTGGAGAGTTTCCTCCACGGAGGTGCGCACAATGCCCCGCAGATTGGGGCACGACATGGCATGGTAGTCCGTGGTGAGGCCGCCGGTGATGGACACTACTACTGGACGAGTACCACGGTGGTAGTGTCCATCGGTGGTCATGGAGATGAGCTCATCCGGCGTGGACAAAGCTGCTGGGAACAGCAGCGCGGCGACGAGACACATCGTGCCCAACATTGCTGATGTGCTCCAAGCCATCGATCTTACCTTAGCTTAGCTAGCTAGCTCTGTGAATGTGGGAGTGAGTGTGTCTTCCTTAGACCCAGGAGGGTGTTATTTATAAGCTAAGCTTCAGGGTTGGAGATTGAGAGAGGGAAGGCGGATCAATAATTTTAGTCTATGTGTGTAGCGCACTCATTGTACGTGAGAAGATTAATTAGATCGTAACAAGATAGGAGTAGATTAGAAAATAGAGCCTCGTCCTTTGTCTCGTCGTTGTGTTCCTTGTGCAATTCGGTAAGTTTGGATTTACCTATCACTACTAGTAATAGATTATACATGTACGAATTGTTAACAAATGAACCAATAATGGATGGAGCCAAGCTACGGCATCCATGCTCTCTCTCTCTCTCTCTCTCTCTCTCTCTCTCTCTGAAAATATCTGGCTTACATGAGAATCATAGAGCTTCAGAATTAACGAAGTTATCACGTACGCCTTGCTATCGACATGGATATATATCACCCCCTACTAGAAGAATAATATACTTAGTGAGATATATAGAACATCAAGTATGGGATTTTAACCCTGTTGAACTGGAGCATGCATGCTCCATCTTGATCGTGAGATCTAGAAAAACACACTTGCACTTAGTAAGTCTCACATTACTAACTCTACACGACCTAGGATCCCAAGTAACTAGATAAATATGGTTTATCTAAATTTCACTTTGAACTAGGCATCAATGTTACGCTCTCAACCAGATTCTATATATGGTTTAAACTCATGTGATGAACAAAATTTAAAATCTCAAATTCCCATATGAACAGAGTCACTACTGGAATCGCCGCCGATGCCGAGTTCCCACGGTTCGCCGAGTTTCTTTTATCGGGAGCTCGGCAGTGTAAGGTGTCTGTCGAGTTTCCAGGCAATTGAACTCGGTAGTGCCACGCAACCCGGCAAACATCACTGTTTGCCCAGTTTGTAGAAAAAGGGACTCGGCGACCAAAAGAAACTCGACAATGTCGCACTTTTGCCGAGTTCCATGGCCTAGAAACTGGGCAATGTCCTGAAAGATGGGCCCCACCAACAACCAGGCGACGGAGACACGTCAATGCCGAGCGCCCGCGGATAAAAACTTGGCAAAGATCTGACAGGCGGGCCGACCAGAGACGTGGCAACGGCTATTTGACGGTTGGGCTTCCTATGACGAGTTCCGAAACTCAGCAAAGCCCTGACCATTCGTCTCCCCCACTCATTTAAACGTGGGCGCGGGCACAGGCTTGGCCTCTCCGTCTCCCTCATCCACCGCCGCCGCCGCGCCGCCTACTCCGGCAGCACCTGCTGCATCGACTGACGATGCTGCCGTCGCTGCAGCCGCTACGCCGACGGCCGCCACCGTGGCCACAGTACTGCCGCCATCGTCGCAATATCCGTGGCACCGACGGCAACTGCCGCCGCTGCGGACACGGTCACCACCGCGGCCGACGCCGCCACCATCGCAGCCGGCCGCCCAGCTCCTCTTCGCACCGGCACCGGCGTCCGCATCGTCAAGGAGCGCATCAGGTGAGCTTCTTCATCACCTTTTATTCCTGTTTTTTCTTCTTTTGATAAATTGCATGCATGTTTCTTTGTTAATTGTGTAGTCTAGTTATTAAAGTAGTGGGTTATCTATACTATCTATACTACTATATAGTGTATCTATCAATATTGAATCGACCTAGAGCATCAATCTTAGCCGTTGGTCTCTTAAATATAATGGCTGAGACTAGAAGGATTCGTGGTGAACAGTAGCCCACAGCTGCATCTACTACGTTCTGGAACCATCGCGTCACTCCTCCCGGAAAAGAAAGCCTATGCCTCCTCTGCCATGTTACTTTTAGTGTGAGGCTGTGAGCCGATGTGACATGGGAGGAGAAACAAAAGCTGCAGTAAACAATTTGTGGGTTCCATCACGAACAATTTTCAATTTTTTTTCTTTGAAAATTTCTGCGCGTCACCAGACAGCAATTGGGTTTGTATTTACCAAGAGACCAATTTCCAACTTTCTAATACTTCATTTATTTCTGCATGCGTACATTCACTGTATATTTTTGCTATGAATTTATTTTGCAAAGCTCTTTATGCCTTTTTTTTGCTAGAATAACTCCATAACGTTAAGGCGTGCATTGCACGTGTATACATACTAGTATATATAGTATATATTGTTAGTTGCTAGCTACTTATCTAGGTTAATATTTATTGGTATTGATAAAAAATAAAAGAACAATAAAGAGAACAAAATGATAGCATTCTAAGGACAGAACGCGTAGTAGAGTTTAGCAATACTGATAAAAAATAAGTTAGTAGCAAATGCTAGTTATAGTTTGTTAGTTGTTAGATAGTTAGCTAGATATTTGCAACTAGTAATTAGTTTAAAAAATGCAGCGCATCCATGGCCTCCTGGAAAGGGCCATGGAAAGAGGACTACTCCAGCGACAACGACACCCGCAGTCCCGCTTTAAGTGAGGATTCGGGTGCGCAGACGCCGCCCTCCTGCCCCTCCAATTCCGACGACCCCGACTTTATCCAGGTCATGGAAGGGCCAAAGGAGGAGTCGGAGACTGACTCGGAGTTGGAATATCCCGAGTCGGAGGAGGAGGAGGACGAGGACGAGGACAAGGATGACGTCGACGACGACGGTGACGACGACGACCAGCCGACGGTTAGCAGCGAGCATCCTCGCTCAGAGGATGGCGCGGAGGGAGCATCCAAGAAGAAGAAGAAGGACTAGATGATGTGTACTCTAGCTAGTCTTAATTTGAGGGTCTGACTTGTCGAACCCTAGTTTGGACATTGTTGTTTTGGTTGTATGACATAATTGTTATTTATATCAATGCATGCAATGGTTTGTATGTTTATATGTGTAGCTAGTACTTTTGACAAAAAGCTACGAGTAGACGTTGTGTGGCCCTCCGAAGAGGCGGACATGTGAAGTCGAGCGAGAAGAAACATAAACCATTTCCCCTATTGCAGTGGGTCATAGGGAAAAGAACAAAAAGCAAGAAAAAAGAAGCAGAAAGGAAACTAAAAAACAATTCAAAAACTACTATGAAACAAATAAAAGAAAACAAAGATAGGTGGTCATGTGAAATCGAGCGGGAAAAGTCCGAAACCCTTCCCCCTTTTGCAAGGGGTCATACAAAAAGGAAACAAAGAAAGTGGATACATTTCGTTGTCTTTACTTCACAAAATTATAATTATCTAAAAGGAGAAAACTGATAATGTAGTCATCCTTAATGATAATATAGAATATAGAATGATGTAATTGGCATCATTAATAGACCGTTCTAGAAGCTTTTGAACCAAGAAAGATGCGGAATTAATTGTATGTCTAGAATTAGGCAAGTGCACAAATAGTGTAATTAAGTGCTTGATTCTTTAAAGTGTTAGGTCACCAAGCAACATGGAACACACTACTGACAAGATTATAAAGACAAACGATTTCTATTGAGAGTATTGCATGTCGTTACGATATAATATATGTACTACCTTCGCTTTTCCAAATTTGACACACAAACATACATAGGAGGCCCATAATTGAAGTATTATTTGATGGAATTGGACATTTAGGCAAGAAGAAGCATGTATACTAATGGTCTTACATATCTTTCATTCTCTACATACAGTTGGAGCACAATCTGATAACCTAATAACTCAAAGCATGATTCAAGTTTGGACTCAACTGAAAAGGGAAAATATGGCTACTGAATAACCTTTAGCTTCTTGAATTTCATGTGAGACCTACAGAGATAGATCTAAAAAGAGGTTTGCTTAACAAGTAAAGATGACTTAACTTTAATAACGGAAGTGCACAAATCCACCAATGATTTCTCTAAGATTTTTTCCTACCGGTTTTTGTTGGCAGTGAAGAGAAGGGACTTTTATTATGGCAATTTCAAAATAGGTATCGTACACAACAGGAAATCTGTTTCACCTTGTGGTCATTCTGGTTCTTTATGACCATCTTCCAATTATCCAACTTCTGCCCATCCAGCCTGATTGCAGAATAAGTCTCTTCAATTTCAGCTTCTCAACTTCAGCTGATGATGTTTCTCGGTGCTGCAAATTTCAATGAGGCTATCAAAGTAGGTAAAATTGTTATTTCTCAGTACTGGTGAGAAGTGAGAAAAAACGATCTGCATGCACTACACGTTCTCTCCTATGTTGAATAACATCTCCTTCTTTTCTGGTTCTAAACGCATTGCAATGGTATCAGTAACAACTTACAAAGAATAACATAATTACCCTATATGCAGCAATTTGGGTAAAGAACCAAATAAAGAACATTGTATAGGCCTGCAAAAACATTATTGAACTAATAATAGATTACTACTGCAACCACATGTGAGGATCTACATAGATTTTAGTTGTATAGAGATCACAACCCATTCTAAAAAAAGAGGCAATAATAAAAATGAATCATTCATAAAAGAGCGGCTAGTGTAATTATTATTTACAAACATATATCTAGGGATACAGAATCATGAATACTAAAAAAATTATCTCTTCTCTTCCATTTTCTGCGTGAGTACACATACATGTCAAATGCATACGCAAGCTGGGCGCGCCCAACACACTTACATATACTCTGTATAGGTAGCATACCCACACTGGAATATCTTCCTATGTGAATTGGTATATCAATGATTGGTGGTCTAAACATACTAGTATGTATACACGTGCAATGCACGCCTTAAGGTTATGGAGTTATTCTAGCAAAAAAAAAGGCATAAAGAGCTTTGCAAAATAAATTCATAGCAAAAATATACAGTGAATGTACGCATGCAGAAATAAATGAAGTATTAGAAAGTTGGAAATTGGTCTCTTGGTAAATACAAACCCCATTGCTGTCTGGTGACGCGCAGAAATTTTCAAAGAAAAAAAATTGAAAATTGTTCGTGATGGAACCCACAAATTGTTTACTGCAGCTTTTGTTTCTCCTCCCATGTCACATTGGCTCACAGCCTCACACTAAATGTAACAACATGGCAGAGGAGGCATAGGCTTTCTTTTCCGGGAGGACTGACGCGATGGTTCCAGAACGTAGTAGATGCAGCTGTGGACTACTGTTCACCACGAATCGTTCTAGTCTCAGCCATTAGATTTAAGAGACCAACGGCTAAGATTGATGCTCTAGGTTGATTCAATATTGATACACTATATAGTAGTATAGAAAATTCGGTAGAACATCAATGGGTTAGTATCTAGTATCCACTCGCAACGCACAAGTTGATCCGACAACAGATTAAGCAACTCGGGTGAGTTTTAATATTTTCTGATCTTTACTAAATTAAGCTAAGAGCAGCGTAGCTAACTCGTAGCTTTATATAGCTATCTTTACATGCTCTAATTTTTTGCCATCTTTATTGGAAAAATAAAATCGCATATACAACTTGTGATCAACCATGCATGGTGGTTATTTGGATACTTAACCAATTACCATGTGTTGCTTGCGTGTTCAAAACACCTAATCTCGTCATGGGCAGTTTTGTGTGCGTTGCAATATCTTACAAGGTGTCTATAATCAAGAAGAATTATTAAAGTTTTAAATAGCGGGCTATAGCGTATAGAGGGCCACCACGCCACGTATGTTTTGCTCTAAATAGATTTGCTCGCTAAGAGCCCCACTAAATATCATTTAGCGATAAATTTGGGCCTCAATTTAGCGTTAGCGTCCCGCTCACTAGCCCAAAAAATCGCCCGCTCCCTTGGTCCAAACCAAACCAGCCCGCTGTTGGGTTCAACCCCAATCTCCCGGCAAGGCCGCTTCCGGCAACCCCTGTGTACAGCTGTACATTGGGTGGCCTCGTGTAGGGCCCTGACAACCTTGGGAGCCGACAAGCCCATGCAAATTGACACGGCAACAGCGCATCTGGTGGACCACGCTCCGACCATGATGCTTGCAACCATCGAGTCCGTGCAGGAGCGCACGATGACTCAGGTAACACACACCCCGACAACAAGTTTTTCGGGGTCTACTGCGTTGACGGGAGATGGCTCCCCGACAACGACATGTGTGTGCGGCTTCATCTTCCTCAACGAGGAGAGAGTCGTGACCACACCCACGCTTGCAGGAAGCAAGCAAGATGAGGGTTGGTTCCTCAACACCGGTGCCATGAACCACATGACTGGTTCGGTTGACGCGTTCGCGGAGTTGGACCGCTCAATCACCGGGAAGGTACGGTTCGTGGATGGCTCCGTGGTGGACATCCATAGCCGTGGGACCGTCGTCTTCGCCGGCAACGGGGGTGATTATAGGGCGTTCACGGACGTCTACTTCATCCTAGCACTCAAGAGCAGCGTTGTAAGCGTCGGACAGCTCGACGAGGGCTGGTTCGACATCGGCATCCACCGCGGTGTGCTCACCGTGCGCGATGAGCAGAAGAGGCTGCTCATCGAGGTAACCCGCTCGCCAAATCGCCTCTACAAGTTCTTCTTTCAACCAGTGCATCATGTGTGCCTTGCCGTGGGTCATATCTCCGACGCGTGGCGTAGGCATGCCCGGCTAGGACACCAGCACATCGACGGGCTTCGAAAGATGGAGCGTGGCGATCTCGTTTGCGGGCTACCTCACATCATGCTTGCCGATGAGCTGTGCGATGCTTGTCTTGCTGGGAAGCAGTGGCGTCTGCCCTTTCCGGAGAAGGCACGTTACCAGGCACAGAAACCCCAGGAACTGGTTCACGGGGACCTCTACGGCCCAATCACCCCGGCAACGCCAGGAGAACGTTGCTACATCCTACTACTTGTCGACTACTACAGCAGGTTCATGTGGGTGTAACTCCTCGCCTCCAAGGACGAGGCAGAGCGAGCAATCATCAAGCAGCAAGCAGCAGCAGAGATCGAGTGCGGCCACAAGCTGCGGGTGCTGCCCACGGACCGTGGCGGCAAGTTCACATCGGCCACATTCTACAAGCACTCCGCCGAGAGGGGGGTGCAGCGTCACCTGACGGCACCCTACTTGCCGTAGCAGAATGGCGTCGTCGAGTGGAGGAACCAGACGGTAAGACGCCCTACAAGGCGGGGTGTGGGAGGAAGCCCAGCGTGCACTTCCTCCGCACCTTTGGCTGCATCGGGCACGTCAAGACAGCGTGCCCACAGCTGAAGAAGCTCGATGACAGGAGCACCCCAATGGTGTTCATGGGCTACGAAACGGGCTCCAAGGCGCACAAGATGTATGACCCCGTCGCAAAGCGTGCACACGTCTCCCGCGACGTCATCTTCAACGAAGACGCATGATGGAGTTGGAAGGCACCGGGCAAGGCCCCGGCAAGCAGCTCCTTTGTCGTGGAATACCCAGCGTACTCCAGCACTCCGGGAAAGGAGTTCTCGAGAAGCGCCAACCTTAGAGGAGCCACTCTGGTTGGTGCGACATCTGACAAGGCGACCCCAGGAAGTGTGACGATAGACAAAGCGACCCCGGGAAGGGAGTTCCCGGGCAGTGTGATGTCAGGAACTACAAGCAAGGTGGTTCCTGGGAGGCAGTTCGCAACCCCGCCAATGGCAAGGTCAGAGTTGTTCGACGCCGATGACTACGTTGGCGCCCCACACAGGTTCCGACACTTAGGGAATCTTCTCGACAAGCCTGCGGCACCACCATAGCTACCCGAGAGCGATAATGACGATGACGACGTGCTGCATCTGATGGCCGGCGAGGAGTCAACCACGTTCGTGGAGGCCGAGCAAGAGGATTGTTGGCGTCGCGCGATGCTGGACGAGCTGGCGTCGATCAACGACAACATCACTTGGACACTCACCGCACTGCCTCCAGGGCACCAAGCCATGGAGCTCAAGTGGGTGTTCAAGGTGAAGAAGGACGAGCATGGCACCACTGTCAAGCACAAGGCATGCCTCGTCGCAAAGGGGTACGTACAGAACGAGGGGGTGGACTTCGAGAAAGTCTTCGCTCCGGTGGCAAGGCTGGAGTCCATGCGGCTCATCCTTGCCATGGCTGGTCACCACGGGTGGAAGGTACACCACATGGACGTCAAATCAGCGTTCCTCAACAGCGACTTTAACGAGGACGTGTATGTCTCCCAGCCACCAGGGCTCATTGCCGGGAACCAGGAGAAGGCCGTGTACCGGCTACACAATGCCCTGTACGGTCTCTGGCAAGCCCCAAGGGCGTGGAACGCCATGCTGGATGAAAGCCTCGCATCACTTGGGTTCTCACGCAGCACCTCCAAGCATGGCATGTACTCGCGAGGGACCATGAACACGCTGCTCATCATCAACATCTACGTCGATGAACTGGTTATAGCCGGCACAGAGCCCGACGAGGTTAATCACTTCAAGGAAGAGATGCATCGTCTCTTCAGCAAGAGCGATCTCGGGTTGCTCCAGTACTACCTCGGACTAGAGGTGAACCAGGAGCGTGGTCGCATAACGATCACATAGGCGGCCTATGCCGCCAAGATGCTCGAGTGAGCAGGCATGGAGGACTGCCATGCAGTGCACGCTCCAATGAAGGCACGACTGAAGCTCAGCAAAGAGAGCCCCAAGAAGGCGGTGGATGCTACTTTCTACCGCAACGTCATCGGGAGCCTCAGGTACCTCGTAGACACTCCGCCGGACATCTCGTTCATTGTTGGGTACCTGAGCAGGTTCACGGAAGCCCCGACAAGCGATCACCTCGCTGCCGTCAAGCACCTGCTCCGGTACATCACGGGTACACTCACGCATGGATGCGTGTACCTTCGTGGCGACGACGAAAAGCTGGTAGGCTACAGCGACTCCGACCACACTGGTGACATGGACTCCCGGAAAAGCACCTCAAGCGTGTTGTTCCTTCTCAGGAGTACTCCCGTCAGCTGGCATTCCGTGAGGCAGAAGGTAGTGGCCGCCACTTCGTGTGAAGCGGAGTACATCGCGGCGGCAACGACATCATGGCAGGGAATCTGGCTGGCTCGCCTTCTCGGTACATGCTCATCTTCGTCGACAACAAGTCGGTGATATCTCTCTGCAAGAATCCAGTGCTGCATGATCGCAGCAAGCACATTGATCTCCGCTATCACTTCATATGTGACTGCGTCGAGAAATGCATGGTGAACGTGGAGTTCATCAGGACTGGTGAGCAGAAGGCCGACATCCAGACAAAGGCTCTTGGTCGAGTTTGGTTCCAGGTGAGGGAGACCTGGTTTAGGGGGTCCTCGGGAGGCCGGCCTATGTCTTATGGGCCGGACTGTATGGGCCACTTGCCGAATACTCGAAGAGTTGAAGACCTCATCTCCAAGAAGGAAGCTTCGGGAATCGTGGATTGTCCTCCACGTTTGGAGTAGCGAATAGGCATGTTTATCCCTTCGACGTGTAACCGACCATGTGTAAACCCTAGGGACCCCGGCGTCTATATAAGCCGGAGGGTTTTAGGATGTAGAAGAAGATAACTCATCTAGGGTTTTAGTCATACGATCTCGTGGTAGATCAACTCTGTAATCCCCATACAATCAATATAATCAAGCAGGACGTAGGGTATTACCTCCATAGGAGGGCCCGAACCTGGGTAAAACCTTGTCCCCTTTGTCTCCTGTTACCATCGATCCAAGTATCACAGTTCGGGACCCCCTACCCGAGATCCGCCGGTTTTGACACCGACACCAGGAACTGCACTACAAGATCGGGATCGTTGATGTCCAACCTCGGCGGCAGGGTTGAGGGGGAGAATGTTGGGTTCAACCCCGTCTCCCGGCAACCCCTGTGTACAGCTGTACACACGGTGGCCCCGTGTAGGGCCCGATGTGCGCCGCACATGGGGTGGCTCATTTCACACGTCTTGGCCAAGAAATTCTTGACGTAAGATGTGGGTAGGAGTAGTACACTACCGGAATAACCAACAACGACGACGGCAAAAGGTATGCCGATGGCTTTTTATTGGGGCCGTGACTACTAGGGAAAACCTTATACACAGAATCTTAGCAGTAGCGCTGGTTAGAACAGAGCGCTACTGCTACTTAGTAGTAGCACGTGTTAATTTAGCGCGCTACAGCTATTGTAGTAGCAGTAGCGCGTCTGCCCGTAAAAGCGCTGCTACTATAATTCCCACACTGTTGCCGGTAGGCTAGGAATAGTAGTCGCGAGGCTTCAAAAAGAACGCTACCGCTAAGTGCCTTGTAGTAGCGCATTTTCTGTATAGAGCGCTACTGCTAAAAAAAGAAAATAAAATGGAAAAGAAGTAGAAAAGTAAATGAAAATGAAAGAAGTAGAAAAAGGAGAAATGAAAAAAAGAAAATATAAAGATAAACAAAAGAAAAAGAAAAATAAAGGAGAAAGGCATAGCAGCAGCGCTTGTTACCACAAAGCGATGTAGTTACTATAGCAGTAGCGCGTTTTGTAAGACCGCGCTATAGCTACATTCCTTGCATAAAAAGAAAAGAAAAAGGAAAATAAATAACTACTTCCTATAGCAGTAGCGCGTTTGGTAGAAAGCGCTATAGCTAAGTTAGCTATAGCGCTTTTGCCCTACAAGCGCTACTCCTATTTTGACTTAACCCCGCGCGGGCTCAAATTTTTGCTAAGTCCTTTCCCCCAATTCCCCATCGACGCCTCTCCCTCGCCGCCCCTGCTCCCTCGCCGCCGTCGTTCCCTCGCCGGCCCTGCCCCACCGGAGCAGCGCGCCGTCGCCGCCACCGGAGCCGTGCGCCCTCGACGCCCCTGCCTTCCTCGCCGCCACTGCTTCCCTCGTCCGCTCCTCGCCGCGCGCCCTTGCCTCCGTCGCCGCCACTGCCTCCGTCGCCGCCAAGGGAGCCGCGCACCCTCGCCGCCCCTGCCTCCGTCGCCGAGCACCTCCCCGCCACCGTCTCTCCCCTCTCTGTAAGCCCCCCCACCCCTCCCCCCACCCCTCCTCTCTCTCTGCCTGTTCTTCCTGCCATGTTCTAGGGTTCATAATTTTTATTAGGACAGAAATTGAGTTCTAGGGTTCATAATTCTTAGTAGGGTTCATAGATAATGTTTTTTAGTAGTAGTAGTAGATGTTAATTAGTAGTAGTGGTGGTACTAGTTAACTAGGGCAGTAGGGTTAATAGTAGAAGTTTTTTAGTTAGGGTAATAATAGATGTTAAGTAGTAGATAATGTAGATGTTAATTAGTTCAGTAGGGTTTAGTTTTTGAGTTCTAGGGCAGTAGGGTTAGGGCTGTAGGGTTTAATTACAAATGTTAGGAAAGTAAGGTTTAATTACAAATGTTAGGAAAGTAAGGATTAACATAATTTGAGTTCTAGGGTTCATAATTTTTATTAGGACAGAAATTGAGTTCTAGGGTTCATAATTCTTATTAGGACATAATTTTTATTAGGACAAAAATATGTAGAGGTTCTAGGTTTCTAGGGTTCATCCATCTATATTTGGTTTTTGAATTGAGTTTGAGAGAGCATGAGATTTGTGTAGATTTTCTTGAAGTGTCAAACACTAGGAGATGCAAATTTGAAGTGGTCATGTTATATGCAAATTCCTCAATAGTGTTTGCTCATGTTTATCTACTGTTGTAGTTGCTCATGTACATGTTCTTAAGTGGTCCTGTTATATGCAACATTGAAGTGGTTGGATTGTGCCCAGGTGGCCTTTTGTTGTTTGCAAGGAATGATTCCGAGTGGCCTATGTTTTGCCGGAATGTTGATTCATTTCCGTTCCGGCAAATTTCAGGCGCTCTATTTGTCCAGTTTGTAGCAAAGGTCATGCCGAAATTTTCCGTGAATTTCGGCATGACTTGTGCTACAAACTAGGACATATCGAGTGCCCGGGATTTGCCGCAACGGGAATGAATCAACATTCCTGCAAAACATTGGCCTTTTTTATGTCATTATTCATTTTATTAGGTCTAGAATTAATTGACTAGATTTAATCGTAGGAAACATGGCTAGCAACGATGAAGGACAGGGTTCTGGTGATTGCAACGTCTACGCGGCGGCAGACGCCTATTTGAACCTTGTCGATGAGCAACGGTTGTTGCAGGGCCCACCTGTCACATCCGAGACTGGGACCGATATCGAGACCGGCGCCGAGACCGGCGCTGAGACTGACACCGGCGCCGAGACCGGTGCTGAGACTGACACCGGCGTCGAGACCGGCACCAAGACTGGCGAAGCCAGTATAGAACCGAAACCAAAGAGGCAACGGCGCCCAAACCAGCTCATCACCACTAGATTGGTGGTCACGGAGGTGGACGACGGCAATTTTGAGCCAAAAGAGCCTGCGGAAGCGCGCGTGTGCTTTTGCAATCAAATAGGCTGCATCCTACGGGCAACCGCCACCCTCAACGATGCAAAACTATGGAAGATACCAGATATGAAGCAGTCCCTCCTAACGAAGCTGCACTAGGTGTTCTTGTTCCCGGGCCAGGATGAAATCAAATATAAAAATCCAGATAAAGACCCGGCAATGAAGAAGATAAACAGACGCGCCATGGGCAAGTTTAGCAGCGCGTTGTCTGCCTCGAAAGTAAGGGTGAAAGCAAGGATCATCGACAAAAAGGAACCCTACTCCGAGATTGTAAAGGATAATCCGACAATTACGGAAGAGCAGTTTGAAATATTCAAGGCGGCTTGCGTTGCCGAAGCTGCCAAAGAAAAGTCGGAGTACATGAAGGGGTTTCAAGAGAGGAACATGGGGTGCCACCACCTCGTAAGCCATGGTTACGCGGGGAAGAGGTCCATATGGGCCAAGGAGGATGCGGAACACGAAAGTCTGGGCATCCCAGACCCCTTGGCGGAGTTCACCGTCCCGCAGGAGCGTGACGTCCTCAGGTCCTGGTACCATTGGGACCCAGTCAAGAAGGTTTTCGAGACGGATGCGGTCACGACGGAGTTCATGAGACTGCTGGTAATTTTTAATTTACCCCCTAGTTTTAGCTTCTGATCAATTCGACTGCACGTTTAGTCATATTTGTAAACGATCCTTGTTCCTTTTGCAGAGAGAGAAGCACAAGATCGCGGCCGAAAGCAACTCGCCGTCTGAGGCGTTGGCGAGGCCCAAGTGGGACACCCCATTCAACCGGGCCTTGAACATATTGAAAGGACTCCCGGTGGACACTCGGCCGTCGTATGGACGCGTGCACGGCGTCGGAGATGGCGCCACGTGGAAGAAGTACTACTGTGCGACCACGGAGGAGAGAAAGGAAATACGGAGGTTAAATGAATAAAACATTGACAAGAAGGTTGCGATTGTGGTCGCAGCAGCGGTAGCTGCCGCAAAATAGGAGATTGCAGCTTCGTATGGTGTCTTGGTTCCGGATATCGTCAGTTGGAGCAGGCAAAATCCAAATAAAGAGGCAGCGGACTTTCCCCTTTCCAACTTCTTCGGGAGCAGCTCGACTAGCGTTGCACCAGCACCTGCTCCTGCACCAGCTCCTGCACCGGCTCCCGCACCTGCTCCTGCACCAGCTCCTGCACCGGCTCCCGCACCTGCTCATAGCAGCCCGTCCTCCGTCTCGGACGTGCTCGGCGGTGCTTCGTCTTTGGCTGAGCTCGACGACCTCACGGTACCTGTCACACCGGCCCTCTTCAATAAATGTGTAATCTCCCGTTTCCGTTGCCTTTCGGATGTCTCACGTCGCAGACATGTCTTTGCAGGCCGACGTAACCCCGTGCACCATATTGTACACCATCAGCGGCCAGAAGGTGGACGTGGGGAAGGCGACGATAGTGAAGCCGAAGGAACAATTGTTCCATAGCCGGCCGATCCCCCCTGACGTCTTCAAGGTTTCCGTGGCCAGTGTCAAACCGGGCCACGAGAATTTGGCTCCTCCGGTACTAGCGGGAGACGATGACGAGACCCCGCGGCGGCTTGGCGATTGCAAGAGGTGGGTCCTGCTGTGGCCAAAGAGTCTGCTTCGTCTGGAGGCGGCCAGGAGCGCACCCACGATCACGCAGCCTCAGCAAGGTATGAATATCAACACCCCACCTACCAAATTAGCGTCACCTGTCGTGCCGGGTGATAGCGGACGGGGTGAGGAAGAGGCTCCATTAGTCATTGATGACGTCGCCGCCGCCGAAGAAGCAATGCATGATATCGATGCCATCGATGAGGATGACGATGACACTCTACAGTATCTCAATACTGGCGCCTATGACGACGGAGGATTGATGGCTCAGCAGTATGAGTACTCAGGGTTTGAGCGTCATGAGTCGGTGCCTGAATTGCCGCCTCCGGAGGCTGAACGTATTATAGACGACCTTCTAGTAGCACAGAAGCATAGGAAGAGAGCGAGGAAAGGCAACAAAGCTACTTCTATGATCCAGCCGCTTCCGCAGCCTCGGGTTCAAGACCGTATACCTGTCATGGTGCGGCGAAATACCATATCCATGGTGAACCAATCCTACCTAATAAGGCAGTGGTAGAGGCCATATACGGCGATCTCAGGAGACTTCATGACGATGTGCTGCGAAGAGAGAAAAGCCTGATCGCCTGACAAAATCCAGGATACCCGCTCTACGTGGTTAACGTGCTGTAGCAAAGGTTGTACGTCGACACATTCCCCGCGGAAAAGTTCTTCCTTCAATTCGATTAGATCTTCGACATGTTTCACTTGAAAAAGCTGGATTTTATGTTTGTCCGCCTTTTTGCCTTGTACATGAACTACATCATCAGGATTGAGCAGATACCTTATATCTGTGTCGCTGACCCGTACTTCATGCACGAGAGCTTCTTGGCAGTCTGCAAAAAGCACCGTGAATACGCGAGTAACTACATCGCCGATTTCATGGTCGGCAATAAGGACCAGGAGGTGATTCTCGTGCCTTATCATCCCATGTAAGTCATCCGCGCGGATATCCTTCCTTCGATTTCAATCATTTCATTTGCATGCGTGGAGGCTAATTTGAGGTGTACTTATTTTGCGCAACAACGGGCGCGCCATCCTCATCATCCTTTACCCCCGAGTCTCCCATGCTCTTTACTTGGACTCGTCGAAGAACATGAAGAAAAAGGATTACACCCACATCAAGTCTGTTCTCTACAGTGCTATCTTTACGTACGGCGTACGGGGTGGAGAGATCACGCTCAGGAAGACAAGGAACCGCGCGCCCTGCTTCGGCCATAAGACTGACTTCTGCTGCATCCAGTAACCGAGTGGTACTATCAGTGATGGATTCTATGTCCTCCACCACATGCAGGAGTTCAGACGGGATCAGCAGAACCTTCGTATGTCACCTAGATCCGGCGATGCCCATATTCTGCAATGGGCAAAGAACCTAGGAGATATCCCGGATCATCAACTCCGAGCTAAGTTCTATCACATCCAGCGTGAACTTGCCCAAATCATCATGAAGGAGGTCCTCGAAAAAATAGGAATGTTCTACGAAGAAGGGCAAATGTCGCGGGAAGACGTCCGAACACGCGTAGCCGCTCAGCGTCTCGACCTGAAGCCTTTCACTGCGCTCGGGGACTATCTCCCTGACTTGCATGGATGGCACGACATGTTGGAGTGATTGACGATATATGACAATGTGTCCGTTTAGTCCATACTTTCTCTATGACGAAACTTTGAGTTATGCACGACAAAACTTTATTTGTGATGTAATTAAACCGTCCTCCTCAACTAGCGAAGATCACTCTAGTTAGGGCATTTTGGGTACGATGAACTTTGTATGCTTATGATATGTTGCTTCTATTTTTTCCAAGTCTGTCTCTTTCTGTTGCTCAACTATATATGTTGCATATCATCAACTCATGTGACGATGTAGGTGCATAGATCATCGATGGCGAAGAAGTGCTACGCCAAGAGTATACGATGAGTGGCCGGAGTGTCAGGCCCAGGTGTACCGGTTTCCGGTTTCCGAGCGACAACCAGTAGTTAGTTTAGGTTCACGCTAGTGCGAGAGAGGGATACAAACCGACGCCTCAAGAAGTACTACATTATGTATGATGAGACATGTCATGTAACTTGTATAGCTATATCGTGATTATGACGTGACGACATGATTTGTGTTGGATGCTATGATGAGACTATTATGTGTATGATATGATGAGCATATTGCATGTTTATGATATGATTAGAATACTGTATGAAACTTGTACAGAAACATCGCAAATAGGTAGAAAAAAAAAGATATGAGAAAATATAGTAGTAGCGCTCTTTAGCGCTGGACAAGAAAACGCTGCTGCTAAAGGACTTAGCAGTAGCGCTGGTACAGAAAGCGCTACTGCTAAGTAGGTATAGCAGTAGCGCGTGTCAAAACGCGCTACTGCTAAACGTTAGCTGTGGCGCCGTATCAGTAGTGCGGGTACCCGCGCTACTGATACACCAAATACCCGCGCTACTGCTAGGGTTTTCCCTAGTAGTGCGTCGGCATACCTTCGCATACACCGACGACCATAGGAAAACCGTCGGCCAAAACTGGCCGCCGGCAAAGCTCTGGATATGCCGACGGTCGCCATTGGCAAAATTAGGCCATCGGCAAATCAACAATATAAGCCGACGGTAGCCGTCGGCAAACATGAGCCGTCGGCAAAACACTAATAGAAACCGATGTTGGCCGTCGGCATATGTCCGGTCACTGACGGAAGGCTGACATCGTTAGATCTATGCCGACGGCATATTTTTTCTTTTTTCTTTTATTTTCTTTTTTGTTTAAAAAAAACTAGAATTTGAGGGTTTCAAATCTGAGTTATCTAAACTTAAACATATACAAATTATATATCAATTTGGGGTAGAATTTTTCATAGAGTATGAATATACACTTTGTTTATGTTTTTTAAAATGTTTAAAATGTGACCTCATGTACTTTTGTAAATAGCTCCTTATACTTTGTAAACATCACAACTAATTCATACTTGCATCGATTCTGACAAACTTTATATGTTTTTGGATCAGAATCTAGAAAGGATTATGTTGGTATTCTATGTTTTGAAATTTGAACAAACTAAAATCATGTTCGTCTCAAAATTTGCAGAAAACACCCTCTTCTTTTTATTTTATTTGTATTTTTCATTCCTTGGCCAAATGAGGCAAAGTTTATATTTATTTGCATGAGAAAGTTTCAAGGATTTAAATAAACATGTGTTTACTACGAAATATTTAATTATAACTATGATGCTTTGCTACAATAGAGAAACTCAAATGGGTAGATTTCCGAGTCAAACTGCCCTGCAGGGTTAGGCCGCTCCGGGGTCTTCGGAGGGTAGAAATCCCACCAAAACTTGCATTGTGTCCTAATACATGTCGAAAAGTGTGGTGGGATGTTTAACTAGGCAATACGCAGCTCCCGAGTGTGACCCCCTTCACGGACGGCACTACCGCATGCACTTAGAGGGGGAAACTACCACAGAGGGTAACCCGGAGGGAATCTTGTGATAGTTTGGGATCAAACTTTGTTTTAAAATGTTCCTATCAGCTAACCAAGCAGAATCAGGTAGAAAAGTCCATTGGTCCAACACCGTTCATCGCGAGTCAAAGCCCTAGTTTTCTGAGTCATACTGGCTAGGATTTGGCCGCTCCGGGGTCTTCGGAGGGTAGAAATCCCACCAAAACTTGTATTGAGTCCTAATACATGTCTGAAAGTGTATTGGGATGTTTAAATAGGCAATACGCAGCTCCCAAGTGTGATCCCCTTCACGGACAGCACTACCGCATGCACTTAGACGGGGAAACTGCCACGGAGGGTCAACCCGGAGGGAATCTTGTGATAGGTTGGACTAAAACTTTGTTTCAAAAAGTTCCTATAGGCTTACTTAGCGCAACTAGGAGGAAAAGTCAATTGGTCAAAGGCCGTCCGATGAAATTCGAAGGGGGTAGCTTTCCCGGTCATACTAGAAAGGGTTAGGCTGCTCTGGGGTCTTCGGAGGTTAGGAATCCCACAAAAACTTGCAATGATTCCTTGTACATGTCTAAAAGTGTGGTGGGGTGTTTAAATAGGTAATACGCAGCTCCCGAGTGTGACCCCCTTCACGGACGGCACTACCGCATGCACTTAGAGGGGGAAACTACCACGAAGGGTCAACCCGGAGGGAATCTTGTGATAGGTTGGACTCAAACTTTGTTTTAAAAAGTTCCTATGGGCTAACATAGCAGAACCTGGTGGGAAAGTACATTGGTGGAACACCGTCCGGTGAAAGTAAAAGGTGGTAGCTTTCCTGGTAATATTGGCGAGGGTTAGGCGGCTCCGGGGTCTTCGGTCGGTAGCAATCCCACCAAAACTTGCATTGAGTCCCAATACATATCAAAAAGTGTGATGGGATGTTTAGATAGGCAATACACAGCTCCCGAGTGTCACCGCCTTCACGGACGGCACTGCCGCATGCAGTTAGAGGAGAAACTGCCACGGAGGATAACCCGGAGGGAATCTTCTGATTGTTTGGGCTCAAACTTTGTTTCAAAATGTTCCTATGGGATACCTAAGCACAACCAGGTAGAAAAGTCCATTGGTTCAACGCCGTTCGTCATGAGTCAAAGCCCGAGATTTCTGAGTCATACTGGCTAGGGTTAGGCCGCTCCACGGTCTTCGGAGGGTAGACATCCCACGAAAACTTATATTGAGTCCTAATACATGTCTACAAGTGTGGTGGGATGTTTAAATAGGCAATATGCAGCTCCCGAGTGTGACGCCCTTCACGGACGGAACTACCGCATGCACTTGGAGGGGGAAAGTGCCATGGAGGGTCAACCCGGAGGGAATCTTGTGATAGGTTGGACTCAAACTTTGTTTTAAAAAGTTCCTATGGGCTAACTTAGCACAAACAGGTGGAAAAGTCCATTGGTCAAAGGCCGTCCAGTGAAAGTCAAAGAGGCTAGCTTTCCCGGTCACACTGGCCTAGGTTCGGCCGCTCCGGGGTCTTCGGAGGGTAGCAATCCCAACAAAACTTGCATTGAGTCCTAATACATGTCTAAAAGTGTGGTGGGATGTTTAAATAGGTAGTACACAGCTCCCGAGTGTGACCCCCTTCACAGACGGCACTACCACATGTACTTAGAGGGGGAAACTGGCATAGAGGGTCAACCCTGTGGGAATCTTGTGATAAGTTGGACTCAAACTTTGTTTAAAAAAGTTCCTATGGGCTAACATAGCAGAACCCGGTGGAAAAGTCCATTTGTCAAAGGCCGTCCGGTCAAAGTCAAAGGAGGTAGCTTTCCTAGTCATACTGGCCAGGGTTAGGCCGCTCCGGGGTCTTCGGATGGTAGCAATGCCACCAAAACTTGCATTGGGTCCTCATACATGTCTAAAAGTGTGGTGGCAGGTTCAAACACCTAGTACCCAGCTCCCGAGTGTGATGCCCTTCACGGACGGCACTACTTCATGCACTTAGAGGGGGAAACTGCCACGGAGGTTCAACCCGGAGGGAATCTTGTGATAGGTTGGACTCAAACTTTGTTTTAAAAAGTTCCTATGGGCTAACGTAGCACAACCAGGAGGAGAAGTCCATTGGTTAAAGGCCGTCTGGTGAAAGTCAAAGGGGGTAGCTTTCCCGATCATACTGGCTAGGGTTAGGCCGCTCCGGGGTCTTCGGAGGATAGCAATGCCACCAAAACTTGCATTGGGTCCTCATACATGTCTAAAAGTGTGGTGGGAGTTTCAAGCACCTAGTACCCAGTTCCGGAGTGTGATCCCCTTCACGGACGCCACAACCGTCTGCACTTAGAGGGGGGAACTGCCACGGATGGTAGCCCAGAGGGAAGTGGATGTGTGGAGGTTTTAAAAAAGTGGAAGTGGATGTTTTAAAAAACAAAATGGAAAAAGAAGAATAAAATGGAAGTGATTGTTTAAAAAAAAGATAGAATTTTAAAAGCAGTGGAAGAATTTTCTTTAAAACAAAATGGGAACATATATATGCCGGCGGTTTTGCCGTCGGCATAGATTGCCATGTCTATGCCGACGGCAAAACCGTCGGCATAGATTGACACGCGGCAGAAAAATCTTTGCCGATGGCAAAACCGTCGGCATAGATATGCCTTATCCTATCTGCAAATCCTCTCCTCCACTTAGTCCCGCTATCCACTTCCACTTCGCCCGCGACCGCGCCACCGCCGACGTCGCCTCGCCGCCCCGCACCGCTTTGTCGCCCGCCCCACCCCTCGCCACCCCGTGCCACCTTGCCGGCCCACCCCTCGCCACCTCGCCGCCCCCACCCCACGCCCCGACGCCGCCCGTCCCCGAACCGGCCCGCCCCTGCACGGCCCTGCGCCGGCTTCGACGCAGTGCCAGCCTCGACGACGTCGGCCCTGCGCCGGCCCTCCCCCCCTGCGCTGCCCCTAACGACGGGCCGGCCCTCCCCCTGCCCCCCTCCCCCCGTGCCGGCCCTCCCCATCCACGGCTCGCCGGCCCGCCCCTCTCCGTCTCGCCGGCTCTCCCCTGCCGGCCCTGCCCACCATCCACCGTGGGCACGCCCGCCCCCCCTCCTCTCTGTTCTCTGTAGTTTAGTTTTTTTTGGTTTTTTGTTCATAGATATGGAGATGTGATGGTTAGATGGATGGATGCATCATGGATAGATGAATTTGGATGGATGCATCATGGATAGATGCAGTTGGTTTCATTTTGGATAGATGCATTTGGTTAGATGGATGCATGCATCATGGATATACTATAGCTATGTTAATTATAGATGATTTTGGATAGATGGATGGATGCGTCATTTTCGATAAATGCATTTGGTTTCATTTTGAAAAATGCAAAAAATATCATAGATGATTTGGTTGATGGAATAATGGATCGATGGATAGATCCAATGTCTTTATATGTTTTGTCTAGTTTCTTTTGTTGATAGCTAGATTGATTGATAGATAGATTGATAGATAGATAGATAGATAGGTGGATGGATGAAATGGAATAGAAAAAAATGTTACTTTTGTTGCTATGTTAGTTCATCACCTGGCATTATTTTCATGTCACATTTTGTCATCAAAGATTCCTATATGAGATGTGATGGTCTAAAATTTTCACTCGGTGGATTTTACAGGGCTTTCTGGTGTTACATCTCCCTGGAGTGATTGTCGTCGAAGCTGTTGGTCCCTGATTGTCCCTCTGATGTTCTACTACTTCCTCTACATCCGAGGGTGAGCTACAAATCCATCTCCTCGTCCTCTTTTTTTCATGTTAGTAGATTCCATTTTCACGTCAAGTCGCATAACTTAGGCGTCTCCCGTCCAGAAGGGTTACATCGATAAATATGCATTCAATTGCATATTTATAACCATATTTCTTTAGGATTGTCTAGCGTTTTCCACGGACAGCCCGAGGATGTGTAGATTGGGTACGTTTTCCATGCTCTACCCCGTTTCGAGACAGCATTTCGACAACGCCTCCCTGTTGTTCTCCGGATGCACATTCTCTCAGCTTTTTGCCGAGATGTGTATGAAGGAGAACGGTGGGGAGGTGCTGTCAAAATTTTGTCTCGGGACGGGGTAGAGCACGGAGAACGCACTCAATCTACACATCATTGGGTGGGATGCAGTACATCATGGCGATCCTAGTGAAATGCCCACACATGCAAGAGGCCGTCCAGTTCATCCTGGTGGCGCCAGCGAAGCGTTCGCCTACCTGGGCTAGCTGGTGGCCACTGTGCGTGGTGCTCAAACGACAGCCATGGCCATGGTTGAGAACCCCAGATCGGCAGCGGTGCAAGCACGGCAGCGATGGCGAGTGGCAGCAAGAGGCTATGGCGCACAGGGAGGAGAGGAAGGTAGAAGAGGGGAAGCTCGGGGACACGGTGGTTCACCCGGGGGCTGCCCCGATCGAGCGGCGAGGTTAAAGACCAGACCGGACCGACATTTTTTCAGGCCGAATATTGCAGCCTAGACCGACCAGTTTTCCTACCGGTACAGGACCGAGCCAGACCGGCACGAGCGGGCCATGAGCCGGACCGGCGGACCGGACCGTGTCATCCACCCTAACTGCCCCCACTCCATACCGTTGGATCTCCATCGTGCGATGCGCTCATGGTTCTGCTATAAAAAGTAAGCTAAAGTAATGTGGTTATAGTAATTACCTGGCATCGATGTACGAATGTCATGCATATGGTACGACGATGGATAGCGTATAGAAGATGGATACATGACTGCTAGGGTGAGGCAATGGATACTATGTACGTGCCCTCAAGTATTGCACTACTGGCAGACATAGGGTCACTAGTAGAAAACAGGGCTTTGGTGCAGGCCAGATAAGTGCATTAGTCCCTGTCGTGTTACGAACCGGGACTAATGGGTGCATCAGTCCCGGTTCGTGAGGCCAGGACGCCGGCAGGGCCTCGGCATGCACCAGTCCCGGTTCGTTTGACCCCTGTAGTCCCGGTTCCAGACACGAACCGGGACTAAAGGTCCTCGCTCCTGGCGCAGCCCCTTTAGTCCCGGTTGGTGACTGGAACGGGGACTAAAGGGCAGTCTTCTGTCCCGGTTCTAGCCACCAACCGGGACTAAAGAGATGCCTATATATATATGCTTGCCCTTGCCCGCTCACTCCTCTGTTTTTTGGCCGGCTGGCGTGTGGGAGGTGTGTGCTGCTCTGCTCTCACCTCCTATGCACACGAGGTGTTCGATGAAATGCCCGAGCCATGCTTAAGCTTTCTCCTCTCCAAGCTCGACCTCCAAGCTCCATTTTCCCCAAGATTTGTCTAGGTTTGGTGGTCCGTCCCATCCCATCCCTATCCTCACCGTCGTCGATTGCCCGCGCCGATCTCGTCGCCAGCACCACCGTGGTGAGCCTCTTGTTCTTATCTTCTTTTTAAAAGAAAAAAATTCTTACTTGTTTGATTTACATAGATACTTGTATACATTTCTTACTTTTATTATTGTTTGTAATTATATAGTGCCATGGTTTTGGTATCCGCCCCCGTCGGCCCTCGTTCGGTCTATGATTCGGATGTGGTATATTATCTTTTATAACTATTTGTTTCATTTAGTGTTTATGACAATTATGCCGACCAACGTGACATAGATGTTTTTATCTAGGAGGTATGTGAACGGGAAAGTCCAACCGACCCTCTTGTCGAGAGGTTAAATTTAGTTGAAAAAGAAAACGAGTATTTGAAAGAAAAATTGAAAAGAATTGAGGAGGACAAGATGAAATTGGAGTTGCATGTTGCCGATGTCGTCGATGATCACAAGATCAAGATGGATGCAATGCACTTGAAGATTAGAAAGATAAGAAAATATGCCATTGATAATGAGGCTTGGTATCATTATGCTGTTAGATCAATTGTTACCTTAGTTGCGATTATGATCGCATTGGTTGTTGCATTTAAATGTTTTACATAGTTGTATGTTAGTTTCAACTTATGTTTTAATTAGATGCTCTAGAGAGCTGTATGTTGTTCTACGAGAACTATGTATGAACTTTATGTATTTATTTTTTCAGTAATAACATTTGATCACTACTGTACTTTGGTTTTAATCTGATGATGAACTTGTATTAATTTGGTCACTTCTCTATTCATGATGTTCTGTAATGGTTTTTGATACACTTAATTATATAATGCACGCAGATGAACCGTCAATGGATGTACGGTGACCGACGCACCTCCGAGTACATTGAGGGCCTGCATAAATTTCTCGAAGTCGCTGAGGCAAACAAGCAAAATGGTTTTATGTATTTTCCATGTACTGTCTGTGAGAATACGAAGGTTTACTCTAACTCGAAAACCCTTCACTCCCACCTACTTGAGAAGGGTTTCATGCCACACTATGATGTTTAGACCAAGCACGGAGAAAGAGGGGTTATGATGGAAGACAACAAAGAAGAAGAGGATGATGACAGCTATCCTATGTTCCCTGAATACGGTGAAACTGCAACGGGGAAAGCTGAAGATCAAGAGGCACCAGACGATGTGCCCGATAATGATCTTCGTCGGGTCATTGTTGATGCATAGAGAGAATGCGAAAGTGAAAGGGAGAAGTTGAAGTTCGATCGCATGTTACAGGATCACAAAAAAGGGTTGTACCCAAACTGCGAAGATGACAACACAAAGCTCGGTACCACACTGGAATTGCTGCAATGGAAGGCAGACAATGGTGTATCTGACAAGGGATTTGGTTCGCTACTGAAAATAATGAAGAAGAAGCTTCCAAAGGATAACGAATTACCCGACAGTACGTACGAAGCAAAGAAGGTTCTCTGCCCTCTAGGATTGGAGGTGCATAAGATACATGCATGCCCTAATGACTGCATCCTCTACCGCGGTGAGTACGAGGAATTGAACGCATGCCCGGTATGCGGTGCATTGCAGTATAAGATCAGATGAGATGACCCTGGTGATGTTGAGGGCGAGCGCCACAGGAAGAGGGTTCCTGCCAAGGTGATGTGGTATGCTCCTATAATACCATGGTTGAAACGTCTGTTCAGAAACAAAGAGCATGCCAAGTTGTTGCGATGGCACAAAGAAGACCGTAAGAAAGATGGGAAGTTGAGAGCACCCGCTGACGGGTCGCAGTGGAGAAAAATCACGAGAAAGTGGGGGGGCTTTGCGGTTGACGCAAGGAACGTATGGTTTGGTTTAAGTGCAGATGTCATTAATCCTTTTGGGGAGCAGAGAAGCAATCATAGCACCTGGCCCGTGACTCTATGTATCTATAACCTTCCTCCTTGGTTGTGCATGAAGCGGAAGTTCATTATGATGCCAGTGCTCATCCAAGGCCCTAAGCAACCCGGCAACGACATTGATGTGTACCTAAGGCCATTAGTTGAAGAACTTTTACAGCTATGGAATGGAAAAGGTGTACGTGTGTGGGATGAGCATGAACAAGAGGAATTTGACCTACGAGCGTTGCTGTTTGTAACCATCAATGATTGGCCTGCTCTTAGTAACCTTTCAGGACAGACAAACAAGGGATACAACGCATGCACGCACTGTTTAGATGATACCCAAAGTATATATTTGGACAAATGCAAGCATTTCAAAGGTGAGGCAGATTCTTATTATACTTGTTATGATTCTTATTATACTTGTGCCGAAATATACTTGTTATGATTCTTATTATACTTGTTCTAAAATATACTTGTTATGATTCTTATTATACTTGTTTTAAAATATACTTGTTGCAGCAGTATTTAACACATCTGTTCCATTTTGTTGTTGCAGTAGTGACAAGCACTGTCCAAAACTCATGGAGTTCCTTCGCAATGGCATATATTTTGCTAGCGTTGATATAACGAATGCCAAGATCAAGATGAGGCGCACATGGGGTATTGAGATACCAGCTGAATGCCACATTGATCTTCAGGGCAGGTTCAGGCTTGAGCATGACAAGACTTCAATGGTTGATATGGCAGCCGCCCTGATCGACGAGGACTACGCTGATAAGAAGACAAAATTCCCCAAGTCAGGGCACAAACATTGGGAGAAGACCCCACTTGACCCTATCAACATTGAGTATGCAACAATAGATGGGTACGTTGCATACGAGTTGTACTGCGGGATTAGAATCTTCAATTATGGGCAGCGTCACCTCGTACCGCTAGTACCACCACCAGTGCCCCATGGGTCTCCTGCTTGGGGGTATTCTGATCCGGACGACGAGTAGTGTTTGCAATGGCGAACACTTTTATCTCTATTATGCAGTCCTTGGGGGTCTCCTAATCCGGACGAGTAGTGTTTGCAATCCGGAAGAGTAGGATTGGTATCTTCAATTATGCATTACTTTCTGTAATGGATATCTGAACTATTATTTGTATTATGTCCCTGTTTAAGTACAGTTTATGTGCAAGAATATTTAGTATGATGTTAGCAAGCTTTCTGAAGCATTGTGATGTATGTGATAAAGATTGTCCCTGGTTACGGCGCAACAAGCAAGGGACACACGCGAAGAAAAAGTTTTATACCCCAAGATCCCACTCTGGGATGTGATCGGCTTCACCGTCAACAACTTTTTAGCACATGCTATGTGTGTGAAATGGTGATACCATGCCAAGTTTCAACCTTTTCAGAGTTCATTTGTACTTCTTTTCAACCTATAAAACTAAAAGAGCTAAACATAATCTGTTTTTGATTAAAACACCTATTTAAAATAACCTAAAAATTACCAAATTGAACATACTGATAAAACATACTAATATTAAACAGCAGGAAAAAGAATCACTAAAAAATCTATTTTTAAAGTAAAGTTATTCAAAAACTAGTGATCCACACAAATTTCAAAGAATTCAAATTTAAACTATTCAAATTTGAAAACTACTGGCACTAACAGAAAGTTTATAATTTTTGTGACCTAAACCAAAAAGATTCACTCAAAAACTATAAATATTTGGCTGTAAGTAGAAACAAAAGAAAAAAAATAAAGCAAAAAAATGAAAAAAAATAATAAAAAAATGCTGCCTACTAGGCCACCACGGCCTGCATACGACTAGAAACCCATCTGTACATGGGCCAGGATGCAGGCCCGCGGGCCCAACAGGCCCAACATGGCAGTGATAAACGTTAGGCATGTACTACCTGCAATAGAGAGGAGCTCGACAGGGAAGCCGCAACAGGGCTTATAAACAACTGCCGGCGCCCTTCGCTTGGTGAGGTGGGACTAAACATCCACCGCACCGCGCCAGTGCCAGGACCAGCCCTTTAGTCCCGGTTGGTGGCTCCAACCGGGACTAAAGGCCCCCCTTTAGTCCCGGTTGGAGCCACCAACTGGGACTAAAGGTGAAAGGACGGGAAGCCCATGCCTTTAGTCCCGGTTGCTGGATCCAACCGGGAGTAAAGGTCCCCCTTTAGTCCTGGTTGGAGCCACCAACCGGGACTAAAGGTGGGGCTATATAAGCGGCACTTAGCAAAAATTCCAACCCATCTGCAGTTTCTTCGATACTCCTCTCCCCCGACGACGCCGACGACCACCTCGCCGCCAGGCTGCCGGACCTCGCCGTCGCCTCCCCGAGCTCGCTCCTCATCGCCGCCCCCGTCGCCGTCCCCGACGCCGTCACTTCCCCGAGCCCGCTCGCTCCTCATCGTCGCCCCCGTCGCCGCCCCCGACACCGTCGCCTCCCCGAGCCCACTCGCCCTCGTCCCCAAGCCCTCGCCGCCCCGCTAGCTGTGAGCCGCCGCCGCCCCCGCTAGCTGTGAGCCTCCACCGCCCCCGCTAGCTGTGAGCCGCCGCTGCCCCCGCTATATGATGAATTTTTTTTCATAGAATTTTTTATGTTCATAGTATTTTTTTGTCCATGTATGTATGTATGTATAGATGGATGGATTGATGTATATAGAAAATGTTCATATGATGAATTCTTTTGTCCATGTATGTATGTATGTATAGATGGATGGATGTATATATATAGAAAATGTTGATATGATGAATTTTTTTTTGTTCATAGAATTTTTGATGTTCATAGAATTTTTTTGTACATGTATGTATGTATGTATAGATGGATGGATTGATGTATATAGAAAATGTTCATATGATGAATTTTTTTGTCCATGTATGTATGTATGTATAGATGGATGGATGTATATATATAGAAAATGTTGATATGATGAATTTTTTTTTGTTCATAGAATTTTTGATGTTCATAGAATTTTTTTGTCCATGTATGTATGTATGTATAGATGGATGGATTGATATATATAGAAAATGTTCATATGTAGAGTAAAACACTTATATGAAGTGTCTCCATTAGAACTATAGATCAATGGAGATCATCTAACAGAGTTTGTAAATTATAACAGTTTCTGGAATTAATATCAAGTGGCACTTTTCAAACAAAGTTTTGAGCAAGCTAATGGATTCTAGCAGAGATGCAATTGATACTATCTTGTAGATCACAGGAGAGTGATCAATATTGATATAAGGCACTCACCCATAGGATGAATCCGAATATGCCCTCCGTTCGTCTGTCACAAGCAGCTAGCATAGCGAACCTGGAACCATCCCCCTCCGTTTCATCTGTCCGAAAATGCAGACTTCGGGAAAACATTCCCGGATGTTATCCCCCTTCACCTATATCGTGTAGTACCGCGTTAGAACACCCCTAACTCTCTCGGGAATTCAACATATCCCCGATAACTTCGCCATGGGGTGGGGGGTGGTCCGCAAATTTCTATATGGAGGGAATGATTTTTGAAAACAGAGAACTATTTTTTAAATAGAGGAAACTCTGTCAAGTGTTGTATTTTGGTGACAAATATACTTCTTTTTTGCTTTATGTGATAGCTAGTTTGAAGTGTCAGTGCTTTATGTGCAGAAACTATGGGCAGAGACTTAGAAAAAGAAGAGTTGTTGGGGGATATAATCCGCGACGGAGGTGATATCACCTTGTCGTTTCTCAACGACACCGATGGTGAGGAAAGAGAGGATGACGGCTCTGGTGAGGAGGAAGGAGATCATGACGGCTCCGGTGATCGAATGGAGGAGGAAGGAGATCATGACGGCTCCGGTGATCGAATGGAGAAGGGAGCCATAACTGTTTCAAAGTCCGGCGAGGTATGTATATATATATATATATATATATATATATATATATATAAAGTCTTTGCTGACTAGATGCATTAATTGTTTTGTATGTACATATATTAACGCTTCTTTCTTCTTTTAGCCCTCCGGATCGAGCCAAGCTTCGGTAAGGAAACGAGGTCCGAAGAAAAGGTTGGACCCGGATGAAAGGTTCACGATCGAAGAAGTCTCTCCAGAAGGCCAACCGATTGCTCCCAAGCGGAACAAGGACAAATTTATACATCAGTGCGGAGTTATTGTTAGGGACAGCGTCCCGATCAGCATCCAAGAATGGAATAAGAAGAAGGACCCTGAAGTTCCTTATGTCCACGATAGACAGAAAGATGATCTTTGGAACTTGCTGATGAGAAATTTCAGCCTACCGCCAGAGGGGGATCCGAATAACCCAGTTATATAGCGAAAGGTCAAGGCGTTTGCTCTTAAGAAGATGACAGAACTATTCAAGAACTGGAAAAAACTATTGAACAGAAAGTTTGTCGAGAAAGACGAGACTCCAAAATTCACCGGTCAATACTTGAAGATAAAAGATCACTGGCCCGCATTTGTGGCCTACAAGAAATCGGAGAAGGCTAAGAAAAGGTCACCTATAAATAAGCAAAATGCTGCAAAGAAGCAGTATCACCATGTTACGGGGTCAGGTGGCTACAGTAAAGCGCGGCCTACGTGGGACAAAGCTGAGCAAGACATGCTTGCTAAAGATGTCCAACCAGCGACATTGCACTGGCCAGATCGGGCAAGGACTTCGTTCTTCGGGGTTGGCGGAACTTTGGACCCAGAATCAGGGAAGTGTGTTTTGACGAAAGCTCAACTTGAAACACCCATCAAAAAGCTTGAGGAGGCAATCAAGAAAGCGCTGGAAGGGAGGTTCCATCCCGACAGAGAAAAGGATGAGCTGTCAATGGCCCTAGGGAATCCTGAACACCCTGGACGAACACGAGGCACATCAGGCTCCGTTCCGTGGGTGCATGGGTTTCCCGACAGCACTGGTTATAGAAGCCGACAGAGAAAGAAGAAAGAGGAAGCAAACGAAATGCAGAAGATCAATGAAAGATTAGCGAAACTAGAGGCACTTGACAGCCAGCGAGCTACCGGCCCACCATCTCAGCGGCACGAAGATCCTTCATTGGATACTACCCACGATGCTACCCCACCATCTCAGCGGAGAAGCAGCGTGGCTTCCACGGAGCTCGTTCAGCCTGACAGCACGGCTCCTCGCTACCCCGTGGATGGTATCACGGATAATGAACATTGTGTGCTAATGGAGAAATGCCATAACCTGACTTTGAAGGTGGCGGTCGGCTATGTCTTACCTCCTCGACCTGATGCAACTTTCCATTTCGCTCCGGTTCCAGCTGGCTTTGCTATTGTCGGGGTGGATGAAATAATGGACAGATTTGAGGGGCTGGAGCTTGAGTACCCTACAGGTGAAGGCACTACAAGGATTCCAGTCTATTGCAACAAAATTTATTGCTACATCTATTTTTCGTTGCAATAAAATGATGTATTACCACAAACGTCCAGATCGTGGTAATAGGCCGTACATATTGCCACATTTTCGTTTTGTCTCGCTAGGTACTCCTTTTGTTGCAATAGAAGCCGTGTATTACCACAAGCTGTGTCGCCGTCGTAATATGGTAGCGATATTGCAACAGTTCTGTTCTGTTGCGGGAGTTAATCATTTTGTTGCGATAGACACTAGGTATTGCAACCAAGTAAATCTTTGTGGTAATATTGTGGCATATATTGCAGCAATTCCGGCGTGAGGCGCTAGGCACAGATATTGTTGCAAAAACATGGCTTCGTATTGCAACAAAACACGTATTGGTTGTAATAGGATGAATTTTGCCTCGCCTTCACTGTGTTGTAATAACTATTATATATTGCGACAAATTGTGCAATCATGGTAATATGCACAACATATTGCAACAATCCCCTACTGATGCAAAAAAGTAGCAATAGAACATCTATGCATTTTTCTTTTAGTTATAGACATATAATTTATATTCGGATTTATAAATATTAAGTGATGATTTTTGCAAGTTTTAAGAAGGAATTAAATTATTTACTAATTGCATGAATTTTAATTAACCAAAACAGTAAACAAAGTTTATAAATGGAGAGAACACATTTTTCTGATAGAAATACCAATTTTTTCTGATAGGAATACATATTTTATTTTGGAACTAGGGTGTTTTCTCCCAAAAGCAAGGGCTTGTGGGATAGAAATCAAAAACAAGGGCTTGCGAGGATTCGAACTCACGCCCTCTAGGATGCAAAAGTAGGTTCAGACCACTGGGGTGTGCATGTGTTGGTGACAGTACGTATAATGGCCTGTCGGTAGATATCGTGTACCCGTGAGGTTAACTACACTTGAAGAAAAACTTCTGAGTTGCAACCCGATGTTGACGACGGAAAACGATCGGCGACGACCATGAACTGGCGCCACTCCATCCGCGTGAGTGGGATGACGAGGTGCAAGCATTCCGAGGCTACATTTAAATATGGGAACCACTAGGGATCAGACTACTGATCCCCGGCATCCCATCAGACCACTCGGTGGCCGTCAGATACGAGCCCTATGGATGGTGGATGAGACACTGTTGCATGCAGCACACCCCACTCGGGAGTTTCCAAAACAGAAAACGGAAATCAATTAATGTGCGCCGTGATTTTAGTGCTTCCGGAAACTGATTCGGATCTTATGGAAACAAATCAATTATGCTAGCACATCGGTTTCCAATGTCATGTTAGTTTGCTTCGTTACTGAATATGTTTTGCTTCTAATGTATAAAGTCTAAACGTCGACTTAGTCATGGCCGATGTCAGTCTTGTCCCTCTCTTCCTCGGATGGATGCATTGTCTTCCCATGGTGGTCGTGCTTCCTTCCGACGATGGGTGTGCTTCCCTCAGATGGTGGTCAGCCAGAGGAATTAGAATGGCGTCAACAAGGAGCACATCGACGGATCGGCGCTGCAGTATTGGTGCACTACTAGCCGTGGGTTGTGCTTCCTTCAAACGGTGGGCGTGCTTCCGCCGTTTGATGTTTGTGCTGTTTTCCGAGGGATAAGAAAGACCTCAACAAGGATGCCATGGACGGAGCAACGTTGCAGCATGAACACATCTTCACACGAGGATTGTGCTTCCTTCCATTGGTAGCCATGCTTCCTTCAGTTGACGAGGAGTGCCATGACATTCCGTGCAGCCGGATGTGCCTGTGCCTGTTGCCGTCGCTAACGAGAAAGGTCGAAACTCGAGGCAACGCCGCCGTGATGTGAGCAGGAGGATGGAGAGCTGGATCGGGAGGTATGGCAGATTCCCTTGCGTGAATTACGGGCGGTTGGAAGGGCAGTCCGTGGGGTCATCTAGCCATGGGATTGAGAAAAGGATGTACGGCTCATGATCAGTCTGATAAGAGAAAATTATCAGACGTCTGGTGTGAAGCGTTTTCCTTTAAATATCTCCTGGGCATTACCTTTGCTCAAGACAAAAGACTCCCAGGCTGCATAATAGCAAGTATCCCGGCCTAATTTCCAGCAAGAATTCAGCAGTATATCAACAACACTACATCAAGATATAGATATGACACAAAATTTTAGTAGGATATAACAAACCATCTCAGCAAGATATAACACATCTTTCAACATGACAACAAACATGTTTTAGCAGCCATACTTGTATAGATTGTTCACACAAAAGACCATAAGTTCACGGCAAAGTAATGAAAATAGCAACAACACTAAAAGAAAAACATCCATGATATTACACATCAGCAACTACTCTTCTCTTCTCTTCTCTCCTCTTCTCTTCTCTTCATCACCAAACTGTTAGCGCTGAGCACTAGCTTTCCCATTCGCCACAACAGATGACACTATGCATGTGCGCCTTGTTTGAACCTGTTTCACATCAGATTAAACTTCAGGAGAGAGACTACTCATAGGTAACCATAAAAAAAGTTCGGGATTTATATTCATGGCTTAAACATGTGAAAAGAACCTTACCAAGAGATTAAAGCCTACACAAAGAACCCCTGGTCATCATCCAATTCTTCTTGTCCCAAAGGAGCAACATGACCATCATTTACGTAAGCCTCATCATCATCCGTATCATCATCAGATTCGAATTGAACATCTTCAAACTCAACAGGTTTTATATTTTTTTATGACTGAAACATCAACGCTGGATCCTTCGCCATCATTTCTACTCCAACTAGTGATCTCTTCAGGTACTGTAATCTTTGGCACTGTAATTTCTGCATCTACGACATCTGCCTCACCACCTTCATCGTCGTCAACAGCTTCATCAAGGCCTACACCATTTAAAACAGAAGGAGCAAACAAATTGCGTGGATTCATTTGAATAACAGCTGCTCAATCAGGGTTCTTCACATCCCTCACATAGAAAACCCGTTGAGCTTGGAGGCCTAGAATGTAAGGGTCCCCCTCGAATCTGTGTAGAGTAGTGTTGGGTAACGCAGCAGAAAACAAAAAATTTCCGACCTACGCACCAGCCCAGGACCACTATGGAGACTGCATAGAAGGTTTGATCATTTTCGTTACCGACTCGTAGCGCAGCGGAAGTAGAGTCGATGACGATCAGCGGTGCAGATCCCCGCATCTAGGATTTTACAACCTCCCAACCGCGAGGATGTATGCCCTCATCTGCCCCGTGGACAGCCCACCGGGAGGCGGTCGCACAGTCCCCCGGACGGTGTCGCGGACAGCCCTTCGGGAGGACCTCCGAAACCCGGACTGTCACTCGGACAGCCCTTCGGGAGGACCTCCAAAACTCGGACGGTCACACGGACAGCCCTTCGGGAGGCACTCTCGAACTAAGACCGAAACTACGATCTCTCTACAGAGTTGCACACATACGGTATCATCTATCCAGCAGGGCTTCGCCGTCTAGAACTAGTTCCTGCCGGAACCCAGACAGTCTTTCGGCTCTACGAAACTATTTCGCTGGGAGGGAGAGAAGAATGCCAGATCATGCATGGCTTTGTGTATGAGAGCAAGAGTGTGTCTTATGGCAGCCCACACACCTCCTATTTATAGGAAACCCAAGGGGTAGGGTGGTTTTACAAGAAAACTCAAAACCCACATGGAAATGAGTCCTTCCCAAGGACCTAAAAGGTGAAACCAAGGAACAAGGGGGACTCCATGAAGGAGTCCACCATGTGGCCGGCCACACCCTCATGTGGGGCCCCAAAATTGGCCCCTATCCATCCATGTCATCCCCAAGATCTTTTGGAGCAAAGCCCCAAAAGGTGGCTTTCCAAAAATATCCCAAAAAGCACTTTCACTATTCACGATGACATTTTTCAGCGTCTGATCGAACTGAAAATATTCATGTGGGCTTAGAACAATTCTAGTACCCACCAAAATAATTTTCAACGCGAGCCGGAACAATTCCGGTTTAGTGATTTCATCTGCGAAAAGCATCTGAAGCGGTTTCGGCAGCTCCGGAACATTTCCGGTTTTCATCCCGGAAAATTCCAGAAAGTTTCCAGAATGATTCTGGCACCCTCCAAGAATTATCAGGCATGTGCCAAAACCAATATGACTTTATGGTATCCTCTGAAACAACTTTTCAGTTTCACCGGAACTCATCCGGTGACCTCTCTGCGGAACTTTTCCACTGTCCGAAACTTTTCCGGCGTCCGAAACTTTTTCGGTGATTTTCTCTCAGACTCCCTGTCTAGTATTCAGCAGATAGATGGCCCTTAAGCGTGTGACCCTATAGGTTCGGTGATGCATAGACATGACCCGGAACCCCTTCCGATCAATGATCAACATCGGAGCCGTGGACACCCATATCGATCCCTATACCCACACGAATAAATATTCGAGTGAACCTCCAATTGCCGTGAGCTATTCCTGTTGCTTCGCGATATGTTACAATTACCCAAGGTGAGACATGTTGGCATCCCCGTGGATCAACACCTTGTCCACTATGCCAGTTACCTCGTTGCCGGTATTGTTCTCTTTTCTCGTTCCCGTGTTCCGGCATCCCTGTGATCAAATCACCCTGTGTCTGGCCAGACGATGATGGATACCGTAACACCGAGAGGGCCCAGAGATATCTCTCCATCGTCGGAGGAGAAAATCCCAATCTTGAGCTATCAAGTTACTTGACATACTTTTCCATGAACCCGTAAGCAGCCGTAATAGCCACCCATTTACGGATGACGTTTAACAAACCCCAAAGTTCATGAAGCAAGCATGAAGAAACTCGATACTCTCATGGTCTAAGGAATTATGCAAACATTAACTTCCTGTGTTATTAACCATTAACTTATGACGAATGTATCTCATAGCATAACATCAATTTTGGGTCGATTCAACACAAGTGTTCTACCAACAATTGTGCCCTCAAAATTGCCGGCATAGCCATGCCCATGATCAGGAAAACAGGATCATCATGCAATACTTGAGCCAGTCAAAGAGGCTTGACTAGGAATACATTTTACCGTTTATTATCCCACACGTGCATATGAGTCTTCCTCCGAGCCTCGTGGTTATTGCAGACTCGAGAACCACAGCAGTTATAGCATGGAACATAAACCTAATTATGAACAGGGAGATAATCAATAACATTTATTATTGCCTCTAGGGCATATCTCCTACAGACACCCACTTGCACTAGAGTCAATAATCTAGTCAATGCTAATGCACTTTACACCTATGGCATACTGGTGTAAAATATGCTTCGCATGTGGTATAGCCTGATGTCCAACGGATCTGACGACTTCAGCTCCGTGTGTAACTTTGCATATCCTCGCGTTTTCACGCTTTCACAAAATTCATATTTTGTGTGGACTTGGCTTTGCATATGTGTGAATCATTGGTCGAAACCTGATTCCTCAGACTGAGCTATGGAGCAACTATCTGCAATAGTGTCCCATAGACCAAAGCCATCTTGGAACCATACTAAGTTCATGAATGAACTATATGATTCAACAACTTCTTTGTCGCTTCTAAAGCGTCAACATACTTAGCCTTTGTTATAGAATTCGCCACAGTATCTTGTTTGGAACAATTTCCAACTACCGTGCCACCATATTGTGTATTACACAAAAACCCTTAAATCAAATCGAAAATCGCATGGAGAAATGGTGAAGACTGTATCGATGTAACATATTACAACGAACTCTTCATGATTTCCGCTTGCGAGAAAACATGTCATCAGTACTACTCTAGTACTCAATGACATCTTTCACTGTTGTCCCATAATCAGTACTTTGATCACTTTGGTATCTATACTCGCAACAACTTTGGAGTATCGGACATATCTGGTTGTTTTACATACCATGGAATACATGATTAATCCAAACACAAGAGTGTGTGGAATCTCCATCATGTATTTTACTCATCAGTGTTTTAGGACACCGAGTCTTGCAAAACTCTTTCCATGTGACTTCGGCAAGAATCACTCCTTGGCGTTTTAAATGCTAAAAAGTTTTAGCATCTTGTCAATATGTATTCATAGCTTAGCCCCATTAGGTAAATCTATCTCCATAGATCACCATGCCTAATATTGAGGCTATTTAGCCTAAGCACTTCAACAAAAAACTATTTTCAAATGAAGTCCTAATTCGTGTCAAGAAATTTATTTCCAATTAACAATGTGTCAAGTACACAAGGTTTTTAGAAATATTATTATGCTCCCACTTACTTTCTTGAATCACAAGCATCTTCGATACCCATTCGATGAAGTCAAACCCCTTTGACCATTCCATCAAAAACGAAGATTCCAACTCCACTTTGCTCTCTTCTGTCCATCGCTGGAACTCTGAAGTTTGCATACTTACTAGCATCCTCTGGATCAACAAATTACTTTGCACTGTATCACATATAAGTCCTAGGTTTCATTTCCATCAGATGGAAATCCTTTTGTCATCCATGTTTCATATCTCATGATTGATATATGTATTAATTGCTAGTTCAACCCGAACCGACCTTAAGCATCGCTACGGTGAAACAACCTCATCGTAGTCAACTCCTTGAACTTGTTATTTCAACAAGTCGAGCTTTATGGATAAAACATTTTTATCCGTATCAGTTTTTAGTTCCATAAATATTCGTTAGACTCTAAGTCTTCCGAAAGGTGTATCAAGATTTTAATCTTGAATCACTTATATGGAAACTATCTCAGATTGTATTAGCATTTAGCCAATTCCGGAGTCAGGGCCCATCAACGCTTCCTTGTGTATTGTAGGTATACTGTTGTCCCACAACAATATCTCGTTTGCGCACCTGATAGGTTTGCACGAGCTTTGCCTACGTGGTTCAGCTGCAAATACGACCGAAGTCCATACATTTTATTGTAGAGACTTCCGTATCAGTCGCAGTAGGAAACTCCGGAATCACTTCCAAGGTTTCTTTCCTTTGATCTGATGACGAAGATACTTGTTATCTCATCGAGTTGCACTGTCCTCCCACTCACCTTTTGTAAGAACTATTCTCTTTAAAAGCATACCGTTTTGCCGCAAAATCCTTTGCCTCGGTATAGTGGAGGGGGAATACCCAATGACTTGGGATAACCTTACAAAGTAGCACTTGTCTGATTTGGAATAGGTTTGTAACCTTTTACACAAGCCCCATATTCCAAATGTTAAGAAAAGATATAACATGGTTGGGCGTACCATACCATGGCGTCTTTTCAACAGACCCGATGGAGCTCGTTTCAGTGTAAAAGCCGCAGTCTCTAAAGCATCACCTTAAAAGGGATAATGGCAAATTTATTTATGTCATCTTTGATCTTACCATGTCATAAATGGTTCGATTACATCTTCACGGACTTTCCACTTGCAGTGGTGTTCCGGGAGGTGCAAGTTATGAAACCCCTTTCATAACTCATCAGACATTTGCTAAACTTGTAACTCAAATATTCGTTTCTGCAATCGAATTGTAGAAACATAATTTTCTTGTTACAATAACTTCTACTTCAATTTTTGAAAACCTTATGAATGAATTCAAAAGATCCAGACTTACGTCTCATCAAGTAAATATCCATATATCTACTTGAGTCATTTCTGAAGATAGATAAATCCACTACTTGCAACAACATTTATTGGACTACACACATCATAATGTATGATCACCAATATGTTCTTTGCTCGTTCCTTATGGCCTGTGAACGGTATTTCAGTCACATCACTTTTCAGAGGAAATTTGCAAGTGTCAGATGATTCAAAATCAAACGACATCAAAATCCATCATAATGGAATTTTCCATGCGGGGTTTTCCAATGTGACCAAATGCAGTGCCACACATATGTGGTATTCTTTTAGTCTTGCGACATTTAGCGGCAGTGGTATGGATGTATCATATTTCCATCAATATTCATAACATACATCCCATCCTGTATGGAAGCATGGCCCTTCATGTTATTCATAACACCGAACATCAAAAGTTCTCTTATGAATAACCTTCTTGCAAAATACCTTATGCAAAGGGCTAGAGTGTATGAAACTCTAAATGAATTATGAAAGTAAATACAGAGGTAATGTATTAATATCAATATTCATAACATAAATCTCATTCATAATGAAAGTATGGCCTTTATGTTATTCATAACATCGAACATCAAAAGCTCTCTTATGAACAACCTTCTTGCAAGATACCTTATGCAAAGGGCTAGAGTGTGAAACTCTAAAATGAATTATGAAAGTAAATACATAGGGAATACACCTATGGAAGGCATAGTAACATTTACTATGTTCCCTGCACGTATCTAAACCTCATTCCTGGCTAGTCTTTCAGACCATAGTCTTACATCGAGCTGCAACAGAATGCAATCGAGCGGGTATCTTTGTGATTAACTCACAATACCCAAGAATTAGTGATTAACATGTTTAACCATAATTCCCAAGAACTATATCTTTGACCAGCCTTCTATACATCAAAAACTTGTATGACATTCATACATGAGCTGGATATTCCAGTCTTCTTTCCTTTTGCCATTATACTTCTAACAGTTTAACTTTCAGTATTTCTCCTACTCTCAGAAGAAGCATCCACCTTAAGAGTGGCGTTAGCCCCGGACTTCCTAGGCGTGAAAGTCTTACTAACACCCTTCGGACACTTCCTTTCTCTTTAAGTTGTTGTTTTATTCACCTTTCATCATATGACAGGCGTTCTCCTGGATCCCTCTCTTATCAGTCTAATGCATAGTAAACTCCTTTACTAATAGTTTGCAAACAAACATTGCTTTGGATATCTCATATCTTTTAGCCTTTGTCTGTCTCTGAAAATGATTTTCAGATTCCATGAATATCACATAACTATCCAAACTTTCGAAGTTCGGGTCTCATGGAAGCAAACATATTGCACTTGACTGAAACGGAATTCTAGCTTTTGGATCGATGGACGAGAGTCACATGATCCATAGCATTAGCAGGAGAATACCGAAAGCATGCGATAGGACAAGTCCTTCTCGGCGATCTAGAGGACAATCCTCTCATTACGTTACCAACCGTAAAGTTTTAACCAGATATTTAACAGCTATTCAATTTTAATTGGGAAGGTGGAAACGCGAGCCATTATTCTACAACTATTATGCAAATAACACTTAGACAGTGTTCATAATTAATTGCACTGAGAATTAAAAGAATTAATTCTACAGTGCGCTCCCACTCAAATCAATATCTCTCATAATTGATTGTGAGTGATACAAGACCCGTATTTAAATTGTTCGCCATTGGTGTAACACCACTGATGACGAAAATCTCAACCGGTAGGCCAACTTGCCAATCACATCTCTATGTGACTCTTGTTCATCTTTCGATGCGTGTGTTCCGAGCTCATGACGGTCATGCCTGAACGTCAAGACAACCAAGTGATCTCGCTGCGAGGTCTCAACTCACCCGCCTCACACTTCTCTAATCGTTCGTACCCGTGTGACACGGCGCACCCCGAAAAGATAAGTGCCGTGCCAATAAGTCGTGCGGCATACGACGTGTTGCATAGACTCCGAAACTAGGAACAAAAAGAAACAAAAAAACATGAGGAAGAATAAATTGGTTGCCATGCTCAAATGGAAGCAAACCTATGATGCATCAAAACAGTAGCTAGAAAACACATATATGCACGCGCTAAAAAAAACTAAAAACATGTGCAACATACAAAAAGTAGCTAGCAACAAAAAATCTGAAACTGACAGTCTTGCTAAGAAAATGTTTCTTACTGTTATCTACGAATATGATGTTACATCCATAGTGTGCATTTGCTACAACCAGCATACTAATTTGCTACATGCTGCATCCTAATTGCTGCATCCATAGTGTGCATTTGCTACAACCAGCATACTAATTTGCTACATGTTGCATCCTAATTGTTGCATCCATAGTGTGCATCCATAGGCTGAATTACTATGACATGCTCATTAACAGACAAAACGTATGACACAAAGAAACATAAATGGGATCAAGAAAAAATACTTGTGTGCTTGCCATAGAAAGGCTGGACAAGAGTAAGCTTGTTCTTGTCAACTTTATCCACCCATTCGAAATCCTTTTGACAAACATAGCGTATCCTTGGCACGGAATAATCTATGACATGCTCATTTGGGAGGCCGGGAGGGATATCGAGATGATCCATGTATATAATCTGCATAACAATAGACAACAAAAAAGCATGAATGCAAGCTATACAGATGTATGTGCATCAATGAAAAGGAAAGGAGGTGTTTCGTCATGAAAACGTTGCATACCGCTAACGTGGGCAGACATGAGCGGATCTGAATTTCTTTTGGATTTTCAATTGTTGCTTGCCCCCGCTTCTTCTCTTGAAAGACTGCAACCTCCTCCATAGCTCGTGTCAATAAGTGCTCATCCCAAGGAAGGTTGTGCACCAAATCCATGTTTTCAAGGGAAGCTAGATACTCAAGGTTGACCATGTTGCCGGTGCCTGGGCAAACAACTATTGCCAACGCAACGAGTGCCCATGTTCTCTTTATCCTAGCCTCGTCCGTATCGCTGCAATCTTTGAGCAACTTGAAAACATGGGCAATTGGCGCTCTATTCGCCACCTTGTAAATGCTGCGAAGGTCATGTTCATCCCTCTTCTTAAGAAGCTTCACGGGACTATCACCCGATGGCACATTGAAAATCCTTTTCACCATGTTTTTGCTGAACTTGATTGATTTATTCTTGTATTTGAACTCTCGAAGTGCATGGTTTGTGTGCATCACAACAAACTCGATAAGTGCGTGCGGTACCTTGAATGGCTTGATGTCCAACAAATCTCCAAAGGGGCCATTCCGTATGATACTCTGTTTCGCCGGTGATAACTGCTCCGCAAGATCACCTAGTCGTTTCGAATTAAACCTCATCTTGAACCCGCATAGATTTTCTTTCTTCTGGTTCTTCTTCTTAACCTTCTTACTCCCCTCATTCTCAGCAGACACTACAGGAATCAGCTGATTTGCCGTCTGCCATGGCAGACGGCAAAGGACCAGAAAGTGGACGGCAAAGGTCTTTACCGTCGTCCGCAGATGGCAAACTCTTCCGGTACTGAAAGCTACGGTAATGAGCTTCTTTGCCGTCTGCATTCGCACAACGGACGGCAAAGACCTTTGCCGTCAGCTTCCCTGGCCAAGCAGACGGCAAAAAAAGTGGACGGCCTCTTTGCCGTCTGCCTGGCCCATCTTTGCCGTCCGCCAGCAGACGGCAAAGAGAAGGCTGATGGCAAACAGTACCTTTGCCATCAGTTCGCACTTTGCCGTCTGTTTTTAAAAAGCTGACTAGCAAAGAACGTCTTTGCCGTCTGCCAGCCGAAGGCAAAGACCTGGCAGACGGCAAATGCTCTGATTCCAGTAGTGAGAGGTGCCTGCAACAACTACACAAAAGAGAAAAAAAAAGAACTCAATCATGACCTATGATGCGTCATAACAGTAGCTAGAGAACACATATATGCACATGCTAAAAAAACTGAAAACATGTGCAACATACAAACAGTAGGTAGCAACAAAAAACAATCAGTGCAACACATACCATGAATTTAAATCGCATTGCCACATACACAAGCAGATAGTAATTTGCTGATCCTGAGATGCTAATAAGTCCTGGAACCAACAGCAATATGCATGTTGCATCTGTTGTTTGCTAAGTCATGAGATGCTAAAGCCAGGCAGCAGAAAGAGCTCAAGGACATCAGCATTGTGATGTAGCACTGTGTTGAATGATTACACTGTGATGCTAATTTCACGATAATGTAGCACACTGGGCTGAATTTACGATGATGTAGTACTGTGCTGCATGTATTCAGATCAACAACGGAAGAGAACTATCTAATTATGAACTGAATGCCTCAAGCAGCATCCAAAGCAGTACTGTCGTCGGCTCTTGCGGAGCTACGGAAAGGCCAAAGTGGTCGTGGCCCGCCCATGATCTCTTTGTTTTTCAGTTCATATACTATGCATCGGTAGCTAGCCCATAAACCTAGTCTACTGGTAGACACCGCCTAAGCCATGGAGAAAAAGCAGCAGGTGCCGAGCAACAGGTGCATCCCTAAAAAAAGAAGCAGCCGCCACTGGTCGTCGGCGTCAGAAGAGGTTGAGGACCTCGCGGGCGTAGGCGTGGAAGAAGGTGTGGCCGCGGGGGAACAAGGCCGCGCCCACCACCGCGTCCCCCTCCGAGCCCTCGCCGCTCCTCTGCAGCCCCATCGACGACGCACCGCGAAACCCTAGCGAGAATGAGGGCAGAGGGGGGAAATTGGGAAGAACGAGAAGGGTTACCTTCCGGGGGAGCCATAGACCGCTGGAGAACGCCGTCGCCGCCGCCGCTTCTGATTTCCAGGCGCAACCGCCGCCGTCGCCCTCCAGTCGCCGGAGCCGCCGTCGCCCCTGTCACCCAAGTAGAACGCCCGAAATGGAGGCGACCCGATGAGCAGTTGTAGCAAAGGAATCCCCTTGTAGCAATCGATGGGCAGCTGAAAAACAAACTGAGAAGGTGTCCACGTGGCACTGCGGGGGTCTTTGGATCGCGATAGATCCAACGCGCCTTGCTCGTCCGGCGGGACGTTTCAGCCGGCGCTCCGGCTGGAAACGATTCTCCCATTTACAATTGGGTCTATTAAATTTACTATCAGGTTCTGATACCGATACGACCAAGGGACTAGCGTGGGGTGCCTTGTGCCTAGTTTCTTGCTAGGCGTGGTTGGTTGGGCGTGTGTAAATTACTAGTGGGACCCACATGCAACAACGAATTGGATTGTTTTTCTTGTGCATGGTTCACGTGAAATGGCAGGGCCTCGTCACCACACTGCATCTTAGAACCAACCAGCTGAGATAGTAGGATAGCGTGTTGTACGTGTATATATATATACTACAAAGAGGCCGCGCCCCTGGCACGCAACCGTGTCATTTTTCACTTCGTCTGTTGAACTGTATCGGCAACCTAAATTTTAAAAGCATGCCTAGAGTGCCCAACACGCCGAAGGGCCAAGTGATGAGGATTGTCTTTGTGCCTGAGCCGGCATATGGGTCGGCCGAGCAAACTTTTGGAACCCAATGCACTTGTGTACAATGTGTTCGGAGTCTGCCACCATGGTGGGCTAGAAGAAACCTTGGCAGAAGGCCTTGCCAACCAGCACCCGAGGTGCGGCGTGATGCCTGCAGACCCCTTCATGCTTTCACGATGCAGAGCTCCGCTTTCCTCCTCTGATATGCATTGCTGGAGGATTCCAGAGGTGCTCTGCTTGTACAATTTTCCGTCGATGAAGGTGTACACCTTTGAACGATGCGTGATGTGCCGCGCCTTAGTCTGACCCTCGAGAAGAGTACACCTTAGGAGGAAATCCAGAAAAGGCTGAGTCCAGTCAGGGATGACGACCAGGACGTCAGTGGACCATGATGCGGCCACTGCAGAGCTTTCAGGAGTGTCATCCGTCATGTCTGCCGGCCATGCAACTTTGACAGTGGGCTCCTGTAGATGATGCAGCAAGACGTCTAGTGGAACGAGCTGCCAAAGAGATCCCATCTTGGACCGGGTGTCTGCAGCGTCCTTCTCGTTGTGGCCTACATGATGCATCGAACTTGCTTTCCAATCTATGCACCTCCAGGCAGTATGCTGCCATAAGTGGGTCTTTGGCTTCCCACACCTTCATAACTTGTTGCACCACCAAGTCAGAATCACGGTGACAGAGAAGTCTACGTACTCCGAGGTCAATGGCGATGCATAGGCCATGCAGCAGAGCTTCGTATTCTGCGACATTGTTAGACAACGTGAAAAGAATCTGCCACACATATCTCATCTTATCCCCCATGGGAGATATCGGGATGACGCCAGCCCTCGTGCCCGTAAGCATCATTGAGCCATCAAAGTACATGGTCCAATGGTCGTAGGGGACTTGCGGGGGTAGAGACTGGGTGTCTATCCACTCGACGAGGGCTTGAGATTTGATGGCCTTTCGAGGCTCATCGTTGATGTCAAATGCTAGTAGCTCGATGGCCCACTTGGCCACCCGCTTGTGGCATTTCTATTGCCTTAGGAGTCTGACAGAGGGGCGGTGCTGACCACAGAGATCAGATGGGCCTGGAAGTAGTGAACGAGATTTTGCGCTGCCATGAATACTCCGTACGCAATTTTCTAGTAGTGTGGATAGCGCGTTTTGGAGTCTGACAGGACCTCGCTGACGTAGTATACCGGACGCTGACCCTTCTGAGAGCGGCCTTCTGCCGCGCGCTCCACCACCAGGACCACGCTGGCCACCTGGGTGGAGGCTGAGATGTACAGCAACATAAGTTCATTGTCCATAGGAGCTACCAGGACTGGATAGGTAGACAACAGGTGCTTGACGTCCTTGGGGGCCCGCTGGGCCTCATCGATCCAAACAAACCAGTGTGACTTCTTTAGAAGTCTGTATAGGGTCAGAGCCTTCTCCCCGAGGCATGAGGCAAATCGGCTGAGCACTGCTACATATCATGTAAGCTTCTGGATGTCTTTCAGACACTTGGGCTTACCAATCTTAGAGATGACTTCTACTTTGTCGGGGTTAGCCTCAATTCCCCACCCGAAGACGCACTTTTTTGGGTTCAACTACATATTGAATCAGCTGAGGTTGATGAAGGTCTGTGCCAAATCCATCAAAAGGTCCTCCTTTTTTCTTGTCTTGACCACTATGTCGTCGACGTAGGCCTGGACGTTGATGCCGATCTGATCAGCCGATCTGATCATGCAGACACTTCTGGATGTAGCGTTGGTATGTGGCGCCAACGTTGTTCAACCCGAAGGGCAAGGAGATATAGCAATACACTACTAGGGAACTGCTTATAGGTGGCGTCACATTAGTGGCGGGCGCACTCTAGCACCTGCCACTAGTAATCTGGATCTTACCAGTCGCAGGCACAAAAGCATGCCCGCCACTGGTATTTACGTACTAGTGGCGGGTGCCAATTTGCGCCCGCCACTGATAACATAGGCCTAGATTAGTTGTGGGCCAAAATTACCAGCAATGGGCACAAAGCACACGCTTGCCACTAGTTCTTGAGTTACCAGTGGCGGGCAGAAATATGAGCCCGCCACTGGTATTTTGGGCACCACGACTATTGTGGCTTGAAATATGAGTGGCAGGCACGCATTGCTGCCCGCCACTAGTAACTCAGGCGTTTTTTCGTGCCCGCCACTGGTATTTTTTTTGCCATTTTTTTGTAATGTTTTTGTTTTAATGTTTTATGTTTAGCATTATGGTCATATTTTTTTCTACATTAAAGGTACATCATGGCAAGTTCCATGTAATAGTTTGCCACTTTTTACGGTTAATTTTCTATTTTTAGGGCATTAAATGGATTTCTAGGTATTTAATGGAGGTAAATACACTTAATGTCTTAAATATAGATAACAGACCCAAAAAAACACCAAATTTTGACATGTCACGTCTAATAATGTATGTTGAGTGTGGAAAAAGGTTCAAGCCCAACCAAGGAAGCAATGGTTGCTGCGCATCCAAATGGACCCCCGAAATATGCCTAGAAATGCAGTTAATGACTTAAATATAGCAAACGGACCTTGAAAATGCCAAATTTTGACTTGGTACATTTAATGGTTTGTGTTAACCGTGGAAAAAATTTCAAGGCCAACCGGCGAAGCAACGGTCACGTGCTACAATTTATTAAATAGCTAAAAATTTCATTTAATATCTAAATAGTAGAAAAATATTCAAAAAATGCCTAACTTTGATACGAATAATGCAATGTAGTGTGTTCCATGTAGAAATAGATTGCAGCACTTTCGATGGTTTTTCTTGGACGATTCTACACAACTACTTAGAAACCGAACCGCTTCTAATGAAGAATAGTGCTTTCGACAGGAAATGTGTCATCTTTGAAGGTGAAGTGATGGTTTCTTCATCGGTTGGCCTTGAAAATTTATCTACATTGAACATACACCTTTACATATTACATGTTAGAATTGGGCATTTTCCAGGCTTTGTTTGCTATTTTTAGTCATTAAGTGCATTCCTAGGCATTTAAATGGATATAACTCAATTTTAACTACAAGTACATTAAAGAACAGAAAAAAATGATTGAAAAATCTTATTAATGTTACTGAGCCTATGTTTAGGCCATACAAAAGCAATGGAAAGGAATTTCAAACATCAGCGTGGCAAAACTCGACCACCAACATGGAGCTTATTGATTTTAAAATTTTAAGAAAATGTAAACGAAGTCTGAAAATGATGGAACTTGGCATGGTCTCATGATATGACACCTAGAGGCTGTGGTAAAAAATTGAGAATATTTCAAAAAAAAAATCATGTACAATGCTTTGAAACTAAATCATTTCCGTGAAGGAATCATCGTTTTGAGAGGAAATGCGTCAGGTTTGAAGGCGGGGTGACATTTGCTTCATCGGCGAGGCTTGAAACTTTTTCTGTAGTCAACATAGACCATTACATATCACATGTTAAAATTTGGCATTTTTCAGGGTTTAGTGCATTTCTAGAAATTTAATCGATATAATTCAAATTTGAACTACAAGTACATGAAATTATGCACAAGCATGGATTGAAAATTTATATTTGTGTTCCTGACTCTATGTTTAGGACTCTCCAAATAAATGAAGATATATTACAAACATCGGTCTGGCAAGACTAGACCACGAACATGGCGCTTATTAGATTTTCAATTCTAAAAAATGCATATGAAAATATGAAACTTGGCATGGTGTCATGGTATGACACCTACAGGCCGTGCTAAAAAAATGAGAAGGTTTCCCTAAAAATTCCATGTAAACCATCTCCGAGGAAGAATCTTCGTTTCGAGAGGGAACGCGTCATGTGTGAATCCATTTGTGAACAATGTATAGTCCAACAAACGTGAAATCTTCTAAAAAAAATATGCCAAGCTTATACACCCATAATATGATTTAATGCCAAATTATAGATTTTTTTTACCACTTTTAGATATATGCTCCTATTGGTTTGCAAATAGAAGTTTCAATTGTTCATAACAAACATTTGAAAATTTCATCCAGTTTTAGGACATGATCTAAAATTAAAAATATTCACATAAATATATATTTTTGTGAAATTTATAAAACCTTTTCGAGATACATGTAGTTCAAATTGGAATCATTTTCAATAATCACGCATAAATTCTTTTGAACAATAGAAAATATTATATCATTTAGATAATTGTTGAAACTCCTAGAAAATAATATATATTTAGTTCACATGTCGACAATTTATTGGGGTATATAATATAATTGTTTGCAAGTTACTTCACAAGGGTGATGTAATTAGTTATTTGGAAAATAGGAAAAAAATATTGAAACTCAATATATATGTAGTATATTAGATGTAAAAAGTGCGCTGGGGTATATAATATAAATGTTTGTGTAAATTACTACACAAGAGTGCCTTACTTAGTTATTTGGAAAATTGAAAAAAATAGTTCAAAATCTGGGCTTAGTTCAACAACATCCCATTACGGTTCCGAGCTAAGGATGTATATGTATCCTGCATGAGAAAAACGTGCGCTGTGAATGGTTCACCGCACCATCCTACGGATCGCCATTCACAGTTGTCCGATTCCCTCAAATCCAACGGTGGTAGACTGGTTCCAATCCCACCCTCTTTCTTCCCCACCCCAGAGGAGTCGTCGGCTTAACTTCCACCGAGAATCCCGCCCATTGTTCGTGCCAGCTCCTCCCAGCGCCTTGACACCTTCTTTCCTCCTCGATCTCTTCCCATCACTGACTCCCCAAATCTCCATCGCCCTTCTCCCAGCACCTCTCTTCCTCCATCCCCTGACCGAAACACAGCCCCATGATGCCCAGGCCACCATCAGACGGGTGTCGTGCTTTGCCGCCAAGTGGTCTGCGTCGACTGGTCACCGGGTAGCTGCGCCTTGGCAGATGCTGCCACCAAAGGCTACGGTGTGATGGCCTCCACTTCCCTACCAACGGTGGCCGGCGCGCTAGGGGGATGGATTCCCGTTAAGCCCTGACCGGGGGCTACGTCCCAGCGGGATGGTTTCCCATCGATCCTCGACCAGGGGCCACGTTGCCAGCGAGATGGTTTCCCGTTGAGCCATGACGGAGCCTGATGTCACCGGTTGTGTACAGGGGAAATTGGTACATGGGGCATAGATGTAGCGACCCGATCCGTTAAGGATTGGAGTCTTTGTGCTCACTGTGCTAGTCCCTGGATCAATAGCTAGCACGCACAGTACATGATGTAATATCAAGGATAAACCACATGTTATAAATACTACATCGTAGATCCAGAATTTAAATATTACATACATGTGTAGCTCAAGGCTAGCATACAAATAGAAATACAGCTGAAAAGAAAATAAGATCTTCATGGAGTCCATCAACACCACAGGCAAAAGTTGAGTATAGACATCGTAACCCTACATCGTATCACTTACTCGTCGTATAAAATTCTGCAATATGATAAGTTGCAGCCGTGTAGGTCAGTACGTTGAATGTACTGGCAAGTCACACCACAGGAGAGAATAAAATTCCTACCTCTACATGCAATTTGGTTGGTGGAAGTTTCTAAGTTTCAATTTGCATAAAGCTGATTTTGTCCTACTTTCATGAAGATCATCATAGTACTACAAGCTTATAATATGATTAAGATGGTTCCTCCACACAACCTATACCCAAGTTGATTAAAACCCATTAAATGACTTAAATGTGATGATATCACTCAACATTCCCACTTCTAGATGCTCAAATTGTCCATAACCGGAGACACGGCTAATCGATTAGGTTTACACTCTGCAGTGGTTTGCGCACTTTTTCCCACAAGACTCGATCACCACCTTGGTAGCTCTTCACACTCGGGGTATGTGAACTGGAAGATCAAGACAAGGTCTTTCAGAAGAGTTTCCCTTAACTCTGGTAGTGCCCATCCCACCTATATATACCTACTTCTCGTAGCAGTACCACGTAAGAGTCACCACAACTGATCAACCAAGCCAGAGCCCATAATAGCTTGTGGCTCCACACGTAAGCTTCTAGTTATGAAAAATTGTTTGATCCCTTTGAACCTGGGTGGCTTTCCATAAAAGAGTGTTCACTGGGTACTCGAGGACACTCGGGCAAATCCCTGGTTACTCCAGGGTGCCCCTCACGATGCAACCATTCCACCCAGATGGTTCATTAGTATTTAATAGTTAGTCCTGCTTACTACTCTCTCACAACTTCCATGAATCCGGATATCACCACCCCGTCGACTTTTAGCGAAGCAATTATATTCCATAAGGTGGCGACATAGGAGTTACGCTCAGACCTACCTCAATGAACTACTAGGGCTATATAGCATAGCCATCTTATAAAATCCTACACATGCATACAACTAAAAAGGACTAAATGCATAGAAAACATGTGTAAAATGGACTATGGTCAAAATGTAACTTGCCTAGTATGTTTGTGTAAAAGGATATATGCTTTGCAAGATATGATCAAATGAAGGTTCGAATTCAAATTGGAATTTCTCAAATTTAAAAAGTTCAAGAGTTTAAATTTATGGTGTTACTGGATAGTCAAGATCAATGTGAACATCTAGGATAAAGAATTACTAGATTTGATTCAATGGATCAAAAGATATAACCGAAAGAAGTTTGTATTGAATCTGTAAAAACACTGTCGTGGCAACATTTTTCCGACGTAGTTGAGTAGTCTGGCTATGATCAAAATTATAGGTTGAAAAGCCAACTCTAATTGTACCAATGGAAAGATTACTTCGGTACGAATCCAACGCAATTGGATTCATCGAAAACTGACCTACGGATAAAAAAGTTATGATCAAAATAAGTTTGAATTTGAATCTAAACAAATTTGAATTTAAAAGTTACAAAAAGTAGATTTGATAGGTTCACTTGATAGATGGGATCATGATGAAAATTTGGGCGTTGGTTCTGGGCTAGTTGAGTTGTCTGGCTATGATCAGAATTATAGGTTGAAAAGCTAACTCTAATGGTTCCAACGGAAAGATTACTTCGATACAAATCCAACACAATTGGATTCATCGGAAACGGAGCTACGGATAAAAAGTTATGATCAAAAGAAGTTTGAATTAGAATCTGAACAAATTCGAATTTGAAAGTTACAAAAAGCAGATTTGATAGGTTCACAGGATAGATGGGATGAAGATGAAAATTTGGACGTTGGTTTCATCGAATTTGGATAAACAAGTGAAAAGTTATGGCTAAAGAATTCTAGGGCTAATGTGTAAATACAGGGACTAATCGGTAACCAACTATTATATACTTAAGACTCTACTATGGACGAAATAAGTAACTTAGCAGAAAAATATATCCCTATCATCAATTACTCTAGGAAAAATAAACTACGGTAGTAGAAAAGATTATGCGAAGAAAAGATTCTAAAAGATACCTTCGAAACGCGTAGAGACGATGACTTCTAGAATTTCCACGAGAGAGAAGAAATATTGTATTTATTCTAGCCAAACCAAAAATTGATTCAGCCCGAATTGGATGATTTTTGGGGTGTCCCTTGGGTCTCTATATATAGGTTGAAAGTCTACTGGAGGGTGAAAGGCCACGCAATGTGGGACTAAACATATACGTAGAGAAGGAAAATTGATTAAAGAAAAGATGCGCGCGTGGGCTTCCACTTTGGCCCGCTCAGATGAACAGTCCCCCCCCCCCCCGTGAACAGTTGAACCGTTTTTTGCATTTTTTTGTAAACCTCCCTGACTTTTCCGGTAATTCACACGTGGGTCATATTTTATCCATATCTTTTAAACCGTAACTCCGATTTTAACATGTTATATATGAAATTTGATTAGAAAAATGTGTAGAATCTGAATATGATGTTATTTTTACCTGTTAAATATTTTTAAATATTACTTTGGAAGCAATCTATAATCAATAGCGCACGGTCTGTTTTTCTTTCGCACCGACGGCGATTTGGATTGCAAATGAACACACACTAAAACCATATAGAGACGAAAGAAAACATCGATAACCACACATGCACACCTCTGAAAAACCTCGCACAGGAAAAACAACACATTTCTCATCGCGAGAGCGAGAGAGAGACGCCTTAGGATTGACCACATTCAAACTTTGTTTGAACATTGAGGCCACGGCCGGCGAGGGTGAGAAGGAGGATAAGCGGCAACACAAATGTGATGCCCCACTAAAATAAAGGATGTGGACCTATTGTGGTCTTGAGTCATGATTATTGGGTTAGGAGCGTGTGTTATTTTTTCTCCCGTTGCAATGCACGGGCTATTTTGCTAGTATTAATTTATGAAATAAGTTGATTTGGACAGTAATAATAATTCCCTAAATTAATTTTAGGGTTTATTAAATGTCAAGAAATTATTTTTATCAACTCCAAATAAATATTCAAATCATTTCCCAATTATTTAATATTGAAGAAGTCATATTATCTTCTCTCTTTTGTTTTCTTTTTAAATGGGAAATTGGTTGAATATTTCAAGCTCCAAATAAACTATCGAATACAATAAATTTTCAAATGGGGTATTTTGGGAAAGTAATTTTATTCCCGCTTATTTAATATTCGGTAAACTCCAGAAAGTTTTAAATCTTAGTCAAAAATTAACTAATAACAAGCAACAGAAGTAAGTTTTAGTTAATCCTATTTAATAATAAACATTCCAAAATTTACAATTTTGGGATGTTACAATCACTAGTACAAAACAGGGCATTCGTCACAGGTCACCCAACACATTAGTCCCGGTTGCATTACGAACCGGGACTAATGTGAGCATTAGTCCCGGTTCGAGCGGCTAGGGCACCGGTCGGGCATTAGTCCCGGTTCAAATAGGACCTTTAGTCCCGGTTGGAGACACCAACCGGGACTAAAGGGTCCGATACCCTTTAGTCCCGGTTGGTGTCTCCAACCGGGACTAAAGGTTAAGCCTTTGTCCCGGTTGGAGACACCAACCGGGACTAAAGGGGTTGAGGCTTTAGTCCCGGTTGGTGTCTCCAACCGGGACTAAAGGTTAGACCTTTTTAGTCCCGGTTGGAGACACCAACCGGGACTAAAAGGGTTCTGAAAGTTTTTTTTTATGTTTTTACAAGTGGGATCTATTTTTAGTTTCTGTTTTAAATTGCTTATATCGTTTAGGAAATTTGATGTTTTTCAGTGATTCTTTCTGCATTAGATTCAAAATTTTGTCTAGTTTCTGTTTGTGCCATTAGTTTGCAAATTTGAATGTTTAAATTTGAATTTGTTCAAATTTGCTTCAAACCCTATATTGTGAATAACTTAAGTTTACAAATATTTTTTAATTTAATTCTTTTTGCTCCTAGTCACGTGTTAGATTGTTGTCACAGTAAGATTTATTTGGTTATTTTTAGAATAATTTAAAAATGAAATGCCTTTGTAACAGACGAGTTTTCGTCCGAAACCTTGATACTTCGAAGGAGATGGTCCAGTTTGTACACGAAGTGCATCCAGTTTTTGCCGTAACCCTCTCAACTTTGTAGCACATGCTATGTGGGTGAAATGATGATACCATGCCAGGTTTCAACCTTTTTAGAGTTCATTTGTAGGTCTTTTCAATTTCAGGGTCATTTAGCTCAAAAAATCATTAAATGCATGAAAAATAGCAAATGAAGTTAGAAAAGGTTGAAATTTGAGGATGTGGCTTTGAATGGTGCATATTGAATGCACAAAAAGTCTGGAGTTGAAATAAGTTAAAAAAATGAAATGCCTTTGTAACAGATGGGTTTTCGTCCGAAACCTTGATACTTCGAAGGAGATGGTCCAGTTTGTACACGAAGTGCATCCAGTTTTTGCCGTAACCTTGATACTTCGAAGGAGATGATACCATGCCAAGTTTCAACCTTTTCAGAGTTCATTTGTAGTGATTTTCAAATTAAGGGCCATTTAGCTAAAAAAAATCATTAAATGCATGAAAAATAGCAAATGAAGTTAGAAAGGGTTGACTCTGGCTTGGTTAACCTTAGTTGTGACTCTGGCTGGGACGGTGCGCCATTGCTAACTTTTTTTTTTTTTTTTTTTTTTGCCTCCAGATCTTAAAAGCATCGTAACTTTTTTTCTGTTAGGTTTTTGAGGATTCTAAAAAATCGATAACGGGCATAGCCGGCTGAACTCGGATGTAAATTTTCGAGTAGATGCTTTTTCATATAAAAAACTTTTTCATCGGAGGTCGTATGCAAAAGTTACGGCCATTTTACCGAAACACGGCGGCCTTTTGCAAAAAAAAATCAAAATTCATGTTTGTTAATTTTCCTAACAACTAGAACACATAACACATGGGCATCTCGAAGGATTTTTAAATTTGAATTTTTTATCATTTTCTTTTATTTATTTTTAAACTGAAAAGGCGATCCACGGGGGGGGGGGGGGGGGGGCGTGTGTGTGTTTGTGTGTGTGTGTCATATTTGGATTCCTCACATTTTTATGATAATAATGGATATATTATTTGTCGAATTTGATTTACAGATTTAAAGATATTAATTATGCCATATTAAATGAATAAATGGCAAAAAAATGAATAAAATAATATTATTACTTATTTTATTTTCATTGAAATTCAATATTATTAGTACTTATTTTGTTTATTTTAATAATTGTTTATAATTCAAAAAATTAAATCATGTGACATCAAGCCCGAAGGGTTAATAGGATTGATAGCTTACTATTGTCAGGAAAACAACAAGTGCAGACTTGGAAACTAGGGTCGATAGAACCAGGAAGTTAAGCGTGCTGGAGCTGGAGCAGTGAGAGGATGGGTGACCGGCCGGGAAGTTAGACGATTTGGAATGAGTGCTCCACGCTGGAGTAGTGAGGACGGGTGATTAGAGATTAAATTGTCAAATGACGGATGATTAGAGATTAAATTGTTAAATAATCCAAAGATTTGAAAATCGGAATAAAACTTAAAAACAAATCAAAAAAATTCAAAAAAAATTCAAAACAAAATTCAAAAAAAAAATTCTTTAGTCCCGGTTGGTGTCTCCAACCGGGACTAAAGGTTTGTCTCCAACCGGGACTAAAGGATTCACCTTTAGTCCCGGTTGGTAACACCAACCGGGACTAAAGGTCCTCCCTACCCCGCCCCAGACAGCGCCACGTGGAGGGCCTTTGGTCCCGGTTCGTAAGCAAACCGGGACTAAAGGTTTTGGGCTTTAGTCCCGACCCTTTAGTCCCGGTTCCAGAACCGGGACTAAAGGCCCTTACGAACCGGGACAAATGGGCCCTTTCCTACTAGTGAATTGACATGCTCGCGATCTCTCTCTACCGTCGCGCATCCATGATCCAGGGGCATCAGACGCGAGCTAAGATGGAGAGGAGCGCCGTCATCGAGGACGCCGGAGTCATGCCGTCCATCATGGGTGATGCGGTAGGGAGGACCTCCAATGAGGGCTCGCCGGCACTGCAAGGTGCCGCTGTCCATGTGTGTAGATGGGCATTAGGAACTTTGTAATTTTATTTTTAGTAGAGTCCTTTTGCTTTTGTTTTTGCTTGTAATAATATGTGTTTCTATAATTTTTTGAGGGTAATTTCTGTACTTTAATTATAATATGAGCAAAAATCCTTTAGGAATGCATTGTATATGCTCGAAATGTTAACAAACAAAATTAATGGGCATTTAGTCTAGACTATAATTACTGAGCTACAGACGTCGAAAAACTAGTGCGCATAACTCTAATCAGGTCACTAGGCAAAACTCTAATCGGGTCGTTAGACAAAACTCTAATTGGGCCATTCAGAACTTGGGCCACAACTAAAACTAGTGGGCCAACATCTTAATTGGGCCGATTATCACATGGGCTCGAAATGAAATTTTTGGGTAAAAAATTCTACTTGGACCGATTATCATATGGGCTGCCATGTCAAATCCATGCTGGCGGCCCCACTCATTTAAACGTGGGCGCGGGCGCAGGCTTGGCCTCTCCGTCTCCCTCATCCACCGCCACTGCCGCGCCGCCTACTCTCCTTTTCCCCTCCGTCGTCATGGAGCCGGCAGCACCTGCTGCACCGACTGACGCCGCTGCCGTCGCTGCAGCCACTGCACTGACGGCCGCCACCGTGGCCACGGTACCGCCGCCATCGTCGCAATATCCGTGGCACCGACGGCGACTGCCGCCGCTGCGGACCCGGTCACCACCGCGGCCGGCGCCGCCTCCATGGCAGCCGGCCGCCCCGCTCCTCTTCGCACCGGCACCGGCGTCCGCATCGTCAAGGAGCACATCAGGTGAGCTTCTTCATCACCTTTTATTCCTGTTTTTTTTTTTCTTTTGATAAATTGGATGCATGTTTCTTTGTTAATTGTGTAGTCTAGTTATTAAAGTAGTTGGTTATCTATACTATCTATACTACTATATAGTGTATCAATATTGAATCGACCTAAAGCATCAATCTTAGCCGTTGGTCTCTTAAATCTAATGGCTGAGACTAGAAGGATTCGTGGTGAACAGTAGTCCACAGCTGCATCTACTACGTTCTGGAACCATCGCGTCACTCCTCCCGGAAAAGAAAGCCTTATGCCTCCTCTGCCATCTTGTTACTTTTAGTGTGAGGCTGTGAGCCGATGTGACATGGGAGGAGAAACAAAAGCTGCAGTAAACAATTTGTGGGTTCCAACACGAACAATTTTCAATTTTTTTTCTTTGAAAATTTCTGCGCGTCACCAGACAGCAATGGGGTTTGTATTTACCAAGAGACCAATTTCCAACTTTCTAATACTTCATTTATTTCTGCATGCGTACATTCACTGTATATTTTTGCTATGAATTTATTTTGCAAAGCTCTTTATGCCTTTTTTTCCTAGAATAACTCCATATCGTTAAGGCGTGCATTGCACGTGTATACATACTAGTATATATAGTATATATTGTTAGTTGCTAGCTACTTATCTAGGTTAATATTTATTAGTATTGATAAAAAATAAAAGAACAATAAAGAGAAACAAAATGATAACATTCTAATGACATGACGTGTAGTAGAGTTTAGCAATACTGATAAAAAATAAGTTAGTAGCAAATGCTAGTTATAGTTTGTTAATTGTTAGATAGTTAGCTAGATATTTGCAACTAGTAATTAGTGTAAAAAATGCAGCGCATCCATGGCCTCCTGGAAAGGGCCATGGAAAGAGGACTACTCCAGTGACAACGACACCCGCAGTCCCGCTTTAAGTGAGGATTCGGGTGCGCAGACGCCACCCTCCTGCCCCTCCAATTCCGACGACCCCGACTTTATCCAGGTCATGGAAGGGCCAAAGGAGGAGTCGGAAACTGACTCGGAGTTGGAATATCCCGAGTCGGAGGAGGAGCAGGCCGAGGACGAGGACAAGGATGACGTCGACGGCGACGGCGACGACGACGACCAGCCGACGGTTAGCAGCGAGCATCCTCGCCCAGAGGATGACGCGGAGGGAGCATCCAAGAAGAAGAAGAAGGACTAGATGATGTGTACTCTAGCTAGTCTTAATTTGAGGGTCTGACTTGTGGAACCCTAGTTTGGACATTGTTGTTTTGGTTGTATGACATAATTGTTATTTATATCAATGCATGCAATGGTTTGTATGTTTATATGTGTAGCTAGTACTTTTGACAAAAAGCTACGAGTAGACGTTGTGTGGCCCTCCGAAGAGGCGGACATGTGAAGTCGAGCGAGAAGAAACATAAACCATTTCCCCTATTGCAGTGGGTCATAGGGAAAAGAACAAAAAGCAAGAAAAAACAAGCAGAAAGGAAACTAAAAAAACAATTAAAAAACTACTATGAAACAAATAAAAGAAAACAAAGATAGGTGGTCGTGTGAAATCGAGCGGGAAAAGTCCGAAACCCTTCCCCCTTTTGCAAAGGGTCATACAAAAAGGAAACAAGGAAAGAGGATAAATTTCGTTGTCTTTACTTCACAAAATTATAATTATCTAAAAGGAGAAAACTGATAATGTAGGCATCCTTAATGATAATATAGAATATAGAATGATTTAATTGGCATCATTAATAGACCATTCTAGAAGCTTTTGAACAAAGAAAGATGCGGAATTAATTGTATGTCTAGAATTAGGCAAGTGCACAAATAGTGTAATTAAGTGCTTGATTCTTTAAACTTTTAGGTCACCAAGCAACATGCAACACTACTGACAAGATTATAAAGAGAAACGATTTCTATTGAGAGTACTGCATGTCGTTACGATATAATATATGTACTACCTTCGCTTTTCCAAATTTGACACACAAACATACATAGGAGGCCCATAATTGAAGTATTATTTGATGGAATTGGACATTTAGGCAAGAAGAAGCATGTATACTAATGGTCTTACATATCTTTCATTCTCTACATACAGTTGGAGCACAATCTGATAACCTAATAACTCAAAGCATGATTCAAGTTTGGACTCAACTGAAAAGGGAAAATATGGCTACTGAATAACCTTTAGCTTCTTGAATTTCATGTGAGACCTACAGAGATAGATCTAAAAAGAGGTTTGCTTAACAAGTAAAGATGACTTAACTTTAATAACGGAAGTGCACAAATCCACCAATGATTTCTCTAAGATTTTTTCCTACCGGTTTTTGTTGGCAGTGAAGAGAAGGGACTTTTATTATGGCAATTTCAAAATAGGTATCGTACACAACAGGAAATCTGTTTCACCTTGTGGTCATTCTGGTTCTTTATGACCATCTTCCAATTATCCAACTTCTGCCCATCCAGCCTGATTGCAGAATAAGTCTCTTCAATTTCAGCTTCTCAACTTCAGCTGATGATGTTTCTCGGTGCTGCAAATTTCAATGAGGCTATCAAAGTAGGTAAAATTGTTATTTTTCAGTACTGGTGAGAAGTGAGAAAAAACGATCAGCATGCACTACACGTTCTCTCCTATGTTGAATAACATCTCCTTCTTTTCTGGTTCTAAACGCATTGCAATGGTATCAGTAACAACTTACAAAGAATAACATAATTACCCTATATGAAGCAATTTGGGTAAATAACCAAATAAAGAACATTGTATAGGCCTGCAAAAACATAATAGAACTAATAATAGATTACTACTGCAACCACATGTGAGGATCTACATAGATTTTAGTTGTATAGATCACAACCCATTCTAAAAAAAGCTGCAATAATAAAAAAGAATCATTCATAAAAGAGTGGCTAGCGTAATTATTATTTACAAACATATATCTAGGGATACAGAATCATGAATACTAACAAAATTATATCTCTTCTCTTCCATTTTCTGCGTGTGTACACATACATGTCAAATGCATACGCAAGCTGGGCGCGCCCAACACACTTACATATACTCAGTATAGGTAGCATACCCACACTGGAATATCTTCCTATGTGAATTGGTATATCAATGATTGGTGGTCTAAACATACTAGTATGTATACACGTGCAATGCACGCCTTAACGTTATGGAGTTATTCTACCAAAAATAGAGGCATAAAGAGCTTTGCAAAATAAATTCATAGCAAAAATATACAGTGAATGTACGCATGCAGAAATAAATGAAGTATTAGAAAGTTGGAAATTGGTCTCTTGGTAAATACAAACCCCATTGCTGTCTGGTGACGCGCAGAAATTTTCAAAGAAAAAAAATTGAAAATTGTTCGTGATGGAACCCACAGATTGTTTACTGCAGCTTTTGTTTCTCCTCCCATGTCACATCGGCTCACAGCCTCACACTAAAAGTAACAACATGGCAGAGGAGGCATAGGCTTTCTTTTCCGGGAGGACTGACGCGATGGTTCCAGAACGTAGTAGATGCAGCTGTGGACTACTGTTCACCACAAATCCTTCTAGTCTCAGCCATTAGATTTAAGAGACCAACGGCTAAGATTGATGCTCTAGGTTGATTCAATATTGATACACTATATAGTAGTATAGAAAATTCGGTAGAACATCAATCGGTTAGTATCTAGTATCCACTCGCAACGCACAAGTTGATCCGACAACAGATTAAACAACTCGGGTGAGTTTTAATATTTTCTGATCTTTGCTAAATTAAGTTAAGAGCACCGTAGCTTACTCGTAGCTTTATATAGCTATCTTTACATGCTCTAATTTTTTGCCATCTTTATTAGAAAAATAAAATCGCATATACAACTTGTGATCAGCCATGCATGGTGCTTATTTGGATACTTAACCAATTACCATGTGTTGCTTGCGTGTTCAAAACACCTAATCTCGTCATGGGCAGTTTTGTGTGCGTTGCAATATCTTACCAGGTGTCTATAATCAAGAAGAATTATCAAAGTTTTAAATAGCGGGCTATAGCGTATGGAGGGCCACCACGCCACGTATGTTTTGCTCTAAATAGATTTGCTCGCTAATAGCCCCACTAAATATCATTTAGCGATAAATTTGGGCCTCAATTTAGCGTTAGCGTCCCGCTCACTGGCCCAAAAAATCGCCCGCTCCCTTGGTCCAAACCAAACCAGCCCGCTGTTCGGTTCAACCCCGGTCTCCCGGCAAGGCCGCTTCCGGCAACCCCTGTGTACAGCTGTACATTGGGTGGCCTCGTGTAGGGCCCCATGTGCGCCGCACATGGGGTGGCTCGTTTCGCACGTCTTGGCCAAGAAAGTCTTGACGCAAGACATGGGTAGCAGTAGGAATAGTGACACTCTCTGCTGCGTCAGAGAGAGTAATCAAGTCTAAGAGTAGATAATTGTTTTTTTATTGCTCTGTACTGATCATAAAGATCAATGGAATGCTCACTGTGTGAGTAGCGAAAAGGGAGACAGCCTCCTAGAAAAATATCACACACACACTGCTCCCCCTCCATTATTCTTCGACACCGAGGTTTCTAGCGAGCTCATTTCGGCAACCGCCAACTATCGGGTTGGGCTAACAATTGGCATCAGAGTGACAGGTTCGAGGCCTGAGCTGATATGCCGAAGCACATGCCGAGAGACGACATTGCCGGCGATGGATCCAAGACTGCCGAGGAGATCTTGGCTGAGGAGACGCGCGCGGCCGATGCGCTCGCGCTGCAAGGCAGGGCGGGAGGAGAGCTCGGCCCACCATGCTCCGTTTGCGACGTGGGTATGTCCAGCAGCTCCTTCCCTCTCCTCACGCGGACCAACTGTCCCAGTTGGTCGCTCCTGATGAAGGCCATCATGGAGGTGCAACATATTTGGAAAGCCGTGGAAACCGGCGATGTGGAGTACGCCGAGGACCGGCTAGCGATGGAGGAAATCTTGCGGTCCGTCCCACCAGAGATGGTTCCAACTCTTAGCGCTAAGAAGACGGCCAAGGAGGCATGGGACACCATCAAGCTCCTGCGCATCGGTGTAGAGCACGTACGGGAGTCGAAGGCTCAGACCTTGCGCCTCCAGTACGAGGAGATCCAGTTCAAGGCCGGTGAACAAGTCGACGACTTTGCCATGCGGCTGCAGGGCCTCGTCAACGAGCTCACAACGCTCAGGGATCTCATCGACGACAAAAGGGTGCTTCTCAAGCTCCTCCGCATCATCCCCAAACAGTACAAGCAGCTGGCCTGGTCCATTGAGAGTCAGGTAGATCTCTCCACCATGACAATCGAGGAACTGGTAGGCCGGCTCAAGGTCATCGAGGAGCGCGGCGAAGAAGCCAACGAACGCGCTGGTGGCCAACTGCTGCTCACTCGGGAGTAGTGAAACGCACGCTTTCAGCAGCGCGGCCACGACGGTTCTTTTGGCAGTGGGGCAGGCACCTCCACGGGAAGCAGAGCTGGCGGAAGAGGCAGAGGCCGTGCCTAGAGCAGCGACAACCGCGGAGACAAGCCGGGTCAGTCCCAGCAATAGGGCGGGCCTGGGCGAAGTTCTGGTAGCAGTGGCGACCAGAACAAGTGCCGGTCCTGCAGCAAGCCGGGTCATTGGATCCGGGATTGCCGCACAAGGATAGCCGACGAGGCAGCCACGGCAACGGCAAACCTTGTCCAGGCTGACGTGGACGGTGGGCCGACAATGATGCTGGCAAGCATCGAGACTATGCAGGAGGGTGCAGCGCCTCCCGCGACCATGGCATCTACAGCCAACCAGTCCGTGCAAGAGGCACGGAGCCCGTCCACGGCATCCATCCCTTCAGTGACAGGCAACCCCCCGACAACAGCGTTTTCGGGGCCTGTCGACTGGTAGGCAATGAAGACCCGGGTGTGTGGGAGCCACATCCCGGCAACGGCGTCCTTGAAAACCTTGGGAGCCAACAAGCCCGTGCAAATTGACACGGCAAGAGCGCATCTGGTGGAGCACGCTCCGACCATGATGCTCTCGCAACCATCGAGTCCGTGCAGGAGCGCACGATGACTCAGCTAACACACACCCTGACAACAAGTTCTTCGGGGTCTACTGCGTTGACGGGAGATGGCTCCCCGACAACCACATGTGTGTGCGGCTTCATCTTCCTCAACAAGGAGAAAGTCGTGACCACACCCACGCTTGCAGGCGACAAGCAAGATGAGGGTTGGTTCCTCGACACCGGTGCCATGAACCACATGACTGGTTCGGTCGACGCGTTCGCGGAGTTGGACTGCTCAATCACCGGGAAGGTACGGTTCGTGGATGGCTCCGTGGTGGACATCCATAGCCGTGGGACCGTCGTCTTCGCCGGCAACGGGGGTGATCATAGGGCGTTCACGGATGTCTACTTCATCCCAGCACACAAGAGCAGCGTTGTAAGCGTCGGACAGCTCGACGAGGGCTGGCTCGACATCGGCATCCACCGCGGTGTGCTCACCATGCGCGATGAGCAGAAGAGGCTGCTCATCGAGGTAACCCGCTCGGCAAATCGCCTCTACAAGTTCTTCTTTCGACCAGTGCATCCTGTGTGCCTTGCCGTGGGTCATATCTCCGACGCGTGGCATAGGCATGCCCGGCTAGGACACGAGCACTTCGACGGGCTGCGAAAGATGGAGCGTGGCGATCTCGTTTGCGGGCTGCCTCACATCATGCTTGCCGACGAGCTGTGCGATGCTTGTCTTGCTGGGAAACAGTGGCATCTGCCCTTTCCGGATAAGGCACGTTACCAGGCACAGAAACTCCAGGAACTGGTTCACGGGGACCTCTGCGGCCCAATCACCCCAGCAACGCCAGGAGGACGTCGCTACATCCTACTACTTGTCGACTACTACAGCAGGTTCATGTGGGTGCAGCTCCTCGTCTCCAAGGACGAGGCAGAGCGAGCCATCGTCAAACAGCAAGCAGCAGCAGAGATTGAGTGCGGCCACAAGCTGCGGGTGCTGCCCACGGACCGTGGCGGCAAGTTCTCGTCGGCCACATTCTACAAGCACTGCGCCGAGAGGGGGGTGCAACATCACCTGATGGCACCCTACTCGCCGCAGCAGAATGGCGTCGTCGAGTGGTGGAACCAGATGGTGCTCGGGATGGCACGCCGCATGCTCAAGGCAAAGCAGGTGCCGAGCACGTGTTGGGGGGAGGCAGTGCTCACAGCCGTTTTCATCGTTAACCGCTCCTTCACGAGGAGCGTTGACGGTAAGACGCCCTACAAGGCGTGGTGTTGGAGGAAGCCCAACGTGCACTTCCTCCGCACCTTTGGCTGCATCGGGCACGTCAAGACAGCGCGCCCACAGCTGAAGAAGCTCGACGACAGGAGCACCCCAATGGTGTTCATGGGCTACGAGACGGGCTCCAAGGCGTACAAGATGTATGACCCCGTCGCAAAGCGTGCACACGTCTCCCGCGACGTCATCTTCAACGAAGACGCGCGATGGAGTTGGGAGGCACCGGGCAAGGCCCTAGCAAGCATCTCCTTTGTCATGGAATACCCAGCATACTCCACCACCCCGGGAAAGAGTTCTCGAGAAGCGCCAACCTGAGAGGAGCCACTCTGGTTGGTGCGACATCTGACAAGGTGACCCCGGGAAGTGTGGCGATCGACAAAGCGACCACGGGAAGGGAGTTCCCGGGCAGTGTGATGTGAGGAACTACAACCCCGGCAACACCGACGCCGACAAGTAAGGTGGTTCCCGGGAGGCACTTCACAACCCCGCCAATGGCAAGGTCAGAGCTGTTCGACGCCGATGACGATGTTGGCACCCCACACATGTTCCCACACTTAGGGGGTCTTCTCGACTAGCCTGCAGCACTACCGTAGCTACCCGAGAGCGATGATGACGACGACGACGTGCTGCATCTGATGGCCGGCGAGGAGTCAACCACGTTCGTGGAGGCTGAGCAAGAGGATTGTTGGCGTCGCGCGATGCTGGACGAGCTGGCGTCGATCAACGACAACATCACTTGGACACTCACCACACTGCCTGCAGGGCACCAAGCCATTGGGCTCAAGTGGTTGTTCAAGGTGAAGAAGGACGAGCATGGCACCACTGTCAAGCACAAGGCATGCCTCATCGCAAAGGGGTACGTGCAGAACGAGGGGGTGGACTCCGAGGAAGTATTCGCTCCGGTGGCAAGGCTAGAGTCCGTGCGGCTCATCCTTGCCGTGGCTGGTCACCACGGGTGGAAGGTACACCACATGGACGTCAAATCAGCGTTCCTCAACAGCGACTTTAACGAGGATGTGTATGTCTCCCAGCCACCAGGGCTCATTGCTGGGAACCAGGAGAAGGCCGTGTACCGGCTACACAATGCCCTGTACGGTCTCCGGCAAGCCCCAAGGGCGTGGAACGCCATGCTGGATGCAAGCCTCGCATCACTTGGGTTCTCACGCAGCACCTCCAAGCATGGCGTGTACTCGCGACGGACCGTGAACACGCTGCTCATCATCAAGATCTATGTCGATGAACTGGTCATTGCCGGCACAGAGCCCGATGAGGTTAATCACTTCAAGGAAGAGATGCATCGTCTCTTCAGCAAGAGCGATCTCGGGTTGCTCCAGTACTACCTCAGACTAGAGGTGAACCAGGAGCGTGGCCGCATAAGGATCACGTAGGCGGCCTATGCCGCCAAGATGCTCGAGTGAGCAGGCATGGAGGACTGCCATGCAGTTCACGCTCCAATGAAGGCACGGCTGAAGCTCAGCAAAGAGAGCCCGAGAAGGCGGTGGACGCTACTTTCTACCGCATTGTCATCGGGAGCCTCAGGTACCTCGTAGACACCCGGCCGGACATCTCGTTCATTGTCGGGTACCTGAGCAGGTTCACGGAAGCCCCGGCAAGCGATCACCTCGCTGTCGTCAAGCACCTGCTCCGGTACATCACGGGTACACTCACGCATGGATGCGTGTACCTTCGTGGCGACGGCGAAAAGCTGGTAGGCTACAGCGACTCTGACCACGCTGGTGACATGGACTCCCGGAAAAGCACCTCAAGCGTGTTGTTCCTTCTCAGGAGTACTTCCGTCAGCTGGCAATCCATGAGGCAGAAGGTAGTGGCCGCGACTTCGTGCGAAGCGGAGTACATCGCGGCGGCAACGACATCATGGCAGGGAATCTGGCTGGCTCGCCTTCTCGGCGAGATGTTGAATCAAGACACCGCTCCTACGCTCATCTTCGTCGACAACAAGTCGATGATCTCTCTCTGTTAGAATCCAGTGCTGCATGGTCGCAGCAAGCACATTGATCTCCGCTATCACTTCATACGTGACTGCGTCAAGAAGGGCATGGTGAATGTGGAGTTCATCAGGACTGGTGAGCAGAAGGCCGACATCCAGACAAAGGCTCTTGGTCGAGTTCGGTTCCAGGAACTGCACTACAAGATCGGGATCATTGATGTCCAACCCCGGCGACAGGGTTGAGGGGGAGAATGTTGCGTTCAACCCCGTCTCTCGGCAACCCCTGTGTACAGCTGTACACAGGGTGGCCCCGTGTAGGGCCCCATGTGCGCCGCACATGGGGTGGCTCGTTTCACACGTCTTGGCCAAGAAAGTCTTGACGTAAGATGTGGGTAGCAGTAGCACACTACCGGAATAACCAACAACGACGACGGAAAAAGGTATGCCGATGGATTTTTATCGGGGCCGTCGGCATACCTTCGCATACACCGACGACCATAGGAAAACCGTCGGCCAAAACTGGCTGCCGGCAAAGCTCTGGATATGCCGACGGTGGCCATTGGCCAAATTAGGCCATCGACAAATCAACAATATAAGCCGCCGGTAGCCGTAGGCAAACGTGAGCAGTCGGCAAAACACTAATATAAACCGATGTTGGCCGTCGGCATCAATAAGACCGTCGGCATATGCCCGGTCGCTGACGGAAGGCTGACGCCGTTACATCTATGCCGACGGCCCTGACAGCGGCCGACGACATATTTTTTTCTTTTTTGTTTTTTAAATAACTTGAATTTGAGGGTTTCAAATATGAGTTATCTAAACTTAAACATATACAAATTATATATCAATTTGGGGTAGAATTTTTCATAGAGAATGAATATACACTTCGTTTATGTTTTTGAAAATGTTTAAAATGTGACCTCATGTACTTTTGTAAATAGGTCCTTATACTTGCATCGATTCTGACAAACTTTATATGTTTCTGGATCAGAATCTAGAAAGGATTATGTTGGTATTCTATGTTTTGAAATTTGAACAAACTAAAATCATGTTCGTCTCAAAATTTGCAGAAAACTTATTTTATTTTTATTTTTCATTCCTTGGCCAAATGAGGCAAAGTTTATATGTATTTGCATGAGAAACTTTCAAGGATTTAAAAAAACATGTGTTTACTATGAAATATTTAATTATAACTATCATGCTTTGCTACAATAGAGAAAGTCAAATGGGTAGATTTCCGAGTCAAACTGCCCTGCAGGGTTAGGCCGCTCCGGGGTCTTCGGAGGGTAGAAATCCCACCAAAACTTGCATTGAGTCCTAATATATGTCTAAAAGTATGGTGGGATGTTTAACTAGGCAATATGCAGCTCCCGAGTGTGACCCCTTCACGGACGGCACTACCGCATGCACTTAGAGGGGGAAACTACCACAGAGGGTAACCCGGAGGGAATCTTGTGATAGTTTGGGATCAAACTTTGTTTTAAAATGTTCCTATCGGCTTACCAAGCACAATCAGGTAGAAAAGTCCATTGGTCCAACACCGTTCATCGCGAGTCAAAGCCCTAGATTTCTGAGTCATACTGGCGAGGGTTAGGCCGCTCCGGGGTCTTCGGAGGGTAGCAATCCCACTAAAACTTGTATTGAGTCCTAATACATGTCTAAAAGTGTACTGGGATGTTTAAATAGGCAATACGCAGCTCCTAAGTGTGATCCCCTTCATGGACAGCACTACCGCATGCACTTAGAGGGGGAAACTGCCACAGAGGGTCAACCCGGAGGGAATCTTGTGATAGGTTGGACTCAAACTTTGTTTTAAAAAGTTCCTATGGGCTAACTTAGCGCAACCAGGTGGAAAAGTCAATTGGTCAAAGGCCGTCCAGTGAAAGTCGAAGGGGGTAGCTTTCCCAGTCATACTAGCAAGGGTTAGGCTGCTCTGGGGTCTTCGGAGGTTAGGAATCCCACAAAAACTTGCATTGAGTCCTAGTACATGTCTAAAAGTGTGGTGGGGTGTTTAAATAGGAAATACGCAGCTCCCGAGTGTGACCCCTTCACGGACGGCACTACCGCATGCACTTAGAGGGGGAAACTACCACGAAGGGTCAACCCGGAGGGAATCTTGTGATAGGTTGGACTCAAACTTTGTTTTAAAAAGTTCCTATGGGCTAACATAGCAGAACCTGGTGGGAAAGTACATTGGTGGAACACCGTCTGGTGAAAGTCAAAGGTGGTAGCTTTCCTGGTCATACTGGCGAGGGTTAGGCCGCTCCGGGGTCTTCGGAGGGTAGCAATCCCACCAAAACTTGCATTGAGTCCTAATACATATCGAAAAGTGTGGTGGGATGTTTAGATAGGCAATACGCAGCTCCTGAGTGTCACCGCCTACACGGACGGCACTGCCGCATGCACTTAGAGGAGAAACTGCCACGGAGGATAACCCGGAGGGAATCTTGTGATAGTTTGGGCTCAAACTTTGTTTCAAAATGTTCCTATGGGATACCTAAGCACAACCAGGTAGAAAAGTCCATTGGTTTAACGCTGTTCATCGTGAGTCAAAGCCCTAGATTTCCGAGTCATACTGGCTAGGGTCAGGCTGCTCCACGGTCTTCGGAGGGTAGACATCCCACAAAAACTTGTATTGAGTCCTAATACATGTCTAAAAGTGTGGTGGGATGTTTAAATAGGCAATACGCAGCTCCCGAGTGTGACGCCCTTCACGGACGGCACTACCGCATGCACTTGGAGGGGGAAACTGCCACGGAGGGTCAACTCGGAGGGAATCTTGTGATAGGTTGGACTCAAACTTTGTTTAAAAAAGTTCCTATGGGCTAACTTAGCACAAACAGGTGGAAAAGTCCATTGGTCAAAGGCCGTCCAGTGAAAGTAAAAGAGGGTAGCTTTCCCGGTCACACTGGACTAGGTTCGGCCGCTCCGGGGTCTTCGTAGGGTAGCAATCCCAACAAAACTTGCATTGAGTCCTAATACATGTCTAAAAGTGTGGTGGGATTTTTAAATAGGTAGTACACAGCTCCCGAGTGTGACCCCCTTTACGGACGGCACTACCACATGTACTTAGAGGGGGAAACTTGCACAGAGGGTCAACCCTGTGGGAATCTTGTGATTGGTTGGACTCAAACTTTGTTTTAAAAAGTTCCTATGGTCTAACATAGCACAACCCGGTGGAAAAGTCTATTTGTCAAAGGCCGTCCGGTGAAAGTCAAAGGGGGTAGCTTTCCTAGTCATACTGGCCAGGGTTAGGCCGCTCCGGGGTCTTCAGATGGTAGCAATGCCACCAAAACTTGCATTGTGTCCTGATACATGTCTAAAAGTGTGGTGGGAGGTTCAAACACCTAGTACCCATCTCCCCAGTGTGACGCCCTTCACAGACGGCACTACTTCATGCACTTAATTAGAGGGGGAAACTTCCACGGAGGTTCAACCCGGAGGGAATCTTGTGATAGGTTGGACTCAAACTTTGTTTTAAAAAGTTCCTATGGGCTAACGTAGCACAACCAGGTGGAAAAGTCCATTGGTCAAAGGCCGTCTGGTGAAAGTCAAAGGGGGTAGCTTTCCCGATCCTACTGGCTAGGGTTAGGCCGCTCCGGGGTCTTCGGAGGATAGCAATGCCACCAAAACTTGCATTGGGTCCTCATACATGTCTAAAAGTGTGGTGGGAGTTTCAAACACCTAGTACACAGCTCCGGAGTGTGATCCCCTTCACGGACGCCACAACCGTCTGCACTTAGAGGGGGGAACTGCCATGGATGGTAGCCCGGAGGGAAGTGGATGTGTGGATGTTTAAAAAAAGTGGAAGTGGATGTTTTAAAAAACAAAATGGAAAAATAAGAAAAAAATGGAAGTGATTGTCCAAAAAAAGATAGAATTTCAAAAGCAGTGGAAGAATTTTCTTTAAAAAAAATGGGAACATATATATGCCGGCGGTTTTGCCGTCGGCATAGATTGCCATGTCTATGCCGACGGCAAAACCGTCGGCATAGATTGACACGTGGCAGAAAAATCTATGCCGATGGCAAAACTTTCGGCATAGATATGCCTTATCCTATCCGCAAGTCCTCTCCTCCACTCAGTCCCGCTATCCACTTCCACTTCGCCCGCGACCGCACCGCCGCCGACGTCGCCTCGCCGCCACGCACCGCTTCGTCGCCCGCCCCACCCCTCACCGCCCCATGCCACCTCGCCGCCCCACCCCTCGCCACCTCGCCGCCCCCACCCCACGCCCCGACGCCACCTGTCCCCGAACCGGCCCGCCCCTGCGCGGCCCTGCGCCGGCTTCGACCTCGTGCCAGCCTCGATGATGTCGGCCCTACACTGGCCCTCCCCCCTGCACTGCCCCCGACGATGGGCCGGCCCTCCCCCCTGCCTCCCCCGTGCCGTCCCTCCCCATCCACGGCTCGCCGGCCCGCCCCTCTCCGTCTCGCCGGCTCTCCCCTGCCGGCCCTTCCCACCATCCACCGTGAGCACCCCCCCTCCTCTCTGTTCTCTGTAGTTAGGTTTTGTTTTTGTTTTTTTTTGTTCATAGATATGGAGATGTGATGGTTAGATGGATGGATGCATCATGGATAGATGAATTTGGATGGATGCATCATGGATAGATGCATTTGGTTTCATTTTGGATAGATGCATTTGGTTAGATGGATGGATGCATCATGGATATACTATAGCTATGTTAGTTATAGATGATTTTGGATAGATGGATGGATGCATCATTTTGGATAGATGCATTTGGTTTCATTTTGAAAAATGCAAAAAATATCATAGATGATTTGGTTGATGGAATAATGGATCGATGGATAGAGCCAATATATGTCTTTATATGTTTTGTGTAGTTTCTTTTGTTGATAGCTAGATAGAAAGATAGATAGATAGGTGGATGGATGAAATGGAATAGAAAAAAATGTTACTTTTGTTGCTATGTTAGTTCCTCACCTGGCATTATTTTCATGTCACATTTTGTCATCAAAGATTCCTATATGAGATGTGATGGTCTAAATTTTTCACTCGGTGGATTTTACAGGGCTTTCTGGTGTTACATCTCCCTGCAGTGATCGTCGTCGGAGCTGTTGGTCCCTGATCGTCCCTCTGATGTTCTACTACTTCCTCTACATCCGAGGGTGAGCTACAAATCCATCTCCTCGTCCTCTTTTTTCATGTCAGTAGATTCCATTTTCACGTCAAGTCGCGTAACTTCGGCGTCTCCCGTCCGGAAGGGTTACATTGATAAATATGCATTCAATTGCATATTTATAACCATATCTCTTTAGGATTGTCCAGCGTTTTCCACGGACAGCCCGAGGATATGTAGATTGGGTATGTTTTCCATGCTCTACCCCGTTTCGAGACAGGATTTCAACAACGCCTCCCCGTTGTTCTCCGGATGCACATTCTCTCAGCTTTTTGCCGAGATGTGTATGAAGGAGAACAGCGGGGAGGTGTTGCCGAAATTTTGTCTCGGAACGGGGTAGAGCATGGAGAACGTACTCAATCTACACATCATTGGGTGGGATGCAGTACATCATGGCGAACCTAGTGAAATGCCCACACATGCAAGAGGCCATCCAGTTCATCCTGGTGGCGCCGGCGAAGCGTTCGCCTACCTGGGCTAGCTGGTGGCCAGTGTGCGTGGTGTTCAAACGACAGCCATGGCCATGGTTGAGAACCCCAGATCGGTGGCGGTTCAAGCACGACAGCGATGGCGAGTGGCAGCAAGAGGCTATGGCGCACGGGGAGGAGAGGAAGGTAGAAGAGGGGAAGCTCGGGGACACGGTGGTTCACCCGGGGGCTGCCCCGACCGAGCGGCTCGGTTAAAGACCAGACCGGACCGACATTTTTTCAGGCCGAATATTGCAGCCCAGACCGACCAGTTTTCCTACCGATCCAGGACCGAGCCGGACCGGCCCGAGCGGGCCATGAGCCGGACCGGCGGAGCGGACCGTGTTGTCCACCCTTACTGCCCCCCACTCCATACCGTTGGATCTCCATCGTGCGATGCGCTCATGGTTCTGCTATAATAAGTAAGCTAAAGCAATGTGGTTATAGTAATTACCTGGCAGCGATGTACGAATGTCATGCATAGGGTACGACAATGGATAGCGTATAGAGGATGGACACAGGACTGCTAGGGTGAGGCAATGGATACTATGTACGTGACCTAAATGATTGCACTGCTGGCAGACATAGGGTACAGATAGCACATAGCTAGTCGTTTGGCTGAGCTAGGTGTTTCTGCTGGCAGGAGATATGCTTGTGCACGGATTGTACTGCTGGCAGGAGATACTACTGGTGTTATGAAGTGTGTGTTGAATAAATAATCCCTGAGCACGCACGCACATCTAAGCACTCAACTGACCATGCACCCACTGATCACACCATGGATGCATACACACGCATCCTGCATCCCAGCTGGAGGCACACGACTCCAGCGCGAAAACGGACAGATTTGACCTTTTTAAAATCTTCAGCGCAAAATAAACCGGATCTAAAAAAATATATCATAAAATGACCCGTTTGGACGACGCCCTGGGATAAGGCGCCATGATAGATATCACGACACCCTGGGATGGGGCACCATTCTAGATAGCACGATGCCTTACATTGAGAGGCTTAAAATGCCGTCTGACCCGTACATTGTCAAACCAGTAGTGCACATTCCCAGGTCCGCTGGAGAGTTCCGTGGGTGTGTCATCAATGCGATTCAAATTAAAAAATGGGTTAATGCTACATACCGCAACGCTATAGCCTGCCCCTGCTAGTGCTAGTGTTAGCCATGCAGGTGCTTTGCAGAGTTCTACATATCCTTAACCACAAGCAACTACTGACCGTCGGATGAAAGGTGGAACAAACAGTGGATCAGGGTGTGGGCTAGGATCCCCTGTGGCACCGGATGATTACGCTATTAAGAAACTTGGATCTATATATTGGTAAAGTGATAATTGATCGCCGGCCAGAATGTTATATACATCTCGTCAATCAAAATGTTAATCAAGGGAAGTTTAACAAACACGGGTGGTGCTTTCTTATCTCTTCTTGAAGTGCTCAGATACTTTTCTAGTACAATTATTGAGACATACCTTGCTTTCATACGCACAATATTATCTCTCTGGTCGCTTTCTTTCGTTGTTGTGATTGAAGACATTTAAACCAAAAAAGACAAGTAAAATGGTTAGCTAGGCAACTTAGTGGTTGGTTCATTTGTTTAGTATCACAGCTAACAGACATCTATTATTTTTACTAGCAGAATATATGTGCGTTGCCACATAGCAACAATTGGACGTACCACATTCATCTAAAGGTCGTTTTACTCTAGAAACTTGTGTCTTGTGTGCTTTTTGACAATGTCATCCTCTCCATGTCCTCCGTCCCTACCGCACAAGCAGACATGTTGATGTCGTTTCCTCCCTTTCTCTCTCTTCACATGTCCCTTAGCTCCCTTAGCTCTGCGTCTGGCTTTGCATCGACACCACATTTGCCTTAGTCTACTCCACGTCCCTACCACTGCATGTTGTCGCATTCTATAGCTCGAACAAAGCTCTCATCTTGGTATGGATAATGAAATAAAAACATGCGGCAATGGTAATATATAAAGTAATATTTAGATTGGTAATATAGCTTTGTGATCGGTGAGTATGTCTATCAGAGTTCTCATTCGTTGTAAAAAAATACTGCCGTTGTTTGTAAATACATGACTTCCAAGAATGCTTGCAATGAAAGTTTGACCACTGATATATGAAGAAATATTTAGACTGGCAAGTTGAAAATAGTATCATTAGATTGCCACGAAAAATATTGTCATAATTTCTTTTAATTTTATACTAACATACACGTGGAAAAGTAATGGTCAAAGGGATACCGTATCGATGTGTAAAATGTCATCTATATACGAACAGAGGGAGCTCCAGAAGCTTAGACCTGGCCATTCACTAAGATATCATTCAGTGTACAAGCTTGAGATTCAGATTTCAGATGAGAATCCATGCATTTGTCTTCAGTTCTGAAGCATGTTCGCCAGATAATTTCCCAAACGACTTGTAGAGAAACACAGAAAAAGCAACATGCATGGCAGATGGACAACTAAGCTGCTGACCATATATCTATCCTTTATCATTATGCAAGGTTCAGGCTACAGATTCCCCCGCAAAAAAAAAAAAAAAAAAAAAAAATTCAAGCTACAGACAGATACACCTCCACGTATAACCGAACCAAAATTGCACCGCATAGTACTGAATATATATAGTAAAATGGCAGGCTCTTCTCATTTCACTCACGGAAGAAAGTGTGTACGAGTAGCTGTTCATTTAAAAAAAAATCATGCGTAGCTGTTCCTGATTGATTATCAATTTACTGGATTTTAGTTTCACAACAACACAACTAAAAGAACGCAGACCTCAGTTTTTAGATGGTTTGGAGACACTCCAGAAGGGACTGAGCCAAACATCGTGTGCAGTTAATTAACCAATAACGGACTTGCGGTTCTTTCATGACAATTTAGCATCTGCATAATCAACCAAAGGAAGACACCGGTAAATACCATGCCATTGATGTGAGCAAAGTAAAATAGCTGCTAAAAATACAAAGCTTTAAATTAGCTTTTACTCGTTCATGTTCGTCTCCTTGTTACAACATGGGCAAGAGAAAGCTCCAAACAATTGATCTTTTAGTATGCAGCAAGAGGTTCGACTGCCCTGAAACTTAACGTGTGGAAGGGAAGGAATCATGTCGAAAACGGTGTGTGATGGCTAGACTACTCGCCGCTGGACGGAGTCCGGAGGGAAGAACAAAAACCCTGGATTGGTATCCCCGTCTATAATGGTTTTTGTTGGGACACGTTCAACGAATATTGTCATGTTAATGTGATTCAATGATAGGATGCTGTTTAGCAGTCATATATATGGACTTGGAATTAGTACATAATACAAGGTAGATAATTAATACATTTGCATGTATATTCAGGGATTAACAATATATATATGCATGGATAACTGTAACACACCTTATCAATTATACTCTCTATAATTTCAACAGCAAGCTGCACCCCTCACACTCCGAAGTGTGTGGCACTAACTATCTGCTTATTGCTTAACCTTAAAAGTCCTTTGATATTGTTGTATCAGCCATTGAGCCTGTTTAACCTGAAAAAGTACTCCAATATTGTTGTATGAGCCATGCAGCCTATTGCACCTATTAATTGCTGAAAATGAGTATTGCAATATGAGATTCATAGGAAAGGTACAAACACACTGCGGTATTTGAATAAGGAAAAAAATAGACAGGAGAAAGGAGATATATTGCCTCACTTCTCAACTACCATGAATTTTATGCTTGTTATTTCGTTAGGACCAGTGAAGAATTAGACAGCGTGACAACAAGCAGGAGCAAGTAAAAACACGATAATGGGTGGAAAAAAAGCCCGCACTAGAAAAGTGGCAGTGAAAACGCTCTCAGGCAGCATTAATTTTATTGTCTAGGCCACAATATCAATAGTACCTGATGACTGTCTTACACTAGTGGAAAACGGGGCTTTAGTCCCGGTTGGCAACGGCCTTTAGTCCCGGGTCACCAACCGGGACTATGAAACTAAGAATAAAGGCCCTCACACTTTAGTCCCAGTTGGCCACAACCCGGGACTAAAGTCCCTCCACGTGGCCTCGAGCTCGCGGCGGGGGCTGGAGGACCTTTAGTCCCGGTTGATGACACCAACTGGGACTAAGTATTTTGTATTTTTTTTTATGTTGGGGCTTAAGGTTTTAGGGTTTAGGGTTTATGGTTTATTTTTCCTTTTTATTTTGTGTTTTCCATTCAATTCTTTTTCATTTCAAATATATTTTACGCTACTACATACTGTACACGTTGATGCATATATAATATAATTTCTCATACGACCATACATATATATATATACAATTTGGTATATATAATTTCTCCTACAATTTGGAGATCATTACATGCAGGCATTAGCGGCAATGGTATTCTCCGCTTTTAGATATGACCTCCGTAAGCAAAAATCCCGTAATTTTCTCTTGAATTGCTCGTAGGCGGTTCTCTGGTAGGAGCTTCTCCCACATGTCTTCCATCTTTAAAGAAGGAGATCAATATGAATATATTAGTTGTGTGTATATATATTAGATCATCATAAAAAAAAGTGAATAGTGTTTATGTACCTAAAGTTGTCTTACATCTCTGCGCCATTCGGTCGCCATGCGAATGTTCTCGCAAACGTAGTATGCACATAAATTAGTCCCCTGTTTCTGCCTCATGTACTTTGCGAGAATAGAATTCAATCAGATAATAATCAAGCATGATAGTGGTATTGAAACTAGAATGAAAGAGATGCTCGGACCTAGCTAGTACTACTTAATTACCTTGGTCTGTCGCGAATGCAGCTTCGGTTTTCATTCACCGACAACTTCATTTATGAACGGTTTCCAAACCCTGCCCGGCAAAGAAAATGAATAAATGAGTTATTAATTACTTGATATCAGGAAATGAACGAAAGAGGCCGATATAGTGCGATAATGATTGAAATTACCTGTCGAGCATCAAAACCACGCTGGAGTATTCTCGAGTGTCTTTACCTAGTGAGTCCAGGGTTTCAACAATTCCAGCGTCAACTTTAATGATTAGCTGGATCCAGTGGTACCCGCGCACGTTTATATAAGCAGGCATGCATAACTCATCAACTACACTTAACATCAAGTAAGCAAAATAGAATTTGTAGTACAAGACAGTAACACCCACTTGAAGTTGTAAGGAAATAGTATTTCTGTTCTGGTATTTTGTGACTTTAAAAACCTTAGCAAGTTATCCTATGAGTCTTTGGGATGGTCTTGTGTCATTTTTTCATTAACGATATATGGGTCGACGAACCCAATTGAAGATCCACATTACTGTTTTAGTACCAAGTATGCACCATACACTGTTCGGTTGCCTGCTCCTATTTTATTTGATTATTAAACTAGGCATAGGTAGAATGTCACCGACGATGATGTACTAATGAATTGCAAGAACGAAAGGCGGCATCAATGGGCAGCAGAGGCATAAACTACAGTTGATGTGGTAGCAAAAGCAACATTGGCAGCACAACAGGCACAGATGGTTTGGTACCACGAGGCACCATGGTCATAGCCAAGCGTAGGCTAAAATGCTAAGCTTGGGGGAGTACGTTTTCTAAGCTCATGGCCATTATCTTTGTACCATATGTATATCAGGTTCTTCATTTCTCTTTTTACTTTTCTTTGCTATAAGTTCAAAATACAAAAAGATTTTTCCATTCATCTTTGATTTGCTTTTATTGCTTCTTCTGGTTTTTCATTTTCATTTCTTCTTTTTCATGTTCTTATTGATGTTCTTATTTTAAAAATCAAAAAACACAAAAAGATTTCTCTTTTATTGCTTCTTTGTTTGGTTCTTGTTGCTCTCTTTTGTTTTAAAAGAAAACACCAAAAAGATTTTTTGCTTGTTCATTCTTTGGCTCTTTTTGGTTCTTTCCCTTGACTTCAGAAAACAACAAAAACATCTCCTTGTTTGTTTTTGCATTTTCTTTGCTTGATTATTCGTTGTTCTTGCAATTTTAGAAAAACACAAAAATATTTCTTCTTTTGGACTTTCATGGTTCTTCTTTGTTTCCATTTGGACAATGAAAAGACAAAAATATTTTCCCTCGTGTCTCTCTTCTTTTTGTTTAGCTCTCTTATAAAATGTTTCATAAAAGACAAAAAAGATTTTGCTTTATTCGTTCTTATGGTTTGTATTTCTTTTATGGTTCTTAGTTGGAGTTATGGTTCTTAAATTGTGTCTTGTTTCATAAAAAAAAACCACACAAAAATATTTTCTCTTCATTTGAGTCTTACTGTGTCTTGTGTATTTCAAAAGAGAAAACAACAAAAAGATTTTGCTTGGTCCTTCTTGCTTTATCTTTGAAACTAATGGAAAAACTCAAAAATATTTCTATTGTCTTCTCTTTTGTAAAGTTTCTTTTGCCTCGAGATTTCAGCTTCGGTTCATGGTCAAGACAGCGTTCACTTTTCATCATTATTATTATTATGTCCAATTATGCGAGGGACAAAGAAATAATGATGATTCATGATGGAGTGACCATGCCGGGAAAGCGGCTATGATTATTTTTACTTCTATTATGAGCGGAGGTTTATTGATATGTTTTCTTTATAACGTCTTATTCAAGTAATCATGTGCATAGTAGAAGTTTGATGAGTCATTATGTCCCTTACTAAGTCTTTATGACTTAGAGAGTAATTCTGCAATATCTTAAATCATCAATTGGTAATCAAATTGAATCATAATAGGGTATGCTAGCTTGGTATCTCCCTTTGAAGCCCGAGTGATTGACTTGGCACATGTTACCACATGTTCTGAAAAGTTTCAAATCAGTCTTGATGGTATTATAACTTTGGAGTGCCAGTATCCTGCTCATATTACGACTTCATAACTACTTGTTCAGTGTGCATGATTATGATCATTGTGCTCTCTAGTTGGTCGCTTCCCAGTCTTGTGCTTGCCTTCACCTGTACTAAGCATGAATTCTGATTGTGCATCCAACATGCTTGAATGAAGTTTTGCCATAAAGTGTCCACTATATCTACCTATTCATATGACTGAGTAAGGTCAGTCCAAGTAAATTGTCATTGGTGCAACAACAAAAATAAATACGTTATTAAAAGTTTTCCTTTGTTTAAGTTTTTGATGATTTGGAACATATTGAGTTTTACACGATCTTGTAATGGTGGTTGTCAACGAATAAAAGATGTAAGAAAGACCTGCCAAATAACAGATAATAATTGCATTGTGGAATCTTATAAAAGACTTGCGAGATACCTTGTTACCATGCTATATTACGTTCACATTGGTTCGGTTTATGCTTCATGTTATTGCGTTATTACTTTTTATTTGATTGAGGTGTTATCCTGGAATGAGCATGGTCATTAAGCTTTCTCTATTCATTTGTTTACTTCCATAGGATAGTTATAGCTTAAACATGCTAATCAATTTCTGCACATGAGTGATGCAGAAGTGTTCATAAAAGTTTTCTTTGTTGCATCACTTTGTCAAGTGAATTGCTTGAGGACAAGCAATAGGCTAAACTTAGGGAAGCTGATACATCCAAAACGCATCTACTTGTCTGAACACTTTTGCCTAGCTTTTACCCTCTTACCTTGCATATTCGTATTGAAACTAACCGGATTGATGCTGTTTTTAGTAGAATTACTTTTTTGTTTTTTTGTTGTGTAAAAAATAAACATCGTCATAAAAATCTTGAAAAATTTAGGAAGCAGTTTTGGACCAATAGCAGATAAACTATCGGAGAGGCACCTGGGGGTATGCCCACAGGGCCCACGCGATTGGGGGCCCAAGCGCGTGGCTAGGGTGCGTGGGGCCCACATCAATCCCCCAGGCTCCATCTTTGAGCTATATAACACCTTCTTCCTGAAAACCCTCGAGAAAATTTTCCCATATTTTTCCTCAGAGCATAGACCGCCGCCACTACTCTTCTTTGTCTCTGAGACACGGTGGTTCACCCGAGGGTTGCCGGTGGCCGCGACGACAAGGAAACGGCGGCGGTGGTGACTGCATTTTGTCGGTCCTGCTCGGGGGCTCGGTTAAAACGTGGACCGGACCGAATGTTTTTGGGCCGGATTTTGGTAACCGTACCGGCCTATTTCTTCATCGGGCCAGGACCGAGCGGGCCACGAGCAGGCCGAAAAGCCTGCTCGTGGCGTCCAGCCAGAGTACTAGCTACTGTTTTCATTGATATTCACCTGATTTAAGATGCCCTTGGGTATCTTTTCTCAACAACAACAACAACAACAACAACAACAATAACAATAACAACAACAATAATAATAATCATCATGAGGCAATGGGTATCACCAGAAGCTGGACCCTCGTTTGTGCTCTTTCAATCAACGTGAGAAGTATGACCTTTGTGAGGTAGATGCTCTGTTCTGTTCTGGCAGGTCTTTGATGCCTTCAATGCAAAACACATCCAGGTAATAACGAATATCATGCTTGTGTTTTTTTCACTTAATTATTTATTTTTGTTATAAAAAACGAAATTTCTGTAGCACAAGGCAATCTCTGTCATAGAATTCCTGAAAATTTAGTGCCCTCCCCATGTTGGAGCGATTTAGATTTTAAAAAGGCAATTCTAGTGTGTATCAAGAGGTCATGGAGCTGTGCAAAAAGTTTGATCAGTCTGATGGCTATTCAGCTCATTTCTTTGTGTTCTTTTTTGGCAGACTTATGCTTACGCACTTTACACGCAATTATACTATCCTCACCACATTGGACGCTATTCGTATTCGTTTTTTGAAAGCGCACGGATGTTGTTCATATTCAAACTAATAAAAGGAGCATATCAAATACGGTTCTAGAAATCAACTGTGTCGGTGGTCTCAACTTGACGATTTTAGAGAAACTCATATTGACAAAATCGTATTTCATAGGGTGTTTGAACTGTCGCCGATACAACTTTATTATTAGAAGTAGTAAATAGCATGTGATACAATAGGTGGAGCAAACTTGCTAGTTCTTATTACATAGATATTAACGATCGTGTACAAACAAAATGAACTGCGTAATCTCCTCTTATTCGAAATAAAAGCGACATGGTCCCATGAGAAGCAAGTAGATCTCAGGCGACGAACACCTCTTAGATTTTTCGTAGATACGAGTCTCGGAGGCTAGTAGCACTGCTGGCGGATGAGGCCGACGTTCCCTTGGGGTCCTTGGAGCATCCCCATCTTGGTCATGGAGCTACCGAACTGGTTCCAGAACCACCACTGGTTGTCTGCAAAGTCATTGACGTACCCTTGGGTGGTCTGGTTGAGGAGGAGCTGCACGTCGGAGGTGAGCACCCCCTTCCCCTCTTTGAGGTTGATGTAGTACTTGTTGTCGAACTTGTCCGGTGTGGTCACGTCGAGGTCCTGGAGGAAGCGGCCGGCGGTGCAGTTGTCTTGTAGCCTGCGGACGAAGTCGGAGTCTTTGTTGGCAAAGCGGTTTGAGAAGGTGGGACAACGAGCCTTCCCGATGGTGTGGGCGCCGGAGAGCACCACTAGGTCTCTTTCGTCGAGGCTGTGGCTGCTGAAGGAGGTGATGAGCTGGTCAATGTTCAAAGTCGGTGGCGGGAGCTGAAAGACGTACTCCCTTGCCGCTGGCTCGGGGCTATCGAGCCGTCCGAGCGGCACGTGGTAGGGCTGGCCCCCTGACTGCATATGCAATAGTATAACTTTAATGCACACACGCAACAACTAATCTTGTTGTTTTATATGTTTGAATTTGTTTCTCATGTCTATTAAATGAAGTCCTCTATGAAAATTGAAAGCCTTAATAAAATTAAAGAAATTTCAGGCCTCGCAAATGTACGTTGATAGCTAGGAAAGATAGAAGATGGAGTCGTACCATGACCACGGCGTCGTGAGTGGCGATGGCCATAATATCGGCGCATGAGACGGTGCGCCCGCATACGCCGTGCACCTTGGCGCGGATGTCCTCCATGAGAAACGCCACTTTATGGTTCCTGTCTAGAGATAGGTTCGGATCCAGTCGCATCTCACTAAATTGTGTCCCCAGCAGAAGGATCGACGCATCGCATCCCTGCACAAAATAAGTATGTGTGTGTTCACACAACTTGGTTATTCCTTGAATGAATATGAAGTTATGAACTAATCGATGACAAGAATGAAATAATTCATCGACGACAAGAAGGAACAACTTATATGCTCGATGGATCCCACACCTGGGGGAAGCAGTCATGGTAGAACATACGGAGGAGTGATGTGGCAATGGTGGTATCCTCCTGGAGAGCTTCCTCCACGGAGGTACGCACAATGCCCCGCAGATTGGGGCACGACATGGCATGGTAGTCCGTGGTGAAGCCGCCGGTGATGGACACTACTACTGGACGAGTACCACGGTGGTAGTGTCCATCGGTGGTCATGGAGATGAGCTCATCCGGCGTGGACAAAGCTGCTGGGAACAGCAGCGCGGCGACGAGACACATCGTGCCCAACATTGCTGATGTGCTCCAAGCCATCGATCTTACCTTAGCTTAGCTAGCTAGCTCTGTGAATGTGGGAGTGAGTGTGTCTTCCTTAGACCCAGGAGGGTGTTATTTATAAGCTAAGCTTCAGGGTTGGAGATTGAGAGAGGGAAGGCGGATCAATAATTTTAGTCTATGTGTGTAGCGCACTCATTGTACGTGAGAAGATTAATTAGATCGTAACAAGATAGGAGTAGATTAGAAAATAGAGCCTCGTCCTTTGTCTCGTCGTTGTGTTCCTTGTGCAATTCGGTAAGTTTGGATTTACCTATCACTACTAGTAATAGATTATACATGTACGAATTGTTAACAAATGAACCAATAATGGATGGAGCCAAGCTACGGCATCCATGCTCTCTCTCTCTCTCTCTCTCTCTCTCTCTCTCTGAAAATATCTGGCTTACATGAGAATCATAGAGCTTCAGAATTAACGAAGTTATCACGTACGCCTTGCTATCGACATGGATATATATCACCCCCTACTAGAAGAATAATATACTTAGTGAGATATATAGAACATCAAGTATGGGATTTTAACCCTGTTGAACTGGAGCATGCATGCTCCATCTTGATCGTGAGATCTAGAAAAACACACTTGCACTTAGTAAGTCTCACATTACTAACTCTACACGACCTAGGATCCCAAGTAACTAGATAAATATGGTTTATCTAAATTTCACTTTGAACTAGGCATCAATGTTACGCTCTCAACCAGATTCTATATATGGTTTAAACTCATGTGATGAACAAAATTTAAAATCTCAAATTCCCATATGAACAGAGTCACTACTGGAATCGCCGCCGATGCCGAGTTCCCACGGTTCGCCGAGTTTCTTTTATCGGGAGCTCGGCAGTGTAAGGTGTCTGTCGAGTTTCCAGGCAATTGAACTCGGTAGTGCCACGCAACCCGGCAAACATCACTGTTTGCCCAGTTTGTAGAAAAAGGGACTCGGCGACCAAAAGAAACTCGACAATGTCGCACTTTTGCCGAGTTCCATGGCCTAGAAACTGGGCAATGTCCTGAAAGATGGGCCCCACCAACAACCAGGCGACGGAGACACGTCAATGCCGAGCGCCCGCGGATAAAAACTTGGCAAAGATCTGACAGGCGGGCCGACCAGAGACGTGGCAACGGCTATTTGACGGTTGGGCTTCCTATGACGAGTTCCGAAACTCAGCAAAGCCCTGACCATTCGTCTCCCCCACTCATTTAAACGTGGGCGCGGGCACAGGCTTGGCCTCTCCGTCTCCCTCATCCACCGCCGCCGCCGCGCCGCCTACTCCGGCAGCACCTGCTGCATCGACTGACGATGCTGCCGTCGCTGCAGCCGCTACGCCGACGGCCGCCACCGTGGCCACAGTACTGCCGCCATCGTCGCAATATCCGTGGCACCGACGGCAACTGCCGCCGCTGCGGACACGGTCACCACCGCGGCCGACGCCGCCACCATCGCAGCCGGCCGCCCAGCTCCTCTTCGCACCGGCACCGGCGTCCGCATCGTCAAGGAGCGCATCAGGTGAGCTTCTTCATCACCTTTTATTCCTGTTTTTTCTTCTTTTGATAAATTGCATGCATGTTTCTTTGTTAATTGTGTAGTCTAGTTATTAAAGTAGTGGGTTATCTATACTATCTATACTACTATATAGTGTATCTATCAATATTGAATCGACCTAGAGCATCAATCTTAGCCGTTGGTCTCTTAAATATAATGGCTGAGACTAGAAGGATTCGTGGTGAACAGTAGCCCACAGCTGCATCTACTACGTTCTGGAACCATCGCGTCACTCCTCCCGGAAAAGAAAGCCTATGCCTCCTCTGCCATGTTACTTTTAGTGTGAGGCTGTGAGCCGATGTGACATGGGAGGAGAAACAAAAGCTGCAGTAAACAATTTGTGGGTTCCATCACGAACAATTTTCAATTTTTTTTCTTTGAAAATTTCTGCGCGTCACCAGACAGCAATTGGGTTTGTATTTACCAAGAGACCAATTTCCAACTTTCTAATACTTCATTTATTTCTGCATGCGTACATTCACTGTATATTTTTGCTATGAATTTATTTTGCAAAGCTCTTTATGCCTTTTTTTTGCTAGAATAACTCCATAACGTTAAGGCGTGCATTGCACGTGTATACATACTAGTATATATAGTATATATTGTTAGTTGCTAGCTACTTATCTAGGTTAATATTTATTGGTATTGATAAAAAATAAAAGAACAATAAAGAGAACAAAATGATAGCATTCTAAGGACAGAACGCGTAGTAGAGTTTAGCAATACTGATAAAAAATAAGTTAGTAGCAAATGCTAGTTATAGTTTGTTAGTTGTTAGATAGTTAGCTAGATATTTGCAACTAGTAATTAGTTTAAAAAATGCAGCGCATCCATGGCCTCCTGGAAAGGGCCATGGAAAGAGGACTACTCCAGCGACAACGACACCCGCAGTCCCGCTTTAAGTGAGGATTCGGGTGCGCAGACGCCGCCCTCCTGCCCCTCCAATTCCGACGACCCCGACTTTATCCAGGTCATGGAAGGGCCAAAGGAGGAGTCGGAGACTGACTCGGAGTTGGAATATCCCGAGTCGGAGGAGGAGGAGGACGAGGACGAGGACAAGGATGACGTCGATGACGACGGTGACGACGACGACCAGCCGACGGTTAGCAGCGAGCATCCTCGCTCAGAGGATGGCGCGGAGGGAGCATCCAAGAAGAAGAAGAAGGACTAGATGATGTGTACTCTAGCTAGTCTTAATTTGAGGGTCTGACTTGTCGAACCCTAGTTTGGACATTGTTGTTTTGGTTGTATGACATAATTGTTATTTATATCAATGCATGCAATGGTTTGTATGTTTATATGTGTAGCTAGTACTTTTGACAAAAAGCTACGAGTAGACGTTGTGTGGCCCTCCGAAGAGGCGGACATGTGAAGTCGAGCGAGAAGAAACATAAACCATTTCCCCTATTGCAGTGGGTCATAGGGAAAAGAACAAAAAGCAAGAAAAAAGAAGCAGAAAGGAAACTAAAAAACAATTCAAAAACTACTATGAAACAAATAAAAGAAAACAAAGATAGGTGGTCATGTGAAATCGAGCGGGAAAAGTCCGAAACCCTTCCCCCTTTTGCAAGGGGTCATACAAAAAGGAAACAAAGAAAGTGGATACATTTCGTTGTCTTTACTTCACAAAATTATAATTATCTAAAAGGAGAAAACTGATAATGTAGTCATCCTTAATGATAATATAGAATATAGAATGATGTAATTGGCATCATTAATAGACCATTCTAGAAGCTTTTGAACCAAGAAAGATGCGGAATTAATTGTATGTCTAGAATTAGGCAAGTGCACAAATAGTGTAATTAAGTGCTTGATTCTTTAAAGTGTTAGGTCACCAAGCAACATGGAACACACTACTGACAAGATTATAAAGACAAACGATTTCTATTGAGAGTATTGCATGTCGTTACGATATAATATATGTACTACCTTCGCTTTTCCAAATTTGACACACAAACATACATAGGAGGCCCATAATTGAAGTATTATTTGATGGAATTGGACATTTAGGCAAGAAGAAGCATGTATACTAATGGTCTTACATATCTTTCATTCTCTACATACAGTTGGAGCACAATCTGATAACCTAATAACTCAAAGCATGATTCAAGTTTGGACTCAACTGAAAAGGGAAAATATGGCTACTGAATAACCTTTAGCTTCTTGAATTTCATGTGAGACCTACAGAGATAGATCTAAAAAGAGGTTTGCTTAACAAGTAAAGATGACTTAACTTTAATAACGGAAGTGCACAAATCCACCAATGATTTCTCTAAGATTTTTTCCTACCGGTTTTTGTTGGCAGTGAAGAGAAGGGACTTTTATTATGGCAATTTCAAAATAGGTATCGTACACAACAGGAAATCTGTTTCACCTTGTGGTCATTCTGGTTCTTTATGACCATCTTCCAATTATCCAACTTCTGCCCATCCAGCCTGATTGCAGAATAAGTCTCTTCAATTTCAGCTTCTCAACTTCAGCTGATGATGTTTCTCGGTGCTGCAAATTTCAATGAGGCTATCAAAGTAGGTAAAATTGTTATTTCTCAGTACTGGTGAGAAGTGAGAAAAAACGATCTGCATGCACTACACGTTCTCTCCTATGTTGAATAACATCTCCTTCTTTTCTGGTTCTAAACGCATTGCAATGGTATCAGTAACAACTTACAAAGAATAACATAATTACCCTATATGCAGCAATTTGGGTAAAGAACCAAATAAAGAACATTGTATAGGCCTGCAAAAACATTATTGAACTAATAATAGATTACTACTGCAACCACATGTGAGGATCTACATAGATTTTAGTTGTATAGAGATCACAACCCATTCTAAAAAAAGAGGCAATAATAAAAATGAATCATTCATAAAAGAGCGGCTAGTGTAATTATTATTTACAAACATATATCTAGGGATACAGAATCATGAATACTAAAAAAATTATCTCTTCTCTTCCATTTTCTGCGTGAGTACACATACATGTCAAATGCATACGCAAGCTGGGCGCGCCCAACACACTTACATATACTCTGTATAGGTAGCATACCCACACTGGAATATCTTCCTATGTGAATTGGTATATCAATGATTGGTGGTCTAAACATACTAGTATGTATACACGTGCAATGCACGCCTTAACGTTATGGAGTTATTCTAGCAAAAAAAAAGGCATAAAGAGCTTTGCAAAATAAATTCATAGCAAAAATATACAGTGAATGTACGCATGCAGAAATAAATGAAGTATTAGAAAGTTGGAAATTGGTCTCTTGGTAAATACAAACCCCATTGCTGTCTGGTGACGCGCAGAAATTTTCAAAGAAAAAAAATTGAAAATTGTTCGTGATGGAACCCACAAATTGTTTACTGCAGCTTTTGTTTCTCCTCCCATGTCACATCGGCTCACAGCCTCACACTAAATGTAACAACATGGCAGAGGAGGCATAGGCTTTCTTTTCCGGGAGGACTGACGCGATGGTTCCAGAACGTAGTAGATGCAGCTGTGGACTACTGTTCACCACGAATCGTTCTAGTCTCAGCCATTAGATTTAAGAGACCAACGGCTAAGATTGATGCTCTAGGTTGATTCAATATTGATACACTATATAGTAGTATAGAAAATTCGGTAGAACATCAATGGGTTAGTATCTAGTATCCACTCGCAACGCACAAGTTGATCCGACAACAGATTAAGCAACTCGGGTGAGTTTTAATATTTTCTGATCTTTGCTAAATTAAGTTAAGAGCAGCGTAGCTAACTCGTAGCTTTATATAGCTATCTTTACATGCTCTAATTTTTTGCCATCTTTATTGGAAAAATAAAATCGCATATACAACTTGTGATCAACCATGCATGGTGGTTATTTGGATACTTAACCAATTACCATGTGTTGCTTGCGTGTTCAAAACACCTAATCTCGTCATGGGCAGTTTTGTGTGCGTTGCAATATCTTACAAGGTGTCTATAATCAAGAAGAATTATTAAAGTTTTAAATAGCGGGCTATAGCGTATAGAGGGCCACCACGCCACGTATGTTTTGCTCTAAATAGATTTGCTCGCTAAGAGCCCCACTAAATATCATTTAGCGATAAATTTGGGCCTCAATTTAGCGTTAGCGTCCCGCTCACTAGCCCAAAAAATCGCCCGCTCCCTTGGTCCAAACCAAACCAGCCCGCTGTTCGGTTCAACCCCAATCTCCCGGCAAGGCCGCTTCCGGCAACCCCTGTGTACAGCTGTACATTGGGTGGCCTCGTGTAGGGCCCTGACAACCTTGGGAGCCGACAAGCCCATATAAATTGACACGGCAACAGCGCATCTGGTGGACCACGCTCCGACCATGATGCTTGCAACCATCGAGTCCGTGCAGGAGCGCACGATGACTCAGGTAACACACACCCCGACAACAAGTTTTTCGGGGTCTACTGCGTTGACGGGAGATGGCTCCCCGACAACGACATGTGTGTGCGGCTTCATCTTCCTCAACGAGGAGAGAGTCGTGACCACACCCACGCTTGCAGGCAGCAAGCAAGATGAGGGTTGGTTCCTCAACACCGGTGCCATGAACCACATGACTGGTTCGGTTGACGCGTTCGCGGAGTTGGACCGCTCAATCACCGGGAAGGTACGGTTCGTGGATGGCTCCGTGGTGGACATCCATAGCCGTGGGACCGTCGTCTTCGCCGGCAACGGGGGTGATTATAGGGCGTTCACGGACGTCTACTTCATCCTAGCACTCAAGAGCAGCGTTGTAAGCGTCGGACAGCTCGACGAGGGCTGGTTCGACATCGGCATCCACCGCGGTGTGCTCACCGTGCGCGATGAGCAGAAGAGGCTTCTCATCGAGGTAACCCGCTCGCCAAATCGCCTCTACAAGTTCTTCTTTCAACCAGTGCATCATGTGTGCCTTGCCGTGGGTCATATCTCCGACGCGTGGCGTAGGCATGCCCGGCTAGGACACCAGCACATCGACGGGCTTCGAAAGATGGAGCGTGGCGATCTCGTTTGCGGGCTACCTCACATCATGCTTGCCGACGAGCTGTGCGATGCTTGTCTTGCTGGGAAGCAGTGGCGTCTGCCCTTTCCGGAGAAGGCACGTTACCAGGCACAGAAACCCCAGGAACTGGTTCACGGGGACCTCTACGGCCCAATCACCCCGGCAACGCCAGGAGAACGTTGCTACATCCTACTACTTGTCGACTACTACAGCAGGTTCATGTGGGTGTAACTCCTCGCCTCCAAGGACGAGGCAGAGCGAGCAATCATCAAGCAGCAAGCAGCAGCAGAGATCGAGTGCGGCCACAAGCTGCGGGTGCTGCCCACGGACCGTGGCGGCAAGTTCACATCGGCCACATTCTACAAGCACTCCGCCGAGAGGGGGGTGCAGCGTCACCTGACGGCACCCTACTTGCCGTAGCAGAATGGCGTCGTCGAGTGGAGGAACCAGACGGTAAGACGCCCTACAAGGCGGGGTGTGGGAGGAGGCCCAGCGTGCACTTCCTCCGCACCTTTGGCTGCATCGGGCACGTCAAGACAGCGTGCCCACAGCTGAAGAAGCTCGATGACAGGAGCACCCCAATGGTGTTCATGGGCTACGAAACGGGCTCCAAGGCGCACAAGATGTATGACCCCGTCGCAAAGCGTGCACACGTCTCCCGCGACGTCATCTTCAACGAAGACGCACGATGGAGTTGGAAGGCACCGGGCAAGGCCCCGGCAAGCAGCTCCTTTGTCGTGGAATACCCAGCGTACTCCAGCACTCCGGGAAAGGAGTTCTCGAGAAGCGCCAACCTTAGAGGAGCCACTCTGGTTGGTGCGACATCTGACAAGGCGACCCCAGGAAGTGTGACGATAGACAAAGCGACCCCGGGAAGGGAGTTCCCGGGCAGTGTGATGTCAGGAACTACAAGCAAGGTGGTTCCTGGGAGGCAGTTCGCAACCCCGCCAATGGCAAGGTCAGAGTTGTTCGACGCCGATGACTACGTTGGCGCCCCACACAGGTTCCGACACTTAGGGAATCTTCTCGACAAGCCTGCGGCACCACCATAGCTACCCGAGAGCGATAATGACGATGACGACGTGCTGCATCTGATGGCCGGCGAGGAGTCAACCACGTTCGTGGAGGCCGAGCAAGAGGATTGTTGGCGTCGCGCGATGCTGGACGAGCTGGCGTCGATCAACGACAACATCACTTGGACACTCACCGCACTGCCTCCAGGGCACCAAGCCATGGAGCTCAAGTGGGTGTTCAAGGTGAAGAAGGACGAGCATGGCACCACTGTCAAGCACAAGGCATGCCTCGTCGCAAAGGGGTACGTGCAGAACGAGGGGGTGGACTTCGAGAAAGTCTTCGCTCCGGTGGCAAGGCTGGAGTCCATGCGGCTCATCCTTGCCATGGCTGGTCACCACGGGTGGAAGGTACACCACATGGACGTCAAATCAGCGTTCCTCAACAGCGACTTTAACGAGGACGTGTATGTCTCCCAGCCACCAGGGCTCATTGCCGGGAACCAGGAGAAGGCCGTGTACCGGCTACACAATGCCCTGTACGGTCTCTGGCAAGCCCCAAGGGCGTGGAACGCCATGCTGGATGAAAGCCTCGCATCACTTGGGTTCTCACGCAGCACCTCCAAGCATGGCATGTACTCGCGAGGGACCATGAACACGCTGCTCATCATCAACATCTACGTCGATGAACTGGTTATAGCCGGCACAGAGCCCGACGAGGTTAATCACTTCAAGGAAGAGATGCATCGTCTCTTCAGCAAGAGCGATCTCGGGTTGCTCCAGTACTACCTCGGACTAGAGGTGAACCAGGAGCGTGGTCGCATAATGATCACATAGGCGGCCTATGCCGCCAAGATGCTCGAGTGAGCAGGCGTGGAGGACTGCCATGCAGTGCACGCTCCAATGAAGGCACGACTGAAGCTCAGCAAAGAGAGCCCCACGAAGGCGGTGGATGCTACTTTCTACCGCAACGTCATCGGGAGCCTCAGGTACCTCGTAGACACTCCGCCGGACATCTCGTTCATTGTTGGGTACCTGAGCAGGTTCACGGAAGCCCCGACAAGCGATCACCTCGCTGCCGTCAAGCACCTGCTCCGGTACATCACGGGTACACTCACGCATGGATGCGTGTACCTTCGTGGCGACGACGAAAAGCTGGTAGGCTACAGCGACTCCGACCACACTGGTGACATGGACTCCCGGAAAAGCACCTCAAGCATGTTGTTCCTTCTCAGGAGTACTCCCGTCAGCTGGCATTCCGTGAGGCAGAAGGTAGTGGCCGCCACTTCGTGCGAAGCGGAGTACATCGCGGCGGCAACGACATCATGGCAGGGAATCTGGCTGGCTCGCCTTCTCGGTACATGCTCATCTTCGTCGACAACAAGTCGGTGATATCTCTCTGCAAGAATCCAGTGCTGCATGATCGCAGCAAGCACATTGATCTCCGCTATCACTTCATATGTGACTGCGTCGAGAAGGGCATGGTGAACGTGGAGTTCATCAGGACTGGTGAGCAGAAGGCCGACATCCAGACAAAGGCTCTTGGTCGAGTTTGGTTCCAGGTGAGGGAGACCTGGTTTAGGGGGTCCTCGGGAGGCCGGCCTATGTCTTATGGGCCGGACTGTATGGGCCACTTGCCGAATACTCGAAGAGTTGAAGACCTCATCTCCAAGAAGGAAGCTTCGGGAATCGTGGATTGTCCTCCACGTTTGGAGTAGCGAATAGGCATGTTTATCCCTTCGACGTGTAACCGACCATGTGTAAACCCTAGGGACCCCGGCGTCTATATAAGCCGGAGGGTTTTAGGATGTAGAAGAAGATAACTCATCTAGGGTTTTAGTCATACGATCTCGTGGTAGATCAACTCTGTAATCCCCATACAATCAATATAATCAAGCAGGACGTAGGGTATTACCTCCATAGGAGGGCCCGAACCTGGGTAAAACCTTGTCCCCTTTGTCTCCTGTTACCATCGATCCAAGTATCACAGTTCGGGACCCCCTACCCGAGATCCGCCGGTTTTGACACCGACACCAGGAACTGCACTACAAGATCGGGATCGTTGATGTCCAACCTCGGCGGCAGGGTTGAGGGGGAGAATGTTGGGTTCAACCCCGTCTCCCGGCAACCCCTGTGTACAGCTGTACACACGGTGGCCCCGTGTAGGGCCCGATGTGCGCCGCACATGGGGTGGCTCATTTCACACGTCTTGGCCAAGAAATTCTTGACGTAAGATGTGGGTAGGAGTAGTACACTACCGGAATAACCAACAACGACGACGGCAAAAGGTATGCCGATGGCTTTTTATTGGGGCCGTGACTACTAGGGAAAACCTTATACACAGAATCTTAGCAGTAGCGCTGGTTAGAACAGAGCGCTACTGCTACTTAGTAGTAGCACGTGTTAATTTAGCGCGCTACAGCTATTGTAGTAGCAGTAGCGCGTCTGCCCGTAAAAGCGCTGCTACTATAATTCCCACACTGTTGCCGGTAGGCTAGGAATAGTAGTCGCGAGGCTTCAAAAAGAACGCTACCGCTAAGTGCCTTGTAGTAGCGCATTTTCTGTATAGAGCGCTACTGCTAAAAAAAGAAAATAAAATGGAAAAGAAGTAGAAAAGTAAATGAAAATGAAAGAAGTAGAAAAAGGAGAAATGAAAAAAAGAAAATATAAAGATAAACAAAAGAAAAAGAAAAATAAAGGAGAAAGGCATAGCAGCAGCGCTTGTTACCACAAAGCGATGTAGTTACTATAGCAGTAGCGCGTTTTGTAAGACCGCGCTATAGCTACATTCCTTGCATAAAAAGAAAAGAAAAAGGGAAATAAATAACTACTTCCTATAGCAGTAGCGCGTTTGGTAGAAAGCGCTATAGCTAAGTTAGCTATAGCGCTTTTGCCCTACAAGCGCTACTCCTATTTTGACTTAACCCCGCGCGGGCTCAAATTTTTGCTAAGTCCTTTCCCCCAATTCCCCATCGCCGCCTCTCCCTCGCCGCCCCTGCTCCCTCGCCGCCGTCGTTCCCTCGCCGGCCCTGCCCCACCGGAGCAGCGCGCCGTCGCCGCCACCGGAGCCGTGCGCCCTCGACGCCCCTGCCTTCCTCGCCGCCACTGCTTCCCTCGTCCGCTCCTCGCCGCGCGCCCTTGCCTCCGTCGCCGCCACTGCCTCCGTCGCCGCCAAGGGAGCCGCGCACCCTCGCCGCCCCTGCCTCCGTCGCCGAGCACCTCCCCGCCACCGTCTCTCCCCTCTCTGTAAGCCCCCCCACCCCTCCCCCCACCCCTCCTCTCTCTCTGCCTGTTCTTCCTGCCATGTTCTAGGGTTCATAATTTTTATTAGGACAGAAATTGAGTTCTAGGGTTCATAATTCTTAGTAGGGTTCATAGATAATGTTTTTTAGTAGTAGTAGTAGATGTTAATTAGTAGTAGTGGTGGTACTAGTTAACTAGGGCAGTAGGGTTAATAGTAGAAGTTTTTTAGTTAGGGTAATAATAGATGTTAAGTAGTAGATAATGTAGATGTTAATTAGTTCAGTAGGGTTTAGTTTTTGAGTTCTAGGGCAGTAGGGTTAGGGCTGTAGGGTTTAATTACAAATGTTAGGAAAGTAAGGTTTAATTACAAATGTTAGGAAAGTAAGGATTAACATAATTTGAGTTCTAGGGTTCATAATTTTTATTAGGATAGAAATTGAGTTCTAGGGTTCATAATTCTTATTAGGACATAATTTTTATTAGGACAAAAATATGTAGAGGTTCTAGGTTTCTAGGGTTCATCCATCTATATTTGGTTTTTGAATTGAGTTTGAGAGAGCATGAGATTTGTGTAGATTTTCTTGAAGTGTCAAACACTAGGAGATGCAAATTTGAAGTGGTCATGTTATATGCAAATTCCTCAATAGTGTTTGCTCATGTTTATCTACTGTTGTAGTTGCTCATGTACATGTTCTTAAGTGGTCCTGTTATATGCAACATTGAAGTGGTTGGATTGTGCCCAAGTGGCCTTTTGTTGTTTGCAAGGAATGATTCCGAGTGGCCTATGTTTTGCCGGAATGTTGATTCATTTCCGTTCCGGCAAATTTCAGGCGCTCTATTTGTCCAGTTTGTAGCAAAGGTCATGCCGAAATTTTCCGTGAATTTCGGCATGACTTGTGCTACAAACTAGGACATATCGATTGCCCGGGATTTGCCGCAACGGGAATGAATCAACATTCCTGCAAAACATTGGCCTTTTTTATGTCATTATTCATTTTATTAGGTCTAGAATTAATTGACTAGATTTAATCGTAGGAAACATGGCTAGCAACGATGAAGGACAGGGTTCTGGTGATTGCAACGTCTACGCGGCGGCAGACGCCTATTTGAACCTTCTCGATGAGCAACGGTTGTTGCAGGGCCCACCTGTCACATCCGAGACTGGGACCGACATCGAGACCGGCGCCGAGACCGGCGCTGAGACTGACACCGGCGCCGAGACCGGTGCTGAGACTGACACCGGCGTCGAGACCGGCACCAAGACTGGCGAAGCCAGTATAGAACCGAAACCAAAGAGGCAACGGCGCCCAAACCAGCTCATCACCACTAGATTGGTGGTCACGGAGGTGGACGACGGCAATTTTGAGCCAAAAGAGCCTGCGGAAGCGCGCGCGTGCTTTTGCAATCAAATAGGCTGCATCCTACGGGCAACCGCCACCCTCAACGATGCAAAACTATGGAAGATACCAGATATGAAGCAGTCCCTCCTAACGAAGCTGCACTAGGTGTTCTTGTTCCCGGGCCAGGATGAAATCAAATATAAAAATCCAGATAAAGACCCGGCAATGAAGAAGATAAACAAACGCGCCATGGGCAAGTTTAGCAGCGCGTTGTCTGCCTCGAAAGTAAGGGTGAAAGCAAGGATCATCGACAAAAAGGAACCCTACTCCGAGATTGTAAAGGATAATCCGACAATTACGGAAGAGCAGTTTGAAATATTCAAGGCGGCTTGCATTGCCGAAGCTGCCAAACAAAAGTCGGAGTACATGAAGGGGTTTCAAGAGAGGAACATGGGGTGCCACCACCTCGTAAGCCATGGTTACGCGGGGAAGAGGTCCATATGGGCCAAGGAGGATGCGGAACACGAAAGTCTGGGCATCCCAGACCCCTTGGCGGAGTTCACCGTCCCGCAGGAGCGTGACGTCCTCAGGTCCTGGTACCATTGGGACCCAGTCAAGAAGGTTTTCGAGACGGATGCGGTCACGACGGAGTTCATGAGACTGCTGGTAATTTTTAATTTACCCCCTAGTTTTAGCTTCTGATCAATTCGACTGCACGTTTAGTCATATTTGTAAACGATCCTTGTTCCTTTTGCAGAGAGAGAAGCACAAGATCGCGGCCGAAAGCAACTCGCCGTCTGAGGCGTTGGCGAGGCCCAAGTGGGACACCCCATTCAACCGGGCCTTGAACATATTGAAAGGACTCCCGGTGGACACTCGGCCGTCGTATGGACGCGTGCACGGCGTCGGAGATGGCGCCACGTGGAAGAAGTACTACTGTGCGACCACGGAGGAGAGAAAGGAAATACGGAGGTTAAATGAATAAAACATTGACAAGAAGGTTGCGATTGTGGTCGCAGCAGCGGTAGCTGCCGCAAAATAGGAGATTGCAGCTTCGTATGGTGTCTTGGTTCCGGATATCGTCAGTTGGAGCAGGAAAAATCCAAATAAAGAGGCAGCGGACTTTCCCCTTTCCAACTTCTTCGGGAGCAGCTCGACTAGCGTTGCACCAGCACCTGCTCCTGCACCAGCTCCTGCACCGGCTCCCGCACCTGCTCCTGCACCAGCTCCTGCACCGGCTCCCGCACCTGCTCATAGCAGCCCGTCCTCCGTCTCGGACGTGCTCGGCGGTGCTTCGTCTTTGGCTGAGCTCGACGACCTCACGGTACCTGTCACACCGGCCCTCTTCAATAAATGTGTAATCTCCCGTTTCCGTTGCCTTTCGGATGTCTCACGTCGCAGACATGTCTTTGCAGGCCGACGTAACCCCGTGCACCATATTGTACACCATCAGCGGCCAGAAGGTGGACGTGGGGAAGGCGACGATAGTGAAGCCGAAGGAACAATTGTTCCATAGCCGGCCGATCCCCCCTGACGTCTTCAAGGTTTCCGTGGCCAGTGTCAAACCGGGCCACGAGAATTTGGCTCCTCCGGTACTAGCGGGAGACGATGACGAGACCCCGCGGCGGCTTGGAGATTGCAAGAGGTGGGTCCTGTTGTGGCCAAAGAGTCTGCTTCGTCTGGAGGCGGCCAGGAGCGCACCCACGATCACGCAGCCTCAGCAAGGTATGAATATCAACACCCCATCTACCAAATTAGCGTCACCTGTCGTGCGGGGTGATAGCGGACGGGGTGAGGAAGAGGCTCCATTAGTCATTGATGACGTCGCCGCCGCCGAAGAAGCAATGCATGATATCGATGCCATCGATGAGGATGACGATGACACTCTACAGTATCTCAATACTGGCGCCTATGACGACGGAGGATTGATGGCTCAGCAGTATGAGTACTCAGGGTTTGAGCGTCATGAGTCGGTGCCTGAATTGCCGCCTCCGGAGGCTGAACGTATTATAGACGACCTTCTAGTAGCATAGAAGCATAGGAAGAGAGCGAGGAAAGGCAACAAAGCTACTTCTATGATCCAGCCGCTTCCGCAGCCTCGGGTTCAGGACCGTATACCTGTCATGGTGCAGCGAAATACCATATCCATGGTGAACCAATCCTACCTAATAAGGCAGCGGTAGAGGCCATATACGGCGATCTCAGGAGACTTCATGACGATGTGCTGCGAAGAGAGAAAAGCCTGATCGCCTGACAAAATCCAGGATACCCGCTCTACGTGGTTAACGTGCTGTAGCAAAGGTTGTACGTCGACACATTCCCCGCGGAAAAGTTCTTCCTTCGATTCGATTAGATCTTCGACATGTTTCACTTGAAAAAGCTGGATTTTATGTTTGTCCGCCTTTTTGCCTTGTACATGAACTACATCATCAGGATTGAGCAGATACCTTATATCTGTGTCACTGACCCGTACTTCATGCACGAGAGCTTCTTGGCAGTCTGCAAAAAGCACCGTGAATACGCGAGTAACTACATCGCCGATTTCATGGTCGGCAATAAGGACCAGGAGGTGATTCTCGTGCCTTATCATCCCATGTAAGTCATCCGCGCGGATATCCTTCCTTCGATTTCAATCATTTCATTTGCATGCGTGGAGGCTAATTGGAGGTGTACTTATTTTGCGCAACAACGGGCGCGCCATCCTCATCATCCTTTACCCCCGAGTCTCCCATGCTCTTTACTTGGACTCGTCGAAGAACATGAAGAAAAAGGATTACACCCACATCAAGTCTGTTCTCTACAGTGCTATCTTTACGTACGGCGTACGGGGTGGAGAGATCACGCTCAGGAAGACAAGGAACCGCGCGCCCTGTTTCGGCCATAAGACTGACTTCTGCTGCATCCAGTAACCGAGTGGTACTATCAGTGATGGATTCTATGTCCTCCACCACATGCAGGAGTTCAGACGGGATCAGCAGAACCTTCGTATGTCACCTAGATCCGGCGATGCCCATATTCTGCAATGGGCAAAGAACCTAGGAGATATCCCGGATCATCAACTCCGAGCTAAGTTCTATCACATCCAGCGTGAACTTGCCCAAATCATCATGAAGGAGGTCCTCGAAAAAATAGGAATGTTCTACGAAGAAGGGCAAATGTCGCGGGAAGACGTCCGAACACGCGTAGCCGCTCAGCGTCTCGACCTGAAGCCTTTCACTGCGCTCGGGGACTATCTCCCTGACTTGCATGGATGGCACGACATGTTGGAGTGATTGACGATATATGACAATGTGTCCGTTTAGTCCATACTTTCTCTATGACGAAACTTTGAGTTATGCACGACAAAACTTTATCTGTGATGTAATTAAACCGTCCTCCTCAACTAGCGAAGATCACTCTAGTTAGGGCATTTTGGGTACGATGAACTTTGTATGCTTATGATATGTTGCTTCTATTTTTTCCAAGTCTATCTCTTTCTGTTGCTCAACTATATATGTTGCATATCATCAACTCATGTGACGATGTAGGTGCATAGATCATCGATGGCGAAGAAGTGCTACGCCAAGAGTATACGATGAGTGGCCGGAGTGTCAGGCCCAGGTGTACCGGTTTCCGGTTTCCGAGCGACAACCAGTAGTTAGTTTAGGTTCACGCTAGTGCGAGAGAGGGATACAAACCGACGCCTCAAGAAGTACTACATTATGTATGATGAGACATGTCATGTAACTTGTATAGCTATATCGTGATTATGACGTGACGACATGATTTGTGTTGGATGATATGATGAGACTATTATGTGTATGATATGATGAGCATATTGCATGTTTATGATATGATTAGAATACTGTATGAAACTTGTACAGAAACATCGCAAATAGGTAGAAAAAAAAAGATATGAGAAAATATAGTAGTAGCGCTCTTTAGCGCTGGACAAGAAAACGCTGCTGCTAAAGGACTTAGCAGTAGCGCTGGTACAGAAAGCGCTACTGCTAAGTAGGTATAGCAGTAGCGCGTGTCAAAACGCGCTACTGCTAAACGTTAGCTGTGGCGCCGTATCAGTAGTGCGGGTACCCGCGCTACTGATACACCAAATACCCGCGCTACTGCTAGGGTTTTCCCTAGTAGTGCGTCGGCATACCTTCGCATACACCGATGACCATAGGAAAACCGTCGGCCAAAACTGGCCGCCGGCAAAGCTCTGGATATGCCGACGGTCGCCATTGGCAAAATTAGGCCATCGGCAAATCAACAATATAAGCCGACGGTAGCCGTCGGCAAACATGAGCCGTCGGCAAAACACTAATAGAAACCGATGTTGGCCGTCGGCATATGTCCGGTCACTGACGGAAGGCTGACATCGTTAGATCTATGCCGACGGCATATTTTTTCTTTTTTCTTTTATTTTCTTTTTTGTTTAAAAAAAACTAGAATTTGAGGGTTTCAAATCTGAGTTATCTAAACTTAAACATATACAAATTATATATCAATTTGGGGTAGAATTTTTCATAGAGTATGAATATACACTTTGTTTATGTTTTTGAAAATGTTTAAAATGTGACCTCATGTACTTTTGTAAATAGCTCCTTATACTTTGTAAACATCACAACTAATTCATACTTGCATCGATTCTGACAAACTTTTTATGTTTTTGGATCAGAATCTAGAAAGGATTATGTTGGTATTCTATGTTTTGAAATTTGAACAAACTAAAATCATGTTCGTCTCAAAATTTGCAGAAAACACCCTCTTCTTTTTATTTTATTTGTATTTTTCATTCCTTGGCCAAATGAGGCAAAGTTTATATTTATTTGCATGAGAAAGTTTCAAGGATTTAAATAAACATGTGTTTACTACGAAATATTTAATTATAACTATGATGCTTTGCTACAATAGAGAAACTCAAATGGGTAGATTTCCGAGTCAAACTGCCCTGCAGGGTTAGGCCGCTCCGGGGTCTTCGGAGGGTAGAAATCCCACCAAAACTTGCATTGTGTCCTAATACATGTCGAAAAGTGTGGTGGGATGTTTAACTAGGCAATACGCAGCTCCCGAGTGTGACCCCCTTCACGGACGGCACTACCGCATGCACTTAGAGGGGGAAACTACCACAGAGGGTAACCCGGAGGGAATCTTGTGATAGTTTGGGATCAAACTTTGTTTTAAAATGTTCCTATCAGCTAACCAAGCAGAATCAGGTAGAAAAGTCCATTGGTCCAACACCGTTCATCGCGAGTCAAAGCCCTAGTTTTCTGAGTCATACTGGCTAGGATTTGGCCGCTCCGGGATCTTCGGAGGGTAGAAATCCCACCAAAACTTGTATTGAGTCCTAATACATGTCTGAAAGTGTATTGGGATGTTTAAATAGGCAATACGCAGCTCCCAAGTGTGATCCCCTTCACGGACAGCACTACCGCATGCACTTAGACGGGAGAAACTGCCACGGAGGGTCAACCCGGAGGGAATCTTGTGATAGGTTGGACTAAAACTTTGTTTCAAAAAGTTCCTATAGGCTTACTTAGCGCAACTAGGAGGAAAAGTCAATTGGTCAAAGGCCGTCCGATGAAATTCGAAGGGGGTAGCTTTCCCGGTCATACTAGAAAGGGTTAGACTGCTCTGGGGTCTTCGGAGGTTAGGAATCCCACAAAAACTTGCAATGATTCCTTGTACATGTCTAAAAGTGTGGTGGGGTGTTTAAATAGGTAATACGCAGCTCCCGAGTGTGACCCCCTTCACGGACGGCACTACCGCATGCACTTAGAGGGGGAAACTACCACGAAGGGTCAACCCGGAGGGAATCTTGTGATAGGTTGGACTCAAACTTTGTTTTAAAAAGTTCCTATGGGCTAACATAGCAGAACCTGGTGGGAAAGTACATTGGTGGAACACCGTCCGGTGAAAGTAAAAGGTGGTAGCTTTCCTGGTAATATTGGCGAGGGTTAGGCGGCTCCGGGGTCTTCGGTCGGTAGCAATCCCACCAAAACTTGCATTGAGTCCCAATACATATCAAAAAGTGTGATGGGATGTTTAGATAGGCAATACACAGCTCCCGAGTGTCACCGCCTTCACGGACGGCACTGCCGCATGCAGTTAGAGGAGAAACTGCCACGGAGGATAACCCGGAGGGAATCTTCTGATTGTTTGGGCTCAAACTTTGTTTCAAAATGTTCCTATGGGATACCTAAGCACAACCAGGTAGAAAAGTCCATTGGTTCAACGCCGTTCGTCATGAGTCAAAGCCCTAGATTTCTGAGTCATACTGGCTAGGGTTAGGCCGCTCCACGGTCTTCGGAGGGTAGACATCCCACGAAAACTTGTATTGAGTCCTAATACATGTCTACAAGTGTGGTGGGATGTTTAAATAGGCAATACGCAGCTCCCGAGTGTGACGCCCTTCACGGACGGAACTACCGCATGCACATGGAGGGGGAAAGTGCCATGGAGGGTCAACCCGGAGGGAATCTTGTGATAGGTTGGACTCAAACTTTGTTTTAAAAAGTTCCTATGGGCTAACTTAGCACAAACAGGTGGAAAAGTCCATTGGTCAAAGGCCGTCCAGTGAAAGTCAAAGAGGCTAGCTTTCCCGGTCACACTGGCCTAGGTTCGGCCGCTCCGGGGTCTTCGGAGGATAGCAATCCCAACAAAACTTGCATTGAGTCCTAATACATGTCTAAAAGTGTGGTGGGATGTTTAAATAGGTAGTACACAGCTCCCGAGTGTGACCCCCTTCACAGACGGCACTACCACATGTACTTAGAGGGGGAAACTGGCATAGAGGGTCAACCCTGTGGGAATCTTGTGATAAGTTGGACTCAAACTTTGTTTAAAAAAGTTCCTATGGGCTAACATAGCAGAACCCGGTGGAAAAGTCCATTTGTCAAAGGCCGTCCGGTCAAAGTCAAAGGAGGTAGCTTTCCTAGTCATACTGGCCAGGGTTAGGCCGCTCCGGGGTCTTCGGATGGTAGCAATGCCACCAAAACTTGCATTGGGTCCTCATACATGTCTAAAAGTGTGGTGGCAGGTTCAAACACCTAGTACCCAGCTCCCGAGTGTGATGCCCTTCACGGACGGCACTACTTCATGCACTTAGAGGGGGAAACTGCCACGGAGGTTCAACCCGGAGGGAATCTTGTGATAGGTTGGACTCAAACTTTGTTTTAAAAAGTTCCTATGGGCTAACGTAGCACAACCAGGAGGAGAAGTCCATTGGTTAAAGGCCGTCTGGTGAAAGTCAAAGGGGGTAGCTTTCCCGATCATACTGGCTAGGGTTAGGCCGCTCCGGGATCTTCGGAGGATAGCAATGCCACCAAAACTTGCATTGGGTCCTCATACATGTCTAAAAGTGTGGTGGGAGTTTCAAGCACCTAGTACCCAGTTCCGGAGTGTGATCCCCTTCACGGATGCCACAACCGTCTGCACTTAGAGGGGGGAACTGCCACGGATGGTAGCCCAGAGGGAAGTGGATGTGTGGAGGTTTTAAAAAAGTGGAAGTGGATGTTTTAAAAAACAAAATGGAAAAAGAAGAATAAAATGGAAGTGATTGTTTAAAAAAAAGATAGAATTTTAAAAGCAGTGGAAGAATTTTCTTTAAAACAAAATGGGAACATATATATGCCGGCGGTTTTGCCGTCGGCATAGATTGCCATGTCTATGCCGACGGCAAAACCGTCGGCATAGATTGACACGCGGCAGAAAAATCTTTGCCGATGGCAAAACCGTCGGCATAGATATGCCTTATCCTATCTGCAAATCCTCTCCTCCACTTAGTCCCGCTATCCACTTCTACTTCGCCCGCGACCGCGCCACCGCCGACGTCGCCTCGCCGCCCCGCACCGCTTTGTCGCCCGCCCCACCCCTCGCCACCCCGTGCCACCTTGCCGGCCCACCCCTCGCCACCTCGCCGCCCCCACCCCACGCCCCGACGCCGCCCGTCCCCGAACTGGCCCGCCCCTGCACGGCCCTGCGCCGGCTTCGACGCAGTGCCAGCCTCGACGACGTCGGCCCTGCGCCGGCCCTCCCCCCCTGCGCTGCCCCTAACGACGGGCCGGCCCTCCCCCTGCCCCCCTCCCCCCGTGCCGGCCCTCCCCATCCACGGCTCGCCGGCCCGCCCCTCTCCGTCTCGCCGGCTCTCCCCTGCCGGCCCTGCCCACCATCCACCGTGGGCACGCCCGCCCCCCCTCCTCTCTGTTCTCTGTAGTTTAGTTTTTTTTGTTTTTTTGTTCATAGATATGGAGATGTGATGGTTAGATGGATGGATGCATCATGGATAGATGAATTTGGATGGATGCATCATGGATAGATGCAGTTGGTTTCATTTTGGATAGATGCATTTGGTTAGATGGATGCATGCATCATGGATATACTATAGCTATGTTAGTTATAGATGATTTTGGATAGATGGATGGATGCGTCATTTTCGATAAATGCATTTGGTTTCATTTTGAAAAATGCAAAAAATATCATAGATGATTTGGTTGATGGAATAATGGATCGATGGATAGATCCAATGTCTTTATATGTTTTGTCTAGTTTCTTTTGTTGATAGCTAGATTGATTGATAGATAGATAGATAGATAGATAGATAGATAGGTGGATGGATGAAATGGAATAGAAAAAAATGTTACTTTTGTTGCTATGTTAGTTCATCACCTGGCATTATTTTCATGTCACATTTTGTCATCAAAGATTCCTATATGAGATGTGATGGTCTAAAATTTTCACTCGGTGGATTTTACAGGGCTTTCTGGTGTTACATCTCCCTGGAGTGATTGTCGTCGAAGCTGTTGGTCCCTGATCGTCCCTCTGATGTTCTACTACTTCCTCTACATCCGAGGGTGAGCTACAAATCCATCTCCTCGTCCTCTTTTTTTCATGTTAGTAGATTCCATTTTCACGTCAAGTCGCATAACTTAGGCGTCTCCCGTCCAGAAGGGTTACATTGATAAATATGCATTCAATTGCATATTTATAACCATATTTCTTTAGGATTGTCTAGCGTTTTCCACGGACAGCCCGAGGATGTGTAGATTGGGTACGTTTTCCATGCTCTACCCCGTTTCGAGACAGCATTTCGACAACGCCTCCCTGTTGTTCTCCGGATGCACATTCTCTCAGCTTTTTGCCGAGATGTGTATGAAGGAGAACGGTGGGGAGGTGCTATCAAAATTTTGTCTCGGGACGGGGTAGAGCACGGAGAACGCACTCAATCTACACATCATTGGGTGGGATGCAGTACATCATGGCGATCCTAGTGAAATGCCCACACATGCAAGAGGCCGTCCAGTTCATCCTGGTGGCGCCAACGAAGCGTTCGCCTACCTGGGCTAGCTGGTGGCCACTGTGCGTGGTGCTCAAACGACAGCCATGGCCATGGTTGAGAACCCCAGATCGGCGGCGGTGCAAGCACGGCAGCGATGGCGAGTGGCAGCAAGAGGCTATGGCGCACAGGGAGGAGAGGAAGGTAGAAGAGGGGAAGCTCGGGGACACGGTGGTTCACCCGGGGGCTGCCCCGATCGAGCGGCGAGGTTAAAGACCAGACCGGACCGACATTTTTTCAGGCCGAATATTGCAGCCTAGACCGACCAGTTTTCCTACCGGTACAGGACCGAGCCAGACCGGCACGAGCGGGCCATGAGCCGGACCGGCGGACCGGACCGTGTCATCCACCCTGACTGCCCCCACTCCATACCGTTGGATCTCCATCGTGCGATGCGCTCATGGTTCTGCTATAAAAAGTAAGCTAAAGTAATGTGGTTATAGTAATTACCTGGCAGCGATGTACGAATGTCATGCATATGGTACGACGATGGATAGCGTATAGAAGATGGATACATGACTGCTAGGGTGAGGCAATGGATACTATGTACGTGCCCTCAAGTATTGCACTACTGGCAGACATAGGGTCACTAGTAGAAAACAGGGCTTTGGTGCAGGCCAGATAAGTGCATCAGTCCCTGTCGTGTTACGAACCGGGACTAATGGGTGCATCAGTCCCGGTTCGTGAGGCCAGGACGCCGGCCGGGCCTCGGCATGCACCAGTCCCGGTTCGTTTGACCCCTGTAGTCCCGGTTCCAGACACGAACCGGGACTAAAGGTCCTCGCTCCTGGCGCAGCCCCTTTAGTCCCGGTTGGTGACTGGAACGGGGACTAAAGGGCAGTCTTCTGTCCCGGTTCTAGCCACCAACCGGGACTAAAGAGATGCCTATATATATATGCTTGCCCTTGCCCGCTCACTCCTCTGTTTTTTGGCCGGCTGGCGTGTGGGAGGTGTGTGCTGCTCTGCTCTCACCTCCTATGCACACGAGGTGTTCGATGAAATGCCCGAGCCATGCTTAAGCTTTCTCCTCTCCAAGCTCGACCTCCAAGCTCCATTTTCCCCAAGATTTGTCTAGGTTTGGTGGTCCGTCCCATCCCGTCCCTATCCTCACCGTCGTCGATTGCCCGCGCCGATCTCGTCGCCAGCACCACCGTGGTGAGCCTCTTGTTCTTATCTTCTTTTTAAAAGAAAAAAATTCTTACTTGTTTGATTTACATAGATACTTGTATAAATTTCTTACTTTTATTATTGTTTGTAATTATATAGTGCCATGGTTTTGGTATCCGCCCCCGTCGGCCCTCGTTCGGTCTATGATTCGGATGTGGTATATTATCTTTTATAACTATTTGTTTCATTTAGTGTTTATGACAATTATGCCGACCAACGTGACATAGATGTTTTTATCTAGGAGGTATGTGAACGGGAAAGTCCAACCGACCCTCTTGTCGAGAGGTTAAATTTAGTTGAAAAAGAAAACGAGTATTTGAAAGAAAAATTGAAAAGAATTGAGGAGGACAAGATGAAATTGGAGTTGCATGTTGCCGATGTCGTCGATGATCACAAGATCAAGATGGATGCAATGCGCTTGAAGATTAGAAAGATAAGAAAATATGCCATTGATAATGAGGCTTGGTATCATTATGCTGTTAGATCAATTGTTACCTTAGTTGCGATTATGATCGCATTGGTTGTTGCATTTAAATGTTTTACATAGTTGTATGTTAGTTTCAACTTATGTTTTAATTAGATGCTCTAGAGAGCTGTATGTTGTTCTACGAGAACTATGTATGAACTTTATGTATTTATTTTTTCAGTAATAACATTTGATCACTACTGTACTTTGGTTTTAATCTGATGATGAACTTGTATTAATTTGGTCACTTCTCTATTCATGATGTTCTGTAATGGTTTTTGATACACTTAATTATATAATGCACACAGATGAACCGTCAATGGATGTACGGTGACCGACAGACCTCCGAGTACATTGAGGGCCTGCATAAATTTCTCGAAGTCGCTGAGGCAAACAAGCAAAATGGTTTTATGTATTGTCCATGTACTGTCTGTGAGAATACGAAGGTTTACTCTAACTCGAAAACCCTTCACTCCCACCTACTTGAGAAGGGTTTCATGCCACACTATGATGTTTAGACCAAGCACGGAGAAAGAGGGGTTATGATGGAAGACAACGAAGAAGAAGAGGATGATGACAGCTATCCTATGTTCCCTGAATACGGTGAAACTGCAACGGGGAAAGCTGAAGATCAAGAGGCACCAGACGATGTGCCCGATAATGATCTTCGTCGGGTCATTGTTGATGCATAGAGAGAATGCGAAAGTGAAAGGGAGAAGTTGAAGTTCGATCGCATGTTAGAGGATCACAAAAAAGGGTTGTACCCAAACTGCGAAGATGACAACACAAAACTCGGTACCACACTGGAATTGCTGCAATGGAAGGCAGACAATGGTGTATCTGACAAGGGATTTGGTTCGCTACTGAAAATAATGAAGAAGAAGCTTCCAAAGGATAACGAATTACCCGACAGTACGTACGAAGCAAAGAAGGTTCTCTGCCCTCTAGGATTGGAGGTGCATAAGATACATGCATGCCCTAATGACTGCATCCTCTACCGCGGTGAGTACGAGGAATTGAACGCATGCCCGGTATGCGGTGCATTGCAGTATAAGATCAGATGAGATGACCCTGGTGATGTTGAGGGCGAGCGCCACAGGAAGAGGGTTCCTGCCAAGGTGATGTGGTATGCTCCTATAATACCATGGTTGAAACGTCTGTTCAGAAACAAAGAGCATGCCAAGTTGTTGCGATGGCACAAAGAAGACCGTAAGAAAGATGGGAAGTTGAGAGCACCCGCTGACGGGTCGCAGTGGAGAAAAATCACGAGAAAGTGGGGGGGCTTTGCGGTTGACGCAAGGAACGTATGGTTTGGTTTAAGTGCAGATGTCATTAATCCTTTTGGGGAGCAGAGAAGCAATCATAGCACCTGGCCCGTGACTCTATGTATCTATAACCTTCCTCCTTGGTTGTGCATGAAGCGGAAGTTCATTATGATGCCAGTGCTCATCCAAGGCCCTAAGCAACCCGGCAACGACATTGATGTGTACCTAAGGCCATTAGTTGAAGAACTTTTACAGCTATGGAATGGAAAAGGTGTACGTGTGTGGGATGAGCATGAACAAGAGGAATTTGACCTACGAGCGTTGCTGTTTGTAACCATCAATGATTGGCCTGCTCTTAGTAACCTTTCAGGACAGACAAACAAGGGATACAACGCATGCACGCACTGTTTAGATGATACCCAAAGTATATATTTGGACAAATGCAAGCATTTCAAAGGTGAGGCAGATTCTTATTATACTTGTTATGATTCTTATTATACTTGTGCCGAAATATACTTGTTATGATTCTTATTATACTTGTTCTAAAATATACTTGTTATGATTCTTATTATACTTGTTTTAAAATATACTTGTTGCAGCAGTATTTAACACATCTGTTCCATTTTGTTGTTGCAGTAGTGACAAGCACTGTCCAAAACTCATGGAGTTCCTTCGCAATGGCATATATTTTGCTAGCGTTGATATAACGAATGCCAAGATCAAGATGAGGTGCACATGGGGTATTGAGATACCAGCTGAATGCCACATTGATCTTCAGGGCAGGTTCAGGCTTGAGCATGACAAGACTTCAATGGTTGATATGGCAGCCGCCCTGATCGACGAGGACTACGCTGATATGAAGACAAAATTCCCCAAGTCAGGGCACAAACATTGGGAGAAGACCCCACTTGACCCTATCAACATTGAGTATGCAACAATAGATGGGTACGTTGCATACGAGTTGTACTGCGGGATTAGAATCTTCAATTATGGGCAGCGTCACCTCGTACCGCTAGTACCACCACCAGTGCCCCATGGGTCTCCTGCTTGGGGGTATTCTGATCCGGACGACGAGTAGTGTTTGCAATGGCGAACACTTTTATCTCTATTATGCAGTCCTTGGGGGTCTCCTAATCCGGACGAGTAGTGTTTGCAATCCGGAAGAGTAGGATTGGTATCTTCAATTATTCATTACTTTCTGTAATGGATATCTGAACTATTATTTGTATTATGTCCCTGTTTAAGTACAGTTTATGTGCAAGAATATTTAGTATGATGTTAGCAAGCTTTCTGAAGCATTGTGATGTATGTGATAAAGATTGTCCCTGGTTACGGCGCAACAAGCAAGGGACACACGCGAAGAAAAAGTTTTATACCCCAAGATCCCACTCTGGGATGTGATCGGCTTCACCGTCAACAACTTTTTAGCACATGCTATGTGTGTGAAATGGTGATACCATGCCAAGTTTCAACCTTTTCAGAGTTCATTTGTACTTCTTTTCAATCTATAAAACTAAAAGAGCTAAACATAATCTGTTTTTGATTAAAACACCTATTTAAAATAACCTAAAAATTACCAAATTGAACATACTGATAAAACATACTAATATTAAACAGCAGGAAAAAGAATCACTAAAAAATCTATTTTTAAAGTAAAGTTATTCAAAAACTAGTGATCCACACAAATTTCAAAGAATTCAAATTTAAACTATTCAAATTTGAAAACTACTGGCACTAACAGAAAGTTTATAATTTTTGTGACCTAAACCAAAAAGATTCACTCAAAAACTATAAATATTTGGCTGTAAGTATAAACAAAAGAAAAAAAATAAAGCAAAAAAATGAAAAAAAATAATAAAAAAATGCCGCCTACTAGGCCACCACGGCCTGCATACGACTAGAAACCCATCTGTACATGGGCCAGGATGCAGGCCCGCGGGCCCAACAGGCCCAACATGGCAGTGATAAACGTTAGGCATGTACTACCTGCAATAGAGAGGAGCTCGACAGGGAAGCCGCAACAGGGCTTATAAACAACTGCCGGCGCCCTTCGCTTGGTGAGGTGGGACTAAACATCCACCGCACCGCGCCAGTGCCAGGACCAGCCCTTTAGTCCCGGTTGGTGGCTCCAACCGGGACTAAAGGCCCCCCTTTAGTCCCGGTTGGAGCCACCAACTGGGACTAAAGGTGAAAGGATGGGAAGCCCATGCCTTTAGTCCCGGTTGCTGGATCCAACCGGGAGTAAAGGTCCCCCTTTAGTCCTGGTTGGAGCCACCAACCGGGACTAAAGGTGGGGCTATATAAGCGGCACTTAGCAAAAATTCCAACCCATCTGCAGTTTCTTCGATACTCCTCTCCCCCGACGACGCCGACGACCACCTCGCCGCCAGGCTGCCGGACCTCGCCGTCGCCTCCCCGAGCTCGCTCCTCATCGCCGCCCCCGTCGCCGTCCCCGACGCCGTCACTTCCCCGAGCCCGCTCGCTCCTCATCGTCGCCCCCGTCGCCGCCCCCGACACCGTCGCCTCCCCGAGCCCGCTCGCCCTCGTCCCCAAGCCCTCGCCGCCCCGCTAGCTGTGAGCCGCCGCCGCCCCCGCTAGCTGTGAGCCTCCACCGCCCCCGCTAGCTGTGAGCCGCCGCTGCCCCCGCTATATGATGAATTTTTTTTCATAGAATTTTTTATGTTCATAGTATTTTTTTGTCCATGTATGTATGTATGTATAGATGGATGGATTGATGTATATAGAAAATGTTCATATGATGAATTCTTTTGTCCATGTATGTATGTATAGATGGATGGATGTATATATATAGAAAATGTTGATATGATGAATTTTTTTTTGTTCATAGAATTTTTGATGTTCATAGAATTTTTTTGTACATGTATGTATGTATGTATAGATGGATGGATTGATGTATATAGAAAATGTTCATATGATGAATTTTTTTGTCCATGTATGTATGTATGTATAGATGGATGGATGTATATATATAGAAAATGTTGATATGATGAATTTTTTTTTGTTCATAGAATTTTTGATGTTCATAGAATTTTTTTGTCCATGTATGTATGTATGTATAGACGGATGGATTGATATATATAGAAAATGTTCATATGTAGAGTAAAACACTTATATGAAGTGTCTCCATTAGAACTATAGATCAATGGAGATCATCTAACAGAGTTTGTAAATTATAACAGTTTCTGGAATTAATATCAAGTGGCACTTTTCAAACAAAGTTTTGAGCAAGCTAATGGATTCTAGCAGAGATGCAATTGATACTATCTTGTAGATCACAGGAGAGTGATCAATATTGATATAAGGCACTCACCCATAGGATGAATCCGAATATGCCCTCCGTTCGTCTGTCACAAGCAGCTAGCATAGCGAACCTGGAACCATCCCCCTCCGTTTCATCTGTCCGAAAATGCAGACTTCGGGAAAACATTCCCGGATGTTATCCCCCTTCACCTATATCGTGTAGTACCGCGTTAGAACACCCCTAACTCTCTCGGGAATTCAACATATCCCCGATAACTTCGCCATGGGGTGGGGGGTGGTCCGCAAATTTCTATATGGAGGGAATGATTTTTGAAAACAGAGAACTATTTTTTAAATAGAGGAAACTCTGTCAAGTGTTGTATTTTGGTGACAAATATACTTCTTTTTTGCTTTATGTGATAGCTAGTTTGAAGTGTCAGTGCTTTATGTGCAGAAACTATGGGCAGAGACTTAGAAAAAGAAGAGTTGTTGGGGGATATAATCCGCGACGGAGGTGATATCACCTTGTCGTTTCTCAACGACACCGATGGTGAGGAAAGAGAGGATGACGGCTCTGGTGAGGAGGAAGGAGATCATGACGGCTCCGGTGATCGAATGGAGGAGGAAGGAGATCATGACGGCTCCGGTGATCGAATGGAGAAGGGAGCCATAACTGTTTCAAAGTCCGGCGAGGTATGTATATATATATATATATATATATATATATATATATATATATATATATAAAGTCTTTGCTGACTAGATGCATTAATTGTTTTGTATGTACATATATTAACGCTTCTTTCTTCTTTTAGCCCTCCGGATCGAGCCAAGCTTCGTTAAGGAAACGAGGTCCGAAGAAAAGGTTGGACCCGGATGAAAGGTTCACGATCGAAGAAGTCTCTCCAGAAGGCCAACCGATTGCTCCCAAGCGGACCAAGGACAAATTTATACATCAGTGCGGAGTTATTGTTAGGGACAGCGTCCCGATCAGCATCCAAGAAGGGAATAAGAAGAAGGACCCTGAAGTTCCTTATGTCCACGATAGACAGAAAGATGATCTTTGGAACTTGCTGATGAGAAATTTCAGCCTACCGCCAGAGGGGGATCCGAATAACCCAGTTATATAGTGAAAGGTCAAGGCGTTTGCTCTTAAGAAGATGACAGAACTATTCAAGAACTGGAAAAAACTATTGAACAGAAAGTTTGTCGAGAAAGACGAGACTCCAAAATTCACCGGTCAATACTTGAAGATAAAAGATCACTGGCCCGCATTTGTGGCCTACAAGAAATCGGAGAAGGCTAAGAAAAGGTCACCTATAAATAAGCAAAATGCTGCAAAGAAGCAGTATCACCATGTTACGGGGTCAGGTGGCTACAGTAAAGCGCGGCCTACGTGGGACAAAGCTGAGCAAGACATGCTTGCTAAAGATGTCCAACCAGCGACATTGCACTAGCCAGATCGGGCAAGGACTTGGTTCTTCGGGGTTGGCGGAACTTTGGACCCAGAATCAGGGAAGTGTGTTTTGACGAAAGCTCAACTTGAAACACCCATCAAAAAGCTTCAGGAGGCAATCAAGAAAGCGCTGGAAGGGAGGTTCCATCCCGACAGAGAAAAGGATGAGCTGTCAATGGCCCTAGGGAATCCTGAACACCCTGGACGAACACGAGGCACATCAGGCTCCGTTCCGTGGGTGCATGGGTTTCCCGACAGCACTGGTTATAGAAGCCGACAGAGAAAGAAGAAAGAGGAAGCAAACGAAATGCAGAAGATCAATGAAAGATTAGCGAAACTAGAGGCACTTGACAGCCAGCGAGCTACCGGCCCACCATCTCAGCGGCACGAAGATCCTTCATTGGATACTACCCACGATGCTACCCCACCATCTCAGCGGAGAAGCAGCGTGGCTTCCACGGAGCTCGTTCAGCCTGACAGCACGGCTCCTCGCTACCCCGTGGATGGTATCACGGATAATGAACATTGTGTGCTAATGGAGAAATGCCATAACCTGACTTTGAAGGTGGCGGTCGGCTATGTCTTACCTCCTCGACCTGATGCAACTTTCCATTTCGCTCCGGTTCCAGCTGGCTTTGCTATTGTCGGGGTGGATGAAATAATGGACAGATTTGAGGGGCTGGAGCTTGAGTACCCTACAGGTGAAGGCACTACAAGGATTCCAGTCTATTGCAACAAAATTTATTGCTACATCTATTTTTCGTTGCAATAAAATGATGTATTACCACAAACGTCCAGATCGTGGTAATAGGCCGTACATATTGCCACATTTTCGTTTTGTCTCGCTAGGTACTCCTTTTGTTGCAATAGAAGCCGTGTATTACCACAAGCTGTGTCGCCGTCGTAATATGGTAGCGATATTGCAACAGTTCTGTTCTGTTGCGGGAGTTAATCATTTTGTTGCGATAGACACTAGGTATTGCAACCAAGTAAATCTTTGTGGTAATATTGTGGCATATATTGCAGCAATTCCGGCGTGAGGCGCTAGGCACAGATATTGTTGCAAAAACATGGCTTCGTATTGCAACAAAACACGTATTGGTTGTAATAGGATGAATTTTGCCTCGCCTTCACTGTGTTGTAATAACTATTATATATTGCGACAAATTGTGCAATCATGGTAATATGCACAACATATTGCAACAATCCCCTACTGATGCAAAAAAGTAGCAATAGAACATCTATGCATTTTTCTTTTAGTTATAGACATATAATTTATATTCGGATTTATAAATATTAAGTGATGATTTTTGCAAGTTTTAAGAAGGAATTAAATTATTTACTAATTGCACGAATTTTAATTAACCAAAACAGTAAACAAAGTTTATAAATGGAGAGAACACATTTTTCTGATAGAAATACCAATTTTTTCTGATAGGAATACATATTTTATTTTGGAACTAGGGTGTTTTCTCCCAAAAGCAAGGGCTTGTGGGATAGAAATCAAAAACAAGGGCTTGCGAGGATTCGAACTCACGCCCTCTAGGATGCAAAAGTAGGTTCAGACCACTGGGGTGTGCATGTGTTGGTGACAGTACGTATAATGGCCTGTCGGTAGATATCGTGTACCCGTGAGGTTAACTACACTTGAAGAAAAACTTCTGAGTTGCAACCCGATGTTGACGACGGAAAACGATCGGCGACGACCATGAACTGGCGCCACTCCATCCGCGTGAGTGGGATGACGAGGTGCAAGCATTCCGAGGCTACATTTAAATATGGGAACCACTAGGGATCAGACTACTGATCCCCGGCATCCCATCAGACCACTCGGTGGCCGTCAGATACGAGCCCTATGGATGGTGGATGAGACACTGTTGCATGCAGCACACCCCACTCGGGAGTTTCCAAAACAGAAAACGGAAATCAATTAATGTGCGCCGTGATTTTAGTGCTTCCGGAAACTGATTCGGATCTTATGGAAACAAATCAATTATGCTAGCACATCGGTTTCCAATGTCATGTTAGTTTGCTTCGTTACTGAATATGTTTTGCTTCTAATGTATAAAGTCTAAACGTCGACTTAGTCATGGCCGATGTCAGTCTTGTCCCTCTCTTCCTCGGATGGATGCATTGTCTTCCCATGGTGGTCGTGCTTCCTTCCGACGATGGGTGTGCTTCCCTCAGATGGCTGTCAGCCAGAGGAATTAGAATGGCGTCAACAAGGAGCACATCGACGGATCGGCGCTGCAGTATTGGTGCACTGCTAGCCGTGGGTTGTGCTTCCTTCAAACGGTGGGCGTGCTTCCGCCGTTTGATGTTTGTGCTGTTTTCCGAGGGATAAGAAAGACCTCAACAAGGATGCCATGGAAGGAGCAACGTTGCAGCATGAACACATCTTCACACGAGGATTGTGCTTCCTTCCATTGGTAGCCATGCTTCCTTCAGTTGACGAGGAGTGCCATGACATTCCGTGCAGCCGGATGTGCCTGTGCCTGTTGCCGTCGCTAACGAGAAAGGTCGAAACTCGAGGCAACGCCGCCGTGATGTGAGCAGGAGGATGGAGAGCTGGATCGGGAGGTATGGCAGATTCCCTTGCGTGAATTACGGGCGGTTGGAAGGGCAGTCCGTGGGGTCATCTAGCCATGGGATTGAGAAAAGGATGTACGGCTCATGATCAGTCTGATAAGAGAAAATTATCAGACGTCTGGTGTGAAGCGTTTTCCTTTAAATATCTCATGGGCATTACCTTTGCTCAAGACAAAAGACTCCCAGGCTGCATAATAGCAAGTATCCCGGCCTAATTTCCAGCAAGAATTCAGCAGTATATCAACAACACTACATCAAGATATAGATATGACACAAAATTTTAGTAGGATATAACAAACCATCTCAGCAAGATATAACACATCTTTCAACATGACAACAAACATGTTTTAGCAGCCATACTTGTATAGATTGTTCACACAAAAGACCATAAGTTCACGGCAAAGTAATGAAAATAGCAACAACACTAAAAGAAAAACATCCATGATATTACACATCAGCAACTACTCTTCTCTTCTCTTCTCTCCTCTTCTCTTCTCTTCATCACCAAACTGTTAGCGCTGAGCACTAGCTTTCCCATTCGCCACAACAGATGACACTATGCATGTGCGCCTTGTTTGAACCTGTTTCACATCAGATTAAACTTCAGGAGAGAGACTACTCATAGGTAACCATAAAAAAAGTTCGGGATTTATATTCATGGCTTAAACATGTGAAAAGAACCTTACCAAGAGATTAAAGCCTACACAAAGAACCCCTGGTCATCATCCAATTCTTCTTGTCCCAAAGGAGCAACATGACCATCATTTACGTAAGCCTCATCATCATCCGTATCATCATCAGATTCGAATTGAACATCTTCAAACTCAACAGGTTTTATATTTTTTTATGACTGAAACATCAACGCTGGATCCTTCGCCATCATTTCTACTCCAACTAGTGATCTCTTCAGGTACTGTAATCTTTGGCACTGTAATTTCTGCATCTACGACATCTGCCTCACCACCTTCATCGTCGTCAACAGCTTCATCAAGGCCTACACCATTTAAAACAGAAGGAGCAAACAAATTGCGTGGATTCATTTGAATAACAGCTGCTCAATCAGGGTTCTTCACATCCCTCACATAGAAAACCCGTTGAGCTTGGAGGCCTAGAATGTAAGGGTCCCCCTCGAATCTGTGTAGAGTAGTGTTGGGTAACGCAGCAGAAAACAAAAAATTTCCGACCTACGCACCAGCCCAGGACCACTATGGAGACTGCATAGAAGGTTTGATCATTTTCGTTACCGACTCGTAGCGCAGCGGAAGTAGAGTCGATGACGATCAGCGGTGCAGATCCCCGCATCTAGGATTTTACAACCTCCCAACCGCGAGGATGTATGCCCTCATCTGCCCCGTGGACAGCCCACCGGGAGGCGGTCGCACAGTCCCCCGGACGGTGTCGCGGACAGCCCTTCGGGAGGACCTCCGAAACCCGGACTGTCACTCGGACAGCCCTTCGGGAGGACCTCCAAAACTCGGACGGTCACACGGACAGCCCTTCGGGAGGCACTCTCGAACTAAGACCGAAACTACGATCTCTCTACAGAGTTGCACACATACGGTATCATCTATCCAGCAGGGCTTCGCCGTCTAGAACTAGTTCCTGCCGGAACCCAGACAGTCTTTCGGCTCTACGAAACTATTTCGCTGGGAGGGAGAGAAGAATGCCAGATCATGCATGGCTTTGTGTATGAGAGCAAGAGTGTGTCTTATGGCAGCCCACACACCTCCTATTTATAGGAAACCCAAGGGGTAGGGTGGTTTTACAAGAAAACTCAAAACCCACATGGAAATGAGTCCTTCCCAAGGACCTAAAAGGTGAAACCAAGGAACAAGGGGGACTCCATGAAGGAGTCCACCATGTGGCCGGCCACACCCTCATGTGGGGCCCCAAAATTGGCCCCTATCCATCCATGTCATCCCCAAGATCTTTTGGAGCAAAGCCCCAAAAGGTGGCTTTCCAAAAATATCCCAAAAAGCACTTTCACTATTCACGACGACATTTTTCAGCGTCTGATCGAACTGAAAATATTCATGTGGGCTTAGAACAATTCTAGTACCCACCAAAATAATTTTCAATGCGAGCCGGAACAATTCCGGTTTAGTGATTTCATCTGCGAAAAGCATCTGAAGCGGTTTCGGCAGCTCCGGAACATTTCCGGTTTTCATCCCGGAAAATTCCAGAAAGTTTCCAGAATGATTCTGGCACCCTCCAAGAATTATCAGGCATGTGCCAAAACCAATATGACTTTATGGTATCCTCTGAAACAACTTTTCAGTTTCACCGGAACTCATCCGGTGACCTCTCTGCGGAACTTTTCCACTGTCCGAAACTTTTCCGGCGTCCGAAACTTTTTCGGTGATTTTCTCTCAGACTCCCTGTCTAGTATTCAGCAGATAGATGACCCTTAAGCGTGTGACCCTATAGGTTCGGTGATGCATAGACATGACCCGGAACCCCTTCCGATCAATGATCAACATCGGAGCCGTGGACACCCATATCGATCCCTATACCCACACGAATAAATATTCGAGTGAACCTCCAATTGCCGTGAGCTATTCCTGTTGCTTCGCGATATGTTACAATTACCCAAGGTGAGACATGTTGGCATCCCCGTGGATCAACACCTTGTCCACTATGCCAGTTACCTCGTTGCCGGTATTGTTCTCTTTTCTCGTTCCCGTGTTCCGGCATCCCTGTGATCAAATCACCCTGTGTCTGGCCAGACGATGATGGATACCGTAACACCGAGAGGGCCCAGAGATATCTCTCCATCGTCGGAGGAGAAAATCCCAATCTTGAGCTATCAAGTTACTTGACATACTTTTCCATGAACCCGCAAGCCGCCGTAATAGCCACCCATTTACGGATGACGTTTAACAAACCCCAAAGTTCATGAAGCAAGCATGAAGAAACTCGATACTCTCATGGTCTAAGGAATTATGCAAACATTAACTTCCTGTGTTATTAACCATTAACTTATGACGAATGTATCTCATAGCATAACATCAATTTTGGGTCGATTCAACACAAGTGTTCTACCAACAATTGTGCCCTCAAAATTGCCGGCATAGCCATGCCCATGATCAGGAAAACAGGATCATCATGCAATACTTGAGCCAGTCAAAGAGGCTTGACTAGGAATACATTTTACCGTTTATTATCCCACACGTGCATATGAGTCTTCCTCTGAGCCTCGTGGTTATTGCAGACTCGAGAACCACAGCAGTTATAGCATGGAACATAAACCTAATTATGAACAGGGAGATAATCAATAACATTTATTATTGCCTCTAGGGCATATCTCCTACAGACACCCACTTGCACTAGAGTCAATAATCTAGTCAATGCTAATGCACTTTACACCTATGGCATACTGGTGTAAAATATGCTTCGCATGTGGTATAGCCTGATGTCCAACGGATCTGACGACTTCAGCTCCGTGTGTAACTTTGCATATCCTCGCGTTTTCACGCTTTCACAAAATTCATATTTTGTGTGGGCTTGGCTTTGCATATGTGTGAATCATTGGTCGAAACCTGATTCCTCAGACTGAGCTATGGAGCAACTATCTGCAATAGTGTCCCATAGACCAAAGCCATCTTGGAACCATACTAAGTTCATGAATGAACTATATGATTCAACAACTTCTTTGTCGCTTCTAAAGCGTCAACATACTTAGCCTTTGTTATAGAATTCGCCACAGTATCTTGTTTGGAACAATTTCCAACTACCGTGCCACCATATTGTGTATTACACAAAAACCCTTAAATCAAATCGAAAATCGCATGGAGAAATGGTGAAGACTGTATCGATGTAACATATTACAACGAACTCTTCATGATTTCCGCTTGCGAGAAAACATGTCATCAGTACTACTCTAGTACTCAATGACATCTTTCACTGTTGTCCCATGATCAGTACTTTGATCACTTTGGTATCTATACTCGCAACAACTTTGGAGTATCGGACATATCTGGTTGTTTTACATACCATGGAATACATGATTAATCCAAACACAAGAGTGTGTGGAATCTCCATCATGTATTTTACTCATCAGTGTTTTAGGACACCGAGTCTTGCAAAACTCTTTCCATGTGACTTCGGCAAGAATCACTCCTTGGCGTTTTAAATGCTAAAAAGTTTTAGCATCTTGTCAATATGTATTCATAGCTTAGCCCCATTAGGTAAATCTATCTCCATAGATCATCATGCCTAATATTGAGGCTATTTAGCCTAAGCACTTCAACAAAAAACTATTTTCAAATGAAGTCCTAATTCGTGTCAAGAAATTTATTTCCAATTAACAATGTGTCAAGTACACAAGGTTTTTAGAAATATTATTATGCTCCCACTTACTTTCTTGAATCACAAGCATCTTCGATACCCATTCGATGAAGTCAAACCCCTTTGACCATTCCATCAAAAACGAAGATTCCAACTCCACTTTGCTCTCTTCTGTCCATCGCTGGAACTCTGAAGTTTGCATACTTACTAGCATCCTCTGGATCAACAAATTACTTTGCACTGTATCACATATAAGTCCTAGGTTTCATTTCCATCAGATGGAAATCCTTTTGTCATCCATGTTTCATATCTCATGATTGATATATGTATTAATTGCTAGTTCAACCCGAACCGACCTTAAGCATCGCTACGGTGAAACAACCTCATCGTAGTCAACTCCTTGAACTTGTTATTTCAACAAGTCGAGCTTTATGGATAAAACATTTTTATCCGTATCAGTTTTTAGTTCCATAAATATTCGTTAGACTCTAAGTCTTCCGAAAGGTGTATCAAGATTTTAATCTTGAATCACTTATATGGAAACTATCTCAGATTGTATTAGCATTTAGCCAATTCCGGAGTCAGGGCCCATCAACGCTTCCTTGTGTATTGTAGGTATACTGTTGTCCCACAACAATATCTCGTTTGCGCACCTGATAGGTTTGCACGAGCTTTGCCTACGTGGTTCAGCTGCAAATACGACCGAAGTCCATACATTTTATTGTAGAGACTTCCGTATCAGTCGCAGTAGGAAACTCCGGAATCACTTCCAAGGTTTCTTTCCTTTGATCTGATGACGAAGATACTTGTTATCTCATCGAGTTGCACTGTCCTCCCACTCACCTTTTGTAAGAACTATTCTCTTTAAAAGCATACCGTTTTGCCGCAAAATCCTTTGCCTCGGTATAGTGGTGGGGGAATACCCAATGACTTGGGATAACCTTACAAAGTAGCACTTGTCTGATTTGGAATAGGTTTGTAACCTTTTACACAAGCCCCATATTCCAAATGTTAAGAAAAGATATAACATGGTTGGGCGTACCATACCATGGCGTCATTTCAACAGACCCGATGGAGCTCTTTTCAGTGTAAAAGCCGCAGTCTCTAAAGCATTACCTTAAAAGGGATAATGGCAAATTTATTTATGTCATCTTTGATCTTACCATGTCATAAATGGTTCGATTACATCTTCACGGACTTTCCACTTGCAGTGGTGTTCCGGGAGGTGCAAGTTATGAAACCCCTTTCATAACTCATCAGACATTCGCTAAACTTGTAACTCAAATATTCGTTTCTGCAATCGAATTGTAGAAACATAATTTTCTTGTTACAATAACTTCTACTTCAATTTTTGAAAACCTTATGAATGAATTCAAAAGATCCAGACTTACGTCTCATCATGTAAATATCCATATATCTACTTGAGTCATTTCTGAAGATAGATAAATCCACTACTTGCAACAACATTTATTGGACTACACACATCATAATGTATGATCACCAATATGTTCTTTGCTCGTTCCTTATGGCCTGTGAACGGTATTTCAGTCACATCACTTTTCAGAGGAAAGTTGCAAGTGTCAGATGATTCAAAATCAAACGACATCAAAATCCATCATAATGGAATTTTCCATGCGGGGTTTTCCAATGTGACCAAATGCAGTGCCACACATATGTGGTATTCTTTTAGTCTTGCGACATTTAGCGGCAGTGGTATGGATGTATCATATTTCCATCAATATTCATAACATACATCCCATCCTGTATGGAAGCATGGCCCTTCATGTTATTCATAACACCGAACATCAAAAGTTCTCTTATGAATAACCTTCTTGCAAAATACCTTATGCAAAGGGCTAGAGTGTATGAAACTCTAAATGAATTATGAAAGTAAATACAGAGGTAATGTATTAATATCAATATTCATAACATACATCTCATTCATAATGAAAGTATGGCCTTTATGTTATTCATAACATCGAACATCAAAAGCTCTCTTATGAACAACCTTCTTGCAAGATACCTTATGCAAAGGGCTAGAGTGTGAAACTCTAAAATGAATTATGAAAGTAAATACATAGGGAATACACCTATGGAAGGCATAGTAACATTTACTATGTTCCCTGCACGTATCTAAACCTCATTCCTGGCTAGTCTTTCAGACCATAGTCTTACATCGAGCTGCAACAGAATGCAATCGAGCGGGTATCTTTGTGATTAACTCACAATACCCAAGAATTAGTGATTAACATGTTTAACCATAATTCCCAAGAACTATATCTTTGACCAGCCTTCTATACATCAAAAACTTGTATGACATTCATACATGAGCTGGATATTCCAGTCTTCTTTCCTTTTGCCATTATACTTCTAACAGTTTAACTTTCAGTATTTCTCCTACTCTCAGAAGAAGCATCCACCTTAAGAGTGGCGTTAGCCCCGGACTTCCTAGGCGTGAAAGTCTTACTAACACCCTTCGGACACTTCCTTTCTCTTTAAGTTGTTGTTTTATTCACCTTTCATCATATGACAGGCGTTCTCCTGGATCCCTCTCTTATCAGTCTAATGCATAGTAAACTCCTTTACTAATAGTTTGCAAACAAACATTGCTTTGGATATCTCATATCTTTTAGCCTTTGTCTGTCTCTGAAAATGATTTTCAGATTCCATGAATATCACATAACTATCCAAACTTTCGAAGTTCGGGTCTCATGGAAGCAAACATATTGCACTTGACTGAAACGGAATTCTAGCTTTTGGATCGATGGACGAGAGTCACATGATCCATAGCATTAGCAGGAGAATACCGAAAGCATGCGATAGGACAAGTCCTTCTCGGCGATCTAGAGGACAATCCTCTCATTACGTTACCAACCGTAAAGTTTTAACCAGATATTTAACAGCTATTCAATTTTAATTGGGAAGGTGGAAACGCGAGCCATTATTCTACAACTATTATGCAAATAACACTTAGACAGTGTTCATAATTAATTGCACTGAGAATTAAAAGAATTAATTCTACAGTGCGCTCCCACTCAAATCAATATCTCTCATAATTGATTGTGAGTGATACAAGACCCGTATTTAAATTGTTCGCCATTGGTGTAACACCACTGATGACGAAAATCTCAACCGGTAGGCCAACTTGCCAATCACATCTCTATGTGACTCTTGTTCATCTTTCGATGCGTGTGTTCCGAGCTCATGACGATCATGCCTGAACGTCAAGACAACCAAGTGATCTCGCTGCGAGGTCTCAACTCACCCGCCTCACACTTCTCTAATCGTTCGTACCCATGTGACACGGCGCACCCCGAAAAGATAAGTGCCGTGACGGTGCTACACTTGGGAGAACACTAACTACTTGATATTTTTGTGAGAGATCACCCTAATAAAAGCGACTACCGTGCAATCAAAGAGGGTGCATGATAAGGGATAAACATCTCAGGCAATTCATAATAGCATGATATGGTATAGCCCTTTCTGACGGAGAAGTCTTTCATTTCTTCGTCTTCGGCATTCGCGTCGGTGTTCACCTTCGCGAAGATTGCCACCACCTTGTCGATGCACCAGATAATATTGCTATCTCTATAGCTAATAAGATAAGTGCATTACATAAGGTTGACACGCATGTCATTAAAGTGAAATCATATGGCTCCAGCCATCATGCCGAATCATGACACGCAGGTCATGTTAATCAATTTACATCATATAGTCATCTCATACATAATCAAATTATTATGAACACTGCTATACCACATCACATGCACATGCAAAACCATCCTGCAAAACCAAGTTAGACGCCTCTAATCGGTCCATGCAAAAACTTGTTTTACGTGGCTTCTAAGGTTTCGAAACAAACCGAAGCTACCAACGTCCATCATCAAGCATGATAATCCAAGTTGCTAGATTAACCTTCCAGGGTGTATGAAACACGAGATAATAAAATCTCGAGCCCCATACTAAACTTTGTCATACGCGTGACCCCCGTGCAGATCACATCTGCATTGCCCTTTCGTCTGCGAAACATCCATCTTTCTCAACTATGGTGGAACCCAAAGAACTGTTAGCACTTCGTTGATCTGTCAATCAGCATACTCAGGAGCAGCATGAAAGGATCGCGGATTGCCAGAACTTTGTGAGATTCCACCATGCCGTCAAGATCAGGACTACGCAAATTCAAGGGAAGCAACAGGAACATCGGGTAACAGATTTTATCTGCTACCCGCACAAATAATTTTCAGCAATAGATCTCATCTACTACCCAATTATATTGTGCAACACCCATACATCTCTATGTATTCTAGATCGCAACCTGCATCTACGCATAACACGGCTCTTGATGCCACTGTTGGGTAACGCAGTAGAAAACAAAAAATTTCCGACCTACGCACCAGCCCAGGGCGGAGATGGATCGATGGGTCTGTACCTGCAGCAAGATTCGGAGTGGACTGATTGGGGGCAAGTCCCGGGCAGGCGAGCAGGATGGCGGAAGAGCCGGAGCATAGCCTGTTGGCGCCGGAGTTGAGGTGTCGGGCGGTCCAGCCACGCGCCCACGGGCAGGATCGACCACCCGAGATCCAGGGAGAAGGAGGCCGACGGGCGGGAGGCGCGGAGCGGCGGGTGCCGGAGCAAGGTTAGAGGTAGAGGGGAGCGGCAGGGAGGCGCCGGCGCGGGCTGCTTCGTCGCGCCGCCATGATGTGGCTGCTGGATGCGGCCAGCGCTCGGGTCGGGCGGCGGCATAACAGGGGATCTGGGGTAGTTTTTTTTTTGTGTGTGTGTGTTTTCTTTTGTTTCGGATGCCACCAGACGGCGCGCTTCATCAGACGCCGGAGCGGCCGCGTCTGGTCCTCCGCGTGATCCCTTGGCGCGCTCCATCAGACTTGGAGCGTGGCTGCCCTTGTCTGCTACTGCTGTCCTGCTCCAAGCTCCTCTCAACTCATTCCTACTGCAGATCGCTGCAGCTGCTACGTTTGGATATTGATGCGAGTTCAATTTGAGTTAACCGAACCAACTGAATACATTGGGATAGGAGTTAAAGTACAAGCTGAATCAGATTTATGTTCTTCTCCGATTCCCTCCAAAATGTGTCGACGGTTGCGCCGTGTTGTCCTAGAGCTAGCCACGGGGAAGTATTATTGGTGATGGTGTAGGTCAAATGGACAAAAATGGAGAGGGAGTTCTTCCTCGCTATCCAACAAAAGAATCACAACAAGGAGCGGATAGGAAGAGGCGACGGCGTCCAAGACTTGGAGGTTTTTTCGTTAAAACAAAAGCGACATGATTATGTTGGACCTACTATGGCGCAGAGCACCCCTCCACACACTGTCCGGTCAGATGAAAGATGTTGACGATGGTGGTGCGACAAGCGGCGCGGCGGGAGTGGCGCAACGTGGCATGTTCGTCAAGGAGGAGGTGTCGCCGACGATCGAGAAGGCACACGACCATCTCCTCCGCTACCTTGGTGGCCGCAACGGTGTTGACTGCTCGTTGCAGCCCATCGTGGTTGAGGAGAGGGCGACGAGGAAAGCAGTGCCAAGGAGTGGCCACCTCCTCCACTACCTCCGTGGTCGCGCTGGCGCCGACTCCTCGTTCCGGGCCTTCGTGTCGGCTGAGGAGAGAGCGACGAGTCAGGCAGAGCGACAGGAGTCGCGCAACGCGACAAGTCCGTCAAGGAAGAGGTGCTATCGGGGATGACGAAGGCTCGTGGCCACCTCCTCCACTACCTCGGTGGCCGCGGCGGCGCCGACTCGTCGTTACGGACAATCGTGGCTGAGGAGAGGGCGGCGAGGCAGCTAGCGCAAAGGAGTTGCGCAATGCAACGTGCTGCTCCACGATCGTCATGTCTGACACCCTTCCGCCGCTAGAAGGACTACTCCGACGACAATGGCGGTGCGGCCCACCAGAGCGGCCGCACGTACAAGGTCACCGTCCGTTACAAGTTAGCTTCATTTTTTGATTTTTTAGTTAACGGAGAAAATGACGTCCGTTTTATATACAAACATACAAACGTTAGTGAATTCCATCGTGTTTGACGAAATTCATCTGGTTTAATTCGAGTTTGTTTATAATGGATGCAAGGACGGTTGTACGGCGCGCTCCATCAAACATCCGAGCGGTCGCGTCTGGTCCTCCGCGCGAGCTCTCCATCATGCGGCGTGCTTCATCAGACACCCGAGTGGCCGCTTCTGGTCCTCCGCGCGAGCTAATTTGGTTTTGTCGTTAATTTACATAGTTGAATCTTTATGGTTTTCATTTAAACAAAAGCGACATAATTATGTTGGACCTACTCTGGCACGGTGGAACCCTCCATGGATTGTCCGGTAAGATAAGAGATGTTGAGATCACCCCATCTCAAGATCGGAATGTGAGATCGAGACTTATATAGATCGACCGTTAGAGGGGAGGGCGCCGGATCGCCCCTCCACGATTCTCAGATTTGGTGTTTTTTTTACCACGATATAACTTTTTACAAACAAATTTTAATATTCCACCCAAGCGACACCAGCAGAAGAGCAACGCCGCTCGCCACGCCGTGCAAGGGTGACTAGCCGCTCGCTGCTCGCCAAGACTCCATCTTGGCCGAGCCATCGAAGCGCCGCCACCATCCTTCTCGTGGGACTCACCGCCGCCTCCAGCTAGCGCCTCCGCCACCAGGAACGAACCACACCACCGCTGCCAGGCTCCGCCAGGCCCACTGCACCACCAGGCCTCCCGCAGAGTGCCGACCCTCAATCCACACCTCCGGTCGGCACGGATCTGGGCAAGCACGAACTCGCCAGCGCGTTGCCCCGCACCACCACCAGACCACCGCCCGCCGCGCCGCCGCCCCCCCCCCCCACCCGCCAGCGCGCAGCCGTCCGACGCGCCGGCCACCGAGATCCGCCATCAGGCTGAAGAAGCAGCCCCCCGTGACCACCGCTCCAGCCGAGAGCAAGAGAGATCCCGTCGCCGCCGACACCATGCGACCTTTGCCCGATGGCGGCGGGGAGGGGGAGAGGGAGGGGGGCCGGAGTCCGGCGGCTAGGGTAGGGCACCCGAGTCGCCCGGGGGGGGGGGGGGGGGGGGGGGGACGGGGACGCAGGGCAGGGTTGTCGAAATGGACTTGATTTTTTTTTTTGGCGCCAAAAAAAATTTAGCCTCCCGCTAAAAGTTCCCGAATTAGTATTTTCGTTCCCTCCAAAAAATACCCTATATTTAACCCCGATTATTAAACCGCGTCTTTCCGGGCGATTGGATCTGAGCTCTCCTCCCGACGGCGTCATGACGGCGTCAACACAGGGAACCACGTCGGCGTCAACACAGCGAACCGCGTCTCAGGTTGTTCTTTCCCTGATCTCCTCCCAGCGTAGTCCAGCGAGTGCGCGCGGTTGCCGCCGACGAGGAAGAATCCAATCACCTCTGTCTCCGCCCCCGCCACCGCGTGAGAGAGAGATCAGAAATCCCCCAAATTCCCCATCTCCTCCTCCCCATGGACACGGAGTAGCAGCAGTTTATGAATGGCTCCCATCCCTCCGTGATCCCCATCCTCCTCCCCGCTATTTCCTCCGCAGCAGAGAAATGCATCGGATTGGAGGAGTAGCTATTGCCGGCAATATCTCTGCTCCCTTAAAAATCCATCCCGCAGCTGCGGCCAGAGAGCCCTCGCGTCCTCGGCCATAACTGGATTCCTCCGCCGGCCACTGGTTGTGTGTGTTGTGGTGTGCGCCGCCGCGCGCAGTGCGCTCCCTGGCCTCGCCACTCCAGGGTCGTCGCCCTCGTTCTCGCCCTCCCTCTCCTCCGCACCCGCCAACGCGAACCATGTCTCCGTGTCCTCGGCCATGCTGCAGGCGGCAACGATGCGGTCTGGCGTCGGCGCCGGCGTAGTTTCCGTGTTCTCCCCTGCATCGCGAGCGCACTGCCGGCCTGCCCAAGTCGGGGTTGCTCGCCGCATCCCTGAACCTCCATAGCAAGCGTTGTAGGTTAGTCTATTTGTTTTTGGTTGTTTGGTCTCACACTGCAGCGCTGTAGAACAGAGAAGAAGCAGAGCAGGTTCATCAGTTCTGAACCTCCATAGCCAGCCCTGTACATTAGTATGGTTTGTGTGGTATTTTTTCTGCTCAAAAAAATCTGTATGATAATTTGCAATTTCTAGTGTGTCAATTAATCATGTCTATTGGTAAGCCTTCTTCAGTGATAATATTTGTGGTCAGATCGTTTATTATCGCAAATATATTCAACGGAATAGTGGATTCAAGGTCATGCAAAATATTATCGCAAGCTAGCATCTAGGATCAAAAGAAGACCATCATAGATATTTTTCCGGTCATTTTTTATGCCTACTTTAAGTATTGTGTTTCTTTCGATATTTTTTCAAATTATGATATTGCCTACAGAATGGCACAATGATGAATTCAACACAAGATCCTGCTGGTAGGAGACCGAGTACAATACACCGACAACTTGGTAATAGCATTTATGTTCACTTCAATTTATGCCATATCAGATTAGGTAATTAGCATTTTGGATTAACATGCAGTTAGGGATGCGTCAGGTAATGTTCACCATTCAGAGGAAAGAGATGATGCACATGACTCCTTTCTGCAAGGTACACGACATCCTTAATTCTTATTCACTTATATGAATGGTGCACATTGATAATGCTAAGTCCCTTAAATTTTTTTGTGTTCAGTAAAGAAAGGATCTGTTCTGGTAACAAGGATGGAAAGCATAACAACTTACAAAAACCAACATGGACAACCGAGATCTGGTAAAAAGTTTATGACATTTACCCCGTTTGGTAGCTCAGCATTTTTAAAGTATTCTGAGAATACTGTAGTTTTTCAGATTATCATAGTTTTGATTACAAGGAGGTGTTTGGTTCTCTCTAACAATGATGCTTTTAGTACTGTAGTATTAACTAAACTGTAGTTTTTTCTTTGCATGAAAAAAGAAGTCAAGACTTCTTTTAAAAAGAACGGTTGGACGCCGTTGTTCCTTTCCTAACTCTGCATGTCGCTAAGCTTCGCTCGAGCTATCCGTCTAGTCTGATAGCTAGATCTCAAAGCGTGTTAATTCAACTCCGCTGGAGGTGTTTGTCTAGTCTGCTAGCTCGAGCTCAATACTTGTCAATTCAGGACTGCTCGAGTTGTTTGTCTAGTCTGCTAGCATTCTTAATCCAGTTGCTCGACCTTGTATGGAATATGTTTTTGCTGGTTGCTGGTTCTATGTATTGTGAATACTTCAAAATACCCTGTTACGATAAAACCATGGTATCTCATACCAACAGGAAAAAATACTGCAGTTTTTGATACTTTGGTTTATATAATAGTTTGTTATCAAAACACAGCCTTAATCTATCTCTAACAATTGCTATAATGCAGAAAATCCTGGATTGCTTAATCTTGAAAACTATTAAACATTATACAGGAACTCAAGACCAATCTGACACTCCAGTGTCTGCTAATTCCATGTGTGCGCTGGATGAATGGCCATCCCATGCTCGCCGCAACCGTGCGCAACTACAGGATGGTACTGCTGTTGTTTATATTTGTGTATTCATTTCTTACAATCTAATGCCGAGTAGATTTGGGCTGTAGAAGCTGCTGGACAGAAGAAGAAAGGGCGATGTGTTCTAAAAGGTTTTAAAGCATCTAAGAAGCGTTTTGCCAATGGATCTGCAAAGCTAAATATTGCATTCTCTGAAAAATTGGGTGGTACTGTAGGAATGAACTATCGTTCATTCAAGGATGACGTGGTAGTCATAATGAAAAGAAAGTTACCACTCATTCTCTGAAGATTTACAACCAGAAGAGTGGGAATGGATGATTCGGTACTTTGGCACTAATTCAAAATTCAAGGTTATCTCTAAGAGCACTGTTTGTCCACTATGTGTTAAGATGAAATGGCTTGTATGACTGGTTATATTTGGTTTCAATGAATTGATAGGAACGCAGCCAAATGAACACCGATAACCGTAAGAAACAGAAGACAAAAACACAGAATTGGATCAAAATCTTACTCGCAAGTAAGTTTTGAGAAGGTACGACTCTAACTAGATATGTATGCCTCGCTGCTATATATGGTTTCATGTTTCAAGCATCTCATTGTTATATCACTTGCAGAGAAACTTGGAAAGTGGAGAAGAGCCAGATTGTATTGCTCTGTGGGAACTCACCCACACGAAGAATGGAACATGGTCTAACACAGAGTCACAGGATGTTTACGTGAGTATATTGTCTTTTGGTTATTCTATAGTTATTCAATGATGTGCATTTGGCATGCTTCATCATCAGCTGGGATTATTCATGCGTTGGATCGTGTTATTCTTGTTTCATCTTTTATAGTGTCAATACTGATGTCGTACCTACAATTGTTCTTTTCATTTTTAGGACAAAGCAATTGAAGAGGTTTAAAACAAAGATACAGAAACTCAAGGTCCACTTTCAAGTGAGCAGAGAAACAATATTTTCCAGACCGCATACAAAGACACTCTGAAATGCAAGTCATCGCAGCCTCGTGGGTACGGATACATGGCCAAACCTTCAACTGGTTCTCAAAGGTTTCGTATCCAGATTGAAGAGCAAGCTCGTGCTACAGCAGCCACCCAATAGCAAAACTCTGAGCTCAGCCAGCTCAATGAATTACAAGATCAACTACAAGCTGAACGTGCAAACACACAAGAGAGGATTGACTTGGAGCGTGCTGAGAGAGAACAACTTGAGAAGAGGTTAAAAGAAGAGCGTGCTGAAAAGGAAAGATTGTTGGAAGTGGAGCGAACATCAAGACTGGAATTTGAAAAGAACATGATGGCAAAGTTTTCAGAATTGAGCCAACAGATGGGAACCCAACAGGTGATTACAGTCATATGCTTGCGACCTTTAAGATTTATGTTGCTTACTTGCATTGCTAAAAGTGCACTTCTATTTACAGGTGCCTATGAAGAGGAATGACAAAGAAAATAGTAATCCAAACTTGCAAAATACTCTTTTACAGAGATCTAGTCCTAATAAGACTTCAAGTGCAAGACCAACTGTTATTTCTTCAAATGCGCTCATACAAGCTGCAACAAGGAATTCTCGAATGTTTAAAGCAATGGTAAGTCACAACCTTGCTTCCTCTTCAGGTTCACCTACATTTTATAAGTCACAACCTGTCTTTGGGAGCAGAGTAATTTCTGTCTGCAGTTGTGTAATATATAATTGTACTGTCACTAGACAGAGAACCACCTATACTGTGAGTTGGTTTACAAACTTGCACTACATGGTCAACATCTTATACTACATGGTCACAACTTGAACAAAAAATGAATATGTGCTAGCTAGGGATATGAACTTAAATGAAATTATCCATCGAGTCACAACTTAAATCAATAGCGGAAGCTTTTAGTAGATGTACTTGTGCTTATGATTTAGACATTTACACTTGTAAAATTGTTCTGATCCCTCGATTACTCGCTTGCTAACACGGTATTAGTCCAGTTAGTGTGGGGACATTTCTTTTTAACAACGGAGCTGGAATATTGTATGGTGTATGTTATGCTGGGCTCATTAACTAGAACTTTTTTTTATTTTTTGATTGCAGGATCCAAAGAACTAGCTGGATTGGAATCGAGATCACGGATAGTTTAGTCTTGGCACTTAATTAGGATGGCTAAGTTACATTTGATGGATATTTGCTATGAGAATTATGAATTTTATGAATTTACATATTATAGTCATGGTTTTGAATATTGTAATTGAATGCCTATATTTTTTTATGGTTGCAATAGGCTATTACCACAATCCAGTTTCGATTGCCACATGGTAGCACCACGGAAAATATAGTGTTGCGTCAAATCTAAGTCACCACGAAAGTTTATATTGTCACAATAGCTTTGGCACCACAATTTTTTTTCACGATGCAATAACTGTGTGGCGCCATGAAAGTAAGCTTTGTTGAAATAAAGTGTCGCCACGAAAATTTACATTGTCACAGTAGCATCTCGCTACAAACATTTTGCATGTTGCGATAACTATTTTGCGCCACGAAGCTAAGTTTTGTTGAAATAGAGTATCGCCATGAAAAGTTTAAATTGTCGCAATAGTTTCTCGCTACAAACATTTTGCCCGTTGTGATACATATTTGTCACCACCAAAACGAGTATGTTGCAATGTCTTGTTACGACGAATGGAATATTTGTTGCCATAAGTTAATGCCACAAGTGTAGTGGTTCATGGCAAAATGCCTAATGCCACGAAAGCAAGGATTGTGGCCATAGTTTGTTGCCACAATTAACTATTGCCACAGAAGAGTTCGCACCACGAAACGAGTATCGTTGCCATAGGTTGTTGCCACAAATGTCTATCGCCACGAACTATCAAATGCCACGATTCGTTACATGTTGCATTAAAGCTATCTCCACAAATCTAATTGTGGCATCAGGTGAATGTTGCCACGGGAAACCATGTGGCAACTTCCCACATGGATGTTGCAATAGAACACTTTATTGCCACAATTGCTTTTTTGTGGCGATAGCCTATTACCATGCGTCCAGTCGCAACGGCTGCCAACAAAAGTCGTTTTGTGGCGATAGGCACTTATCGCCACGAATCGACATGTATTGCGACGAACGATTTTGTTGCAATAGACCCAAATCCTTGTAGTGAGGGGAGATTCTTCTTGAAAATGCCTTAAGGACTACCTGTCTATGGAGAAAGGAAAACATCCTGCTTCCAAACTGGACGCCGCCTAAGCAGACTCAGCCGGAGGAGGCCCCTCAGCAGACTCCTCACAGTCCAGCTCTGCTATCTCCGCTGCCTGAGTCGTCTCTGACGCGTCAGCCGTCTCCGCCGCCTCAGCGGACTCCGATGGAGGAGGCCCCTCAGCAGAATCCTCCTCCGCCTCAGCTGTCTCCGCTGCGTTAGCGGACTCCCCCTCCTCCGCCGCCTCAGCAACAGCGGAAGAGAGCCGCCGCCGCTTCGGCGGCTAGCAACAGTACAACAACGAAGAAACTCAGAGCAGGCCCAAGCCTTAAAGTTCCTCCCAAGTTACCCTAGGACATGACTGAGGAGGAAACCAAGAAGATCGTGGCTCCCGATGTGAAACGTTAGCTTTCACCGAAACGTCCACCTCCAAAGGAGAGAGTAGATCCGATGAAAGCAAAGCGAACTCTGCATGCCCTTAGCCGACCACCAACGCCTCCACCGCAATCAAACTATGACCGTTGTATTCAAAAGACATTTGATCAAGCGAAGCGGTCGGGAAGCTTAAGTAGCAGTGGTGCAAGAAGTGGGAAAAGAATTCCCCAGCTCGGCGAACAAGAAAAGCAATTGTGCCCCCAACTCAAGGTGTTTACCGATATCGCTAATGATCCGGAGATAGTGGCCGGTGGTCTTAATATCACTCTTGGTGATTACATAGGCGATGAGGTACAGTTCGAAATGGCTGAGTTAGTAGCAACCTTAAAATACGAACACGGGAAGCCTCTCGTCGAACATGAACAACTCCAGCATTTACCAACGATGATGCGACAATTGCATGAATGGTACTCGGAAGTCTGCAAGGATGGGACCGATAATATCTTCGTGGGAATTAAACATGAACACTACTTCAATGGAGTCCAGGCATTGTTCGTTGAATTTGACGAAATTTTTCAGTTCTACAATCAAGCCGCCATCGACAAAACTATCGTCAGTTGCTATTGTCTGTAAGTATTATTTCTGTAATTAAGTCTCTAGCTCAGCTCGTTCATTGCATGTATAATTATCCTCACACTATATTATGCAGATTGAAGATCCTCGAATGCAAAAAAACGACAAATCTATGACATTGGTTTCATTAACCTAGATACCGTAAATGAATATACGATAAAAAAAACCCGATGAAACGGAGAAAAACTTGCTAAATGCGTTACTTGGACAACAAAACAGAAGGGTAATACTATTTCCTTACAACTTCAAGTGAGTGTTACTATCTTGTGCACATTCTGTTTCGCTTACTCGAGGTTAAGTGTAATTGATGAGTTATGCGTGCGCAAATTCCACTTTATTCTGCTAGCCATTCGGATTGAAGAGGGACAAGTAATTGTCTTGGACTCGAGACGTAAAGACCCTAAGGATTGGTCGGACATGAGTCGAATCCTTCAGAAGTAAGTTCAATCATTATCCCACCGTATCGGCAACTTTTGTTAATCTCCTGATATCAAGTAATCATTTTCTTTGCCGGGCAGGGTTTGGAAAAAGTTCACCAAGCAGGTTAGGGGTGTCTCGAAAAAGGAGCTGCGATTTTCACACTCAAAAGTAAGTACTACTAGCTAGTACCGCGCATCTCTCATTGATTCTAGTTTCAATACCACTATCATGCTTTATTATCATTTTGATTGAACTCTATTCTCGTAAAGTGCTTGTTGCAGGCACCCGGGACTAATTTATGTGGATACTACATTTGCGAGTTCATTCGCCACTCGACCTCTGAGAAGGGCATATCTCCAGAACAATTTGAAGTACGTAAACAATATTCACATTTTAATTTTATTACCATCAATTGTGTTGACCCCCTTCTTTAAATTAGATGTGGCGGAAGCGGGACGAACTCCTACCAACTGATCGCATACGAGCAATTCAAGAGGAATTGGTGGGATTCTTTGTTGAGCAGGTCATACCTAAAGATGGAGAATACCATCGGGATATGCAATGTGATTTTGGAAATTAGATATTAGGATCGTAAGAGATGTTATATTGTATATATGCATGAACGTGGCAGCTGCTGACGCGTGGCTGCCTTTTAGTCCCGGTCGGTGTTACCAAATGGGACTAAAGGTCCTCCTGCCTGGGCGCCCCACGGCGGCCACGTGGAGCTCCATTAGTCCCGGTTCGTAAGCCAACCGGGACTAGAAGTGATGGGCATTAGTCCCGATCGTTTTGTTCCGGTTGCAGAACCAGGACTAAAGGCCCTTTAAAACCGGGACTGATGCCCTGTTTTCTACTAGTGGGCACAGATAGCACATAGCTAGTCGTTTGGCTGAGCTAGGTGTTTCTGCTGGCAGGAGATATGCTTGTGCACGGATTGTACTGCTGGCAGGAGATACTACTGGTGTTATGAAGTGTGTGTTGAATAAATAATCCCTGAGCACGCACGCACATCTAAACACTCAACTGACCATGCACCCACTGATCACATCATGGATGCATACACACGCATCCTGCATCCCTGCTGGACGCACACGACTCGAGCGCGAAAACGGACAGATTTGACCGTTTTAAAATCTTCAGCGCAAAATAAACCCGATCTAAAAAAATATATCATAAAATGATCCGTTTGCACGACGCCCTGGGATAAGGCGCCATGATAGATATCACGACACCCTGGGATGGGGCACCATTAGATAGCACTACGCCTTACATTGAGAGGCTTAAAATGCCGTCTGACCCGTACATTGTCAAACCAGTAGTGCACATTCCCAGGTCCGCTGGAGAGTTCCGTGGGTGTGTCATCAATCGATTCAAATTAAAAAATGGGTTAATGCTACGTACCGCAACGCTATAGCCTGCCCCTTCTAGTGCTAGTGTTAGCCATGCAGGTGCTTTGCAGAGTTCTACATATCCTTAACCACGAGCAACTACTGACCGTCGGATGAAAGGTGGAACAAACAGTGGATCAGGGTGTGGGCTAGGATCCCCTGTGGCACCGGATGATTACGCTATTAAGAAACTTGGATCTATATATTGGTAAAGTGATAATTGATCGCCGGCCAGAATGTTATATACATCTCGTCAATCAAAATGTTAATCAAGGAAAGTTTAACAAACACGGGTGGTGCTTTCTTATCTCTTCTTGAAGTGCTCAATACTTTTCTAGTACAATTATTGAGACATACCTTGCTTTCATACGCACAATATTATCTCTCTGGTCGCTTTCTTTGGTTGTTGTGATTGAAGACATTTAAACCAAAAAAGACAAGTAAAATGGTTAGCTAGGCAACTTAGTGGTTGGTTCATTTGTTTAGTATCACAGCTAACAGACATCTATTATTTTTACTAGCAGAATATATGTGCGTTGCCACATAGCAACAATTGGACGTACCACATTCATCTAAAGGTCGTTTTACTCTAGAAACTTGTGTCTTGTGTGCTTTTTGACAATGTCATCCTCTCCATGTCCTCCGTCCCTACCGCACAAGCAGACATGTTGATGTCGTTTCCTCCCTTTCTCTCTCTTCACATGTCCCTTAGCTCCCTTAGCTCTGCGTCTGGCTTTGCATCGACACCACATTTGCCTTAGTCTACTCCACGTCCCTACCACTGCATGTTGTCGCATTCTATAGCTCGAACAAAGCTCTCATCTTGGTATGGATAATGAAATAAAAACATGCGGCAATGGTAATATATAAAGTAATATTTAGATTGGTAATATAGCTTTGTGATCGGTGAGTATGTCTATCAGAGTTCTCATTCGTTGTAAAAAAATACTGCCGTTGTTTGTAAATACATGACTTCCAAGAATGCTTGCAATGAAAGTTTGACCACTGATATATGAAGAAATATTTAGACTGGCAAGTTGAAAATAGTATCATTAGATTGCCACGAAAAATATTGTCATAATTTCTTTTAATTTTATACTAACATACACGTGGAAAAGTAATGGTCAAAGGGATACCGTATCGATGTGTAAAATGTCATCTATATACGAACAGAGGGAGCTCCAGAAGCTTAGACCTGGCCATTCACTAAGATACCATTCAGTGTACAAGCTTGAGATTCAGATTTCAGATGAGAATCCATGCATTTGTCTTCAGTTCTGAAGCATGTTCGCCAGATAATTTCCCAAACGACTTGTAGAGAAACACAGAAAAAGCAACATGCATGGCAGATGGACAACTAAGCTGCTGACCATATATCTATCCTTTATCATTATGCAAGGTTCAGGCTACAGATTCCCCCGCAAAAAAAAAAAAAAAAAAAAACTTCAAGCTACAGACAGATACACCTCCACGTATAACCGAACCAAAATTGCACCGCATAGTACTGAATATATATAGTAAAATGGCAGGCTCTTCTCATTTCACTCACGGAAGAAAGTGTGTACGAGTAGCTGTTCATTTAAAAAAAAATCATGCGTAGCTGTTCCTGATTGTTTATCAATTTACTGGATTTTAGTTTCACAACAACACAACTAAAAGAACGCAGACCTCAGTTTCTAGATGGTTTGGAGACACTCCAGAAGGGACTGAGCCAAACATCGTGTGCAGTTAATTAACCAATAACGGACTTGCGGTTCTTTCATGACAATTTAGCATCTGCATAATCAACCAAAGGAAGACACCGGTAAATACCATGCCATTGATGTGAGCAAAGTAAAATAGCTGCTAAAAATACAAAGCTTTAAATTAGCTTTTACTCGTTCATGTTCGTCTCCTTGTTACAACATGGGCAAGAGAAAGCTCCAAACAATTGATCTTTTAGTATGCAGCAAGAGGTTCGACTGCCCTGAAACTTAACGTGTGGAAGGGAAGGAATCATGTCGAAAACGGTGTATGATGGCTAGACTACTCGCCGCTGGACGGAGTCCGGAGGGAAGAACAAAAACCCTGGATTGGTATCCCCGTCTATAATGGTTTTTGTTGGGACACGTTCAACGAATATTGTCATGTTAATGTGATTCAATGATAGGATGCTGTTTAGCAGTCATATATATGGACTTGGAATTAGTACATAATACAAGGTAGATAATTAATACATTTGCATGTATATTCAGGGATTAACAATATATATATGCATGGATAACTGTAACACACCTTATCAATTATACTCTCTATAATTTCAACAGCAAGCTGCACCCCTCACACTCCGAAGTGTGTGGCACTAACTATCTGCTTATTGCTTAACCTTAAAAGTCCTTTGATATTGTTGTATCAGCCATTGAGCCTGTTTAACCTGAAAAAGTACTCCAATATTGTTGTATGAGCCATGCAGCCTATTGCACCTATTAATTGCTGAAAATGAGTATTGCAATATGAGATTCATAGGAAAGGTACAAACACACTGCGGTATTTGAATAAGGAAAAAAATAGACAGGAGAAAGGAGATATATTGCCTCACTTCTCAACTACCATGAATTTTATGCTTGTTATTTCGTTAGGACCAGTGAAGAATTAGACAGCGTGACAACAAGCAGGAGCAAGTAAAAACATGATAATGGGTGGAAAAAAAGCCCGCACTAGAAAACTGGCAGTGAAAACGCTCTCAGGCAGCATTAATTTTATTGTCTAGGCCACAATATCAATAGTACCTGATGACTGTCTTACACTAGTGGAAAACGGGGCTTTAGTCCCGGTTGGCAACGGCCTTTAGTCCCGGGTCACCAACCGGGACTATGAAACTAAGAATAAAGGCCCTCACACTTTAGTCCTAGTTGGCCACAACCCGGGACTAAAGTCCCTCCACGTGGCCTCGAGCTCGCGGCGGGGGCTGGAGGACCTTTAGTCCCGGTTGATGACACCAACTGGGACTAAGTATTTTGTATTTTTTTTTATGTTGGGGCTTAAGGTTTTAGGGTTTAGGGTTTATGGTTTATTTTTCCTTTTTATTTTGTGTTTCCATTCAATTCTTTTTCATTTCAAATATATTTTACGCTACTACATACTGTACACGTTGATGCATATATAATATAATTTCTCATACGACCATACATATATATATATACAATTTGGTATATATAATTTCTCCTACAATTTGGAGATCATTACATGCAGGCATTAGCGGCAATGGTATTCTCCGCTTTTAGATATGACCTCCGTAAGCAAAAATCCCGTAATTTTCTCTTGAATTGCTCGTAGGCGGTTCTCTGGTAGGAGCTTCTCCCACATGTCTTCCATCTTTAAAGAAGGAGATCAATATGAATATATTAGTTGTGTGTATATATATTAGATCATCATAAAAAAAAGTGAATAGTGTTTATGTACCTAAAGTTGTCTTACATCTCTGCGCCATTCGGTCGCCATGCGAATGTTCTCGCAAACGTAGTATGCACATAAATTAGTCCCCTGTTTCTGCCTCATGTACTTTGGGAGAATAGAATTCAATCAGATAATAATCAAGCATGATAATGGTATTGAAACTAGAATGAAAGAGATGCTCGGACCTAGCTAGTACTACTTAATTACCTTGGTCTGTCGCGAATGCAGCTTCGGTTTTCATTCACCGACAACTTCATTTATGAACGGTTTCCAAACCCTGCCCGGCAAAGAAAATGAATAAATGAGTTATTAATTAGTTGATATCAGGAAATGAACGAAAGAGGCCGATATAGTGCGATAATGATTGAAATTACCTGTCGAGCATCAAAACCACGCTGGAGTATTCTCGAGTGTCTTTACCTAGTGAGTCCAGGGTTTCAACAATTCCAGCGTCAACTTTAATGATTAGCTGGATCCAGTGGTACCTGCGCACGTTTATATAAGCAGGCATGCATAACTCATCAACTACACTTAACATCGAGTAAGCCAAATAGAATTTGTAGTACAAGACAGTAACACCCACTTGAAGTTGTAAGGAAATAGTATTTCTGTTCTGGTATTTTGTGACTTTAAAAACCTTAGCAAGTTATCCTATGAGTCTTTGGGATGGTCTTGTATCATTTTTTCATTAACGATATATGGGTCGACGAACCCAATTGAAGATCCACATTACTGTTTTAGTACCAAGTATGCACCATACACTGTTCGGTTGCCTGCTCCTATTTTATTTGATTATTAAACTAGGCATAGGTAGAATGTCACCGACGATGATGTACTAATGAATTGCAAGAACGAAAGGCGGCATCAATGGGCAGCAGAGGCATAAACTACAGTTGATGTGGTAGCAAAAGCAACATTGGCAGCACAACAGGCACAGATGGTTTGGTACCACGAGGCACCATGGTCATAGCCAAGCGTAGGCTAAAATGCTAAGCTTGGGGGAGTACGTTTTCTAAGCTCATGGCCATTATCTTTGTACCATATGTATATCAGGTTCTTCATTTCTCTTTTTACTTTTCTTTGCTATAAGTTCAAAATACAAAAAGATTTTTCCATTCATCTTTGATTTGCTTTTATTGCTTCTTCTGGTTTTTCATTTTCATTTCTGCTTTTTCATGTTCTTATTGATGTTCTTATTTTAAAAATCAAAAAACACAAAAAGATTTCTCTTTTATTGCTTCTTTGTTTGGTTCTTGTTGCTCTCTTTTGTTTTAAAAGAAAACACCAAAAAGATTTTTTGCTTGTTCATTCTTTGGCTCTTTTTGGTTCTTTCCATTGACTTCAGAAAACAACAAAAACATTTCCTTGTTTGTTTTTGCATTTTCTTTGCTTGATTATTCGTTGTTCTTGCAATTTTAGAAAAACACAAAAATATTTCTTCTTTTGGACTTTCATGGTTCTTCTTTGTTTCCATTTGGACAATGAAAAGACAAAAATATTTTCCCTCGTGTCTCTCTTCTTTTTGTTTAGCTCTCTAATAAAATGTTTCATAAAAGACAAAAAAGATTTTGCTTTATTCGTTCTTATGGTTTGTATTGCTTTTATGGTTCTTAGTTCGAGTTATGGTTCTTAAATTGTGTCTTGTTTCATAAAAAAAAACCACACAAAAATATTTTCTCTTCAATTGAGTCTTACTGTGTCTTGTGTATTTCAAAAGAGAAAACAACAAAAAGATTTTGCTTGGTCCTTCTTGCTTTATCTTTGAAACTAATGGAAAAACTCAAAAATATTTCTATTGTCTTCTCTTTTGTAAAGTTTCTTTTGCCTCGAGATTTCAGCTTCGGTTCATGGTCAAGACAGCGTTCACTTTTCATCATTATTATTATTATGTCCAATTATGCGAGGGACAAAGAAATAATGATGATTCATGATGGAGTGACCATGCCGGGAAAGCGGCTATGATTATTTTTACTTCTATTATGAGCGGAGGTTTATTGATATGTTTTCTTTATAACGTCTTATTCAAGTAATCATGTGCATAGTAGAAGTTTGATGAGTCATTATGTCCCTTACTAAGTCTTTATGACTTAGAGAGTAATTCTGCAATATCTTAAATCACCAATTGGTAATCAAATTGAATCATAATAGGGTATGCTAGCTTGGTATCTCCCTTTGAAGCCCGAGTGATTGACTTGGCACATGTTACCACATGTTCTGAAAAGTTTCAAATCAGTCTTGATGGTATTATAACTTTGGAGTGCCAGTATCCTGTTCATATTACGACTTCATAACTACTTGTTCAGTGTGCATGATTATGATCATTGTGCTCTCTAGTTGGTCGCTTCCCAGTCTTGTGCTTGCCTTCACCTGTACTAAGCATGAATTCTGATTGTGCATCCAACATGCTTGAATGAAGTTTTGCCATAAAGTGTCCACTATATCTACCTATTCATATGACTGAGTAAGGTCATTCCAAGTAAATTGTCATTGGTGCAACAACAAAAATAAATACGTTATTAAAAGTTTTCCTTTGTTTAAGTTTTTGATGATTTGGAACATATTGAGTTTTACACGATCTTGTAATGGTGGTTGTCAATGAATAAAAGATGTAAGAAAGACCTGCCAAATAACAGATAATAATTGCATTCTGGAATCTTATAAAAGACTTGCGAGATACCTTGTTACCATGCTATATTACGTTCACATTGGTTCGGTTTATGCTTCATGTTATTGCGTTATTACTTTTTATTTGATTGAGGTGTTATCCTGGAATGAGCATGGTCATTAAGCTTTCTCTATTCATTTGTTTACTTCCATAGGATAGTTATAGCTTAAACATGCTAATCAATTTCTGCACATGAGTGATGCAGAAGTGTTCATAAAAGTTTTCTTTGTTGCATCACTTTGTCAAGTGAATTGCTTGAGGACAAGCAATAGGCTAAACTTAGGGAAGCTGATACATCCAAAACGCATCTACTTGTCTGAACACTTTTGCCTAGCTTTTACCCTCTTACCTTGCATATTCGTATTGAAACTAACCGGATTGATGCTGTTTTTAGTAGAATTACTTTTTTGTTTTTTTGTTGTGCAAAAAATAAACATCGTCATAAAAATCTAGAAAAATTTAGGAAGCAGTTTTGGACCAATAGCAGATAAACTATCGGAGAGGCACCTGGGGGTATGCCCACAGGGCCCACGCGATTGGGGGCCCAAGCGCGTGGCTAGGGTGCGTGGGGCCCACATCAATCCCCCAGGCTCCATCTTTCAGCTATATAACACCTTCTTCCTGAAAACCATCGAGAAAATTTTCCCATATTTTTCCTCAGAGCATAGACCGCCGCCACTACTCTTCTTTGTCTCTGAGACACGGTGGTTCACCCGAGGGTTGCCGGTGGCCGCGACGACAAGGAAACGGCGGCGGTGGTGACTGCATTTTGTCGGTCCTGCTCGGGGGCTCGGTTAAAACGTGGACCGGACCGAATGTTTTTGGGCCGGATTTTGGTAACCGTACCGGCCTATTTCTTCATCGGGCCAGGACCGAGCGGGCCACGAGCAGGCCGAAAAGCCTGCTCGTGGCGTCCAGCCAGAGTACTGGCTACTGTTTTCATTGATATTCACCTGATTTAAGATGCCCTTGGGTATCTTTTCTCAACAACAACAACAACAACAACAACAATAACAATAACAATAACAACAACAATAATAATAATCATCATGAGGCAATGGGTATCACCAGAAGCTGGACCCTCGTTTGTGCTCTTTCAATCAACGTGAGAAGTATGACCTTTGTGAGGTAGATGCTCTGTTCTGTTCTGGCAGGTCTTTGATGCCTTCAATGCAAAACACATCCAGGTAATAACGAATATCATGCTTGTGTTTTTTTCACTTAATTATTTATTTTTGTTATAAAAAACGAAATTTCTGTAGCGCAAGGCAATCTCTGTCATAGAATTCCTGAAAATTTAGTGCCCTCCCCATGTTGGAGCGATTTAGATTTTCAAAAGGCAATTCTAGTGTGTATCAAGAGGTCATGGAGCTGTGCAAAAAGTTTGATCAGTCTGATGGCTATTCAGCTCATTTCTTTGTGTTCTTTTTTGGCAGACTTATGCTTACGCACTTTACACGCAATTATACTATCCTCACCACATTGGACGCTATTTGTATTCGTTTTTTGAAAGCGCACGGATGTTGTTCATATTCAAACTAATAAAAGGAGCATATCAAATACGGTTCTAGAAATCAACTGTGTCGGTGGTCTCAACTTGACGATTTCAGATAAACTCATATTGACAAAATCGTATTTCATAGGGTTTTTGAACTGTCGCCGATACAACTTTATTATTAGAAGTAGTAAATAGCATGTGATACAATAGGTGGAGCAAACTTGCTAGTTCTTATTACATAGATATTAACGATCGTGTACAAACAAAATGAACTGCGTAATCTCCTCTTATTCGAAATAAAAGCGACATGGTCCCATGAGAAGCAAGTAGATCTCAGGCGACGAACACCTCTTAGATTTTTCGTAGATACGAGTCTCGGAGGCTAGTAGCACTGCTGGCGGATGAGGCCGACGTTCCCTTGGGGTCCTTGGAGCATCCCCATCTTGGTCATGGAGCTACCGAACTGGTTCCAGAACCACCACTGGTTGTCTGCAAAGTCATTGACGTACCCTTGGGTGGTCTGGTTGAGGAGGAGCTGCACGTCGGAGGTGAGCACCCCCTTCCCCTCTTTGAGGTTGATGTAGTACTTGTTGTCGAACTTGTCCGGTGTGGTCACGTCGAGGTCCTGGAGGAAGCGGCCGGCGGTGCAGTTGTCTTGTAGCCTGCGGACGAAGTCGGAGTCTTTGTTGGCAAAGCGGTTTGAGAAGGTGGGACAACGAGCCTTCCCGATGGTGTGGGCGCCGGAGAGCACCACTAGGTCTCTTTCGTCGAGGCTGCGGCTGCTGAAGGAGGTGATGAGCTGGTCAATGTTCAAAGTCGGTGGCGGGAGCTGAAAGACGTACTCCCTTGCCGCTGGCTCGGGGCTATCGAGCCGTCCGAGCGGCACGTGGTAGGGCTGGCCCCCTGACTGCATATGCAATAGTATAACTTTAATGCACACACGCAACAACTAATCTTGTTGTTTTATATGTTTGAATTTGTTTCTCATGTCTATTAAATGAAGTCCTCTATGAAAATTGAAAGCCTTAATAAAATTAAAGAAATTTCAGGCCTCGCAAATGTATGTTGCTAGCTAGGAAAGATAGAAGATGGAGTCGTACCATGACCACGGCGTCGTGAGTGGCGATGGCCATAATATCGGCGCATGAGACGGTGCGCCCGCATACGCCGTGCACCTTGGCGCGGATGTCCTCCATGAGAAACGCCACTTTATGGTTCCTGTCTAGAGATAGGTTCGGATCCAGTCGCATCTCACTAAATTGTGTCCCCAGCAGAAGGATCGACGCATCGCATCCCTGCACAAAATAAGTATGTGTGTGTTCACACAACTTGGTTATTCCTTGAATGAATATGAAGTTATGAACTAATCGATGACAAGAATGAAATAATTGATCGACGACAAGAAGGAACAACTTATATGCTCGATGGATCCCACACCTGGGGGAAGCAGTCATGGTAGAACATACGGAGGAGTGATGTGGCAATGGTGGTATCCTCCTGGAGAGCTTCCTCCACGGAGGTGCGCACAATGCCCCGCAGATTGGGGCACGACATGGCATGGTAGTCCGTGGTGAGGCCGCCGGTGATGGACACTACTACTGGACGAGTACCACGGTGGTAGTGTCCATCGGTGGTCATGGAGATGAGCTCATCCGGCGTGGACAAAGCTGCTGGGAACAGCAGCGCGGCGACGAGACACATCGTGCCCAACATTGCTGATGTGCTCCAAGCCATCGATCTTACCTTAGCTTAGCTAGCTAGCTCTGTGAATGTGGGAGTGAGTGTGTCTTCCTTAGACCCAGGAGGGTGTTATTTATAAGCTAAGCTTCAGGGTTGGAGATTGAGAGAGGGAAGGCGGATCAATAATTTTAGTCTATGTGTGTAGCGCACTCATTGTACGTGAGAAGATTAATTAGATCGTAACAAGATAGGAGTAGATTAGAAAATAGAGCCTCGTCCTTTGTCTCGTCGTTGTGTTCCTTGTGCAATTCGGTAAGTTTGGATTTACCTATCACTACTAGTAATAGATTATACATGTACGAATTGTTAACAAATGAACCAATAATGGATGGAGCCAAGCTACGGCATCCATGCTCTCTCTCTCTCTCTCTCTCTCTCTCTCTCTGAAAATATCTGGCTTACATGAGAATCATAGAGCTTCAGAATTAACGAAGTTATCACGTACGCCTTGCTATCGACATGGATATATATCACCCCCTACTAGAAGAATAATATACTTAGTGAGATATATAGAACATCAAGTATGGGATTTTAACCCTGTTGAAATGGAGCATGCATGCTCCATCTTGATCGTGAGATCTAGAAAAACACACTTGCACTTAGTAAGTCTCACATTACTAACTCTACACGACCTAGGATCCCAAGTAACTAGATAAATATGGTTTATCTAAATTTCACTTTAAACTAGGCATCAATGTTACGCTCTCAACCAGATTCTATATATGGTTTGAACTCATGTGATGAACAAAATTTAAAATCTCAAATTCCCATTTGAACAGAGTCACTACTGGAATCGTCGCCGATGCCGAGTTCCCACGGTTCGCCGAGTTTCTTTTATCGGGAGCTCGGCAGTGTAAGGTGTCTGTCGAGTTTCCAGGCAATTGAACTCGGTAGTGCCACGCAACCCGGCAAACATCACTGTTTGCCCAGTTTCTAGAAAAAGGGACTCGGCGACCAAAAGAAACTCGACAATGTCGCACTTTTGCCGAGTTCCATGGCCTAGAAACTCGGCAATGTCCTGAAAGATGGGCCCCACCAACAACCAGGCGACGGAGACACGTCAATGCCGAGCGCCCGCGGATAAAAACTTGGCAAAGATCTGACAGGCGGGCCGACCAGAGACGTGGCAACGGCTATTTGACGGTTGGGCTTCCTATGACGAGTTCCGAAACTCAGCAAAGCCCTGACCATTCGTCTCCCCCACTCATTTAAACGTGGGCGCGGGCACAGGCTTGGCCTCTCCGTCTCCCTCATCCACCGCCGCCGCCGCGCCGCCTACTCCGGCAGCACCTGCTGCATCGACTGACGATGCTGCCGTCGCTGCAGCCGCTGCGCCGACGGCCGCCACCGTGGCCACAGTACTGCCGCCATCGTCGCAATATCCGTGACACGGTCACCACCGCGGCCGACGCCGCCACCATCGCAGCCGGCCGCCCCGCTCCTCTTCGCACCGGCACCGGCGTCCGCATCGTCAAGGAGCGCATCAGGTGAGCTTCTTCATCACCTTTTATTCCTGTTTTTTCTTCTTTTGATAAATTGCATGCATGTTTCTTTGTTAATTGTGTAGTCTAGTTATTAAAGTAGTGGGTTATCTATACTATCTATACTACTATATAGTGTATCTATCAATATTGAATCGACCTAGAGCATCAATCTTAGCCGTTGGTCTCTTAAATATAATGGCTGAGACTAGAAGGATTCGTGGTGAACAGTAGCCCACAGCTGCATCTACTACGTTCTGGAACCATCGCGTCACTCCTCCCGGAAAAGAAAGCCTATGCCTCCTCTGCCATGTTACTTTTAGTGTGAGGCTGTGAGCCGATGTGACATGGGAGGAGAAACAAAAGCTGCAGTAAACAATTTGTGGGTTCCATCACGAACAATTTTCAATTTTTTTTCTTTGAAAATTTCTGCGCGTCACCAGACAGCAATTGGGTTTGTATTTACCAAGAGACCAATTTCCAACTTTCTAATACTTCATTTATTTCTGCATGCGTACATTCACTGTATATTTTTGCTATGAATTTATTTTGCAAAGCTCTTTATGCCTTTTTTTTGCTAGAATAACTCCATAACGTTAAGGCGTGCATTGCACGTGTATACATACTAGTATATATAGTATATATTGTTAGTTGCTAGCTACTTATCTAGGTTAATATTTATTGGTATTGATAAAAAATAAAAGAACAATAAAGAGAACAAAATGATAGCATTCTAATGACAGAACGCGTAGTAGAGTTTAGCAATACTGATAAAAAATAAGTTAGTAGCAAATGCTAGTTATAGTTTGTTAGTTGTTAGATAGTTAGCTAGATATTTGCAACTAGTAATTAGTTTAAAAAATGCAGCGCATCCATGGCCTCCTGGAAAGGGCCATGGAAAGAGGACTACTCTAGCGACAACGACACCCGCAGTCCCGCTTTAAGTGAGGATTCGGGTGCGCAGACGCCGCCCTTCTGCCCCTCCAATTCCGACAACCCCGACTTTATCCAGGTCATGGAAGGGCCAAAGGAGGAGTCGGAGACTGACTCGGAGTTGGAATATCCCGAGTCGGAGGAGGAGGAGGACGAGGACGAGGACAAGGATGACGTCGACGACGACGGTGACGACGACGACCAGCCGACGGTTAGCAGCGAGCATCCTCGCTCAGAGGATGGCGCGGAGGGAGCATCCAAGAAGAAGAAGAAGGACTAGATGATGTGTACTCTAGCTAGTCTTAATTTGAGGGTCTGACTTGTCGAACCCTAGTTTGGACATTGTTGTTTTGGTTGTATGACATAATTGTTATTTATATCAATGCATGCAATGGTTTGTATGTTTATATGTGTAGCTAGTACTTTTGACAAAAAGCTACGAGTAGACGTTGTGTGGCCCTCCGAAGAGGCGGACATGTGAAGTCGAGCGAGAAGAAACATAAACCATTTCCCCTATTGCAGTGGGTCATAGGGAAAAGAACAAAAAGCAAGAAAAAAGAAGCAGAAAGGAAACTAAAAAACAATTCAAAAACTACTATGAAACAAATAAAAGAAAACAAAGATAGGTGGTCATGTGAAATCGAGCGGGAAAAGTCCGAAACCCTTCCCCCTTTTGCAAGGGGTCATACAAAAAGGAAACAAAGAAAGTGGATACATTTCGTTGTCTTTACTTCACAAAATTATAATTATCTAAAAGGAGAAAACTGATAATGTAGTCATCCTTAATGATAATATAGAATATAGAATGATGTAATTGGCATCATTAATAGACCATTCTAGAAGCTTTTGAACCAAGAAAGATGCGGAATTAATTGTATGTCTAGAATTAGGCAAGTGCACAAATAGTGTAATTAAGTGCTTGATTCTTTAAAGTGTTAGGTCACCAAGCAACATGGAACACACTACTGACAAGATTATAAAGACAAACGATTTCTATTGAGAGTATTGCATGTCGTTACGATATAATATATGTACTACCTTCGCTTTTCCAAATTTGACACACAAACATACATAGGAGGCCCATAATTGAAGTATTATTTGATGGAATTGGACATTTAGGCAAGAAGAAGCATGTATACTAATGGTCTTACATATCTTTCATTCTCTACATACAGTTGGAGCACAATCTGATAACCTAATAACTCAAAGCATGATTCAAGTTTGGACTCAACTGAAAAGGGAAAATATGGCTACTGAATAACCTTTAGCTTCTTGAATTTTATGTGAGACCTACAGAGATAGATCTAAAAAGAGGTTTGCTTAACAAGTAAAGATGACTTAACTTTAATAACGGAAGTGCACAAATCCACCGATGATTTCTCTAAGATTTTTTCCTACCGGTTTTTGTTGGCAGTGAAGAGAAGGGACTTTTATTATGGCAATTTCAAAATAGGTATCGTACACAACAGGAAATCTGTTTCACCTTGTGGTCATTCTGGTTCTTTATGACCATCTTCCAATTATCCAACTTCTGCCCATCCAGCCTGATTGCAGAATAAGTCTCTTCAATTTCAGCTTCTCAACTTCAGCTGATGATGTTTCTCGGTGCTGCAAATTTCAATGAGGCTATCAAAGTAGGTAAAATTGTTATTTTTCAGTACTGGTGAGAAGTGAGAAAAAACGATCTGCATGCACTACACGTTCTCTCCTATGTTGAATAACATCTCCTTCTTTTCTGGTTCTAAACGCATTGCAATGGTATCAGTAACAACTTACAAAGAATAACATAATTACCCTATATGCAGCAATTTGGGTAAAGAACCAAATAAAGAACATTGTATAGGCCTGCAAAAACATTATTGAACTAATAATAGATTACTACTGCAACCACATGTGAGGATCTACATAGATTTTAGTTGAATAGAGATCACAACCCATTCTAAAAAAAGAGGCAATAATAAAAATGAATCATTCATAAAAGAGCGGCTAGCGTAATTATTATTTACAAACATATATCTAGGGATACAGAATCATGAATACTAAAAAAATTATATCTCTTCTCTTCCATTTTCTGCGTGAGTACACATACATGTCAAATGCATACGCAAGCTGGGCGCGCCCTACACACTTACATATACTCTGTATAGGTAGCATACCCACACTGGAATATCTTCCTATGTGAATTGGTATATCAATGATTGGTGGTCTAAACATACTAGTATGTATACACGTGCAATGCACGCCTTAACGTTATGGAGTTATTCTAGCAAAAAAAAAGGCATAAAGAGCTTTGCAAAATAAATTCATAGCAAAAATATACAGTGAATGTACGCATGCAGAAATAAATGAAGTATTATAAAGTTGGAAATTGGTCTCTTGTTAAATACAAACCCCATTGCTGTCTGGTGACGCGCAGAAATTTTCAAAGAAAAAAAATTGAAAATTGTTCGTGATGGAACCCACAAATTGTTTACTGCAGCTTTTGTTTCTCCTCCCATGTCACATCGGCTCACAGCCTCACACTAAAAGTAACATCATGGCAGAGGAGGCATAGGCTTTCTTTTCCGGGAGGACTGACGCGATGGTTCCAGAACGTAGTAGATGCAGCTGTGGACTACTGTTCACCACGAATCGTTCTAGTCTCAGCCATTAGATTTAAGAGACCAACGGCTAAGATTGATGCTCTAGGTTGATTCAATATTGATACACTATATAGTAGTATAGAAAATTCGGTAGAACATCAATGGGTTAGTATCTAGTATCCACTCGCAACGCACAAGTTGATCCGACAACAGATTAAGCAACTCGGGTGAGTTTTAATATTTTCTGATCTTTGCTAAATTAAGTTAAGAGCAGCGTAGCTAACTCGTAGCTTTATATAGCTATCTTTACATGCTCTAATTTTTTGCCATCTTTATTGGAAAAATAAAATCGCATATACAACTTGTGATCAACCATGCATGGTGGTTATTTGGATACTTAACCAATTACCATGTGTTGCTTGCGTGTTCAAAACACCTAATCTCGTCATGGGCAGTTTTGTGTGCGTTGCAATATCTTACCAGGTGTCTATAATCAAGAAGAATTATTAAAGTTTTAAATAGCGGGCTATAGCGTATAGAGGGCCACCACGCCACGTATGTTTTGCTCTAAATAGATTTGCTCGCTAAGAGCCCCACTAAATATCATTTAGCGATAAATTTGGGCCTCAATTTAGCGTTAGCGTCCCGCTCACTAGCCCAAAAAATTGCCCGCTCCCTTGGTCCAAACCAAACCAGCCCGCTGTTCGGTTCAACCCCAATCTCCCGGCAAGGCCGCTTCCGGCAACCCCTGTGTACAGCTGTACATTGGGTGGCCTCGTGTAGGGCCCCATGTGCGCCGCACATGGGGGCGCTCGTTTCGCACGTCTTGGCCAAGAAAGTCTTGACGCAAGGCATGGGTAGCAGTAGGAATAGTGACACTCTTTGCTGTGACAGAGAGAGTAGTCAAGTCTAAGAGTAGATAATTTTTTTTCTATTGTTCTGTACTGATCATAAAGATCAATGGAATGCTCACTCTGTGAGTAGCGAAAAGGGAGACAGCCTCCTAGAAAAATATCACACACACTGCTCCTCCTCCATTATTCTTCGACACCGAGGTTTCTAGCGAGCTCATTTCGGCAACCGCCAACTATCGGGTTGGGCTAACAATTGGCATCAGAGTGCCAGGTTCGAGGCCTGAGCTGATATGCCGAAGCACATGCCGAGAGACGACATCGCCGGCAATGGATCCAAGACGGCCGAGGAGATCTTGGCTGAGGAGACGCCCGCGGCCGATGCGCTCGCGCTACGAGGCAGGGCGGGAGGAGAGCTCGGCCCACCATGCTCCGTTTGCGACGTGGGTATGTCCAGCACCTCCTTCCCTCTCCTCATGCGGACCAACTGTCCCAGTTGGTTGCTCCTGATGAAGGGCATCATGGAGGTGCAACATATTTGGAAAGCCGTGAAAACCGGCGATATGGAGTACGCCGAGGACCGGCTAGCGATGGAGGCAATCTTGCGCTCCGTCCCACCAGAGATGGTTCCAACTCTTAGCGCTAAGAAGACGGCCAAGGAGGCATGGGACACCATCAAGCTCCTGCGCATCGGTGTAGAGCACGTACGGGAGTCGAAGGCTCAGACCTTGCGCCTCCAGTTCGAGGAGATCCAGTTCAAGGACAGTGAACAAGTCGACGACTTTGCCATGCGGCTGCAGAGCCTCGTCAACGAGCTCGCAACGCTCAGGGATCTCATCGACGACAAAAGGGAGCTTCTCAAGCTCCTCCGCATCATCCCCAAACAGTACAAGCAGCTGGCCTGGTCCATCGAGAGTCGGGTGGATCTCTCCACCATGACAATCGAGGAGCTGGTAGGCCGGCTCAAGGTCATCGAGGAGCGCGGCGAAGAAGCCAACAAACGCAGCTGGTGGCCAACTGCTGCTCACTCATGAGTTGTGGAACGCACGCTTTCAGCAGCGCGGCCACGACGGCTCTTCTGGCAGTGGCCCAGGCACTTCCACGGGAAGCAGAGCTGGCGGAAGAGGCAGAGGCCGTGCCTAGAGCAGCGACAACCGCGGCGGCAAGCCGGGTCAGTCCCAGCAACAGGGCGGGCCTGGGCAAAGTTTTGGTAGCAGCGGCGACCGGAACAAGTGCCACTCTTGCAGCAAGCCGGGTCATTGGATCCGGGATTGCGGCACAAGGATAGCCGACGAGGCAGCTGCGGCAACGGCAAACCTTGTCCAGGCTGACGTGGACGGTGGGCGGACAATGATGCTGGCAAGCATCGAGACCGTGCAGGAGGGTGCAACGCCTCCCGCGACCATGGCCTCTACAGCCACCCAGTCCGTGCAAGAGGCACGGAGCCCGTCCACGGCATCCATCCCTTCAGTGACAGGCAACCCCCCGACAACAGCGTTTTCGGGGCCTGTCGACTGGGAGGCAATGAAGACCCAGTTGTGTGGGAACCACATCCCCGCAACGGCGTCCCTGACAACCTTGGGAGCCGACAAGCCCATGCAAATTGACACGGCAACAGCGCATCTGGTGGACCACGCTCCGACCATGATGCTTGCAACCATCGAGTCCGTGCAGGAGCGCACGATGACTCAGGTAACACACACCCCGACAACAAGTTTTTCGGGGTCTACTGCATTGACGGGAGATGGCTCCCCGACAACGACATGTGTGTGCGGCTTCATCTTCCTCAATGAGGAGAGAGTCGTGACCACACCCACGCTTGCAGGCAGCAAGCAAGATGAGGGTTGGTTCCTCAACACCGGTGCCATGAACCACATGACTGGTTCGGTTGACGCGTTCGCGGAGTTGGACCGCTCAATCACCGGGAAGGTACGGTTCGTGGATGGCTCCGTGGTGGACATCCATAGCCGTGGGACCGTCGTCTTCGCCGGCAACGGGGGTGATTATAGGGCGTTCACGGACGTCTACTTCATCCTAGCACTCAAGAGCAGCGTTGTAAGCGTCGGACAGCTCGACGAGGGCTGGTTCGACATCGGCATCCACCGCGGTGTGCTCACCGTGCGCGATGAGCAGAAGAGGCTGCTCATCGAGGTAACCCGCTCGCCAAATCGCCTCTACAAGTTCTTCTTTCAACCAGTGCATCATGTGTGCCTTGCCGTGGGTCATATCTCCGACGCGTGGCGTAGGCATGCCCGGCTAGGACACCAGCACATCGACGGGCTTCGAAAGATGGAGCGTGGCGATCTCGTTTGCGGGCTACCTCACATCATGCTTGCCGACGAGCTGTGCGATGCTTGTCTTGCTGGGAAGCAGTGGCGTCTGCCCTTTCCGGAGAAGGCACGTTACCAGGCACAGAAACCCCAGGAACTGGTTCACGGGGACCTCTGCGGCCCAATCACCCCGGCAACGCCAGGAGAACGTTGCTACATCCTACTACTTGTCGACTACTACAGCAGGTTCATGTGGGTGTAGCTCCTCGCCTCCAAGGACGAGGCAGAGCGAGCAATCATCAAGCAGCAAGCAGCAGCAGAGATCGAGTGCGGCCACAAGCTGCGGGTGCTGCCCACGGACCGTGGCGGCAAGTTCACATCGGCCACATTCTACAAGCACTCCGCCGAGAGGGGGGTGCAGCATCACCTGACGGCACCCTACTTGCCACAGCAGAATGGCGTCGTCGAGTGGAGGAACCAGACGGTGCTCGGGATGGCACACCGCATGCTCAAGGCAAAGCAGGTGCCGAGCACGTATTTGGGGAAGGTAGTGCTCATGGCCGTTTTCATCGTTAACCGCTCCTTCATGAGGAGTGTTGACAGTAAGACGCCCTACAAGGCGGGGTGTGGGAGGAAGCCCAGCGTGCAGTTCCTCCGCACCTTTGGCTGCATCGGGCACGTCAAGACAGCGTGCCCACAGCTGAAGAAGCTCGACGACAGGAGCACCCCAATGGTGTTCATGGGCTACGAAACGGGCTCCAAGGCGCACAAGATGTATGACCCCGTCGCAAAGCGTGCACACGTCTCCCGCGACGTCATCTTCAACGAAGACGCACGATGGAGTTGGAAGGCACCGGGCAAGGCCCCGGCAAGCAGCTCCTTTGTCGTGGAATACCCAGCGTACTCCAGCACTCCGGGAAAGGAGTTCTCGAGAAGCGCCAACCTGAGAGGAGCCACTCTGGTTGGTGCGACATCTGACAAGGCGACCCCAGGAAGTGTGACGATAGACAAAGCGACCCCGGGAAGGGAGTTCCCGGGCAGTGTGATGTCAGGAACTACAAGCAAGGTGGTTCCTGGGAGGCAGTTCGCAACCCCGCCAATGGCAAGGTCAGAGCTGTTCGACGCCGATGACTACGTTGGCGCCCCACACAGGTTCCGACACTTAGGGAATCTTCTCGACAAGCCTGCGGCACCACCGTAGCTACCCGAGAGCGATAATGACGATGACGACGTGCTGCATCTGATGGCCGGCGAGGAGTCAACCACGTTCGTGGAGGCCGAGCAAGAGGATTGTTGGCGTCGCGCGATGCTGGACGAGCTGGCGTCGATCAACGACAACATCACTTGGACACTCACCGCACTGCCTCCAGGGCACCAAGCCATGGAGCTCAAGTGGGTGTTCAAGGTGAAGAAGGACGAGCATGGCACCACCGTCAAGCACAAGGCATGCCTCGTCGCAAAGGGGTACGTGCAGAACGAGGGGGTGGACTTCGAGAAAGTCTTCGCTCCGGTGGCAAGGCTGGAGTCCATGCGGCTCATCCTTGCCGTGGCTGGTCACCACGGGTGGAAGGTACACCACATGGACGTCAAATCAGCGTTCCTCAATAGCGACTTTAACGAGGACGTGTATGTCTCCCAGCCACCAGGGCTCATTGCCGGGAACCAGGAGAAGGCCGTGTACCGGCTACACAATGCCCTGTACGGTCTCTGGCAAGCCCCAAGGGCGTGGAACGCCATGCTGGATGAAAGCCTCGCATCACTTGGGTTCTCACGCAGCACCTCCAAGCATGGCATGTACTCGCGAGGGACCATGAACACGCTGCTCATCATCAACATCTACGTCGATGAACTGGTTATAGACGGCACAGAGCCCGACGAGGTTAATCACTTCAAGGAAGAGATGCATCGTCTCTTCAGCAAGAGCGATCTCGGGTTGCTCCAGTACTACCTCGGACTAGAGGTGAACCAGGAGCGTGGTCGCATAACGATCACATAGGCGGCCTATGCCGCCAAGATGCTCGAGTGAGCAGGCATGGAGGACTGCCATGCAGTGCACGCTCCAATGAAGGCACGACTGAAGCTCAGCAAAGAGAGCCCCAAGAAGGCGGTGGATGCTACTTTCTACCGCAACGTCATCGGGAGCCTCAGGTACCTCGTAGACACTCCGCCGGACATCTCGTTCATTGTTGGGTACCTGAGCAGGTTCACGGAAGCCCCGGCAAGCGATCACCTCGCTGCCGTCAAGCACCTGCTCCGGTACATCACGGGTACACTCACACATGGATGCGTGTACCTTCGTGGCGACGACGAAAAGCTGGTAGGCTACAGCGACTCCGACCACACTGGTGACATGGACTCCCGGAAAAGCACCTCAAGCGTGTTGTTCCTTCTCAGGAGTACTCCCGTCAGCTGGCATTCCGTGAGGCAGAAGGTAGTGGCCGCCACTTCGTGCGAAGCGGAGTACATCGCGGCGGCAACGACATCATGGCAGGGAATCTGGCTGGCTCGCCTTCTCGGTACATGCTCATCTTCGTCGACAACAAGTCGGTGATATCTCTCTGCAAGAATCCAGTGCTGCATGATCGCAGCAAGCACATTGATCTCCGCTATCACTTCATATGTGACTGCGTCGAGAAGGGCATGGTGAACGTGGAGTTCATCAGGACTGGTGAGCAGAAGGCCGACATCCAGACAAAGGCTCTTGGTCGAGTTTGGTTCCAGGTGAGGGAGACCTGGTTTAGGGGGTCCTCGGGAGGCCGGCCTATGTCTTATGGGCCGGACTGTATGGGCCACTTGCCGAATACTCGAAGAGTTGAAGACCTCATCTCCAAGAAGGAAGCTTCGGGAATCGTGGATTGTCCTCCACGTTTGGAGTAGCGAATAGGCATGTTTATCCCTTCGACGTGTAACCGACCATGTGTAAACCCTAGGGACCCCGGCGTCTATATAAGCCGGAGGGTTTTAGGATGTAGAAGAAGATAACTCATCTAGGGTTTTAGTCATACGATCTCGTGGTAGATCAACTCTGTAATCCCCATACAATCAATATAATCAAGCAGGACGTAGGGTATTACCTCCATAGGAGGGCCCGAACCTGGGTAAAACCTTGTCCCCTTTGTCTCCTGTTACCATCGATCCAAGTATCACAGTTCGGGACCCCCTACCCGAGATCCGCCGGTTTTGACACCGACACCAGGAACTGCACTACAAGATCGGGATCGTTGATGTCCAACCTCGGCGGCAGGGTTGAGTGGGAGAATGTTGGGTTCAACCCCGTCTCCCGGCAACCCCTGTGTACAGCTGTACACATGGTGGCCCCGTGTAGGGCCCGATGTGCGCCGCACATGGGGTGGCTCATTTCACACGTCTTGGCCAAGAAATTCTTGACGTAAGATGTGGGTAGGAGTAGTACACTACCGGAATAACCAACAACGACGACGGCAAAAGGTATGCCGATGGCTTTTTATTGGGGCCGTGACTACTAGGGAAAACCTTATACACAGAATCTTAGCAGTAGCGCTGGTTAGAACAGAGCGCTACTGCTACTTAGTAGTAGCACGTGTTAATTTAGCGCGCTACAGCTATTGTAGTAGCAGTAGCGCGTCTGCCCGTAAAAGCGCTGCTACTATAATTCCCACACTGTTGCCGGTAGGCTAGGAATAGTAGTCGCGAGGCTTCAAAAAGAACGCTACCGCTAAGTGCCTTGTAGTAGCGCATTTTCTGTATAGAGCGCTACTGCTAAAAAAAGAAAATAAAATGGAAAAGAAGTAGAAAAGTAAATGAAAATGAAAGAAGTAGAAAAAGGAGAAATGAAAAAAAGAAAATATAAAGATAAACAAAAGAAAAAGAAAAATAAAGGAGAAAGGCATAGCAGCAGCGCTTGTTACCACAAAGCGATGTAGTTACTATAGCAGTAGCGCGTTTTGTAAGACCGCGCTATAGCTACATTCCTTGCATAAAAAGAAAAGAAAAAGGAAAATAAATAACTACTTCCTATAGCAGTAGCGCGTTTGGTAGAAAGCGCTATAGCTAAGTTAGCTATAGCGCTTTTGCCCTACAAGCGCTACTCCTATTTTGACTTAACCCCGCGCGGGCTCAAATTTTTGCTAAGTCCTTTCCCCCAATTCCCCATCGCCGCCTCTCCCTCGCCGCCCCTGCTCCCTCGCCGCCGTCGTTCCCTCGCCGGCCCTGCCCCACCGGAGCAGCGCGCCGTCGCCGCCACCGGAGCCGTGCGCCCTCGACGCCCCTGCCTTCCTCGCCGCCACTGCTTCCCTCGTCCGCTCCTCGCCGCGCGCCCTTGCCTCCGTCGCCGCCACTGCCTCCGTCGCCGCCAAGGGAGCCGCGCACCCTCGCCGCCCCTGCCTCCGTCGCCGAGCACCTCCCCGCCACCGTCTCTCCCCTCTCTGTAAGCCCCCCCACCCCTCCCCCCACCCCTCCTCTCTCTCCGCCTGTTCTTCCTGCCATGTTCTAGGGTTCATAATTTTTATTAGGACAGAAATTGAGTTCTAGGGTTCATAATTCTTAGTAGGGTTCATAGATAATGTTTTTTAGTAGTAGTAGTAGATGTTAATTAGTAGTAGTGGTGGTACTAGTTAACTAGGGCAGTAGGGTTAATAGTAGAAGTTTTTTAGTTAGGGTAATAATAGATGTTAAGTAGTAGATAATGTAGATGTTAATTAGTTCAGTAGGGTTTAGTTTTTGAGTTCTAGGGCAGTAGGGTTAGGGCTGTAGGGTTTAATTACAAATGTTAGGAAAGTAAGGTTTAATTACAAATGTTAGGAAAGTAAGGATTAACATAATTTGAGTTCTAGGGTTCATAATTTTTATTAGGACAAAAATTGAGTTCTAGGGTTCATAATTCTTATTAGGACATAATTTTTATTAGGACAAAAATATGTAGAGGTTCTAGGTTTCTAGGGTTCATCCATCTATATTTGGTTTTTGAATTGAGTTTGAGAGAGCATGAGATTTGTGTAGATTTTCTTGAAGTGTCAAACACTAGGAGATGCAAATTTGAAGTGGTCATGTTATATGCAAATTCCTCAATAGTGTTTGCTCATGTTTATCTACTGTTGTAGTTGCTCATGTACATGTTCTTAAGTGGTCCTGTTATATGCAACATTGAAGTGGTTGGATTGTGCCCAAGTGGCCTTTTGTTGTTTGCAAGGAATGATTCCGAGTGGCCTATGTTTTGCCGGAATGTTGATTCATTTCCGTTCCGGCAAATTTCAGGCGCTCTATTTGTCCAGTTTGTAGCAAAGGTCATGCCGAAATTTTCCGTGAATTTCGGCATGACTTGTGCTACAAACTAGGACATATCGAGTGCCCGGGATTTGCCGCAACGGGAATGAATCAACATTCCTGCAAAACATTGGCCTTTTTTATGTCATTATTCATTTTATTAGGTCTAGAATTAATTGACTAGATTTAATCGTAGGAAACATGGCTAGCAACGATGAAGGACAGGGTTCTGGTGATTGCAACGTCTACGCGGCGGCAGACGCCTATTTGAACCTTCTCGATGAGCAACGGTTGTTGCAGGGCCCACCTGTCACATCCGAGACTGGGACCGACATTGAGACCGGCGCTGAGACTGACACCGGCGCCGAGACCGGTGCTGAGACTGACACCGGCGTCGAGACCGGCACCAAGACTGGCGAAGCCAGTATAGAACCGAAACCAAAGAGGCAACGGCGCCCAAACCAGCTCATCACCACTAGATTGGTGGTGAGTAATCATTTTGCAAAAAAACATTCATCAGAAGATTTGACTCTGTTGAGTACGTTTATGGAAGATGCGGCCCGTTTGTTAGAATCTGACTTGGCAAAAACCCGCCACATGGGCACTTTGACTAGTCAAAAACGCCACATCAAACAAGGAGGCCACTGCTCAGCTGCATCGACCCGGCACCGCAGCTTGCTGGCAACTTCGCCGGTGCTAGAGAACTCGTTCCTGCCGCGAAGCTTCACGCCGGTCACCATTGCCCCCCCCCCACCCCCCGCGCGCCTTTGGCCGTTGTCGTGGAGCGGAGAAGACGGAAGGGGGTGGCGACCACTCGGGCGTGGTCGTGGAGAGAGGCCCGGGCACACGGCTGCAGAGGAGGCAAGGTGATGCACGGCGACTGCGGCTGGAGCTCGATGTGGCCCAGCGTGGTACCGAAGATGTCGTTCCCGCAGCCGCCCTCGTCCCTCGTCGGGTCGCGGCTCGTCAGATGCAGTGGTGTAGGAGAGGAGCAACAACATGGCCCTATGCCGCCGCTGCACATCCTCTCTTGGCCGTCCACCGTCAGCCTGTTGCCCGTGGGGGAAGGAGGAGGAACGGCCTAGGTGTGGATGCGCTCCTCCGGTCACCTTGTGCTGGATAAAGCGAAGAGGTGATGGGGAGGGGGGGGGGGTCATTGGCTCAATGCTCGTCGGGGTCCTCGGGGAGGGGGCAGTGTGGCTCGGCATCGGGAAGGCAGACTCACTACGGTGCCTCCCCAGGAAGGGGCGGCCGACAACGAGGCAGTGGAGGGCGACGGCTTGATTGGGCATCAGTGGGCTAGGTGGAGGGTTTGGCCAAAGAAGACTAGTCAAAGTGCCCACGTGGCGTTTTTTGCCCAGTCAGCTCCTGACCAGCAGGACCCATATGCCATAAACGTGCTCAAAGCGCTCTAATCCGCCGGCCAGTGGTTTTTGCAAAAAGATTATACAAGACATCGTGTTTTCTTCCAAAAAATGTAGTGTTGTGTTTTCTACTAACCTAGCCGTCAATGTGGTGGTTTTGTGCAATTTACTCTTTTTTTTTGAAAATTTATTCAGCCAACATCATGCATATATTAAATGTAATTTGGGACAGAGATAATGTTTTAGTTTGAAGATATTCGGCCGAAATCTTGCATATATTAAATGTATACGATAATGTCCGTGTAAAATTTGGAATTACGACCTGTGCCGAAATCACAAGTTGGATGGTTAGTAACTTACGCTACTCCTTGATCATTGTGAGATTAGCGTGACAGCTTTACATGTGAGATGTAATTATGCAATATCTTATATATTACACACACAGAACATACATGGACAAGCTGTCAAGCACCGAAGAAAACACATGCAACACTTTCACACACCAAGACCAATACATAACTGCGGCTGGCAACCTGGCTTATTAACCTTACGAAGTCCCAGGAGTACTTCGATAAGAATATTGGTTCAGCTGGTGGATTGGCAGTAGTTTAAGCAAGAGTTCATGCATCTCTGGCAGTTGGCGCGCTCCAAGGTTGGGGTGGCGCAGGTCCTGCTGCATCTCACGCTGCTACTGGATCCATCACACGAAGAGTTGCAGTCTTGGGTGCACCTGCTGCACTGCATCTGGGCCGCGGCCTGCCATGGGAAAGAAGATGGCACGACCAGCACCAGCACGACGGCGATGGCAGCCACCTTGAGGGATGATGGGGAGGCCAGCTGCTATATGCTGTCGCACCTGGCGACTCCGGAGGCCCCCAACCGTCACCTCCTCTCGACCTCCTCCTATCAGATCTCCCCCGCCGCCGTCGTTGGCAACCCCCATGGTCGGCTGGCAGCGGCGGCGGGCTCTCCTCCGCCCAGCCCCGCCCTTCCTCTCTCCCATATGTGTCTCCTTGATCTTGACTAGCGGCTGCTACACGCCATGCCATCCATCGCCTAGTCCGACTCCTCCCTGGCCACCGGCAGCTGTGCGCCAAGGTATCCGGCTTGCCGGGGCGTGATGCAGCCACGCGGTGGTCTACTATGTCACGTCATGATGTGTGGCGATGGTCCATGTCGGACCAGATCGGATCTGGGTGATGGCGGCCGTCTCCTTCATGTTCGAGATGAGGCGGCAATTGCACGGGGCTTGCTACACCGGTTGGGCAGCAGGTGATCTGTCCTTGAACGAGCTTCCCTGTCAGTTCTGGTGTAGACATTGCCTTGGATGGCTGTGGTTGTAATGTGGCACGTTGGTGGCAAAGGCGAGGGGTACGACAATGGTGGATCGGTGCAAGTGAGGCAGGCATATAGATGCTTGCTTTGCACACAATTGGCGGCAGGCATGAGGTGCGTGGCAGCATCGCACAAGCGGACGGGTCGTGGATGATCGGACCTACGAGGTTTCTCTGTAAGTTTTGTCCACCTGTATGCTTGGCTTCGTGTACTTGTTTGTTGTCAGCTTGACTTCCGTGAAGAGATGACTGTCAGTTGGCCTATGTGGGCTCTTGACAGCATCAACGAATTTATGTCTGCAAATTGTGTCCAACCATTGTTGGAGACGAGTTTGGGCTGCCGGATGGCCTCTCATGGGTTCTTGGCGGCGTCGGAGTTACCTTGTTGATGCTGGCGGTTGTGCTCCGATCTGCTTCCCGTATATGTGATATGCCCGGTTGCGTTTGTCCACGTCAGGGTTGTGAGCGTATAAGGTTGTTGATGAGTGACAATCTGACTTGCAGCCCTAACTTCTTCATTGAAAGTGGGGGGGGGGGGGGGGGGGGGGGGGCAGTACAGGGTGACATTGGTTTGGTGGTGCTCTTAAGCACGGGGATTCGAGTTCCGGAGTCAAAACTCTAGGTCTGACCTGGACTAGTTGTACCTAGCAATGGTGGTGTTCCTACATCATTTCCTTGTTGAAGGCATTGTTTGGAGGTTGATCGGACTTCCTCTTCAGGGTGAAAACCCAAGATTAACCCTTCGTGGGTGGATTTGGCGATGGCGGTGCTCGTGTGTCGTTCCTTTCTTGAAGGCGTCGTTGTTGAAGCACTTTCTCCATGTCCGGGTGTTGTCATCGGTGGTGGTTTATGTTGTTGGTTATTGCTGCATATCATAGCTCACTACAGGATTTTGGAGTTTATATTTTTTCTCTTCCTTTTTTGAGTGTGTGCGTTGGTGCTGGTTGTGTGCATCTTAGTTATGCAGAGGCCGGGTGTGAGTTCGTGATCATTTGTATTCTCTTGATGCGACATTATGAATTAATAAAATACATCCTTTATCGAAAAAGCTGCTATATGCTAGTTTTGATGGACGGTGTCTTGGATCTGATGCTTGCGGGAGAGTGCGGTGGCCACACTATACCGCGTGGTAGACAGCAAGCGCAAAACGGTGATGTACTTAACTTGCTCATCATTCATTTGAAGTCAAAGGCTCAAAGCTTCTGATTTATATATAGAAGCACAAATATGCGTTTGCAATGACTTTCCGATGATTCATATTAGCTATGCATCAATCTCGTGCCGCCAATGCTTACTAGATCAATTATAGAAATGCCTAGTTTTCCATGCAGACCATCCAAAGTGATTAAAAGTCAACTCCTTTACAGTAAATCATCTACGTATTCATGATGCATTGCACATGAAAAATGAATTAATAAACCAGTTGCCAGCTATTCCTCCGTACCAAAGGACAACCCAGAGAGAATCAAGAAGAGTATATACCAGGTGCTGGTTGTCGCCCAGTCTTGACTTATGATCAATAATTTCCCTCGATCATCAGCTGAACAATCTTTCAAATGCTTTTAGTTGCTTAATCTATTTTTTGTTAGGGTGAAGCCTGTTTCGAGAGAGAAGCTAGGGAGTTGTTCCATCACAGGTGCTCTGCCTTTGCTAAAGCATCTGCCATGGCATTTTTGTTTCTCTGGACAGAAGTGATATTGGCCCGTAGTTCCCAAATAATCTCTTCAACCTAATGAAAATCAAGAGAGAGTTGACATATCCCTGGTCGTATCCCCACAACATGGGCAATACAGGTCGAGTAACCAGGTTATGGGTTATTGAGCAGAATTTAGAAGTAGATACCAGGCTAGTCACAGCCATTGTGATCACGGTTCAAAGCATTAGTTAACCACATGCCCTTGAAAAATTAAGTTGTACCAGTGAAATTATATGTGTATATATACTCGATCGGCGATGGCATGACAACTCACATGTGATTTAACTAAGCAATATTGTACATCACACACAGACACAGACAACATACATGGACAAGAAGACACACATGCAACTTTCACGGACAAAGATAATACCTACAAATGCAAGTGCATCTTGCAATCGGTTATTGAATTTCACGAGTACTTGGTATGGAATACTGGTCCGACAGTTAATTAACGCAGGTGGATTGGCAGTAGCTTAAGCAAACGTTCATGCATCTCTGGCAGTTGGCGCACTCCAAGGTAGGGGTGGCACAGGTCCTGCTGCATCGGACGCTGCTACTGGAGAAATCACACGAGGAGTTGCAGTCTTCGGTGCACCTGCTGCAGCGCATCTGCGCATCCGCCTGCCACGGGGAAGAAGACAGCACGACCAGCACCAGCACAGCGGGGATGGCAACTACCTTGACGGAAGCCATTCTAGCTAGCTATATGTTGGTTTTGATGGATGGTGTTTTGGATCTGATGATGCCTATGGTGTGGCCATGTATTTATACATGTAGAGGTCGCCCCAGAGGCCACTCTACCTTGCATCCTCACTCGTTTGAAGTCAGAGCTTCTGATCTACAGAAGCGCAAATATACGTTGGCAATGACGTTACTGATGGTTCACGTATGTTGGCTATGCATCATTCTCTTGCCGCCAATGCTTACCATATCAACTAGAGAAATACCAAGTTTTTACTTGCAGACCATCCAAAGTGATCACAAGTCAACTCCACTACAGTAAATCATCCAAGTATTCATCACGCATAGCACTGCCAGGTGACAGCTATACCTACGTACGTACCAAAGGACAATCCAGGTGCTGGTTTGTAGCCTAGTGTTTTCAACAATTTCCCTCAATCATTGGTTGAACAAACTTTCTAATGGAGTAGTTGACAAAAACTACCAGTATTCAGGTATGTGTGTCACAAAACTACCCATTTAAAAAATTTCAGTAAAACCTACCACTTTTGTGTTAAAATTTTGCTAAAATTTACCAGTTCTCACTGATGACCGTTTTACTCAAATAAACTGAGTAGTTACCAATACCTGGTAGAAGAGGACTAGAGACTGGAGGCAGGGAGAAGCCAGCACAGCAATCGGCGTCCTTGGCGATTGGGCGATCGTCGATCAACCAAAGCAGGCAGCAGGGAGCGGAAACAAATGAACATTTTTTCTTTTGAGATGCGAAAGCAAACGATCTGATTAGAGGCCCCAGCACGCTTGTTGGTTCTGCGGGGGATCATTTGTTTTCCAATACCTGATCAGTTTATTTCTGCTTGATTAGATTAACTGGGAATGGCCAAACTGAGAAACGGGGCTAGGTTAGGAGCAATGTTTTAAATAGCGGGCTATGGCATTTAGCGGCGACTCGACCAGAAGCTATGAAAGGCTATAGCAGAGCTATAGCGGAGCTAAGCCTCATTTAGCGTTTCTCTTAAATCATGAAAAATTGAAACAATAAGTATATAATCACACATCATATATGATATATTGCATATACTTTACATATACACATGTTCGCACATCAAAATGCGAGTACCAAGAGGCATCCTAATTCGATAACCAGGCTTCACATCAATGCATCAAATATATCATAAACAAAAACAAAAGATAATGTAAAAGTATTGTTCTGTATAGCTGCTTAGCGGGCTAAATGACTCCAAATTTAACACTATAGCGGAAAATAGAGGGCTATTAGCCTCATTTTCAATTTAGCACTAAAAGTGCATAGCTTTAGCGGGAGAGCTCTCAAAGGCTATAGCGGAGGGGCTATAGCCGGCTATTTAAAACATTGGTTAGGAGTAGTACGAAATTCGGTTGTACTTACTACTTACAGCGCATCTATACTACAGTATACAAAGTTTTGAGACAGGATTTTTCTTTGTGGGAAGCATTATAAAATCGTCATGCATGTGTTGTGTGGTGCCTTTTTTTTCCGGAAGTGTTGTGTGGTGCCTTAGTTTAACCTAGGTGACGGTAATTGATTTTTATTTTGTTCACACCAATTAGACAAATTCACGTTTAAACAATGAATCATTAAATTTCTTTTGTTTATAAAAAAATAGGTAGACATTGGCAATATGCTTTAGTTACATTAGTTTTTTATACGAATACTTAATGTTCAATTTTGATTTTTGTCCCGGGGCCCTAAATTCCTGCCCTGGCTCCCAGTGTCGGCAGCACGTGCAATAGCATCTCTCGGAAAGGCAGAGCCGTGGCAACGGCGTGCATGGCTCCCTCACCAGATATGGAGTGTTCTCCCTTTGGTGAATGTGCGCGTCTATTAGCCCCGAGCACAACGTGCACGAACAACTTGAGGCAAGAGCGTTCTCCCTTTGGTTCCTGTGCGCGTCGAGTAGCCACCGACGGGACGGACGTGGATTTCTTGAGCTTACGCACCCGGGTGCAGCTATCTCGGCTGTTAGTTTCTGGCCCTGTTTGGATCTCAGGTTAGAGTTAGTTTAGGTTAGTTGGGATCAAATAACCCAAAAGCATCCAAACATGAGGGTTAGAGTAGGGTTAGGTGAAGAAGTGCTTATTTGAGTTAGAATAACTAACCCAAACTATCTCTAACCCTGAGATCCAAACAGGGCCTCTAATGCTGTACCTCGAGATGCCCAGCACTTAAAATTGTTTATCTGAATCTGTTACCGTGGCAGCTAGATGTTACGGGAACCGGCTCGTAGGTGCTCTTGGATGTACTAGGCTCTGCGTTTTTTCTTCTTGTGCCACCAAAAATACGGACGCACACCCGTGACTCCGACTGTCCAACGAACAAGGCTGCACCACACCTCTCGGTTCGCTCTCGTTCTACTCGCCCAGTGGAGGCTAATCACAAACATAGTAACAGTGACATTCAGACCTACGTGCATGTCTGCTTGCTATACTAATACATCAGACCGCCTTTATATGGATACTTAATCATGTCAAACTGCACATATGCACGGCAAATTTTGTGTGACCTGTATTAGGTGAGTAAGACCATCAGGTTCATGTGTTATTGTTGAACTCTTTTCATGGAGGCATTCAGATACATTCAGAATGCGATTATAACGAAACCAAATTCAGAATGTATCTGCATTTTGTAACATCGACATTCAGGCAGCCAGCAGGCCTTAAATTCATGTATATGTACTTCTAGAGTACCCCCATGACACTTGCATCTCGCGGCCAGCCATGTCGTCTTATCGAGGATGTCAGAATGCATTTCAAACCGAATCAAATGTCAACCACCTCACATGATATTATTTTTTTGATAGTAAACTGGGCATGGAAGTCCATACCTGCATGGTAACGGGACGACTGCACACAAGGCTATCCGTGTTGGAGGCGCCTGCTGGAAGAGCCCACATCCATCTGTCCTCTTCTGCGGGCGGGCTGCACAATGTGCACAGTAATCCTCTGCGAGAAAACGGGCCACTTGATACTTGCTGTTCCACGTGACGCATATCCCGATGAGTAATGGACGTCCAGGATAGCAGTACCCGGGTGCGTAAGCTCGTAGGAATGTTTTCGGCCACCGACGCATGTGGGATGGATGTGCGTACGACTACATTGTGCTCGAGTATGTTGTGTTCGTGGACTCAGTGTGTCTGCCTCGCTGCGACACTCCTCATTACTGTTGCTCGCCACCTCCTCGCATGCCACGGTATCCTCGTTACCATTGCTCGCCCCTCCTCACATGCCACGGCTCGGCAAGGTCCGAACCACCTAGGAGCCCTGTGGGTGGGAGAGAGAGTATGCTCGTCTCTCGGCCTGCGTTTTGATTTTCGGTTTGTGTTTTTTTTCGTCCTTGGCCGAAATGGCCGAATTTCGGGAATTTCAAAAATTTCGGCTAAATCTCGGACGAAATTGCAAAATCAAAATTTGAAAATTTGGTCAAAATTTGACCGAAATTCGGCCGAAATTTCAACAAAATTTGAAATAAAACAGAGCAAAACATATCAGCGCAACAACCATCAGGAGAGATCATATAAACTTTAGAAAATAAGCTCTAGGGATTAATAAAATTGCATCTGACCAACATAACATGCAGACATTAGATATAATGTTGCCTCCGACATAACAGTTAACAGTCCAACATAACAGACACACATTAGTTATAAAATTGCCTCCAAATAACCCTTAACAGTCCAACATAACAGGCACACATTAGTTATAAAGTTGCCTCCAACGTAACCCTTAACAGTCCATAGCGTAGTTCAAAGTTTAAATAGTCCGGTACAGCCAAAAGACTTCAAATGATTAAACATAGAAACAACATCTCCAAAAGACAACCATCAAAGCATGACATTGAAACAGCAGCTCCAAGCTTCCCTACATCCAAAAGCTTCTTGATATCCTTTGTTATTCTTCACGTGCCATTTCTGGTTTAGAGAAAACAGAGGAAGGGTCAGGATGGAGGCAGTTCTGCATGGCAATTTTCTTCTGCCACTTTGTGCATAAAAAAATAAAATGGACTAACAAGACAAGTAGCTAGTACAATAATAGTCAAATGTTATGCATGCTCATGAATCAAATATACCTATGAAACACCAGCTCCAAGCTTGCATACATCCAAAAGCGTCTCCAAAAGCGTCTTGATATGCTTGGTTCTTCATGTGGCATTTCTGGTTTAGAGAAAACAGAGAAAAGGTCACAAATACAGATTGCATGCATCTAAGTAACTAGCAGTTCCAAGAAACTAAAACACTAAAAAGAAGAGACTTACCATCAGATTTTGTTAATTATATTAGTTTCTTTGGGAAACAGCAGGGTAGAGGTTGTTGACGTCCTTGATCTTCTTGACAAGCATAGTAATACCTTAACAAGATCTATGGGAACCACTTGCATTTGCATCGTGGTTGCCACTGTCACGCCTATTTGCAGTTCCATTACCTGAAAATCACATGACAAAAGAATAATAGTCAGTTATGAAGAGTAGGCAACTAAGGAAGCAAACCTTGCTTACTAGGGTGTCCTGATATGAATGAGGAACAAAAACAGTACAGCCAGATTCTCTAGTTTAGATACTAAGGAATAAATAATTTATATACAAGCTGATGCTCTTGTTTGCCAAACGACAAGTCACAAACTATAATATATTCTTGAGAAGGATACTTTGAAGATTAGTTCTAGAACCACCACTTAATGGTACCGCTGGAGGCTGGACATTGAAATTAATCATTGGTCAACAACTACTTAGTTAACTACAGAACTAATTTTTTTGTTGGACGTGTTGTAGATCTAAGTAAAAGATCGATTCAAACATGGGATGCTTCTGCAAATATATAAGCCAGTGGTTGGATGCGATAAAAAAACTATAATATTGCGCACAAGCATCATCTCAAAGACTCAAACTGTACCTAATGAAACTGCAGCAGTTTCTGTACTTCTGCAAGTAGGAAAATGTCAGGCAAATATATATGGTGCACTCTCGCCATGATGCCAACTTTTTTGCTCTCAATAAGCAGGTTTATTCAGGTCCTATATATCCAGTTCAACAAGGAAGCTGCTATCTTGGACTGGACAAAGTCAGAGGGCACAAAATCTTTGATTCCCATAAACCTGAATGTCACTACTGTGTTCAACTCATCAAAACTGAATTTTTCCTACTGCATCTAGTACCAGATGCATGTGTATTTCAGATTAATAACCCCACTACCAGATGCATATGCATTTGCCCAGCCATTTACCAGGGGCCGCTTATTAATCTAAAGCAGCACAACTACATCAGAGTACAGATTATAACTAAGAAACAAAGCAACATCGATCTGAAATTGCTGAAGAACTGAAACTGCATCAAGGAAGATATAAAGCCGTCAAGAATATGCGTACATTCCCAATCAAGAGGACGCCCTCTAGGCTGCTGCCGCTGCCCTTTGCTAGTGCCTCCGTTGCACTGGTCGGCTCGCGCACCATTAGCTCCGTTGCCGCAGCCGCCGAGCGCCATGCCGTAGTCTTGGAGAAGCAAAGGACAGCAATTGGAGGGGTGGAGGCGAGGGGATGTCGAGGAGGGAAGGAGTGGAGTGAGCGCCCTTGGCCGGACGCCGGAGAAGCCGCGCTCGCGTGAGGTGTTTCCTGTGCGCAGCGGCGGCGCCGCACACAGGAGGAGCGAGAGGAAAGAATGGTTTCTAGGGTTAGGGCGCTCGGGTTCGTGGTTTTGTTTCACCAGGAGCGTAACATGAAGGCTCTAGAAGCTGGGCTGGGCAGAAAATTTTCAAACTGGGCCGAATTTTTTGGCCGAGAGGCCCATATATCGGGCCCTGACGAGATGACCGAAATTCGGCCGGAATTTAATTTTTTCGGCCGAAAATCAAAACCGTGCTCTCGGCAGCGAGCAACAACAGTATGTCTTGCTGTCTAGCTATGCCGTGCGGCGACAAACCAGGCGCAAGGATGGCGGCATCGGGTGGTGGACAACTTAGAAGAGACATAGCTAATTCTCATGATTTAGCAAATCTGTCTTTTTTTGGAAAATGCCAAGGTAGTTATTACTATATGTGATTATAGAGACCTCATGTATGGAAGCTGCGTGTATTCAGGAAGTTGTCAAGGAAACTGAATATTGTTGCAGGGATACATGCAATGCTCCAGCAAACTTCCATCAACGGCCATCCACTGGTGTGATGAAAAGGTAGGGATCAAACTTAGTGGTTTCCTAATCACACATGCATCCTTTACTCAAATTGATTGTATTGTTCCGAAGGTAAAGAGAGATGTGGATGAGCGGCGCGATGCGGGCGCCTGCGCCCCCACCGCCCGAACCTCCACCGGAGCCGCTCCATTTTGCGCTTGCGGAGGGGCAGACACATCCTCCGGACTGTCTGACGGAGCGCGATGCTGGAGGCGCGGTGAATCAGACACCGTCGCCCCGGGCATCTGGTGGGTCGCGCCAAGGTTATGGGGGGTCGACGGCGGCCCATCCAGCTGCGACCAAGAGGGAATGGACGACAAGAGAGGCGACGGGCGGGGAGACGGGAGGATCTCGGAAGCTTGTGCCGCCATCGCCAGTACATCCTCGGGAGTCAGGGCAGTGTCCGCCCACGTCGCCACAGACGGGGTCCGGGTCGGATGCGATCATGGCTAGGAGATGGAGGGCCTGGTTTTATTCGGAGGACGCTGGACGAGAAGGATGGCGACACTCAGGATTGCTGAACCTACATCCATCGTCTCGGTGGATCACGGTGAGAGACGCTGAGGATGACATTCTCGCCGGCAAATATTTGCAGGAGGACGAGGAGGTCCATGAGGGAGATCGCATGGAGATTGACTCGATCCAGATCGTGGTGGGGAGTCCGATCCAGCCGCTGCGGTCTGATGATCTTCATTGCGAGCCAGAGGTATGTGTCCATATCCCTGCTTCAATTCTCCTTTGGCTTCTGATCGCCGCCGGTTCGGAGGCCGTTTTTGGGTGTTGGCAGAGGATGGCGACGAGGATGAACTGGAGGAGGTAGTTGTCGCCATCAGTTCACCGGTTGCATTACCGCCGGCTGATGTAGCCGAGGCCGTTGCCATCAGTTTGCCGGATGCATCATCACCCGTGAAGTAACTGAGATACGAAAGGAGGAGATGACTGTTCATGGTGGCCGGATGCCGGCGAGGAAGACGATGGTGGCGACGAAAGCGGTCAGACCTTGGATCGTCCCAATTCCAAAGGTAAATCTTCCCCCGATCTATTTGTCAGATTATTTCAAGGCAGAATAGTGGACGATGGTCACCAAAAGGAAGAAACGACGGCCGGCGTCGGGGCAGTCGCCGGTACCGGTGACAGACAGGCCGATACGAGAGGTTCGGGAGGAGCGTTTGAATTCCTTACTTGGACTCCACAAGCCGGCGACGCAATCTTCCGAGTTGGGCTCAAAGGTACCTGGGTATACGGGACAGGTGAGAGCCCAAGCAAGCGGAGACAGTGCGAGGTGAAAGTTACCTCGGGGTCGAAGCGATCACGAGAGATCGATCAACCGAAGGCTCGTCGCGTGTGGCTAGGGTTTTCTCAAGACGATCATCGCCGGGTTTCCCAGTGCCCGGGCAAGGTCGTGCTGCGCGCATCTCGCCGCCGTCTGGAGCTCGGCAGGTGGCCATGGTGGGCCGAGGCAACCCATCGCCGCTGAACCCTGGGCTACCTCCTCCTCGTGCGGCTGGGGCCCCGCAGCCGACACCTCCAGCGCGTGAGGAGCAGGCAGCTCCGGCGGTCCAGCAGTTCCGACAACCGGCGGCTCCTAAAGCCGCGAACACCGGCAACGCAGGTGATGGCGTGTTGAGTGAACCGGTCGCCGGTCACGGCGCGACAGCCTTGGGCCGCGGTGGCTTCGGCGGAGGCCGTGATGCCACTGCTGCTGGTTGCACTGTCTATGGCAGCGGCCGTGGCAATATGGCTGCGGGTCATGGTGGCTATGGAGCTGGCCGCGGTGGCTATGGTGGTTACCAGGGCCAGTGGAACGAATATAATCAATGGCACGACGGGGGTGGACATGGTTATGGCGGGAATCAATTGCGCCGAGACTTCAACCCTCCACCGAGCAAGTTTGTCGAGGGTGCATCCGGACCTCATTTTCGACAGCGAGGGGGTCGCGGTAGAGGTGGTCGTAATTTTGGCCGGAATCATCCTCCACGCCACCCGTATGTTCCTAAGCAGCCGGTGGCCGCGGTGGCGGCCGAAGGGGCGCCTAAGGAGGCTGCTATCATGGCTTCAACTTTTACCACGGCTCTGCTGACAGAGGCGGTGGCTGCGGTTGCGGCGCTGGCAGCGGTGTCTTTACCGGGCGCGGACTCGACTGATGACAGAGATACGATGAGTGACAAAGGGAGTGACAAAGTGGACAACATGAGGGCTAATAAGGCGGCCCGTAAGAAAGAGAAAATGTGCTGCTATAGGTGTGGTGAGCCAGGCCATTTTGTGATTGATTGCCTGTCCGAGCTTTGCGACATATGCCTAAAATCTGGCCACCCTTCGGATAAGTGCTTGCTGCTATTGGCTCCTAAACCGGTGCTGAATATATATGGTCTCAGTAATAACATGCTGATGTTCTTTGAGACACCACATACTGTTGTGATAACTCCGCGTCAAGAGCGCTCAAGGACTGGTTTGGTGAAGGTTACTAGAGGGACGCTGACCGAGGATCAGGTATCTCAGCAACTCAGGAGGCACGTTTATGATTCTTTCCACTGGGCACCGGTCAGAGTGAAGGATCATGTTTACAAAGTGGACTTCCCTAGGAGGGAGGATCTCGATCGCCTCCTCAGCTTCGGGGTCAGTAAGGTAATTGGGAGTCAGTGCATCCTTGAGTTTGAGGAGTGCAAAAAAACTGAGATAAAAGGAACACCGTTGGAGAAGGTTTGGATCAAGCTCTCTGGTGCTCTAGAATCTTTGCTTAATGACTTTCTTTTAGTTTGGAGTCTCGGATATCTGTTAGGTAAGACAGAGAAGGTTGACATGCCATTTACCCGTATGCACGGGATAGCGAGGATGTTTGTTGGGGTACTTGATGTGGAGTATGTGCCGGACTTTGTTCCGTGGTCTTATGATGGTATGACTTATGATCTCGAGGTAGAGATGGAGGAATTAGCTGAGGAGGAAAACAACACAGGTATTAAAGATGTTGACATGACAGAGGACAGAGATGCAAGCGGAAACCAGGAGTCTAAGGGGAAACCTGGTGAGCATTCTGATAATTCAAGACAGACAGGGCAAGCTCCTCAGCCTGCAGAGCCACGGTGAGATAAGGGGATGGCCCCTTCGACCAGACCGATGGTTTCTCTTCGTTTTGAATCTTTCCAGGATGTATCTGTGCCAAGTAGACTGTGGGGTGACCGAGTTGATTCTGAGGACTCGGACGGGCATGAGAGCATTATATCAGAGGTGATGCAGGAGCATCAGAGACATGACGTAGGAGGAGATCCCCCACAGCTGGCGTTGCAGCGGTCGTGGTATCCTCTAGTGGAGGAGGAAGGGACCGACCTCAGGCAGGAGGCCCGATGGACGTCCTCGATAATTCCACGGTCTACACCTCCCAGTCCAGTTGCATGTACGCCAGAGGTATCATCCTTGTCGGGAGAGGAGGGGAGACCAGCAAAGGTCATCCCACTATCGTTGGCCGACCCGGAGCGGGGGCCGGAAGAGGCTGTTTCCTGGACGAACACCTCCCCCTGGACCTACCTCACCATAGCTTATCAGTACGACACAGGAGACATCAAGGGAAGAGGGCCCTTATGTTGAGACTCCCACACCAGCCGTCAGGAGGGAAGGCGCAACGGCAGTTCAGTACGGGCACATGGCAGGTGGCCACAGCCCGGGGAACGTTCGTATGGAGGACGTCATCGCTTTCGGAGGGATTTCGGACCCGATGTCCAATGAGAGACGTTTCAGTCACCGGATCCAGGCTCAGCCGTATGCTGACGACATACAGATGGGGCGAGCTATGAGGGCCGCCAAGCTTCGAGATGTCGAAGAAACTACAGGTATGTCAGTTAATACCAGTCATTCCATTCTTCACTTTTCGGAGCTACGTGCCGGGTGCTTGCACCTGCCACCACTCTTCCACACGTGTAAGAGGGCCCAGAGCAAGACCTGGCGGCATTGCCACCCCGAAGTACCCCGTCCTGTCTAACCCTGACACTGTTGACCGGACAGATCTACCCCTTTGACTTTCACCGGACGAGGTATGACCGATGGACATTTTCACCTGGCTGTGATAGGCCAGCCCATAGGTACACTTCGGATCAAGGTCTGGGCCCAAACCACCGAAAGATTCCCCCCGTGTCTCCCCGACGTGGCCGTTTCTAACCTCCGTGCGGCGGCGGCACCGACGTCCATGAGGGGGTCCACACTATGGAGCCACGTGCCGGGTGCTTGCACCCGCCACCACATTTCGGGACGTGCAAGAGGGCCCAGCACAAGACGTGGCGGCATAGCTACCCCCCAATCCCCCGTCCCGTCTAACCCTGGCACTGTTGACCGGACGGACCTACCCCTTTGACTTTCACCGGACGGGGTATGACCGATGGACATTTTCACTAGGTTGTGATAGGCCAGCCCATAGGTACAAATCGGATGAAGGTCCGGGCCCAACCCACCGCAAGATTCCTTCCGGCTCTCCCCGACGTGGCCGTATCCACCCTCCGTTCGACGGCGGCATCGACGTCCGTGAGGGGGGTCACACTACGGAGCCACGTGCCTGGTGCTTGCACCTGCCACCACACTTCCAGACGTGTAAGAGGGCCCAGCGCAAGACCTGGCGGCATTGCTACCCCCCAATTACCCAGTCCTGTCTAACCCTGACACTGTTGACCGGACAGATCTACCCCTTTGACTTTCACAGGACGAGGTATGACCGATGGACATTTTCAGCTGGCTGTGACAGGCCAGCCCATAGGTACACTTCGGATCAAGGTCCAGGCCCAAACCACCGCAAGATTCCCTCCGTGTCTCCCCGACGTGGCCGTTTCCACCCTCCGTGCGGCGGTGGCACCGACGTCCATGAGGGGGGCCACACTACGGAACCGCGTGCCGGGTGCTTGCACCCGCCACCACATTTTGGGACGTGTAAGAGGGCCCAGCGCAAGAACTGGCGGCATATCTACCCCCCAATCGTCCGTCCCGTCTAACCCTGGCACTGTTGACCTGACGGATCTATCCCTTTGACTTTGACCCGACGGGGTATGACTTATGGACATTTTCACCTGGCTATGATAGGCCAGCCCATAGGTACACTTCGGATAAAGGTCCGGGCCCAACCCAAAGCAAGATTCCCTCCGGCTCTCCCAGACGTGGCTGTTTCCACCCTCCGTGCGACGGCGGCATCGACGTGCATGAGGGGGGTCACACTATGGAGCCGCGTGCCGGGTGCTTGCACCTACCACCACACTTCCAGACAGGTAAGAGGGCCCAGCGCAAGACCTGGCGGCATTGCCACCCCCCAAGTACCTAGTCCTGTCTAACCCTGACACTGTTGACCGGACAGATCTACCCCTTTAACTTTCACCGGACGAGGTATGACCGATGGACATTTTCACCTGGCTGTGACAGGCCAGCCCATAGGTACACTTCGGATCAAGGTCCGGGCCCAAACCACCGCAAGATTCCCTCCGTGTCTCCCCGACGTGGCCATTTCCACCCTCCGTGCGGCGGTGGCACCGACGTCCATGAGGGGGGCCACACTACGGAGCCGCGTGCCGGGTGCTTGCACCCGCCACCACATTTCGGGACGTGTAAGAGGGCCCAGCGCAAGACCTGGCGGCATAGCTACCCCCGAATCCTCCGTCCCGTCTAACCCTGGCACTGTTGACCTGACGGATCTACCCCTTTGACTTTGACCCGACGGGGTATGACTTATGGACATTTTCACTTGGCTATGATAGGCCAGCCCATAGGTACACTTCGGATAAAGGTCCGGGCCCAACCCAACGCAAGATTCCCTCCGGCTCTCCCCGACGTGGCTGTTTCCACCCTCCGTGCGACGGCGGCATCGACGTCCATGAGGGGGGTCACACTATGGAGCCGCGTGCCGGGTGCTTGCACCTGCCACCACACTTCTAGACATGTAAGAGGGCCCAGCGCAAGACCTGGCGGCATTGCCACCCCCCCCAAAGTACCCCGTCCTGTCTAACCCTCACACTGTTGAGCCGACGGGTCTACCCATTTTACTTTCACTGGACGAGGTATGATCAATGGACATTTTCACCTGGCTGTGATAGGAAAGCCCATAGGTACACTTCGGATCAAGGTCTGGGCCCAACCCACCGCCAGATTCCCTCCGTGTCTCCCCGACGTGGACGTTTCCACCCTCCGTGCGGCGGCGGCACCGACGTCCATGAGGTGGGCCAGACTACGGAGCCACGTGCCGGCTGCTTCCACCTGCCACCACATTTTGGGACGTGTAAGAGGGCCCAGCGCAAGACCTGGCTGCATAGGTACCCCCCAATCCCCCGTCCCGTCTAACCCTGGCACTGTTGACAGGACGGATCTACCCCTTTGTCTTTCATCGGACGGGGTATGACCGATGGACATTTTCACTTGGCTGTGATAGGCCAGTCCATAGGTACACTTCGGATAAAGGTCCGGGCCCAACACACCGCAAGATTCCCTCCGGCTCTCCCCGACGTGGCCGTTTCCACCCTCCGTGCGACGGCGGCATCGACGTCCGTGAGGGGGGTCACACTACGGAGCCACGTGCCTGGGGCTTGCACCTGCCACCACACTTCCAGACGTGTAAGAGGGCCCAACGCAAGACCTGGCGGCATTGCCACCCCCCAAGTACCCAGTCCTGTCTAACCCTGACACTGTTGGCCGGACAGATCTACCCCTTTGACTTTCACCGGACGAGGTATGACCGATGGACATTTTCACCTGGCTGTGACAGGCCAGCCCATAGGTACACTTCGGATCAAGGTCCGGTCCCAAACCACCGCAAGTTCCCTCCGTGTCTCCCTGATGTGGCCGTTTCCACCCTCCGTGCGGCGGTGGCACCGACGTCCATGAGGGGGGCCACACTACGGAGCCGCGTGCCGGGTGCTTGCACCCGCCACCACATTTCTGGACGTGTAAGAGGGCCCAGCGCAAGACCTGGCGGCATAGCTACCCCCCAATCCTCCGTCCCGTCTAACCCTGGCACTGTTGACCTGACGGATCTACCCTTTTGACTTTGACCCGATGGGGTATGACTTATGGACATTTTCACCTGGCTATGATAGGCCAGCCCATAGGTACACTTCGGATAAAGGTCCGGGCCCAACCCACCGCAAGATTCCCTCCGGCTCTCCCCGACGTGGCTGTTTCCACCCTCCGTGCGACGGTGGCATCGACGTCCATGAGGGGGGTCAAACTATGGAGCCGCGTGCCGGGTGCTTGCACCTGCCACCACACTTCCAGACGTGTAAGAGGGCCCAGCGCAAGACCTGGGGGCATTGCCACCCCCCAAGTACCCAGTCCTGTCTAACCCTGACACTGTTGACTGGACAGATCTACCCCTTTGACTTTCACCAGACGAGGTATGACCGATGGACATTTTCACCTGGCTGTGACAGGCCAGCCCATAGGTACACTTCGGATCAAGGTCCGGGCCCAAACCACCGCAAGATTCCCTCCGTGTCTCCCCGACGTGGCCGTTTCCACCCTCCGTGCGGTGGTGGCACCGACGTCCATGAGGGCGGCCACACTACGGAGCCGCGTGCCGGGTGCTTGCACCCGCCACCACATTTCGGGACGTGTAAGAGGGCCCAGCGCAAGACCTGGCGGCATAGCTACCCCCCAATCCTCCGTCCCGTCTAACCCTGGCACTGTTGACCTGACGGATCTACCCCTTTGACTTTGACCCGACAGGGTATGACTTATGGACATTTTCACTTGGCTATGATAGGCCAGCCCATAGGTACACTTTGGATAAAGGTCCGGGCCCAACCCACCGCAAGATTCCCTCCGGCTCTCCCCAACGTGGCTGTTTCCACCCTCCGTGCGACGGCGGCATCGACGTCCATGAGGGGGGTCCAACTATGGAGCCGCGTGCCGGGTGCTTGCACCTGCCACCACACTTCCAGACATGTAAGAGGGCCCAGCGCAAGACCTGGCGGCATTGCCACCCCCCCAAAGTACCCCGTCCTGTCTAACCCTCACACTGTTGAGCGGACGGGTCTACCCCTTTTACTTTCACCGGACGAGGTATGATCAATGGACATTTTCACCTGGCTGTGATAGGCAAGCCCATAGGTACACTTCGGATCAAGGTCTGGGCCCAACCCACCGCAAGATTCCCTCCGTGTCTCCCCGACGTGGCCGTTTCCACCCTCCGTGCGGCGGCGGCACCGACGTCCATGAGGTGGGCCAGACTACGGAGCCACGTGCCGGCTGCTTGCACCTGCCACCACATTTTGGGACGTGTAAGAGGGTCCAGCGCAAGACCTGGCTGCATAGGTACCCCCCAATCTCCCGTCCCGTCTAACCCTGGCACTGTTGACAGGACGGATCTACCCCTTTATCTTTCACCGGACGGGGTATGACCGATGGACATTTTCACCTGGCTGTGATAGGCCAGTCCATAGGTACACTTCGGATAAAGGTCCGGGCCAACACACCGCAAGATTCCCTCCGGCTCTCCCCGACGTGGCCGTTTCCACCCTCCGTGCGACGGCGGCATCGACGTCCGTGAGGGGGGTCACACTACGGAGCCACGTGCCTGGTGCTTGCACTTGCCACCACACTTCCAGACGTGTAAGAGGGCCCAACGCAAGACCTAGCGGCATTGCCACCCCCAAGTACCCAGTCCTGTCTAACCCTGACACTGTTGACCGGACAGATCTACCCCTTTGACTTTCACCGGACGAGGTATGACCGATGGACATTTTCACCTGGCTGTGACAGGCCAGCCCATAGGTACACTTCGGATCAAGGTCCAGTCCCAAACCACCGCAAGATTCCCTCCATGTCTCCCCGACGTGGCCGTTTCCACCCTCCGTGCGGTGGCGCCACCGACGTCCATGAGGTGGGCCAGACTACGGAGCCACGTGCCGGCTGCTTGCACCTGCCACCACATTTTGGGACGTGTAAGAGGGCCCAGCGCAAGACCTGGCTGCATAGGTACCCCCCAATCCCGCATCCCGTCTAACCCTGGCACTGTTGACAGGACGGATCTACCCCTTTGTCTTTCACCGGACGGGGTATGACCGATGGACATTTTCACCTGGCTATGATAGGCCAGTCCATAGGTACATTTCGGATAAAGGTCCGGGTCCAACACACCGCAAGATTCCCTCCGGCTCTCCCTGACGTGGCTGTTTCCACCCTCCGTGCGACGGCGGCATTGACGTCCGTGAGGAGGGTCACACTACGGAGCGGCGTTCCGGGTGCTTGCACCTGCCACCACACGTCCAGATGTATAAGAGGGCCCACCGCAAGACCTGGCGTCATTGCCACCCCCCAAGTACCCCGTCCTGTCTAACCCTGACATTGTTGATCGGACGGATCTACCCCTTTGACTTTCACCGGACGAGGTATGACCGATGGACATTTTCACCTAGCTGTGATACACTAATAGAAAACAGGGTACTAGTCTCGGTTCCAGAGGGCCTTTAGTCCAGGTGCTGGAACCGGGACAAAACAGGCGGGACTAATACCCAAAACCTTTAGTCCCGGTTTGCTTACGAACCGGGACCAAAGGGGCCCCACGTGGCCGCTGCGGGGCGCCCAGGCAGGAGGACCTTTAGTCCCGGTTGGTAACACCAACGGGGACCAAAAGGCAGCCACGCGTCAGCAGCTCGCAGGCGCTGGGTTTTTTTGGAAGGGGGGGTTTAGTGGTTTTGGAGGGTTAATTTAGGGGTTTCATTGCAGTCATGTCCGCATAATTTTTGGGATCTTTACGTCTCGAGTCTAAGACAGTTACTAATGCCCCGTCAAGCTTAATGTATAGCAGTAAAGTGGAACCCGCGCACGCATAACTCATCAATTACATTACTTAACCTCGAGTAAGCGAAAGTGAATATGCACAAGACAGTAACAATCACTTGAAGTTGTAAGGAAAGAGTATTTCCCTTTTGTTTTGATGTCTAAGGAACGCTTCTAGTAAGTTGTCCTCGGTATCTTTGGCTCTCTTTTGTACCGACCATTCATTTACGGTATTTGGGCTAATGAACCCAATGTCAAAGATTTGTTCTTTTTTGCATTCGACCATCTTCAATCTGCATAATATAGTGAGGATAATTATATATACATGCAATGAATGAGCTGAGCTAGAGACTTAATTATAGAAGTAATACTTACAGACAGTAGCAAGTCAAGAGTTGTTTGTCGAGGGCCTCTTGATTGTATAACTAAAATAACTCCACAAATTGAACAGGCATCAGGTTGACTCCAATGAAGTCATGCTCTTTTTTAATTCCGATCATCAAACTGTCTTTCCCAGACTTCCTGCAGGTTTCCATGTACCAGTCATGCAATTTTTGCATCATCATTGTTAGATGAGGATGATCAGGTTTGACGAGAGGCTTCCCGTGCTCGTATCTAAAGTCGTCCTCTGCTGCTACTACCTCAGCCGTTTCAAACTGTACATCATCGCTCACGTAATCACCAAGAGTGGTACCTAGCAGTATCACCGGATGATTAGCGATATCGCTAGACACCTTGAGCGGGGGGCACGATTGCTTCTCCTGTTCGCCGAGCTGGGGAATTGTTTTCCCACTTCTTCATTTTTTGTCTCTTGCAGCACTGGAAGTACTTGCTGACCGCAGCGCTTCATCATGTGTCTTTGTAATTATGAGGTCATAGTTGGATAGCCGAGGCGGTGGTGGTCGCTTCAGGGCATGTAGAGTGCGCTTCGCTTTTACCGGATCTACCGTTTCCTTCGGAGGTGGATCTTTCCGTGCAAAATGGGCCTTCACTTCGGCTGCACTAATTTCAGCGCGTTCCTCATCAGTCCTCGCATATGGTAACTTTGGAAGAGGCTTGAGGCTTGGACCAAATTTGTATTTCTTCCCGCCTATTGTACTGCTAGCCACTGGAGCGGCGGCAGTAACTCTCTTCCGCCGTTGCTGACGCGCCGGAGGACGCGGAGTGCCCTGACGTGCCGGAGGAGGAGGAGGAGTAGGCGGAGTACCCTGACGTGCCGGAGGAGGCGAAGGAGGAGGCGGAGTGCCCTGACGCGCCGGAGGAGGAGAAGGAGGAGGCGGAGTGCCCTGACGCGACGGAGGAGGAGGAGGAGGCAGAGTGCCCTGACACACAGGAGGAGGCTGAGTTTGCTGAGGCGTCCAGTTTGGAAGCTTGATGTACTCCTTTCTCCATAAACAGGTACTCCTGAAAGCATTTTCCAGAAGAATAATATCCTCTTCACCTCTAGGGTTGTCAAGCTCCAGCCCCTCAAATCCATCCATTATTTCATCCACCGTCACAACAGCATAGCCATGTGGAATCGGACGGCAATGGAAAGATCCCTCAGCTCGAGGAGGTACAACAGAGCCGACCGCCGGCTTGAAGGTCAGGTTCTATCATTTCGTCATTAGCTCGCAATGTTCAGCCTCCGTGATACTATCCACGAGGTAGCGAGGAGCCGTGAAATCAGGCTGAACGAGCTCCATGGAAACCACGCTGCTTCTCCGCTGAGATGGTGGGGTAGCTTCTGGGGCAGCGTCGAAGGAAGGATATTCGTGCCGCTCAGATGGTTGGCCGTAGCTCGCTGGCTCTCAAGTTCCTCTAGTTTTGCTAATCTTGCACTGAGCTTCTGCATTTCGCTTGCTTCATGTTTCCTCTTTCTCTCTCGGCTTCTATAACCACCGCTATCGGGAAACCCATGCTTCCACGAAACGGAGCCTGATGTGCCTCGTGTTCATCCAGGGTGTTCAGGATTCCCGAGGGCCTCTGTCAGCTCGTCCTTCTCTCTGTCGGGAATGAACGTCCCTTCCTGCGCTGCCTTGATTGCTGCCTGAAGCTTCCGGAAGGGTATTCCAAGTTGCTCGTTTGTCCAAACACACTCCCCTGTTTCTGGGTCCAAAGTTCCCCCAACCCCGAAGAACCAAGTCCTTGAACGATCTGGCCAGTGCAATGTCACTGGTTGGACATTCTTAGCAAGCAGGTCTTGCTCATCTTTGTCCCACAACGGCCGGGCTTTGTAGTAGCCACCTGACCCCGTGTGATGGTGATACTTCTTCTTTGCAGCATTTTTCTTGTTTGTCAATGACCAGTTCTTACCCTTCTTCGATTTCTTGTAGGCCACAAATTTGGGCCATTGATCTCTCATCTTCTCATATCGACCGATAAATTTCAGAGTGTCCTCTTTCTCGACAAACTTTGTGTTCAACTCTTTCTTCCAGTTCCTGAATAGTTCTGCCATCTTCTTAAGACCAAATGCCTTGACCCTTCACTCTATAACTAGGTTATTCGGATCCTCCTCTCGCGGTAGGCTGAAATTTGTCATCAGCTCGGTCCAAAGATCATCTTTCAGTCTATCATGGACATAAGAAACTTCAGGGTCCTTATTATTCGTATTCCATTGCTGGGTTTTGATCGAGACATAGTCCCTAACAACAACTCCACACTGATGTACAAATGCGTCCTTGGTCCTCTTGACAGCAATCGGTTGGCCATCTTTCGCGACTTCTGTGATCGTGAACCTTTCATTCGGGCGCAACCTTTTCTTTGGGCCTCGTCTCCTTACCTCATCGGACTTTGCAACAGTTGAGGCTTCCTCCTCCGTTCGGTCACCGGAGCCGTGATCATGATCTCCTTCCTCCGCCATTCGGTCACCGGAGCCGTCATGATCTCCTTCCTCCTCAATTCGGTCACCGGAGCCGTCATGATCTCCTTCCTCCTCCATTGTTGGATCACCGGAGCCGTCATCCTCTCCTTCCTGATCATCGGTGTCGTTGAGAGATGACAAGGGATCACCTCCGGCGAGGATTATATCCCCCAACAACTGTTTTTTTTCTAAGTCTCTGTGATCCATAGTTTCTGCAGATATTACAACATGGCAATATACAAACATGAGATATGCAAATCAATACAAGGCAATGCAACAATACGATCATATAATATCACTAATACATCATCGAATAGTATCGCTAATACATCGTCGAATATTATCATTAATACATCTCGAATATTATTATATAATATCACTAATACAGATATAGTTGACGTCTCGCGGCGCAGGCGGTGGACACCCAAGGAGAAGGAACTATGACAGGATCATAGCTCGGGTGAGATCCCTGAAGAACCTGCCAGGTATTGGAGAACCTAGCGTCCAACGCAGCCATGTAGTGTCGGACGTGCTCGTCCTCCTCCCTGACACGGCGACGTACCACCTCCGCGGGGGCCGGCTCCCTCTGCACCGACAGTGGTCCACGCGACCGCCAACAAAGAACCTCCGGGTCGACGACGGGACCCTGATTCCTCACCAAGCTGGGCGCCCCGGAAGGTAGCACCTCCCAGTGCCAGCCCGGCGGAGCCCAGTCCCGGACATGCTGTCGCCTCTCAAGCAGGTGGTCGCCGGCACCGAGTCGACGACGAGGATGCGGGCCGGGCATCGTCAACGTCGAGAACAAATTCTACAACTATTTAAATTCCTACTATTTAATAACCTTTAATAAAGATGATTGCATTTGACAACTATGACAATAATAACATATATAACAACAATGACACATTTTCTACTTAAGCGATCGTCGGGGACTCCTCCCCGGTGATCCTCGGGGACTCCTCGGGTTTGCCGACTAAAACAACTAAAACTTTTTTGCAACTAAAACAACTAAAACAACAAATAAATAAAACAAACTAATAAAACAAACTAAAACAACTAATAAAGCAAACTAAAACAACTAATAAAAAAGCTACAACAAACTAAAAAAACCAAAACGCGGGCGAGGGCCGGGGCAGGCCAGCGGCGCCGGTGCACGCGGCCGCGGTGGCGGCGGAGGAGGGGGCAGGAGCTCACCGGCGACGACGGGCTCGGAGAGGAGGCACGGGCGGCGACGACGGGGCTCAGGGAGGTGGCGCGAGCAGCGTCCGGCTTCGAGGGCGGCGACGACGTCGACGAGGACGAGGAGGCACGCGGGGACGGGCTCGGGGCAGCGGCGAGGTCAGGCTCGGGGGCGGCGGCGACAACGGGCTAGGGACGGTGGTTAGGACGGGCTCGGGGGCGGCGGCGACGACGAGGATGGGCTCGGGGGCGGCGGCGACGATGAGGATGGGCTCGGGGACGGCGGCGACGACGAGGACGGGCTCGGGGGGGGTGGGGGGTGGCGAGCTCCGGCAGCCTGGCGGCGTCGGGGCAGGGCGTCGGCGTCGGGGCGAATGGGAGAGATTGGGGGAGAATTCGACAAGTCCCGCCTTATATGCGAACACTTTAGTCCCGGTTGGTGGCTCCAACCGGGACTAATTCCCCCCTTTCGTCCCGGTTGGTGCCACCAACCGGGATGAAAGGTCAATTTCAGCAGCCCAAAGGGTGGGAAGGAGAGACCTTTGGTCCCGGTTGGTGGCACCAACCGGGACGAAAGGGTGGCATTAGTCCTGGTTGTAGCCACCAACCGGGACTAAAGTGTTGGTCCTAGCTGTGGTGGCAGTTTAGTCCAACCTCGCCAAGCGAGAGGCGCTCGCACCGGTTTATAAGCCCCGCCACGGCTGCAACGTTGAGCTCCTCTCAAAGTGAAAATAGATGCCCTTATACAGGAAATTCGGCCTGAATTCAAAATGCTATTATGCACTTTGATTTTAGATCGAATTTTCCATATAAGCGCATCTATGTTCACTTTTGCTATTTTTAAATATTATTTTTTTGCATATTAAAAGTTCTTAACAAAAAATACTTTATGAATATTCTTTTTTCTATTCAAGTTTTTAACAAAAATATCTTTGATAATTTTAGGTATATAAATTTTATATAATATTAAGTTAAATAACTTTGATCGGACGAAAACACGTCTATTACAAAGGGATTTCAATTTTTTATAGATATTTTAACTCAAGACTTTTTCTGCATTCAATATGCACCATTCAAAGCCAGGTCATCACTTTTCAAACCTTTTCTGACTTCATTTGCTATTTTTCATGCATTTCATGACTTATTTTGAGCTAAGATGACCGTGAATTGAAAAGCACTTCAAATGAACTCTGAAATGGTTGAAAGTTTGCATGGTATCATCATTTCACCCACATAGCATGTGCTAAAATGTTGAGAGAGTTACGGCAAAAACTGGATGCACTTCGTGTACAAACTGGACAATCTGTTTCGTAGTGTCAGGGTTTCAGACGAAAACTCATCTATTACAAAAGGATTTCAATTTTTTAAACATATTTGAACTCAAGACTTTTTCTGCATTCAATATACACCATTCAAAGCCACATCATCACTTTTCAAACCTTTTCTGACTTGATTTGCTATTTTTCATGCATTTCATGATTTATTTTGAGCTAAGATGACCCTGGATTGAAAAGCACTGCAAATGAACTTAGAAATGGTTGAAAGTTGGCATGGTATCATCATTTCACCCACATAGCATGTGCTAAAAAGTTGAGAGGGTTACGGCAAAAACTGGATGAATTTCATGTACAAAATGAACAATCTCTTTCGAAGTATCAGGGTTTCAGACGAAAACTCATCTGTTACAAAAGGCATTTCATTTCTTGACATGTAACTGCAGTGATATTCTAGATCAAAGCCATCATCAGAATAGTTGTGGAGAGAAACTCTTCACTTTTTCTTCGCGTCTGTCCCTTGCTTATTGAGCCGTAACCATGGATAATCTTCATCGTTTAAGAAGGTGCTTGGGTCAGCCTTCACTTTGAAGGGAGGAATTTCATGAAACTTTTCATAATCTTCAGACATGTCTGTCTTGCCCTCCACTCCCACGATGTCTCTTTTCCCTGAAAGAACTATGTGGCGCTTTGGCTCATCGTATGATGTATTCACTTCCTTATCTTTTTCTTTTTCTCGGTTTTGTAGACATGTCCTTCACATAGAAAACCTGCGCCACATCATTGGCTGGGACGAATGGATCGTCTGTGTACCCAAGATTGTTCAGATCCACCGTTGTCATTCCGTACTGTGGGTCTACCTGTACCCCGCCTCCTGACAGATTGACCCATTTGCACCGAAACAAAGGGACCTTAAAGTCATGTCCATAGTCAAGTTCCCATATGTCCACTATGTAACCATAATATGTGTCCTTTCCACTCTTGGTTGTTGCATCAAAGCGGACATCACTGTTTTGGTTTGTGCTCTTTTGATCTTGGGCGATCGTGTAAAATGTATTCCCATTTATCTCGTACCCTTTGTAAGTCAATACAGTCGAAGATGGTCCCCTGGCCAATGAGTACAGCTCATCTGCAACAGTGGTGTTACCCATAAGATGTGTTTGCAACCAACTGCCGAAAGTCCTGATGTGTTCACATGTAATCCAGTCGTCACACTGCTCTGGGTGTTTGGAGCGCATAATATTGTTGTGTTCATTGAATTGACATACGGGGTCACCAAGGTAGAATTATGTAGAACTGTGTAGTGTGCTTGAGACCAAGAATGCCCGTCCCTACATATTATTGAATTCGCTCCTAGCGTGCCTTTTCCAGTCAGTCTCCCCTCATACCGTGATTGAGGGAGACCAATTGGCTTAAGGTCAGGAATAAAGTCAACACAAAACCCAATGCTTTCCTCTGTTTGATGGCCTCATGATATGCTTCTTTCTGGCCTAGCACGGTTACAAACATATTTCTTTAAGACTCCCATGAACCTCTCAAAGGGGAACATGTTGTGTAGAAATACAGGGCCCAGAATGCCAATCTCGTCGACTAGATGAACTAGGACGTGCCTCATGATATTGAAGAAGGATGGTGGGAACACCAGCTCGAAACTGACAAGACATTGCACCAAATCACTCTTTAACCTTGGTAGGATTTCTGGATCGATTACCTTCTGAGAGATTGCATTGAGGAATGCACATAGCTTCACAATGGCTAATCGAACGTTTTCCGGCAGAAGCCCCCTCAATGCAACCGGAAGCAGTTGCAGCATAATCACGTGGCAGTCATGAGACTTTAGGTTTTGGAACTTTTTCTCTGCCATATTTATTATTACCTTTACATTCGACGAGAAGCCGGATGGGACCTTCATACTGAGCAGGCATTCAAAGAAGATTTCCTTCTCTTCGTTGGTAAGAGCGTAGCTGGCAAGACCTTCATACTTCTTTGGATCCATTCCATCTTTTCCGTGCACACGTTGCTGGTCCTCCTGTGCCTCCGGTGTATCCTTTGTCACTCCCAAGAAGCCTAGCAGGTACACGCAAAGATTCTTCATCACGTGCATCACGTCGATTGCAGAGTGGACCTCTAGGTCTTTCCAATAGGGTAGGTCCCAAAATATAGATTTCTTCTTCCACATGGGTGCGCGTCCCTCAGCGTCATTCGGAACGGATAGTCCGCCAGGACCCTTTCCAAAGATTACTTGTAAATCATTGACCATATCAAGTATGTGATCACCAGTACGGAGGGCGGGCTTCTTCCGGTGATCTACCTCACCTTTGAAATGCTTTCCTTTCTTTCGACATTGATGGTTGGTCAGAAGAAATCGACGATGCCCCAGGTACACATTCTTCCTGCATTTGTCCAAATATATACTTTCGGTGTCATCTAAACAATGCGTGCATGCGTGGTATCCCTTGTTTGTCTATCCTGAATGGTTACTGAGAGCAGGCCAATCATTGATGGTTACAAACAGCAAAGCATATAGGTCAAATTCCTCCTGTTTGTTCTCATCCCACACACGTACACCTTTTCCATTCCACAGTTGTAAAAGTTCATCAACTAATGGCCTTAGGTACACATCAATGTCATTGCCGGGTTGCTTAGGGCCTTGGATGAGTGCTGGCATTATAATGAACTTCCGCTTCATGCACAACCAAGGAGGAAGGTTATACATACATAGAGTCACAGGCCATGTGCTATGCTTGCTGCTTTGCTCCCCAAAAGGATTAACGCCATCTGCACTTAAACCAAACCATACGTTCCTTGGGTCACCTGTAAAGTCCCCCCACTTTCTCTCGATCTTTCGATACTGCGACCCATCACCGGGTGCTCTCAACTTCCCGTCTTTCTTACAGTCTTCCTTGTGCCATCGCATCAACTTGGCATGCTCTTTGTTTCTGAACAAACGTTTCAACCGTGGTATTATAGGAGCATACCACATCACCTTGGCAGGAACCCTCTTCCCGGTGCAATGGCCCTCAACATCACCAGGGTCATCTCGTCTGATCTTATACCGCAATGCACAGCATACCGGGCATGCGTTCAAATCCTCGTACTCACCGTGGTAAAGTATGCAGTCATTAAGGCATGCATGTATCTTCTGCACCTCCAATCCTAGAGTGCAGACAACCTTCTTTGCTTCGTATGTACTGTCGGGCAATTCGTTGTCCTTTGGAAGCTTATTCTTCATTATTTTCATCACCTTTTCAAATGCCATGTCAGATACACCATTGTCTGCCTTCCATTGCAGCAATTCCAGTGTGGTACCGAGCTTTGTGTTGTCATCCTCGCAATTTGGGTACAACCCTTTTTTGTGATCCTCTAACATGCAATCGAACTTCAACTTGTCCCTTTCACTTTGGCATTGTCTCTTTGCATCAACAATGACCCGGCGAAGATCATCATTGGGCACATTGTCTTGTTCCTCTTGATCTTCATCTTCCCTCATTGCAGCATCAACGTATTCAGGGGGCGGATAGTTGTCATCATCCTCTTCTTCTTCGTTGTCTTCCATCATAACCCCTCTTTCTCCGTACTTGGTCCAAACATTATAGTGTGGCATAAAACCCTTCTCAAGCAGGTGGACGTGAAGGGTTTTCGAGTTAGAGTAATCATTCGTATTCCCACAGATAGTACATGGACAATACATAAAACCATTCTGCTTGGTTGCCTCAGTCACTTCGAGAAAATTGTGCAGGCCCTTAATGTACTCGGGGGTGCGTCGGTCACCGTACATCCATTGCCGGTTCATCTGCGTGCATTATACAATTAAGTGTATCAAAAACCATTACAGAACATCATGAATAGAGAAGTGACCAAATTAATAGAAGTTCGTCATCACATTAAAACAGAAGTACAGTAGTGACCAAAATAAATACATAAAGTTCATACATAGTTCTCATTGAACAACATATAGCTCTCTAGAGCATCTAATTAAAACATACATTGAAACTATGTAAAACATTTAAATGCAACAACAAATGCCATCATAACCGCAACTAAGGTACCAATTGATCCAACGGCATAATGATACCAAGCCTCAGTATGAATGGCATATTTTCTAATCTTTCTAATCTTCAAGCGCATTACATCCATCTTGCTCTTGTGATCTTCGACGACATCGACAACATCTAACTCCAATTCCATCTTCTCCTCCTCAATTCTTTTCAATTTTTTCTTCAAGTAATTGTTTTCTTTTTCAACTAAATTTAACCTCTCGACAAGAGGGTCGGTTCGAATTTCTGGTTCACATACCTCCTAGATAAAAACATCTATGTCGCGTTGGTCGGCATAATTGTCATAAACACTAAATGAAACAAATAGTTATAAAAGATAATATACCACATCCGAATCATAGACAGGACGAGGGCCGACGGGGGAGGATACCAAAACCATGGCACTATATAATAACAAACAATAATAAAAGTAAGAAAATTGTACAAGTATCTATCTAAATCATACAAGTAAGATTTTTTTTTCTTTTAGAAAGAAGATAAGAACAAGAGGCTCACCACGGTGGTGCCGGCGACGAGATCGGCGCGGGCGATCGACGGCGGTGAGGACGGGGACGGGGACGGCACCCTACACATGTGCAGACTCTAAGAAGTTAATTTCAGCTCTAATTGTGCGTCTAAATCAAAAGAACTCCCACATACACTCCTCCACTAAAACCCACAAACCACACTCTACTTCTAGAGCATTTGAAATGAGCTAAACTAGAAGTGAGAGATAAAACGATGAAGTCGTTAACCTTTTAGAACACTTGTGTAGTTGGTGCACCGCCAAACCTAAACAAATCTTAGGGAAAATGTAGCTTGGAGGTCGAGCTTGGAGAGGAGAAAACATAAGTGCGGCTGCGGCATTTCATCGAACACCTCATGTGCATAGGAGGTGAGAACAAAGAGCAACACACCTCCCAAACGCCAGACGGCCAAAAAACAAAGGAGTGAGCGGGCAGGGGCGAGCATATATATAGGCGTTGTATAAGTCCCGGTTGGTGGCTAGCACCGGGACTAAAGGTGCCTCTTTAGTCCCGGTTCCAGCCACCAACCGGGACTAAAGGGGCTCGGCCAGGAGCGAGGCCCTTTAGTCCCGGTTCGTGTCTGGAACCGGGACTAAAGGGGTCATACGAACCGGGACTGGTTCCCGCCGAGGCCCAGCCGGCGCCCTGGCCTCACGAACCGGGACTGATGCACCCATTAGTCCCGGTTCATAACACGACCGGGACTAATGCATTATTCTGGCCCGTTTCAAACCCCTGTTTTCTACTAGTGATAGGCCAGCCCATCACTAGTACATAACAGGGCATTGGTCCAGGCCGGGCAAGCCCATTAGTCCCGGTTCACTCACGAACCGGGACCAATGGGGGCATTGGTCCCGGTTCGTGAGGCCAGGGGGCCGGCCGGGCCTCATGGGGCATTGGTCCCGGTTCGTATGACCCCTTTGGTCCCGGTTCCAGACACGAACCGGGACCAATGGGCCTCGCTCCTGGCCCACAACCATTGGTCCCGGTTCGTGGCTGGAACCGGGACCAAAGGGGATCCTTTAGTCCCGGTTCCAGCCACGAACCGGGACCAATGAGATGCCTATATATACCCCCTCGCCAGCGAGCAGAGCACTCCACACTGCTCTGTTTTTCTGGCCGGCGAGGGGGGAGCTTTGTGGTGCTCTAGCTCACCTCCTATGCACATGAGGTGTTCGATGAAATGCCCGAGCCACACTTAAGCTTTCTGCTCTCGAAGCTCCTTGTCCAAGCTCCATTTTTCTCAAGATTTGTTTAGGTTTGGTGGTCCATCCTGTCCCGTCCCCGTCCTCACCGCCGTCGATCGCCCGCGTCCTTCTCGGCGCCGGCACCACCGTGGTTAGCCTCTTCTTCTTATCTTCTTTATAAAAGAAAAAAGTTCTTACTTGTATCATTTAGATAGATACTTGTGTAATTTTCTTACTTTTATTATTGTTTGTTCTTATATAGTGCCATGCTTATGGTATCCGCCCACGTCGGCCCTCGTCCGGTCTATGATTCGGATGTGGTATATATTATCTTTTATAACTATTTGTTTTATTTAGTGTTTATGACAATTATGCCGACCAACGTGACATAGATGTGTTTATCTAGGAGGTATGTGAACCACAAATTCCAACCGACCCTCTTGTCGAGAGGTTAAATTTAGTTGAAAAAGAAAACGAGGATTTGAAAGAAAAATTGAAAAGAATTGAGGAGGAGAAGATGAAATTGGAGTTGCATGTTGCCGATGTCGTCGATGACCACAAGATCAAGATGGATGCAATGCGCTTGAAGATTAGAAAGATAAGAAAATATGCCATTGATAATGAGGCTTGGTATCATTATGCTGTTGGATCAATTGTTACCTTAGTTGCCATTATGATCGCATTTGTTGTTGCATTTAAATGTTTTACATAGTTGTATGTTAGTTTCAATTTATGTTTTAATTAGATGCTCTAGAGAGCTGTATGTTGTTCTATGAGAACTATGTGTGAACTTTATGTATTTATTTTTTCAATAATAACATTTGATCACTTCTCTATTCACTTCTCTAATCATTTGCCCTCGTCCGGTCTATGATTCGGATGTGGTATATATTATCTTTTATAACTATTTATTTTATTTAGTGTTTATGACAATTATGCCGACCAACGTGACATAGATTTTTTAATCTAGGAGGTATGTGAACCGGAAATTCCAACCGATATAGAAATTCTTGTCGAGAAGTTAAATTTGGTTGAAAAAGAAAACAATTACTTGAAAGAAAAATTACAAAGACTTGAAGAGGAGAAGATGAAGTTGGAGTTGCATGTTGCCGATGTCGTCGCCGATCACAAGATCAAGATGGATGCAATGCGCTTGAAGATTAGAAAGATTAGAAAATATGCTCTAGAGAGCTATATGTTGTTCAATAATGAGAACTATGTATGAACGTTATGTATTTATTTTGGTCACTACTGTACTTTGGCTTTAATGTGATGATGAATTTCTATTAATTTGGTCACTTCTCTATTCATGATATGCACGCAGATGAACCGGCAATGGATGTACGGTGACCGACGCACCTCCGAGTATATTGAGGGCCTGCATAATTTTCTCGAAGCGGCTGAGGCAAACAAGCAGAATGGTTTTATGCATTGTCCATGTACTGTCTGTGAGAATACGAAGGCTTTCTCCAACTATAAAACCCTTCACTTCCACCTGCTTCAGAAGGGTTTTATGCCACACTATAATGTTTGGACCAAGCACAGAGAAAGAGGGGTTATGATGGAAGACAACGAAGAAGAAGAGGATGACGACAACTACCCGCCCCCTGAATACGGTGATGCTGCAATGGGGGAAGCTGAAGATCAAGAGGAACCAGACGATGTGCCCGATGATGATCTTCGCCGGGTCATTGTTGATGCACAGAGAGAATGCGAAAGTGAAAGGGAGAAGTTGAAGTTCGATCACATGTTAGAGGATCACAAAAAAGGGTTGTACCCAAATTACGAAGATGACAACAAAAAGCTCGGTACCACACTGGAATTGCTGCAATGGAAGGCAGACAATGGTGTATCTGACAAGGGATTTAGTTCGCTTCTGAAAATAATGAAGAATAAGCTTCCAAAGGATAACGAATTGCCCGGCAGTACGTACGAAGCAAAGAAGGTTCTATGCCCTCTAGGATTGGAGGTGCAGAAGATACATGCATGCCCTAATGACTGCATCCTCTACCGCGGTGCGTACGAGGATTTGAACGCATGCTCGGTATGCGGTGCCTTGCGGTATAAGATCAGAAGAGATGACCCTGGTGATGTTGAGGGCCAGCGCACCGGGAAAAGGGTTCCTGCCAAGGTGATGTGGTATGCTCCTATAATACCACGGTTGAAACGTCTGTTCAGAAACAAAAAGCATGCCGAGTTGATGCAATGGCACAAAAAAGACCGTAAGAAAGATGGGAAGTTGAGAGCACCCGCTGACGGGTCGCAGTGGAGAAAGATCGAAAGAAAGTGGAGCGACTTTACAGGTGACCCGAGGAACGTATGGTTTGGTTTAAGTGCAGATGGCGTTAATCCTTTTGGGGAGCAGAGCAGCAAGCATAGCACATGGCCTGTGACTCTATGTATGTATAACCTTCCTCCTTGGTTGTGCATGAAGCGTAAGTTCATTATGATGCCAGTGCTCATCCAAGGCCCTAAGCAACCCGGCAATGCCATTGATGTGTACCTAAGGCCATTAGTTGATGAACTTTTACAGCTATGGCATGGAAGAGGTGTACGTGTGTGGGATGAGCATGCACAAGAGGAATTTGACCTACGAGCGTTGCTGTTTGTAACCATCAACGATTGGCCTGCTCTCAGTAACCTTTCAGGACAGACAAACAAGGGATACCACGCATGCACACACTGTTTAGATGACACCGACAGTATATATTTGGACAAATGCAGGAAGAATGTGTACCTGGGGCATCGTCGATTTCTTCCGACCAACCATCAATGTCGAAAGAAAGGAAAGCATTTCAAAGGTGAGGCAGATCACCGGAAGAAGCCCGCCCTCCGTACTGGTGATCACATACTTGATATGGTCAATGATTTACAAGTAATATTTGGAAAGGGTCCTGGCGGACTATCTGTTCCGACTGACGATGCGGGACGCGCACCCATGTGGAAGAAGAAATCTATATTTTGGGACCTACCCTATTGGAAAGACCTAGAGGTCCGCTCTGCAATCGACGTGATGCACGTGATGAAGAATCTTTGCGTGAACCTGCTAGGCTTCTTGGGAGTGTATGGGAAGACAAAAGATACACCGGAGGCACGGGAGGAACAGCAACATGTGCATGAAAAAGACGGCATGCATCCAAAGCAGTATGAAGGTCCTGCCAGCTACGCTCTTACCAAAGAAGAGAAGGAAATCTTCTTTGAATGCCTGCTCAGTATGAAGGTCCCGTCTGGCTTCTCGTCGAATATAAAGGGAATAATAAATATGGCAGAGAAAAAGTTCCAGAACCTAAAGTCTCATGACTGCCACGTGATTATGACGCAACTGCTTCCGGTTGCATTGAGGGGGCTTCTACCTGAAAACGTTCGATTAGCCATTGTGAAGCTATGTGCATTCCTCAATGCAATCTCTCAGAAGGTGATCGATCCAGAAATCCTGCCAAGGTTAAGGAGTGATTTGGTGCAATGTCTTGTTAGTTTCGAGTTGGTGTTCCCACCGTCCTTCTTCAATATCATGACGCACGTCCTAGTTCATCTAGTCGACGAGATTGTCGTTCTGGGCCCTGTATTTCTACACAATATGTTCCCCTTTGAGAGGTTCATGGGAGTCTTAAAGAAATATGTTCGTAACCGCGCTAGGCCAGAAGCAAGCATCTCCATGGGCCATCAAACCGAGGATGTCATTGGGTTTTGTGTTGACTTCATTCCTGACCTTAAGAAGATTGGTCTCCCTCAATCACGGTATGAGGGGAGACTGACTGGAAAAGGCACGCTAGGAGCGGACTCAATAATATGTAGGGACGGGCATTCTTGGTCTCAAGCACACTACACAGTTCTACAGAATTCTACCTTGGTGACCCCGTATGTCGATGAACACAAGAATATTCTGCGCTCCAAACACCCGGAGCAGTGTGACGACTGGATTACATATGAACACATCAGGACTTTTGGCAGTTGGTTGCAAACACGTCTCATGGGTGACAACACTGTTTCTGATGAGTTGTACTCGTTGGCCAGGGGACCATATTCGACTGTATTGACTTACAAAGGGTACGAGATAAATGGGAATACATTTTACACGATCGCCCAAGATCAAAAGAGCACCAACCAAAACAGCGGTGTCCGCTTTGATGCAGCAACCAATAGGGGAAAGGACACATATTATGGTTACATAGTGGACATATGGGAACTTGACTATGGACATGATTTCAATGTCCCTTTGTTTCAGTGCAAATGGGTCAATCTGTCTGGAGGCGGGGTACAGGAAGACCCACAGTACGGAATGACAACAGTGGATCTGAACAATCTTGGGTACACAGACGAACCATTCGCCCTAGCCAATGATGTGGCGCAGGTTTTCTATGTGAAGGACATGTCTACCAAACCGAGAAAAAGAAAAGATAAGGAAGCGAATACATCATACGATGAGCCAAAGCGCCACATAGTTCTTTCAGGAAAAAGAGACATCGTGGGATTGGAGGGCAAGACAGACATGTCTGAAGATTATGAAAAGTTTCATGAAATTCCTCCCTTCAAAGTCAAGGCTGACCCAAGCACCCTCTTAAACGATGAAGATTATCCATGGTTACGGCGCAATAAGCAAAGGACACAAGCGAAGAAAAAGTGAAGACTTTCTCTCCACAACTATATCATTGCAGTTACATGTGAAGAAATGAAATGCCTTTTGTAACAGATGAGTTTTCGTCCGAAACCCTGATACTTCGAAAGAGATTGTCCGTTTTGTACACGAAGTGCATCCAGTTTTTGCCGTAACCCTCTCAACTTTTTAGCACATGCTATGTGGGTGAAATGATGATACCATGCCAACTTTCAACCTTTTCAGAGTTCATTTGAAGTGCTTTTCAATTTCAAGGTTATTTAGCTCAAAAAATCAGTAAGTGCATGAAAAATACCAAATGAAGTCAGAAAGGGTTGAAAATTGATGATGTGGCTTTGAATGGTGAATTTTGAACACACAAAAAGTATGGAGTTCAAATAAGTTCAAAAAAATGAAATCCCTTTGTAAGAGATGAGTTTTCGTCCGAAACCCTGATACTTCGGATGAGATTGTCCGTCTTGTACACGAAGTGCATCCAGTTTTTGCCGTAACCCACTCAATTTTTGAGCACATGCTATGTGGGTGGAATGATGATACCATGCCAACTTTCAACCTTTTCAGAGTTCATTTGAAGTGCTTTTTAATTTCTTTCAAAACATCGTGGGAGTGGAGTTCAAAAAATAATCAACTAAAAAGCTTTTATAAACCTCTAGTATTTTTGAAACTATAATTATATAAAAATTATGCAACTAAAATTATCAAATTATTTTTTGTTCAAAACATTAATAGCAAAAAGAATTTTCATAAAGAAATTTTTTGCTCAGCTAGCGAGGTGGGACTAAACATCCAACCGCACCGCGGCTGCAGGCCATTGGTCCCGGTTGGTTCCACCAACCGGGAACAATAAAATTAAATAGAAGAAAAAATAATCACTAAAAAATCTATTTTTAAAGTATAGTTATTCACAAACTAGTGATTCACACAAATTTCAAATAATTCAAATTTAAACTATTCAAATTTGAAAACTACTGGCACTAACAGAAAGTTTATATTTTTTTTACCTAAAGCAAAAGGATTCACAAAGAAACTCTAAATAAAGAAAAAAACAACTCAGAAATAAAAAAAATTAAAGCAGAAAACAAAAAAAAATGAAAAATAAATAAATTAAAAAAATCCCGCCTACTGGGCCACAACGGCCTGCATAGGACGCAGGCCCGCAAGGCCCAGTAGGCCCACTGGGAATCGCAGCAGAGGTAGGCCCAGAAGGCCTGCATTAGAGAGGAGCTCAATGCGGTGCCCGCGCCGGGGCTTATAAACTGGTCGAGGCGCCCCTCGACTAGCGAGGTGGGACTAAACTTCCACCACGCCGCTGTGCAAGGCCATTGGTCCCGGTTGGTGCCACCAACCGGGACCAATGCCTACCTTTCGTCCCGGTTGGTGCCACCAACCGGGACCAAAGGTCCCTGTTTCCCGCCCTTTGGGCTGACGAAAAGAGACCTTTGGTCCCGGTTGGTAGCACCAACCGGGACCAAAGGTGGGCATTGGTCCCGGTTGGTGGCACCAACCGGGACTAAAGGCTTTGCTATATAAACCAACGCTTAGGAATTTTTCCCCAAATTCTCACATCTCCCCCGACGCCGCCCGGCTGCTCCTCGTCGCTGTCGCCGTCGCCGCCCGCTCCTCGTCGCCGTCGCCCTCTCCCATCGTCGCTGTCGCCGTCGCCCTCTCCCATCGTCGCTGTCGCCGTCGCCCTCTCCCATAGTCGTTGTCGCCGTCTCCCTCTCCCATCGTCGCTGTCACCGTCGCCGCCCAGCCCCGTCGCCGCCCGCTCCTCGTCGCCGCGCCTCCTCGTCGTCGTCGCACTCTCCCATCACCGCCCCCAGTGAGCACCCCGCCTTCCCCCGAGCCCTCGCCGTCGCGCCCTCCTCGCCGTCTCCGCACGCGTGCCCCCCCGAGCCCGCCGTCCTCGTCGCCGGCCTCGTCGCCGGCCTCAAGCCATCGCCGCGCCCCCCCAGTGAGCCCCCTTTCCCATGGTCCCCTGCTCCCCGTCGCCGCGTGCCCCCGAGCACACCTCGTCGCCGGCCTCAAGCCATCTGCCACTGCTCCATGGTCGCCGGCAGCCCCCGTTGCTATGTTTTTTATGAGATGTATATTTTCATGTGGAGATAGATGATGATGTTGATAGATAGATAAATGATTTTGTTGATATATATATAGTTCATTATGTTAGATAATTTGATGAAATGATGATATATATATAGATAATATGATGATATATATATGATGCTCTGTTGGAAACAATTAATTTTTCTGTTGTTTATATGATGATATATATATATATATGATATGATGATATATATATATATATAAATGAGATGTATGTTCATGTGGAGATGAGATAGATAGATAAATGGTCATGTGGAGATGAGATGTATGTTCATGTAGAGATGAGATAGATGTATGTCCTCGTCGCCGACCTCGTCGGACATGACATGAGGGGGAGCGTCGTTGTTGTCTACCCCCTCCCCGATAACTTCGACATGAGGGGGGACGTCAGACATGACATGAGGGGTGAGCGTCGTTGTCGTCTACCCCCTCACCGATAACTTCGACATGAGGGGGGACGTCGGACATGACATGAGGGGTGAGCGTCGTTGTTGTCTACCCCCTCCCCGATAACTTCGACATGAGGGGGGACGTCGGACATGACATGAGGGGTGAGCGTCGTTGTCGTCTACCCCCTCCCCGATAACTTCGACATGAGGGGGGACGTCGGACACGACATGCGGGGTGAGCGTCGTTGCCTTGGTTTTCTTGAATCCTTTGACACTAGACAACGTGACATATAGAAGGGTAGATGAGATCAGGAAAAATATGGACCATTTTCTGCACATTCAGAATCGCGCCATTTTGTTAAATCCCTTAAAGGTTAAGAGAATCCCTTGTTTGACATTCATGAGAGAGGCGGTCCGGACGTCGGACATTCATGAGAGAGGCGATCCGGACGTCGGACGACATTCATGTTTGTATATTAATTGCCATGTTGTAATATTTGCAGAAACTATGGATCAAAGAGACTTGGAACAAGAACAGTTGTTGGGGGACATAATCCACGACGGACGTGATGTCTTGTCGTTTCTCAACGACACCCATGGTCTGGAAGGAGAGGATGACGGTTCCGGTGATCGAACAATGGAGGAGGAAGGACATGATCGTGATGGCTCCGGTGACCGAATGCCGGAGGAAGAAGGAGACCATGATGACGGCTCCGGTGACCGAACGGAGGAGGGAGCTGTTGCAAAGTCCGGCGAGGTATATATATTAATTAAGCCCGTGCTGACTAGCTAATTGATGCATTAATTGTTTTGGTATGTACATATATTAATTAACTCTACTTTCTTCTTTTATAGCCCTCCGGATCGAGCCAAACTTCGGTAACGAGACGAGGCCCGAAGAAGAGGTTGCGCAAGGAAGAAAGGTTCACGATCACAGCACTCACGCGGGATGGCCATCCGATTGAACCCAAGCGGAAAAAGGACGCATTTTCTCCTCAGTGTGGAGCTATTGTTAGGGACTACATCCCGATCAGCATCAAGCAAAGGAATAAGCCTAAGGACGGCGCCCCTGATGGTGATTATGTCACCAATAGATAGAAAGATGATCTTTGGACCGCTCTGAAGGCAAATTTCACCCTACCGCCAGAGGAGGATCCGAATAAGCCAGTTATGGAGCCACTGGTCAAGGAGTGTGCTCTTAAGAAGCCTACAAGACATCGGACAAGAGTAAACAAATGTCAGAGACAAACAAGATCAATGCTGCAAAGAAGCAGTATCACCATCACACGGGGTCAGGTGGCTACCTCAAAGCCCGACCGTTGTGGGACAAAGCTGAGAATGACCTGATGGCTAAAAACGTCGTACCACAGACATTGAACTGGCCAGACCGTTCAAGGACTTGGTTCTTCGGGGTTGGGGGAACTTTGGACCCTGAAACAGGGAAGTGCCGTTGGACGAACGAGCAACTTGCAATACCCATGAACAAGCTTCAGGAGTATATCACCGCAGCGCAGGAAGGGACGTTCATTCCCGACAGAGAGAAGGACGAGCTGACTGAGGCCCTAGGGAATGCTGAGCACCCTGGACGAACACGAGGCACACCAGGCTCCGTTCCGTGGAAGGTTGGGTTTCCCGACGCAGGCGGTTACAGAAGCCGGGAGAGAAAGAGGAAAGCGGAGCTGAGCGAAATTCAGAAGCTGAATGCAAGACTACAAAAGCTAGAGGAAGCTGAGAGCCAGCGAGCTGTCGGCCAACCATCTCAGCGGCACGAAGCTACCCCAGAAGCTACCCCGCCATCTCAGCGGAGAAGCAGCGTCGCTTCCACGGAGCCCGTTCAGCCTGACTTCACGGCTCCTATCTACCCCGTGGATACTATCACGGAGGCTCAACATTGCGAGCTCATGACGAAATGGTGGAACCTCACTTTGAAGGCGGCTGTCGGCTCTGTTGCACCTCCTCAACCCAACGGAACTTTTCACTGCTCACCGATTCCACATGGCTATGCTGTTGTGATGGTGGATGAAGTAATTGAGGGATTTGAGGAGCTCGAGATTGACCGGCCTACAGGTGAAGGAGAGAATAAGCTGGCTCGTGCTCTGAGGAGTACATGTCTATGGCAGAAGGAGTACATCAAGCTTCCAAACTGGACGCCTCCGCCTCCTCCGCCTCCTCCGCCTCCTCAGGCGAATCAGGGCTCTCCGCCTCCTCCTCCTCCTCCTCCTCCGGCGAGTGATCAGGGCACACCGCCTCCTTCTCCGGCTCCTCCGACGCGTGAGGGCACTCCGCCTCCTCCTTCGCCTACTCCGGCACGTCGGAGCAGTACGCCTCCTCCTCAGCCTCGTCGGCAACGGCAGAAGACAGACGCCGCCGCTCCGGCTCCTCCGGCGCGTCGGAGCACTCCGCCTCCTGCTCCGCCTCGTAAGCAATGACGGAAGAGAGACGCCGCCGCTCCGGCGGCTAGCAGTACAAGAAGAGGCGGGAGGGAATATAGATACGGTCCATCTCTCAAGCCTCTGGAAAAGTTACCATATGAGAGGACCGAGTCTGAAAACGAGGAGATATGTCAGGCCGAATTGAGGGCCCATTTTGCAAAGAAAACTCCACCTCCGAAGGAGAAGCTAGATCCGGTGAAAGTGATGCGCACTATCGATGCCCTGAAGCGACCACCACCGCCGCCGCCGGATTCCAACTATGACCGCTGTGTTAAAAAGACATATCAAGACGCGCGGCGGTCGGGAAGTACTTCCAGTGATGCAAGGTTAGCAAAACGAAGAAGTGGGAAAAAAATTCCCCAGCTCGGCGAACAGGCGAACCAATCGTGCCCCCCGCTCAAGGTGTCTAGCGATATCGTTGCTAATCATCCGGGGATGCTGCCCGGTACCAATCCTGGTGATTACCTGAGCGATGATGTACAGTTTGAGCCGTTGGAGGTGGACGAATTCAGTTACCGGTACGGGCGGCCTCTCGTCAAACCTGATCATCCTCCTCTAACAACGATGATGCGAACATTGCATGAATGGTACATGAAAACCTGCCGCGAGTCAGGGAGGGATTATTTGACGCTGAAGATTAAAGAGGAGCACGACCTTGTTGGAATGGATCAGTTGAATGTTGAATTTGAGGAGATATTCCAGTTATACAATCAAAAGGCCATCGACAAAACAATCGTGACTTGCTACAGTCTGTAAGTACTACTTCTGTAATTAAGTCTCTCTCTATATATAGCTCAGCTCTTTCATTGCATGTATATATAAATATCCTCACTATATTATGCGGATTGAAGATCGCGAATGCAGAAAAGCACAAATGTATGACATTGGGTTCATTAACCCAAATATCATACATGAGTATACGGTTAAAAACAATGTCACAGAAACCGAGGACAACTTGCTACAATCGTTGCTTAAAAATCAAAACAAAGGGACAATACTCTTTCCTTATAACTGCAAGTGAGTGTTACTGTCTTGTGCATATTCGGTTTCCCTTATTACTCGAGGTTATAGTAATGTAATTGATGAGTTATGCATGCGTGCGCAGGTACCACTTTATTCTGCTAGAGATTAAGCTTGAGCGGGGAGTAGTAATCGTCTTAGACTCGAAACGAAAAGATCCCCATGAATATGCGGGCATAACTGAAATGCTCCAGAAGTAAGTTCAATCGATCATTATCGCGTCATATCGGCAACTTTGTTCATTTCCTGATATCAAGTAATTATTTTGTTTGTCTGGCAGGGTTTGGAAAGAGTTCACCGCAATTGTTCCGGCACTGCCGAGGGAGCTGCGATTTACACACCCGAAAGTAAGTACTACTAGCTAGTTCTGCGCATCTCCCATTGATTCTAGTTCCATCAATACCATTTATCATGCTTGATTATCAGTTTGATTGAACTCTATTTCTCGTAAAGTGCTTGTGGCAGGAAAAAGGGAATGATTTTTGTGGATACTACGTTTGCGAGTTCATCTACAACGCGACGACCCCTAAGCGGGGCTACTCTGAAAAACAATTTCAAGTGCGTAAGCAATAATATTCACAACTTTATTTTATTACCATGATTTGTGTTGAGTTTCATTCATATATATGTATTGACCCCCTTCTTCAAATTAGACGTGGCAGATGTGGGATGAACTCCTACCACATGATCGCATACGAGCAATTCAAGAGGAATTGGCGGGATTCTTTCTTGACCACGTCATAAATAAAGCCGGAGAATACCATCTGGAATTTGAAATTAAATGTTAGGGATTGTAAGAGATCTTATATTGTATATATGTAGCTAGTAGCGTCGGATAGATATACGAAAACTTGTTGTTCGACCAATCTCTCGGAGAAAGAGAGGTCGATCACTTCTCTGTGTATATGTTCATGACGATCTTGTGTACTTAATGGTTCCTTCATTTGCTTACTAGCTAGCGTGTCGAGTTCTCTCTATAGTAGCTAGCGTCGACCAAGCACGGAGAAAGAGAGAGAGGACACTTCTCTCTATTAGCTAGCTAACATAATATGAAACACCTCAATTAACCCTACAAGCCCCCCCACCTAAACCCCCCTTTAAAAAAAAACAAAAACCCCAGTGCCTTTTGGTCCCGGTTGGTGTTGCCAACCGGGACTAAAGGTCCTCCCGCGGAGGCCACGTGGACGGCCTTTGGTCCCGGTTCGTAAGCGAACCGGGACTAAAGGTTTTGGGCTTTAGTCCCGACCCTTTAGTCCCGGTTCCAGAACCGGGACAAAAGGCCCTTACGAACCGGGACAAATGGGGGTTTTCCTACTAGTGCATAGGTACACTTCGGATCAAGGTACGGGCCCAACCCACCGCAAGATTCCCTCAGTGTCTCCCCGACGTGGCCGTTTCCACCATCCGTGCGGTGGCGGCACCGACGTCCATGAGGGGGGCCACACTACGGAGCCGTGTGCCAGGTGCTTCCACCCGCCACCACTATTCGGGATGTGTAAGAGGGCCCAGTGGAAGACCTGGCGGCATAGGTACCCCCAATCCCCCGTCCCGTCTAACCCTAGCACTGTTGACCGGACGGATCTACCCGTTTGACTTTGACCGCACGGGGTATGACCGATGGTCATTTTCACCTGGCTGTGATAGGCCAGCCCATAGGTACACTTCGGATAAAGGTCCGGGCCCAACCCACCGCAATATTCCCTCGGGCTTTCCCCGACGTGGCCGTTTGCACCCTTCGTGCGACGGCGACATCGACGTTTGTGAGGGGGGTCACACTACGGAGTCGCGTGCCGGGTGCTTGCACCTGCCACCACACTTCCAGATGTGTAAGAGGGCCAAACGCAAGACCTGGCGACATTGCCACCCCCCAAGTACCCCGTCCCGTCTAACCCTGACACTGCTGACCGGACGGATCTACACCTTTGACTTTCACCGGACGAGGTATGACCGAAGGACATTTTCAACTGGCTGTGACAGGACAACACATAGGTACACTTCGGATCAAGGTCCGGGCCCAAACCACCGCAAGATTCCCTCCGTGTCTCCCCGACGTGGCCGTTTCCACCCTCCGTGCGACGGCGACATAGACGTCCGTGAGGGGGGCACACTACGGAGCCGCATGCCGGGTGCTTGCACTTGCCACCACAGTTCGAGACATGTAAGAGGGCCCATCGCAAGACCTGGCGGCATTGGCACACCCCCCAAGTACCCCGTCCTGTCTAACCCTGACACTGTTGATCGGACGGATCTACTCGTTTGACTTTCACCGGACGAGGTATGACCGATGGACATTTTCACCTGGCTGTGATAGGCCAGCCCATAGCTACACTTCGGATCAAGGTCCGGGCCCAACCCACCGCAAGATTCCCTCCGTGTCTCCACGACGTGGCCATTTCCACCCTCCGTGCGGCGGCGGCACCAACGTCCATGAGGGGGGCCACACTATGGAGTCGCGAGCCGGGTGCTTTGATACGTCTCCAATGTATCTATAATTTTTGATTGTTCCATGCTATTATATTATCTGTTTTGGATGTTTTATATGCATTAATATGCTATTTTATATTATTTTTGGGACTAACCTATTATTCTAGAGCCTAGTGCCAGTTTCTGTTTTTTCCTTGTTTTTGAGTATTGCGGATAAGGAATATTAAATGGAGTCCAAACGGAATAAAATCTTCGGAATAATTTTTCTTGGACCAGAAGCAACCCAGAAGACTTGGAGATGAAGGCAGGGGAGCCACCGTGTGGCGACAAGCCACAGGGGCGCGCCTTAGGGGGGGCACGCCCCGCTGGCTTGTGGCCCAACGGCAGCCCCCCTAACCCTATTCTTCGGCCTATAAATTCAGAAATATTCCCTGGATACCAAAGATAGCCATGAAAATACTTTTCCGCCGCCGGAAGCCTCTGTTCCCGTGAGATCCAATCTTGGAGCCTTTTTCGGTAATCTGCCGGAGGGGGATTCGATCACGGAGGGCATCTACATCAACTCAATTGCCCCTCCGATGATGCGTGAGTAGTTTACCACAGTCCTTCATGTCTATAGCTAGTAGCTAGATGGCTTCTTCTCTCTCTTTGCTCTTCAATACCATGTTCTTCATGATCTTCATGGAGATCTATCCGATGTAATACTCTTTTTCGGTGTGTTTGTCGAGATCCGATGAATTGTGGGTTTATGTTCAGATTATCTATGAATATTATTTGAGTCTTTTCTGAATTCTTATATGCATGATTTCATATCTTTGCAAGTCTCTTTGAGTTATTGGTTTGGTTTGGCCAACTAGATTGGTAATTCCTGCAATGGGAGAAGTGCTTAGTTTTGGGTTCAATCTTGCGGTGTCCTCACCCAGTGACATAGTAGGGGTAGCGAGGCACGTATTGTATTGTTGCCATCGAGGATACAAAGATGGGGTTTTCATCATATTGCTTGAGTTTATCCCTCTACATCATGTCATCTTACCTAATGTGTTACTCTGTTCTTCATGAACTTAACACTCTAGATGCAGGCAGGAGTCGGTCGATGTGTGGAGTAATAGTAGTAGCTGGAGAATCGTTTCGGTCTATTTGACACGGACGGGATGCCTATATGCATAATCATTACCTTGGATATCTTCATAATTATTCTCTTTTCTATCAATTGCTCGACAGTAATTTGTTCACCCACCGTATTATTTGCCATCATCAGAGAAGCCTCTAGTGAAACCTATGGCTGCCGGGTCTATTTTCCATCTTATACTTTCAGATCTAAAACCAAAAATACCAAAAATACCTTGCTGCATTATTTTTACTTTTGTTTTACTTTCCGTTCAAGCAATCTATCATATCTATCTCTATCAGATCTCATCCTTGCAAGTAAATGTGAAGGGATTGACAACCCCTTTATAGCGTTGGGTGCAAGTGTTTGATTCTTTGTGTAGGTACATCTATTGGGGACTTGCTTGTATCTCCTACTGGATTGATACCTTGGTTCTCAACAACTGAGGGAAATACTTATCTACTTTGCTGCATCACCCTTTCCTCTTCAAGGGAAAACCAACGCATGCTCGAGAAGTAGCAAGAAGGATTTCTGGCGCCGTTGCCGGGGAGATCTACATCAAGCCATCCAAGTACCCATCACAAACTCATCTCTTGCATTTACTTTAGTTGCCATTTGCCTCTCGTTTTCCGCTCCCCCACTTTTAAAAGGATTTCTGGCGCCATTGCCGGGGTGATTTCCCTTTTTATTCGCCCTTCTTCCGTTCGTCTTTTCGTTTGCTTCTCGTTTCCTTGTGTGCTTGATTGCTTGCTTTGTCACGATGTCTCAAGAGAATACCAAGTTGTGTGACTTTTCCAATACTAATAATAATGATTTTATTAGTACTCCGATTGCTCCCGCCACTAGTGCGGAATCTTATGAAATTAATGCCGCTTTGCTTAATCTTGTTATGAAAGAACAATTTTCCGGCCTTCCTAGTGAAGATGCCGCGTCCCATATAAATACTTTCGTTGAGTTGTGTGATATGCAAAAGAAGAAAGATGTGGATAATGATATGTTTAAATTGAAGCTATTTCCGTTCTCACTACGCGATCGTGCTAAGACTTGGTTTTTATCTTTGCCTAAAAATAGTATTGATTCGTGGAATAAGTGTAAAGATGCTTTTATTTCCAAGTACTTTCCGCCCGCTAAAATCATCTCCCTTAGGAACGATATAATGAATTTTAAGCAACTTGATCATGAGCATGTTGCACAATCTTGGGAGAGGATGAAACAAATGATTAGAAATTGCCATGCGCATGGTTTGAGTTTATGGATGATTATACAAATTTTCTATGCTGGATTGAATTTTGCATCTAGGAATCTCCTAGATTCCACCGCAGGTGGTACTTTTATGGAAATCACAATAGGAGAAGCTACTAAACTCCTAGATAATATTATGGCAAATTACTCTCAATGGCATACCGAAAGATCTCCTAGTAGTAAAAAGGTGCATGCTATTGAAGAGATTAATACTTTGAGTGAAAAGATGGATGAATTGATGAAATTGTTTGCTAGTAAGAGTGCTCCTATTGATCCTAATGATATGCCTTTGTCTTCTTTGATTGGAAATAATAATGAATCTATGGATGTGAATTTTGTTGGTAGGAACAATTTTGGTAACAACGCGCATAGAGGTAATTTCAATGCTAGGCCGTTTCCTAGTAATTCCTCTAATAATTATGGTAATTCCTACAGCAATTCTTATGGAAATTATAACAAGATGCCCTCTGATCTTGAGAATAATATTAAAGAATTTATTAGTTCGCAAAAAGGTTTCAATGCTATGATTGAAGAAAAATTGCTCAAGATTGATGATTTGGCTAAGAACGTTGATAGAATTTCTCTTGCGATTGATTCCTTGAAAATTAGATCTATTCCACCCAAGCATGATATTAATGAGTCTTTAAAAGCTATGAGAATCTCTATTGATGAGTGCAAAGAAAGAACCCCTAGAATACGTGCTAAGCGTGAATGGCTTGAAAAAGTGTGTTCTCGTGATAATATTGATGAAGATCTTAAAGTGATTGATGTGACTCCTATTGAATCTTTGTTTTCTAATGTAAATCTCGATAAAGATGGGACTGGAGATGAGTCAACTTTATTTAAAAGGCGTCCCAATGATTCGGAGTTTATGGATCTTAATGCTAAGATTGATAAAAGTGGGATTGAAGAGGTCAAAACTTTAAATAGCAATGAACCCACTCTTTTGGATTTCAAGGACTTTAATTATGATAGTTGCTCTTTGATTGATTGTGTTTCCTTGTTGCAATCCATGTTCAATTCTCCTCATGCTTATAATCAAAACAAAGCTTTTACTAAACATATCGTTGATGCTATGTTGAAATCTTTTGAAGAAAAACTTGAGTTGGAAGTTTCTATACCTAGAAAGCTTTATGATGAGTGGGAACCTACTATTAAGATTAAAATTAAGGATTATGAGTGCCATGCTTTGTGTGAATTGGGTGCTAGCGTTTCCACGATTCCAAAAACTTTATGTGATGTGCTAGGTTTCCGTGAATTTGATGATTGGTCTTTAAATTTGCATCTGTGGATTCCACTATAGAGAAACCTATGGGAAGAATTAATGATGGTCTTATTGTTGCAAATAGGAATTATGTGCCCATAGTTTTCATCGTTCTTGATATAGATTGCAATCCTACATATCCTATTATTCTTGGTAGACCTTTCCTTAGAACGATTGGTGCAATTATTGTTATGAAGGAAGGAAATATTAGATTCCAATTTCCATTAAGGAAAGGCATGGAACACTTTCCTAGAAAGAAAATAAAATTACCTTATTAATCTATTATGAGAGCTACTTATGGATTGCATACCAACGATGACAATACCTAGATCTATTGCGTTTTGCCTAGCTAGGGGCGTTAAACTATAGCGCTTGTTGGGAGGCAACCCAATTTTATTTTTTCTTTCTGTTTTTTGTTTCTGTTTTGGTGTGTTTTGCACATTATTACTTCTGTAATAATTGTGTTTTCTTGTTTAAATTAGTGTTTGAGCCAAGTAAGACCTTTGGGATGGTCTACGGTGTTTGCAATTTGATTTTGCTGAAAAACAGAAACTTTTGCTCTCAGTCCAGGAATTTTGTAAATTCACTGGAACGTGATTTTGATCTGAAATTTTTACACAAGATTGATATACAAATTTCCCTGATTTTCCTAATTTTTCAGAATTTTTGGAATTATAGAAGTATTCGAAGTCTATAGATTGCTACAGACTGTTCTGTTTTTGACAGATTCTGTTTTCTTTGTGTTGTTTGCTTATTTTGATGTATCTATGGGTTGTATCGGGGGGTATGAACCATGGAGAAGTTAGAATACAGTAGATATTATACCAATACAAATAAAGAATGAGTTCACAACAGTACCTAAAGTGGTGATTTACTTTTCTTATACTAACGGATCTCATGAGTTTTCTGTTGAGTTTTGTGTTGTGAAGTTTTCAAGTTTTGGGTGAAGATTTGATGGACTATGGAATAAGGAGTGGCAAGAGCCTAAGCTTGGGGATGCCCAAGGCACCCCAAGCCATATTCAAGGATACCAAAGAGCCTAAGCTTGGGGATGCCCCGGAAGGCATCCCCTCTTTCGTCTTCAATCCATTGGTAAATTTTACTTGAGGCTATATTTTTATTCACCACATGATATGTGTTTTGCTTGGAGCGTCTTGTATGATATGATTCTTTGATTTTTGGTTTGCCATAATCATCCTTGCCGCACACATCTTTTTGAGAGAGACATGCTGAATCGTGAATTTATTAGAATACTCTATGTGCTCCACTTATATCTTTTGAGCTAGGCAATGTTGCTCTAGTACTTCACTTATATCTTTTTAGAGCACGGTGGTGTTATATTTTATAGAAATTATTGAACTCTCGTACCTCACTTATATTATTTTGATAGTTTCTTAAAACAGCATGGTAATTTGTTTAGGTTATGAATTTAGTCCTAATATAATGGGCATCCAAGAGGATATAATAAAAACTTTCATATTAAGTGCATTGGATACTATGAGAAGTTCGATTCCTTGCATATATTTTTGAGATAATGGAGATGGTAATATGAGAGTCATGCTAGTGAGTAGTTGTGAATTGGAAGAGATACTTGTGTTGAAGTTTGTGATTCCCGTAGCATGCACGTATGGTGAACCGTTATGTAACGAAGTCGGAGCATGATTTGTTTAATGATTGTCAACCTTTGTGTGAGGGTCGGGAGCGCGCGATGGTTAACTCCTACCAACCTCTCCCCTAGGAGCATGCGTCTAATGCTTTGTTTGATAACTAATAGACTTTTGCAATAAGTATGTGAGTTCTTTATGACTAATGTTGAGTCCATGGATTATACGCCCTCTCACCCTTCCACCATTGCTAGCCTCTCTAGTACCGCGCAACTTTCGCCGGTGCATCAAACCCACCTTCCTCAAAACAGCCACCATATATTTTCCTCAAAACAGCCACCATACCTACCTATTATGGCATTTCCATAGCCATTCCGAGATATATTGCCATGCAACTTCCACCGTTTCGTTTTTCATGACATGCACCATCACTTCCATATTGCATATAGAGTCATATTTTGTCATAGGTATCGAGTTGTAATTTTCTTTTTGAGTTGTAAGTAAATAAAAGTGTGATGATTTTAATTATTAGAGCATTGTCCCGTGTGAGAAAAGGATGATGGAAGCTATGACTCCCTCGCAAGTTGGGATGAGTATCCGGACTTTACAAAAAAATAAAAGAGGCCAGCGAAGCCCAAATAAAAAAAAGTGGCCAAAGATGCCCACCAAAATAAAAAATATATATAAAAAAGAAGAAACAAAAAAAGTAAAAAAAATGAGAGAAAGAGAGAAGGGACAATTGCTACTATCTTTTTCCACACTTGGGCTTCAAAGTAGCACCATGATCTTCATGATAGAGAGTCTCCAATTTTGTCACTTTCATATAACTAGTGGAATTTTTCATCTTGCACGACCACTTAGTTTTCTTTTTGAGCTTTCATACCCTTTTAGCTCTAAGTGCATTTGTTGCATGGCAATCCCTACTCACTCACATTGATATCTATCGATGGGCATCTCCATAGCCCGTTGATACGCCTAGTTGATGTGAGACTATCTTCTCCTTTTTCCTTGCACCTCCACCATATTCTATTCCACCTATAGTGCTATATCCATGGCTCGCGCTCATGTATTGCGTGAGAGTTGAAAAGGTTTGAGAACATAAAAAGTGTGAAACAATTGCTTGACTTGTTCATCGGGGTTGTGCATGATTTAGATACTTTGTGTGGGGAAGATGGAGCATAGCCAGACCATATGATTTTGTAGGGATAACTCTCTAAGGCCATGTTATTTCGAAAGGACACGATTACCTGGTTGGTGTGCTCGAAGTATTACTTTTTTTATGTCAATATTAGACTATTGTTTTGAATCTTACGGATCTGAATATTCATGCCACAATAAAGAATATTACATGGATAAATATGTTAGGTAGCATTCCACATCAAAAATCCTGTTTTTATCATTTACCTACTCGAGGACGAGCATGAATTAAGCTTGGGGATGCTTGATACGTCTCCAACGTATCTATAATTTTTGATTGTTCCATGCTATTATATTATCTGTTTTGGATGTTTTATATGCATTAATATGCTAGTATTTTATATTATTTTTGGGACTAACCTATTAATCTAGAGCCTAGTGCTAGTTTCTGTTTTTTTCCTTGTTTTTGAGTATTGCAGATAAGGAATATTAAACGGAGTCCAAACGGAATAAAATCTTCGGAATAATTTTTCTTGGACCAGAAGCAACCTAGAAGACTTGGAGATGAAGGCAGGGGAGCCACAGGGGCACGCCCTAGGGGGGGCGCCCCCTGGCTTGTGGCCCCACGGCAGCCCCCCTAACCCTATTCTTCGGCCTATAAATTTACAAATATTCCCTGGATACCAAAGAGAGCCACGAAAATACTTTTCCGCCGCCGGAAGCCTCTGTTCCCGTAAGATCCAATCTTGGAGCCTTTTCCGGTAATCTGCCGGAGGGGGATTCGATCACGGAGGGCATCTACATCAACTCCATTGCCCCTCCGATGATGCGTGAGTAGTTTACCACAGACCTTCGGGTCCATAGCTAGTAGCTTGATGGCTTCTTCTCTCTCTTTTGCTCTTCAATACCATGTTCTTCATGATCTTCATGGAGATCTATCCGATGTAATATTCTTTTCCGGTGTGTTTGTCGAGATCCGATGGATTGTGGGTTTATGTTTAGATTATATATCTATCAATATTATTTGAGTCTTTTCTGAATTCTTATATGCATGATTTCATATCTTTGCAAGTCTCTTCGAGTTATTGGTTTGGTTTGGCCAACTAGATTGGTAATTCTTGCAATGGGAGAAGTGCTTAGTTTTGGGTTCAATCTTGCGGTGTCCTCACCCAATGATAGTAGTAGGGGCAGCGAGGCACGTATTGTATTGTTGCCATCGAGGATAAAAAGATGGGGTTTTCGTTATATTGCTTGAGTTTATCCCTCTACATCATGTCATCTTACCTAATGCGTTACTCTGTTCTTCATGAACTTAATACTCTATATGCAGGCAGGAGTCGGTCGATGCGTGGAGTAATAGTAGTAGATGCAGAATCGTTTCAGTCTACTTGATACGGACGTGATGCCTATATGCATAATCATTGCCTTGGATATCTTCATAATTATTCGCTTTACTATCAATTGCTCGACAGTAATTTGTTCACCCGCCGTATTATTTGCCATCATGAGAGAAGCCTCTAGTGAAACCTATGGCCCCCGGGTCTATTTTCCATCTTATACTTTCATATCTAAAACCAAAAATACCAAAAATACGTTGCTGCATTATTTTTACTTTCCGTTCAAGCAATCTATCATATCTATCTCTATCAGATCTCATCCTTGAAAGTAACCATGAAGGGATTGACAACCCATTTATAGCATTGGGTGCAAGTGTTAGATTCTTTGTGTAGGTACATCTATTGGGGACTTGCTTGTATGTCCTACTGGATTGATACCTTGGTTCTCAACAACCGAGGGAAATACTTATCTACTTTGCTGCATCACCCTTTCCTCTTCAAGGGAAAACCAACGCATGCTCGAGAAGTAGCATGCTTGCACCCGCCACCACATTTCGGGACGTGTAAGAGGGCCCAGCGCAAGACCTGGCGGCATAGCTACCCCCAAATCCCCCGTCCCGTCTAACCGTGGCACTGTTGACCGGACGGATCTACCCCTTTGACTTTCACCGGACGGGGTATGACCGATGGACATTTTCACCTGGCTGTGACAGGCCAGCCCATAGGTACACTTCGGATCAAGGTCTGGGCCCAACCCACAGCAAGATTCCCTCCGGCTTTCCCCGACGTGGCCGTTTCCACCCTCCATGCGACGGCGGCATCGACGTCCGTGAGGGGGGTCACACTACGGAGCCGCGTGCCGGGTGCTTGCACCTGCCACCACACTTCCAGACGTGTAAGAGGGCCCAGCGCCAGACCTGGCGGCATTGCAACCCCCCCAAAAACCCCATCCTATCTAACCCTAACACTGTTGACCGGACGGATCTAGCCCTTTGACTTTCACCGGACGAGGTATGACCGATGGACATTTTCACCTGGCTGTGATAGGCCAGCCCATAGGTACACTTCGGATCAAGGTCCGGGCCTAACCCACCGCAAGATTCCCTCCGTGTCTCCCCGACGTGGCCGTTTCCACCATCCGTGCGGCGGCGGCACCGACGTCCATGAGGCGGGACACACTATGGAGCCGCGTGCCGGGTGCTTGCACCCGGCACCACATTTCGGGACGTGTAAGAGGGCCCAGCACAAGACCTGGCGGCATAGCTACCCCCAATCCCCCGTCCCGTCTAACCCTGGCACTGTTGACCGGACGGATCTACCCCTTTGACTTTCATCGGACGGGGTATGACCGATGGACATTTTCACCTGGCTGTGATAGGCCAGCCCATAGGTACACTTCGGATCAAGGTCCGGGCCCAACCCACCGCAAGATTCCCTCCGTGTCTCCCCGACGTGGCCGTTTCCACCCTACGTGCGGTGGCGGCACCGACGTCCATGAGGGGGGCCACACTACAAAGCCGTGTGCCGCGTGCTTGCACCCGCCAACACATTTGGGGACGTGTAAGAGGGCCCAGCGCAAAACCTTGCGGCATAGCTACCCCCCAATCCCCCGTCCTGTCTAACCCTGGTACTGTTGACCGGACGGATCTACCCCTTTGTCTTTTACCGGACGGGGTATGACCGATGGACATTTTCACCTGGCTGTGATAGGCCAGCCCATAGGTACAATTCGGATAAATGTCCGGGCCCAACCCACCGCAAGATTCCTTCCGCCTCTCTCCGACGTGGCCGTTTCCACCCTCCGTGTGACGGCGGCATCGACGTCCGTGAGTGGGGTCACACTACGGAGCCGCGTGTCGGGTGCTTGCACTTGCCACCAGACTTAAAGATGTGTAAGAGGGCCATCGCAAGACCTGGTGGCATTGCCACCCCTCCAAGTACCCCGTCCTGTCTAACCCTAACACTGTTGACCCGACGGATCTACCCCTTTGACTATCACCGGACGAGGTATGACCGATGGACATTTTCACCTAGGTGTGATCGGGCAGCCCATAGGTACACTTCGGATAAAGGTCCGGGCCCAACCCACCGCAAGATTCCTTCCGGCTCTCCCCGACGTGGCCGTTTCCACCCTCCGTGCGACGGCGGCATCGACGTCCGTGAGGGGGGTCACACTACGGAGCCACGTGACGGGTGCTTGCACTTGCCACCACACTTCGAGACGTGTAAGAGGGCCTATCGCAAGACCTGGTTGCATTGCCACCCCCTCCCCAAGTACCCCGTCCTGTCTAACCCTCACACTGTTGACCGGACGGATCTACCCCTTTGACTATCACCGGACGAGGTATGACCGATGGACATTTTCACCTGGCTGTGATAGGTCAGCCCATAGGTACACTTCGGATCAAGGTCCGGGCCCAACCCACCGCAAGATTCCCTCCGTGTCTCCCCGACGTGGCCGTTTCCACCCTCCGTGCGGCGGCGGCACCGACGTCCATGAGGGGGGCCACACTACGGAGCCGCGTGCCGGGTGCTTGCACCCGCCACCACATTTCGGGACGTGTAAGAGAGCCCAGCGCAAGACCTGGCGGCATAGCTACCCCCCCAATCCCCCGTCCCGTCTAACCCTAGCACTGTTGACCGGACGGAGCTACCCCTTTGACTTTCACCGGACGGGGTATGACCGATGGACATTTTCACCTGGCTGTGATAGGCCAGCCCATAGCTACACTTCAGATAAAGGTTCGGGCCCAACCCATCGCAAGATTCCCTCCGGCTTTCCCCGACGTGGCCGTTTCCACCGTCCGTGCGACGTCATCCTCGACGTACGTAAGGGGGGTCACACTACGGAGCCGCGTGCCGGGTGCTTGCACCTGCCACCACACTTCCAGACGTGTAAGAGGTCCCACCGCAAGACCTGGCAGCATTGCCACCCCCCCAAGTCCCCCGTCCCGTCTAACCATGGCACTGTTGACCGGACGGATCTACCCCTTTGACTTTCACCGGACGAGGTATGACCGATGGACATTTTCAGCTGGCTATGATAGGTCAGACCATAGGTACACTTCGGATCAAGGTCCGGGCCCAACCCACCGCAAGATTCCCTCCGTGTCTCCCCGACGTGGCCGTTTCCACCTTCCGTACGGCGACGGCACCGACGTCCATGAGGGGGGCCACACTACAGAGTCGCGTGCCGGGTGCTTGCACCCGCAACCACATTTATGGACGTTTAAAAGGGCCCCCTCAAGACCTGGCGGCATAGCTACCCCCAATCCCCCGTCCCGTCTAATCCTGTCACTGTTGACTGGACGGATCTACCCCTTTGACTTTCACCGGACGGGGTATGACCGATGGACATTTTCACCTGGTTGTGATAGGTCAGCCCATAGGAACACTTCGGATAAAGGTCCTGGCCCAACCCACCGCAAGATTCCTTTCGGCTCTCCCCGACATGATCGTTTCCACACTCCGTGCGACGGCGGCATCGACGTCCGTGAGGGGAGTCACACTACGGAGCCGCGTTCCGGGTGCTTGCACCTGCCACCACACTTCCAGACGTGTAAGAGGGCCCAGCGCAAGACCTGACGGCATTGCCACCCCCCCCAAGTACCCCGTCCTGTCTAACCCTGACACCGTTGACTGGACGGATCTACCCCTTTGACTATCACCGGACAAGGTATGACCGATGGACATTTTCACCTAGTTGTGATAGGCCAGCCCATCGGTACACTTCGGATCAAGGTCCGGGCCCAACCCACCGGAAGATTCCCTCCGTCTCTCCTCGACGTGGCCGTTTCCACCCTCCGTGCGGCGGCGGCACCAACGTCCATGAGGGGGCCCACACTACGGAGCCGCGTGCTTGGTGCTTGCACCCGCCACCACATTTCGAGACGTATAAGAGGGCCCAGCGCAAGACCTGGCGGCATAGCTACCCCCCAATCCCCCGTCCCGTCTAATCCTGGCACTGTTGACCGGTAGGATCTACCCCTTTGACTTTCACCGGACGGGGTATGACTGATGGACATTTTCACCTAGCTGTGATAGGCCAGCCCATAGGTAAACTTCGGATAAAGGTCCGGGCCTAACCCAACACAAGATTCCCTCTGGCTTTCCCCGACGTGGCCGTTTCCACCCTCCGTGCGATGGTGGCATCGACGTCCGTGAGGGGGGTCACACCAGGGATTCGCGTGCCGGGTGCTTGCACCTGCCACCACACTTCCAGACGTGTAAGAGGGGCCAACGCAAAACCTGGCGGCATTGCCACCCCCACAAGTACCCCGTCCTGTCTAACGCTGACACCGTTGACCGGACGGATCTACCCCTTTGACTATCACCGGACGAGGTATGACCGATGGACATTTTCACCTGGCTGTGACAGGCCAGCCCATCGATACATTTTGGATCAAGGTCCGGGCCCAACCCACCGCAAGATTTCCTCCGTGTCTCCCCGACGTGGCCATTTCCACCCTCCGTGCGGCGGCGGCACCGACGTCCATGAGGGGGGCCACACTACGGAGCCGCGTTCCGGGTGCTTGCACCCGCCACCACATTTCGGGACGTGTAAGAGGCCCCACCGCAAGACCTGGCGGCATAGCTACCCCCTAATCCCCCGTCCCGTCTAACCCTGGCTCTGTTGACCGGACGGATCTACCCCTTTGACTTTTACCGGACGGGGTATGACCGATGGACATTTTCACCTGGCCATGATAGGCCAGCCCATAGGTACACTTCGGATAAAGGTCCGGGCCCAACCCACCACAAGATTCCCTCCGGCATTCCCCGACGTGGCCGTTTCCACCCTCCGTGCGACGGCGTCTTCGACGTCCATGAGGAGGGTCACACTACGGAGCCGCTTGCCGGCTTGCACTTGCCACCAGACTTCTAGACGTGTAAGAGGGCCCAGCGCAAGACCTGGCGGCATTGCCACCCCCCCAAGTACCCCGTCCCGTCTAACCCGGGCATTGTTAACCGGACGGATCTACCCCTTTGTCTTTCACCGGACGAGGTATGACCGATGGACATTTTCACCTAGCTGTGATAGGCCAGCCCATAGGTACACTTGGGATAAAGGTCCGGGCCCAACCCACCGCAAGATTCCTTCCGGCTCTCCCCAACGTGGCCGTTTCCACCCTCCGTGCGACGGCGGCATCGACGTCCGTGAGGGGGGTCACACTACGGAGCCGCGTGTCGGGTGCTTGCACCTGCCACCACACTTCCAGACGTGTAAGAGGGCCCAGCGCAAGACCTGGTGGCATTGCCACCCCCCCAAGTACCCCGTCATGTCTAACCCCGACACTGCTGACCGGACGGATATACCCCTTTGACTTTCACCGGACGAGGTATGACCGATGGACATTTTCAGCTGGCTGTGATAAGCCAGCCCATAGGTACACTTCGGATCAAGGTCCGGGCCCAACCCACCGCAAGATTCCCTCCGTGTCTCCCCGACGTGGCCGTTTCCACCCTCCGTGCGGCGGCGGCACCGACGTCCATGAGGGGGGCCACACTACAGAATCGCGTGCCGGGTGCTTGCACCCGCAACCACATTTAGGGACGTTTAAAAGGCCCCCCCGCAAGACCTGGCGGCATAGCTACCCCCAATCCCCCGTCCCGTCTAATCCTGTCAACGTTGACCGGACGGATCTACCCCTTTGACTTTCACCGGACGGGGTATGACCGATGGACATTTTCACCTGGCTGTGATAGGCAAGCCCATAGGTACACTTCGGATAAAGGTTCGGGCCCAACCCACCGCAAGATTCCTTCCGGCTCTCCCCGACGTGGTCGTTTCCACCCTCCGTGCGACGGCGGCATCGACGTCCGTGAGGGGGGTCACACTACGGAGCCGCGTGCCGGGTGCTTGAACCTGCCACCACACTTCCAGACGTGTAAGAGGGCCCAACGCAAGACCTGGCGGCATAGCTACCCCCCAATCCCCCGTCCCATCTAATCCTGTCACTGTTGACCGGACGGATCTACCACTTTGACTTTCACCGGACGAGGTATGACCGATGGACATTTTCACCTGGCTGTGATAGGCCAGCCCATAGGTACACTTCGGATAAAGGTCCGGGCCCAACCCACCGCAAGATTCCCTCCGGCTTTCCCTGACGTTGCCCTTTCCACCCTCCGTGCGACGGTGGCATCGACGTCCGTGAGGGGGGTCACACTAGGGAGTCGCGTGCCGGGTGCTTGCATCTGCCACCACACTTCCAGACATGTAAGAGGGGCCAACGCAATACTTGGCGGCATTGCCACCCCCAAGTACCCCGTCGTGTCTAACCCTGACACTGTTGACCGGACGGATCTACCCCTTTGACTTTCACCGGATGAGGTATGACCGATGGACATTTTCACCTGGCCGTGACAGTCCAGCCCATAGGTACACTTCGGATCAAGGTCCAGGCCCAAACCACCGCAAGATTCTCTCCGTGTCTCCCCGACGTGGTCGTTCCACCCTCCGTGCGGCGTCGGCACCGACGTCCATGAGGGGGGCCACACTACGGAGCCGCGTTCCGGGTGCTTGCACCCGCCACCACATTTCGGGACGTGTAAGAGGCCCCAGCGCAAGACCTGGCGGCATAGCTACCCCCTAATCCCCCGTCCCGTCTAACCCTGGCATTGTTGACCGAACGGATCTACCCCTTTGTCTTTCACCGGGCGGGGTATGACCGATGGACATTTTCACCTCGTTGTGATAGGCCAGCCAATATGTACACTTCGGATAAAGGTCCGGGCCCAACCCACCGCAAGATTCCTTCCGGCTCTCCCCGACGTGGCCATTTCTACCCTCCGTGCGACGGCGGCATCGACGTCCGTGAGGGGGGTCACACTACGGAGCCGCGTGCCGGGTGCTTGAACTTGCCACCACACTTCCAGACGTGTAAGAGGGCCCAGCGCAAGACCTGGCGGCATTGCCACCCCCGCAAGTACCCTGTCTTGTCTAACCCTGACACCGTTGACCGGACGGATCTACCCCTTTGACTATCACCGGACGAGGTATGACCGATGGACATTTTCACCTGGCTGTGACAGGCCAGCCCATCGATACACTTCGGATCAAGGTCCGGGCCCAACCCACCGCAAGATTCCCTCCGTGTCTCCCCGACGTGGCCGTTTCCACCCTCCGTGCGGCGGCGGCACCGACGTCCATGAGGGGGCCCACACTACGGAGCCGCATGCCGGGTGCTTGCATCCGCCACCACATTTAGGGATGTGTAAGAGGGCCCAGCGCAAGACCTGGCGGCATAGCTACCCCCCAATCCCCCGTCCCGTCTAACCCTGGCACTGTTGACCGCACGGATCTACCCCTTTGACTTTTACCGGACGGGGTATGACCGATGGACATTTTCACCTGGCCGTGATAGGCCAGCCCATAGGTACACTTCGGATAAAGGTCCGGGCCCAACCCACCGCAAGATTCCCTCCGGCTCTCCCCGACGTGGCCGTTTCCACCCTCCGTGCGACGGCGTCATCGACGTCCATGAGGGGGGTCACACTACGGAGCCGCGTGCCGGCTTGCACTTGCCACCAGACTTCTAGACGTGTAAGAGGGCCCAGCGCAAGACCTGGCGGCATTGCCACCCCCCCCAAGTACCCCGTCCCGTCTAACCCGGGCACTGTTGACCGGACGGATCTACCCCTTTTACTTTCACCAGACGAGGTATGACCGATGGAAATTTACACCTGGCTGTGATAGGTCAGCCCATAGGTACACTTCGGATAAAGGTCTGGGCCCAACCCACCGCAAGATTCCCTCCGGCTCTACCCGATGTGTCGGTTTCCACCCTTCGTGCGGCAGCGGCATCGACGTCTGTGAGGGGGTCACACTACGAAGCCGCGTGCCGGGTGCTTGCACCCGCCACCACATTTCATGCAAAAGAACATGAGGTCACATTACTAACATACTCGAAAACAAATACAAACCACATGTTCATTAGATAAGGCACATTTACCTCATTACTATCTATGGATAATTCTACACCAAATCGATATATAATTTATGTATGTTTATGATTAGATAAGGCACATTTACCTCAAAACAGATTAAAAAAAGATATGCCAGAAAACAGATTAAAAAAAGATGATAGAAAGATATGGTTTGTATTTAGAAAAGATATAAAAATAAGATTAAAAAACCGAGAAAACATATTAAAAAAAGATATGCCGACGACAAAGTCGTCGGCATATCTATGCCTGCATCGACCAAGAATCCCCAGACACGCGCCTCGGATCGATGACGTGCCAACTACGCCGACGGTTTGGCCGTCGGTATAGCTATGCCGACGGCCTTCGTCAGGGCCGTCGGCATAGCCCTGACGGCGTCAGCCCGTCGTCCATCCCCGGGTCGCCTACGTCACGTCTACGCCGACGGCCCGTGTATACCGACGGCCCCCGTCGGCATATAGCAAGGTATGCCGACGGCCTCTCTATGCCTACGGCGGCCGGCGGCGTAGGCTTTTGTTTGCCGACGGCATTACTACGCCTACGGCCTTTCCCCGGCCGTCGGCAGCAGCCGTTATTCCGGTAGTGATTGGCCCGTAGTTCTGAAATAATCTCTTCAATCTGTGTAATAATAGGACCCAGGGTCCAGTGCATATATAGCAGGCGATGTAGCTCAACAGAGAGTTGACATATCCCTGATCATATCCCCACCACATGGGCTATACAGGTCGACTAACCAAGTTATTGGTTGTTGAGCAGAATTAAGCACTCCCTCAGTCCCAAAATAAGTGTCGATGCTTTAGTACAAAAATTGTACTAATTTAGTACAAAAATTGCGACACTTATTTTGGGACGGAGGGAGTAGATACCAAGCTAGTCACAGCCATTGTGATGCTCACAGTTCAAAGCATTAGTTAACCATGCCCTTGAAACGTTAAGTTGTAACAGTGAAATTATATGTGTATATATACTCGATCGGCGATGGCATGACAACTCACATGTGATTTAACTAAGCAATATTGTACATCACACACAGACACAGACAACATACATGGACAAGAAGACACACATGCAACTTTCACGGACAAAGATAATACCTACAAATGCAAGTGCATCTTGCAATCGGTTATTGAATTTCACGAGTACTTGGTATGGAATACTGGTCCGACAGTGCATCTTGCAAACGTCCACGGGGAAGAAGACGGGACGACCAGCACCAGCACAGCGGCGATGGCAACCACCTTGACGGAGGCCATTCTAGCTAGCTATATGTTGGTTTTGATGGACGGTGTTTTGGATCTGATGATGCCTGTGGTGTGGCCATGTATTTATACATGTAGACGTCGCCCCTGAGGCCACTCTACCTTGCATGCACACCTTGGGGGTAGACATTGACTTTAAAGGATGATGTAGATAACGTGCTCCTCACTCGTTTGAAGTCAGAGCTTCTGATCTACAGAAGCGCAAATATAGGTTGGCAATGACGTTACTGATGGTTCACGTATGTTGGCATCATTCTCTTGCCGCCGATGCTTACGATATCAACTAGAGAAATACCAAGTTTTTACTTGCAGACCATCCAAAGTGATCACATGTCAACTCCACTACAGTAAATCATCCAAGTATTCATCACGCATAGCACTGCCAGCTATACCTACGTACGTACCAAAGGACAATCCAGGTGCTGGTTTGTAGCCTAGTATTTTCAACAATTTCCCTCGATCATTGGTTCAACTATCTTTCTAATGGAGTAGTTGACAAAAACTACCAGTATTCAGGTATGTGTGTCACAAAACTACCCATTTTAAAAATTTCACTAAAACCTACCACTTTTGTGTTAAAATTTTGCAAAAATTTACTAGTTCTCGCTGATGACCATTTTACTCAAATTAACCATGATTATGACAGGAATGGCCAACTAGTCATGTCCACGTGCCCTACAAATATAAGACCGTTTATTTGACTGGCATCATGGACGTTTGACATGTGGGGACCACATGTTTGTTCTATCTTCTTCCTTAAGGAACCGCTTGGTTCGGCATGAAGGCGGGATATGTCGTTCCCTGGAATCGGTGGGTTCCGGTTCCTCCAACGAACTAAACACAAGAACGGGCTTTAAGGACGGAACCAACCCATTACATTCCATCCGATGGTAGAAACCAAACACAGCCTAAAATTCCCCATTGGAATAGCAACGCATACAGTGTTAGGTGTTCGCCGAAGCAAATCCCCCGTCCCTTCCCGCTCCCAGCACCCCACCCCGTAACCAGAGGCCTCTAGGGCCTCGCCGGGCTGCCCCGCCGCCAGTCTCGTGCTCCTAGCGTCGGCAAAATGCGCAACAGCATCTCTTGGGAAGGCCCAGCTGTGGCAGCGGCGAGCAGGGCTCCCTCGCCGGATATGCAGTTTTCTCCCTTTGGTGCATGTGTGCGTCTATTAGCCTCGAGTACAACGTGCATGAACAACTTGGGGCACGAGCGTTCTCCCTTTGGTTCCTGCGCGCGTCGAGTAGCCCTCCTCGTTACTGTTGCTCACCCCCTCCTCACATGCAACGACTCAGCAAGGTCCCAACACCCTAGGATCCATGTGGGTAGGAGAGAGGGTACCCTCGTGTCTCGGCATCTACCGAGCAGGACCAGTACGTCTCTCGGCATCTAGAGAGACCCTGGTAAACGTTGTCAAATTTGGAAGCTCCCAGCGGACAAGCAAGATGATGCTCGGCATTTTTATATATCTAAGGGAGCATATCGACCGGAGTTGGAGGAATACCCATTTGATGACAAGTCTAAACACCGTCGTCGATTTCAAAAAGATTGGTACACAAATTTCTGGTGGCTTGAGTATTCAACTCACACTGATAGAGGTTATTGTTTGCCATGCTTTCTCTTCTAAAAAAAACCTGTTGGGAGATGCGGGTCTGATACATTCTCAGTCAAGGGTTTTAGAAACTGGAAAAAGGTTAACGATGGAAAAGCGTGTGCTTTTCTAACTCATGTTGGGGGTCCTGACTCTGCTCACAACTATTCAGCTCGGTGCTATGAAGATCTCAAGACTAGTATGGCTCATATCGACAAGGTGATAGAAAAGCAAAATGAGAAACTAGCTAGTGATGCGAGATTGAGGCTTAAGACTACCATCGATGCCATGAGGTAAGCAAAAAAAATTAGATCAACTAAAATTTGACATGACTTAATGTTTTGGTAACTAACATCTAGTCGCTTTGTCCCATTAGGTGGCTGATATTCCAAGCTTGTCCTTTTAGAGGTCATGATGAATCAGCGGGGTCTAAGAACCAAGGAAATTTTCTTGAAATGGTTAAGATTTTCGCTTCATACAAGAGGTTGTTGGCAGCCGTTGTTCTGGAAAATGCTCCAGGTAATGCAAAGTATACATCCGGAGAAGTCCAGAAAGAGGTTGTTGGCATACTTGCTCGAGAACTGCAGAAAGCAATTAAAGAAGAAATAGGTAATGCCAAGTTTTGTATAATGGTTGATGAAGCTCGGGATGAATCAAAAAAAGAACAAATGGCAGTTGTTCTTCGGTTTGCCAACAAAGAAGCAGAAATAATTGAGCGTTTCCTTGATCTAGTTCATGTTAACGACACTGATGCCTTAACTTTGAAAAATGCAATTTGTGTTGTACTGTCAGATAATAACTTAAGCGTACAAGACATCAGGGGCCAAGCATATGATGGTGCAAGCAATATGAGAGGGGAATGGAATGGATTGAAGGCTCTTATTCTGCGTGAGTGTCCATATGCCTACTATGTTCATTGTATGGCTCATCAGTTACAATTGGCGCTTGTTGCTGCATCACGAGAGGTACATGAGGTGCATAACTTCTTTCAGAATGCAAATTTTGTAATAAATGTTGTTAGTTCTTCTACAAAGCGTAGTGATGAGCTACTAGCTAACCAAGCAGATGAAATTGCTCGTGGAATTGAGTTGGGAGAGCTTGATACAAGCAGAGGGCAAAACCAAATAGGAACCTTACAGAGGCCAGGAGACACAAGATGGAGTTCACACTATAAGTCTATACATAGCTTAAAGAAGATGTTTGCTGCTACAGTTGGCGTCTTAAGAGATATAGCAACTGACCGTTCAGTCTCAAAATATTCTCGTGGAGATGCCATTGGATCCCTTAAAATTGTCATATCGTTTGATTTTGTGTCCATTCTACATCTGATGGAAAAGATTATGAAGATCACTGATGTGTTGTGTTAGAAACTTCAATACAAATCTGGGGACATTTTAAATGCCTTAGATTATGTTTCTAACACAAAGGTCCTACTTGGCGAGCTAAGGGAACATGGTTGGGAATCTCTTTTAGAGGAGGTCAAATCTTTTTGTATCAAGCACGAGATTGATATCCCAGATTTGGACCGCAAGTATGTTCCTTCTACTTTCTAAAATTACTGAACTTGTATTAAGTTATATCTTTGTTGCTTTTTTATCTTGGGAATTGAGCTGACTCTGAAATGAAATTAATAGGTATGTTGATGTTACCAAATCTCGAAATAAGCATGACAACACAACAACGCTCCACCACTACACAGACGATGTTTTCAGTGTTGCAATTGATCAACAACTAAGTGAACTGAACGATCGATTCAGTACCCAAGCAACCGAGCTCCTTAATCTCTGTTCATCGTTGGATCCAAGGCATGAATCTTTTTATATCCCAAAGATAAGCACCCTCGCAAAAAAGTTCTATCCTGCTGATTTTTCAAGCCAAGAATTAGCTCAGTTGGAAACTCAATTACCTCATTTTCAGCTAGATGTGTGCAACCATCTATTGCTAGTTTAACAAAAGGACTAGTGAAAACATGTAAAGCTTCTTCATATCCAATGGTTTACAGGTTGTTGCAACTAGTTATCACTCTCCCGGTCTCAATGGCAACTGCAGAGCGGGCTTTTTCGGCTATGAAGATTGTCAAAACACTGTCTTCGAAGTAAGATGGGAGACGATTTGCTTCGCCATTGCATGATAATTTACATAGAAAAAAATTAGCAGCTAAGATATCTTCAGATGAAATTGTTAATATTTTTGATCTCATCGGCAATCGTAGAGGCCACTTTAAATTAATAGAAATGTAATGATATTTTCATGTCACTTCTGCAAAACCTTGTTCTATAAGATTTTTTTTGTACTGGATATTGTTTTTTCTTCACTTGGCTTGGCTTGCCCCCCCCCCCCCATATTCAAATCCTGGCTCCGCCACTGACTCTGGTTCAATCTTGTTTGACTAACATTTATTTATACATGATGTCTTCTTATCCTCTTCCAGTTGAGATTAGGAAGAAAGCTGATTTTTATCGAGCTAGATTAGTATGGTAGGAGGATGAAGATAAAAATAATAATACCATTTACTGAATTGGAAAACCTGTTGATTCCCTAAACAGTACGGGGCCATGGGAATTCTTAATCTGGATCTTATGAACAAAGCTTTATTGCCAAGTGGTTTTGGAGGTTAGAAACTCAAACTAGCTTATGGCAAGAGGTGCTCATTAATAAGTATGTGAAAAATAAATGCATACCTAGAATCAGCCTAGGGTGGGAGATTCCCACTTCCGCACTAGTATTTTGAAAGTTAAAGATCTATTTTATCAACATTGTAAATAAACTAGGAGATGGAAGAAATACTGGGTTTTGGGAGGACTGGTGGGTGGATAATAAGCCTGTTAAGAATGCTTACACGGTTCTGTATCTGATAAGCTTTGATCATAATATCTCAGTAGCTGATTGTCGGTGTGATGAACAGGGGGTATCCATTAACCCTGGACATGCACCGGCAAGTTGCAGCCTCCAGGCGGGAAGGGCATGGCGGAGAAGAATCCGCTTATAAGACACATCTAAGACCAGAGAATACCAAGGAAGCATTCAAATCAACGATTAGAAGACAGCAGACCAAATGCTGGAATTACTGTAGCGCGACCCCCGGCAAGACCTTGCTGGGATCACTGTAGCTACGGCGACAAGGTTCCTGCTGGGATCACTGTAGCTACGGCGACAAGGTTCCTGCTGGGATCACTGTAGCTACGGCGGCAAGGTTCATGCTGGGATCACTGTAGCTACGGCGGCAAGGGTCCTGCTGGGATCACTGTAGCTACGACGGCAAGGTTCCTGCTGGGATCACTGTAGCTACGACGGCAAGGTCCGACACTGTAGCTACCCGGCAAGGTCTGGCCCCGGCTAGGATCCGACACTGTAGCTACGACGGCAAGGTCCGACACTGTAGCAATCCGGCAAGGTTCGACACTGTAGCCACCGTTCCAGTGCAGCGACCAACCCGTATCAGACAGGTCATCCTCTGCCTGAGTGCATGTCAGATGCTAGCAGTGGATGGGCTTAAGCGGTGCTGAAGTGATGGCCCCTTTTCCCATTCCCAAGAAGCTAAGGGACAGCTAAGCAAAGCATTAAATGCTCATGTCCTAAAGTGTCAGTGTTAGGTATGATAACACTGTAGTTACTTTCCACCTCTTGTATGCACTGTACGTGCACTGTTGGTGACCCCTTTGGACGTATAAAAGGAGGCCCAAAGCACGGCTACAAGTGGGGACTCTTCTCGCTCATTTTCTACGCGTAGCAGCTGTGCACTACAGCACACATATCGCTCCTGAGCCAGAGCTCAAGAACTCGCAATACAAGCAAGCAGGAGTAGGGTTTTACGCATCCGTGCGGCCCGAACCTGGGTAAATCCCCGCGCGTGCTGATCGTTAGTTCTGCTCTCTGTGCAGTCCTTCTCCCCGCCGAATCGCAAAGGGATCCTCGTGATCCCATAGGTGTCGTTCCCCGACATCTTTGGCGCGCCAGGTAGGGGGAGAGAGGTTGCGTGGACCTGATCCAGTGATCAGCGCGCCAGTTTCATCATCATCTTCACCGCCATGGCCCCCAAGAGGAAGGGTTTCACGGCGCTGGGTCCGTCTGCCTCCGGTGCGCCTGTTGCTGCGCGCACGGGTGACGCCGTAGGCGCAGGCGAAAGAGGCGAAGATTCTGAACTTCCGTGGCGTTTTGGCAACCACAGCCAGGCGAGCGGCGTTGTTCGTGGTGGCAACGGCGGAGGCGCAGAAGGCGAGCTCGGGGGCTGGCAGCGCCCTAGAGGATAACCTTCTTGAGAGCCACCGGTCACCACCGCGAGCGCAGCCCCGCTATGCGAGATAGCGGCAGAAAAGATAAGTTTTGAAAAACTTGTGTCAATCATGCTTCTTTTGCTATCTTCAATCACTTCTTGCACCTACATGCGAAGGAGCCTCCCCGGAACCGGTTGCACTCCTAGTCGCCTCGAGCCCGCTCGGCGATGTGTGCAGCTGCGCTAGCGCCGGGAAGGTAAATCTTTCCGGGAGGCAGCGTTCCCGGCAAGCTGCTAAGGATTCGTTCCTTCAAGCGCTGCCGACTGGAACGTGCGCACCGGAAAGCTTTCCGGCAAGCATGGGTCGTCTTGATTGATTTGTCGTCCTTCCATATAAGTCTGCACGCGAAAGGAACCTTGCCGTGGTGGGCTCGCGCTCTAGTTTCGCCTCGAGTCCGCTCGGCAAACTTGACAGCTGCGTTTTCGCCCGGCAAGTTGCCTTGCCGGCGGCGGCGTTTTCCAGCAGGCTGCTAAAGTCCCGCATCTAGCGCTCGCGGCAAACGTGCGCACCGGCAAGGTTCCCAGCCAGCGTAGGATTTAAGATATATGCAAGGACGGAATTGATCAAGAGGAGAGCAAATATTCATTTAGCATAAAGAAGCATGTGTTGAGTACATAAAGAGCGGTTTGACTAAGACAAATTACTCTTTTATGTGTGCCATTGCAGCAACATGTAAGCGGAAAAGTACTTCATTTCCGGCGGCCGGGAAAGCCAAGGACGCCGTGTTGAAGGTCGAGAAGACGGCGGTGAGGCATCCGCAGTAGATGGCAGCGACGGGTGTATGGATCGAGCATCGCACCCGCGGTAACCCTTATGGGGAAGCCTCGGGGGCTGGCTCTTCATCGCATGACACGGCGCTCCCTTTTGAGCCCGCGGCCCCTGTCGTCATCCTGCTCTACTTACCCACACCATCACCAAGCCCAAGGCCCGGCAAACCGCAAGCTCTCTTGTGTCATCATCAGCATGCAGTTAAAAAGTCATGAGTGACGGTTACTTCTCGCCGTGCATGTACCGGTGCATGTTTTTGGGCCTGGCCCGGACAACACTGTGCACGCTTGCCCGGCCCAGGCCCGGGGGCTCCTGTCGGTGTGATGAACAGGGGGTATCCATTACCCCCTGGACATGCACCGGCAAGTTGCAGCCTCCAGGCGGGAAGGGCATGGCGGAGAAGAATCCGCTTATAAGACACATCTAAGACCAGAGAATACCAAGGAAGCATTCAAATCAACGATTAGAAGACAGCAGACCAAATGCCGGAATTACTGTAGCGCGACCCAGGCAAGACCTTGCTGGGATCACTGTAGCTACGGCGACAAGGTCCCTGATGGGATCACTGTAGCTACGATGACAAGGTTCCTGCTGGGATCACTGTAGCTACGGTGACAAGGTTCCTGCTGGGATCACTGTAGCTACGGCGGCAAGGTTCCTGCTGGGATCACTGTAGCTACGGCGGCAAGGGTCCTGCTGGGATCACTGTAGCTACGGCGGCAAGGGTCCTGCTGGGATCACTGTAGCTACGGCGGCAAGGTTCCTGCTGGGATCACTTTAGCTACGACGGCAAGTTCCGACACTGTAGCTACCCGGCAAGGTCCGACACTGTAGCTACGACGGCAAGGTCCGACACTGTAGCAATCCGGCAAGGTTCGACACTGTAGCCACCGCTCCAGTGCAGCGACCAGCCCGTATCAGACAGGTCATCCTCTGCCTGAGTGCATGTCAGATGCTAGCAGTGGATGGGCTTAAGCGGTGCTGAAGTGATGGCCCCTTTTCCATCCCCAAGAAGCTAAGGGACAGCTAAGCAAAGCATTAAATGCTCATGTCCTAAAGTGTCAGTGTTAGGTATGATAACACTGTAGTTACTTTCCACCTCTTGTATGCACTGTACGTGCACTGTTGGTGACCCCTTTGGACGTATAAAAGGAGGCCCAAAGCACGGCTACAAGTGGGGACTCTTCTGGCTCATTTTCTACGCGTAGCAGCTGTGCACTACAGCACACATATCTCTCCTGAGCCAGAGCTCAAGAACTCCCAATACAAGCAAGCAGGAGTAGGGTTTTACGCATCCGTGCGGCCCGAACCTGGGTAAATCCCCGAGCGTGCTGATCGTTAGTTCTGCTCTCTGTGCAGTCCTTCTCCCCGCCGAATCGCAAAGGGTTCCTCGTGATCCCATAGGTGTCGTTCCCCGACATCTTTGGCGCGCCAGGTAGGGGGAGAGAGGTTGCGTGGACCTGATCCAGTGATCAGCGCGCCAGTTTCATCATCATCTTCACCGCCATGGCCCCCAAGAGGAAGGGTTTCACGGCGCTGGGTCCGTCTGCCTCCGGTGCGCCTGTTGCTGCGCGCACGGGTGACGCCGTAGGCGCAGGCGGAAGAGGCGAAGATTCTGAACTTCCGTGGCGTTTTGGCAACCACAGCCAGGCGAGCGGCGTTGTTCGTGGTGGCAACGGCGGAGGCGCAGAAGGCGAGCTCGGGGGCTGGCAGCGCCCTAGAGGATAACCTTCTTGAGAGCCACCGGTCACCACCACGAGCGCAGCCCCGCTATGCGAGATAGCGGCAGAAAAGATAAGTTTTGAAAAACTTGTGTCAATCATGCTTCTTTTGCTATCTTCAATCACTTCTTGCACCTACATGCGAAGGAGCCTCCCCGGAACCGGTTGCACTCCTAGTCGCCTCGAGCCCGCTCGGCGATGTGTGCAGCTGCGCTAGCGCCGGGAAGGTAAATCTTTCCGGGAGGCAGCGTTCCCGGCAAGCTGCTAAGGATCCGTTCCTTCAAGCGCTGCCGACTGGAACGTGCGCACCGGAAAGCTTTCCGGCAAGCATGGGTCGTCTTGATTGATTTGTCGTCCTTGCATATAAGTCTGCACGCGAAAGGAACCTTGCCGTGGTGGGCTCGCGCTCTAGTTTCGCCTCGAGTCCGCTCGGCAAACTTGACAGCTGCGTTTTCGCCCGGCAAGTTGCCTTGCCGGCGGCGGCGTTTTCCAGCAGGCTGCTAAAGTCCCGCATCTAGCGCTCGCGGCAAACGTGCGCACCGGCAAGGTTCCCAGCCAGCGTAGGATTTAAGATATATGCAAGGACGGAATTGATCAAGAGGAGAGCAAATATTCATTTAGCATAAAGAAGCATGTGTTGCGTACATAAAGAGCGGTTTGACTAAGACAAATTACTCTTTTATGTGTGCCATTGCAGCAACATGTAAGCGGAAAAGTACTTCATTTCCGGCGGCCGGGAAAGCCAAGGACGCCGTGTTGAAGGTCGAGAAGACGGCGGTGAGGCATCCGCAGTAGATGGCAGCGACGGGTGTATGAATCGAGCATCGCACCCGCGGTAACCCTTATGGGGAAGCCTCGGGGGCTGGCTCTTCATCGCATGACACGGCGCTCCCTTTTGAGCCCGCGGCCCCTGTCGTCATCCTGCTCTACTTAGCCACACCATCACCAAGCCCAAGGCCCGGCAAACCGCAAGCTCTCTTGTGTCATCATCAGCATGCAGTTAAAAAGTCATGAGTGACGGTTACTTCTCGCCGTGCATGTACCGGTGCATGTTTTTGGGCCTGGCCCGGACAACACTGTGCACGCTTGCCCGGCCCAGGCCCGGGGGCTCCTGTCGGTGTGATGAACAGGGGGTATCCATTACCCCCTGGACATGCACCGGCAAGTTGCAGCCTCCAGGCGGGAAGGGCATGGCGGAGAAGAATCCGCTTATAAGACACATCTAAGACCAGAGAATACCAAGGAAGCATTCAAATCAACGATTAGAAGACAGCAGACCAAATGCCGGAATTACTGTAGCGCGACCCAGGCAAGACCTTGCTGGGATCACTGTAGCTACGGCGACAAGGTCCCTGATGGGATCACTGTAGCTACGATGACAAGGTTCCTGCTGGGATCACTGTAGCTACGGTGACAAGGTTCCTACTGGGATCACTGTAGCTACGGCGACAAGGTTCCTGCTGGGATCACTGTAGCTACGGCGGCAAGGGTCCTGCTGGGATCACTGTAGCTACGGCGGCAAGGGTCCTGCTGGGATCACTGTAGCTACAGCGGCAAGGTTCCTGCTGGGATCACTTTAGCTACGACGGCAAGTTCCGACACTGTAGCTACCCGGCAAGGTCCGACACTGTAGCTACGGCGGCAAGGTCCGACACTGTAGCAATCCGGCAAGGTTCGACACTGTAGCCACCGCTCCAGTGCAGCGACCAGCCCGTATCAGACAGGTCATCCTCTGCCTGAGTGCATGTCAGATGCTAGCAGTGGATGGGCTTAAGCGGTGCTGAAGTGATGGCCCCTTTTCCCATCCCCAAGAAGCTAAGGGACACCTAAGCAAAGCATTAAATGCTCATGTCCTAAAGTGTCAGTGTTAGGTATGATAACACTGTAGTTACTTTCCACCTCTTGTATGCACTGTACGTGCACTGTTGGTGACCCCTTTGGACGTATAAAAGGAGGCCCAAAGCACGGCTACAAGTAGGGACTCTTCTGGCTCATTTTCTACGCGTAGCAGCTGTGCACTACAGCACACATATCGCTCCTGAGCCAGAGCTCAAGAACTCCCAATACAAGCAAGCAGGAGTAGGGTTTTACGCATCCGTGCGGCCCGAACCTGGGTAAATCCCCGAGCGTGCTGATCGTTAGTTCTGCTCTCTGTGCAATCCTTCTCCCCGCCGAATCGCAAAGGGATCCTCGTGATCCCATAGGTGTCGTTCCCCGACATCTTTGGCGCGCCAGGTAGGGGGAGAGAGGTTGCGTGGACCTGATCTAGTGATCAGCGCGCTAGTTTCATCATCATCTTCACCGCCATGGCCCCCAAGAGGAAGGGTTTCACGGCGCTGGGTCCGTCTGCCTCCGGTGCGCCTGTTGCTGCGCGCACGGGTGACGCCGTAGGCGCAGGCGGAAGAGGCGAAGATTCTGAACTTCCGTGGCGTTTTGGCAACCACAGCCAGGCGAGCGGCGTTGTTCGTGGTGGCAACGGCGGAGGCGCAGAAGGCGAGCTCGGGGGCTGGCAGCGCCCTAGAGGATAACCTTCTTGAGAGCCACCGGTCACCACCGCGAGCGCAGCCCCGCTATGCGAGATAGCGGCAGAAAAGATAAGTTTTGAAAAACTTGTGTCAATCATGCTTCTTTTGCTATCTTCAATCACTTCTTGCACCTACATGCGAAGGAGCCTCCCCGAAACCGGTTGCACTCCTAGTCGCCTCGAGCCCGCTCGGCGATGTGTGCAGCTGCGCTAGCGCCGGGAAGGTAAATCTTTCCGGGAGGCAGCGTTCCCGGCAAGCTGCTAAGGATCCGTTCCTTCAAGTGCTGCCGACTGGAACGTGCGCACCGGAAAGCTTTCCGGCAAGCATGGGTCGTCTTGATTGATTTGTCGTCCTTGCATATAAGTCTGCACGCGAAAGGAACCTTGCCGTGGTGGGCTCGCGCTCTAGTTTCGCCTCGAGTCCGCTCGGCAAACTTGACAGCTGCGTTTTCGCCCGGCAAGTTGCCTTGCCGGCGGCGGCGTTTTCCAGCAGGCTGCTAAAGTCCCGCATCTAGCGCTCGCGGCAAACGTGCGCACCGGCAAGGTTCCCAGCCAGCGTAGGATTTAAGATATATGCAAGGACGGAATTGATCAAGAGGAGAGCAAATATTCATTTAGCATAAAGAAGCATGTGTTGCGTACATAAAGAGCGGTTTGACTAAGACAAATTACTCTTTTATGTGTGCCATTGCAGCAACATGTAAGCGGAAAAGTACTTCATTTCCGGCGGCCGGGAAAGCCAAGGACGCCGTGTTGAAGGTCGAGAAGACGGCGGTGAGGCATCCGCAGTAGATGGCAGCGACGGGTGTATGAATCGAGCATCGCACCCGCGGTAACCCTTATGGGGAAGCCTCGGGGGCTGGCTCTTCATCGCATGACACGGCGCTCCCTTTTGAGCCCGCGGCCCCTGTCGTCATCCTGCTCTACTTACCCACACCATCACCAAGCCCAAGGCCCGGCAAACCGCAAGCTCTCTTGTGTCATCATCAGCATGCAGTTAAAAAGTCATGAGTGACGGTTACTTCTCGCCGTGCATGTACCGGTGCATGTTTTTGGGCCTGGCCCGGACAACACTGTGCACGCTTGCCCGGCCCAGGCCCGGGGGCTCCTGTCGGTGTGATGAACAGGGGGTATCCATTACCCCCTGGACATGCACCGGCAAGTTGCAGCCTCCAGGCGGGAAGGGCATGGCGGAGAAGAATCCGCTTATAAGACACATCTAAGACCAGAGAATACCAAGGAAGCATTCAAATCAACGATTAGAAGACAGCAGACCAAATGCCGGAATTACTGTAGCGCGACCCAGGCAAGACCTTGCTGGGATCACTGTAGCTACGGCGACAAGGTCCCTGATGGGATCACTGAAGCTACGACGACAAGGTTCCTGCTGGGATCACTGTAGCTACGGTGGCAAGGTTCCTGCTGGGATCACTGTAGCTACGGCGGCAAGGTTCCTGCTGGGATCACTGTAGCTACGGAGGCAAGGGTCCTGCTGGGATCACTGTAGCTACGGCGGCAAGGGTCCTGCTGGGATCACTGTAGCTACGGCGGCAAGGTTCCTGCTGGGATCACTTTAGCTACGACGGCATGGTCCGACACTGTAGCTACCCGGCAAGGTCCGACACTGTAGCTACGGCGGCAAGGTCCGACACTGTAGCAATCCGGCAAGGTTCGACACTGTAGCCACCGCTCCAGTGCAGCGACCAGCCCGTATCAGACAGGTCATCCTCTGCCTGAGTGCATGTCAGATGCTAGCAGTGGATGGGCTTAAGCGGTGCTGAAGTGATGGCCCCTTTTCCCATCCCCAAGAAGCTAAGGGACACCTAAGCAAAGCATTAAATGCTCATGTCCTAAAGTGTCAGTGTTAGGTATGATAACACTGTAGTTACTTTCCACCTCTTGTATGCACTGTACGTGCACTGTTGGTGACCCCTTTGGACGTATAAAAGGAGGCCCAAAGCACGGCTACAAGTAGGGACTCTTCTGGCTCATTTTCTACGCGTAGCAGCTGTGCACTACAGCACACATATCGCTCCTGAGCCAGAGCTCAAGAACTCCCAATACAAGCAAGCAGGAGTAGGGTTTTACGCATCCGTGCGGCCCGAACCTGGGTAAATCCCCGAGCGTGCTGATCGTTAGTTCTGCTCTCTGTGCAATCCTTCTCCCCGCCGAATCGCAAAGGGATCCTCGTGATCCCATAGGTGTCGTTCCCCGACATCTTTGGCGCGCCAGGTAGGGGGAGAGAGGTTGCGTGGACCTGATCTAGTGATCAGCGCGCTAGTTTCATCATCATCTTCACCGCCATGGCCCCCAAGAGGAAGGGTTTCACGGCGCTGGGTCCGTCTGCCTCCGGTGCGCCTGTTGCTGCGCGCACGGGTGACGCCGTAGGCGCAGGCGGAAGAGGCGAAGATTCTGAACTTCCGTGGCGTTTTGGCAACCACAGCCAGGCGAGCGGCGTTGTTCGTGGTGGCAACGGCGGAGGCGCAGAAGGCGAGCTCGGGGGCTGGCAGCGCCCTAGAGGATAACCTTCTTGAGAGCCACCGGTCACCACCGCGAGCGCAGCCCCGCTATGCGAGATAGCGGCAGAAAAGATAAGTTTTGAAAAACTTGTGTCAATCATGCTTCTTTTGCTATCTTCAATCACTTCTTGCACCTACATGCGAAGGAGCCTCCCCGGAACCGGTTGCACTCCTAGTCGCCTCGAGCCCGCTCGGCGATGTGTGCAGCTGCGCTAGCGCCGGGAAGGTAAATCTTTCCGGGAGGCAGCGTTCCCGGCAAGCTGCTAAGGATCCGTTCCTTCAAGCGCTGCCGACTGGAACGTGCGCACCGGAAAGCTTTCCGGCAAGCATGGGTCGTCTTGATTGATTTGTCGTCCTTGCATATAAGTCTGCACGCGAAAGGAACCTTGCCGTGGTGGGCTCGCGCTCTAGTTTCGCCTCGAGTCCGCTCGGCAAACTTGACAGCTGCGTTTTCGCCCGGCAAGTTGCCTTGCCGGCGGCGGCGTTTTCCAGCAGGCTGCTAAAGTCCCGCATCTAGCGCTCGCGGCAAACGTGCGCACCGGCAAGGTTCCCAGCCAGCGTAGGATTTAAGATATATGCAAGGACGGAATTGATCAAGAGGAGAGCAAATATTCATTTAGCATAAAGAAGCATGTGTTGCGTACATAAAGAGCGGTTTGACTAAGACAAATTACTCTTTTATGTGTGCCATTGCAGCAACATGTAAGCGGAAAAGTACTTCATTTCCGGTGGCCGGGAAAGCCAAGGACGCCGTGTTGAAGGTCGAGAAGACGGCGGTGAGGCATCCGCAGTAGATGGCAGCGACGGGTGTATGAATCGAGCATCGCACCCGCGGTAACCCTTATGGGGAAGCCTCGGGGGCTGGCTCTTCATCGCATGACACGGCGCTCCCTTTTGAGCCCGCGGCCCCTGTCGTCATCCTGCTCTACTTACCCACACCATCACCAAGCCCAAGGCCCGGCAAACCGCAAGCTCTCTTGTGTCATCATCAGCATGCAGTTAAAAAGTCATGAGTGACGGTTACTTCTCGCCGTGCATGTACCGGTGCATGTTTTTGGGCCTGGCCCGGACAACACTGTGCACGCTTGCCCGGCCCAGGCCCGGGGGCTCCTGTCGGTGTGATGAACAGGGGGTATCCATTACCCCCTGGACATGCACCGGCAAGTTGCAGCCTCCAGGCGGGAAGGGCATGGCGGAGAAGAATCCGCTTATAAGACACATCTAAGACCAGAGAATACCAAGGAAGCATTCAAATCAACGATTAGAAGACAGCAGACCAAATGCCGGAATTACTGTAGCGCGACCCAGGCAAGACCTTGCTGGGATCACTGTAGCTACGGCGACAAGGTCCCTGATGGGATCACTGAAGCTACGACGACAAGGTTCCTGCTGGGATCACTGTAGCTACGGTGGCAAGGTTCCTGCTGGGATCACTGTAGCTACGGCGGCAAGGTTCCTGCTGGGATCACTGTAGCTACGGAGGCAAGGGTCCTGCTGGGATCACTGTAGCTACGGCGGCAAGGGTCCTGCTGGGATCACTGTAGCTACGGCGGCAAGGTTCCTGCTGGGATCACTTTAGCTACGACGGCATGGTCCGACACTGTAGCTACCCGGCAAGGTCCGACACTGTAGCTACGGCGGCAAGGTCCGACACTGTAGCAATCCGGCAAGGTTCGACACTGTAGCCACCGCTCCAGTGCAGCGACCAGCCCGTATCAGACAGGTCATCCTCTGCCTGAGTGCATGTCAGATGCTAGCAGTGGATGGGCTTAAGCGGTGCTGAAGTGATGGCCCCTTTTCCCATCCCCAAGAAGCTAAGGGACACCTAAGCAAAGCATTAAATGCTCATGTCCTAAAGTGTCAGTGTTAGGTATGATAACACTGTAGTTACTTTCCACCTCTTGTATGCACTGTACGTGCACTGTTGGTGACCCCTTTGGACGTATAAAAGGAGGCCCAAAGCACGGCTACAAGTGGGGACTCTTCTGGCTCATTTTCTACGCGTAGCAGCTGTGCACTACAGCACACATATCGCTCCTGAGCCAGAGCTCAAGAACTCCCAATACAAGCAAGCAGGAGTAGGGTTTTACGCATCCGTGCGGCCCGAACCTGGGTAAATCCCCGAGCGTGCTGATCGTTAGTTCTGCTCTCTGTGCAATCCTTCTCCCCGCCGAATCGCAAAGGGATCCTCGTGATCCCATAGGTGTCGTTCCCCGACATCTTTGGCGCGCCAGGTAGGGGGAGAGAGGTTGCGTGGACCTGATCTAGTGATCAGCGCGCTAGTTTCATCATCATCTTCACCGCCATGGCCCCCAAGAGGAAGGGTTTCACGGCGCTGGGTCCGTCTGCCTCCGGTGCGCCTGTTGCTGCGCGCACGGGTGACGCCGTAGGCGCAGGCGGAAGAGGCGAAGATTCTGAACTTCCGTGGCGTTTTGGCAACCACAGCCAGGCGAGCGGCGTTGTTCGTGGTGGCAACGGCGGAGGCGCAGAAGGCGAGCTCGGGGGCTGGCAGCGCCCTAGAGGATAACCTTCTTGAGAGCCACCGGTCACCACCGCGAGCGCAGCCCCGCTATGCGAGATAGCGGCAGAAAAGATAAGTTTTGAAAAACTTGTGTCAATCATGCTTCTTTTGCTATCTTCAATCACTTCTTGCACCTACATGCGAAGGAGCCTCCCCGGAACCGGTTGCACTCCTAGTCGCCTCGAGCCCGCTCGGCGATGTGTGCAGCTGCGCTAGCGCCGGGAAGGTAAATCTTTCCGGGAGGCAGCGTTCCCGGCAAGCTGCTAAGGATCCGTTCCTTCAAGCGCTGCCGACTGGAACGTGCGCACCGGAAAGCTTTCCGGCAAGCATGGGTCGTCTTGATTGATTTGTCGTCCTTGCATATAAGTCTGCACGCGAAAGGAACCTTGCCGTGGTGGGCTCGCGCTCTAGTTTCGCCTCGAGTCCGCTCGGCAAACTTGACAGCTGCGTTTTCGCCCGGCAAGTTGCCTTGCCGGCGGCGGCGTTTTCCAGCAGGCTGCTAAAGTCCCGCATCTAGCGCTCGCGGCAAACGTGCGCACCGGCAAGGTTCCCAGCCAGCGTAGGATTTAAGATATATGCAAGGACGGAATTGATCAAGAGGAGAGCAAATATTCATTTAGCATAAAGAAGCATGTGTTGCGTACATAAAGAGCGGTTTGACTAAGACAAATTACTCTTTTATGTGTGCCATTGCAGCAACATGTAAGCGGAAAAGTACTTCATTTCCGGCGGCCGGGAAAGCCAAGGACGCCGTGTTGAAGGTCGAGAAGACGGCGGTGAGGCATCCGCAGTAGATGGCAGCGACGGGTGTATGAATCGAGCATCGCACCCGCGGTAACCCTTATGGGGAAGCCTCGGGGGCTGGCTCTTCATCGCATGACACGGCGCTCCCTTTTGAGCCCGCGGCCCCTGTCGTCATCCTGCTCTACTTACCCACACCATCACCAAGCCCAAGGCCCGGCAAACCGCAAGCTCTCTTGTGTCATCATCAGCATGCAGTTAAAAAGTCATGAGTGACGGTTACTTCTCGCCGTGCATGTACCGGTGCATGTTTTTGGGCCTGGCCCGGACAACACTGTGCACGCTTGCCCGACCCAGGCCCGGGGGCTCCTGTCGGTGTGATGAACAGGGGGTATCCATTACCCCCTGGACATGCACCGGCAAGTTGCAGCCTCCAGGCGGGAAGGGCATGGCGGAGAAGAATCCGCTTATAAGACACATCTAAGACCAGAGAATACCAAGGAAGCATTCAAATCAACGATTAGAAGACAGCAGACCAAATGCCGGAATTACTGTAGCGCGACCCAGGCAAGACCTTGCTGGGATCACTGTAGCTACGGCGACAAGGTCCCTGATGGGATCACTGAAGCTACGACGACAAGGTTCCTGCTGGGATCACTGTAGCTACGGTGGCAAGGTTCCTGCTGGGATCACTGTAGCTACGGCGGCAAGGTTCCTGCTGGGATCACTGTAGCTACGGCGGCAAGGGTCCTGCTGGGATCACTGTAGCTACGGCGGCAAGGGTCCTGCTGGGATCACTGTAGCTACGGCGGCAAGGTTCCTGCTGGGATCACTTTAGCTACGACGGCAAGGTCCGACACTGTAGCTACCCGGCAAGGTCCGACACTGTAGCTACGGCGGCAAGGTCCGACACTGTAGCAATCCGGCAAGGTTCGACACTGTAGCCACCGCTCCAGTGCAGCGACCAGCCCGTATAAAACAGGTCATCCTCTGCCTGAGTGCATGTCAGATGCTAGCAGTGGATGGGCTTAAGCGGTGCTGAAGTGATGGCCCCTTTTCCCATCCCCAAGAAGCTAAGGGACACCTAAGCAAAGCATTAAATGTTCATGTCCTAAAGTGTCAGTGTTAGGTATGATAACACTGTAGTTACTTTCCACCTCTTGTATGCACTGTACGTGCACTGTTGGTGACCCCTTTGGACGTATAAAAGGAGGCCCAAAGCACGGCTACAAGTGGGGACTCTTCTGGCTCATTTTCTACGCGTAGCAGCTGTGCACTACAGCACACATATCGCTCCTGAGCCAGAGCTCAAGAACTCCCAATACAAGCAAGCAGGAGTAGGGTTTTACGCATCCGTGCGGCCCGAACCTGGGTAAATCCCCGAGCGTGCTGATCGTTAGTTCTGCTCTCTGTGCAATCCTTCTCCCCGCCGAATCGCAAAGGGATCCTCGTGATCCCATAGGTGTCGTTCCCCGACATCTTTGGCGCGCCAGGTAGGGGGAGAGAGGTTGCGTGGACCTGATCTAGTGATCAGCGCGCTAGTTTCATCATCATCTTCACCGCCATGGCCCCCAAGAGGAAGGGTTTCACGGCGCTGGGTCCGTCTGCCTCCGGTGCGCCTGTTGCTGCGCGCACGGGTGACGCCGTAGGCGCAGGCGGAAGAGGCGAAGATTCTGAACTTCCGTGGCGTTTTGGCAACCACAGCCAGGCGAGCGGCGTTGTTCGTGGTGGCAACGGCGGAGGCGCAGAAGGCGAGCTCGGGGGCTGGCAGCGCCCTAGAGGATAACCTTCTTGAGAGCCACCGGTCACCACCGCGAGCGCAGCCCCGCTATGCGAGATAGCGGCAGAAAAGATAAGTTTTGAAAAACTTGTGTCAATCATGCTTCTTTTGCTATCTTCAATCACTTCTTGCACCTACATGCGAAGGAGCCTCCCCGGAACCGGTTGCACTCCTAGTCGCCTCGAGCCCGCTCGGCGATGTGTGCAGCTGCGCTAGCGCCGGGAAGGTAAATCTTTCCGGGAGGCAGCGTTCCCGGCAAGCTGCTAAGGATCCGTTCCTTCAAGCGCTGCCGACTGGAACGTGCGCACCGGAAAGCTTTCCGGCAAGCATGGGTCGTCTTGATTGATTTGTCGTCCTTGCATATAAGTCTGCACGCGAAAGGAACCTTGCCGTGGTGGGCTCGCGCTCTAGTTTCGCCTCGAGTCCGCTCGGCAAACTTGACAGCTGCGTTTTCGCCCGGCAAGTTGCCTTGCCGGCGGCGGCGTTTTCCAGCAGGCTGCTAAAGTCCCGCATCTAGCGCTCGCGGCAAACGTGCGCACCGGCAAGGTTCCCAGCCAGCGTAGGATTTAAGATATATGCAAGGACGGAATTGATCAAGAGGAGAGCAAATATTCATTTAGCATAAAGAAGCATGTGTTGCGTACATAAAGAGCGGTTTGACTAAGACAAATTACTCTTTTATGTGTGCCATTGCAGCAACATGTAAGCGGAAAAGTACTTCATTTCCGGCGGCCGGGAAAGCCAAGGACGCCGTGTTGAAGGTCGAGAAGACGGCGGTGAGGCATCCGCAGTAGATGGCAGCGACGGGTGTATGAATCGAGCATCGCACCCGCGGTAACCCTTATGGGGAAGCCTCGGGGGCTGGCTCTTCATCGCATGACACGGCGCTCCCTTTTGAGCCCGCGGCCCCTGTCGTCATCCTGCTCTACTTACCCACACCATCACCAAGCCCAAGGCCCGGCAAACCGCAAGCTCTCTTGTGTCATCATCAGCATGCAGTTAAAAAGTCATGAGTGACGGTTACTTCTCGCCGTGCATGTACCGGTGCATGTTTTTGGGCCTGGCCCGGACAACACTGTGCACGCTTGCCCGACCCAGGCCCGGGGGCTCCTGTCGGTGTGATGAACAGGGGGTATCCATTACCCCCTGGACATGCACCGGCAAGTTGCAGCCTCCAGGCGGGAAGGATATGGCGGAGAAGAATCCGCTTATAAGACACATCTAAGACCAGAGAATACCAAGGAAGCATTCAAATCAACGATTAGAAGACAGCAGACCAAATGCCGGAATTACTGTAGCGCGACCCAGGCAAGACCTTGCTGGGATCACTGTAGCTACGGCGACAAGGTCCCTGATGGGATCACTGAAGCTACGACGACAAGGTTCCTGCTGGGATCACTGTAGCTACGGTGGCAAGGTTCCTGCTGGGATCACTGTAGCTACGGCGGCAAGGTTCCTGCTGGGATCACTGTAGCTACGGCGGCAAGGGTCCTGCTGGGATCACTGTAGCTACGGCGGCAAGGGTCCTGCTGGGATCACTGTAGCTACGGCGGCAAGGTTCCTGCTGGGATCACTTTAGCTACGACGGCAAGGTCCGACACTGTAGCTACCCGGCAAGGTCCGACACTGTAGCTACGGCGGCAAGGTCCGACACTGTAGCAATCCGGCAAGGTTCGACACTGTAGCCACCGCTCCAGTGCAGCGACCAGCCCGTATAAAACAGGTCATCCTCTGCCTGAGTGCATGTCAGATGCTAGCAGTGGATGGGCTTAAGCGGTGCTGAAGTGATGGCCCCTTTTCCCATCCCCAAGAAGCTAAGGGACACCTAAGCAAAGCATTAAATGTTCATGTCCTAAAGTGTCAGTGTTAGGTATGATAACACTGTAGTTACTTTCCACCTCTTGTATGCACTGTACGTGCACTGTTGGTGACCCCTTTGGACGTATAAAAGGAGGCCCAAAGCACGGCTACAAGTGGGGACTCTTCTGGCTCATTTTCTACGCGTAGCAGCTGTGCACTACAGCACACATATCGCTCCTGAGCCAGAGCTCAAGAACTCCCAATACAAGCAAGCAGGAGTAGGGTTTTACGCATCCGTGCGGCCCGAACCTGGGTAAATCCCCGAGCGTGCTGATCGTTAGTTCTGCTCTCTGTGCAATCCTTCTCCCCGCCGAATCGCAAAGGGATCCTCGTGATCCCATAGGTGTCGTTCCCCGACATCTTTGGCGCGCCAGGTAGGGGGAGAGAGGTTGCGTGGACCTGATCTAGTGATCAGCGCGCTAGTTTCATCATCATCTTCACCGCCATGGCCCCCAAGAGGAAGGGTTTCACGGCGCTGGGTCCGTCTGCCTCCGGTGCGCCTGTTGCTGCGCGCACGGGTGACGCCGTAGGCGCAGGCGGAAGAGGCGAAGATTCTGAACTTCCGTGGCGTTTTGGCAACCACAGCCAGGCGAGCGGCGTTGTTCGTGGTGGCAACGGCGGAGGCGCAGAAGGCGAGCTCGGGGGCTGGCAGCGCCCTAGAGGATAACCTTCTTGAGAGCCACCGGTCACCACCGCGAGCGCAGCCCCGCTATGCGAGATAGCGGCAGAAAAGATAAGTTTTGAAAAACTTGTGTCAATCATGCTTCTTTTGCTATCTTCAATCACTTCTTGCACCTACATGCGAAGGAGCCTCCCCGGAACCGGTTGCACTCCTAGTCGCCTCGAGCCCGCTCGGCGATGTGTGCAGCTGCGCTAGCGCCGGGAAGGTAAATCTTTCCGGGAGGCAGCGTTCCCGGCAAGCTGCTAAGGATCCGTTCCTTCAAGCGCTGCCGACTGGAACGTGCGCACCGGAAAGCTTTCCGGCAAGCATGGGTCGTCTTGATTGATTTGTCGTCCTTGCATATAAGTCTGCACGCGAAAGGAACCTTGCCGTGGTGGGCTCGCGCTCTAGTTTCGCCTCGAGTCCGCTCGGCAAACTTGACAGCTGCGTTTTCGCCCGGCAAGTTGCCTTGCCGGCGGCGGCGTTTTCCAGCAGGCTGCTAAAGTCCCGCATCTAGCGCTCGCGGCAAACGTGCGCACCGGCAAGGTTCCCAGCCAGCGTAGGATTTAAGATATATGCAAGGACGGAATTGATCAAGAGGAGAGCAAATATTCATTTAGCATAAAGAAGCATGTGTTGCGTACATAAAGAGCGGTTTGACTAAGACAAATTACTCTTTTATGTGTGCCATTGCAGCAACATGTAAGCGGAAAAGTACTTCATTTCCGGCGGCCGGGAAAGCCAAGGACGCCGTGTTGAAGGTCGAGAAGACGGCGGTGAGGCATCCGCAGTAGATGGCAGCGACGGGTGTATGAATCGAGCATCGCACCCGCGGTAACCCTTATGGGGAAGCCTCGGGGGCTGGCTCTTCATCGCATGACACGGCGCTCCCTTTTGAGCCCGCGGCCCCTGTCGTCATCCTGCTCTACTTACCCACACCATCACCAAGCCCAAGGCCCGGCAAACCGCAAGCTCTCTTGTGTCATCATCAGCATGCAGTTAAAAAGTCATGAGTGACGGTTACTTCTCGCCGTGCATGTACCGGTGCATGTTTTTGGGCCTGGCCCGGACAACACTGTGCACGCTTGCCCGGCCCAGGCCCGGGGGCTCCTGTCGGTGTGATGAACAGGGGGTATCCATTACCCCCTGGACATGCACCGGCAAGTTGCAGCCTCCAGGCGGGAAGGGCATGGCGGAGAAGAATCCGCTTATAAGACACATCTAAGACCAGAGAATACCAAGGAAGCATTCAAATCAACGATTAGAAGACAGCAGACCAAATGCCGGAATTACTGTAGCGCGACCCAGGCAAGACCTTGCTGGGATCACTGTAGCTACGGCGACAAGGTCCCTGATGGGATCACTGTAGCTACGACGACAAGGTTCCTGCTGGGATCACTGTAGCTACGGTGGCAAGGTTCCTGCTGGGATCACTGTAGCTACGGCGGCAAGGTTCCTGCTGGGATCACTGTAGCTACGGCGGCAAGGGTCCTGCTGGGATCACTGTAGCTACGGCGGCAAGGGTCCTGCTGGGATCACTGTAGCTACGGCGGCAAGGTTCCTGCTGGGATCACTTTAGCTACGACGGCATGGTCCGACACTGTAGCTACCCGGCAAGGTCCGACACTGTAGCTACGGCGGCAAGGTCCGACACTGTAGCAATCCGGCAAGGTTCGACACTGTAGCCACCGCTCCAGTGCAGCGACCAGCCCGTATCAGACAGGTCATCCTCTGCCTGAGTGCATGTCAGATGCTAGCAGTGGATGGGCTTAAGCGGTGCTGAAGTGATGGCCCCTTTTCCCATCCCCAAGAAGCTAAGGGACACCTAAGCAAAGCATTAAATGTTCATGTCCTAAAGTGTCAGTGTTAGGTATGATAACACTGTAGTTACTTTCCACCTCTTGTATGCACTGTACGTGCACTGTTGGTGACCCCTTTGGACGTATAAAAGGAGGCCCAAAGCACGGCTACAAGTGGGGACTCTTCTGGCTCATTTTCTACGCGTAGCAGCTGTGCACTACAGCACACATATCGCTCCTGAGCCAGAGCTCAAGAACTCCCAATACAAGCAAGCAGGAGTAGGGTTTTACGCATCCGTGCGGCCCGAACCTGGGTAAATCCCCGAGCGTGCTGATCGTTAGTTCTGCTCTCTGTGCAATCCTTCTCCCCGCCGAATCGCAAAGGGATCCTCATGATCCCATAGGTGTCGTTCCCCGACATCTTTGGCGCGCCAGGTAGGGGGAGAGAGGTTGCGTGGACCTGATCTAGTGATCAGCGCGCTAGTTTCATCATCATCTTCACCGCCATGGCCCCCAAGAGGAAGGGTTTCACGGCGCTGGGTCCGTCTGCCTCCGGTGCGCCTGTTGCTGCGCGCACGGGTGACGCCGTAGGCGCAGGCGGAAGAGGCGAAGATTCTGAACTTCCGTGGCGTTTTGGCAACCACAGCCAGGCGAGCGGCGTTGTTCGTGGTGGCAACGGCGGAGGCGCAGAAGGCGAGCTCGGGGGCTGGCAGCGCCCTAGAGGATAACCTTCTTGAGAGCCACCGGTCACCACCGCGAGCGCAGCCCCGCTATGCGAGATAGCGGCAGAAAAGATAAGTTTTGAAAAACTTGTGTCAATCATGCTTCTTTTGCTATCTTCAATCACTTCTTGCACCTACATGCGAAGGAGCCTCCCCGGAACCGGTTGCACTCCTAGTCGCCTTGAGCCCGCTCGGCGATGTGTGCAGCTGCGCTAGCGCCGGGAAGGTAAATCTTTCCGGGAGGCAGCGTTCCCGGCAAGCTGCTAAGGATCCGTTCCTTCAAGCGCTGCCGACTGGAACGTGCGCACCGGAAAGCTTTCCGGCAAGCATGGGTCGTCTTGATTGATTTGTCGTCCTTGCATATAAGTCTGCACGCGAAAGGAACCTTGCCGTGGTGGGCTCGCGCTCTAGTTTCGCCTCGAGTCCGCTCGGCAAACTTGACAGCTGCGTTTTCGCCCGGCAAGTTGCCTTGCCGGTGGCGGCGTTTTCCAGCAGGCTGCTAAAGTCCCGCATCTAGCGCTCGCGGCAAACGTGCGCACCGGCAAGGTTCCCAGCCAGCGTAGGATTTAAGATATATGCAAGGACGGAATTGATCAAGAGGAGAGCAAATATTCATTTAGCATAAAGAAGCATGTGTTGCGTACATAAAGAGCGGTTTGACTAAGACAAATTACTCTTTTATGTGTGCCATTGCAGCAACATGTAAGCGGAAAAGTACTTCATTTCCGGCGGCCGGGAAAGCCAAGGACGCCGTGTTGAAGGTCGAGAAGACGGCGGTGAGGCATCCGCAGTAGATGGCAGCGACGGGTGTATGAATCGAGCATCGCACCCGCGGTAACCCTTATGGGGAAGCCTCGGGGGCTGGCTCTTCATCGCATGACACGGCGCTCCCTTTTGAGCCCGCGGCCCCTGTCGTCATCCTGCTCTACTTACCCACACCATCACCAAGCCCAAGGCCCGGCAAACCGCAAGCTCTCTTGTGTCATCATCAGCATGCAGTTAAAAAGTCATGAGTGACGGTTACTTCTCGCCGTGCATGTACCGGTGCATGTTTTTGGGCCTGGCCCGGACAACACTGTGCACGCTTGCCCGGCCCAGGCCCGGGGGCTCCTGTCGGTGTGATGAACAGGGGGTATCCATTACCCCCTGGACATGCACCGGCAAGTTGCAGCCTCCAGGCGGGAAGGGCATGGCGGAGAAGAATCCGCTTATAAGACACATCTAAGACCAGAGAATACCAAGGAAGCATTCAAATCAACGATTAGAAGACAGCAGACCAAATGCCGGAATTACTGTAGCGCGACCCAGGCAAGACCTTGCTGGGATCACTGTAGCTACGGCGACAAGGTCCCTGATGGGATCACTGAAGCTACGACGACAAGGTTCCTGCTGGGATCACTGTAGCTACGGTGGCAAGGTTCCTGCTGGGATCACTGTAGCTACGGCGGCAAGGTTCCTGCTGGGATCACTGTAGCTACGGAGGCAAGGGTCCTGCTGGGATCACTGTAGCTACGGCGGCAAGGGTCCTGCTGGGATCACTGTAGCTACGGCGGCAAGGTTCCTGCTGGGATCACTTTAGCTACGACGGCATGGTCCGACACTGTAGCTACCCGGCAAGGTCCGACACTGTAGCTACGGCGGCAAGGTCCGACACTGTAGCAATCCGGCAAGGTTCGACACTGTAGCCACCGCTCCAGTGCAGCGACCAGCCCGTATCAGACAGGTCATCCTCTGCCTGAGTGCATGTCAGATGCTAGCAGTGGATGGGCTTAAGCGGTGCTGAAGTGATGGCCCCTTTTCCCATCCCCAAGAAGCTAAGGGACACCTAAGCAAAGCATTAAATGCTCATGTCCTAAAGTGTCAGTGTTAGGTATGATAACACTGTAGTTACTTTCCACCTCTTGTATGCACTGTACGTGCACTGTTGGTGACCCCTTTGGACGTATAAAAGGAGGCCCAAAGCACGGCTACAAGTGGGGACTCTTCTGGCGCATTTTCTACGCGTAGCAGCTGTGCACTACAGCACACATATCGCTCCTGAGCCAGAGCTCAAGAACTCCCAATACAAGCAAGCAGGAGTAGGGTTTTACGCATCCGTGCGGCCCGAACCTGGGTAAATCCCCGAGCGTGCTGATCGTTAGTTCTGCTCTCTGTGCAATCCTTCTCCCCGCCGAATCGCAAAGGGATCCTCGTGATCCCATAGGTGTCGTTCCCCGACATCTTTGGCGCGCCAGGTAGGGGGAGAGAGGTTGCGTGGACCTGATCTAGTGATCAGCGCGCTAGTTTCATCATCATCTTCACCGCCATGGCCCCCAAGAGGAAGGGTTTCACGGCGCTGGGTCCGTCTGCCTCCGGTGCGCCTGTTGCTGCGCGCACGGGTGACGCCGTAGGCGCAGGCGGAAGAGGCGAAGATTCTGAACTTCCGTGGCGTTTTGGCAACCACAGCCAGGCGAGCGGCGTTGTTCGTGGTGGCAACGGCGGAGGCGCAGAAGGCGAGCTCGGGGGCTGGCAGCGCCCTAGAGGATAACCTTCTTGAGAGCCACCGGTCACCACCGCGAGCGCAGCCCCGCTATGCGAGATAGCGGCAGAAAAGATAAGTTTTGAAAAACTTGTGTCAATCATGCTTCTTTTGCTATCTTCAATCACTTCTTGCACCTACATGCGAAGGAGCCTCCCCGGAACCGGTTGCACTCCTAGTCGCCTCGAGCCCGCTCGGTGATGTGTGCAGCTGCGCTAGCGCCGGGAAGGTAAATCTTTCCGGGAGGCAGCGTTCCCGGCAAGCTGCTAAGGATCCGTTCCTTCAAGAGCTGCCGACTGGAACGTGCGCACCGGAAAGCTTTCCGGCAAGCATGGGTCGTCTTGATTGATTTGTCGTCCTTGCATATAAGTCTGCACGCGAAAGGAACCTTGCCGTGGTGGGCTCGCGCTCTAGTTTCGCCTCGAGTCCGCTCGGCAAACTTGACAGCTGCGTTTTCGCCCGGCAAGTTGCCTTGCCGGCGGCGGCGTTTTCCAGCAGGCTGCTAAAGTCCCGCATCTAGCGCTCGCGGCAAACGTGCGCACCGGCAAGGTTCCCAGCCAGCGTAGGATTTAAGATATATGCAAGGACGGAATTGATCAAGAGGAGAGCAAATATTCATTTAGCATAAAGAAGCATGTGTTGCGTACATAAAGAGCGGTTTGACTAAGACAAATTACTCTTTTATGTGTGCCATTGCAGCAACATGTAAGCGGAAAAGTACTTCATTTCCGGCGGCCGGGAAAGCCAAGGACGCCGTGTTGAAGGTCGAGAAGACGGCGGTGAGGCATCCGCAGTAGATGGCAGCGACGGGTGTATGAATCGAGCATCGCACCCGCGGTAACCCTTATGGGGAAGCCTCGGGGGCTGGCTCTTCATCGCATGACACGGCGCTCCCTTTTGAGCCCGCGGCCCCTGTCGTCATCCTGCTCTACTTACCCACACCATCACCAAGCCCAAGGCCCGGCAAACCGCAAGCTCTCTTGTGTCATCATCAGCATGCAGTTAAAAAGTCATGAGTGACGGTTACTTCTCGCCGTGCATGTACCGGTGCATGTTTTTGGGCCTGGCCCGGACAACACTGTGCACGCTTGCCCGGCCCAGGCCCGGGGGCTCCTGTCGGTGTGATGAACAGGGGGTATCCATTACCCCCTGGACATGCACCGGCAAGTTGCAGCCTCCAGGCGGGAAGGGCATGGCGGAGAAGAATCCGCTTATAAGACACATCTAAGACCAGAGAATACCAAGGAAGCATTCAAATCAACGATTAGAAGACAGCAGACCAAATGCCGGAATTACTGTAGCGCGACCCAGGCAAGACCTTGCTGGGATCACTGTAGCTACGGCGACAAGGTCCCTGATGGGATCACTGTAGCTACGACGACAAGGTTCCTGCTGGGATCACTGTAGCTACGGCGACAAGGTTCCTGCTGGGATCACTGTAGCTACGGCGGCAAGGTTCCTGCTGGGATCACTGTAGCTACGGCGGCAAGGGTCCTGCTGGGATCACTGTAGCTACGGCGGCAAGGGTCCTGCTGGGATCACTGTAGCTACGGCGGCAAGGTTCCTGCTGGGATCACTTTAGCTACGACGGCAAGGTCCGACACTGTAGCTACCCGGCAAGGTCCGACACTGTAGCTACGGCGGCAAGGTCCGACACTGTAGCAATCCGGCAAGGTTCGACACTGTAGCCACCGCTCCAGTGCAGCGACCAGCCCGTATCAGACAGGTCATCCTCTGCCTGAGTGCATGTCAGATGCTAGCAGTGGATGGGCTTAAGCGGTGCTGAAGTGATGGCCCCTTTTCCCATCCCCAAGAAGCTAAGGGACACCTAAGCAAAGCATTAAATGCTCATGTCCTAAAGTGTCAGTGTTAGGTATGATAACACTGTAGTTACTTTCCACCTCTTGTATGCACTGTACGTGCACTGTTGGTGACCCCTTTGGACGTATAAAAGGAGGCCCAAAGCACGGCTACAAGTGGGGACTCTTCTGGCTCATTTTCTACGCGTAGCAGCTGTGCACTACAGCACATATATCGCTCCTGAGCCAGAGCTCAAGAACTCCCAATACAAGCAAGCAGGAGTAGGGTTTTACGCATCCGTGCGGCCCGAACCTGGGTAAATCCCCGAGCGTGCTGATCGTTAGTTCTGCTCTCTGTGCAATCCTTCTCCCCGCCGAATCGCAAAGGGATCCTCGTGATCCCATAGGTGTCGTTCCCCGACATCTTTGGCGCGCCAGGTAGGGGGAGAGAGGTTGCGTGGACCTGATCTAGTGATCAGCGCGCTAGTTTCATCATCATCTTCACCGCCATGGCCCCCAAGAGGAAGGGTTTCACGGCGCTGGGTCCGTCTGCCTCCGGTGCGCCTGTTGCTGCGCGCACGGGTGACGCCGTAGGCGCAGGCGGAAGAGGCGAAGATTCTGAACTTCCGTGGCGTTTTGGCAACCACAGCCAGGCGAGCGGCGTTGTTCGTGGTGGCAACGGCGGAGGCGCAGAAGGCGAGCTCGGGGACTGGCAGCGCCCTAGAGGATAACCTTCTTGAGAGCCACCGGTCACCACCGCGAGCGCAGCCCCGCTATGCGAGATAGCGGCAGAAAAGATAAGTTTTGAAAAACTTGTGTCAATCATGCTTCTTTTGCTATCTTCAATCACTTCTTGCACCTACATGCGAAGGAGCCTCCCCGGAACCGGTTGCACTCCTAGTCGCCTTGAGCCCGCTCGGCGATGTGTGCAGCTGCGCTAGCGCCGGGAAGGTAAATCTTTCCGGGAGGCAGCGTTCCCGGCAAGCTGCTAAGGATCCGTTCCTTCAAGCGCTGCCGACTGGAACGTGCGCACCGGAAAGCTTTCCGGCAAGCATGGGTCGTCTTGATTGATTTGTCGTCCTTGCATATAAGTCTGCACGCGAAAGGAACCTTGCCGTGGTGGGCTCGCGCTCTAGTTTCGCCTCGAGTCCGCTCGGCAAACTTGACAGCTGCGTTTTCGCCCGGCAAGTTGCCTTGCCGGTGGCGGCGTTTTCCAGCAGGCTGCTAAAGTCCCGCATCTAGCGCTCGCGGCAAACGTGCGCACCGGCAAGGTTCCCAGCCAGCGTAGGATTTAAGATATATGCAAGGACGGAATTGATCAAGAGGAGAGCAAATATTCATTTAGCATAAAGAAGCATGTGTTGCGTACATAAAGAGCGGTTTGACTAAGACAAATTACTCTTTTATGTGTGCCATTGCAGCAACATGTAAGCGGAAAAGTACTTCATTTCCGGCGGCCGGGAAAGCCAAGGACGCCGTGTTGAAGGTCGAGAAGACGGCGGTGAGGCATCCGCAGTAGATGGCAGCGACGGGTGTATGAATCGAGCATCGCACCCGCGGTAACCCTTATGGGGAAGCCTCGGGGGCTGGCTCTTCATCGCATGACACGGCGCTCCCTTTTGAGCCCGTGGCCCCTGTCGTCATCCTGCTCTACTTACCCACACCATCACCAAGCCCAAGGCCCGGCAAACCGCAAGCTCTCTTGTGTCATCATCAGCATGCAGTTAAAAAGTCATGAGTGACGGTTACTTCTCGCCGTGCATGTACCGGTGCATGTTTTTGGGCCTGGCCCGGACAACACTGTGCACGCTTGCCCGGCCCAGGCCCGGGGGCTCCTGTCGGTGTGATGAACAGGGGGTATCCATTACCCCCTGGACATGCACCGGCAAGTTGCAGCCTCCAGGCGGGAAGGGCATGGCGGAGAAGAATCCGCTTATAAGACACATCTAAGACCAGAGAATACCAAGGAAGCATTCAAATCAACGATTAGAAGACAGCAGACCAAATGCCGGAATTACTGTAGCGCGACCCAGGCAAGACCTTTGCTGGGATCACTGTAGCTACGGCGACAAGGTCCCTGATGGGATCACTGTAGCTACGACGACAAGGTTCCTGCTGGGATCACTGTAGCTACGGTGACAAGGTTCCTGCTGGGATCACTGTAGCTACGGCGGCAAGGTTCCTGCTGGGATCACTGTAGCTACGGCGGCAAGGGTCCTGCTGGGATCACTGTAGCTACGGCGGCAAGGGTCCTGCTGGGATCACTGTAGCTACGGCGGCAAGGTTCCTGCTGGGATCACTTTAGCTACGACGGCAAGGTCCGACACTGTAGCTACCCGGCAAGGTCCGACACTGTAGCTACGGCGGCAAGGTCCGACACTGTAGCAATCCGGCAAGGTTCGACACTGTAGCCACCGCTCCAGTGCAGCGACCAGCCCGTATCAGACAGGTCATCCTCTGCCTGAGTGCATGTCAGATGCTAGCAGTGGATGGGCTTAAGCGGTGCTGAAGTGATGGCCCCTTTTCCCATCCCCAAGAAGCTAAGGGACACCTAAGCAAAGCATTAAATGCTCATGTCCTAAAGTGTCAGTGTTAGGTATGATAACACTGTAGTTACTTTCCACCTCTTGTATGCACTGTACGTGCACTGTTGGTGACCCCTTTGGACGTATAAAAGGAGGCCCAAAGCACGGCTACAAGTGGGGACTCTTCTGGCTCATTTTCTACGCGTAGCAGCTGTGCACTACAGCACACATATCGCTCCTGAGCCAGAGCTCAAGAACTCCCAATACAAGCAAGCAGGAGTAGGGTTTTACGCATCCGTGCGGCCCGAACCTGGGTAAATCCCCGAGCGTGCTGATCGTTAGTTCTGCTCTCTGTGCAATCCTTCTCCCCGCCGAATCGCAAAGGGATCCTCGTGATCCCATAGGTGTCGTTCCCCGACATCTTTGGCGCGCCAGGTAGGGGGAGAGAGGTTGCGTGGACCTGATCTAGTGATCAGCGCGCTAGTTTCATCATCATCTTCACCGCCATGGCCCCCAAGAGGAAGGGTTTCACGGCGCTGGGTCCGTCTGCCTCCGGTGCGCCTGTTGCTGCGCGCACGGGTGACGCCGTAGGCGCAGGCGGAAGAGGCGAAGATTCTGAACTTCCGTGGCGTTTTGGCAACCACAGCCAGGCGAGCGGCGTTGTTCGTGGTGGCAACGGCGGAGGCGCAGAAGGCGAGCTCGGGGACTGGCAGCGCCCTAGAGGATAACCTTCTTGAGAGCCACCGGTCACCACCGCGAGCGCAGCCCCGCTATGCGAGATAGCGGCAGAAAAGATAAGTTTTGAAAAACTTGTGTCAATCATGCTTCTTTTGCTATCTTCAATCACTTCTTGCACCTACATGCGAAGGAGCCTCCCCGGAACCGGTTGCACTCCTAGTCGCCTTGAGCCCGCTCGGCGATGTGTGCAGCTGCGCTAGCGCCGGGAAGGTAAATCTTTCCGGGAGGCAGCGTTCCCGGCAAGCTGCTAAGGATCCGTTCCTTCAAGCGCTGCCGACTGGAACGTGCGCACCGGAAAGCTTTCCGGCAAGCATGGGTCGTCTTGATTGATTTGTCGTCCTTGCATATAAGTCTGCACGCGAAAGGAACCTTGCCGTGGTGGGCTCGCGCTCTAGTTTCGCCTCGAGTCCGCTCGGCAAACTTGACTGCTGCGTTTTCGCCCGGCAAGTTGCCTTGCCGGTGGCGGCGTTTTCCAGCAGGCTGCTAAAGTCCCGCATCTAGCGCTCGCGGCAAACGTGCGCACCGGCAAGGTTCCCAGCCAGCGTAGGATTTAAGATATATGCAAGGACGGAATTGATCAAGAGGAGAGCAAATATTCATTTAGCATAAAGAAGCATGTGTTGCGTACATAAAGAGCGGTTTGACTAAGACAAATTACTCTTTTATGTGTGCCATTGCAGCAACATGTAAGCGGAAAAGTACTTCATTTCCGGCGGCCGGGAAAGCCAAGGACGCCGTGTTGAAGGTCGAGAAGACGGCGGTGAGGCATCCGCAGTAGATGGCAGCGACGGGTGTATGAATCGAGCATCGCACCCGCGGTAACCCTTATGGGGAAGCCTCGGGGGCTGGCTCTTCATCGCATGACACGGCGCTCCCTTTTGAGCCCGCGGCCCCTGTCGTCATCCTGCTCTACTTACCCACACCATCACCAAGCCCAAGGCCCGGCAAACCGCAAGCTCTCTTGTGTCATCATCAGCATGCAGTTAAAAAGTCATGAGTGACGGTTACTTCTCGCCGTGCATGTACCGGTGCATGTTTTTGGGCCTGGCCCGGACAACACTGTGCACGCTTGCCCGGCCCAGGCCCGGGGGCTCCTGTCGGTGTGATGAACAGGGGGTATCCATTACCCCCTGGACATGCACCGGCAAGTTGCAGCCTCCAGGCGGGAAGGGCATGGCGGAGAAGAATCCGCTTATAAGACACATCTAAGACCAGAGAATACCAAGGAAGCATTCAAATCAACGATTAGAAGACAGCAGACCAAATGCCGGAATTACTGTAGCGCGACCCAGGCAAGACCTTGCTGGGATCACTGTAGCTACGGCGACAAGGTCCCTGATGGGATCACTGTAGCTACGACGACAAGGTTCCTGCTGGGATCACTGTAGCTACGGTGACAAGGTTCCTGCTGGGATCACTGTAGCTACGGCGGCAAGGTTCCTGCTGGGATCACTGTAGCTACGGCGGCAAGGGTCCTGCTGGGATCACTGTAGCTACGGCGGCAAGGGTCCTGCTGGGATCACTGTAGCTACGGCGGCAAGGTTCCTGCTGGGATCACTTTAGCTACGACGGCAAGGTCCGACACTGTAGCTACCCGGCAAGGTCCGACACTGTAGCTACGGCGGCAAGGTCCGACACTGTAGCAATCCGGCAAGGTTCGACACTGTAGCCACCGCTCCAGTGCAGCGACCAGCCCGTATCAGACAGGTCATCCTCTGCCTGAGTGCATGTCAGATGCTAGCAGTGGATGGGCTTAAGCGGTGCTGAAGTGATGGCCCCTTTTCCCATCCCCAAGAAGCTAAGGGACACCTAAGCAAAGCATTAAATGCTCATGTCCTAAAGTGTCAGTGTTAGGTATGATAACACTGTAGTTACTTTCCACCTCTTGTATGCACTGTACGTGCACTGTTGGTGACCCCTTTGGACGTATAAAAGGAGGCCCAATGCACGGCTACAAGTGGGGACTCTTCTGGCTCATTTTCTACGCGTAGCAGCTGTGCACTACAGCACACATATCGCTCCTGAGCCAGAGCTCAAGAACTCCCAATACAAGCAAGCAGGAGTAGGGTTTTACGCATCCGTGCGGCCCGAACCTGGGTAAATCCCCGAGCGTGCTGATCGTTAGTTCTGCTCTCTGTGCAATCCTTCTCCCCGCCGAATCGCAAAGGGATCCTCGTGATCCCATAGGTGTCGTTCCCCGACATCTTTGGCGCGCCAGGTAGGGGGAGAGAGGTTGCGTGGACCTGATCTAGTGATCAGCGCGCTAGTTTCATCATCATCTTCACCGCCATGGCCCCCAAGAGGAAGGGTTTCACGGCGCTGGGTCCGTCTGCCTCCGGTGCGCCTGTTGCTGCGCGCACGGGTGACGCCGTAGGCGCAGGCGGAAGAGGCGAAGATTCTGAACTTCCGTGGCGTTTTGGCAACCACAGCCAGGCGAGCGGCGTTGTTCGTGGTGGCAACGGCGGAGGCGCAGAAGGCGAGCTCGGGGACTGGCAGCGCCCTAGAGGATAACCTTCTTGAGAGCCACCGGTCACCACCGCGAGCGCAGCCCCGCTATGCGAGATAGCGGCAGAAAAGATAAGTTTTGAAAAACTTGTGTCAATCATGCTTCTTTTGCTATCTTCAATCACTTCTTGCACCTACATGCGAAGGAGCCTCCCCGGAACCGGTTGCACTCCTAGTCGCCTTGAGCCCGCTCGGCGATGTGTGCAGCTGCGCTAGCGCCGGGAAGGTAAATCTTTCCGGGAGGCAGCGTTCCCGGCAAGCTGCTAAGGATCCGTTCCTTCAAGCGCTGCCGACTGGAACGTGCGCACCGGAAAGCTTTCCGGCAAGCATGGGTCGTCTTGATTGATTTGTCGTCCTTGCATATAAGTCTGCACGCGAAAGGAACCTTGCCGTGGTGGGCTCGCGCTCTAGTTTCGCCTCGAGTCCGCTCGGCAAACTTGACAGCTGCGTTTTCGCCCGGCAAGTTGCCTTGCCGGTGGCGGCGTTTTCCAGCAGGCTGCTAAAGTCCCGCATCTAGCGCTCGCGGCAAACGTGCGCACCGGCAAGGTTCCCAGCCAGCGTAGGATTTAAGATATATGCAAGGACGGAATTGATCAAGAGGAGAGCAAATATTCATTTAGCATAAAGAAGCATGTGTTGCGTACATAAAGAGCGGTTTGACTAAGACAAATTACTCTTTTATGTGTGCCATTGCAGCAACATGTAAGCGGAAAAGTACTTCATTTCCGGCGGCCGGGAAAGCCAAGGACGCCGTGTTGAAGGTCGAGAAGATGGCGGTGAGGCATCCGCAGTAGATGGCAGCGACGGGTGTATGAATCGAGCATCGCACCCGCGGTAACCCTTATGGGGAAGCCTCGGGGGCTGGCTCTTCATCGCATGACACGGCGCTCCCTTTTGAGCCCGCGGCCCCTGTCGTCATCCTGCTCTACTTACCCACACCATCACCAAGCCCAAGGCCCGGCAAACCGCAAGCTCTCTTGTGTCATCATCAGCATGCAGTTAAAAAGTCATGAGTGACGGTTACTTCTCGCCGTGCATGTACCGGTGCATGTTTTTGGGCCTGGCCCGGACAACACTGTGCACGCTTGCCCGGCCCAGGCCCGGGGGCTCCTGTCGGTGTGATGAACAGGGGGTATCCATTACCCCCTGGACATGCACCGGCAAGTTGCAGCCTCCAGGCGGGAAGGGCATGGCGGAGAAGAATCCGCTTATAAGACACATCTAAGACCAGAGAATACCAAGGAAGCATTCAAATCAACGATTAGAAGACAGCAGACCAAATGCCGGAATTACTGTAGCGCGACCCAGGCAAGACCTTGCTGGGATCACTGTAGCTACGGCGACAAGGTCCCTGATGGGATCACTGTAGCTACGACGACAAGGTTCCTGCTGGGATCACTGTAGCTACGGTGACAAGGTTCCTGCTGGGATCACTGTAGCTACGGCGGCAAGGTTCCTGCTGGGATCACTGTAGCTACGACGGCAAGGGTCCTGCTGGGATCACTAGCTACGGCGGCAAGGGTCCTGCTGGGATCACTGTAGCTACGGCGGCAAGGTTCCTGCTGGGATCACTTTAGCTACGACGGCAAGGTCCGACACTGTAGCTACCCGGCAAGGTCCGACACTGTAGCTACGGCGGCAAGGTCCGACACTGTAGCAATCCGGCAAGGTTCGACACTGTAGCCACCGCTCCAGTGCAGCGACCAGCCCGTATCAGACAGGTCATCCTCTGCCTGAGTGCATGTCAGATGCTAGCAGTGGATGGGCTTAAGCGGTGCTGAAGTGATGGCCCCTTTTCCCATCCCCAAGAAGCTAAGGGACACCTAAGCAAAGCATTAAATGCTCATGTCCTAAAGTGTCAGTGTTAGGTATGATAACACTGTAGTTACTTTCCACCTCTTGTATGCACTGTACGTGCACTGTTGGTGACCCCTTTGGACGTATAAAAGGAGGCCCAATGCACGGCTACAAGTGGGGACTCTTCTGGCTCATTTTCTACGCGTAGCAGCTGTGCACTACAGCACACATATCGCTCCTGAGCCAGAGCTCAAGAACTCCCAATACAAGCAAGCAGGAGTAGGGTTTTACGCATCCGTGCGGCCCGAACCTGGGTAAATCCCCGAGCGTGCTGATCGTTAGTTCTGCTCTCTGTGCAATCCTTCTCCCCGCCGAATCGCAAAGGGATCCTCGTGATCCCATAGGTGTCGTTCCCCGACATCTTTGGCGCGCCAGGTAGGGGGAGAGAGGTTGCGTGGACCTGATCTAGTGATCAGCGCGCTAGTTTCATCATCATCTTCACCGCCATGGCCCCCAAGAGGAAGGGTTTCACGGCGCTGGGTCCGTCTGCCTCCGGTGCGCCTGTTGCTGCGCGCACGGGTGACGCCGTAGGCGCAGGCGGAAGAGGCGAAGATTCTGAACTTCCGTGGCGTTTTGGCAACCACAGCCAGGCGAGCGGCGTTGTTCGTGGTGGCAACGGCGGAGGCGCAGAAGGCGAGCTCGGGGACTGGCAGCGCCCTAGAGGATAACCTTCTTGAGAGCCACCGGTCACCACCGCGAGCGCAGCCCCGCTATGCGAGATAGCGGCAGAAAAGATAAGTTTTGAAAAACTTGTGTCAATCATGCTTCTTTTGCTATCTTCAATCACTTCTTGCACCTACATGCGAAGGAGCCTCCCCGGAACCGGTTGCACTCCTAGTCGCCTTGAGCCCGCTCGGCGATGTGTGCAGCTGCGCTAGCGCCGGGAAGGTAAATCTTTCCGGGAGGCAGCGTTCCCGGCAAGCTGCTAAGGATCCGTTCCTTCAAGCGCTGCCGACTGGAACGTGCGCACCGGAAAGCTTTCCGGCAAGCATGGGTCGTCTTGATTGATTTGTCGTCCTTGCATATAAGTCTGCACGCGAAAGGAACCTTGCCGTGGTGGGCTCGCGCTCTAGTTTCGCCTCGAGTCCGCTCGGCAAACTTGACAGCTGCGTTTTCGCCCGGCAAGTTGCCTTGCCGGTGGCGGCGTTTTCCAGCAGGCTGCTAAAGTCCCGCATCTAGCGCTCGCGGCAAACGTGCGCACCGGCAAGGTTCCCAGCCAGCGTAGGATTTAAGATATATGCAAGGACGGAATTGATCAAGAGGAGAGCAAATATTCATTTAGCATAAAGAAGCATGTGTTGCGTACATAAAGAGCGGTTTGACTAAGACAAATTACTCTTTTATGTGTGCCATTGCAGCAACATGTAAGCGGAAAAGTACTTCATTTCCGGCGGCCGGGAAAGCCAAGGACGCCGTGTTGAAGGTCGAGAAGACGGCGGTGAGGCATCCGCAGTAGATGGCAGCGACGGGTGTATGAATCGAGCATCGCACCCGCGGTAACCCTTATGGGGAAGCCTCGGGGGCTGGCTCTTCATCGCATGACACGGCGCTCCCTTTTGAGCCCGCGGCCCCTGTCGTCATCCTGCTCTACTTACCCACACCATCACCAAGCCCAAGGCCCGGCAAACCGCAAGCTCTCTTGTGTCATCATCAGCATGCAGTTAAAAAGTCATGAGTGACGGTTACTTCTCGCCGTGCATGTACCGGTGCATGTTTTTGGGCCTGGCCCGGACAACACTGTGCACGCTTGCCCGGCCCAGGCCCGGGGGCTCCTGTCGGTGTGATGAACAGGGGGTATCCATTACCCCCTGGACATGCACCGGCAAGTTGCAGCCTCCAGGCGGGAAGGGCATGGCGGAGAAGAATCCGCTTATAAGACACATCTAAGACCAGAGAATACCAAGGAAGCATTCAAATCAACGATTAGAAGACAGCAGACCAAATGCCGGAATTACTGTAGCACGACCCAGGCAAGACCTTGCTGGGATCACTGTAGCTACGGCGACAAGGTCCCTGATGGGATCACTGTAGCTACGACGACAAGGTTCCTGCTGGGATCACTGTAGCTACGGTGACAAGGTTCCTGCTGGGATCACTGTAGCTACGGCGGCAAGGGTCCTGCTGGGATCACTGTAGCTACGGCGGCAAGGTTCCTGCTGGGATCACTTTAGCTACGACGGCAAGGTCCGACACTGTAGCTACCCGGCAAGGTCCGACACTGTAGCTACGGCGGCAAGGTCCGACACTGTAGCAATCCGGCAAGGTTCGACACTGTAGCCACCGCTCCAGTGCAGCGACCAGCCCGTATCAGACAGGTCATCCTCTGCCTGAGTGCATGTCAGATGCTAGCAGTGGATGGGCTTAAGCGGTGCTGAAGTGATGGCCCCTTTTCCCATCCCCAAGAAGCTAAGGGACACCTAAGCAAAGCATTAAATGCTCATGTCCTAAAGTGTCAGTGTTAGGTATGATAACACTGTAGTTACTTTCCACCTCTTGTATGCACTGTACGTGCACTGTTGGTGACCCCTTTGGACGTATAAAAGGAGGCCCAATGCACGGCTACAAGTGGGGACTCTTCTGGCTCATTTTCTACGCGTAGCAGCTGTGCACTACAGCACACATATCGCTCCTGAGCCAGAGCTCAAGAACTCCCAATACAAGCAAGCAGGAGTAGGGTTTTACGCATCCGTGCGGCCCGAACCTGGGTAAATCCCCGAGCGTGCTGATCGTTAGTTCTGCTCTCTGTGCAATCCTTCTCCCCGCCGAATCGCAAAGGGATCCTCGTGATCCCATAGGTGTCGTTCCCCGACATCTTTGGCGCGCCAGGTAGGGGGAGAGAGGTTGCGTGGACCTGATCTAGTGATCAGCGCGCTAGTTTCATCATCATCTTCACCGCCATGGCCCCCAAGAGGAAGGGTTTCACGGCGTTGGGTCCGTCTGCCTCCGGTGCGCCTGTTGCTGCGCGCACGGGTGACGCCGTAGGCGCAGGCGGAAGAGGCGAAGATTCTGAACTTCCGTGGCGTTTTGGCAACCACAGCCAGGCGAGCGGCGTTGTTCGTGGTGGCAACGGCGGAGGCGCAGAAGGCGAGCTCGGGGGCTGGCAGCGCCCTAGAGGATAACCTTCTTGAGAGCCACCGGTCACCACCGCGAGCGCAGCCCCGCTATGCGAGATAGCGGCAGAAAAGATAAGTTTTGAAAAACTTGTGTCAATCATGCTTCTTTTGCTATCTTCAATCACTTCTTGCACCTACATGCGAAGGAGCCTCCCCGGAACCGGTTGCACTCCTAGTCGCCTCGAGCCCGCTCGGCGATGTGTGCAGCTGCGCTAGCGCCGGGAAGGTAAATCTTTCCGGGAGGCAGCGTTCCCGGCAAGCTGCTAAGGATCCGTTCCTTCAAGAGCTGCCGACTGGAACGTGCGCACCGGAAAGCTTTCCGGCAAGCATGGGTCGTCTTGATTGATTTGTCGTCCTTGCATATAAGTCTGCACGCGAAAGGAACCTTGCCGTGGTGGGCTCGCGCTCTAGTTTCGCCTCGAGTCCGCTCGGCAAACTTGACAGCTGCGTTTTCGCCCGGCAAGTTGCCTTGCCGGCGGCGGCGTTTTCCAGCAGGCTGCTAAAGTCCCGCATCTAGCGCTCGCGGCAAACGTGCGCACCGGCAAGGTTCCCAGCCAGCGTAGGATTTAAGATATATGCAAGGACGGAATTGATCAAGAGGAGAGCAAATATTCATTTAGCATAAAGAAGCATGTGTTGCGTACATAAAGAGCGGTTTGACTAAGACAAATTACTCTTTTATGTGTGCCATTGCAGCAACATGTAAGCGGAAAAGTACTTCATTTCCGGCGGCCGGGAAAGCCAAGGACGCCGTGTTGAAGGTCGAGAAGACGGCGGTGAGGCATCCGCAGTAGATGGCAGCGACGGGTGTATGAATCGAGCATCGCACCCGCGGTAACCCTTATGGGGAAGCCTCGGGGGCTGGCTCTTCATCGCATGACACGGCGCTCCCTTTTGAGCCCGCGGCCCCTGTCGTCATCCTGCTCTACTTACCCACACCATCACCAAGCCCAAGGCCCGGCAAACCGCAAGCTCTCTTGTGTCATCATCAGCATGCAGTTAAAAAGTCATGAGTGACGGTTACTTCTCGCCGTGCATGTACCGGTGCATGTTTTTGGGCCTGGCCCGGACAACACTGTGCACGCTTGCCCGGCCCAGGCCCGGGGGCTCCTGTCGGTGTGATGAACAGGGGGTATCCATTACCCCCTGGACATGCACCGGCAAGTTGCAGCCTCCAGGCGGGAAGGGCATGGCGGAGAAGAATCCGCTTATAAGACACATCTAAGACCAGAGAATACCAAGGAAGCATTCAAATCAACGATTAGAAGACAGCAGACCAAATGCCGGAATTACTGTAGCACGACCCAGGCAAGACCTTGCTGGGATCACTGTAGCTACGGCGACAAGGTCCCTGATGGGATCACTGTAGCTACGACGACAAGGTTCCTGCTGGGATCACTGTAGCTACGGTGACAAGGTTCCTGCTGGGATCACTGTAGCTACGGCGGCAAGGTTCCTGCTGGGATCACTGTAGCTACGGCGGCAAGGGTCCTGGTGGGATCACTGTAGCTACGGCGGCAAGGGTCCTGCTGGGATCACTGTAGCTACGGCGGCAAGGTTCCTGCTGGGATCACTTTAGCTACGACGGCAAGGTCCGACACTGTAGCTACCCGGCAAGGTCCGACACTGTAGCTACGGCGGCAAGGTCCGACACTGTAGCAATCCGGCAAGGTTCGACACTGTAGCCACCGCTCCAGTGCAGCGACCAGCCCGTATCAGACAGGTCATCCTCTGCCTGAGTGCATGTCAGATGCTAGCAGTGGATGGGCTTAAGCGGTGCTGAAGTGATGGCCCCTTTTCCCATCCCCAAGAAGCTAAGGGACACCTAAGCAAAGCATTAAATGCTCATGTCCTAAAGTGTCAGTGTTAGGTATGATAACACTGTAGTTACTTTCCACCTCTTGTATGCACTGTACGTGCACTGTTGGTGACCCCTTTGGACGTATAAAAGGAGGCCCAATGCACGGCTACAAGTGGGGACTCTTCTGGCTCATTTTCTACGCGTAGCAGCTGTGCACTACAGCACACATATCGCTCCTGAGCCAGAGCTCAAGAACTCCCAATACAAGCAAGCAGGAGTAGGGTTTTACGCATCCGTGCGGCCCGAACCTGGGTAAATCCCCGAGCGTGCTGATCGTTAGTTCTGCTCTCTGTGCAATCCTTCTCCCCGCCGAATCGCAAAGGGATCCTCGTGATCCCATAGGTGTCGTTCCCCGACATCTTTGGCGCGCCAGGTAGGGGGAGAGAGGTTGCGTGGACCTGATCTAGTGATCAGCGCGCTAGTTTCATCATCATCTTCACCGCCATGGCCCCCAAGAGGAAGGGTTTCACGACGCTGGGTCCGTCTGCCTCCGGTGCGCCTGTTGCTGCGCGCACGGGTGACGCCGTAGGCGCAGGCGGAAGAGGCGAAGATTCTGAACTTCCGTGGCGTTTTGGCAACCACAGCCAGGCGAGCGGCGTTGTTCGTGGTGGCAACGGCGGAGGCGCAGAAGGCGAGCTCGGGGGCTGGCAGCGCCCTAGAGGATAACCTTCTTGAGAGCCACCGGTCACCACCGCGAGCGCAGCCCCGCTATGCGAGATAGCGGCAGAAAAGATAAGTTTTGAAAAACTTGTGTCAATCATGCTTCTTTTGCTATCTTCAATCACTTCTTGCACCTACATGCGAAGGAGCCTCCCCGGAACCGGTTGCACTCCTAGTCGCCTCGAGCCCGCTCGGTGATGTGTGCAGCTGCGCTAGCGCCGGGAAGGTAAATCTTTCCGGGAGGCAGCGTTCCCGGCAAGCTGCTAAGGATCCGTTCCTTCAAGAGCTGCCGACTGGAACGTGCGCACCGGAAAGCTTTCCGGCAAGCATGGGTCGTCTTGATTGATTTGTCGTCCTTGCATATAAGTCTGCACGCGAAAGGAACCTTGCCGTGGTGGGCTCGCGCTCTAGTTTCGCCTCGAGTCCGCTCGGCAAACTTGACAGCTGCGTTTTCGCCCGGCAAGTTGCCTTGCCGGCGGCGGCGTTTTCCAGCAGGCTGCTAAAGTCCCGCATCTAGCGCTCGCGGCAAACGTGCGCACCGGCAAGGTTCCCAGCCAGCGTAGGATTTAAGATATATGCAAGGACGGAATTGATCAAGAGGAGAGCAAATATTCATTTAGCATAAAGAAGCATGTGTTGCGTACATAAAGAGCGGTTTGACTAAGACAAATTACTCTTTTATGTGTGCCATTGCAGCAACATGTAAGCGGAAAAGTACTTCATTTCCGGCGGCCGGGAAAGCCAAGGACGCCGTGTTGAAGGTCGAGAAGACGGCGGTGAGGCATCCGCAGTAGATGGCAGCGACGGGTGTATGAATCGAGCATCGCACCCGCGGTAACCCTTATGGGGAAGCCTCGGGGGCTGGCTCTTCATCGCATGACACGGCGCTCCCTTTTGAGCCCGCGGCCCCTGTCGTCATCCTGCTCTACTTACCCACACCATCACCAAGCCCAAGGCCCGGCAAACCGCAAGCTCTCTTGTGTCATCATCAGCATGCAGTTAAAAAGTCATGAGTGACGGTTACTTCTCGCCGTGCATGTACCGGTGCATGTTTTTGGGCCTGGCCCGGACAACACTGTGCACGCTTGCCCGGCCCAGGCCCGGGGGCTCCTGTCGGTGTGATGAACAGGGGGTATCCATTACCCCCTGGACATGCACCGGCAAGTTGCAGCCTCCAGGCGGGAAGGGCATGGCGGAGAAGAATCCGCTTATAAGACACATCTAAGACCAGAGAATACCAAGGAAGCATTCAAATCAACGATTAGAAGACAGCAGACCAAATGCCGGAATTACTGTAGCGCGACCCAGGCAAGACCTTGCTGGGATCACTGTAGCTACGGCGACAAGGTCCCTGATGGGATCACTGTAGCTACGACGACAAGGTTCCTGCTGGGATCACTGTAGCTACGGCGACAAGGTTCCTGCTGGGATCACTGTAGCTACGGCGGCAAGGTTCCTGCTGGGATCACTGTAGCTACGGCGGCAAGGGTCCTGCTGGGATCACTGTAGCTACGGCGGCAAGGGTCCTGCTGGGATCACTGTAGCTACGGCGGCAAGGTTCCTGCTGGGATCACTTTAGCTACGACGGCAAGGTCCGACACTGTAGCTACCCGGCAAGGTCCGACACTGTAGCTACGGCGGCAAGGTCCGACACTGTAGCAATCCGGCAAGGTTCGACACTGTAGCCACCGCTCCAGTGCAGCGACCAGCCCGTATCAGACAGGTCATCCTCTGCCTGAGTGCATGTCAGATGCTAGCAGTGGATGGGCTTAAGCGGTGCTGAAGTGATGGCCCCTTTTCCCATCCCCAAGAAGCTAAGGGACACCTAAGCAAAGCATTAAATGCTCATGTCCTAAAGTGTCAGTGTTAGGTATGATAACACTGTAGTTACTTTCCACCTCTTGTATGCACTGTACGTGCACTGTTGGTGACCCCTTTGGACGTATAAAAGGAGGCCCAAAGCACGGCTACAAGTGGGGACTCTTCTGGCTCATTTTCTACGCGTAGCAGCTGTGCACTACAGCACATATATCGCTCCTGAGCCAGAGCTCAAGAACTCCCAATACAAGCAAGCAGGAGTAGGGTTTTACGCATCCGTGCGGCCCGAACCTGGGTAAATCCCCGAGCGTGCTGATCGTTAGTTCTGCTCTCTGTGCAATCCTTCTCCCCGCCGAATCGCAAAGGGATCCTCGTGATCCCATAGGTGTCGTTCCCCGACATCTTTGGCGCGCCAGGTAGGGGGAGAGAGGTTGCGTGGACCTGATCTAGTGATCAGCGCGCTAGTTTCATCATCATCTTCACCGCCATGGCCCCCAAGAGGAAGGGTTTCACGGCGCTGGGTCCGTCTGCCTCCGGTGCGCCTGTTGCTGCGCGCACGGGTGACGCCGTAGGCGCAGGCGGAAGAGGCGAAGATTCTGAACTTCCGTGGCGTTTTGGCAACCACAGCCAGGCGAGCGGCGTTGTTCGTGGTGGCAACGGCGGAGGCGCAGAAGGCGAGCTCGGGGGCTGGCAGCGCCCTAGAGGATAACCTTCTTGAGAGCCACCGGTCACCACCGCGAGCGCAGCCCCGCTATGCGAGATAGCGGCAGAAAAGATAAGTTTTGAAAAACTTGTGTCAATCAAGCTTCTTTTGCTATCTTCAATCACTTCTTGCACCTACATGCGAAGGAGCCTCCCCGGAACCGGTTGCACTCCTAGTCGCCTCGAGCCCGCTCGGCGATGTGTGCAGCTGCGCTAGCGCCGGGAAGGTAAATCTTTCCGGGAGGCAGCGTTCCCGGCAAGCTGCTAAGGATCCGTTCCTTCAAGCGCTGCCGACTGGAACGTGCGCACCGGAAAGCTTTCCGGCAAGCATGGGTCGTCTTGATTGATTTGTTGTCCTTGCATATAAGTCTGCACGCGAAAGGAACCTTGCCGTGGTGGGCTCGCGCTCTAGTTTCGCCTCGAGTCCGCTCGGCAAACTTGACAGCTGCGTTTTCGCCCGGCAAGTTGCCTTGCCGGCGGCGGCGTTTTCCAGCAGGCTGCTAAAGTCCCGCATCTAGCGCTCGCGGCAAACGTGCGCACCGGCAAGGTTCCCAGCCAGCGTAGGATTTAAGATATATGCAAGGACGGAATTGATCAAGAGGAGAGCAAATATTCATTTAGCATAAAGAAGCATGTGTTGCGTACATAAAGAGCGGTTTGACTAAGACAAATTACTCTTTTATGTGTGCCATTGCAGCAACATGTAAGCGGAAAAGTACTTCATTTCCGGCGGCCGGGAAAGCCAAGGACGCCGTGTTGAAGGTCGAGAAGACGGCGGTGAGGCATCCGCAGTAGATGGCAGCGACGGGTGTATGAATCGAGCATCGCACCCGCGGTAACCCTTATGGGGAACCCTCGGGGGCTGGCTCTTCATCGCATGACACGGCGCTCCCTTTTGAGCCCGCGGCCCCTGTCGTCATCCTGCTCTACTTACCCACACCATCACCAAGCCCAAGGCCCGGCAAACCGCAAGCTCTCTTGTGTCATCATCAGCATGCAGTTAAAAAGTCATGAGTGACGGTTACTTCTCGCCGTGCATGTACCGGTGCATGTTTTTGGGCCTGGCCCGGACAACACTGTGCACGCTTGCCCGGCCCAGGCCCGGGGGCTCCTGTCGGTGTGATGAACAGGGGGTATCCATTACCCCCTGGACATGCACCGGCAAGTTGCAGCCTCCAGGCGGGAAGGGCATGGCGGAGAAGAATCCGCTTATAAGACACATCTAAGACCAGAGAATACCAAGGAAGCATTCAAATCAACGATTAGAAGACAGCAGACCAAATGCCGGAATTACTGTAGCGCGACCCAGGCAAGACCTTGCTGGGATCACTGTAGCTACGGCGGCAAGGTCCCTGATGGGATCACTGTAGCTACGATGACAAGGTTCCTGCTGGGATCACTGTAGCTACGGTGACAAGGTTCCTGCTGGGATCACTGTAGCTACGGCGGCAAGGTTCCTGCTGGGATCACTGTAGCTACGGCGGCAAGGGTCCTGCTGGGATCACTGTAGCTACGGCGGCAAGGGTCCTGCTGGGATCACTGTAGCTACGGCGGCAAGGTTCCTGCTGGGATCACTTTAGCTACGACGGCAAGGTCCGACACTGTAGCTACCCGGCAAGGTCCGACACTGTAGCTACGGCGGCAAGGTCCGACACTGTAGCAATCCGGCAAGGTTCGACACTGTAGCCACCGCTCCAGTGCAGCGACCAGCCCGTATCAGACAGGTCATCCTCTGCCTGAGTGCATGTCAGATGCTAGCAGTGGATGGGCTTGAGCGGTGCTGAAGTGATGGCCCCTTTTCCCATCCCCAGGAAGCTAAGGGACACCTAAGCAAAGCATTAAATGCTCATGTCCTAAAGTGTCAGTGTTAGGTATGATAACACTGTAGTTACTTTCCACCTCTTGTATGCACTGTACGTGCACTGTTGGTGACCCCTTTGGACGTATAAAAGGAGGCCCAAAGCACGGCTACAAGTGGGGACTCTTCTGGCTCATTTTCTACGCGTAGCAGCTGTGCACTACAGCACACATATCGCTCCTGAGCCAGAGCTCAAGAACTCCCAATACAAGCAAGCAGGAGTAGGGTTTTACGCATCCGTGCGGCCCGAACCTGGGTAAATCCCCGCGCGTGCTGATCGTTAGTTCTGCTCTCTGTGCAATCCTTCTCCCCGCCGAATCGCAAAGGGATCCTCGTGATCCCATAGGTGTCGTTCCCCGACATCTTTGGCGCGCCAGGTAGGGGGAGAGAGGTTGCGTGGACCTGATCCAGTGATCAGCGCGCCAGTTTCATCATCATCTTCACCGCCATGGCCCCCAAGAGGAAGGGTTTCACGGCGCTGGGTCCGTCTGCCTCCGGTGCGCCTGTTGCTGCGCGCACGGGTGACGCCGTAGGCGCAGGCGGAAGAGGCGAAGATTCTGAACTTCCGTGGCGTTTTGGCAACCACAGCCAGTCGAGCGGCGTTGTTCGTGGTGGCAACGGCGGAGGCGCAGAAGGCGAGCTCGGGGGCTGGCAGCGCCCTAGAGGATAACCTTCTTGAGAGCCACCGGTCACCACCGCGAGTGCAGCCCCGCTATGCGAGATAGCGGCAGAAAAGATAAGTTTTGAAAAACTTGTGTCAATCATGCTTCTTTTGCTATCTTCAATCACTTCTTGCACCTACATGCGAAGGAGCCTCCCCGGAACCGGTTGCACTCCTAGTCGCCTCGAGCCCGCTCGGCGATGTGTGCAGCTGCGCTAGCGCCGGGAAGGTAAATCTTTCCGGGAGGCAGCGTTCCCGGCAAGCTGCTAAGGATCCGTTCCTTCAAGCGCTGCCGACTGGAACGTGCGCACCGGAAAGCTTTCCGGCAAGCATGGGTCGTCTTGATTGATTTGTCGTCCTTGCATATAAGTCTGCACGCGAAAGGAACCTTGCCGTGGTGGGCTCGCGCTCTAGTTTCGCCTCGAGTCCGCTCGGCAAACTTGACAGCTGCGTTTTCGCCCGGCAAGTTGCCTTGCCGGCGGCGGCGATTTCCAGCAGGCTGCTAAAGTCCCGCATCTAGCGCTCACGGCAAACGTGCGCACCGGCAAGGTTCCCAGCCAGCGTAGGATTTAAGATATATGCAAGGACGGAATTTATCAAGAGGAGAGCAAATATTCATTTAGCATAAAGAAGCATGTGTTGCGTACATAAAGAGCGGTTTGACTAAGACAAATTACTCTTTTATGTGTGCCATTGCAGCAACATGTAAGCGGAAAAGTACTTCATTTCCGGCGGCCGGGAAAGCCAAGGACGCCGTGTTGAAGGTCGAGAAGACGGCGGTGAGGTATCCGCAGTAGATGGCAGCGACGGGTGTATGAATCGAGCATCGCACCCGCGGTAACCCTTATGGGGAAGCCTCGGGGGCGGGCTCTTCATCGCATGACACGGCGCTCCCTTTTGAGCCCGCGGCCCCTGTCGTCATCCTGCTCTACTTACCCACACCATCACCAAGCCCAAGGCCCGGCAAACCGCAAGCTCTCTTGTGTCATCATCAACATGCAGTTAAAAAGTCATGAGTGAAGTTTACTTCTCGTCGTGCATGTACCGGTGCATGTTTTTGGGCCTGGCCCGGACAACACTGTGCACGCTTTCCCGGCCCAGGCCCGGGGGCTCCTGTCGGTGTGATGAACAGGGGGTATCCATTACCCCCTGGACATGCACCGGCAAGTTGCAGCCTCCAGGCGGGAAGGGCATGGCGGAGAAGAATCCGCTTATAAGACACATCTAAGACCAGAGAATACCAAGGAAGCATTCAAATCAACGATTAGAAGACAGCAGACCAAATGCCGGAATTACTGTAGCGCGACCCAGGCAAGACCTTGCTGGGATCACTGTAGCTACGGCGACAAGGTCCCTGATGGGATAACTGTAGCTACGACGACAAGGTTCCTGCTGGGATCACTGTAGCTACGGTGACAAGGTTCCTGCTGGGATCACTGTAGCTACGGCGGCAAGGTTCCTGCTGGGATCACTGTAGCTACGGCGGCAAGGGTCCTGCTGGGATCACTGTAGCTACGGCGGCAAGGGTCCTGCTGGGATCACTGTAGCTACGGCGGCAAGGTTCCTGCTGGGATCACTTTAGCTACGACGGCAAGGTCTGACACTGTAGCTACCCGGCAAGGTCCGACACTGTAGCTACGGCGGCAAGGTCCGACACTGTAGCAATCCGGCAAGGTTCGACACTGTAGCCACCGCTCCAGTGCAGCGACCAGCCCATATCAGACAGGTCATCCTCTGCCTGAGTGCATGTCAGATGCTAGCAGTGGATGGGCTTGAGCGGTGCTGAAGTGATGGCCCCTTTTCCCATCCCCAAGAAGCTAAGGGACACCTAAGCAAAGCATTAAATGCTCATGTCCTAAAGTGTCAGTGTTAGGTATGATAACACTGTAGTTACTTTCCACCTCTTGTATGCACTGTACGTGCACTGTTGGTGACCCCTTTGGACGTATAAAAGGAGGCCCAAAGCACGGCTACAAGTGGGGACTCTTCTGGCTCATTTTCTACGCGTAGCAGCTGTGCACTATAGCACACATATCGCTCCTGAGCCAGAGCTCAAGAACTCCCAATACAAGCAAGCAGGAGTAGGGTTTTACGCATCTGTGCGGCCCGAACCTGGGTAAATCCCCGCGCGTGCTGATCGTTAGTTCTGCTCTCTGTGCAATCCTTCTCCCCGCCGAATCGCAAAGGGATCCTCGTGATCCCATAGGTGTCGTTCCCCGACATCTTTGGCGCGCCAGGTAGGGGGAGAGAGGTTGCGTGGACCTGATCTAGTGATCAGCACGCCAGTTTCATCATCATCTTCACCGCCATGGCCCCCAAGAGGAAGGGTTTCACGGCGCTGGGTCCGTCTGCCTCCGGTGCGCCTGTTGCTGCGCGCACGGGTGACGCCGTAGGCGCAGGCGGAAGAGGCGAAGATTCTGAACTTCCGTGGCGTTTTGTCAACCACAGCCAGGCGAGCGGCGTTGTTCGTGGTGGCAACGGCGGAGGCGCAAAAGGCGAGCTCGGGGGCTGGCAGCGCCCTAGAGGATAACCTTCTTGAGAGCCACCGGTCACCACCGCGAGCGCAGCCCCGCTATGCGAGATAGCGGCAGAAAAGATAAGTTTTGAAAAACTTGTGTCAATCATGCTTCTTTTGCTATCTTCAATCACTTCTTGCACCTACATGCGAAGGAGCCTCCTCGGAACCGGTTGCACTCCTAGTCGCCTCGAGCCTGCTCGGCGATCTGTGCAGCTGCGCTAGCGCTGGGAAGGTAAATCTTTCCGGGAGGCAGCGTTCCCGGCAAGCTGCTAAGGATCCGTTCCTTCAAGCGCTGCCGACTGGAACGTGCGCACCGGAAAGCTTTCCGGCAAGCATGGGTCGTCTTGATTGATTTGTCGTCCTTGCATATAAGTCTGCACGCGAAAGGAACCTTGCCGTGGTGGGCTCGCGCTCTAGTTTTGCCTCGAGTCCGCTCGGCAAACTTGACAGCTGCGTTTTCGCCCGGCAAGTTGCCTTGCCGGCGGCGGCGTTTTCCAGCAGGCTGCTAAAGTCCCGCATCTAGCGCTCGCGGCAAACGTGCGCACCGGGCAGGTTCCCAGCCAGCGTAGGATTTAAGATATATGCAAGGACGGAATTGATCAAGAGGAGAGCAAATATTCATTTAGCATAAAGAAGCATGTGTTGCGTACATAAAGAGCGGTTTGACTAAGACAAATTACTCTTTTATGTGTGCCATTGCAGCAACATGTAAGCGGAAAAGTACTTCATTTCCGGCGGCCGGGAAAGCCAAGGACGCCGTGTTGAAGGTCGAGAAGACGGCGGTGAGGCATCCGCAGTAGATGGCAGCGACGGGTGTATGAATCGAGCATCGCACCCGCGGTAACCCTTATGGGGAAGCCTCGGGGGCTGGCTCTTCATCGCATGACACGGCGCTCCCTTTTGAGCCCGCGGCCCCTGTCGTCATCCTGCTCTACTTACCCACACCATCACCAAGCCCAAGGCCCGGCAAACCGCAAGCTCTCTTGTGTCATCATCAGCATGCAGTTAAAAAGTCATGAGTGACGGTTACTTCTCGCCGTGCATGTACCGGTGCATGTTTTTGGGCCTGGCCCGGACAACACTGTGCACGCTTTCCCGGCCCAGGCCCGGGGGCTCCTGTCGGTGTGATGAACAGGGGGTATCCATTACCCCCTGGACATGCACCGGCAAGTTGCAGCCTCCAGGCGGGAAGGGCATGGCGGAGAAGAATCCGCTTATAAGACACATCTAAGACCAGAGAATACCAAGGAAGCATTCAAATCAACGATTAGAAGACAGCAGACCAAATGCCGGAATTACTGTAGCGCGACCCAGGCAAGACCTTGCTGGGATCACTGTAGCTACGGCGACAAGGTCCCTGATGGGATAACTGTAGCTACGACGACAAGGTTCCTGCTGGGATCACTGTAGCTACGGTGACAAGGTTCCTGCTGGGATCACTGTAGCTACGGCGGCAAGGTTCCTGCTGGGATCACTGTAGCTACGGCGGCAAGGGTCCTGCTGGGATCACTGTAGCTACGGCGGCAAGGGTCCTGCTGGGATCACTGTAGCTACGGCGGCAAGGTTCCTGCTGGGATCACTTTAGCTACGACGGCAAGGTCCGACACTGTAGCTACCCGGCAAGGTCCGACACTGTAGCTACGGCGGCAAGGTCCGACACTGTAGCAATCCGGCAAGGTTCGACACTGTAGCCACCGCTCCAGTGCAGCGACCAGCCCGTATCAGACAGGTCATCCTCTGCCTGAGTGCATGTCAGATGCTAGCAGTGGATGGGCTTGAGCGGTGCTGAAGTGATGGCCCCTTTTCCCATCCCCAAGAAGCTAAGGGACACCTAAGCAAAGCATTAAATGCTCATGTCCTAAAGTGTCAGTGTTAGGTATGATAACACTGTAGTTACTTTCCACCTCTTGTATGCACTGTACGTGCACTGTTGGTGACCCCTTTGGACGTATAAAAGGAGGCCCAAAGCACGGCTACAAGTGGGGACTCTTCTGGCTCATTTTCTACGCGTAGCAGCTGTGCACTACAGCACACATATCGCTCCTGAGCCAGAGCTCAAGAACTCCCAATACAAGCAAGCAGGAGTAGGGTTTTACGCATCGGTGCGGCCCGAACCTGGGTAAATCCCCGCGCGTGCTGATCGTTAGTTCTGCTCTCTGTGCAATCCTTCTCCCCGCCGAATCGCAAAGGGATCCTCGTGATCCCATAGGTGTCGTTCCCCGACATCTTTGGCGCGCCAGGTAGGGGGAGAGAGGTTGCGTGGACCTGATCTAGTGATCAGCACGCCAGTTTCATCATCATCTTCACCGCCATGGCCCCCAAGAGGAAGGGTTTCATGCCGCTGGGTCCGTCTGCCTCCGGTGCGCCTGTTGCTGCGCGCACGGGTGACGCCGTAGGCGCAGGCGGAAGAGGCGAAGATTCTGAACTTCCGTGGCGTTTTGTCAACCACAGCCAGGCGAGCGGCGTTGTTCGTGGTGGCAACGGCGGAGGCGCAAAAGGCGAGCTCGGGGGCTGGCAGCGCCCTAGAGGATAACCTTCTTGAGAGCCACCGGTCACCACCGCAAGCGCAGCCCCGCTATGCGAAATAGCGGCAGAAAAGATAAGTTTTGAAAAACTTGTGTCAATCATGCTTCTTTTGCTATCTTCAATCACTTCTTGCACCTACATGCGAAGGAGCCTCCTCGGAACCGGTTGCACTCCTAGTCGCCTCGAGCCTGCTCGGCGATCTGTGCAGCTGCGCTAGCGCTGGGAAGGTAAATCTTTCCGGGAGGCAGCGTTCCCGGCAAGCTGCTAAGGATCCGTTCCTTCAAGCGCTGCCGACTGGAACGTGCGCACCGGAAAGCTTTCCGGCAAGCATGGGTCGTCTTGATTGATTTGTCGTCCTTGCATATAAGTCTGCACGCGAAAGGAACCTTGCCGTGGTGGGCTCGCGCTCTAGTTTTGCCTCGAGTCCGCTCGGCAAACTTGACAGCTGCGTTTTCGCCCGGCAAGTTGCCTTGCCGGCGGCGGCGTTTTCCAGCAGGCTGCTAAAGTCCCGCATCTAGCGCTCGCGGCAAACGTGCGCACCGGGCAGGTTCCCAGCCAGCGTAGGATTTAAGATATATGCAAGGACGGAATTGATCAAGAGGAGAGCAAATATTCATTTAGCATAAAGAAGCATGTGTTGCGTACATAAAGAGCGGTTTGACTAAGACAAATTACTCTTTTATGTGTGCCATTGCAGCAACATGTAAGCGGAAAAGTACTTCATTTCCGGCGGCCGGGAAAGCCAAGGACGCCGTGTTGAAGGTCGAGAAGACGGCGGTGAGGCATCCGCAGTAGATGGCAGCGACGGGTGTATGAATCGAGCATCGCACCCGTGGTAACCCTTATGGGGAAGCCTCGGGGGCTGGCTCTTCATCGCATGACACGGCGCTCCCTTTTGAGCCCGCGGCCCCTGTCGTCATCCTGCTCTACTTACCCACACCATCACCAAGCCCAAGGCCCGGCAAACCGCAAGCTCTCTTGTGTCATCATCAGCATGCAGTTAAAAAGTCATGAGTGACGGTTACTTCTCGCCGTGCATGTACCGGTGCATGTTTTTGGGCCTGGCCCGGACAACACTGTGCACGCTTTCCCGGCCCAGGCCCGGGGGCTCCTGTCGGTGTGATGAACAGGGGGTATCCATTACCCCCTGGACATGCACCGGCAAGTTGCAGCCTCCAGGCGGGAAGGGCATGGCGGAGAAGAATCCGCTTATAAGACACATCTAAGACCAGAGAATACCAAGGAAGCATTCAAATCAACGATTAGAAGACAACAGACCAAATGCCGGAATTACTGTAGCGCGACCCAGGCAAGACCTTGCTGGGATCACTGTAGCTACGGCGACAAGGTCCCTGATGGGATAACTGTAGCTACGACGACAAGGTTCCTGCTGGGATCACTGTAGCTACGGTGACAAGGTTCCTGCTGGGATCACTGTAGCTACGGCGGCAAGGTTCCTGCTGGGATCACTGTAGCTACGGCGGCAAGGGTCCTGCTGGGATCACTGTAGCTACGGCGGCAAGGGTCCTGCTGGGATCACTGTAGCTACGGCGGCAAGGTTCCTGCTGGGATCACTTTAGCTACGACGGCAAGGTCCGACACTGTAGCTACCCGGCAAGGTCCGACACTGTAGCTACGGCGGCAAGGTCCGACACTGTAGCAATCCGGCAAGGTTCGACACTGTAGCCACCGCTCCAGTGCAGCGACCAGCCCGTATCAGACAGGTCATCCTCTGCCTGAGTGCATGTCAGATGCTAGCAGTGGATGGGCTTGAGCGGTGCTGAAGTGATGGCCCCTTTTCCCATCCCCAAGAAGCTAAGGGACACCTAAGCAAAGCATTAAATGCTCATGTCCTAAAGTGTCAGTGTTAGGTATGATAACACTGTAGTTACTTTCCACCTCTTGTATGCACTGTACGTGCACTGTTGGTGACCCCTTTGGACGTATAAAAGGAGGCCCAAAGCACGGCTACAAGTGGGGACTCTTCTGGCTCATTTTCTACGCGTAGCAGCTGTGCACTACAGCACACATATCGCTCCTGAGCCAGAGCTCAAGAACTCCCAATACAAGCAAGCAGGAGTAGGGTTTTACGCATCGGTGCGGCCCGAACCTGGGTAAATCCCCGCGCGTGCTGATCGTTAGTTCTGCTCTCTGTGCAATCCTTCTCCCCGCCGAATCGCAAAGGGATCCTCGTGATCCCATAGGTGTCGTTCCCCGACATCTTTGGCGCGCCAGGTAGGGGGAGAGAGGTTGCGTGGACCTGATCTAGTGATCAGCACGCCAGTTTCATCATCATCTTCACCGCCATGGCCCCCAAGAGGAAGGGTTTCATGGCGCTGGGTCCGTCTGCCTCCGGTGCGCCTGTTGCTGCGCGCACGGGTGACGCCGTAGGCGCAGGCGGAAGAGGCGAAGATTCTGAACTTCCGTGGCGTTTTGTCAACCACAGCCAGGCGAGCGGCGTTGTTCGTGGTGGCAACGGCGGAGGCGCAAAAGGCGAGCTCGGGGGCTGGCAGCGCCCTAGAGGATAACCTTCTTGAGAGCCACCGGTCACCACCGCAAGCGCAGCCCCGCTATGCGAAATAGCGGCAGAAAAGATAAGTTTTGAAAAACTTGTGTCAATCATGCTTCTTTTGCTATCTTCAATCACTTCTTGCACCTACATGCGAAGGAGCCTCCTCGGAACCGGTTGCACTCCTAGTCGCCTCGAGCCTGCTCGGCGATCTGTGCAGCTGCGCTAGCGCTGGGAAGGTAAATCTTTCCGGGAGGCAGCGTTCCCGGCAAGCTGCTAAGGATCCGTTCCTTCAAGCGCTGCCGACTGGAACGTGCGCACCGGAAAGCTTTCCGGCAAGCATGGGTCGTCTTGATTGATTTGTCGTCCTTGCATATAAGTCTGCACGCGAAAGGAACCTTGCCGTGGTGGGCTCGCGCTCTAGTTTTGCCTCGAGTCCGCTCGGCAAACTTGACAGCTGCGTTTTCGCCCGGCAAGTTGCCTTGCCGGCGGCGGCGTTTTCCAGCAGGCTGCTAAAGTCCCGCATCTAGCGCTCGCGGCAAACGTGCGCACCGGGCAGGTTCCCAGCCAGCGTAGGATTTAAGATATATGCAAGGACGGAATTGATCAAGAGGAGAGCAAATATTCATTTAGCATAAAGAAGCATGTGTTGCGTACATAAAGAGCGGTTTGACTAAGACAAATTACTCTTTTATGTGTGCCATTGCAGCAACATGTAAGCGGAAAAGTACTTCATTTCCGGCGGCCGGGAAAGCCAAGGACGCCGTGTTGAAGGTCGAGAAGACGGCGGTGAGGCATCCGCAGTAGATGGCAGCGACGGGTGTATGAATCGAGCATCGCACCCGTGGTAACCCTTATGGGGAAGCCTCGGGGGCTGGCTCTTCATCGCATGACACGGCGCTCCCTTTTGAGCCCGCGGCCCCTGTCGTCATCCTGCTCTACTTACCCACACCATCACCAAGCCCAAGGCCCGGCAAACCGCAAGCTCTCTTGTGTCATCATCAGCATGCAGTTAAAAAGTCATGAGTGACGGTTACTTCTCGCCGTGCATGTACCGGTGCATGTTTTTGGGCCTGGCCCGGACAACACTGTGCACGCTTTCCCGGCCCAGGCCCGGGGGCTCCTGTCGGTGTGATGAACAGGGGGTATCCATTACCCCCTGGACATGCACCGGCAAGTTGCAGCCTCCAGGCGGGAAGGGCATGGCGGAGAAGAATCCGCTTATAAGACACATCTAAGACCAGAGAATACCAAGGAAGCATTCAAATCAACGATTAGAAGACAGCAGACCAAATGCCGGAATTACTGTAGCGCGACCCAGGCAAGACCTTGCTGGGATCACTGTAGCTACGGCGACAAGGTCCCTGATGGGATAACTGTAGCTACGACGACAAGGTTCCTGCTGGGATCACTGTAGCTACGGTGACAAGGGTCCTGCTGGGATCACTGTAGCTACGGCGGCAAGGTTCCTGCTGGGATCACTGTAGCTACGGCGGCAAGGGTCCTGCTGGGATCACTGTAGCTACGGCGGCAAGGGTCCTGCTGGGATCACTGTAGCTACGGCGGCAAGGTTCCTGCTGGGATCACTTTAGCTACGACGGCAAGGTCCGACACTGTAGCTACCCGGCAAGGTCCGACACTGTAGCTACGGCGGCAAGGTCCGACACTGTAGCAATCCGGCAAGGTTCGACACTGTAGCCACCGCTCCAGTGCAGCGACCAGCCCGTATCAGACAGGTCATCCTCTGCCTGAGTGCATGTCAGATGCTAGCAGTGGATGGGCTTGAGCGGTGCTGAAGTGATGGCCCCTTTTCCCATCCCCAAGAAGCTAAGGGACACCTAAGCAAAGCATTAAATGCTCATGTCCTAAAGTGTCAGTGTTAGGTATGATAACACTGTAGTTACTTTCCACCTCTTGTATGCACTGTACGTGCACTGTTGGTGACCCCTTTGGACGTATAAAAGGAGGCCCAAAGCACGGCTACAAGTGGGGACTCTTCTGGCTCATTTTCTACGCGTAGCAGCTGTGCACTACAGCACACATATCGCTCCTGAGCCAGAGCTCAAGAACTCCCAATACAAGCAAGCAGGAGTAGGGTTTTACGCATCTGTGCGGCCCGAACCTGGGTAAATCCCCGCGCGTGCTGATCGTTAGTTCTGCTCTCTGTGCAATCCTTCTCCCCGCCGAATCGCAAAGGGATCCTCGTGATCCCATAGGTGTCGTTCCCCGACATCTTTGGCGCGCCAGGTAGGGGGAGAGAGGTTGCGTGGACCTGATCTAGTGATCAGCACGCCAGTTTCATCATCATCTTCACCGCCATGGCCCCCAAGAGGAAGGGTTTCATGGCGCTGGGTCCGTCTGCCTCCGGTGCGCCTGTTGCTGCGCGCACGGGTGACGCCGTAGGCGCAGGCGGAAGAGGCGAAGATTCTGAACTTCCGTGGCGTTTTGTCAACCACAGCCAGGCGAGCGGCGTTGTTCGTGGTGGCAACGGCGGAGGCGCAAAAGGCGAGCTCGGGGGCTGGCAGCGCCCTAGAGGATAACCTTCTTGAGAGCCACCGGTCACCACCGCAAGCGCAGCCCCGCTATGCGAGATAGCGGCAGAAAAGATAAGTTTTGAAAAACTTGTGTCAATCATGCTTCTTTTGCTATCTTCAATCACTTCTTGCACCTACATGCGAAGGAGCCTCCTCGGAACCGGTTGCACTCCTAGTCGCCTCGAGCCTGCTCGGCGATCTGTGCAGCTGCGCTAGCGCTGGGAAGGTAAATCTTTCCGGGAGGCAGCGTTCCCGGCAAGCTGCTAAGGATCCGTTCCTTCAAGCGCTGCCGACTGGAACGTGCGCACCGGAAAGCTTTCCGGCAAGCATGGGTCGTCTTGATTGATTTGTCGTCCTTGCATATAAGTCTGCACGCGAAAGGAACCTTGCCGTGGTGGGCTCGCGCTCTAGTTTTGCCTCGAGTCCGCTCGGCAAACTTGACAGCTGCGTTTTCGCCCGGCAAGTTGCCTTGCCGGCGGCGGCGTTTTCCAGCAGGCTGCTAAAGTCCCGCATCTAGCGCTCGCGGCAAACGTGCGCACCGGGCAGGTTCCCAGCCAGCGTAGGATTTAAGATATATGCAAGGACGGAATTGATCAAGAGGAGAGCAAATATTCATTTAGCATAAAGAAGCATGTGTTGCGTACATAAAGAGCGGTTTGACTAAGACAAATTACTCTTTTATGTGTGCCATTGCAGCAACATGTAAGCGGAAAAGTACTTCATTTCCGGCGGCCGGGAAAGCCAAGGACGCCGTGTTGAAGGTCGAGAAGACGGCGGTGAGGCATCCGCAGTAGATGGCAGCGACGGGTGTATGAATCGAGCATCGCACCCGTGGTAACCCTTATGGGGAAGCCTCGGGGGCTGGCTCTTCATCGCATGACACGGCGCTCCCTTTTGAGCCCGCGGCCCCTGTCGTCATCCTGCTCTACTTACCCACACCATCACCAAGCCCAAGGCCCGGCAAACCGCAAGCTCTCTTGTGTCATCATCAGCATGCAGTTAAAAAGTCATGAGTGACGGTTACTTCTCGCCGTGCATGTACCGGTGCATGTTTTTGGGCCTGGCCCGGACAACACTGTGCACGCTTGCCCGGCCCAGGCCCGGGGGCTCCTGTCGGTGTGATGAACAGGGGGTATCCATTACCCCCTGGACATGCACCGGCAAGTTGCAGCCTCCAGGCGGGAAGGGCATGGCGGAGAAGAATCCGCTTATAAGACACATCTAAGACCAGAGAATACCAAGGAAGCATTCAAATCAACGATTAGAAGACAGCAGACCAAATGCCGGAATTACTGTAGCGCGACCCAGGCAAGACCTTGCTGGGATCACTGTAGCTACGGCGACAAGGTCCCTGATGGGATCACTGTAGCTACGACGACAAGGTTCCTGCTGGGATCACTGTAGCTACGGTGACAAGGTTCCTGCTGGGATCACTGTAGCTACGGTGGGCAAGGTTCCTGCTGGGATCACTGTAGCTACGGCGGCAAGGGTCCTGCTGGGATCACTGTAGCTACGGTGGCAAGGGTCCTGCTGGGATCACTGTAGCTACGGCGGCAAGGTTCCTGCTGGGATCACTTTAGCTACGACGGCAAGGTCCGACACTGTAGCTACCCGGCAAGGTCCGACACTGTAGCTACGGCGGCAAGGTCCGACACTGTAGCAATCCGGCAAGGTTCGACACTGTAGCCACCGCTCCAGTGCAGCGACCAGCCCGTATCAGACAGGTCATCCTCTGCCTGAGTGCATGTCAGATGCTAGCAGTGGATGGGCTTAAGCGGTGCTGAAGTGATGGCCCCTTTTCCCATCCCCAAGAAGCTAAGGGACACCTAAGCAAAGCATTAAATGCTCATGTCCTAAAGTGTCAGTGTTAGGTATGATAACACCGTAGTTACTTTCCACCTCTTGTATGCACTGTACGTGCACTGTTGGTGACCCCTTTGGACGTATAAAAGGAGGCCCAAAGCACGGCTACAAGTGGGGACTCATCTGGCTCATTTTCTACGCGTAGCAGCTGTGCACTACAGCACACATATTGCTCCTAAGCCAGAGCTCAAGAACTCCCAATACAAGCAAGCAGGAGTAGGGTTTTACGCATCCGTGCGGCCCAAACCTGGGTAAATCCCCGCGCATGCTGATCGTTAGTTCTGCTCTCTGTGCAATCCTTCTCCCCGCCGAATCGCAAAGGGATCCTCGTGATCCCATAGGTGTCGTTCCCCGACATCTTTGGCGCGCCAGGTAGGGGGAGAGAGGTTGTGTGGACCTGATCCAGTGATCAGCGCGCCAGTTTCATCATCATCTTCACCGCCATGGCCCCCAAGAGGAAGGGTCTCACGGCGCTGGGTCCGTCTGTCTCCGGTGCGCCTGTTGCTGCGCGCACGGGTGACGCCGTAGGCGCAGGCGGAAGAGGCGAAGATTCTGAACTTCCGTGGCGTTTTGGCAACCACAGCCAGGCGAGCGGCGTTGTTCGTGGTGGCAACGGAGGAGGCGTAGAAGGCGAGCTCGGGGGCTGGCAGCGCCCTAGAGGATAACCTTCTTGAGAGCCACCGGTCACCACCGCGAGCGCAGCCCCGCTATGCGAGATAGCGGCAGAAAAGATAAGTTTTGAAAAACTTGTGTCAATCATGCTTCTTTTGCTATCTTCAATCACTTCTTGCACCTACATGCGAAGGAGCCTCCCCGGAACCGGTTGCACTCCTAGTCACGTCGAGCCCGCTCGGCGATGTGTGCAGCTGCGCTAGCGCCGGGAAGGTAAATCTTTCCGGGAGGCAGCGTTCCCGGCAAGCTGCTAAGGATCCGTTCCTTCAAGCGCTGCCGACTGGAACGTGCGCACCGGAAAGCTTTCCGGCAAGCATGGGTCGTCTTGATTGATTTGTCGTCCTTGCATATAAGTCTGCACGCGAAAGGAACCTTGCCGTGGTGGGCTCGCGCTCTAGTTTCGCCTCGAGTCCGCTCGGCAAACTTGACAGCTGCGTTTTCGCCCGGCAAGTTGCCTTGCCGGCGGCGGCGTTTTCCAGCAGGCTGTTAAAGTCCCACATCTAGCGCTCGTGGCAAACGTGCGCACCGGCAAGGTTCCCAGCCAGCGTAGGATTTAAGATATATGCAAGGACGGAATTGATCAAGAGGAGAGCAAATATTCATTTAGCATAAAGAAGCATGTGTTGCGTACATAAAGAGCTGTTTGACTAAGACAAATTACTCTTTTATGTGTGCCATTGCAGCAACATGTAAGCGGAAAAGTACTTCATTTCCGACGGCCGGGAAAGCCAAGGACGCCGTGTTGAAGGTCGAGAAGACGGCGGTGAGGCATCCGCAGTAGATGGCAGCGACGGGTGTATGAATCGAGCATCGCACCCGCGGTAACCCTTATGGGGAAGCCTCGGGGGCTGGCTCTTCATCGCATGACACGGCGCTCCCTTTTGAGCCCGCGGCCCCTGTCGTCATCCTGCTCTACTTACCCACACCATCACCAAGCCCAAGGCCCGGCAAACCGCAAGCTCTCTTGTGTCATCATCAGCATGCAGTTAAAAAGTCATGAGTGACGGTTACTTCTCGCCGTGCATGTACCGGTGCATGTTTTTGGGCCTGGCCCGGACAACACTGTGCACGCTTTCCCGGCCCAGGCCCGGGGGCTCCTGTCGGTGTGATGAACAGGGGGTATCCATTACCCCCTGGACATGCACCGGCAAGTTGCAGCCTCCAGGCGGGAAGGGCATGGCGGAGAAGAATCCGCTTATAAGACACATCTAAGACCAGAGAATACCAAGGAAGCATTCAAATCAACGATTAGAAGACAGCAGACCAAATGCCGGAATTACTGTAGCGCGACCCAGGCAAGACCTTGCTGGGATCACTGTAGCTACGGCGACAAGGTCCCTGATGGGATAACTGTAGCTACGACGACAAGGTTCCTGCTCGGATCACTGTAGCTACGATGACAAGGTTCCTGCTGGGATCACTGTAGCTACGGCGGCAAGGTTCCTGCTGGGATCACTGTAGCTACGGCGGCAAGGGTCCTGCTGGGATCACTGTAGCTACGTCGGCAAGGGTCCTGCTGGGATCACTGTAGCTACGGCGGCAAGGTTCCTGCTGGGATCACTTTAGCTACGACGGCAAGGTCCGACACTGTAGCTACCCGGCAAGGTCCGACACTGTAGCTACGGCGGCAAGGTCCGACACTGTAGCAATCCGGCAAGGTTCGACACTGTAGCCACCGCTCCAGTGTAGCGACCAGCCCGTATCAGACAGGTCATCCTCTGCCTGAGTGCATGTCAGATGCTAGCAGTGGATGGGCTTAAGCGGTGCTGAAGTGATGGCCCCTTTTCCCATCCCCAAGAAGCTAAGGGACACCTAAGCAAAGCATTAAATGCTCATGTCCTAAAGTGTCAGTGTTAGGTATGATAACACTGTAGTTACTTTCCACCTCTTGTATGCACTGTACGTGCACTGTTGGTGACCCCTTTGGACGTATAAAAGGAGGCCCAAAGCACGGCTACAAGTGGGGACTCTTCTGGCTCATTTTCTACGCGTAGCAGCTGTGCACTACAGCACACATATCGCTCCTGAGCCAGAGCTCAAGAACTCCCAATACAAGCAAGCAGGAGTAGGGTTTTACGCATCCGTGTAGCCCGAACCTGGGTAAATCCCCGCGCGTGCTGATCGTTAGTTCTGCTCTCTGTGCAATCCTTCTCCCCGCCGAATCGCAAAGGGATCCTCGTGATCCCATAGGTGTCGTTCCCCGACATCTTTGGCGCGCCAGGTAGGGGGAGAGAGGTTGCGTGGACCTGATCCAGTGATCAGCGCGCCAGTTTCATCATCATCTTCACCGCCATGGCCCCCAAGAGGAAGGGTTTCACGGCGCTGGGTCCGTCTGCCTCCGGTGCGCCTGTTGCTGCGCGCACGCGTGACGCCGTAGGCGCAGGCGGAAGAGGCGAAGATTCTGAACTTCCGTGGCGTTTTGGCAACCACAGCCAGGCGAGCGGCGTTGTTCGTGGTGGCAACGACGGAGGCGCAGAAGGCGAGCTCGGGGGCTGGCAGCGCCCTAGAGGATAACCTTCTTGAGAGCCACCGGTCACCACCGCGAGCGCAGCCCCGCTATGCGAGATAGCGGCAGAAAAGATAAGTTTTGAAAAACTTGTGTCAATCATGCTTCTTTTGCTATCTTCAATCACTTCTTGCACCTACATGCGAAGGAGCCTCCCCGGAACCGGTTGCACTCCTAGTCGCCTCGAGCCCGCTCGGCGATGTGTGCAGCTGCGCTAGCGCCGGGAAGGTAAATCTTTCCGGGAGGCAGCGTTCCCGGCAAGCTGCTAAGGATCCGTTCCTTCAAGCGCTGCCGACTGGAACGTGCGCACCGGAAAGCTTTCCGGCAAGCATGGGTCGTCTTGATTGATTTGTCGTCCTTGCATATAAGTCTGCACGCGAAAGGAACCTTGCCGTGGTGGGCTCGCGCTCTAGTTTCGCCTCGAGTCCGCTCGGCAAACTTGACAGCTGCGTTTTCACCCGGCAAGTTGCCTTGCCGGCGGCGGCGTTTTCCAGCAGGCTGCTAAAGTCCCGCATCTAGCGCTCGCGGCAAACGTGCGCACCGGCAAGGTTCCCAGCCAGCGTAGGATTTAAGATATATGCAAGGACGGAATTGATCAAGAGGAGAGCAAATATTCATTTAGCATAAAGAAGCATGTGTTGCGTACATAAAGAACGGTTTGACTAAGACAAATTACTCTTTTATGTGTGCCATTGCAGCAACATGTAAGCGGAAAAGTACTTCATTTCCGGCGGCCGGGAAAGCCAAGGACGCCGTGTTGAAGGTCGAGAAGACGGCGGTGAGGCATCCGCAGTAGATGGCAGCGACGGGTGTATGAATCGAGCATCGCACCCGCGGTAACCCTTATGGGGAAGCCTCGGGGGCTGGCTCTTCATCGCATGACACGGCGCTCCCTTTTGAGCCCGCGGCCCCTGTCGTCATCCTGCTCTACTTAACCACACCATCACCAAGCCCAAGGCCCGGCAAACCGCAAGCTCTCTTGTGTCATCATCAGCATGCAGTTAAAAAGTCATGAGTGACGGTTACTTCTCGCCGTGCATGTACCGGTGCATGTTTTTGGGCCTGGCCCGGACAACACTGTGCACGCTTGCCCGGCCCAGGCCCGGGGGCTCCTGTCGGTGTGATGAACAGGGGGTATCCATTACCCCCTGGACATGCACCGGAAAGTTGCAGCCTCCAGGCGGGAAGGGCATGGCGGAGAAGAATCCGCTTATAAGACACATCTAAGACCAGAGAATACCAAGGAAGCATTCAAATCAACGATTAGAAGACAGCAGACCAAATACCGGAATTACTGTAGCGCGACCCAGGCAAGACCTTGCTGGGATCACTGTAGCTACGGCGACAAGGTCCCTGATGGGATCACTGTAGCTACGACGACAAGGTTCCTGCTGGGATCACTGTAGCTACGGTGAAAAGGTTCCTGCTGGGATCACTGTAGCTACGGTGGCAAGGTTCCTGCTGGGATCACTGTAGCTACGGCGGCAAGGGTCCTGCTGGGATCACTGTAGCTACGGCAGCAAGGGTCCTGCTGGGATCACTGTAGCTACGGCGGCAAGGTTCCTGCTGGGATCACTTTAGCTACGACGGCAAGGTCCGACACTGTAGCTACCCGGCAAGGTCCGACACTGTAGCTACGGCGGCAAGGTCCGACACTGTAGCAATCCGGCAAGGTTCGACACTGTAGCCACCGCTCCAGTGCAGCGACCAGCCCGTATCAGACAGGTCATCCTCTGCCTGAGTGCATGTCAGATGCTAGCAGTGGATGGGCTTAAGCGGTGCTGAAGTGATGGCCCCTTTTCCCATCCCCAAGAAGCTAAGGGACACCTAAGCAAAGCATTAAATGCTCATGTCCTAAAGTGTCAGTGTTAGGTATGATAACACTGTAGTTACTTTCCACCTCTTGTATGCACTGTACGTGCACTGTTGGTGACCCCTTTGGACGTATAAAAGGAGGCCCAAAGCACGGCTACAAGTGGGGACTCTTCTGGCTCATTTTCTACGCGTAGCAGCTGTGCACTACAGCACACATATCGCTCCTGAGCCAGAGCTCAAGAACTCCCAATACAAGCAAGCAGGAGTAGGGTTTTACGCATCCGTGCGGCCCGAACCTGGGTAAATCCCCGCGCGTGCTGATCGTTAGTTCTGCTCTCTGTGCAATCCTTCTCCCCGCCGAATCGCAAAGGGATCCTCGTGATCCCATAGGTGTCGTTCCCCGACACTGATGCATTTCATAAAAGTTGGGAAAATTTCTACTTCAATAAAACTTTGTTTTAGGATAATCTGTTACTTTGGGATAGAGACGAAATTCAAATGAATGTGGGGAATGATCAAATTAAGTGGAATTTGACTGAAGAACGACCTTTAGTCCCGGTTCCAGACACAAACCGGGACTAAAGATCCCAGCCACCTTTAGTGCCAGTTGGTGTCTGGAACCAGGACTAAAGGTCCCAGCCGAACCGGGAATGGTACCTGCCGAGGCCCGGCCGGCGTCCTGGCCGCTCGAACCGGGACTATTGCTCCCATTAGTCCCGGTTCGTAGCTCGACCGGGACTGTTGCTCTGATCTGGCCAAAACAAAAAACCCTGTTTTCTACTAGTGAAAGGAGGGAAAGAGTGTGCTTCCTGTGGGCAAGAAGAAACAATTAATCACTTGTTTTTCAACTGTTCTGCGGCAAAAGTGGTGTGGAATTTGCTCAGATGTGCCTTTGATTTGCGCTGTACACCGATTAAACTAGATGCTTGCTTCTTTGGCTGGATTATAACTTTCTGTAAATAAGACAAGAAAATGGTGTTGGTGGGGATGGCTGCTATGTTTTGATCTTTATGGAGATCTAGAAATGACATTTGTTTCAATCGAAGAAATTCTACTGATACCATGTCGATTGTGAGAATGATGTGTGCTTGGATTACCGACTGGTCTGTTTTACAGATAAAGGAGCCCGAGTCAAGAGTGCTAAAGGTGTTGAATATATGACCAAATTACTACAAGATTTAATCCGAATAAGCAGTAAATAAATCATGACCGCAATAGTATAGACTAAACTAATCATGCAGACTAGCATAGTAAACAAGTAGATCGAATCTACGACACAAACTAGTAATAGAAATTCTAGCATGATCTCAAACAGAGAGGACAAGATTGCATACGGTGCAGCGGGAGTAGAACCACCGGCGGTGATGTTCTGGGCCATGTCGCTGATGAAGAGATTGCCGAGGTCGGCGAAGAAGTTGTCGTTGGTGAAGTCGTCACAGCAAGCAGTCGCGCGAGTGCGCTTCCCAAAAACCTGATCGCCCCTCTCCCGTACAGGATCTCGATAGGCAGGGTTCCGGAGGCCTGCTGTCCCTTCTCGCGGTGCACGCCGGAAGGAGGGATGGAGAAGACTCGGATGGTGGCACAATGATCTGGAACGTTGCGAAACCCTAGGTTGTGCTGCGGCTAGGGTTGGCAGGGACCTCGCGTATATATATGCGCGGCAGGGTGGAGCGACATGGACTGGACCCACGTCCGAGTCGGTTACAGCCCATGATCCGACGGCTCAGATCGTGGTGCGTCTATTATAGACTCTCCGATCCTGACCAGCAAAATAAACGCGTAGGTATGAGCTCGGCTCGGCTCAATCCCGCAACTCGCGGCACGTCGTGGCGAGGCGTGGCCTGGCGAGGCGAGCGAGAAGGAGGAGTGCGCGAGGGCCTCTTCTCTTCTCACTCTCTTACATGTGCTAGAAGAGCTCACCTTATAAGGAGGTGTAGCTCTCTCTCAACTAGCAGTATGGGACTAAACATTAGTCCCACTCACACCACACACACAGCCATGCAAGAATGGGCCATGACAATTTCAGATTTTAGTTGGGCTTTGGGCCAAAGGCCTACGAGCAAAAATCCAACAACCCCCCACAAAGTCTCATTGGCACATATCATCATTTGTTCCAAAACATTGTTTATATACCAGTGCTTAATGGAGACTGTTAAGTTGAACTTCCATTTAAAATTTTATGCTACACTAGATCACAACTTCAATAGTGGACTATGCCTTGAACTACAAATTTTCTGCGGGGCTAGTTTCACACAAATCCTTGACTGATACTGGGCTGCCGCAAGGCTTCCCCGCGGGTGGAGCGTATACGTCATACGCCAAGGCGTTTCATGAATTTATTAGAGAACACCCTATTCTCACAGACTGCGACGTTTAACAGTCAAATTCATATAGGTGTGTTCCTCAGGAGATGCTCTGCAGGACAACATCTCTGCTTACCCAAATAAGCCACTTGGAACACATTAAGATAAATATCAACCTGCCATGCAGATTATGAGAGTATTGCATCTTCACGGAGTGGGATTGCAAATATCGGGATACTCTCCTTCTAGCTGCCCAACAACTTGTCTCCCACTTCTACTTCACGGGATCTCCGATCACATAGGGCGGGTTACCACTGTGGAGAACTCATACGGTGGGTCTCAAACCCATCTCCATCGATGCATTATCTATCACATTACGTGATAAACCCTTTGTGAAGGGATCTGCCAAGTTTTTAGACGTTTGGTTGTAATCCAACGCAATAACTCCGGAGTTCTTCATTTTCCTGACAGATTTCAATCTCCTCTTCACATGCCTTGAGGACTTCATATTATCCTTAGAAGTGTTTATCTTAATGATTATAGTTTGATTATCACAGTTCATCAGGATAGCGGGTATTGGTTTCTCAACCACAGGTAAGTCCATCAAGAGCTGACGAAGCCACTCTGCTTCAACAGTGGCCGTGTCTAATGCTGTGAGTTATGCTTCCATAGTTGACCTCGTTAAGATGGTCTGCTTGCAAGACTTCCTGGAAACAGCGCCACCACCAAGTGTAAAAACATAACCACTTGTGGCCTTAATCTCATCAGCATCAGATATCCAGTTTGAGTCACTATAACCCTCCAGTACCCTAGGGTACTTAGTATAGTAAATCCCATAGATCGCAGTGCCTTTCAAATAGCGCAAAACTCTCTTAAGCGCATGCCAATGATCATCTCCCGGGTTTGATACAAACCGGCTTAGTTTGCTCACAGCAAACGAGATGTCAGGCCTCGTGGCACTCGCCAAATACATAAGCGAGCCGATAATCTGAGAATACCTCAGTTGATTTCTAGCAATTCGTCGATTCTTTCGAAGCAACACACTCGCATCATATGGAGTTGGAGAAGGTTTGCAGTCGCTATACCCAAAACGACTCAAGACCTTTTCCACATAGTGAGATTGAAGCAGTGTAATCCCACCATTCTCATCTCTCAACAGCTTGATGTTCATAATAACATCGGCTACTCCTAGATCCTTCATCTCAAAACAACGAGATAAGAAATCCTTAACCTCCTTGATTAGATCAAGGTTGGTTCCAAAGATCAGTATGCCATCGACATACAGACAGAGAATAACTCCTTCGCCCCCACCATGGCGATAGTATACACACTTGTCAGCTTCATTTACAACAAAGCCTGCGGCAGTTAATGTTCTTTCAAATTTCTCATGCCACTGCTTAGGAGCTTGTTTAAGACCATATAGAGACTTCAATAACTTGCACACACCTTTCCTTCCTGACCAGGAACTACAAACCCATCGGGTTGATCCATGTAAATTTCCTCATCCAACTCTCCATTGAGGAAAGGCGTCTTAACGTCCATTTGATGAACGAGAAGACCGTGTGAGGCAGCCAGTGATAGTAGCACCCTTATAGTGGTCAGTCTAGCCACATGTGAGTAAGTATCAAAGAAGTCTTCACCTTCTTTCTGGGTATAACCCTTGGCCACAAGCCGTGCCTTGTACTTTTCAATTGTACCATCAGGTCTAAGCTTTTTCTTAAACACCCACTTATATCCCATGGGTTTGCACCCATAAGGACGATGAGTGACTTCCCAGGTTCCATTAGCTAAGATGGAGTCCATCTCGCTACGGACAGCTTCCTTCCAGTAGTCAGCATCAAAAGATGCATAGGCTTCTAAAAGAGTCATGGGTGTGTCATCGACGAGGTACACAATGAAATCATCACCAAAGGACTTTGCAGTTCTTCGTCTCTTACTCCTTACAGGAGTTTCATTGTCATCCTCCTCAGGATTCTCAACGTGTTCTATCGCAATGGTGGGTTCAGGAATAACAGATAATTCCTAAGTAGATAGAGTACGTATCTCCTGATTTGATGAGTTAGGCATATCCTTCATAGGAAATATGTCCTCAAAGAAAGTCGCATCGTTCGACTCCATAATTGTACCAACATGCATGTCGGATACCTCAGATTTTATTATCAAAAATCTATAGCCAATGCTATGAAATCATAACCCAGAGGAACACAATCCACGGTTTTTGGTCCAAGCTTGCGCTTCTTGGGAATTGGTATATTGACTTTCGCCAAACAACCCCAAGTTCGTAGATAAGAGAGTTTCAGTCTTTTCCTTTCCCATTCCTCAAAAGGAGTAATGGTTTTCTGCTTTGTGGGAACTCGGTTTTGGACATGACATGGAGTCATTAGCGCCTCCCCCCACCATTCCTTGGAGAGACCCGATGTGTCTAACATGGCGTTAACCAAATCAGTTAGAGTTCGGTTCTTTCTTTCGGCCACCCCATTTGACTGAGGTGTGTAGGGAGGAGTCCTCTCATGGATTATACCATGTTCCGCACAAAACGAATCAAAATCATTGGAAAAATACTCTCCACCACGATCAGACCTAAGCCATTTAATTTTCTGATCAAGTTGGTTCTTTGCTTCAGCTTTATAATTTTTGAAGAAGTGTAAAGCCTCATCTTTTTATTTCAGAAGATACACATAACAATATCTAGTGGAGTCATCAATCAACGTCATGAAATATTTCGTTCCACCTTTTGTCAACACACCATTCATCTCATAAAGATCAGAATGTATAAGCTCTAGCGGCGCCAAGTCTCTTGCCTCTGCAGTCTTGTGAGACTTGCGAGGTTGCTTAGTTTGCACACACACTTGGCACTTGGAGCCTTTGACATTAGTGAATTTCGGAATTAAACTCATATTGGCTAGCCGTGACATGCAACCAAAGATAATATGACAAAGTCGTGAATGCGAAATATTAGACTCATTATCGTGGCAAATATTATTAATAACTTTAGTGCCAATATCTAACAAAGTCAGGCGGAACAAGCCTCCGCACTCATAGCCTTTTCCAGCAAATTTTCCATAATTAGATATTACAACTTTATTGGACTCGAAAACCAACTTAAAACCGTCTTGACACAAACGGGAACCGCTGACGAGATTTTTATTGATGGAGGGCACATGATGAACGTTCTTCAGGCGCACGATCTTCCCCGAAGTAAACTTCAGATCGACCGTACCGACACCTCGAACAGTGGCATGTGACCCGTTCCCCATCAGCATGATAGAAGTCCTAGTGACCTGGTAAGAAGAAAACATAGAGGCATCATCACAAACATGTACATTAGCACCGGTGTCAATTAACCAATCTGGAGAATGACGAACTGAAAGGATGGTAGGAAAAATACCGTACCCAGAATCCTTCATATCAGTATCACCGATGACAACATTAGCGGACTTGCCGCTCTTCTCATGTTCGCGCTCCTCAAAGCGGTTGGGACATCTCGGCGCCCAGTGATTAGGATCACCGCAGACATGGCAAAGTCCCTTCCCCTTCTTATGAGAATTCTTCTTGAAGTTGGTAGAATGTGATGGCTTGTTCTTTGCATCAAACTTGCCTTTGCCCTGACATTTGTTCTTGTTGTTTTTGGGCTTGTTGGGCTGGAAGTTCTTCTTCTGCACCATGTGGGCAGTAGAAGCTCCCTCGGCAACTCGAGCACGTGTGTCTTTTGCTCTCGCCTTCTCTTCAACATCAAGAGTACCAATGAGATTCGTAACGGAAAACTCCTGTCTCTTGTGTTTCAGAGAAGTAGCAAAATTGTTCCACGAAGGTGGAAGCTTGGCAATGATGCCTCTGGCCACAAACTTATCCGGCAACACACACTTAAAGTACTCAAGCTCTTTTGCGAGTGATTGTATCTCATGAGCTTGCTGAACAACAGGACGCTCATCAGTCATCTTGAAGTCATAGAATTGCTCCATGACGTACAACTCGCTGCCAGCGTCCGATGCCCCAAACTTGGCCTCGAGCGCTGCCCACATGTCCTTGCCTTTATCAAACGACATATACGAATCCACAATGGAATCGTCAAGAACACTCAGAAGGGCGCCCTTGAAGAGGGTATCGGTCTTCACAAAAGCTTCCTGTTGTGCAGGATTAAGATCGCCCTCATGCTTGCCCTTGGTGGCATCATAACAGTACATGGTTTGAAACCAGTAGACTGCTCTTCTGTGGCATGATACGTCTCCGTCGTATCTACTTTTCCAAACTCTTTTGCCCTTGTTTTGGACTCTAATTTGCATGATTTGAATGAAACTAACCCGGACTGACGCTGTTTTCAGCAGAATTGCCTTGGTGTTATTTTTGTGCAGAAATAAAAGTTCTCGGATTGACCGGAAAATTTACGTAGAATATTTTTGGGATTAATAAAAAATATTGGCGAAAGAATCACCTGCAGGGGGCCCACCACCTGGCCACAAGCCAGAGGGCGCGCCCACCCCCGTAGGGCGCGCCCCTGTGGATTGTGGGCCCCCTGTTGCTCCTCCGACCTCGTTTCCACTTCTATATATTCCTACTCAGGGAGAAAAAAATAAGAGAGAAGAGTTCATCGCGTTTTACGATACGGAGCCACCGCCACCTCCTGTTCTTCCTCGGGAGGGCAGATCTGGAGCCTGATTTGGGCTCCGGAGAGGGGAAATCGACGCCGTCGTCATCACCAACCATCCTTCATCACCAATTTCATGATGCTCTCCGCCGTTCGTGAGTAATTCCATCGTAGGCTTGCTAGACGGTGATGGGTTGGATGAGATTTACCATGTAATCGAGTTAGTTTTGTTTGGGTTTGATCCCTAGTATCCACTATGTTCTGAGATTGATGTTGCTATGACTTTGCTACGCTTAATGCTTGTCACTAGGGCCCGAGTGCCATGATTTCAGATCTGAACCTATTATGTTTTCATGAATATATATGTGTTCTTGATCCTATCTTGCAAGTTGTAGACAGCTATTGCGAGTTATGATCCGCATCCCCCAGGGTGACAATAACTGGGATTCTTTCCGGTGATTACCGTAGTTTGAGGAGTTCATGTATTCACTAAGTGCTAATGCTTTGTTCCAGTTCTCAATTAAAAGGAGGCCTTAATATCCCTTAGTTTCCATTAGGACCCCGCTGCCACGGGAGGGTAGGACAAAAGATGTCATGCAAGTTCTTTTCCATAAGCACGTATGACTATATATATAATACATGCCTACATTACATTGATGAATTGGAGCTAGTTCTGTATTACCCTATGTTATAACCGTTGCATGATGAATGCCATCCGACATAATTATCCATCACTGATCCATTGCCTACGAGCTTTTCACATATTGATCTTTGCTAAGTTACTTTTCCATTGCTACTGTTACAATCACTACAACACTGGTACTGTCACTTGCCATCGTTACTGTTACTTCCATACTACTTTGCTACTGAATACTTTGCTGCAGATATTAAGTCTTTTAGGTGTGGTTGAATTGACAACTCAGCTACTAATACTCGAGAATATTCTTTGGCTCCCCTTGTGTCGAATCAATAAATTTGGGTTGAATACTCTACCCTCAAAAACTGTTGCGATCCCCTATACTTGTGGGTTATCAAGACCTTTTTCTGGCGCCGTTGCCGGGGAGCATAGCTCTATTCTCTGAGTCACTTGGGATATATATTTGTTGATTACCATGAAGAATCTGAAAGATGCTAAAACCAAGATCTACCCCTTAACTACGAGGATAGGTAAGGAACTGCCATCTAGCTCTACACTTGATTCACCTTCTGTTATGAGTAAACTCGCGACACCACCACCTGCTCGTAATTCTGATATGTCATAAGTAATTGATGATGCTACTTCCGCTATGCATGATGCTTATGATGATACTCTGCTTGATACTACAGTGCCATTGGGTGAATTTCTTGATGAACAAATTGCTAGAGTGAATGCTAAAACTGATGATACTTCTGAATCTGATGAAATTATTGAAACTGAACACTATGATACACCTGCTAGACCTAGCTCTCCTAGATATGAATTGCCTGATATACCTGAGGGTTATGTTATGGAAGGAGAGGTAGCTAGGGACTTTCTTGCTTGTAAGGAAAGAAAAATCTTTGAATGCTAGAATGCAATATGATCCCAAGTTTGCTACTTCACCTATCTTTGTTACTGATAAGGATTATGAATTCTCTGTCGATCCCGAGTTAATTACTTTGGTTGAATCTGATCCTTTCCATGGTTATGAATCTGAAACTGTTGTGGCACATCTTACTAAGTTCAATTATATAGCCACCCTATTCACTCATGAGGAAAAAATCCGTTACTATTATATTCTTAAGTTGTTTCCTTTCTCATTAAATGGTGATGCTAAGATATGGTTTAATTCTCTTGCTCCTAGTTGCGTGCGTAGTCCCCAGGATATGATATATTATTGCTCTGAAAAATATTTTCCTGCTCATAAGAAGCAAGTTGCCTTGCAGGAAATGTTTAACTTTGTGCAAATTGAAGAAGAGAGTCTCCCACAAGCTTGGGGGAGGCTTCTCCAGCTACTTAATTCTTTGCCTGATCACCCTCTCAAGAAAAATGAAATATTTGATATCTTTTATAATGGACTAACCGATGCTTCTAGGGACCACCTAGATAGTTGTGCTGGTTGTGTTTTCAGGGAACGAACTGTTGAACAAGCTGAACTACTATTGAATAATATCCTGAGCAATGATAATGATTGGACTATTCCCGAACCACCTCCAAAGCCAACTCCGAAGAAAAGAGGTATTCTATTTCTCAGTCCTGAAGATATGCAAGAGGCAAAGAAATCTATGAAAGAAAAAGGTATTAAAGCTGAAGATGTTAAGAATCTACCACCTAATGAAGAAATACATGGTCTTGATAACCCGACACAGGTAGTAGAGGTAAATTCTCTCCGTAGATTTGATGAAGGTGATATACCTTATAATAAGTCTGCTAGTCAATGTTTGGATGAATTTGATAACTTTGTTGTGAAGCAAGAAAATTTCAATGCTTATGTTAGTAGACAATGGAAACATAATGCTTATATGCTTGATCGCTTGGGTGATTAATTGAGTAGAGATGTCAATGATCTTAAGCTTATTAGTAAACATGCTTCCATGGTAACTACTCAAGTAGAACAAGTACTTAAGGCTCAGAATGATTTGCTTAGTGAGATGAATAGTAAGAACAATGATCATGTTGTTAAAGTTGTGACTAGAGGTGGTAGAATGACTCAGGAACCTTTGTATCCTGAGGGCCATCCTAAGAGAATTGAGCAAGATTCTCAGAGAGTTAATACGGATGCACCTAGTCGTCCCAGTAATAGTAGGAAAAAGAATGACGATAGGAACTTGCATGCTGCTAGTGAACCTGTTATAGATACACCTGAGAATCCAAATGATATTTCTATTTCTGATGCTGAGACATAATCTGGTAATGAACATGAGTCTAGTGATAATATTAACGATGATGTTCATGATGATGCTCAACCTAGTAATGATAATGATGTGGAGATTGAACCTGTTGTTGATCTTGATAACCCACAACCTAAGAACAAAAGATATGATAAAAGAGACTTTGTTGCTAGGAAGCATGGTAGAGGAACATAACCATGGGTTTAGAAACCCATGCCCTTTCCTCCTAAGCCATCCAAGAAAAAGGATGATGAGGATTTTGAGCGCTTTGTTGAAATGCTTAGACCTGTCTTTTTGTGTATGCGCTTGACTGATATTCTGAAAATGTCTCCTTATGCTAAGTATATGAAAGATATTGTGACAAATAAAAGAAAGATACCGGAAGCTGAGATTTCCACCATGCTTGCTAATTATACTTTTAAGGGTGGAATACCAAAGAAACTAGGAGATCCCGGAGTACCTACTATACCATGATCTATTAAAGGAAATTATGTTAAAACTGCTTTATGTGATCTTGGAGATGGTGTTAGTGTTATGCCTTTCTCTTTATATCGTAGACTTGATTTGAATAAGTTGACACCTACTGAAATCTCTTTGCAAATGGCTGATAAATCAACTGCTTTACCCATCGGTATTTGTGAGGACGTGCCGGTTGTGGTTTCAAACGTTACTATCTTAACGGACTTTGTTATCCTTGATATTCCCGAGGATGACAGTATGTCGATCATCCTTGGTAGACCCTTTTTGAATACTACAGGGGCTGTTATTGATGGCAACAAGGGCAATGTCACTTTTCATGTTAATGGTAATGAGCATACAGTACATTTTCCGAAGAAACAACCTCAAGTTCATAGTATCAATTCCATTGAAAAGGTTTCAACGATTATTATTGGAGGTTTTGAATTCCCTCTACCTACTGCCAAGAAGAAATATGATATACTTATTGTTGGGGACATGCATATCCCCATTGAGGTAACCTAGTGTTATTTGAAAATTCTCCGGTTTCATGTCATTCGAAAAAAAGTTTGTCAATAAGACTTGATCAACCTTATCAATTGATTCTTTTTGAGGAGCATGAGATGGATGAATTTAGAAGGCACAACTTTCTGTACCCAACTTTCACTTTTTGTTATTTAGATTAAATAGAGTAAAAATGCTATTATTCTCCTGTTTTCTGTTTTATCCGTGCAATAGAAAAAATGACCTGAAAATAAAAGTTCCCAGAATGCCCTGAAAATTTAGTATGATTTTTTCTGGAATATTTTAGAATTTTTGGAACTGAAAACACATCAGGGGGCTGCACCAGTGGGCCACAAGCCTGCAGGGCGTGCCCACCCCCCCTGGGCACGCCCTGGTGGCTTGTGGGTCCCACGTGAGGCCCCCTCACTTATTCCAGCCACCATCCACTTCGTTTTCCTCCAGAAAAAATGTCACCATTGCTCAAACCCATGTTCTAGCTCATTTTGCTGCCATTTTCGATCTCCTTGCTCAAAGCTCCATTTGCAAAACTGTTTTAGGGGATTGCTCATCGGTATGTGACTCCTCCAATGGTCCAATTAGTTTTTGTTCTAGTGCTTTATATATTGCAAATTTTTGCTGCTGTGGTGACCTTGTTCTTGAGCTTGTATGTCAAATTTGTATGGTCCCAAGTAGTTTTGATGCATGATATAGCCTCTAGGCACTTGTGGGAGTAGTTGCTATAAGTTTTGTTGAGTTTTGTTTACCTTTATTTTGAGTCACTAAAAATTTCAGAAATTTTTCAGAGAAAGGAAAAAAAGAAATGTTGAGTAGATTATTGAGAGGCTCTTCAAGCCGGGGCTCAAAAGATGATGAAAATGAGGCGGAAAAGAAGCCCAAATATAATCTCCCTCGTACTGCTGAGGTTCGGCCATGTGAATGGCCAAGTGATGCATTCTTGAAGGTGGCCGGAATTTATGAACATTTCTATTATTTAGCAAAGAAGGCAGGCATCACCGACTTCCTCCACGATAAGTGTGACCAATACCTCTTACTCACTAATACCTTTGTGCAAAACTTTCACTTTCATTATAGGGAAGATCCTCCCACGGTAGAATTTCACTTATATGATGTGCCTAAGAAGATGAAACTTTACGATTTTTGCGATGTTTGCAAAATACCTTATGTGGGCAGCATCACTGAACCACGTCCTAGGGACATGGTGGATCTTATTTCCGCAATCACTGTAGGGGAAGAGAGAGGGGTGTCAAAGGCAAGAGCGGCTAGTGTACGTTTTCCTGTTTTACGCTATTATTCATTATTTGCGGGGAGATGTTTAGTTGGTCACGGCGAGAGTGGAAGCCTTAGTGCCCCCGACCTCACTATTCTGCGCCACGCTTTACTTGCTGATAGAACTTTTAGTCTGGGCGCTATAGTGGCCCAACGGTTGAACTTAAACCGTTCGAAGGGCCCTATATTCGGAGGTATCTATGCATCTCGTTTAGCTAAACACTTTGAGATACCTATTAGGCTTGACAAGGAAGATGAAATCCTGCTTCCCACAAGACATTTAGATTATGATAGTATGGTAGCACATGATTTTATTAAGAAAGATAAGGATAGGAGGCTGCTTTACAACCTAGTATTTAGTCAGGGTACTTGTGAGATTATTACTCTGCCTGCTTCTTCTTTGTTCGATATTCATTCAGGCAGGTACACTATTATGCCCAATGACATCTACCGATATTGGGGTTTTTCGCAACCCCCAACACCTGAGCCGGCACCAGCCCTTGATCCATATTAGGCTCCGGTTTTTCAGTGGGAGCCACAGGAGGTCGCTAATCAGTGGAACACTCAGTGTCCTCTGGAGTACCCAGGAGATGGTTATTTCTAGCCATGTGTAGGGTAACGCAGCATAAAACAAAAAAATTCGACCTACGCACCAGCCCAGGACCACTATGGAGACTGCATACATGGTTTGATCTTTTTCGTTACTGACTCGTAGCGCAGCAGAAGTAGAGTCGATGACGATCGGCGGTGCAGATCCCCGCAGCTAGGATTTACAACCTCCCAACCGCGAGGATGTATACCTCATCCGCCCCACGGACAGCCCTCCGGGAGGTGGTCGCACAGCCCCCCGGACGGTGTCGCGGACAGCCCTTCGGGAGGACCTCCGAAACTCGAACAGTCACTCGGACAGCCCTTCGGGAGGACCTTCGAAACTCGGACGGTCACACAGACAGCCCTTCGGGAGGCACTCTCGAACTAAGACCGAAAATACGATCTCTCTACAGAGTTGCACACATACGGTGTCATCTATCCGGCAGGGCTTCCCCGTCCAGAACTAGTTCCTGCCGGAACCCAGACAGCCTTTCGGCTCTACGAAACTATTTCGCTGGGAGGGAGAGAGAAGGCCAGATCATGCATGGCTTGTGTATGAGAGCAAGGATCAAGAGATGGCAGCCCTCTCCACCTCTATTTATAGGAAAGCCAAGGGGTAGGATGGGTATTCAAAATACCAAAACTTGCTCATGAAGGAAACACTTTCCAAGGGCAAAATGGGAAAGCAAGTGGGCAAGTGGGGCTCCAAGGTGGAGCCCCCTTCTTGGCCGGCCACAACCCTTGTGGGGCCCCCCCAAGGTGGTCCTCATCCATTCATCCCTTCTAGAAGCCTTTTGGGAAAATATCCCAAAAGGTGACTTTCAAAATATATCCCAAAAAGCACTTTCACTATTCACGACGACATTTTTCAGCGTCCGGTCGAACTGAAAATATTTATGTGGGCTTAGAACATTTCCAGTACCCACTAAAATAATTTTCAATGTGATCCGGAACAATTCCGGATTAGTGATTTTCATCTGCGAAAAGCATTCGAAGCGGTTCCGGCAGCTCCGGAACATTTCCGGTTTTTCTTTCGGAAAATTCCCAGAAGTTTCCAGAATGATTCTAGCACCCTCCAAGAATTATCAAGCATGTGCCAAAACCAATTTGACTTAATGGTATCCCCTGAAACAACTTTTCAGTTTTACCGAAACTGTTCCGGTGTTCTCTCTGCGGAACTTTTCCGCTGTCCGAAACTTTTCCGGTGTCCAAAACTTTTTCGGTGATTTTCTCTCAGACTCCCTGTCTAGTATTCAACAGATAGATGACCCTTAAGCGTGTGACCCTATAGGTTCGGTGAAGCATAGACATGACCCGGAACCCCTTCCGATCAATGATCAACATCGGAGCCGTGGACACCCATATTGACCCCTATACCCACACGAATGAATATTCGAGCGAACCTCCAGTTGCCGTGTGCTATTCCTGTTGCTTCGCGATATGTTACAAATACCCGAGGTGAGACACGTTGGCATCCCCGTGGATCAACAATTTGTCCAGTATGCCAGTTGCCTCGTTGCTGGTATTGTTCTCTTTTCTCGTTCCCGTGTTCCGGCATCCCCGTGATCAAATCACAAAGTGTCTGGCCAGACGATGATGGATACCGTAACACCGAGAGGGCCCAGATATATCTCTCCATCGTCGGAGGAGCAAATCCCAATCTTGAGCTATCAAGTTACTTGACACACTTTTCCATGAACCCGTAAGCCGCCGTAATAGCCACCCATTTACGGATGACGTTTAACAAACCCCAAAGTTCATGAAGCAAGCATGAAGAAACTCGATACTCTCATGGTCTAAGGAATCATGCAAACGTTAACCATCTCAGTGTTATTAAGCATTAACTTATGACGAATGTATCTCATAGCATAACATCAATTCGGGTCAATTCAACACAAATGTTCTTCTAACATTGTGCCCTCAAAATTGCCGGCATAGCCATGCCCATGATCAGGAAAACAGGATCATCATGCAATACTTGAGCCAGTCTTAGAGGCCAGACTAGGAATACATTTTACTGGTTATTATTCCACACATGCATATGAGTCTTCCTCCGAGCCTCGTGGTTATTGTAGACTCGAGAACCATAGCAGTTATAGCATGGAACATAAACCTAATTATGAACAGGGAGATAATCAATAACATTTATTATTGCCTCTAGGGCATATCTCCTACAGACTCCCACTTGCACTAGGGTCAATAATCTAGTAAACGCTAATGCACTTTACACCAATGGCATACTAGTGTAAAATATGCTTCGCATGTGGTATAGCCTGATGTCCAACGGATCTGACGACTTCAGCTCCGTGTTTAACTTGCATATCCTCGCGTTTTCACGCTTTCACAAAATTCATATTTTGTGTGGACTTGGCTTTGCATATGTGTGAATCATTGGTCGAAACCTGATTCCTCAGACTGAGCTATGGAGCAAGTATCTGCAATAGTGTCCCATAGACCAAAGCTATCTTGGAACCATACTAAGTTCATGAATGAACTATATGATTCAACAACTTCTTTGTCGCTTCTAAAGCGTCAACATACTTTGCCTTTGTTATAGAATTCGCCACAGTATCTTGTTTGGAACAATTTCCAACTACCGTGCCACTATGTTGTGTATTACACAAAACCCTTAACTTAAATCGAAAATCACATGGAGCATTGATGAAGACTGTATCGATGTAATTACTTACAACGAGCACTTCACAATCTCTGCTTGCGAGAAACCATGTCATCAGTACTACTCTAGTACCTAATGACATCTTTCACTGTTGTCCCACGATCAGTACTTTTGATCACTTTGGTATCTATACTCGCAACAACATTGGAGTATTGGACATATCTGGTTGGTTTTACATACCATGGAATACATGTTTAATCGAAACACAAGAGTGTGTGGAATCACCATCATGTATTTTTGCTCATCTGTGTTTTGAGACACCGAGTCTTGCAAATCTCATCCCATGTGACTTCGGCAAGAATCACTCCTTGGCGTTTTAAATGCTAGAAGGTTTTAGCACCTTGTCAATATGTATTCATTGCTTAGCCCCATTAGGTAAATCTATCTCCATAGATCATCATGCCTAATATTGAGGCTATTTAGCCTAAGCACTTCATCGAAAAACTATTTTCAAATGAAGTCCTAATTCGTGTCAAGAAATTTATTTCCAATAAACAATGTGTCAAGTACACAAGGTTTTTAGAAATATTATTATGCTCCCACTTACTTTCTTGAATCACAAGCATCTTCGATACCCATTTGATGAAGTCAAATCCCTTTGACCATTCCATCAAAAACGAAGATTCCAACTCCACTTTGCTCTCTTCTGTCCATCGCTGGAACTCTGAAGTTTGCATACTTACTAGCATCCTCTGGATCAACAAATTACTTTGGACTGTATCACATATAAGTCCTAGGTTTCATTTCCATCAGATGCAAATCCTTTTGTCATCCATGTTTCATATCTCATGATTGATATATGTATTAATTGCTAGTTCAACTGGAACCGACCTTAAGCATCGCTACGATGAAACAACCTCATCGTAGTCAACTCCTTGAACTTGTTATTTCAACAAGTCGAGCTTTATGGATAAAACATTTTTATCCGTATCAGTTTTTAGTTCCATAAATATTTGTTTAGACTCTAAGTCTTCCGAAAGGTGTATCCAGGTTCTAATCTTGAATCACTTATATGGAAACTATCTCGGATTGTATTGGCATTTAGCCAATTCCGGAGTCAGGGCCCATCATCGCTTCCTTGTGTATCGTAGGTATACTGTTGTCCAACAACAATATCTCGTTTGCGCACCTGAGAGGTTTGCACGATTCTTGCCTACGGGGTTCAGCTGCAAGTTCGACTGAAGTCCACACATTTTATTGTAGAGACTTCCGTATCAGTCGCAGTAGGAAACTCCGGAATCACTTCCAAGGTTCCTTTCCTTTGATCTGATGACGAAGATACCGGTTTGTTGGAAATATGCCCTAGAGGCAATAATAAAGTGGTTATTATTATATTTCCTTGTTCATGATAATCGTTTATTATCCATGCTATAATTGTATTGATTGGAAACTCAAATACATGTGTGGATACATAGACAAATAAAATGTCCCTAGTAAGCCTCTACTAGACTAGCTCGTTGATCAAAGATGGTTAATGTTTCCTAGCCATAGACATGAGATGTCATTTGATAACGGGATCACATCATTAGGAGAATGATGTGATGGAAAAGACCCAAACTATAAACATAGCATATGATCGTGTTAGTTTATTGCTATAGTTTTCTGCATGTCAAGTATCTGTTCCTATGACCATGAGATCATGCAACTCACTGACACCGGAGGAATACCTTGTGTGTATCAAACGTCACAACGTAACTGGGTGACTATAAAGGTGCTCTACAGGTATCTCCGAGGGTGTCTGTTGGGTTGGCATGGATCAAGACTGGGATTTGTTACTCCGTGTGACGGAGAGGTATCTCAGGGCCCACTCGGTAATACAACATCACAATAAGCCTTGCAAGAAATGTGACTAAGTGTTAGCCACGGGATCTTGTATTACGGAACGAGTAAAGAGACTTGCCGGTAACGAGATTGAACTAGGTATAGGGATACCGACGATCGAATCTCGGGCAAGTAACATACCGAAGAACAAAGGGAACAGCATACGGGATTAACTGAATCCTTGACATAGAGGTTCGACCGATATAGATCTTCGTAGAATATGTAGGAACCAATATGGGCATCCAGGTCCCGCTATTGGTTATTGACCGTAGAGGTGTCTCGGTCATGTCTACATAGTTCTCGAACCCGCAGGGTCTACACACTTAACGTTTGGTGACGATTGGTATAGTTGAGTTATTGTGTTGGTGACCGAAGGTTGTTCGGAGTCTCGGATAAGATCCCGGACATGACGAGGATCTCCGGAAGAGTCCGGAGGTAAAGATTGATATCTGTGATAATAGTGTTTTGATCTCCGGAAGGGTTCCGGATGTTTACCGAAGTGTTCGGGTGCAGCAACACTTTATATGAGCCAAAGGGATGAAACCCACGAGGTATTGGAAAGTGCAAAAGGAAGTTTTGCTGCTGCCTTAAGCGGTACTACCGCTGGTAAGGTAGTACTACCGCATAAGCGGTACTACCGCTTGTGTGAAGCGGTACTACCGCTCAAGCGGTACTACCGCTCACGAGCTGTACTACCGCTTGTGCGCGGTACTGCAGGGATCCGAGTTGGACTCTTTCCTTGCGGGCCAAACCGACCTTGTGCGGGCAAAACCGACCTTGTAGAGGTTTTTCCTCCAAGTTTAGACCCCAGGGCTCAACATATAAATAGAGGGGCAGGGCTAGCACACGGGACACATCAGGATTTCCCAAGCCGTGTGCCGGCAACCCTAGCCCTCTAGTTCCTCCGTCATAATCTCCGTAGCGCTTGGCGAAGCCCTGCAGAGATTGTTCCTCACCGCCATCACCACCCCGTCGTGCTGCTGGAACTCATCTACTACTTCACCATCGCTCGCTGGATCGAGGAGGTGAAGGCGTCATCAAGCCGTACGTGTGTTGAACGCGGAGGTGCCGTCCGTTCGGCACTAGTTCGTGATCGGATCGAGGGACGACTTGCGATTTGGATCGCGGAGACGTTCGACTACATCAACCGCGTTTTCTTAATGCTTCCGCTTAGCGATCTACAAGGGTATGTAGATACAATCTCCCTCTCGTAGATGCTCATCACCATGGATAGATCTTGCGTGTGCATAGGAAATTTTTTGTTTCCCATGCAACGTTCCCAATCAGTGGTATCAGAGCTAGGTCTATGCGTAGATGAGATCTCAAGTAGAACACAAAGGAGTTGTGGGCGTGGGTGTATACATATTGCTTGCCGTTACTAGTTGATACTTGATTCGGCGGTATTGTGAGATGAAGCGGCCTGGACCGACATTACACGTACGCTTACGCGAGACTGGTTTCACCGCTGCGTGCACTTGTTGCATAAAGGTGACTGGCGGGTGTCTGTCTCTCTCACTTTAGTTGAATCGGTTCAATGAAGAGGGTTCTTTTAGAAGATCAAAAAGCAATCACTACACCACGTTGTGGTTTTGCGTAGGTAAGAATCGTTCTTGCTAGATACCCGTAGCAGCCACGTAAAACTTGCAACAACAATTAGAGGACGTCTAACTTGTTTTTGCAGGGTATGTTGTGATGTGATATGGCCAATTACATGATGAGATATATGTGATGTATGAGATGATCATGTGTTGTATAGAATATCACGACTTGCATGTCGATGAGTACGGCAACTGGCAGGAGCCATAGAGTTGTCTTTAATTATTTTCGCCGTTTTGCTTTACTTTATCGCTATGAGTTAGCAATAGTCGTGGAAGCAACAGTCGGCGCGACAACCTCATGGCGACACGTTGATGGAGATCAAGATGATGGATATCATGGTGTCATGCCGGTGACGATGGAGATCATGCCGGTGCTTTGGAGATGGAGATCAAAAGCACAAGTTCATGGCCATATCATGTCACTTATGATTTGCTTGTGATGTTAATCCTTTTATGCATCTTATTTTGCTTAGGACGATGGTAGCATTATAAGGTGACCCCTCACTTAAATTTCAAGATAAAATTGTGTTCTCCCCGAGTGTGCACCGTTGCGAAAGTTCGTCGTTTCGAGACACCACGTGATGATCGGGTGTGATAGACTCTACGTTCACATACAACGGGTGCAAGCCAGTGTTGCACGTGCGGAACACTCGGGTTAAACTTGACGAGCCTAGCATGTACAGACATGGCCTCGGAACACAAGAGACTGAAAGGTCGAACATGAGTCATATAGTAGATATGATCAACATGAAGATGTTCACCATTGAAACCACCTCAACTCACGTGATGATCGGACTTGAGTTGGTTGATTTGGATCATGTGACACTCAAATGACCGGAGGGATGTCAATTTGAGTGGGAGTTTTTAAGTAATATGATTAACTAAACTCATTATCTTGAACAATAGTCTAAGTTGTCTTTGCACTATTTATGTTGTAGATCATGGCTCGCGCAGTAGCACCCCTGAATTTTAATGCGTTCCTAGAGAAAGCTAAGTTGAAAGATGATGGAAGTAACTTTGTGGACTGGGCCCGTAATCTAAGGATTATCCTCACGGCTTCCCACAAGGCTTATGTCCTTGATGCACCGCTTGGTGATCCACCCGCTCCAGTTGAGTCTCCAGACGTTGTGAACGCCTGGCAGGCTCGTTCTGATGATTACTCAATAGTTCAATGTGCAATGTTGTATGTCTTAGAACCGGGACTTCAAAGACGTTTTGAACGTCATGGAGCATATGATATGTTCCAGGAGTTGAAGTTTATCTTTCAGAAGAATGCCCGGATCGAGAGGTATGAGACCTCCGATAAGTTCTATGCTTCCAAGATGGAGGAGAACGGGTCTGTCAGTGATCACATACTCAGAATGTCTGGGTACTCCACCCATCTGGCTGAATCGGGGATGCCCCTTCCACCAGAGGCTATCACTGGCAGAGTTCTTCAATCATTGCCGCCTAGCTACAAGAGCTTCGTGTTGAACTATAACATGCACGGGATGAACAAGTCAGTCGCCGAGCTGTTTGCGATGTTGAAAGTCGCTGAGTCTGAGATTCAGAAGGAGCATCAAGTGTTGATGGTCAATAAAACCACTAGTTTCAAGAAGAATGGCAAGGGTAAGAAGGGTAACTCCAAGAAGAGTGGCAAAGCAGTTGCCCCTCCCGTGAAGAAACCCAAGGCTGGACCCAAGCCAGAAACTGAGTGCTTTCATTGCAAGGGAACTGGTCACTGGAAGCGGAACTGCCCCAAGTATTTGGCTGACAAGAAGGCGGCCAACAACAAACAAGGTATATATGATATACATGTTATTGATGTGTACCTTACCAACTCTCATTATAGTGCCTGGGTATTTGATACCGGTGCGGTTGCTCACATTTGCAACTCAAAACAGAAACTGCGGAATAGACGGAGGCTGGCAAAGGACGAAGTGACGATGCGCGTGGGAAATGGTTCCAAGGTTGATGTGATCGCCGTCGGCACGCTCGCTCTTCGATTACCAGCCGGATTAGTGATGAACCTGAATAATTGTTATTTAGTGCCTGGGTTAAGCATGAACATTATATCTGGATCTTGTTTATTGCGAGACGGTTACTCATTTAAATCTGAGAATAATGGTTGTTCTATTTATATGAGTAATATCTTTTATGGTCATGCACCCAATGTGAGGGGTTTATTCTTATTAAATCTCGATAGTGATGATACACATGTTCATAACATTGATGCCAAAAGATGTAGAATTGATAATGATAATATCACTTTCTTGTGGCACTGCCGTTTAGGTCATATTGGCGTAAAACGCATGAAGAAGCTCCATGCTGATGGGCTTTTGGAGTCACTTGATTTTGAATCACTTGACACATGTGAGCCATGCCTCCTGGGCAAGATGACTAAGACGCCGTTCTCTGGTACGATGGAACGGGCAAGTGACTTATTGGAAATCATACATACTGATGTGTGCGGTCCGATGACCATTGAGGCGCACGGTGGTTATCGTTACTTTCTCACCTTCACTAATGACTTAAGTAGATATGGGTATATTTACTTAATGAAACACACGTCTGAAACGTTTGAAAAGTTCAAGCAATTTCAGAGTGAAGTTGAGAATCATCGTAACAAGAAGATTAAATTCCTACGATCTGATCGAGGAGGAGAATATCTGAGTTATGAGTTTGGCAGTCACTTAAGACAGTGTGGAATTGTTTCACAATTGACACCGCCTGGAACACCACAGCGTAATGGTGTGTCCGAACGTCGTAATCGAACCTTATTAGATATGGTGCGATCTATGATGTCTCTTGCCGATTTGCCACTATCATTTTGGGGTTATGCATTAGAGACAACTGCATTCACTTTAAATAGGGCACCATCGAAATCCGTTGAGACGACGCCATATGAACTATGGTTTGGCAAGAAGCCAAAGATATCGTTTCTTAAAGTTTGGGGATGTGATGCTTATGTCAAAAAGCTTCAGCCTGAAAAGCTGGAACCCAAAGCGGAGAAATGCATATTCAGAGGATACCCAAAAGAGACAGTTGGGTATACCTTCTATCTCAGATCCGAAGGCAAAGTGTTTGTCGCTAAAAATGCAACATTTCTTGAGAAAGAGTTTCTCTCGAAAGAATTGAGTGGGAGGAAGATAGAAGTTGATGAGGTTATTGAACCTTTACTTCAACCAGAGAGTAGCGCAGCACAGAAAGATGTTTCTGTAGAGCCTACATCAGTTGAAGAGGAAATTAATGATGATGATCATGAAGCTTCAGATCAAGTTGCTATCGAACCTCGTAGGTCGACAAGGACGCGTACTGCTCCTGAGTGGTACGGCAACCCTGTCTTGGAGGTCATGTTGTTGGACAACGATGAACCTACGAGCTATGGAGAAGCGATGGTGGGCCCAGATTCCGAGAAATGGTTAGAGGCCATGAAATCCGAGATGGGATCCATGTATGAAAACAAAGTATGGACTTTGGAAGTATTACCTGAAGGGCGTAAGGCCATTTAGAACAAATGGATCTTTAAGAGGAAGAGGGACGCAGACGGTAATGTCACCATCTATAAAGCTCGACTTGTGGCAAAGGGTTTTTCACAAGTTCAAGGAGTTGACTACGATGAGACCTTCTCACCCATAGCGATGCTTAAGTCTGTCAGATTCATGTTAGCAATAGCTGCCTTTTTCGATTATGAAATTTGGCAGATGGATGTCAAAACAGCGTTCCTTAACGGTTTCCTTAAGGAAGAGTTGTATATGATGCAACCAGAAGGTTTTGTCGATCCAGAGAATGCTGACAAAGTTTGCAAACTCCAGCGATCCATTTATGGACTGGTGCAAGCATCTCGGAGTTGGAATCTTCGCTTTGATGAGGTGATCAAAGCGTTCGGGTTTATACAAGTTTACGGAGAAGCTTGTATTTACAAGAAAGTGAGTGGGAGCTCTATAGCGTTTCTAATATTATATGTGGATGACATATTGCTGATTGGAAACAATATAGAAATGTTGGAATGCGTGAAGGAATATTTGAATAAGAGTTTTTCAATGAAGGACCTAGGAGAAGCTGCTTTCATATTAGGCATCAAGATCTATAGAGATAGATCAAGACGTTTAATAGGACTTTCACAAAGCACATACCTTGATAAGATTTTGAAGAAGTTCAAAATGGATCAGTCCAAGAAGGGGTTCTTGCCTGTTTTGCAAGGTGTGAAGTTGAGTAAGACTTAATGCCCAGTGACTGCAGAAGATAGAGAAAAGATGAGTGTCGTCCCCTATGCTTCGGCCATAGGCTCTATCATGTATGCAATGCTGTGCACAAGACCCGATGTCAGCCTTGCCATAAGTATGGCCGGAAGGTTTCAAAGTGATCCAGGAATGGAACACTGGACGGCGGTCAAGAATATCCTGAAGTACCTGAAAAGGACTAAGGACATGTTTCTCGTTTATGGATGTGATCAAGAGCTCGTCGTAAAGGGTTACGTCGATGCAAGCTTTGACACTGATCCGGATGACTCTAAGTCGCAAACCGGATACGTATTTATTCTCAATGGGGGTGCGGTTAGCTGGTGCAGTTCCAAGCAAAGCGTGGTAGCTGATTCTACATGCGAAGCGGAGTACATCGCTGCCTCGGAGGCGGCGAAGGAAGGTGTCTGGATGAAGGAGTTCATGACAGATCTTGGAGTAGTGCCTAGTGCACTAAACCCAATGACTCTGTTCTGTGACAACACTGGTGCCATTGCTCTAGCCAAGGAACCCAGGTTTCACAAGAGGACCAGACACATAAAGCGACGTTTCAATTCCATCCACGATTACATCAAGGAGGACGACATAAATATTTGCAAAGTACACACGGATCTGAATGTTGCTGATCCGATGACTAAACCTCTTCCAAGGGCTAAACATGATCAACACCAGAACTGTATGGGTGTTAGATTCATAACAATGTAAATCACATAGTGATGTGAGCTAGATTATTGACTCTAGTGCAAGTGGGAGACTGTTGGAAATATGCCCTAGAGGCAATAATAAAGTGGTTATTATTATATTTCCTTGTTCATGATAATCGTTTATTATCCATGCTATAATTGTATTGATTGGAAACTCAAATACATGTGTGGATACATAGACAAATAAAATGTCCCTAGTAAGCCTCTACTAGACTAGCTCGTTCATCAAAGATGGTTAATGTTTCCTAGCCATAGACATGAGATGTCATTTGATAACGGGATCACATCATTAGGAGAATGATGTGATGGACAAGACCCAAACTATAAACATAGCATATGATCGTGTCAGTTTATTGCTATAGTTTTCTGCATGTCAAGTATCTGTTCCTATGACCATGAGATCATGCAACTCACTGACACCGGAGGAATACCTTGTGTGTATCAAACGTCACAACGTAACTGGGTGACTATAAAGGTGCTCTACAGGTATCTCCGAGGGTGTCTGTTGGGTTGGCATGGATCAAGACTGGGATTTGTTACTCCGTGTGACGGAGAGGTATCTCAGGGCCCACTCGGTAATACAACATCACAATAAGCCTTGCAAGCAATGTGACTAAGTGTTAGCCACGGGATCTTGTATTACTAAACGAGTAAAGAGACTTTCCGGTAACGAGATTGAACTAGGTATAGGGATACCGACGATCGAATCTCCGGCAAGTAACATACCGAAGACCAAAGGGAACATCATACGGGATTAACTGAATCCTTGACATAGAGGTTCGACCGATATAGATCTTCGTAGAATATGTAGGAACCAATATGGGCATCTAGGTCCCGCTATTGGTTATTGACCGTAGAGGTGTCTCGGTCATGTCTACATAGTTCTCGAACCCGCAGGGTCTACACACTTAACGTTTGGTGACGATTGGTATAGTTGAGTTATTGTGTTGGTGACCGAAGGTTGTTCGGAGTCTCGGATAAGATCCCGTACATGACGAGGATCTCCGGAAGAGTCCGGAGGTAAAGATTGATATATGTGATAATAGTGTTTTGATCTCCGGAAGGGTTCCAGAATTCACCGGAAGGGGTTCCGGATGTTTACCGAAGTGTTCGGGTGCAGCAACACTTTATATGAGCCAAAGGGATGAAACCCACGAGGTATTGGAAAGTGCAAAAGGAAGTTTTGCGGCTGCCTTAAGCGGTACTACCGCTGGTAAGGTAGTACTACCGCGTAAGCGGTACTACAGCTTGTGTGAAGCGGTACTACCGCTCCAGCGGTACTACCGCTCACGAGCGGTACTGCCGCTTGTGCGCGGTACTGCAGGGATCCGAGTTGGACTCTTTCCTTGCGGGCCAAACCGACCTTGCGCGGGCAAAACCGACCTTGTAGAGGTTTTTCCTCCAAGTTTAGACCCCAGGGCTCAACATATAAATAGAGGGGCAGGGCTAGCACACGAGACAGATCAGGATTTCCCAAGCCGTGTGCCGGCAACCCTAGCCCTCTAATTCCTCCGTCATAATCTCCGTAGCGCTTGGCGAAGCCCTGCAGAGATTGTTCCTCACCGCCATCACCACGCCGTCGTGCTGCTGGAACTCATCTACTACTTCACCATCGCTCGCTGGATCGAGGAGGTGAAGGCGTCATCAAACCGTACGTGTGTTGAACGCGGAGGTGCCGTCCGTTCGGCACTAGTTCGTGATCGGATCGAGGGACGACTTGCGATTTGGATCGCGGAGACGTTCGACTACATCAACCGCGTTTTCTTAACGCTTCCGCTTAGCGATCTATAAGGGTATGTAGATACAATCTCCCTCTCGTAGATGCTCATCACCATGGATAGATCTTGCGTGTGCGTAGGATTTTTTTTTCCCATGCAACGTTCCCAATCACGGTTATCTCACCGAGTTGCACTGTCCTCCCACTCACCTTTTGTAAGAACTATTCTCTTTAAAAGCATACCGTTTTGTGGCAAACCTATTTGCCTCGGTATAGGGAGGGAGGAATACCCAATTAATCGGGATAACCTACAAAGTAGCACTTGTCTGATTTGGAATAGGTTTGTAACCTTTTACACAAGCCCCATATTCCAAATGTTAAGAAAATATATAACATGATTGGGCGTACCATACCATGGCGTCATTTCAACAGACCTGATGGAGCTCTTTTCAGTGTAAAAGCCGCAGTCTCTAAAGCATCACTTTAAAAGTGATAATGGCAAATCTATTTATGTCATCTTTGATCTTACCATGTCATAAATGGTTCGATTACATCTACACGGACTCTCCACTTGCAGTGGTGTTCCGGGAGGTGCAAGTTATGAAACCCCTTTCACAACTCATCAGACATTCGCTAAACTTGTAACTCAAATATTCCTTTCTGCAATCGAATTGTAGAAACATAATTTTCTTGTTACAACAACTTCTACTTCATTTTTGAAAACCTTATGAATGAATTCAAAAGATCCAGACTTACGTCTCAACAAGTAAACATCCATATATCTACTTGAGTCATTTCTAAAGATAGATGAATCCACTACTTGCAACAACATTTATTGGACTACACACATCATAATGTATGATCACCAATATGTTCTTTGCTCGTTCCTTATGGCCTGTGAACGGTATTTCAGTCACTTCACTTTTCAGAGGAAAGTTGCAAGTGTCAGATGATTCAAAATCAAACGACTTCAAAATCCATCATAATGGAATTTTCCATGCGGGTTTCTCGAATGTGACCAAATGCAGTGCCACACTTGTGTGGTATTATTTTAGTCTTGCGACATTTAGCGCCAGTGTTATGGATGTATCATATTTCCATCAATATTCATAACATACATCCCATCTAGGATGGAAGCATGGCCCTTCATGTTACTCATAATACTGAACAACAATTGTTGTTTTCATGAACAACTCTTTTGCAACAAACATTGTGCAATGGGCTAGAGTGTATGAAACTCTAAAATGAATTATGAAAGTAAACCCACAGGTTATGTATTATTATCAATATTCATAACATACGTCTCATTCATAATGAAAGTATGGCCCTTATGTTGTTCATAACACCGAACATCAAAAGTTCTCTTATGAACAACCTTCTTTGCAAGATACCTTATGCAAAGGGCTAGAGTGTGAAACTCTAAAATGAATTATGAAAGTAAATACATAGGGAAAACACCTATGGAAAGCATAGTAACATTTACTATGTTCCCTGCGTGTATCTAACCTCATTCCTGGCTAGTCTTTCAGGCCATAGTAGTTCTTACATCGAGTTGCAACAAAATGCAATCGAGCGGGTATCTTTGTGATTAACTCACAATCCCAAGAATTAGTGATTAACATGTTTAACCATAATTCCCAAGAACTATATCTTTGACCAGCCTTCTATACATCAAAAACTTGTATGACAATCATACATGAGCTGGATATTCCAGTCTTCTTTCCTTTTGCCATTATACTTCTAACAGTTTAACTTTCAGTATTTCTCCTACTCTCAGAAGAAGCACCCAACTTAAGAGTGGCGATAGCCCGGACTTCCTAGGCGTGAAAGTTTCACTAACACCCTTCGGATACTTCCTTTCTCTTTAAGTTGTTGTTTTATTCACCATCATCATATGACAGGCGTTCTTCTGGATCCCTCTCTTATCAGTCTAATGCACAGTAAACTCCTTTACTAATAGTTTGCAAACAAACATTGCTTTGGATATCTCATATCTTTTAGCCTTTGTCTGTCTCTGAAAATGATTTTCAGATTCCATGAATATCACATAACTATCCAAACTTTCGAAGTTCGGGTCTCATGGAAGCAAACGTACTGCATTTGACTGTAACAGAATTCTAGCTTTTGGATCAAAGGACGAGAGTCACATGATCCATAGCATTAGCGGGAGAATACCGACAGTATGCGATAGGACAAAGTCCTTCTCGACACTATTGAGGACAATCCTCACATTACGTTACCAACCGTAAAGTTTTAACCAGATATTTAACAGCTTATTCAATTTTAACAGGGAAGGTGGAAACGCGAGCCATTATTCTATAACTATTATGCAAATCACACTTAGATAGTGTTCAAAATTAATTGCACTGAGAATTAAACAAGTTAATTCTACAGTGCGCTCCCACTCAAATCAATATCTCTCATAATTGATTGTGAGCGATTCAAGATCCAAACTACAATTCAACGCCAAGGATGTATCCATCTCAAGTGACGAGAATTGCAATCGGTAGGCCAACTTGCCAATCACATCTCTATGTGACTCTTGTTCATCTTTCGATGGGCGTGTTCCGAGCTCAGGACTTTCAAGCTAGAACGTCAAGACAACCAAGTGATCTTGCTGCGAGGTCTCAACTCACCCGCCTCACACTTCTCTAATCGTTCGTACCCATGTATCCATGTGATACCCCGAAGAGATAGGTGCCGTGACGGTGCTACACTTGGGAGAACACTAACTACTTGATATTTTTGTGAGAGATCACCCTAATAAAAGCGACTACCGTGCAATCAAAAGGGTGCATCATAAGGGATAAACATCTCAGGCAATTCATAATAACATGATATGGTCTAGCCCTTTCTGACGGAGAAGTCTTTCATTTCTTCGTCTTCGGCATTCGCGTTGGTGTTCACCTTCGCGAAGATTGCCACCACCTTGTCGATGCACCAGATAATATTGCTATCTCTATAGCTAATAAAATAAGTGCATTACATAAGGTTGACACGCAGGTCATTAAAGTGCAATCATATGGCTCCAGCCATCATGCCGAATCATGACATGCAGGTCATGTTAATCAAATTACATCATATAGTCATCTCATACATAATCAAATTAATATGAGCATTGCTATACCACATCACATGCACATGCAAACCATCCTGCAAAACCAAGTTAGACGCCTCTAATCGGTTCATGCAAAAACTTGTTTTACGTGGCTTCTAAGGTTTCGAAACAAACCGAAGCTACCAACGTCCATCATCAAGTATGACAATTCAAGTTGCTAGATTAACTTTCCAGGGTGTATGAAACCCGAGATAATAAAATCTCGAGCCCCATACTAAACTTCGTCATACGCGTGACCCCCGTGCAGATCATATCTGCATTGCCCTTTCGTCTGCGAAACATCCATCTTTCTCAACTATGGTGGAACCCAAAGAACTGTTAGCACTTCGTTGATCTGTCAATCAGCATACTCAGGAGCAGCATGAAAGGATCGCGGATTGCCAGAACTTTGTGAGATTCCACCATGCCGTCAAGATCAGGATTACGCAGATTCAGGGGAAGCAACAGGAACATCGGGTAACAGATTTCATCTGCTACCCGCACAAATAATTTGCAGTAATAGATCTCATCTACAACCTAATTATATTGTGCAACACCCATACATCTCTATGTATTCTAGATCGCAACCTGCATCTACGCATAGCACGGCTCTTGATGCCACTGTAGGGTAACGCAGCGGAAAACAAAAAATTTCGACCTACGCACCAGCCCAGGACCACTATGGAGACTGCATACATGGTTTGATCTTTTTCGTTACCAACTCGTAGCGCAGCGGAAGTAGAGTCGATGACGATCGGCGGTGCAGATCCCCGCAGCTAGGATTTACAACCTCCCAACCGCGAGGATGTATACCTCATCCGCCCCTCGGACAGCCCTCCGGGAGGCGGTCGCACAGCCCCACGGACGGTGTCGCGGACAGCCCTTCGGGAGGACCTCCGAAACTCGAACAGTCACTCGGACAGCCCTTCGGGAGGACCTTCGAAACTCGGACGGTCACACGGACAGCCCTTCGGGAGGCACTCTCGAACTAAGACCGAAACTACGATCTCTCTACAGAGTTGCACACATACGGTGTCATCTATCCGGCAGGGCTTCGCCGTCCAGAACTAGTTCCTGCCGGAACCCAGACAACCTTTTGGCTCTACGAACCTATTTCGCTGGGAGGGAGAGAGAAGGCCAGATCATGCATGGCTTGTGTATGAGAGCAAGGATCAAGAGATGGCAGCCCTCTCCACCTCTATTTATAGGAAAGCCAAGGGGTAGGATGGGTATTCAAAATACCAAAACTTGCTCATGAAGGAAACACTTTCCAAGGGCAAAATGGGAAAGCAAGTAGGCAAGTGGGGCTCCAAGGTGGAGCCCCCTTCTTGGCCGGCCACAACCCTTGTGGGCCCCCCCCCAAGGTGGTCCTCATCCATCCATCCCTTCTAGAAGCCTTTTGGGAAAATATCCCAAAAGGTGACTTTCAAAATATATTCCAAAAAGCACTTTCACTATTCACGACGACATTTTTCAGCGTCCGGTCGAACTGAAAATATTTATGTGGGCTTCGAACATTTCCAGTACCCACTAAAATAATTTTCAATGCGATCCGGAACAATTCCGGATTAGTGATTTTCATCCGCGAAAAGCATCCGAAGCGGTTCCGGCAGCTCCAGAACATTTCCGGTTTTTCTTCCGGAAAATTCCTTGAAGTTTCCAGAATGATTCTGGCACCCTCCAAGAATTATCAGGCATGTGCCAAAACCAATTTGACTTAATGGTATCCCCTGAAACAACTTTTCAGTTTTACCGAAACTGTTCCGGTGTTCTCTCTGCGGAACTTTTCCGCTGTCCGAAACTTTTCCGGTGATTTTCTCTCAGACTCCCTGTCTAGTATTCAACAGATAGATGACCCTTAAGCGTGTGACCCTATAGGTTCGGTGAAGCATAGACATGACCCGGAACCCCTTCCGATCAATGATCAACATCGGAGCCGTGGACACCCATATTGACCCCTATACCCACACGAATGAATATTCGAGCGAACCTCCAGTTGCCGTGTGCTATTCCTGTTGCTTCGCGATATGTTACAAATACCCGAGGTGAGACACGTTGGCATCCCCGTGGATCAACAATTTGTCCACTATGCCAGTTACCTCGTTGCCGGTATTGTTCTCTTTTCTCGTTCCCGTGTTCCGGCATCCCCGTGATCAAATCACAAAGTGTCTGGCCAGACGATGATGGATACCGTAACACCGAGAGGGCCCAGAGATATCTCTCCATCGTCGGAGGAGCAAATCCCAATCTTGAGCTATCAAGTTACTTGACACACTTTTCCATGAACCCGTAAGCCGCCGTAATAGCCACCCATTTACGGATGACGTTTAACAAACCCCAAAGTTCATGAAGCAAGCATGAAGAAACTCGATACTCTCATGGTCTAAGGAATCATGCAAACGTTAACCATCTCAGTGTTATTAACCATTAACTTATGACGAATGTATCTCATAGCATAACTTCAATTCGGGTCAATTCAACACAAATGTTCTTCTAACATTGTGCCCTCAAAATTGCCGGCATAGCCATGCCCATGATCAGGAAAATAGGATCATCATACAATACTTGAGCCAGTCTTAGAGGCCAGACTAGGAATACATTTTACCGTTTATTATTCCACACGTGCATATGAGTCTTCCTCCGAGCCTCGTGGTTATTGTAGACTCGAGAACCATAGCAGTTATAGCATGGAACATAAACCTAATTATGAAGAGGGAGATAATCAATAACATTTATTATTGCCTCTAGGGCATATCTCCTACACCATGGCCCTAGACCAACTTAGGCCAAAAGCGTAAGCTTGGGGGAGTACGTATTTCTCACCGACATTACATTCATGTTCACACACTCATTCCAGTTGTCGGTGTTCATACTTTTTCATTGTACCATCCATGGTAGTTTATTTCTTCTTTTTGCTTTCTTCTTGTGTGTTAATTTAACCTTGAGAAAATCCAAAAAAAAATTTAGTTTGTTTAGTTGTAGCATTAAAAGAAAACCCAAAAAGATTTCTCGTTCTTCTTTTGCTCGTTGGGAGTTTTCCCGTGTATATAGTTTTCCTTTCTTTTCTTTTCTTTGGGTCGCGAGGAGAAGACCACGATGACATGTTGAGTGGATCTCATATGCATTATTGTTTATCTATCAGAGAGCCCATATTACCTTGGCTTCACCTTAGAGTTATCATTTGCAGATTCCAGCTTAGTCCAATGCACGTGCACTCTTATTATTATTCACACCGTTCGGTCGTGCAAGTGAAAGGCAATAAGGACGATACATGATGAAATGACTGAGATGGAGAAAAGCTGGTATGAACTCGACCTATGTTGTTTTTGTAAATATGATTAGCTCATCGTTCTAAATTCAGCTCATTATAGATGAAACATGTTTGCAATGACAATTAGAGATCATAGTTACTCATGCCATGCTTAATTAGCTGGGAGTGCATAATAGTTTGTCTTGAGTGTCAACATGCATTTTAAAAAGATTGTGATGTGGTATGATAGGATAGTATCCTCCTCTGAATGATTCAAGTGGCTTGACTTGGCACATGTTCACGCATGTAGTTGAAATAAAATCAACATAGCCTCCACGATATTTATGTTCATGGTGATTTATATCCTACTCATGCTTTTATTCAATGTTGGTTAATCTCAAAGCATGTTGATGACTGTTGTCGCTCTCTAGTTGGTCGCTTCCCAGTCTCTTTCTAGCCTTCACTTGTACTAAGCGGGAATACTGCTTGTGCATCCATCTCCATAAACCCAAAGCTGTTCCATATGAGTCCACCATACCTACCTATATGCGGTATTTACCTGCCGTTCCAAGTAAATTTGCACGTGCCATACTCTAAACCTTCAAACAATATTCCGTTTTGTATGCCCAAATCGCTCATGTAGTGACTAGGGGCTGTCAGTATCTTCCATGCTAGGTGGGTTATTCTCACGATATGTGTTGATTCACTGTCATTCACAAGAAAGTGGCTGGTAATCGGAATGCCCAGTTCCATGCTCAAAATTCAAATCAAAATATAATAAAACAAAACTCCCCCAAGATTGTGTTTGTATGGACGGCACCCGTGGATTCGGCCCGCCGTGGAGTGTGATTGATTGGTGGAGGGGGAGTAAAAACTTTACTATTCTGTTTGGGAACCGCCTATAATGTATCTAGCATGGAAGATATCGAGATCTCTTAGTTGTTATGTCGGCAATGAAAGCATATCGCTCAAAAACATTATTCATCTCTGTTTTAAAAACTCGAGCTCTGGCATTGCTGCAAATCAATGCTTCCCTCTGCGAAGGGCCTATCTATTTTACTTTACTGTCGAGTCATCATCCTCTTATAAAAAGGCACCAGTTAGAGAGCACCACCGTCATGTGTATGCTTTGCTATTAATTGATATTGAGTATGAGTATGACAGGATCTCTTTTACCATGAATTACAATGTTTAGTCAGTCCTTGTTCTTTAGAGGTGCTCTGCATTTATGTTTTGCGGTCTCAGAAAGGGCTAGCGAGATACCATTATATCATATTGTATCATGATTGTTTTGATTAAATTGTTGTCATCCAAGATTCGTTATTATGGCTTGCTGGTTGATTATGCCATCGATATGAGTAAATGTGAGACCTAAATGTTATTGTGAATGTGGTTAGTCTATAGTCTTTGCTGAAAGCTTGAACATTAGTTAGACATATTTACAACAACAAGGTCACACAGAGTTTGTAAAAGCTTTTCTTTATCACTTTCAGTTTATCAACTGAATTGCTTGAGGACAAGCAATGGGTTAAGCTTGGGGGAGTTGATACGTCTCCGTCGTATCTACTTTTCCAAACTCTTTTGCCCTTGTTTTGGACTCTAATTTGCATGATTTGAATGAAACTAACCCGGACTGACGATGTTTTCAGCAGAATTGCCTTGGTGTTATTTTTGTACAGAAATAAAAGTTCTCGGATTGACCTAAAAATTTACGGAGAATATTTTTGGAATTAATAAAAAATATTGGCGAAAGAATCACTTGCAGGGGGCCCACCACCTGGCCACAAGCCAGGGGGGCGCGCCCACCCCCCTAGGGCGCGCCCCTATGGCTTGTGGGCCCCCTGTTGCTCCTCCGACCTCGTTTCCACTTCTATATATTCCTATTCGGGGAGAAAAAAATAAGAGAGAAGAGTTCATTGCGTTCTACGATACGGAGCCGCAAACACCTCCTGTTCTTCCTCGGGAGGGTAGATCTGGAGCCTGATTTGGGCTCCGGAGAGGGGAAATCGACGCCGTCGTCATCACCAACCATCCTTCATCACCAATTTCATGATGCTCTCCGTCGTTCGTGCGTAATTCCATCGTAGGCTTGCTGGACGGTGATGGGTTGGATGAGATTTACCATGTAATCGAGTTAGTTTTGTTCTTGATCCTATCTTGCAAGTTGTAGACACCTATTACGAGTTATGATCCGCATCCCCCAGGGTGACAATAACTGGGATTCTTTCCGGTGATTACCGTAGTTTGAGGAGTTCATGTATTCACTTAGTGCTAATGCTTTGTTCCGGTTCTCTATTAAAAGGAGGCCTTAATATCCCTTAGTTTCCATTAGGACCCCGCTGGCACGGGAGGGTAGGACAAAAGATGTCATGCAAGTTCTTTTCCATAAGCACGTATGACTATATATGGAATACATGCCTACATTACATTGATGAATTGGAGCTAGTTCTGTATCACCATATGTTATAACCGTTGCATGATGAATGCCATCCGACATAATTATCCATCACTGATCCATTGCCTACGAGCGTTTCACATATTGATCTTTGCTAAGTTACTTTTTCGTTGCTACTGTTACAATCACTACAACACTGCTACTGTCACTTGCCATCGTTACCGTTACTTCCATACTACTTTGCTACTGAATACTTTGTTGCAGATATTAAGTCTTTCAGGTGTGGTTGAATTGACAACTCAGCTGCTAATACTCGAGAATATTCTTTGGCTCCCCTTATGTCGAATCAATAAATTTGGGTTGAATACTCTTCCCTCGAAAACTGTTGCGATCCCCTATACTTGTGGGTTATCACGCCACCTCTTATATTGCACACCCTTGAAGGTGGGCGGCTTCAGATGTTCAGCAAAACCACTTGGAGTAAATTGCCTATAATCAGGTTTTTGGATTGTTGAATATATGAGAAAATTACTACAAGGTTTAATCCGAATAAGCAGTAAATAAATCATGACCGCAATAGTATAGACTGAACTAATCATGCATACTAGCATAGTAAACAAGTAGATCGATGATAACCCACAAGTATAGGGGATCAGTTGTAGCCTCTTTCGATAATTAAGAGTGTCGAACCCAACGAGGAGCTAAAGGTAGAACAAATATTCCCTCAAGTATGAACCACCGATACAACTCTACGCACGCTTAACGTTCGCTTTACCTAGAACAAGTATGAAACTAGAAGTACTTTGTAGGTGTGATAGGATAGGTTTGCCAGGTAATAAAGAGCGCGTAAATAAAAATTAGGGGCTGCTTAGATAAAGAAACAACTAAGTTAGTTTAACGAGTGTGGAAAAGTGGTGGTAGGAGTTGCGGAATTGTCCCTAGGCAATCGATAACTAGACCGGTAATCATTATTGCAATTTTATATGAGGGAGAGGCATAAGCTAACATACTTTCTCTACTTGGATCATATGCACTTATGATTGGAACTCTAGAAAGCATCCGCAACTACTAAAGATCATTAAGGTAAAACCCAACCATAGCATTATAAGGTATCAAGTCCCCTTTACTCCCATATGCAACAACCCACCTACTCGGGTTTATGCTTCTGTCACTCAAGCAACCCACCATAGGCAAATCATGAACACATTCCAACACCCTACAGCGAGGATCCCTCACGCTTGCGCGACACGGAGAGCACCATAGGACAGCACCAATAATAAAACATGCAACTCAAACCAATCATGATCATCAATCAACCCATAGGACAACAAAAATCTACTCAGACATCATAGGATGGCAACACATCATTGGATAATAATACAAAGCATAGAGCACCATGTTCAAGTAGAGGGTACAACGGGTTGCGGGAGAGTGGACCGCTGTAGATAGATGGGGAAGGTGATGGAGGTGTTGGTGAAGATGACGGAGTTGTTGGAGTAGATCGCCGTCACGATGATGGCCCCGGCGGCGTTCCGGTGCCACCGGGAGAGAGGGGGAGAGAGCCCCCCTCCTTCTTCTTCCTTGTCCTTCCCCCTATATGGGAGAAGGGTTTCCCCTCTGGTCCATGGCCTCCATGGCGGCGGAGGGGCGAGAGCCCCTCCGAGATTGGATCTCTCTCTCTGTTTCCTTCTGTTTCTGCGTTCCCAGATTCTGGCCTTTCACCATTTCTTATATTCCCGGAGATCCGTAACTCCGATTGGGATGAAATTTTAACATGATTTTTATCCGGATATTAGCTTTCTTTCCGCGAAAGAAGGGCACCAACGTCCTTACGGGGTGGCCACAAGCCATCCTGGCGCGCCCAGGGGGTAGGGCGCGCCCCCCCTGGCTTGTGGCCCCCTCGGGCACCGCCTTCTGTTGATTCCACTTCCCAAAATTCACATATATTCCAAAAAAAATCTCCGTAAGTTTTTATCCCGTTTGGACTTCGTTTGATATGGATTTTCTACGAAACAAAAAACATGCAACAAATAGGAACTGGCACTGGGCACTGGATCAATATGTTAGTCCCAAAAATAGTATAAAAAGTTGCCAAAAGTATATGAAAGTTGTAGAATATTGGCATGAAACAATCAAAAATTATAGATACGACGGAAACGTATCAATCGAATATATGACACAAACTAGTAACAGAAATTCTAGCATGATCTCAAACAGAGAGGACAAGATTGCATACGGTGCAGCGGGAGTAGAACCGCCGGCGGTGATGTTCTGGGCCATGTCGTTGCTGAAGAGATTGCCGAGGTCGGGGAAGAAGTTGTCGTTGGCGAAGTCGTCACAGCCAGCAATCGCGCGAGTGCGCTTCCCAAAAACCTGATCGCCCCGCTCCCGTACAGGATCTCGAGAGGCGGGGTTTCCGAGGCCTGCTGTCCCTTCTCGCGGTGCACGCCGGAAGGAGGGATGGAGAAGACTCGGATGGCGGCGGAATGATCTGGAACGGTGCGAAACCATAGGTTGTGGCTGCGGCTAGGGTTGACAAGGACCTCGCGTATATATATGCGCGGCAGGGCGGAGCGACGTGGACTGGACCCACGTCCGAGTCGGTTACAGCCCACGATCCGACGTCTCAGATCATGGTGCGTCTATTACAGACTCTCCGATCCTGACCGGCAAAAATAAACGCGTAGGTATGAGCTCGGCTCGGCTCAATCCCGCGGCGTGGCGTGGCGTGGCGAGGCGAGGCGAGCGAGTGCGCGAGGTCCTATTCTCTTCTCACTCTCTTACATGTGCTAGAAGATCTCACCTGATAAGGAGGTGTAGCTCTCTCTCAACTAGCAGTATGGGACTAAACATTAGTCCCACTCACACCACACACACAGCCATGCAAGAATGGGCCATGAGAATTTTAGATTTTAGTTGGGCTTTGGGCCAAAGGCCTACTAGTAAAAATCCAACAAAAGGTGGTGGCAAGACTGCTAGAACAAGTACCAAGTGAGGTCTATAGAGTGTCGCAAGGATGGAGGCCGGGAGTTCTTCATTTAGGAGATCGGTAGATGGATCCGCGGAAGTAGAGGGATGGCTCTGTTTGCTGCTGATCATACGCCTCTGGCCCTCCACAGGATGAAGAAATCCTGTATACCTTGCATCCTCGATGTCAACCTCTCATATATTATGTTGCTTGTGCTTTCAAATGCAGAACTTGTGTTGATCTGGAGTCTGTCTTTTGAACCCCCATGTGTTTGGGTGGTCTTTTACCTGTAATGCTGGTTATTCTGGTCCCTTGCTGCTGCTAGTTTCTCTTCTCTTATTTTCTTGTAGTACTCAAGACATTGGTTTTCTATAATTAAAAGCGGGCAGGGTAGCCTCCCTTTTGCTAAAAAAAACTACCTATTGCACATGGTTTGCTTAATTTAGCCGTGTCCGATGGAAGGATCAGCACGACATGTTCATGAAACATTTTTTTTGAATCGCGTGAACATTTCTTTACATTGTATAAGAATTATCAAAAAAAGTATAATATCATCTTTTTAACACGTGAAGATTATTAAATGTCACAAACATTTTTATTAAATAATATCGAAATTTTATAAGAATTGCACACACACACTTTTTTTACACTACATGGATTTTTTAAAATCTGCGATTAAAAATTGAAGTAAAATAATTTTTAGAACGTATTTCTTTAGAATATTTCAAAAAAGAACTAACAGTAGCTTCCCGGATATTGGGTCCATATGTGCCCGTTTGCAGAAACACATTGCAAGGTACTTAACTAAGGCCAGGGACCATTATGTTTAAAGCTTTAGTCCGGTGATGGCCAGAACTGAACCACATTTGGCAAAAAAGAGCAAGAACATCTGTGATGTTCACCCATGGAAGGAGGATATATTTTTTCCTGAGGAAATCTAAAAGGCAGTTCTGTGTTCAAAGAAATAACTAATTGATTCCAAAAGGCATCTTCTATCTATCTATCTATTCTATTCTATTATACACTAAAAGTACATAAGAAAAATAGAGGTATTGGCTAGAAAATCTCACGTTAATCAAAAAATACCAGCCCTTCATCTGGTGGACCATTATATATTATGATCTTGTAGCCGTCTGATCTTCATAACATGTATAAAGCTTAGTAAAATTACCCACCTCTACCATTAAGTGGTAAGCACATCTTCCCGTTCAACTCATCAACACCACGAAATAAAATTCTAAGCGAACACCTCCTCTCGCATGCCCTAATTACTCAATAGGCTTCAGATTGCAATCTTATCTTATATTTACTAATTGGATGCACCATACGAAGCTCCAGGTTAAACCTCATAACCTAAGAAAATTATCCATCCGATCAATGTAATAACTGTCTACGGCCGTCGGATGAGATTACAAGAGTCCTTTCCCAATGTCCCACGTCCTAGCTCCTGAGTTCTCCCGTAGGCTGGCTGTCAATTAAAAAAACAAATCTCCCTACAGCCTCCTTCGCTTCCTCAGCTTCATCTCCGTCATCGGCGTGTCGTCGAGGGTCCCTCACCACCACGACGTCGAGGGTCCCTCACCACCACGGGCTGTTGATTCTCCTCTTCCGTGTCACACCCCCTCTCCTATCCTTCCGTTCTCAGACTCTAGATATGGGACAAGGTATATTATGATTCAATCTAGGCTCCCCAGATCTCCCTGATCCCGTCTCCCCGCAATCTTCTAATCTTTTTGGTTTTTGTTGGCAATAAGCCATGCCCGTAGGCGCTGGCAACCTGCGTGAGCACGCCCCGGTCGAGTCCGTGCCGGACGTGGGCGTGTGTGCGTGCTTCCGTTGGCAGCCGAGTCCTGCGGCCGTGACCAGCAGAGCGGCCGGAGAGCTGGCCGGCTCGTTCGGATCATCTGGTGGCTGCATGCCGTTGCGGTGCATGTGCGGTCAAGCGCTGTCGTGGGCTGTGGAGAGATGTACGTGCAACTAGCTAGGAGTTAGTTCGTGGGTTAGTTAGTGGCCAGGTGTGATGCCGTGCATGCATGGGTTAGTGGCCGTGTGGTGGCCGGGCAATGCGTGCGTGCGTGTAGTGTGTGTGTGTGGCTGTGTGCACAAGCCTGGCTATAAAAGCCTCCCCATGTATTGATGTAAAGTTGCTCCGGTATGTGCCGAGCCAGCAGTTCGAGCTGCAGAAAATAGAAGAGGTTGTGTGTGCGGCCGAGGCGCCGTTCGTGTGGCGGGGCGTTTGTGCGCCGGAAAAATCCAGTGTGCTCCTTCTTTCACCTTTGTCCGAGCGAGTGAGAGGAGATGAGCGGTGAGCTGGTTCGGGTTTGTCCCAACAGTTTTCAAGTTCTATCCACACTGCGATCAAGCATCTATTTTATTTTCCATAGACGAGTGATGGATGATGGTTGCTGCAATGGTGGAGGACGTATACTGATGTCGGTTTGTAGTAAATCAGGACAACGCCGCAGTCGGTTAGGTTGCCGAGACAAGAGTAAAAGGCGCTGGCGGTCTGAGAACTTGTCTTGCGGGTGCACTTAAGTCACACTACTTGCAAACCGGAAAAACCCGTCACAGAACTTGCGTTGCGGGCTCATCTAGGTCACCACCGCAATTTGGACCGGCCTGCCGCCCGGTTTTCTCTGTTCGGGGGCTGTTTTTTTGCACAGAAGACCCTGGTCCCTTTGCTAATCACTTGGTAACGTCCTTGCCACCGTTGACCGTCGTTCCTCTGCTTTCCCGATGGGGGAGGCGACTGGCGGCGGCGGTGCGGGTGCGTCGAGCTCGTCGGCGGCAAGTGTACCAGCGGAGGCGACGGAGATGAAGCCGAAGTTGAGGACAGAAGAGGGGAGCCGGCCGATCTACGGTGAGTTCCGTGTCTCCTCCCCCTCCCCTCCCCTAATAACTAGGGTTAATCGCCGGTGCCGCCAGATTAGGTTGCTTAGGTGCTGAATCAGTGTAAGCTGTAGTTTCTGCATCATTTTCTTGTAGGTAGGTTCGGATAACCTGCATTGTTTCATCTGTTGATAGCATGCATGCCCGCAACAGAGCTTCTGAATTTATCATGTTTATTTGCAATGTAGGTTCGGATTCAGCAATGTTCAGTATAGAGATGCATCATGGTGGGTTCTTCATGGGAAAAGGAATTAATTTGGCATATTTGGATGAGAAAGTATCAGTGTTTGATAACTTTGATAGGAACACTTTCTGCAATGATATGATTGACTATATGTTGTGTCAGTTGAAATATCCACCTGGTGAGTTGGATATTGTTTTCTGGTGCCCACCTGGTAAAACACTTGCACAAATGGTGCCTATTTATTTTGAAGTGGACTGTTTGAAGATGGCAGAAGCTTCTGTTAATTCAAAGGTGCTTGTTCTGTTTGTGAAGCATGTGAAAAAAACAGAGATCAAAAAATTGGAGGAGGAGGAAGATGACATTGCTTATAGGGTTGGGCCTGAATTGCCTCCAGTGATACTTAGCCCTATAAGCAAGGAGAAAATGAGGCAAGTGAAATCAGAGAGCAACAAAGCTAGTGCAGAGAGTGGTGAAAATTCTGAGAAAAAACCAGATGCATGTACTGTCCAGGATGCAGAAAGTTCAGACAAGTCATCAGATTCAGAAGAGGATTGGGAATGTGATTCAGAGACTGATCCAACATGGTATGACAGTGATTATGCAGTGGATGAAGATGATGATTTGTATGATAAAAATGTAGATGATGCTGTGCAGGATGCATTGGTTGAGAAGGGGAAGAAAGTAGGAGCTGAATACAGACATGTTCCAGGCACAAATGATGTCACTGAAGAGGAACTGCAGCTACCAGAGGAAGATGATTGTGAGAAGATGCACAAGAGTGACTCTGATGATGAGGAGTACAAGAAGAAGAAAAAGAAAGAGAAACCCATATACAGGTTCAAATCATTTAACCCACTAGCTGACATGGAAAATCCTCAATTCAAACTAGGTATGGTTTTTGATTCAGTGGAGTTGTTGAGAAAGGTAGTAGCACATTATGCAGTTAAGAACAGAGTGCAGATCAAGAAAAAAAGAAATAACAAACAGAGGTTTGAGGCAGTATGTGTAGAGGGTTGCCCTTGGAAACTTGTAGCTGTGGCAGATAACAGGACCCAATCTATTCTTGTGAAAACATTTGTTGGAGAGCATAATTGTGAGAAAGTATGGGATGTGAAAGAACTTACAGCCCCTTTTCTGGCCAAGAAATATGTGGAGATGTTCAGGGACAATGACAAGATGTCTTTGTCTACATTTGCAAGGAAAGTGAGGAAGAAATACAACATGGAAGTAAGCAGGCATAAACTTGGGAGAGCTAGGAAAGCAGCATTGGCTGTGGTGCATGGGGATGAGGTGAAGCAATATACACTTCTTTGGAAGTATGCACAGGAAGTAAGAACAAGCAACCCAGGATCTTCTTTCTATCTAAACCTAGAAAATGGACTGTTTAGCACATGTTACTTCAGTCTTGCAGCATGCAAGATAGGGTGGTTAAAGGGATGCAGACCCATTATATGTCTTGATGGAACTTTTATAAAGACAAAATATGGTGGGCAACTACTTACTGCAGTAGGTATAGATGGGAATGATTCTATATATCCAATTGCAATGGCAGTGGTGGAGACAGAGTGCCATGCATCATGGGCTTGGTTCTTGTCTACATTAAAGCAAGATCTAAATATTATGAACACCAGCACATTCACTATTATGAGTGATAAGCAGAAGGGCCTCATCAAAGCTATGCAGGAGCAGTTTCATGACTATGAGCATAGGTTCTGTGTCAGACACTTGTACCAAAACCTCCATGCAGTCCACAAGGGAGAAACTATGAGACAACAACTCTGGATTTGTGCAAAATCCACCACACCTACTGTATTTGAGCAGAATATGGAAAAGCTGAGGCAAGACAATCCAGAGGCATATGCATGGTTGGAGGAAAAGCCACCAAACCAATGGTCCAGAGCATTTTTTAATGAATTTCCAAAATGTGACATTCTTTTGAACAATACTTGTGAAGTCTTCAACAGGTATATTAAATTTGCATGTTGCTCAAATTTGCTCTGATGAACTGCAACTTAGTTCTTGTAACTCAATATTGTGTGAATTTTGTAGGTACATACTAGAAGCCAGAGAGCTACCAGTGATGTCTATGTATGAGAGAATAAGATCTCAGTTAATGCATAGGCATATGTCAAAACAAAAAGAAGCTCTTCAAAAATGGACAGGGAATATTACTCCCAACTAGGCACTCTCCAGCTCCTGCATTTCTTCACTCTGCTCTTAAGCTTTGCCATTTGGCCCAGGGCCAGTGCCATCAATCTTGCCTCGCCAGGTTGTAAATGTGTGCTTGCGGGTTAGATCAGCGTCTTCGTCGGGGAGGAATGCATCAGCCAACCCTTCAGTTAGCAATGGCCCACGGTCAATGACTTCCTTCACATGCATGGTCACCGGAAAATCAATGCATCCACGATCAGTTGGAGAGATCGGACGCGGCGGTGAATGAACATTCTCGTCATCGGAGTCTGGCATCCAAGGTTGCAGAGGAGGTGCCGGTACAGACACCGTAAGCACCTTCGGCACTGCACTAGGATCGCGTAGCCACGCCGTGCAAGGAAGCACCCACTTGTCTGTAGCTGGGAGCATGTCGATGAGCTCGCCATCGACACCGGCGAGCATCAGGTTAACTGTGTCCGGATTCCACGCCTCTTCCGGTAGCCCCTCCAAACTAAGCGTCGTCTTGTACGCCAGCTTCGACGGCTTGCCACGCGACCACCTGGACCACCTCTGAAAACTAATTCTGCTGCCGCCGCAACGCAGCTGTTCCGATGCGTGCACCACACGAGTGCAATCCTGCAGTGAGTCGAACCGCACAAAAAAATGAAATGGTGGGCCGGTCACCTCCACTTTCATCGCCGACGGCAGGATGCCACAATCAAACTCCAGCGCTGCGGCGAGTGCCTCCGGCGTCACCTTGCTCCGTGGCTGCCCAATGATGATGGCGTACAATGCGCGCCCGAGGAACGACCGCTCGAGCGCCGCCATGCCAGCAGTGCGGGCGATGAGAACGCGGCCGCGCTCGGGCCGCATCTCCGGCTCACCGCGCTGCCACACCTCTTGGGGGAAGATCCGAGAGTCTGGGATGCGAGACGCGGACGAACTCCTTGGAGTGGCAGCGGCGCCTCCCCCTCCAACAACGGCGGGGACTTGCACGCTGCCCTCGCTGACGCCGCCGCTCGCCACACTGCCTGCCACAGCGACGGCGGCACGGCTACTCCCGACGGGAGAGCTAGTGGTGCTCCAAACAGAGGGAACGCCACCACAGCTCGAGATCTCACTGCCACGCACACCGCCTCCCATCTCGCCGGCGACGACTCCTATTGACTTGGGAACTAGGGATTTCTGATTTGGGAACTAGGGATTCCAGGGACTGATTTTATCCAATGTACAATTTGCAATACCGCCCTCAGAGTTAATCACCAGGGTCTTCTGTGCAAAAAAACAGCCCCCCACACGCCACACGTGCGCCTCGCGTGACCCCCGAACAGAGAAAACCGGGCGGGGGGCCGGTCCAAATGGCGGTGGTGACCTAGATGAGCCCGCAACGCAAGTTCTGTGACGGGTTTTTCCGGTTTGCAAGTAGTTTGACTTAAGTGCACCCGCAAGACAAGTTCTCAGACCGCCAGCGCCTTTTACTCCCGAGACAAGGAACTGCGTCGGACTGGTGGTGAGGCTATTCAACTTGCCACCGTTTGAGTTCATCATCTCTCGGCTATCGCGCTACTGCACCAACTCAGCCGTATCCACAAATTATTTGCATATTCTCCAACCCATTGAATAATCCATGGTAAGTGGTTAAGAGTTGCATATTTTCATGTAATTTATCTCTAACCCATGGGATAAACATTGCGAATTTGGTTGTACTACTCTTTTGTTCTTCCATCAATTCTTTTACTTCCAACATAAAATCTGACCTGATTCTGATTGGGGCAGACTGATGATATAACTGACGTTTGATAACAGCACTGCATGCAGGTTACGTTCTACTTTTGTCGTGCTTTATGTACTCAACTAATATGAGTCAGTAGAGAAACTAAATTCCGAACCTACAGATGTTTCGTTATTCAAAGTGATTTAGTTTTCTGATGGTGCGCATTAGTCATATTATAAGTTGTTGCACGCTGCCGCAAGAGGTGCCCGGAACTGCTCAACCTCTGTCCTAATGACACAACATCGCTTCTATTTCTGGCACCACTTCCTCTCGGCAGCAGCGTAGTTGAACCCCATGACATAAGAGACAGGTTAGCTGCCCGATGGTTGTTGGATGCTGCTATGCAGGAATAAAAGGAACATGGTGATTACAGGCATATATATCTTGGATGGTAGCGGAATGGAGCTGCTGGAACTAACAAATGCTAGCTAACAAGTAATATCGTGATCTGTTTTCTCGCATACACAAGTACTTATTCAGGTAAAACAATATTATCATTTGGGCCCAAATAGCATTTACAATAATAGTGATTTTCTCCCAAGAAAAATATTATAGGCTGATTCCTGTTATAAGCCTACCAACTTATCTTGGAGACGGAGAAGCGCGAAGCTGGACTGCTGGCCGAGGAGATGCATACGTATTGGTTGAGCAAGGATAACTTTTGTCTTCTCTAAGATCTTTCATTTCCTTTCCGTTGTCTGCAATTTTAACCTAGCCTAGAATAAATTAAGCTTATGGTGAGTGCTTTAGTTTGTTAGACATACAGTGGTTCATCGGTTATAGGAATACATGCCTTCTAATTCCGTGTCTTCATTTGGATTAATATTATTTTCAGTTCGCATAATTTGCACTTGGTAATAGCTTTAGCTGGTCATACATTCACATGCACGCATACCTCTTGCCTTCCCATAAACCTATATGGCTATACCTCATCTATGAATATAGAATGTTGCCTTGGATATATGGTAACCTGTCATAAAACAACTAAAGTAAATTCTGGAAAAAGTAATTAAGAAGCAAATTAACTGCTTCGATTGCATAAGCAGCACAGAGAAAATGACCAAAAAAAATTGTATTCGAGGCTTATAATGTGTTGCACTTTCTGCTGTAATGCACCCATTGTTTAGTGTTATTTAAAGTAGCTTTATCCTATTTTACCTTGAATAGAGAAGAGAAATAAATGTCTAAGAAGCCGAAGGTATTGCTTCAGTTGATAGGTTGCCCACTCCTTTGGATACCATTCATACCGTACTTAATCAAGTGAGCAAACTGAGGACTACGTTATCGTCCATGTCTATGTGAAATAACTGACATAGTCTCACAACGCCATATGGTCCTATGTGCGCCCAATATAGGGTCAGCAGCACCACCGGCGTGTTCATGAAACCGATAAATATTAGATGAAGGTGTAGATATAGCTAGGTTTGCTTTTTTCGTCAAAGGTAGACTAACAACCCATGTTTGCATGTCTTAATTTATGTCTGTACTATATCTTTTGTTGATATGTAAGTACGTACGTGCAGGTTGCGCGCAAAGATGTTATTTTCGCATGCGTGAATTATAATTTCAAACATAAACTTAAAGTTAGGCACGTCTATCTCACGCATCACAGAATATCAGCTACTCTTCTGCAGCTAATTCAATGCACTAATCGTGTTCCCTTTTGTTGTTAACATTCCACAAGCTTCCTTATCTTACACACTTAACAAAAGAATTGAGTTTTATTTAGCTTCCGTTGATCTATTTTATAACCACATGTGCAAAACTGCAAACTATAGCTTCAAATGAGTGTCTTTGATGTCTATGCTACTTATGAGTGGCAAATATATAGACTTTTAGTACACAAGAACAAAAAATCATATATATGTTATCCACTATTTACACTTTCTTTTAATATAGGGCCTAATACATTTTTCAAGGTTACATTCAACCACCAGTTAGAGCAATAATATATGACATGCATGTTACACAAAGCACACCGTCGGATTCGTATGTCAAAGGAGTTTCTAATGGTGTCATTTTTATATCATACATCGCATATATTATTAACATTCTCAATGGTCAAATGCAACATTGAAAAATACATTAGGCCCTATATATTGGATGAAGGTGAAAGCACAACATGCTCCCTTGGTGGTTTTGATAATTCATGACAACATACATTGTCTCTTGGACTAACATTTCTACCTAGTGTATTTCAGATGAAAGTCCACAGAGAGAGAGAGATAGGGATGGTAAAAAGGATTGTCGATAACACCAAGATGCAAGGAAATGGATTGGCAAAGCTTCAAGCAAGAGGACTCTACATTTTACTTTGTGAGAAATCACTTTGAGTCCATAGGAAAGCCAATACTATTAAAAGGGGGTAAGGTATTGTTGGTGAACAAAATGCTCATACGTGCACAAGTGATAGTCACCAAAAACACCCACAAGCTCTTCCACAAAAGTCTGTCCAAAATCATATATCCAAAATCGGTGCAACCAACACTTTCCACTCGGTGCCACCGATTCCCAAACTTGTTGACATGCATGTGTAGGGTGTGCTAGACTTGCTATAATTGTTAAAATCTGCCAACCAATTAACTTGGGAAAATGTTAGGTTTTAAATTCCTGCTAGTAGTCTATTCACCCCCCCCCCCCCTCTAGACACTCTTCTAGTGATCCCTCAGAAGGGAGTACCAATGTTTGTGTTGCATTCAATTAATACATAAATCTTGCCATGTTAATACACATACGTCCATTGTGTTTTACAAGGTGGTGCATATAATGGAGAAGTGCTACAATTCTTTTGATCATACGTTGAAACCTTAGATTATGTAGATCAATCACTAGTAGGAAACGGCCCATTTGTCCCGGTTCGTAACAGCCTTTAGTCCCGGTTCTGGAACCGAGACTAAAGGGTCGGGACTAAAGCCCAAAACCTTTAGTCCCGGTTTGCTTACGAACCGGGACCAAAGGCCCTCCACGTGGCCGCTGCGGGGAGCCCAGGCAGGAGGACCTTTAGTCCCGGTTGGTAATACCAACCGGGACCAAAGGGCAGCCACGCGTCAGCAGCTCGCAGCCGCTGGGTTTTTTTTTTGGAAGGGAGGGTTTTGGGGTTTTGGAGGGTTAATTAAGGGGTTTCATATTGTGTTAGCGAGCTAATATAGAGAAGTGACCTCTCTTTTTCCGTGCTTGGTCGACGCTAGCTACTAAAGATATAGAGAGAAGTCGACGCTAGCTAGTAAGCAAATAAAGGAAACCATTAATTACACAGGATCGTCATGAACATATATAGAGAGAAGTGACATCTCTTTCTTCGTGCTTGGTCGAACAACAAGTTTTCGTATATCTATCCGACGCTGCTACATATGTACAATATATAACATCCCTTACAACCTTTTCAATTTCACATGGTATTCTCCGTGTTCAGGTATGACGTGGTCAAGAAAGAATCCCGCCAATTCCTCTTGAATTGCTCGTATGCGATCATGTGGTAGGAGTTCATCCCGCATCTGCCAGATCTAATTTAAAGAAGGGGGTCAATAAATATATATGAATGAAACTCAACACAATTGATGGTAATATATAAAATAAAATTGTGAATATTTTTTACGTACTTCAAATTGTTTCTCAGAGGAGGCCCGTTCAGAGGTATAGTAGCGAATGAACTCACATACGTAGTATCCACATAAATGAGTGTTGGGTGCCTGCAACAAGCACTTTACCAGAATAGAGTTCAATCAAAGTGATAAGCAAGCATGATAATGGTATTGATGAAACTAGAATCAATGAGAGATGCGCGGAACTAGCTAGTACTACTTACTTTGGGGTGTGTAAATCGCAGCTCCTTCTTCAGACCCGGAACCATAGCGGTGAACGTTTTCCAAACCCTGGCAGGCAAAGAAAATGATTACTTGATATCAGGAAATGAACGAAAGTTGCCGATATGGTCCCGGTATTGATTGAACTTACTTCTGGAGCATTGCAGTCATGTCCGCATAATACTTGGGATCTTTACGGAGCGAGTCTAAGACAGTTACTAATGCCCTGTCAAGGTTAATGGATAGCAGAATATAGTGGAAGCTGCGCACGCATAACTCATCAATTACATTACTTAACCACAAGTAAGCGAAACCGAATATGCAGAAGACAGTAACACTCACTTGAAGTTGTAAGGAAAGAGTATTTCCCTTTTGTTTTGATGTCTAAGGAACGTTTCTAGCAAGTTGTTCTCGGTAGCTGCAGCCGCCTTTCGTACCGACCATTCATTTACGGTATTTGGGCTAATGAACCCAACGTCGAAGATTCCTGTTTTTTTGCATTCGACCATCTTCAATCTGCATAATATAGTGAGGATAATTATATATACATGCAATTGATACACTTACAAACCGAATATGCTGAGCTAGAGACTTAATTATAGAAGTAATACTTACAGACAGTAGCAAGTCATGAGTTGTTTGTTGAGGGCCTTTTGATTGTATAATTGAAATAACTCCACAAATTCAACAGGCAGCAGGTCGACTCCAGGGAAGTCATGCTCTTTTTTAATTCCGACAAACAAACTGTCTTTCCCAGACTTCCTGCAGGTTTCCATGTACCAGTCATGCAATTTTTGCATCATCGTTGTTAGATGAGGATGATCAGGTTTGACGAGAGGCTTCCCTTGCTCGTATCTAAAGACGTCTACTACCTCAGCCGTTTCAAACTGTACATCATCGGGCAGGTAATCATCAAGAGTGGTATCGGGCAGTAGCATCGGATGATTAGCGATATCGCTAGACACCTTGAGCGGGGGGCACGATTGCTTCTCCTGTTCACCGAGCTGGGGAATTGTTTTCCCACTTCTTCGTTTTTTCACTCTTGCAGCACTGGAAGTACTTCCCGACTGCTACGCTTCAGCATGTGTCTTAGTAATTATGCGGTCATAGTTGGAATCTGGCGGAGGCGGTGGTGGTCGCTTCAGGGCATCGATAGTGCGCTTCGCTTTCACCGGATCTAGCTTCTCCTTCAGAGGTGGAGTTTTCTTTGCAAAATGGGCCCTCAATTGCTCCTGACATATCTCATCATTTTCAGACTCGGTCCTCTCATATGGTAACTTTTCCAGAGGCTTGAGAGATGGACCGTATCTGTATTCCCTCCCGCCTCTGCTTGTACTGCTAGCCGCCGGAGCGGCGACGTCTCTCTTCCGTCGTTGCTTACGAGGCGGAGAAGGAGGCGGAGTGCTCCGACGCGCCGGAGGAGCCGGAGCGGCGGCGTCTGTCATCCGCCGTTGCTGACGAGGCTGAGGAGGAGGCGTAGTGCTCCGACGTGCCGGAGTAGGCGAAGGAGGAGGCGGAGTGCCCTCTCGCGTCGGAGGAGCCGGAGAAGGAGGCGGGGTCCCCTGATCACTCGCCGGAGGAGGAGGAGGAGGAGGAGGAGGAGGAGGAGGAGGAGGAGTGCCCTGACTCGCCGGAGGAGGAGGAGGAGGCGGAGGTGTCCAGTTTGGAAGCTTGATGTGCTCCTTCTGCCATAGACATGTACTCCTCAGGGCACGACCCAGTCGATTCTCCCCTTCACATGTAGAGTGGTCAAGCTCGAGCTCCGCAAATCCCTCCACTACTTCATCCATCATCACAACAGCATAGCCATGTGGAATCGGACGGCAGTGAAAAGTTCCGTTGGGTTGAGGAGGTGCAACAGAGCCGACAGCCGCCAATAAAGTGAGGTTCCGGCATTTCGTCATAAGCTCGCAATGTTGAGCCTCCGTGATAGTATCCACGGGGTAGCTAGGAGACGTGAAGTCAGGCTGAACGGGCTCTGTGGAAGCGACGCTGCTTCTCCGCTGAGATGGCGGTGTAGCTTCTGGGGGAGCTTCGTGCCGCTGAGATGGTTGGCCGGCAGCTTGCTGGCTCTCAGCTTCTTCTAGCTTTTGTAATCTTGCATTGAGCTTCTGAATTTCGCTCAGCTCCGCTTTCCTCTTTCTCTCCCGGCTTCTGTAAGCGCCTGCATCGGGAAACCCAACCTTCCACGGAACGGAGCCTGGTGTGCCTCGTGTTCGTCCAGGGTGCTCAGCATTCCCTAGGGCCTCAGTCAGCTCGTCCTTCTCTCTGTCGGGAATGAACGTCCCTTCCTGCGCAGCGGTGATATACTCCTGAAGCTTGTTCATGGGTATTGCAAGTTGCTCGTTCGTCCAGCGGCACTTCCCTGTTTCAGGGTCCAAAGTTCCCTGAACCCCGAAGAACCAAGTCCTTGAACGGTCTGGCCAGTTCAATGTCTGTGGTACGACGTTTTTAGCAATCAGGTCATTCTCAGCTTTGTCCCACAACGGCCGGGCTTTGAGGTAGCCACCTGACCCTGTGTGATGGTGATACTACTTCTTTGCAGCATTGATCTTGTTTGTCTCTGACATTTTCTTACTCTTGTCCGATGTCTTGTAGGCCACAAATGCGGGCCAGTGATCTCCTATCTTCTCAAATCGGCCTGTGAATTCTGGAGTCTTCCCTTTGTCGACAAACTTTGATTTCAACTCATTCTTCCACCTCCTGAATAGATCTGCCATCTTCTTAAGAGCACACGCCTTGACCAGTGGCTCTATATATAACTGGCTTATTCGGATCCTCCTCTGGCGGTAGGGTGAAATTTTCCTTCAGCGCGGTCCAAAGATCATCTTTCTGTCTATCGGTGACATAATCACCATCAGGGCCGCCGTCCTTAGGCTTATTCCATTGCTTGATGCTAATCGGGATGTAGTCCCTAACAATAGCTCCGCACTGAGCATAAAATGCGTCCTTGGTCCGCTTGGGTTCAATCGGATGGCCATCGTGCGCGAGTGCTGTGATCGTGAACTTTTCATCCTTGCGCAACCTCTTCTTCGGGCCTCGTCTCGTTACCGAAGTTTGGCTCGATCCGGAGGGCTATAAAAGAAGAAAGAAGAGTTAATATATCAAAACAATTAATGCATCAATTAGCTAGTCAGCACAGGCTTAATTAATATATATACCTCGCCGGACTTTGCAACAGCTCCCTCCTCCGTTTGGTCACCGGAGCCGTCATCATGGTCTCCTTCTTCCTCCGGCATTCGGTCACCGGAGCCATCATGATCATGTCCTTCCTCCTCCATTGTTCGATCACCGGAGCCGTCATCCTCTCCTTCCAGACCATCGGTGTCGTTGAGAAATGACATGACATCACGTCCGTCGCGGATCTTATCCCCCAACAACTGTTCTTGTTCCAAGTCTCTTTGATCCATAGTTTCTGCAAATATTACAACATGGCAAAAAATTGGATCAACTTGTGCACATCCATAATGGGGGCATTCTTGATAAATCTATGTTACCGGAGTTTTCTTCATTTAACTTGGTAAATTTGGGTGGCCTGGACAACGCTTCTAGGGTTTGGGGTGGCCTCGACAACACTTCTAGGGTTTGGGGTGGCCTCGACAACGCTTTTTCAGTCCCGGTTTGGCGAGAGGGGGTTGATCGATCGACGTCCCCCCTCATGTTGGAGAGTTACCGGAGTTTTCTATGAACAAAAAAAAATACTACCTATCACATCTCAGTCCCGGCGCGTCGGCGAGGGCTCGAGAGTTGGTCGCCCGATATGTCCGACGTCCCCCCTCATGTCAAAGTTACCGGAGTTTTCTTCTAGGGGTTTGGCTGGCCTCGAGAGTTTGTCGGGTAGGGGCGGGAGGGGGTAGGAGATCGACAACGCTTTTTTTCTAGGGTTTGGGTGGCCTCGAGAGTTGGTCGCCCGATATGTCCGACATCCCCCCTCATGTCAAAGTTACCGGAGTTTTCTTCTAGGGGTTTGGGTGGCACGAACCGGGACCAAAATTCTAACTTTTGCATATTCTTTGCATATGAACATAATACATACATTTTCTTTTTTTCTTAAATGTAACTTTTGCATATATGAACATACATACACAATTTTTTTCTAAAAATGCACATATATATGAACATATACATCAATTGACAAAAAACTTTCTATGAACACAAAACTTTCTATGAACAAAAAAAGCATACATCAATTTACAAAAAAAATTCTATGAACAAAAAAAAAATCATACATCAATGCATACATATCCATGGATCATACATACATCTGCATATACATATACATACAACATCCATATACATACATCAATGAACAAAAAAATGTATGAAAAAAAAGGCAGCAAAGAGCAGGCCGGGGCGGCGGCGGCGGCGCGCGGCAAGCAGAGCAGGCAGGGGCAGCGGCGCAGGGGAAGGGAAGGCTCACTGGGGCCGGGGGCAGAGGCACGGCGGGGCAGAGGGCATCGACGGGCAGAGGGCGGCGACTGCGAGGTCGGGGCAGAGGGCGTCGACGGGGCAGAGGGCGGGGCAGAGGGCGTCGACGGCGAGGTCGGGGCAGAGGGCGTCGACGGCGAGGTCAGGGCAGAGGGCGTTGACGGGGCAGAGGGCGGCCACGGCGAGGTCGTCGGGGCAGAGGGCGTCGACGGGGCAGAGGGCGGGGCAAAGGGCGTCGACGGCGAGGTCGGGGCAGAGGGCGTCGACGGCAAGGTCGGGGCAGAGGGCGTCGACGGGGCAGAGGGCGGCGACGGCGTCGACGGCGAGCTCGATCGGTTAGCCTGGCGGCGGCGTCGGGGGCAACTGAGAGATGAAATCTGAAAAACGCTAAGTGTTGGCTTATATAGCAAAGCCTTTGGTCCCGGTTGGTGGCACCAACCGGGACCAATGCCACCCTTTGATCCCGGTTGGTGCCACTAACAGGGACCAAAGGTCTCTTTTCGTCAGCCCAAAGGGCGGGAAGCAGAGACCTTTGGTCCCGGTTGGTGCCACCAACCGGGACTAAAGGTGAGCATTGGTCCCGGTTGGTGCCACCAACCGGGACCAATGGCCTTGCACAGCTGCGTGGTGGGAGTTTAGTCCCACCTCGCTAGTTGAGAGAGTGCCGCACCTGTTTATAAGGCGTGGTGCGCCAGAGCATTCGAGCTCCTCTCTAAAGCAGGCTTACGGGCCTAACCACTCTATATCTGCCTGTGGGCCTATTGGGCTCTTCTGCGGGCCTGATTCCTAGCCCAACTGGCTGGTTGGTTTGCTAGTCGTATTCAGGCCGTGGTGGCCCAGTAGGCGGCATTTTTTTAAAAAAATTCCAGTTTTTTTGTTTTGTTTTTTGCATTATTTATTTTCTTTTGTTTTGTGCTTTATTGTTTTTATTTCTTTTTGCTGTTAGGTCACAAATATTATAAACTTTCTGTTAGTGCCATTAGTTTTCAAATTTGAATAGTTTAAATTTGAATTTTTTGAAATTTGTGTGAATCACTAGTTTGTGAATAACTTTACTAATAAAATAGATTTTCGAGTGATTCTTTGTCCTGCTATTTAATATTACTGTGTTTTATCATTATATTGAATTTGGTAAGTTTTAGGTTATTTTAAATGTCTGTTTTTGATCAAAAACAGATTTGGTTATTTTAGTTTGCTATTAAAGTTTCTAACAAAAAAATTCTTTATGAAAATTCTTTTTGCTATTAATGTTTTGAACAAAAAATTCTTTGATAATTTTAGTTGCATAAATTTTATATAATTTTAGTTTCAAAAATACTAGAGGTTTATAAAAGCTTTTTAGTTGATTCCTTTTGCTATTAGAGTTTTATAAAAGCTTTTTAGTTGATTCTTTTTGCTATTGAAGAATATTATAGTTTTGTTTTAGTTGATCATAACAGAATATTTTAATTGATTATTTTTAGTTCATTCTTTTTGCTATTAGAGTTTCATAAAAGTTTTCTAGTTCATTCTTTTTGCTATTAGTTCGTTCTTTGAGCTAAATGACCCTGGAATTGAAAAGCACTACAAATGAACTCTGAAAAGGTTGAAAGTTGGCATGGTATCATCATTTCACCCACATAGCATGTGCTAAAAAGTTGGGAGGGTTACGACAAAAACTGGATGCACTTCGTGTACAAAATGGACAATCTCTTTCGAAGTATCAGGGTTTCGAACGAAAACTCATCTGTTACAAAAGGGATTTCATTTTTTTGAACTTATTTGAACTCCAGACTTTTTGTGTGTTCAAAATGCACCATTCAAAGCCACATCATCAATTTTCAACCCTTTCTGACTTCATCTGGTATTTTTCATGCATTTACTGATTTTTTTGAGCTAAATGACCCTGAAATTGAAAAGCACTACAAATGAACTCTGCAAAGGTTGAAAGTTGGCATGGTATCATCATTTCACCCACATAGCATGTTATAAAAAGTGGAGAGGGTTACGGCAAAAACTGGATGCACTTCGTGTACAAAACGGACAATCTCTTTCGAAGTATCAGGGTTTCATACGAAAACTCATCTGTTACAAAAGGCATTTCATTTCTTCACATGTAACTGCAGTGATATTCTAGATCAAAGGCATCATCATACTAGTTGTGGAGAGAAAGTCTTCACTTTTTCTTCACTTGTGTCCTTTGCTTATTGCGCCGTAACCATGGATAATCTTCATCGTTTAAGAGGGTGCTTGGGTCAGCCTTGACTTTGAAGGGAGGAATTCAAAGCCTCACGAACCGGGACCAATGCCCCCATGCACTAGTGGAGAACGGGGCATTGGTCCAGGCCAGGCCAGCCCATTAGTCCCGGTTCAGTCACGAACCGGGACCAATGGGGGCAACGGTCCCGGTTCGTGAGGCCAGGGGGCCGGTCGGGCCTCGTGGGGCATTGGTCACGGTTCGTCTGGACCATTTGGTCCCGGTTCCAGACACGAACTGGGACCGGTGTGTCTCGCTCCTGGCCCACAACCATTGGTCCCGGTTCGTGGCTGGAACCGGGACCAAAGGGGGGTCCTTTAGTCCCGGTTCCAGCCACGAACCGGGACCAATGAGATGCCTATATATACCCCCCCCCCACCAGTGAGCAGAGCACTCCACACTGCTCTATTTTTCTGGCCAGCGAGGGGAGAGCTTTGTGGTGCTCTAGCTCACCTCCTATGCACATGAGGTGTTCGATGAAATGCCCGAGCCACACTTAAGCTTTCTCCTCTCGAAGCTCCTTGTCCAAGCTCCATTTTTCTCAAGATTTGTTTAGGTTTGGCGGTCCGTCGTGTCCCGTCCCCGTCCTCACCGCCGTCGATCGCCCACGTCCATCTCGGCGCCGGCACCACCGTGGCTAGCCTCTTATTCTTATCTTCTTTCTAAAAGAAAAAAGTTCTTACTTGTATCATTTAGATAGATACTTGTGTAATTTTCTTACTTTTATTATTGTTTGTTATTATATAGTGCCATGGTCATGGTATCCGCCCACGTCGGCCCTCGTCCGGTCTATGATTCCGATGTGGTATATATTATCTTTTATAACTATTTGTTTTATTTAGTGTTTATGACAATTATGCCGACCAACGTGACAAAGATGTGTTTATCTAGGAGGTATGTGAACCGGAAATTCCAACCGACCCTCTTGTCGAGAGGTTAAATTTAGTTGAAAAAGAAAACGAGGATTTGAAAGAAAAATTGAAAAAATTGAGGAGGAGAAGATGAAATTGGAGTAGCATGTTGCCGATGTCGTCGATGACCACAAGATCAAGATGGATGCAATGCGCTTGAAGATTAGAAAGATAAGAAAATATGCCATTGATAATGAGGCTTGGTATCATTATGCAGTTGGATCAATTGTTACCTTAGTTGCCATTATGATCGCATTTGTTGTTGCATTTAAATGTTTTACATAGTTGTATGTTAGTTTCAATTTATGTTTTAATTAGATGCTCTAGAGAGCTGTATGTTGTTCTATGAGAACTATGTGTGAACTTTATGTATTTATTTTTTCAATAATAACATTTGATCACTTCTCTATTCACTTCTCTATTCATTTGCCCTCGTCCGGTCTATGATTCGGATGTGGTATATATTATCTTTTATAACTATTTATTTTATTTAGTGTTTATGACAATTATGCCGACCAACGTGACATAGATTTTTTAATCTAGGAGGTATGTGAACCGGAAATTCCAACCGACATAGAAATTCTTGTCGAGAAGTTAAATTTGGTTGAAAAAGAAAACAATTACTTGAAAGAAAAATTACAAAGAGTTGAAGAGGAGAAGACGAAGTTGGAGTTGCATGTTGCCGATGTCGTCGACGATCACAAGATCAAGATGGATGCAATGCGCTTGAAGATTAGAAAGATTAGAAAATATGCCATTCATACTGAGGCTTGGTATCATTATGCTGTTGGATCAATTGGTACCTTAGTTGCGGTTATGATCGCATTTGTTGTTGCATTTAAATTTTCTAGTTTCAATGTATGTTTTAATTAGATGCTCTAGAGAGCTATATGTTGTTCAATAATGAGAACTATGTATGAACGTTATGTATTTATTTTGGTCACTACCGTACTTTGGCTTTAATGTGATGATGAATTTCTATTAATTTGGTCACTTCTCTATTCATGATATGCACGCAGATGAACCGGCAATGGATGTACGGTGACCGACGCACCTCCGAGTATATTGAGGGCCTGCATAATTTTCTCGAAGCGGCTGAGGCAAACAAGCAGAATGGTTTTATGCATTGTCCATGTACTGTCTGTGAGAATACGAAGGCTTTCTCCAACCATAAAACCATTCACTTCCACTTGCTTCAGAAGGGTTTTATGCCACACTATAATGTTTGGACCAAGCACGGAGAAAGAGGGGTTATGATGGAAGACAACGAAGAAGAAGAGGATGACGACAACTACCCGCCCCCTGAATACGGTGATGGTGCAATGGGGGAAGCTGAAGATCAAGAGGAACCAGACGATGTGCCCGATGATGATCTTCGCCGGGTCATTGTTGATGCACAGAGAGAATGCGAAAGTGAAAGGGAGAAGTTGAAGTTCGATCGCAAGTTAGAGGATCACAAAAAAGGGTTGTACCCAAATTGCGAAGATGACAACAGAAAGCTCGGTACCACATTGGAATTGCTGCAATGGAAGGCAGACAATGGTGTATCTGACAAGGGATTTAGTTCGCTTCTGAAAATAATGAAGAATAAGCTTCCAAAGGATAACGAATTGCCCGGCAGTACGTACGAAGCAAAGAAGGTTCTATGCCCTCTAGGATTGGAGGTGTAGAAGATACATGCATGCCCTAATGACTGCATCCTCTACCGCGGTGCGTACGAGGATTTGAACGCATGCTCGGTATGGGGTGCCTTCGGTATAAGATCAGAAGAGATGACCCTGGTGATGTTGAGGGCCAGCGCACCGGGAAGAAGGTTCCTGCCAAGGTGATGTGGTATGGTCCTATAATACCACGGTTGAAACGTCTGTTCAGAAATAAAAAGCATGCCGAGTTGATGCAATGGCACAAAAAAGACCGTAACAAAGATGGGAAGTTGAGAGCACCCGCTGACGGGTCGCAGTGGAGAAAGATCGAGAGAAAGTGGAGCGACTTTACAGGTGACCCAAGGAATGTATGGTTTGGTTTAAGTGCAGATGGCGTTAATCCTTTTGGGGAGCAGAGCAGCAAGCATAACACATGGCCTGTGACTCTATGTATGTATAACCTTCCTCCTTGGTTGTGCATGAAGCGTAAGTTCATTATGATGCCAGTGCTCATCCAAGGCCCTAAGCAACCCGGCAATGACATTGATGTGTACCTAAGGCCATTAGTTGATGAACTTTTACAGCTATGGCATGGAAGAGGTGTACGTGTGTGGGATGAGCATGCACAAGAGGAATTTGACCTACGAGCGTTGCTGTTTGTAACCATCAATGATTGGCCTGCTCTCAGTAACCTTTCAGGACAGACAAACAAGGGATACCACGCATGCACACACTGTTTAGATGACATCGACAGTATATATTTGGACAAATGCAGGAAGAATGTGTACCTGGGGCATCGTCGATTTCTTCCGACCAACCATCAATGTCGAAAGAAAGGAAAGCATTTCAAAGGTGAGGCAGATCACCGGAAGAAGCCCGCCCTCCGTACTGGTGATCACATACTTGATATGGTCAATGATTTACAAGTAATATTTGGAAAGGGTCCTGGCGGACTATCTGTTCCGACTGACGATGCGGGACCCGCATCCATGTGGAAGAAGAAATCTATATTTTGGGACCTACCCTATTGGAAAGACCTAGAGGTCCGCGCTGCAATCGACGTGATGCACGTGATGAAGAATCTTTGCGTGAACCTGCTAGGCTTCTTGGGAGTGTATGGGAAGACAAAAGATACACCGGAGGCACGGGAGGAACAGCAACGTGTGCATGAAAAAGACGGCATGCATCCAAAGCAGTATGAAGGTCCTGCCAGCTACGCTCTTACCAAAGAAGAGAAGGAAATCTTCTTTGAATGCTTGCTCAGTATGAAGGTCCCGTCTGGCTTCTCGTCGAATATAAAGGGAATAATAAATATGGCAGAGAAAAAGTTCCAGAACCTAAAGTCTCATGACTGCCACGTGATTATGACGCAACTGCTTCCGGTTGCATTGAGGGGGCTTCTACCTGAAAACGTTCGATTAGCCATTGTGAAGCTATGTGCATTCCTCAATGCAATCTCTCAGAAGGTGATCGATCCAGAAATCCTGCCAAGGTTAAGGAGTGATTTGGTGCAATGTCTTGTTAGTTTCGAGCTGGTGTTCCCACCGTCCTTCTTCAATATCATGACGCACGTCCTAGTTCATCTAGTCGACGAGATTGTCGTTCTGGGCCCTGTATTTCTGCACAATATGTTCCCCTTTGAGAGGTTCATGGGAGTCTTAAAGAAATATGTTCGTAACCACGCTAGGCCAGAAGCAAGCATCTCCATGGGCCATCAAACAGAGGATGTCATTGGGTTTTGTGTTGACTTCATTCCTGACCTTAAGAAGATTGGTCTCCCTCAATCACGGTATGAGGGGAGACTGACTGGAAAAGGCACGCTAGGAGCGGACTCAATAATATGTAGGGACGGGCATTCTTGGTCTCAAGCACACTACACAGTTCTACAGAATTCTACCTTGGTGACCCCGTATGTCGATGAACACAAGAATATTCGGCGCTCCAAACACCCGGAGCAGTGTGACGACTGGATTACATATGAACACATCAGGACTTTCGGCAGTTGGTTGCAAACACGTCTCATGGGTGACAACACTGTTTCTGATGAGTTGCACTCGTTGGCCAGGGGACCATCTTCGACTGTATTGACTTACAAAGGGTACGAGATAAATGGGAATACATTTTACACCATCGCCCAAGATCAAAACAGCACCAACCAAAACAGCGGTGTCCGCTTTGATGCAGCAACCAATAGGGGAAAGGACACATATTATGGTTACATAGTGGGCATATGGGAACTTGACTATGGACATGATTTCAAGGTCCCTTTGTTTTAGTGCAAATGGGTCAATCTGTCAGGAGGCGGGGTACAGGAAGACCCACAGTACGGAATGACAACTGTGGATCTGAACAATCTTGGGTACACAGATGAACCATTCGCCCTAGCCAATGATGTGGCGCAGGTTTCTATGTGAAGGACATGTCTAGCAAACCGAGAAAAAGAAAAGATAAGGAAGCGAATACATCATACGATGAGCCAAAGCGCCACATAGTTATTTCAGGAAAAAGGGACATCGTGGGATTGGAGGGCAAGACAGACATGTCTGAAGATTATGAAAAGTTTCATGAAATTCCTCCCTTCAAAGTCAAGGCTGACCCAAGCACCCTCTTAAACGATGAAGATTATCCATGGTTACGGCGCAATAAGCAAAGGACACAAGCGAAGAAAAAGTGAAGACTTTCTCTCCACAACTATATCATTGCAGTTACATGTGAAGAAATGAAATGCCTTTTGTAACAGATGAGTTTTCGTATGAAACCCTAATACTTCGAAAGAGATTGTCCGTTTTGTACACGAAGTGCATCCAGTTTTTGCCGTAACCCTCTCAACTCTTTATAACCTTGGGCGGTGAAGGTCGTACCAATCAGGAAGAAGCACATGGATCGTGTGTTTCTTTCAAGCGCTTGTGAGCTGTTGGATCAGCACTATAATGACTAGTCCCGGTTCGTGCTAGCAACCGGGACTAAAGAGGCACACGACCCTATATATAACCCACCTCTGGGACATGTTCGACACTTAGTGTGTGTACTCATTCGGATTCAAATCATTCGGATTCCCTGCATACGGTCCAACGGTGCATTTCATATTTCCACCATTGGGTTGTATGCAGGGGAAACCGTGTGTTTTGTTGATCTATCTAGAAATCCTTTAGTTCATCAACCGAATACAAATCATTCGGATTCCCTGCATACGGTCCGACGGTGCATTTCATATGCGGGCACTCACGAGCCACCGTCGGGCTATATGCAGGGGAAACCGTGTGTTTTGTTGATCTATCTAGAAATCCTTTAGTTCATCGACCGAATACAAATCATTCGGATTCCCTGCATACGGTCCGACGGTGCATTTCATATGCGGGCACTCATGAGCCACCGTCGGGCTGTATGCAGGGGAAACCGTGTGTTTTATTGATCTATCTAGAAATCCTTTCATTTTCCAACGGTATATTTCATTTTTCCAACTCCATTTTTACAGACACACTTAGAAACAAACAAAAGACAAATAGAAAGGATGATGCTCAATTGTCCATTTTGTACACGAAGTGCATCCAGTTTTTGCCGTAACCCTCTAAACTTTTTATAACATGCTATGTGGGTGAAATGATGATACCATGCCAACTTTCAACCTTTTCATAGTTCATTTGTAGTGCTTTTCAATTTCAGGGTCACTTAGCTCAAAAAAATCAGTAAATGCATGAAAATTACCAAATGAAGTCAGAAAGGGTTGAAAAGTGATGATGTGGCTTTGAATGGTGCATTTTGAACACACCAAAAGTATGGAGTTCAAATAAGTTCAAAAAAAATGAAATCCCTTTGTAACAGATGAGTTTCCGTCCGAAACCGTGATACTTCGAAAGAGATTGTCCATTTTGTACACGAAGTGCATCCAGTTTTTGCCGTAACCCACTCAACTTTTTAGCACATGCTATGTCGGTGAAATGATGATACCATGCCAACTTTCAACCTTTTCAGAGTTCATTTGAAGTGCTTTTTAATTTCTATCAAAATATCGTGGGAGTGGAGTTCAAAAAAGAATCAACTAAAAAGCTTTTATAAACCTCTAGTATTTTTGAAACTATAATTATATAAAAATTATGCAACTAAACTTATCAAAGGATTTTTTGTTCAAAACATTAATAGCAAAAAGAATATAATGATAAAACACACTGGAAATAAATAAAGTAAAAAATAAAACAAAAATAAATAAAGCAAAAAACAAAACAAAAATAATGGAAATTATGCAACTAAAATTATCCAAGTATTTTTTGTTCAAAACATTAATAGCAAAAAGAATATAATGATAAAACACACTGGAAATAAATAAAGCAAAAAATAAAACAAAAATAAATCAAGCAAAAAACAAAACAAAATAATGGAAATTATGCAACTAAAATTATCAAAGTATTTATTTGTTAAAAAGAATGAACTAAAATAACAGTAGAAAAATATTGGAAAAAAATTAAAAAAATAAATAAAGCAAAAAAACAAAACAAAAATACCGAAAAAAATTAAAAAAAATGCCGCCTACTAGGCCACCACGGCATTCAAGCCCGCAGAAGGCCCATTAGGCCCACAGGCAGTTGCAAAGCTGTTAGGCCCGTAAGCCTGCGGTAGAGAGGAGCTCGAGACGGTGGGTGCAGCCGCGCTTATAAACCAATACGACTGCTCCTCGCTCAGCGAGGTGGGACTAAACTCCCACCGTGCCAGGAACAGGGCTTTAGTCCCGGTTGGTGCCACCAACCGGGACCAATGCCCACCTTTGGTCCCGGTTGGTGCCACCAACCGGGACCAAAGGTCTCTGCTTCCCGCCCTTTGGGCTGCTGAAAAGAGACCTTTGGTCCCGGTTGGTGGCACCAACCGGGACTAAAGGTGGGCATTGGTCCCGATTGGTGCCACCAACCGGGACCAATGCTTCTTGTATATAAGTAAACACTTAGAAAATTTCAGTTTTCATCTGCCATTCCCCGTCGCCGCCCCGAGCGCGTCGCCGCCCCGTCCCCGTCGCCGCACCGCTCCTCGTTGCCGTTGCCGCCCGCTCCTCGTCGCCGTCGCCGCGCGCCGCCCCGAGCCGCCCCGTCGCCTCCCCGTCGCCGTGCCGTCGTCGTCCCCGTCGCGCGCCGCCACGAGCCGCCCCGAGGTCGCCGTCGCCGTCGCCGCCCCGTCCCTGTCGCCGTCGCCGCCCCGTCCCCGTCGCCGTCGCCGCCCCGTCTCCGTCCCCGCGCCGCCCTGTCCCCGTCGCCGCGCTGCCCCGTCCCCGTCGCCGCGCCGCCCCGTCCCCGTCGCCGCCCCGTCCCCGTCGCCGTCGTCGTCCCCGTAGCCGCGCGCCGCCCCGAGCCGCCCCGTCGCCGCCCCGGGCCCGTCGCCTCCCCGTCGCCGCGCCGTCCCCGTCGCCGTGCCGTCCCCGTCGCCACGCCGCCCCGTCCCCGTCCCCGTCGTCGTCGTCGTCCCGTCGCCGCGCGCCGCCCCGAGCCGCCACGTCGCCGCCCCGTCCCTGTCGCCTCCCCGTCGCCGCGCCGCCCCATCGCCGCCCCGTCGCCTCCCTGTCGCCGCCCCCCAGTGAGCCCCCCTTTCCCATGGTCCCTGCTCGGATACGGCGACACGGACACGGACACGGACATGGACACGGACACGGACACGGATACGGATACGGCGACACGGACACGGACACGGATACGGCGACACGGACACGGATACGGCGACACGGACACGGACACGGACACGGATACGGCGACACGGACACGGATACGGCGACACGGACACGGATACGGCGACACGGACACGGACACGGATACGGCGACACGGACACACGAAAAATAACGAGAAAGAGATCGCCCCCTCCCCGATAACTTCGACATGAGGGGGGGGGGGGCGATATACATTTTTTTCCATGTATGTATGTCGTTGTCGTTGAGTTAAAGAAAGAAAAATATAATGAAAATATGTCATGAGTTAATGAAAATATATAATATATGTATGTGGCTATGTATGTAAAGATGGATAGCATTTTTTTCCATGTGTGTATGTCGTTGTCGATATACCCCCTCCCCGATAACTTCGACATGGGCGGGGGTCGATATACCCCCTCCCCGATAACTTCGACATGAGGGGGGGGGTCGATATACCCCCTCCCCGATATACCGGGCGACCAACTCTCGAGGCCACCCAAACCCAAGAAAAAAAGCGTTGTCGATATACCCCCCCACCCAAACCCTACAAGTGTTGTCGAGGCCACCCCAAACCGGGCGTCGTACATTCATGAGAGAGGCGGTCCAGACGTCGGACATTCATGTTTGTATATTAATTGCCATGTTGTAATATTTGCAGAAACTATGGATCCAAGAGACTTGGAAAAAGAACAGTTGTTGGGGGACATAATCCACGACGGACGTGATATCTTGTCGTATCTCAATGACACCGATGGTCTGGAAGGAGAGGTTGATGGCTCCGGTGATCGAACAATGGAGGAGGAAGGACATGATCATGATGGCTCCGGTGACCGAATGCCGGAGGAAGAAGGAGACCATGATGACGGCTCCGGTGACCGAACGGAGGAGAGAGCTGTTGCAAAGTCCGGCGAGGTATATATATTAATTAAGCCCGTGCTGACTAGCGAATTGATGCATTAATTGTTTTGGTATGTACATATATTAATTAACTCTTCTTTCTTATTTTATAGCCCTCCGGATCGAGCCAAACTTCGGTAACGAGACGAGGCCCGAAGAAGAGGTTGCGCAAGGAAGAAAGGTTCACGATCACAGCACTCGCGCACGATGGCCATCCGATTGAACCCAAGCGGACCAAGGACGCATTTTCTGCTCAGTGTGGAGCTATTGTTAGGGACTACATCCCGATCAGCATCAAGCAATGGAATAAGCCTAAGGACGGCGCCCCTGATGGTGATTATGTCACCGATAGACAGAAAGCTGATCTTTGGACCGCGCTGAAGGCAAATTTCACGCTACCGCCAGAGGAGGATCCGAATAAGCCAGTTATAGAGCCACTGGTCAAGGCGTGTGCTCTTAAGAAGATGGCAGATCTATTCAGGAGGTGGAAGAATGAGTTGAAATCAAAGTTTGTCGACAAAGGGGAGACTCCAGAATTCACCGGCCGATTTGAGAAGATACGTGATCACTGGCCCGCATTTGTGGCCTACAAGACATCGGACCAGAGTAAGAAAATGTCAGAGACAAACAAGATCAATGCTGCAAAGAAGCAGTATCACCATCACACGGGGTCAGGTGGCTACCTCAAAGCCTGGCCGTTGTGGGACAAAGCTGAGAATGACCTGATTGCTAAAAACGTCATACCACAGACATTGAACTGGCCAGACCGTTCAAGGACTTGGTTCTTCGGGGTTGGGGGAACTTTGGACCCTGAAACAGGAAAGTGCCGTTGGACGAACGAGCAACTTGCGATACCCATGAACAAGCTTCAGGAGTATATCACCGCAGCGCAGGAAGGGACGTTCATTCCCGACAGAGAGAAGGACGGGTTGACTGAGGCCCTAGGGAATGCTGAGCACCCTGGACGAACACGAGGCACACCAGGCTCCGTTCCGTGGAAGGTTGGGTTTCCCGACGCAGGCGGTTACAGAAGCCGGGAGAGAAAGAGGAAAGCGGAGCTGAGCAAAATTCAGAAGCTGAATGCAAGACTACAAAAGCTAGAGGAAGCTGAGAGCCAGCGAGCTGTCGGCCAACCATCTCACCGGCACGAAGCTACCCCAGAAGCTACCCCGCCATCTCAGCGGAGAAGCAGCGTCGCGTCCACGGAGCTCGTTCAGCCTGACTTCACGGCTCCTATCTACCCCGTGGATACTATCACGGAGGCTCAACATTGCGAGCTCATGACGAAATGCCGGAACCTCACTTTCAAGGCGGCTGTCGGCTCTGTTGCACCTCCTCAACCCAACGGAACTTTTCACTGCTCACCGATTCCACATGGCTATGCTGTTGTGATGGTGGATGAAGTAATGGAGGGATTTGAGGAGCTCGAGCTTGACCGGTCTACAGGTGAAGGAGAGAATAAGTTGGCTCGTGCTCTGAGGAGTACATGTCTATGGCAAAAGGAGTACATCAAGCTTCCAAACTGGACGCCTCCGCCTCCTCCTCCTCCTCAGGCGAATCAGGGCTCTCCGCCTCCTCCTCCTCCTCCTCCTCCGGCGAGTGATCAGGGGACCCCGCCTCCTTCTCTGGCTCCTCCGACACGTGAGGGCACTCCGCCTCCTCCTTCACCTACTCCGGCACGTCGGAGCAGTACGCCTCCTCCTCAGCCTCGTCAGCAACGGCGGAAGACAGACGCCGCCGCTCCGGCTCCTCCGGCGCGTCGGAGCGCTCCGCCTCCTTCTCCGCCTCGTAAGCAACGACGAAAGAGAGACGCCGCCGCTCCGGCGGCTAGCAGTACAAGCACAGGCGGGAGGGAATACAGATACGGTCCATCTCTCAAGCCTCTGGAAAAGTTGCCATATGAGAGGACCGAGTCTGAAAACGATGAGATATGTCAGGAGCAATTGAGGGCCCATTTTGCAAAGAAAACTCCACCTCCGAAGGAGAAGCTAGATCCGGTGAAAATGAAGCGCACTATCGATGCCCTGAAGCAACCACCACCGCCTCCGCCGGATTCCAACTATGTCCGGATTATTAAAAAGACATATGAAGAAGCGCGGCGGTCGGGAAATACTTCTAGTGATGCAAGGTTAGCAGAACGAAGAAGTGGGAAAACAATTCCCCAGCTCAAGGTGTCTAGCAATATCGTCGCTAATAATCCAGGGATGGTGCCCGGTACCAATCCTGGTGATTACTTGGGGGATGATGTAATTTTTCAAACGGCTGAGGTAACAAAAGAATATGAATACTTGCACGGGAAGCCTCTCGTCAAACCTGATCATCCTCCTCTAACAACGATGATGTACAAATTGCATGAGTGGTACATGAAAACCTGCAGGGAGTCTGGGAGAGACACTATGTATATGGCAGTGAAACCAGAGCACGAATTCATTGGACTTTCCGTGATGCCTGTTGAATTTGTGGAGTTATTTCAGTTATACAATCAACGGGCCCTCGACAAACAACTCATGACTGCCTACTCTCTGTAAGTATTACTTCTATAGTTAAGTCTCTAGCTCAGCTTGTTCATTGCATGTATATATAATTATCCTCACTATATTATGCAGATTGAAGATCGTCGAATGCAAAAAACTAGGAATCTTCGACGTTGGGTTCATTAGCCCAGATGCCGTAAATGAATGGACGGTACGAAACTCAATCAAAGAGACCGAGAAGAACTTGCTAAAGTCGTTCCTTATACATCAAAACAAAAGGGAAATACTCTTTCCTTACAACTTCAAGTGAGTGTTGCTGTCTTCTCTGTATACTCGGTTTCGCTTACTCGAGGTTAAGTAATGTAATTGATGAGTTATATATGCGTGCGCAGTTACCACTTTATTCTGCTATCCATTAAGCTTGACGGGGCATTAGTAACTGTCTTAGACTCGAGACGTAAAGATCCCGAGAATTATGCGGACATGACTGCAATGCTCAAGAAGTAAGTTCAGTCAATACCGGGACCATATCGGCATGCAACTTTCGTTAATTTCCTGATATCAAGTAATCATTTTCTTTGCCTGACAGGGTTTGGAAGAAGTTCACCCGAAAGGTTCCCGGTCTAAACAAAGAGTTGCGATTTACGCACCCCAAAGTAAGTAGTACTAGCTAGTTCCGCGCATCTCTAATTGATTCAAATTTTCATCAATATATCATTAACATGCTTGCTTATCAGTTTGATTGAACTCTATTCTCGTAAAGTGCTTGTACCAGAAAGAAGGGACTTCTTTATGTGCATACTACGTATGCGAGTTCATTCGCCACTCGACCTCTGAGCAGGGCTTCTCTGACAAACAATTTGAAGTACGTAAATAATATTCACAATTTTATTTTATATATTACCATCAATTGTGTTGAGTTTTATTCATATATATGCATGTATTGACCCCCTTCTTTAAATTAGATCTGGCAGATGCGGGATGAACTCCTACCTCATGATCGCATACGAGCAATTCAAGAGGAATTGGCGGGATTCTTTCTTGACCACGTCATACCTAAAGACAGAGAATACCATGCGAATTTGTGATTGGATCTTAGGTACATGATGTTAGGGATTGTAAAAGATGTTATATTGTATATATGTAGTAGCGTCGGATAGATATACGAAAACTTGTTGTTCGACCAATCTATCGGAGAAAGAGAGGTCGATCACTTCTCTCTGTATATGTTCATGACGATCTTATGTACTTAATGGTTCCTTCATTTCTTACTAGCTAGCGTGTCGAGTTCTCTCTATAGTAGCTAGCGTCGACCAAGCACGGAGAAAGAGAGGACACTTCTCTCTATTAGCTACCTAACACAATATGAAACCCCTAAATTAACCCTACAAAACCCCCTAAACCCCCCCCCCCCCCCCTTTCAAAAAAAAAAACCCCAGCTCCTGCCAGATGCAGACGCGTGGATGCCTTTTGGTCCCGGTTGGTGTTACCAACCGGGACTAAAGGTCCTCCTGCCTGGGCTCCCCGCAGCGGCCACGTGGTGGGCCTTTGGTCCCAGTTCGTAAGCAAACCGGGACTAAAGGTTTTGGGCTTTAGTCCCGACCCTTTAGTCCCGGTTCCAAAACCGGGACAAATGGGCCTCTGGAACCGGGACAAATGGGCCTTTTTCTACTAGTGATGGGTCCCGGTTCGTCAGTGAACCGGGACTAATGGGCTTCTCAGGGCTGGACCAAAGCCCTGTTATGTACTAGTGAATTAAGATGGTTTCACTTGCTTGGCAAGTTCTCACGACCATGATTAACTTTTATACATAAAAACTAAAGGATAAACCTTAAATCTGAATCCCTTCAGATTTATTATCCATAAGAGTAAATCTTGAATATTCATTGTCTCCTAATTTGTGTTGCAATAAAATTGTTTGTCTTACAGTTAGTGCGTGAATTAGCAAGCTATAGATAAGCAAAATAATACTAGGAAAAAGTTTGGTTACTGTAAAGTTGAAATTTCATAACTTTCTAATGTGATGTGACTATTAGTGCAAAAGTGACAACTCCTGATTGTAATGTTAAACAAGAAAATGATTATTTCATTTAGTTTGGTATATCATATCTTTAGTTTATAAAAGTAAAGTTCACATTTTTGTATAAACACTTAACTGACTCTGGACTACATAACACAAACTTTATTCATTTACTTGATGTGTAGTCAGGGTTAAGAGGATGGTTTGGTAATGTCTTTGTATTTGGTAACTTGAGAAATATTTAAGTTCTAATCTCCCTGATCATACATTGGAGTTCTGACATTTCTTTTTTATGCAAGAACTGCACCCGTCGAGTTCATGGCTCATTTTTGTCTCTTGGTCCTATATATAGAGGTATTGGTTATAATCTTCCAATAAAAAAATAAAGTTCGAGTACAAATATTGCACCAGTATAATCTTAAGTAAATCTATATTTTGAAGTCCTATAAGTCTTCACGTTTATTTCGGTGTTTAAGTGCCACATTAAAAAGCTTGCCCGTGCAGTCGCACGGGTTGATGACTAGTGAACTAAACGTGTTTTATACCTCTAGCACCGTAGCATGTTTGGTCCTCCTTTTTTGCAGTGTATAAGCAAACCACGGCCGCCTCCACCTCTAGCACGACTGGTGTTGTTTGTATATTCAGGCGTGATACTTAAAGATCAAGAATTATACATATTGGGTGGGCTGGCTATTGGGATGCATGTATACCCGCTGACGGCAAGCAGCTGGATGCATCGGCGCATGGCTCCTAATCTCTACATGCAACAAATGTGATGGGGAGTCTACATCGTGGATCATTATGTGTGTACGATCTTACCATGGCGGACGCCTCCGCGTATACAGCCACCGCTACAGTTAGGTTGGAAGGCTGCGACAGCGCCGGCAACGGCGAGGCATACGTACGCAAGAGACGGATACTCTGTCTTGGTCAACGACTTGGTACAGAGATAACAAGTACAATATCCATGACCCGGCCGTATTTAGTAAACCCTAATCACCATACAGGATCCCTGTCGGAAGCCGTGCATGACGTCGCCTATTTCCTTACTCCTTGCCAAGTCCGCTTTTCCAGGATCGGGGGATAAGGTGTACCTGAGTTTAAGACAACACCACCCATCGATCAAAGAGATGGAAGCGATCTGCAGGCTGCAGCTGAGAAAGATGTTCTGTGGTAGTGTGGTGCAGGAGGAGGATGTCCAAGTCGGGGCATATATCCAACACTATTGATGCTTATTAAATCCAACGATTTCACCAAATATCCTGCAATAGATCTGATGCAACTCCCGTGCCTGAGGCCACCCGAGACTGCCAAGTATTGGTGTTCATTGCTTGGCTTTCTATGATTGTTTATCCATGAAGGAATCAGTGAACATGTACATGAATACTATTGTTTACCTACATGTCTAGGTTAGAATGTATTGTTTTGTTTCAGGACTTGGCAGCTTCTTCGTGCAAATGAGGCAGAGAATGATGCTAAATTATTGGAGACTCCCATTAGGTTTTGAGTGTAACTTGGTAATGATGCGATCAACACAAATAAAACTCTTCTTAAGTCTGTCAAGATCTTGAGTTACTAATAACACATCCAAAAATAAATTCAGTTACCTCATAAAATTAACAAAGTAGACTTTATTGGCCATAGAGGAAATCTATCATTTAGATATACCTAGGCAAATAAACGCTATGCACCTGATTGGCAATAGCGGAAACTGATTAGTATTTTACCGTACGCTACCAATCAGTATTCATGAGCGAAATACAATATGACATTAGTACTTCTGTAAAATATTTAGAACTTTTCTTCTATCCCTTCGGTTTCTTGACATGGTCATATTGTAATCTTTTATTACATAATTGTCATTATTCATTGCGGTATAGTAATAAACACAATACATATTTTGCAAATATTCTGAAGAACTATAAACGCAAAGAGATACAAACCCACTGATATTATTTTAGAGGTGTTCAGTAACATATTACATATTTCTTGCATTACACCATAAAATCATTATATATCTTCTTTTTTTTGTCGGAAATATATGTCTTCTACAAATACATGATATTTTTCCACAAAAAAACACCTTTTCCCCATTGGTTCATTTTACATTCTTACTCATGATTTCTAAATTACATTGTAAATATGACAGAGTGAGGAAAAGGGATAAAAGGGGACCTGCCGTTCGAAGTTCGAACTTGGAAGAATGTTGAGGCTGTGGAGGATGACGACGACCTGACGGGCTACACCGAGTGGGAGTACCACGAATCCACGATGCGTCTGCCTAGCACTTGGGGAAGAGAAAGTTGCCCGCATCCTCATACTCGATCAATCTAGCTGCAGAGGCGAAATCCACACCCAAATCAACTGCACGGACACCAACGACACCTGCAGTTCGATGATCTCGCCTACTCCAACTGGCTCTAATATTATTTATTATTATGGGGGTCAAAAAATCTCCCCTACTCCAGCTGCTCCTTGAACCCTGCTAGCAGACCGAGGAGTTGTACGAGGAGCCAAACCAGCCGCCATAGATGGTCACCCTGTGTTTTCGTAAATTTTATATTTTCACCGTGCAAATTAGTTAAAATATATGCTACATAATCTTGTGAAAAACATCACTAACCGGACCAATACTTTACAATTCAACTAAATCTTAATTTATATAGAAATTCTCCACAGAAAACGTAAAATTCAAAATGGAAGAATTTACTACAATGACGGTGTCGAGCAACATAAATTGTCATCAAGTCAGACACACAGCACAAACATGATCAACTGAAGAACAAGTCAAAGCAAACGTACCCTGCCAACATTTTAGAACGTAAAAGGGGAATTGCGCTTATCTTGAAAAGCATCGATTCAAGTAAAAGTCATAAAGCTACAAAATATTAACTTATTTCAGCAAACTATACATCACATAAAACTATGTTCTCATTAGTCATATATTTTTAAATGTCATCACGCATGGTTCCAAATTTTCTTGAGACAAATAGCATATAATATATTCTCATTATTTAACATTATAAAATTCTAGCCCGCGCATCGAGCAGGTCACTTGGCTAGTTCCATAAATAAAAAATAAAAAATATATGGAAAATTCCCAAGTGCAAATTTAAATGAAACAACCAAACAAGAATATATAACACAAGTTCAATATTTTTTGCGGTGATGACACATCCAAATTAGCTAGAGCATGTCGTAGATTCGCTAATTTAACCTCCAATACTATATAAACGTTTGAGTTCCAAAAGCAAAAAAAAAAAAAAGATATTTGTTTACATAAATTTCTGTTACAAGCTACAAATTTAAATAAGACTTATTTTGTTTTTCAAACTTACAGTCCGTATGAAGATACATGTAGCTTAGATTTTAATTATACCCAAAAATAGCTAGATATATTTAATAGCTAGATAATGTTGCAAATGATTTCAAAAATTGTGCAACTATGCAATTAACATTATAATGTAGTATGTTCCATGTAGAAACAAATTGAAGTATTGTAAATAAATATTTTCGAAGCTAGTACATAAGGTAACTGCACTTGATGTTTCAAACATAAAAGATATAAATTATTAGATATGCAGATAGAGCATGAAGATATTTTGGTGCACAGAAATGTGAAAGGAAGTTGTAGTGCAAATTTTAAGGGAAAGAAATAAACAAAATGTGGAGTGCAAACTACTTTTTGTTGGAGTACAAACATCTTAGCTCGCCTTGAATGTTATGATCCAGAGGCTAGTAACAATAAAGTTGATTCTTTATGCTAAGAAAAGTTCTCTGTCCGTTTGGTTGAGTTGTCTGCAGTGTCGTGTTCTTCTCCTAGCAAAAAAGGCCGGGCATGTGATGATTCTTGTATTGTTAGCACTGTACGTGTAATCCAGGACCAAGACATGACAAGCTTCCATTATACCCTTTTCTGCACGAAGTAGATAAGCATCACTTTATCTGGTGATGTGTAGGAACGTAATACAAACTAAATAAAGCCAAATGGGATATTTTCTTTCAAGCTACCACCATCCATGTGAAGCTAGGATGGAGTACAACGTTAGCTAACTTTGTGTGCACAACTGCACATTATAAGGAGTCGAGCCTGATTGCTTATAAATAGACATTACCCTGATGACATGACAGTTCCACATCTCACAGTCACACAGGCGATTTAATCAGTCTCACAGGTTTGGATGTGCATGTTTGATCTTCTCTTTTATTATTATAGTTTTCTGTGGGTGATTCTGTATGACAATTTCGGTTATTTGTTTTAACCAAAGGAAGCAAGCGTCACAAGGATGAGTTCCGTGGAGAAGCTGGAGGGAGGGAAGACCGGTACTGGTGACCATCACAACCAGAAGACAGAGTGGCCAGAGTTGGTGGGGAAATCGGTGGAGGAGGCCAAGAAGGAGATTCTGCAAGATAAGCCAGAGGCGCAGATCGTAGTTCTGCCGGTGGGGACAATTGTGACCATGGAATATCGGATAGACCGCGTCCTCCTCTTTGTTGACAGATTCGACATCATTGCTCAAGTCCCCAGGGTCGGCTAGCAAGCTTGAGAGCTAGCCTGCTGCTGCTGTATGTGTATTGCAGCTTGATCATCTTTTCTTGGATATAGCAAGATTGAGATATATAGATCATATACAATAAGAGTTGCTGCACGGTAAGTGAATGGATAACAGAATAAGTCAGAGAGCGCGAAATATGGTTAAGGTTTGTATGTAAGCATGCTTGATGTCGTATATGTACATCGATCCGTTTAAATATGGATACCATATACTCCATATGTTCAGTTTTATTTAGGAAACTCCACGAAGGGGCATGGTCATGCAATCTATATGAGAAGGTAGAATTGAAATAGTTTATGTGGAAAACCAAAACGAGGAACATGAAGAACACAGTTATGAAGTATAACCGTCAAAACCATAAAAGAACGAAAACTACTTAGTAAAACTAGAGGTCAAGCAAGGGCAAACAAGTAACCATGTTGGTATTCTAGTATCGCCCACCTTCTGTCAAGACCCGCGTCCGCAAAGAAAAAACAATTACCCAAGAAGTTGGCCTTCACCACCAACCACATCCGTCAACCATGGGTAGGGTTTAGGCTCTTTGGTGACTATCCCAAGAAGAAAAATGAGAACCGTGGATGCCACTATCACCGGAAACACCTTTGACTCATCACCGCCTCAGTTAGCCAATGGGAAGGTCCACCTTATCTTACAATTGGCTTGTCCCCTCAAATCCAGATGACCATTATCCGACAAAAAAGACAAAGCAAACTATTTTTATGACGCTTTCAAGAGGGACAAGACGCCCCATGAGCAGCGTCAACGGTGGCGTAGACACTTGTCAACTTATAGTTTTCACCCAAAGTGTTGCTTCTTCTTCCCAATGAACCCCGGGGAGGAGCCCTAATACCAACTTGTGCCATATCTGATAACCGAAACACCCGGCGATACATGATTTGTGACAACCGTCTCAATTACAACACAATCTCTTATCTAACCATTATCCATGTTAGGATACATATTCCTTGTCAATACCGTCTAAACCTGCACTACTCGCTATCTCCCATATTATTATCTTTCTTTCCATGAAGCTTACACAATATGCATCGTACTCTGACAATTCTTGATTATGGATCGAATCATCGTATAAATATGTTAGAATAATCCGAGGGAAATCATGGATCGTCTGATGACCAAGCAATCATATGAGGCATGGCACCAAGATGTGTTAACGAGGTTCACCAACATGGGTACAACCCGGGGCATGACTACGGGCGCTCCTTCCGTGACACCGTCACAATACCACACCACGGCCGCCCGGCCGCCGGCACATGCCGCCAGCTCTTCCATCTTGCATGTGCTATTATGTTGGCAAAAGTTGCATTGTGTGTCTACCCTCTCATTACATAAGAGACCTAGGATATATGATTCCTACTAGGACACTACACCACATCATGTCTACACGTCGTACAACTCCATGTACAAATGTAACCTATCTTGTATAAAATATTTGACACAACTCTAACGAACTCCACCTTGGCGAATAGTCTCCACCACCTTGGATTCCTCTATGCGTCAAACCTTCATGTACATTGGACTTGAGTTATGCCATGAGCAATAATTCTACTCTCAGACTTCATGTGACTCCACCTGCAACTGTACTTCCTTCTTTTCTTCTTAACAATCAACAGTCTAGCAAAATTAAGTTACTCTTTACCCTAGTTTGTGCTCCAAAATTTCAAAGCATCCGTTCATCGACATCTTACACTGCCCATAAAGTCATCATATTCGACAACACCGATGTATTGTCAAGCTTGTAGCTTCTTCCCTGATTTGCATGAAAAAGTGAACAACTCACATATTGGATGTAACATATAAGAGTTAGCTTACCTCAATATCCTAGCTCACTAGTAGGAAAACCCCCATTTGTCCCGGTTCGTAAGGGCCTTTAGTCCCGGTTCTGGAACCGGGACTAAAGGGTCGGGACTAAATCCCAAAACCTTTAGTCCCGGTTCGCTTACCAACCGGGACAGAAGGAGCTCCACGTGGCCGGTGCTGGGAGCCCAGGCAGGAGGACCTTTAGTCCCGGTTGGTAACACCAACCGGGACCAAAAGGCATGACCTTTAGTCCCGGTTGGCAACACCAACCAGGACCAGAAGGCACCGGGGTTTTTGTTTTTTTTTGAAAGGGGGGGGGTTTAGGGCGGTTTGTAGGGTTAATTGAGGTGTTTCATATTGTGTTAGCTAGCTAATAGAGAGAAGTGTCCTCTCTTTCTCCGTGCTTGGTCGACGCTAGCTACTATAGAGAGAACTCGACACGCTAGCTAGTAAGCAAATAAAGGAACCATTAAGTACACAAGATCATCATGAACATATACACAGAGAAGTGATCGACCTCTCTTTCTCCGAGAGATTGGTCGAGCAACAAGTTTTCGTATATCTATCCGACGCTACTAGCTACATATATACAATATAAGATCTCTTACAATCCATAACATTTAATGTCAAATTCCACATGGTATTCTCCGGCTTTATTTATGACGTGGTCAAGAAAGAATCCCGCCAATTCCTCTTGAATTGCTCGTATGCGATCATGTGGTAGGAGTTCATCCCACATCTGCCACGTCTAATTTGAAGAAGGGGGTCAATACATATATATGAATGAAACTCAACACAAATAATGGTAATAAAATAAAATTGTGAATAGTATTGCTTACGCACTTGAAATTCTTTTTCAGAGTAGCCCCGCTTAGGGGTCGTCGCGTTGTAGATGAACTCGCAAACGTAGTATCCACAAAAATTATTCCCTTTTTCCTGCCACAAGCACTTTACGAGAAATAGAGTTCAATCAAACTGATAATCAAGCATGATAAATGGTATTGATGGAACTAGAATCAATGGGAGATGCGCGGAACTAGCTAGTAGTACTTACTTTCGGGTGTGTAAATCGCAGCTCCCTCGGCAGTGCCGGAACAATTGCGGTGAACTCTTTCCAAACCCTGCCAGACAAAGAAAATAATTACTTGATATCAGGAAATGAACAAAGTTGCCGATATGATGCGATAATGATCGATTGAACTTACTTCCGGAGCATTTCAGTCATGCCCGCATATTCCTGGGGATCTTTTCGTTTCGAATCTAAGACGATTACTACTCCCCGCTCAAGCTTAATCGCTAGCAGAATAAAGTGGAAGCTGCGCACGCATGCATAACTCATCAATTACATTACTATAACCTCGAGTAATAAGGGAAACCGAATATGCACAAGACAGTAACACTCACTTGAAGTTGTAAGGAAAGAGTATTGTCCCTTTGTTTTGATTTTTAAGCAACGATTGTAGCAAGTTGTCCTCGGTTTGTGTGACATTGTTTTTAACCGTAAACTCATGTATGATATTTGGGTTAATGAACCCAATGTCATACATTTGTGCTTTTCTGCATTCGACGATCTTCAATCTGCATAATATAGTGAGGATAATTATATATACATGCAATGAAAGAGCTGAGCTATATATATAGAGAGACTTAATTACAGAAGTAGTACTTACAGACAGTAGGAAGTCACGATTGTTTTGTCGAGGGCCTTTTGATTGTATAACTGGAATATCTCCTCAAATTAAACATTCAACAGATCCATTCCAACGAGGTCGTGCTCCTCTTTAATCTTCAGCGTCAAAGCATCCCTCCCTGACTCGCGGCAGGTTTTCATGTACCATTCATGCAATGTTCGCATCATCGTTGTTAGAGGAGGATGATCAGGTTTGACGAGAGGCCGCCCGTACCGGTAACTGAATTCGTCCACCTCCAACGGCTCAAACTGTACATCATCGCTCAGGTAATCACCAGGATTGGTAACGGGCACCATCCCCGGATGATTAGCGACGATATCGCTAGACACCTTGAGCGGGGGGCACGATTGGTTCGCCTATTCGCCGAGCTAGGGAATTTTTTTCCCACTTCTTCGTTTTGCTAACCTTGCATCACTGGAAGTACTTCCCGACCGCCGCGCGTCTTGATATGTCTTTTTAACACAGCGGTCAAAGTTGGAATCCGGCGGAGGCGGTGGTGGTCTCTTCAGGGCATCGATAGTGCGCATCACTTTCACCGGATCTAGCTTCTCCTTCAGAGCTGGAGTTTTCTTTGCAAAATGGGCCGTCAATTCGGCCTAACATATCTCCTCGTTTTCAGACTCGGTCCTCTCATATGGTAACTTTTCCAGAGGCTTGAGAGATGGACCGTATCTGTATTCCCTCCCGCCTCTTCTTGTACTGCTAGCCGCCGGAGCGGCGGCATCTCTCTTCCGTCGTTGGTTACGAGGCGGAGCAGGAGGCGGAGTGCTCCTACGCGCCAGAGGAGCCGGAGCGGCGGCGTCTGTCTTCTGCCGTTGCCGACGAGGCTGAGGAGGAGGCGTACTGCTTCGACGTGCCGGAGTAGGCGAAGGAGGAGGCGGAGTGCCCTCACGCGTCGGAGGAGCCGGAGAAGGAGGCGGTGTGCCCTGATCACTCGCCGGAGGAGGAGGAGGAGGCGGAGGAGGCGGAGGCGTCCAGTTTGGAAGCTTGATGTACTCCTTCTGCCATAGACATGTACTCCTCAGAGCACGAGCCAGCTTATTCTCTCCTTCACCTGTAGGCCGGTCAAGCTCGAGCTCCTCAAATCCCTCCATTACTTCATCCACCATCACAACAGCATAGCCATGTGGAATCGGTGAGCAGTGAAAAGTTCCGTTGGGTTGAGGAGGTGCAACAGAGCCGACAGCCGCCTTGAAAGTGAGGTTCCGGCATTTCGTCATGAGCTCGCAATGTTGAGCCTCCGTGATAGTATCCACGGGGTAGATAGGAGCCGTGAAGTCAGGCTGAACGGGCTCCGTGGAAGCGACGCTGCTTCTCCGCTGAGATGGCGGGGTAGCTTCTGGGGTAGCTTCGTGCCGCTGAGATGGTTGGCCGGCAGCTCGCTGGCTCTCAGCTTCCTCTAGCTTTTGTAGTCTTGCATTCAGCTTCTGAATTTCGCTCAGCTCCGCTTTCCTCTTTCTCTCCCGGCTTTTGTAACCACGTGCGTCGGGAAACCCAACCTTCCACGGAACGGAGCCTGGTGTGCCTCGTGTTCGTCCAGGGTGCTCAGCATTCCCTAGGGCCTCAGTCAGCTCGTCCTTCTCTCTGTCGGGAATGAACGTCCCTTCCTGCGCTGCGGTGATATACTCCTGAAGCTTGTTCATGGGTATCGCAAGTTGCTCGTTCGTCCAACGGCACTTCCCTGTTTCAGGGTCCAAAGTTCCCCCAACCCCGAAGAACCAAGTCCTTGAACGGTCTGACCAGTTCAATGTCTGTGGTACGACGTTTTTAGCAATCAGGTCATTCTCAGCTTTGTCCCACAACGGCCGGGCTTTGAGATAGCCACCTGACCCCGTGTGATGGTGATACTGCTTCTTTGCAGCATTGATCTTGTTTGTCTCTGACATTTTCTTACTCTTGTCCGATGTCTTGTAGGCCACAAATGCGGGCCAGTGATCACCTATCTTCTCAAATCGGCCGGTGAATTCTGGAGTCTTCCCTTTGTCGACAAACTTTGATTTCAACTCATTCTTCCACCTCCTGAATAGATCTGCCATCTTCTTAAGAGCACACGCCTTGACCAGTGGCTCTATAACTGGCTTATTCGGATCCTCCTCTGGCGGTAGGGTGAAATTTGCCTTCAGCGCGGTCCAAAGATCATCTTTCTGTCTATCGGTGACATAATCACCATCAGGGGCGCCGTCCTTAGGCTTATTCCATTGCTTGATGCTGATCGGGATGTAGTCCCTAACAATAGCTCCGCACTGAGCAAAAAATGCGTCCTTGGTCCGCTTTGGTTCAATTGGATGGCCATCGTGCGCGACTGCTGTGATCGTGAACCTTTCTTCCTTGCGCAATCTCTTCTTCGGGCCTCGTCTCGTTACCGAAGTTTGGCTTGATCCGGAGGGCTATAAAAGAAGAAAGAAGAGTTAATTAATATATGTACATACCAAAACAATTAATGCATCAATTAGCTAGTCAGCACGGGCTTAATTAATATATATACCTCGCCGGACTTTGCAACAGCTCCCTCCTCCGTTCGGTCACCGGAGCCGTCATCATGGTCTCCTTCTTCCTCCGGCATTCGGTCACCGGAGCCATCATGATCATGTCCTTCCTCCTCCATTGTTCGATCACCGGAGCCATCAACCTCTCCTTCCAGACCATCGGTGTCGTTGAGATACGACAAGATATCACGTCCGTCGTGGATTATGTCCCCCAACAACTGTTCTTGTTCCAAGTCTCTTGGATCCATAGTTTCTGCAAATATTACAACATGGCAATTAATATACAAACATGAATGTCCGACGTCCGGACCACCTCTCTCATGAATGTCCGACGTCCGGACCGCCTCTCTCATGAATGTCAAACAAGGGATTCTCTTAACCTTTAAGGGATTTAACAAAATGGCGCGATTCTGAATGTGCAGAAAATGGTCCATATTTTTCCTGATCTCATCTACCCTTCTATATGTCACGTTGTCTAGTGTCAAAGGATTCAAGAAAACCAAGGCTTCATCATTAGCCGGAAGTAACAGGCGCATAATGGTACGAAGCTCTCCAAAATTGTTTTGGAACGGAGTCCCGGATAGGATAATTAATTAGCTTTTTGGTACGAAGTTCAGCAAGAGCCTTCCGAATATCGCTATTTGGAAGGCCTTTGCTGAAATTCGTACCAAAAAGCGAATTATTCTATCCGGAACTCCGTTCCAAAACAACTTTGAAGAGCTTCGTAGCATCATACGCATGTTACTTCCGGCTAATGATGAAGCCATGGATTTCCTCAATACTTTGACAGACAACGTGACATATAGAAGAATATATATATAGATGACATCAGAAAAAATTTGGATCAACTTGTGCACATCCATAATGGGGGCATTCTTGATAAATCTATGTCCCCCCTCATGTCGAAGTTATCGGGGAGGGGGTAGATCGACAACGACGCTCTTTCTTCTAGGGTTTGGGTGGCCTCGATAGTTGGTCGGGCGAGCGGACCGCCTCTCTCACTCATGCATGTCCGACGTCCCCCCTCATGTCGAAGTTATCGGGAAGGGGCTAGATCGACAATGACGCTCTTTCTTTTAGGGTTTGGGTGTCCTCGATAGTTGGTCGGGTGAGAGGACCGCCTCTCTCACTCATGCATGTCCGACGTCCCCCCTCATGTCGAAGTTATCGGGGAGGGGGTAGATCAACAACCACGCTCTTTCTTCTAGGGTTTGGGTGGCCTCGATAGTTGGTCGGGTGAGCGGACCGCCTCTCTCTCATGCATGTCCGACGTCCCCCCTCATGTCGAAGTTATCGGTGAGGGGGTACATCGACAACCACGCTCTTTCTTCTAGGGTTTGGGTGGCCTCGATAGTTGGTCGGGCGAGCGGACAGCCTCTCTCTCATGCATGTCCGATGTCCCCCCTCATGTCGAAGTTATCGGGGAGGGGTAAATTTTAACTTAGAGTTACATGCATCCATATAGTTATATCCATCCATTCATCCATCCATACATACACATACATATATACATGGACCAAAAACGGCTATGAACAAAAAAATATTCTATGAACAAAAAAAAACATCATATGAGCATGACTAAAAAATTCATCATCTCAAAAATAAGTATAGCATTTTGGTGTGACAATGATCACATCTATTTTTTTTTGACCAAAAAATGCTATGAACAATTTTTTTTGACACACACATACATTACATATAAACATATACATAAACATCTAATTTTTTATGAACATCTAAAAACATCTAAAAACAGCATATAAGAACATCTAAAAACATGTAAAAACATCTAAAAATAGCATATATATATATAACAAAAAAAATAAAGGAAGCTAGGGGCAGAGGGGCACGGCGGCGGCGGCGCCGGCGGGGCAGGGCAGGGGCGCAGGAGCAGGGCAGGGGCGCGGGAGTAGGGCAGGTGCTCACAGGGGGCGGCGGGGCACGGCGGGCGGCGTCGGGGCGGCCACGGGCGCGGGGAGCGGCGGGGGCGTCGGGGCAGAGGGCGTCGGCGGCGGCGGCGGCGGCGACGTTGAGCAGCCTGACGGCGTCGGGGCAGGACTCGGCGGCGACGGCAACGAGGAGCAGGGGGCGTCGGGCGGAGAAGAAAGGGATCGATTTTGGAGATATTTCACAAGTGTTGCTTATATACACACACCTTTAGTCCCGGTTGGTGGCACCAACCAGGACCAATGCCTCCCTTTGGTCCCGGTTGGTGCCACCAACCGGGACCAAAGGTCTCTTTTCGTCAGCCCAAAGGGCGGGAAACAGGGACCTTTGGTCCCGGTTGGTGGCACCAACCGGGACCAAAGGGGGCATTGGTCCCGGTTGGTGGCACCAACCGGGACCAAAGGTAGACATTGATCCCGGTTGGTGGAACCAACCGGGACCAATGGCCTGCGCCTGGCACAGCCGCGGTGCGGTTGGATGTTTAGTCCCACCTCGCTAGCTGAGAGACTTCAGCACTTGTTTATAAGCGCGGTTGCGCCATCTCTCTCGAACTCCTCTGAACTGCAGGCCTGCGGGCCTAATCTCACACTGCTATGCCTGTTGGCCTACTGGGCATGTTGCGGGCCTGAATCCTGGCCCAACTAGCTGGGTTCCTAGTCGTATCAAGGCCGTGGTGGCCCAGTAGGTGGCATTTTTTTTTCTGTTTTTTTTTCTTTTTTGCTTTATTTTTTTTGTTTCTACTTACAGCTAAATACTTACAGTTTTTCAGTGATTCCTTTTGCTTTTAGGTCACAAAATTATAAAATTTCTGTTAGTGCCTTTAGTTTTCAAATTTGAATAGTTTAAATTAGAATTTTTTGAAATTTGTGTGAATCACTAGTTTGTGAATAACTTTACTAAAAAAATAGATTTTTGAGTGATTCTTTTTCCTGCTATTTAATGTTATTGTGTTTTATCATTATATTCAATTTGGTAAGTTTTAGGTTATTTTAAATGTCTGTTTTAATCAAAAACAGATTTGGTTATTTTAGTTTGCTATTAAAGTTTCTAACAAAAAATTTCTTTATGAAAATTCTTTTTGCTATTAATGTTTTGAACAAAAAATACTTTGATAATTTTAGTTGCATAATTTTTATATAATTATAGTTTCAAAAATACTAGAGGTTTATAAAAGCTTTTTAGTTGATTATTTTTTGAACTCCACTCCCACGATGTTTTGAAAGAAATTAAAAAACACTTCAAATGAACTCTGAAAAGGTTGAAAGTTGGCTTCGTATAATCATTTCACCCACATAGCATGTGCTAAAAAGTTGAGAGGGTTACAGCAAAAACTGGATGCACTTCGTGTACAAAACGGACAATCTCTTCCGAAGTATCAGGGTTTCGGACGAAACTCATGTGTTACAAAAGGATTTCATTTTTTTGAACTTATTTGAACTCCATACTTTTTGTGTGTTCAAAATGCACCATTCAATGCCACATCATCAATTTTCAACCCTTTCTGACTTCATTTGGTATTTTTCATGCACTTACTGATTTTTTTGAGCTAAATAACCCTCAAATTGAAAAGCACGTCAAATGAACTCTGAAAAGGTTGAAAGTTGGCATGGTATCATCATTTCACCCACATAGCAAGTGCTAAAAACTTGAGAGGGTTACGGCAAAAACTGGATGCACTTCGTGTACAAAACGGACAATCTCTTCCGAAGTATCAGGGTTTCGGACGAAAACTCATGTGTTACAGCCCGACGGTGGCTCGTGAGTGCCCGCATATGAAATGCACCGTCGGACCGTATGCAGGGAATCCGAATGATTTGTATTCGGTCGATGAACTAAAGGATTTCTAGATAGATCAACAAAACACACGGTTTCCCCTGCATATAGCCCGACGGTGGCTCGTGAGTGCCCGCATGAAATGCACCGTCGGACCGTATGCAGGGAATCCGAATGATTTGTATTCGGTCGATGAACTAAAGGATTTCTAGATAGATCAACAAAACACACGGTTTTCCCTGCATACATCCCGACGGTGGCTCGTGAGTGCCCGCATATGAAATGCACCGTCGGACCGTATGCAGGGAATCCGAATGATTTGTATTCGGTCGATGAACTAAAGGATTTCTAGATAGATCAACAAAACACACGGTTTCCCCTTCATACAGCCCGACGGTGGCTCGTGAGTGCCCGCATATGAAATGCACCGTCGGACCGTATGCAGGGAATCCGAATGATTTGTATTCGGTCGATGAACTAAAGGATTCTATATAGATCAACAAAACACACGGTTTCCCCTGCATACAGCCCAACGGTGGAAATATGAAATGCACCGTTGGACCGTATGCAGGGAATCCGAATGATTTGAATCCGAATGAGTACACACACTAAGTGTCGAACATGTCCCAGAGGTGGGTTATATATAGGGTCGTGTGCCTCTTTAGTCCCGGTTGCTAGCACGAACCGGGACTAGTCATTATAGTGCTGATCCAACAGCTCACAAGCGCTTGAAAGAAACACACGATCCGTGTGCTTCTTCCTGATTGGTACGACCTTCACCGCCCAAGGTTATAAAGAGTTGAGAGGGTTACGGCAAAAACTGGATGCACTTCGTGTACAAAATGGACAATCTCTTTCGAAGTATTAGGGTTTCATATGAAAACTCATCTGTTACAAAAGGCATTTCATTTCTTCACATGTAACTGCAATGATATAGTTGTGGAGAGAAAGTCTTCACTTTTTCTTCGCTTGTGTCCTTTGCTTATTGCGCCGTAACCATGGATAATCTTCATCGTTTAAGAGGGTGCTTGGGTCAGCCTTGACTTTGAAGGGAGGAATTTCATGAAACTTTTCATAATCTTCACACATGTCTGTCTTGCCCTCCAATCCCACGATGTCTCTTTTTCCTGAAAGAACTGTGTGGCGCTTTGGCTCATCGTATGATGTATTCGCTTCCTTATCTTTTCTTTTTCTTGGTTTGGTAGACATGTCCTTCACATAGAAAACCTGCGCCACATCATTGGCTAGGGCGAATGGTTCGTCTGTGTACCCAAGATTGTTCAGATCCACTGTTGTCATTCCGTACTGTGGGTCTTCCTGTACCCCGCCTCCTGACAGATTGACCCATTTGCACTGAAACAAAGGGACCTTGAAATCATGTCCATAGTCAAGTTCCCATATGTCCACTATGTAACCATAATATGTGTCCTTTCCCCTATTGGTTGCTGCATCAAAGCGGACACCGCTGTTTTGGTTGGTGCTCTTTTGATCTTGGGCGATCGTGTAAAATGTATTCCCATTTATCTCGTACCCTTTGTAAGTCAATACAGTCGAAGATGGTCCCCTGGCCAACGAGTACAACTCATCAGAAACAGTGTTGTCACCCATGAGACGTGTTTGCAACCAACTGCCGAAAGTCCTGATGTGTTCATATGTAATCCAGTCATCACACTGCTCCGGGTGTTTGGAGCGCAGAATATTCTTGTGTTCATCGACATACGGGGTCACCAAGGTAGAATTCTGTTGAACTGTGTAGTGTGCTTGAGACCAAGAATGCCCGTCCCTACATATTATTGAGTCCGCTCCTAGCGTGCCTTTTCCAGTCAGTCTCCCCTCATACCGTGATTGAGGGAGACCAATCTTCTTAAGGTCAGGAATGAAGTCAACACAAAACCCAATGACATCCTCTGTTTGATGGCCCATGGAGATGCTTGCTTCTGGCCTAGCGCAGTTACGAACATATTTCTTTAAGACTCCCATGAACCTCTCAAAGGGGAACATATTGTGTAGAAATACAGGGCCCAGAACGACAATCTCGTCGACTAGATGAACTAGGACGTGCGTCATGATATTGAAGAAGGACGGTGGGAACACCAACTCGAAACTAACAAGACATTGCACCAAATCACTCCTTAACCTTGGTAGGATTTCTGGATCGATCACCTTCTGAGAGATTGCATTGAGGAATGCACATAGCTTCACAATGGCTAATCGAACGTTTTCAGGTAGAAGCCCCCTCAATGCAACCGGAAGCAGTTGCGTCATAATCACGTGGCAGTCATGAGACTTTAGGTTCTGGAACTTTTTCTCTGCCATATTTATTATTCTATTTATATTCGACGAGAAGCCAGACGGGACCTTCATACTGAGCAGGCATTCAAAGAAGATTTCCTTCTCTTCTTTGGTAAGAGCGTAGCTGGCAGGACCTTCATACTGCTTTGGATGCATGCCGTCTTTTTCATGCACACGTTGCTGTTCCTCCCGTGCCTCCGGTGTATCTTTTGTCTTCCCATACACTCCCAAGAAGCCTAGCAGGTTCACGGAAAGATTCTTCGTCACGTGCATCACGTCGATTGCAGAGCGGACCTCTAGTTCTTTCCAATAGGGTAGGTCCCAAAATATAGATTTCTTCTTCCACATGGGTGCGCGTCCCGCATCGTCAGTCGGAACAGATAGTCCGCCAGGACCCTTTCCAAATATTACTTGTAAATCATTGACCATATCAAGTATGTGATCACCAGTACGGAGGGCGGGCTTCTTCCAGTGATCTGCCTCACCTTTGAAATGATTTCCTTTCTTTCGACATTGATGGTTGGTCGGAAGAAATCGACGATGCCCCAGGTACACATTCTTCCTGCATTTGTCCAAATATATACTGTCGGTGTCATCTAAACAGTGTGTGCATGCGTGGTATCCCTTGTTTATCTGTCCTGAAAGGTTACTGAGAGCAGGCCAATCGTTGATGGTTACAAACAGCAACGCTCGTAGGTCAAATTCCTCTTGTGCATGCTCATCCCACACACGTACACCTCTTCCATGCCATAGCTGTAAAAGTTCATCAACTAATGGCCTTAGGTACACATCAATGTCATTGCCGGGTTGCTTAGGGCCTTTGATGAGTACTGGCATCATAATGAACTTACGCTTCATGCACAACCAAGGAGGAAGGTTATACATACATAGAGTCACAGGCCATGTGCTATGCTTGCTGCTCTGCTCCCCAAAAGGATTAACGCCATCTGCACTTAAACCAAACCATACATTCCTCGGGTCACCTGTAAAGTCGCTCCACTTTCTCTCGATCTTTCTCCACTGCGACCCGTCAGCGGGTGCTCTCAACTTCCCGTCTTTCTTACGATCTTTTTTGTGCCATTGCATCAACTCGGCATGCTTTTTGTTTCTAAACAGACGTTTCAACCGTGGTATTATAGGAGCATACCACATCACCTTGGCAGGAACCCTTTTCCCGGTGCGCTGGCCCTCAACATCACCAGGGTCATCTCTTCTGATCTTATACCGCAAGGCACCGCATACCGAGCATGCGTTCAAATCCTCGTACGCACCGCGGTAGAGGATGCAGTCATTAGGGCATGCATGTATCTTCTGCACCTCCAATCCTAGAGGGCATAGAACCTTCTTTGCTTCGTAGGTACTGCCGGGCAATTCGTTATCCTTTGGAAGCTTATTCTTCATTATTTTCAGAAGCGAACTAAATCCCTTGTCAGATACACCATTGTCTGCCTTCCATTGCAGCAATTCCAGTGTGGTACCGAGCTTTCTGTTGTCATCTTCGCAATTTGGGTACAACCCTTTTTTGTGATCCTCTAACATGCGATCGAACTTCAACTTCTCCCTTTCACTTTCGCATTCTCTCTGTGCATCAACAATGACCCGGCGAAGATCATCATTGGGCACATCGTCTGGTTCCTCTTGATCTTCAGCTTCCCCCATTGCAGCATCACCGTATTCAGGAGGCGGGTAGTTGTCGTCATCCTCTTCTTCTTCGTTGTCTTCCATCATAACCCCTCTTTCTCCGTGCTTGGTCCAAACATTATAATGTGTCATAAAACCCTTCTGAAGCAGGTGGAAGTGAAGGGTTTTATAGTTGGAGAAAGCCTTCGTATTCTCACAGACAGTACATGGACAATGCATAAAACCATTCTGCTTGTTTGCCTCAGCCGCTTCGAGAAAATTATGCAGGCCCTCAATATACTCGGAGGTGCGTCGGTCACCGTACATCCATTGTCGGTTCATCTGCGTGCATATCATGAATAGAGAAGTGACCAAATTAATAGAAATTCATCATCACATTAAAGCCAAAGTACAGTAGTGACCAAAATAAATACATAACGTTCATACATAGTTCTCAATATTGAACAACATATAGCTCTCTAGAGCATCTAATTAAAACATACATTGAAACTAGAAAATTTAAATGCAACAACAAATGCGATCATAACCGCAACTAAGGTACCAATTGATCGAACGGCATAATGATACCAAGCCTCAGTATGAATGGCATATTTTCTAATCTTTCTAATCTTCAAGCGCATTGCATCCATCTTGATCTTGTGATCGTCGACGACATCGGCAACATGCAACTCCAACTTCATCTTCTCCTCTTCAACTCTTTGTAATTTTTTTTCAAGTAATTGTTTTCTTTTTTAACCAAATTTAACTTCTCGACAAGAATTTCTATGTCTGTTGGAATTTCCGGTTCACATACCTCCTAGATTAAAAAATCTATGTCACTTTGGTCGGCATAATTGTCATAAACACTAAATAAAACAAATAGTTATAAAAGATAATATATACCACATCCGAATCATAGACCGGACGAGGGCAAATGAATAGAGAAGTGAATAGAGAAGTGATCAAATGTTATTATTGAAAAAATAAATACATAAAGTTCACACATAGTTCTCATAGAACAACATACAGCTCTCTAGAGCATCTAATTAAAACATAAATTGAAACTAACATACAACTTTGTAAAACATTTAAATGCAACAAAAAATATGATCATAATGGCAACTAAGGTAACAATTGATCCAACAGCATAATGATACCAAGACTCATTATCAATGGCATATTTTCTTATCTTTCTAATCTTCAAGCGCATTGCATCCATCTTGATCTTGTGGTCATCGACGACATCGGCAACATGCAACTCCAATTTTATCTTCTCCTCCTCAATTCTTTTCAATTTTTCTTTCAAATCCTCGTTTTCTTTTTCAACTAAATTTAACCTCTCGACAAGAGGGTCGGTTGGAATTTCCGGTTCACATACCTCCTAGATAAACACATCTATGTCACGTTGGTCGGCATAATTGTCATAAACACTAAATAAAACAAATAGTTATAAAAGATAATATATACCACATCCGAATCATAGACCGGACGAGTGCCGACGTGGGTGGATACCATGACCATGGCACTATATAATAACAAACAATAATAAAAGTAAGAAAATTACACAAGTATCTATCTAAATGATACAAGTAAGAACTTTTTTCTTTTAGAAAGAAGATAAGAAGAAGAGGTTAGCCACGGTGGTGCCGGCGCCGAGATGGACGCGGGCGATCGACGGCGGTGAGGACGGGGACGGGACAGGACGGACCGCCAAACCTAAACAAATTTTGAGAAAAATGGAGCTTGGACAAGGAGCTTCGAGAGCAGAAAGCTTAAGTGTGGCTCGGGCATTTCATCGAACACCTCATGTGCATAGGAGGTGAGCTAGAGCACCACAAAGCTCTCCCCTCGCCGGCCAGAAAAACAGAGCAGTGTGGAGTGCTCTGCTCGCTGGCGGGGGGGGTATATATAGGCATCTCATTGGTCCCGGTTCCTGGATGGAACCGGGACTAAAGGACCCCATTTGGTCCCGGTTCGTGACTGAACCGGGACTAATGGGTTGGCCTGGCCTGGACCAATGCCTTGTTATGTACTAGTGGCTCTCCTTGACCGCATGTCTACAACTGGAAGGAATTTCATTGTCACCCTATGTCACGTGGAGTCAAATTCGCAGTTGTCTCACCCTTTTCCCGGATAGTATCTGACATGTCCCAACGCTATAGCACTTCGCATCCTTCTGTACTTGTTATCCATACTTTTCCATGTGCACTTGCATATCTACTTTCATTTTCTACTCAACCTCGAGTGGCATCCCTCGCTCAAGGGTGCGCTGCCATATCCCAGTCCTTGGGTGGAAGGGGATAGGGATCCCTTTCCTAGCGCCGGTGGCACACCCTTGACACTGGATGCCCGGTTCCCCTTTGTGATGGTTTCCCGTGTGTTCTGTGCGTTTGTCGCCTTGGCTCGGCCCCGATTTAGATTTGTGTGTCTTCAACTGCCCAAGTTGGCTTTCCCTCCTCGCTTGGGTTCCTAAGGACAGTGGCGTTGCGGCCGGCAAGGTGTGCTCTTGGAATGGGCGAAGCGTTTCTTGTGAGCATCCGTGTTTTGCGAGGCCGGATCCTATCCTAGCTCTCGGGAGAGCGCCTCTTCTTACCAATGGTGCTGCAGCCTACGAGCCAGGACAAGAGCGTAGGGTCCCACTCCGACAACAGAGCAGAAGGATATTTGTCTTCCAAGCCCGATGGAGTCAGCTTGCCGGCGTTCTCCCTGGCATTCGGTGACTCCTTTGGCAGTCTGGTCTGCTTAGTGTTTTAGGAACTTGAGAGTGATGGGCAACACACATGCTAGCTGTGCTTACAATTATATTTCTTGTACTCGATGTGTGTTTTGTTGTAAGCAACAATTCCAGCTCCATGTATTTTCCGGCCATTGTTCTTTATTGTCCTTGTGTAATCCCTGCCCGATTGATGGCTTCATTAATTAAAAACCGGACTTTTTTGGGTTGTCTTCTATAAAAAACCATATTTTCCCTCCAATTCTTCTCCTTGCATTGTAGAGTGAAACTGAAATGGCGTTCAGAAAAAAGAAAGAGTAAAACGCAGATGTCTCATATCTCCACACCAAATGCACAAGATACCAAGACCCATGTCCTTCGGGACCCAAATATGCACTGAGAAGGATATAACTAGGCTGACGCGGATTTGTGGCATTCAGGTCTCAGAGCACCGAGTCCCTTGCGCATACATTTATTTTTCACTTTCGATTTTCAAACTTTTATATCATTTGAAAGGAAATTCCAAATGAAGTTATATTTTCATTTTGTGTTTCTTGTGACGAGGACTTTCAAATAAAATCCATTTTGAATACGTCTTTAAAATTTGAAAATAAATGTTGTGTTTCAACTCTTGTTTCAAATCCATTTAGTATGGGCGACCGATACAATCCTGTTTTTTGTGTCTATGATGAACAAAAAAATGTTTTAAAATTTATCTATGAAACTTGGTAAGAGTGAGCGAGAAAATCTCAAGTTTCAGTTCATCATAAGTTTGAATATTTGAAACTTCAAATTTATTGTGCCGTCATGCGGGATCCAACTACTCCGCGAAAGGCGAGGTAGTCCAGCCGCTGGGCGGGGCTTGGCAGGTGCGTGACGGGCACCTGTGTGCTCCTACGAATCTCCCCTAACTCGATAGTTCGATAATATTATAATAAGTCCATGATTTTATGGAGACTACACTATATATAATAGGTTCATAGTTTTCTGGAGAGATAATATTATTATCCTTAATATTGACATTTTGATTTTAGAATACCTGAAGACATTATCCTGCGTCGCGTACGTGGAAGTAAGCAGTCATGACCATACCAATTCGCCAGCTACCTATAGGTTGCTTGCTTGACCCAATTTAATAGATGCGTCCACGAAGAAGTCGTGCATGCAAGTCGTGTAGCACGGTACCTTTCTACTAGAACCAACCATGGATGGGAAAAATGAAGCTGCAACCTACTCATAATCTCTCTACTATATATACATCACCCGACCAATGTGTTATGCAAATCAAGGCCCACACGGCGCAACTCGTTAGCTGCTCGATTACTGCATATCATCGGCCGCCGTTCATCATCAGTTCGGAGAAGATCGGTGTCGATTTAGTCGGTAAGTAATACTATACCTGCCGCAGTTAATCTTCTCATTTTGTTGTTGAAATACCTTTATTAAGCTAGCGTTCTTGATTGATCTCAACCAGCGCAACGACCATGAGCTCCTCGGAGGTCGCCGCTGGTGAGTGCAAGAAGACGTCTTGGCCGGAGGTGGTCGGCCTGACCATCAAGGAGGCCAAGGAGATCATTCTCGAGGACAAGCCTGATGCCCACATCGTCGTCGTGCCGGTAGGCTCAGTGGTGACTGAAGACTTCAGGCCCAACCGTGTCCGCTTCTTCATCGGTACCGTAGCCGAGATCCCCCACGTTGGCTAGTTGGGTTGCCCGTGGTGGCCAGCATAGATGCTGGCTCATGAATAAATTAATAATGGAGGAATAAAAATGTATGCAAGTCATGTGTGTTTGATCAGTCAATACTCTACAGGTTTGTGTGAACTGTCAAGTTCCATCCAGTGGCGGAGACAGGGGGGGACCAGCAGGGGCCCTGCCCCCCCCCCCCCCCCCCCCTAACATCCTGTATTTGCTGTATATTTGTTGATGAACAGTGCAAAATTAGTGATGATTTACTGCTAAATTAATGGTTTGGCCCTCCCAATGCCGATTGAGAAAAAATAGATCTATGCGTATTCCCGATGTTTTGACTCTATTTTCCAAGCAATCCGAAGTTCCCAACTCAGTTTTGATCATCAATTCACTGCCAAAGATCAATCCGAAAAATGGGAATGTGTGAATTACTAGGAACTGAAATGAATTTGTAAATTTTAAATACAAGTAGAAAAATCATGATTTAAATTAGTTAAACAACACAAAGCAAATAGCCAAAGTAGCAACCACTTCCGCAACGAAAAGTTTGAGCGAAAAAACTTATCTATGTAATCCAGCCAAGCCCAATCACATGCACAATGTTGGAATCATATTTTTCAATATTAAAAGGGATTTGCACAGCCAAACGAAACACATGTGACTATGGTTTTCGATACGTCTATCCGTTGCTGCTGGTTCCTCTCTCCTTCGGCTGTGTTTCCAATGCAGGAAAGGTGGACGGAACAACAGTTTGGGCAGCCTTAGCCCTAGGTATGGTTTAGTCTAGATGTCTAATCGGCAATGAGGAGGCGACAGGGTCACCTACGCCATGGAATATGTTGATTGGCACCGGCGGAACGCAAGTGTACCTTCGGTCGTAGCCAGATCTGGTGCCGTATGTTTTTATCTATGTTTCGTCTAGATGTGGCAACGGCTAATGTTCTGGTATTGTGTCTTCTCTGTTCAAAAAGCACTCTGTCAAATTCGACTTTACTGGGAAGCTACTGAGGTTAGGCCTCCCAGTTTCTGTCTGAGCGAGTAAGAGATGTTTGTCCAGCCCTCATCAGTGTTTTCTTCTATGGGATGAAGTTTTGTATACGAGCCATCTTCTTCTGGCTCCAACCAATGACTTAGTTTCTCGTTGTTATCTCAACTTCATTACCCATGGCCCTGAGGAGCATTGCTCTAGGCACTCCATAGACGACTGCAGAAAAGGACGGCATGAATATATCCAGGAACCTATGTGTCATTTTAATGTATAGTCTTCGCCTTCTTGCAAAAAAAGTGATTGTACATGTAACATGGACGGAAGAATGACGGTAAACCCGCAACTTCTACCATCCTTTTCCACACGGAAACCTATGAAGTTATAATATAGATCCGTTTTAGGCTAGGAATATACTATACATGCCGATATTATGATCCCACGTATGTACCATTGACCCTTGAATTGCTCCGCAGATAAAGGACAGATGGTTTTATTAAGCATGGGCAACGCATGGCACACGCGAAATTCATAATGTTATCATCATCTAGTTGAATAGTACGTTATCCACAAATTACATATCGACTTGTACTCTTTCGTTGAATAGAACGTTATCCACCACGTACATAGCGACTTGTATTGTCGATTGAATAATATGTTATCCTCGTCGTCAGCTGAATAGTAGAACTACACACGTGGAATTTACAGACATCGAACTTGCTAGAGGTTGCTTCTTTGACCTTTAGCAACTCACCCACATCACACCGCATGTCTTCGATCCCAAGTAAGCTACACCTAGCTAAGGTATGTCTGCCTATAAATACAACATTTTCCCACTCAATCGATCGACCAATACAACACGATCAAATTACTAGTAAGCAGCATCGTTTCTGACACAAGCTGCTATCGCATTCTCCAGTCTAGATTTAACCGGTGAGTCACAACACTGCGAGCCTCTGTTTTCTCGAGAAATCTTTAGCCTTGTTTAAACTTGTGTCTTGGTAGTGAGAAAATGAGCTACTCTGACATAGTTGCCAGCGGCGAGAAGACGAGGTGGCCGGAGGTGGTCGGGCTGTGCGCTGAAGAGGCTAAGAAGATCATCCTGGCAGACAAACCTCACGCCGACATTATCGTGCTGCCCATCGGCACGCCGGTGACCAAAGACTTCAGGCCCGAGCGCGTCCGTGTCTTCGTCGACATCGTCGCCGACACCCCAAGCATCGGCTAGCTCGCTTCATGTGCATGGTCAAGACTCAAGAATAAGTTAATAATGGACGAATAACAAAATAATTACATGCTGCTGGAGCATTAGCATGTCATGGATTTGATTTTTTTAGCTTTTTCGGGCGTGTTTTCAATTCCCTAATCTAAAAATATATTTCTCCCACGTTTTTAATTCTCCAAACGTTGAAAATGAGATTGTACTCCTAAAACGAATTAAAATTCTTGCGTACCCAGGCTTTTCTCATAAAGTATATTTTTCCCTTGTTAACATGTCAAAGTGCAGTGTACGCCTTATGTTTGACAAAATTTATATTTGAAATTATCAACATCTACAATATCAAGAAAATACAATCAGAAAATATATTTCATCATGTATTTAATTATATATATGTTTCTTTTTTGTAGGGAATGTTGATATACTTTTATATACATGATCAAAATTCATAAAGTTTGACTTGAAGACCAAACTAATGTGCATGTATTTCTCCTGTGTTTTGCCTTCTCACTGTGTGCGTGTGTTTGTGGAGGTTGTGTACGTGCTAGCCATGCAACGGCCGGATGAGAACTAGTTTTGCTCGTATCCTTTGATCTGGTATTATGAGGAGAGGGGCGCTTTGGCAGCCAAGAACATATGCTTCTGGTTTTTAAAATGTGTTTTAAATGTATTTTGAAATGTCACAAAATTATGATAAAATATTTCATGAGCACATCTCGACATTCTACGTACTCACAAAGTCGTTTCATGAAAACCTGACAATTTTTGTGTCGCGTGTAACAAGACAAAATTCATATGTTTAAAAAGAGATTTTCATGAGACATTTCTTTGTATCTTTTACACAAGTCACATATAATGCTGGTTTTCCACAAAACTTGACGCGCACACATAAAATATCGAGATGTACGCGTCAAATTTTTGTTTGAATTTTTTTGACATTTTGAAACTTTTTTTCTGATGGCATCAGCATATGCTCCCATGTGCCAAAGTGAATTTCCGTTTTATGAGGCAGCAAAAGCACCCTGTAGAGAAAAAATAACAAGGAAGCAAGTACCAAGGATACATACCAAGTCATAGAATTTTTCATTTTCTCAACCCAATTTGTAACAAAAGTACAACTCCTTCAATTATTGAACATGTATTAATTTTTTCACTGACATGCTACAAGGCCAAATTCAAAGGGGAAAAACCCAACTGTTTGTAAAAGTACATTTCATAGCTAGGTGGACAAAATCTCGAAGCTTCTATAAGGAAAGATACGTGCCATTGAATACAACACATAAAGATCATCCACATGCCTTGCAAGTATAAAATTACATATGATAAGATGGGATGGTAACATTACAACTATAGGATAAAGAGATGACCAAAACCGACGAGTTGATCACACAACACATTTCAGTAGACCCAGCTAGGGGCATACTTTTTTGGCGGAACAAGCTAGGGTCATACTTATGGGGGTCTCCAAAAAAAAAACCATGCATGCTAGGGTTGTTCAGAATGGTAAAAAAACATGCTAGATGGGACTGGCCAGTAGGAAGCTGAGTCAGCACCGCTGCAGTAGTCCATGACAACAATGGCATGATCGATCCACTTCGAATGTTGTACATGCCAGAGTCTATAAGAGGATTTGAAGTAAAAGCTAGACTGTGATAATCACACATGAAGTATATGCAATCCCCTTGAAGCCCGACGCATGCGTGAGCAGGCATGGACTTTGTGCAACGCTGGCCAACAAAGAGTGCTCGGCCACCCAAGTCATTGACCTTTCTCCATGCACCAGGGATGACACGCAAGTCTGGCTCAAATACCTCAAATCCATCGGTGTGAGAAGAATTAGCAACGTTATCACATGAGGAGGACCGGGGCTTGTGGCGGATCCATCGTTTGACCATCAGCAATCTACCACCACATTCAGCAAGGTATAGCTGCCTGCTCATGTACCGCATGCCCTCGGGCACCTGGTGCATATCTCTTGACCACTCAGTCGGGGACTCGATCATGCATTCGCTGTTTGAGATTCCAAGGTCACTGATGCCACCGTACTCTAGCTTGAAAAGCCTGTCATGCGTAGACAGCGTGTACAAACTTCCATTTGAGAAAGCAACATCTCGGAGTTCCGGTAGTGAGGTGTCTCTAAAAGTGCTAATCACATTAGGTTGTTGGATAATGCAAAGAATAGGCCAGCAATGATTGTCAATTATCGGAGCAACAACAAGGGGATTGGGCGACAAGTGGAGGATCAAGACCAGAGTTCTGATGATGCAATTGGCGTTTCCAAGCCTGGTCTAGATTGGGAATCTCCAAAGTAGCTTTGGACTTGGAGAAAGGGTTCATCAGTGAGCACACACCTTCACCACGCAGGAGGAATAGCCAGTGCCCGACGGACGATCCATGGCAAGAACCAACATCTGGTATAGGCATGCGGTGAATTTCACCACCCGAAATGGTAAGGAAACTGCCGTTCTGGGGTGTGAGCCACGGGTGTGAGAGGGGAAGAGGTTGATGCAGTCTAGTACCAGGGCGCCATGAGGCACACACAGCTCTCAGACTAACAATCAGCTAGGGAGGGAAGACATCCAAGGACAAGTCCCAAAAGCTCCGCGGGAAGATCTTCCCAGTTTGTAGCCTCCATTGTCATGCAATTCTACAATAGAAGACATAGTGAAAACATCCTAGTTTAACAAAAAAAAAAACTAAGAACCAGTATGACTCTTGTACGGAAATTCAGGGGAAACAGCAATTACACGGTCATTTTACATATATTTTTATTCAAACACTACATGATTATACTCCCTCCATCTCAGTTTACAAGTCCTGCACATGTATCTAGGTCGTCAATTTGACCAACTTAATAAGAGGCATATATTACAAAAAATATATCATTAAAGACTTTAGATGTTCTATTTTCTATTGATGTAATTTTTATGTTAAACAATATATTTTATATAAGTCAAATTGACGATCTAGATACATGTGCACGCCTTCTAAACTGTGACGGAGGGAGTACATGCTGAAACACTTGTTATACCAAATCATAGTTTCGATAAAGTAAAAAAACATTTTTTATAAGTAAGAAGGTAGAGATTTGCAAAATAGGTGCCACTATTTTCATGAGAACATGCATGCGTGACCAATGATATGTGCGCATAATATTAATAAAAAGGCAATGATGTGCAACATAAGGGGAGGGATAGAGGAGTTACATGCGCACAGCCGGCTGCCGATTACCGATGATGAGATTCAGATTTTGAACAAACTAGGGAATGAATATAATCAGCGGACCAACGGATAAAAACAGGTGATAAATTGCAGATCCGAAGGACATTTATCGGCTGCTCTGCCCAGGTTCTATTTATAATTCTAGAGTGACTTGCACACAAATGCAACCCTCGGGTCTACACATGTTTGTAACATTATCTCTTCGATCTCTAAGAATTAATTAAGGCCGAATTGAAGAACAAAGGCTGGGCAGCTGGCAGCTACTACCTTTATGTAACATTATCCCTTGGATCTATACCTGCAGCGGCCTAATGGACTGGCAACTGGCAATGTTGCTTGTTTGACCAGATCAAAAATTCGACATACTGCATAAAATATACCACGCATGCATCTCGCGATACACATACCACTCGCTCCCTACAAAAATATACAAGCATATACACTGAGTACATCTGTTCCACATGCGGGCATTCATAGGTTCCAATCAATCTAATCAGTGAGTACGTTTGCGTGAAATATGCGTGGAGCACCATGTAAAGGGCCAAAGCAAAAGCGGGGAGAAAACCAATTTCAAGAGAAACATAGAGGGTAAATATGAAGGAAAGAGCATCATGTAAGATTGGAGCAGCTAGTTGATTGAAGAGCATTTGGATTCCGACCTCTCTCCCCCGACCTCTCTCCCCCGAGGCGGCGGCGCCGCGCCGCCCCCGGGGAGTCCCCGTCCACACCGCCCTCAGCCCTCCCCCTCCATCGCCTCCCACTACCGCCACCGTCGCTGAGGACACCGCGGGGCGAAGCCCCTGTGGTGAGGCGGCGGCGGCGGCGCAGTCCTCGGCCGGCGGTAACGCGTGGGGGCAGCGGCGTCCATCTCCCTCCTCCTCCAACGGCAGTGCGCAGCGGGTTGGCGGTGGCCAGGAGATCTCCGGCGGCCGTTTGGCGGACGAGAGTTTGGCTGCGATGAGATCTGATCTGGGCCCGAGGGGTTTAGATCGAGATCCACTGCGGCTGCACCTCGTCTCGACAACGGCAAGAGGAGATCCCCCCTGGGTAATCTTCGCAGCACGAGGACGTCCGGATCTCTTGGCCCGGGCATGGTGGTGGTGGCTGCCTTCTCCATCGAAGGCGGTTGGCCAGGCTGGTAGTGACGGATCTTGGATCCCACTATTAGCACCGGCGGCGAGTTGGGGAGACATAGTCGCCGGTGAAAACCGAGCCGACTCCGGTCATGGCGGGCGATGGCGGCGTCTACGCCGTTACCTTGATGAAGGCATCGTCAAGCAACTATCGTCAACCTGCTCGTGCCGCTCTGGGAGAAATCCTAAGATCACCGGATCGGGCGATGGTGGCGCTGCGATGTCGTGTTCCCTATTGGGGGCATCGTTTGTGGAGCGGCGCCGGATGGAAGAGGCGTGAGGTGGTGTGGCGTGCCTTCTCTCGCGTCGACGACGGCGGGTCTCGGCGGCATGGAGCAGCGGGGTCTCGCCGGTGACCGTGTGATGATGGACGAGCGCAGGATGGTGGCGTTGTCTGGCGTCGTGGTGACGTCGACGGCAGTTAGACCGGGCAAGGTAGATGCAGCAGTACATCACTGAAGATGGATTGGTGGCAGGTGGCTGCGGCGGCCTCATACCCGGCAGGCATCCTGGTTGAGGAGAGCGCTGGACTGGTGGGTGCCCCATACCCGACATACGTCCTGGTTGGGACCTCAGGTCTTAGATGTTAGGTTTGGCTGCGAGGTCTGTGTGGTATTAGGCCCAGACTATCAGCATCCCTACATCAACTGGATAGGAGTAGCGACAGATGTTGCCTAGACGGTGGCTTTAGTCTTACTGTTGTATGACTTTGTAAGGTCTTGTGTGAATAATTAATAAAGTGGCTGCATGCATCGTCCAGATGCAGAGGCCGGGGGTCCTCCTCCTTTTCTAAAAAAAAAATGTAAGATTGGAGCAAGGTAGCAAGATTGGATATAGAGCGTATCATCGCGGTTTCATAAGCTGTGTTTTGTCGATGTGTGAAATTCCTGAACCATGTGAATGGAATGACACATGGGTTCAAACCCTCTTGAATCGAAGACGGACAGGTTCAACTTGCACAATTGTGGGCATATCATTGTTAGGATATCAGATACGCATTAGCCTTGGGTGTGTTTACGGGTCATGGCTGGGAGTTGCAAACGATTGTGCCTAAGCGTGAGCAGTGTATGGATAGCGTTGAATTTTTAGAAGACTACCCTATTGTAAGCTCTGCGTGCACCAATCTGTATTTTGTTGTTTTTGTTCTTGGATGTGTTTTCTATTTTTTAACATATATTTCTATCTGAGCGGATATCTTTCTTTTGTAAGTAATGGCTTCATTTTGTACGAAACGATTACGTAATATGATAGTTCATATCTTTCTTGTCCGTGAGCATGAAATTGCTTAGCTAATTATAAGGCAGTACTTTAAAACCAAGAATTAATACAGGCTAAAAAAACCATGATAATACGAAGCACAAATTATAAATAACTGGTCAAGGACATTGATCCACAGGTAGTATGCTGGTGGGCAGCATCTATTTATTGATTCATGTTTATTGAAAGTACTTATTCATCAGCATGCATAATGCATCCATGTTGCCTCTTCCTTGCAAAGCTAGCTAGCCAATGGAAGGAGTACTCGCGACAGTGTCGACGATGATGCGGACACGGTTGGTCCTGAAGTCAAGGGTCATCGCCGAGCCAGCAGGAAGGACATCGATGTCGGCGTCAGGCATGTCCTTAAGGATGATCTCCTTGGCCTCCTCAATGGACTTTCCAACTACCTCCGGCCATGATGTCTTCTTCTCCTCTCCGGCGGGGGCTTTAGGGGCGGCGCAGCTCATCCTCGATTCCGCGAGCTGCAAACAATTACTCGAAATAGTTCATTTCAGACTACAAATCACAATAACAGCTGACCCAAATAGTTCAACAAATTGTCTTTCTTTTTTGGTTCAGACTACAGATCACAGTAACGCTAATGCTAGTCATATAGCTAGAGAAACTTATTGACAGAAAGCATATGGAAATAGAAATATGGAATACATACCCAACACTACTCACCAGCCAAATGGACCTCGAGCTCACTCTGAACTTGACTGATATGAGTATTTGCGTAACACTAGGCCATTTTATAGGGAAGATATATCACGAGAGAAGATGAGATATGATGCTCTCACATGCAGGAGACAAGCAAGAGAGAAGATAAGATGCTCTCACACATGCAGGCGTGGAGCACGAGTATGCAGAGAAGATGCTCACTCACATGCATGCATGCAGCGTGCGTGGTACACGAGGTGGCTCCTAAATTGGCCACACTTGATTTCACGTTGGGCTGCTAAAGAAGACGACAATGTACCGCGTGATTCACGGGACGATGGCCATGGAGCTCGATCGGTGTAGATCATGTCGGCTACTTGCATAATTCCTCGTCAAGGTTTATTAGCCCTACTATTACTTTGGATCAAAAGTTGATCATCTATATAACTCAATTACGTCGTATTATTTATACGATACGAAAAGTATACCATTGGATTCGCAAGAGAATTCACATAGCATAGTTTTAGGACATATAGTTTATATTTTATTAGTTCACTTTATGGTCTAACTTTGACAATGATAACAAGGGGGCATATTGGGCAGAGGCGGTAACTCAAAATACAGATAAGTGGGGAGAGTTACCATAAAAGCAGCTCCAAGTTACAAAAAGTAAAAAAATAAACATGGGCCTATGGATATTGAATGGACGTTCCAGATTGGTTAGAGGGGAGCTGGTGGAAGGACATGTTTTGTGCTACCTCTGTTCCAGATTGGCGAAGGGGAAGCCGGTGAATAAAATCGAAACCCTACACCTAGTTACGCTTTAGAGCATGGTTAATAATACAACCAACAATCAGCTATAAGGAGTTGCCATGTCATCTAGAGCCAACCTAATAGCCGGCATATACAATAGTAAGTTTAGATGTGTACTACTTTATTAGTAGTTGGCCCACCTTACAACCTCACAAAGTGTCTTGGGTCTCGTGCTGCAGCTGGCTACTCCCTCCATCACGGTTTAGAAGGCGTGCTTGGAAATTCTCTGGGATCTAGGTAGTAATTGATTGGCTGTGAGATGAGCTGAAAAATAGCATTCACACTACCCATGCATATAGGAGTAGTACAACGGAGTACTAATTAGCTACTAGGAGTAAATGCAATGCGCCCTAAACCTTGTCTATTGTGGAAACGCACGTAAATTTAACTGTGCCTTCTAAACCGTGACGGAGGGAGTACTCACCAAGAACCCGCTTCTCTTCTCTCTCCTCTTCTCTCTCCTCCAACTAAGCAAGGATATAATATTTTAGTTCTTATAGCCTGCTTATGTCACCTTATTGTACTTGCTCTTAAGAGAACTCCAGGTAATCCTTCCAATTAATTATCACCCAACTGAATTTCAGGAGTGGACCCCTTCCACCCCTAACGTCCAATCCTAACCCCTCAGATTTTTTTTCAAAAGTACTACATATTTTTGAACAAATTCGAAAAGCATATGTCGTAATTAAAAAAAAGCAAAAATAGCACCCCGTCGACCTCTGGTGGGCCGAAGGGGGGCCTGTCGGCCTGGGGCAGGCCGAAGGGGGCCTGTCGGCCTGGGGCAGGCCGAAAAGCCGGCTGTCGGCCCGGGGCTGGCCGAAAGGCACCCGTCGGCCTCCAGGAGGCCAACAGGCCCCTGGATAAGGCCGACCACCCGAGCTTCTTCCTCCTCTCGCTGCTCGTTCATCGTCTCTCTCGTTTTTTCAACAGAATTTTGCCCCCCCTCCGATCTCCTCCATCCTCCACCCATTTTCCTATTCAATCCGCTGAAACAATAGATCATACCCATCTCCACCGGCCTACGGTCTCATTTTGTGCCATGGTGTAGTATTTTGTTCGTTTGGAGGAGCCATGGTGGGGTGGTGGAGGTGTGGATGGTGAGGAGGTGGTGTGGTGGAGAGGAAGAAGAAGGTGGAGAGGAAGAAGGGGACACACGCGTCGAAGGTATACCGATTTTTTTTAGTTTAGGTTAGTTTTTTTATTGTACGTAAAATTAGTTTATGTAGTGTACGTGTACGTGTACATTTTAGTTTATGTTAGTAGTCATTTTAGTGTACGTGTTGGTAGTGTAAGTTTATTTAGTTTATGTTAGTAGTCATTTTAGTTTATTTTAGTATAGGTTTTTTTTAGTGTAGGTCTATTTTAGTGTAGGTTTATTTTAGTATAGGTTTATTTAGTGTAGGTTTATTTTAGTGTAGGTTCTTTTTAGTGCAGGTTTATTTAGTGTACGTAGGTTTATTTTAGTGGAGGTTTATTTTAGTATAAATTTGTTCGTTGCAAATAACGAGAAGCTGGCAATGTCTGCCACAGGTGAAAATGTCAGAATCCGTAAATTTGACTGTTTATTACGGCCCTGGTAATGTTCGATATAATGAGTTGGGGGTTGATCTTAGCGAGTTTAAAAAAGGCGTCATGACACTTTCAGACCCGGACAGACTGGACATTAGGTAGTTGAAGCACTGGTTGACTACTAGTTTTGGGCTGGATCCTGAAGTCTGTTCCGTCAGTATTCATGCATTGTGGACCAAATCCTGTAAAAATGTCAAGTGGGAGTTGATGCCGATAGATAGGAGCCAGCAATGGTTGTCCCTGTTAAGTCGTTCCAGAGACCGAAGAATCCACCCATATGCCCTAGTGCAACCAGTGGCGAAGGAGGAGAATTTCGTACAAGTCAACATGGGGTATGAACCAGGCGAGGGTAGTCAAGTTGCTAACGCGATTTATGTATCCGGGTCACAGCCACCGGATGTGGATGCTAGTCAAGCCGAGAAAGAGTCAGATTATGTGCCACACAATGTTAGTGGTCATGATACGGGCTCTGGTGTTGCTGATGGGGATGAGGAAGGCGATGAAATGCAGAGGGTGATGGAGGAAGAGGACGAGGATGGGTTTGCGGAAGATCTGGATTCAGAAAATTCCGAGGATGACGTGGAGGTACCGATTCATTCAGCATGGGATCATGACATATCCGCCGGCATTACTGTGAACGATGGCCATGAGACTCCATGGCAATATAATGTGAACCAAGTCCAGATCGGGGCTATGTTTGACACAAAGAAAAAATTGAAGTATGCGGTGATAAAGTGGGCTATGTCTACGCAGAGGGTTTTCCGGACACACATATCGAGTCCAACAAAATATACCGTGAAGTGTGTTGAAATAGGTTGTCCTGCGAAGGTGCACGGGCACGTGCCGAAGTATAACATCCACTGGGTTGTCACCAATGTGGTCCCACAAAATTGTGTGAGGAAAAACCTGTTGGTTCGTCATCCAAACCTGACTTCAACTCTCATAGCGCAACTCATGTATACTGAGATAGTTGAGAAGAAAGATATGGAAGCAAAACATATCCAGAAAGCAGTAAAGGTCAGATAGAATTATGACATTCCATATGGAAAGGCTTGGAGGGCTAAGCAGAAGGCTATGGAGGAAAGGTTTGGGACGTTCTTCGACTCATATGATAATGTTGTCCGTCTCCTTGACATACTGAAGGAGAGAAATCCCGGCACTTATGTTAACATACAACACACGAGGTTGGAGATTATACCAGATCACAAGGTGTTGAAGCGAGTATTCTTCTCTTTCGCTATATGCATCGAAGCTTTCCGGCATTGTCCTCCTATGATGTTTGTGGATGGTACATTCCTGACTGGTCAGTACAAAGGGCAAATCCTGACTGCTATTGGTGTGGACGGGAACAACCAAATCATCCCACTAGCGATGGCATTTGTGGAGGGTGAAAACTTTCCGAGCTGGGTATGGTTCTTCCAGCAAGTTAAAATTGCGATCGTGAAGGATCGACCAAACGTGTGTGTCATTCATGACAGACATCCAGGTATATTGAAGGCCGTGAAGACACTAAGTAATCCAACAGCTGACGAGCCAACACCTTGGAAGGACTTGCAAAGCCGGTGGTGCATGCGCCAACAGCTGTCTGCCAATCACTACAGTCTGAATCAGCGTCAGTCTGCCAATGTGGAAACCAGCGCATTTTGCTGCAGTGTGGGCATCGGAATCAGCGTCCGCCGCAGCAACATCACAGCACCGCAGACAGCAGGAATCAGACAAAGCAGACAGCAGGAATCAACGTCAGTCTGCCAATCACTACAGTCTGCCAATCACTACAGTCTGAATCAGCGTCAGTCTGCCAATGTGGAAACCAGCGCATTTTGCTGAAGTGTGGGCATCGGAATCAGCGTCCGCCGCAGCAACATCACAGCACCGCAGACAGCAGGAATCAGACAAAGCAGACAGCAGGAATCAACGTCAGTCTGCCAATCACTACAGTCTGCCAATCACTACAGTCTGAATCAGCGTCAGTCTGCCAATGTGGAAACCAGCGCATTTTGCTGCAGTGTGGGCATCGGAATCAGCGTCTGCGCATGGGAAAAAGCAAGGGAAAAGCGAGCTGGCCGAGGGAGAAGCCATCGGTGGCAACAAAACTTCAGTACAAAGTTGGTCAATTGGTTTAGAGAGAAAACACTTGTACTGCGAACTAAATGCATCCAACTAAAATTAAACATTACCACTCACTTAAACAGTACAACTGAATTAAACATTACAACTGAATTAAACAGTACAGCTGAATGAAACACTACAACTGAAATTAAACAGTACTACATAAAACAGTACTACATGAATGCATCATCCTCCTCCTCCGTCGATGCAGATCTCTTGCCCTTTGTCGAAGTAGAACTCTTGGCCTTCGACGATGAGGTAGTCTTGACCTTGGTGCTCGGCATGAAGACGTCCTCTTCCTCCTCCGTCGATGCAGATCTCTTGCCCTTCAACGATGCGGGAGTCTTGACCTTGCTGCTCGGCATGAAGAGGACATCTTCGTCCTCACTGTCTGCTGACCATAAATCTGAATTCTTCCTCCCAAGCCTGATGTAAGATTCACTCTTATGCAGTTTCACCTTCTGCCATCTGCCATGCAACCTGAGAAGTTCTTTTCGTATCTCCTCAAATGTCCTGGGAGGCCACCCACTCCTAGCTAATGAGTGAGCCAACTCATTCATTATGGTGTCACTACTGATGAGTTCCTCCCATGGAACTACTCTATCATCCATCTTGAAATTGGCGGCTAGTTTGAGAAGACGATCGGACATACCAGAGTGAAAACTACGATCAAAAGGATAATGAGGATGAGACATCTCCACGAAAAGATGGCGGGAGCGAAAGGCGTGAGAGAAAGGGGGGATAGAAGGGCCTGCTCACCCACCTTACTGCGGATGTGGTTATATAGGTTCACAAGAGAAGATGGCGGGAGAGAAAGGCGGAAAAGAAAGGCGGGAAAGAAAATGGCGGGAGATAATGGTGGGACAGAATGTCGGGAGATAAAATGGCGGCAGAGCATGGCGGGAAAGAAAATGGCGGGATAGTAGGGCGGGAAAATAAAATGGGGGGATAGTAGGGCGAGATAGTACGATCACTGTGGCAGATGACTGAAAACAACAACTAGCTCCTGATCACGCTCTTTGAAGGTTATGAGCACCAAATTGTTGACTTCAATAGACGATGCCCGAAGAAAATTACTGAAGCCTTCCTTCTTGAACACCATTCTATCACTCAAGCCAATAAAGTAGGAACAAGGAATGCTCACAGATATATCATCATCTTCAGAATCCAAAGTAATTTCAAGAGTTAAAGAACCGGTCCTAGGAATTGACACAAATTCCGTCAAACTCCTCACAACCATGGTCGGAATAACCTGACAAAAAACATCAAGTTATATGATGTTGAGCTTACAAATTTAAAACAGTATACTAGAGCAAAGAACAAAAAAATATACAGTAGCCAAAAACAAAGCTCACCATATGTTGACCGTTGACATTCATGGAATCAATTCTATGAACAAAAGGAGTACACAATATGTAGTTGTCATCAAAGAGCTGTCGGGACATGACAAACATTTGGTGATAATTCAGACGGAAGATACCACGACTATAAAAACAACTGTCAACAAGTTCCCTCTGAGTTTCACTCAGATCCTCAAGAGCTACAAAAAAATAATTTCACAAATTGAGCACAACAGCAAATCGTATAAGCTGAAACAAAACTTAAAATCACTCAAATAAAAAACTTACCAACACAGGGTAAAGGGAACAACATAACGCCATCCCGATGAAAATCAACACTACACCATGTTCCATAGTGCTCAAGCCTAACAGTCATCATGTCACGATGACGGAGACCATAATCATTCACAAGTTCCTCCCAGGAAGGACCATGGAATTTACTGCTCACCCGACCATATGTAAACAGAACATGGTATAAGTTACTCTCACTGTTGTGAAGAGCAAGATCAATATCTGTGTCACCCCTCCGAATAGCTAAAGCTCTGCACTCCTCAATGTACCGAGCAAGATGTGATCTAACACTGCACAGAACATACTACAACAAGAATGGAAGCAAACATCATAATCATATAAACAAAGGCATTCGAATACATTACAACTAAAACACCATCAACCAAATGCCACAATCAGATAAACAAGATATAGAATCTTACAACACGCCTTGAACATCGACGATCCAGCACCACAGTGAATACAAACGCACCAGAATCAAAGGCAGAGCAAGGGCCACTTGGAGCTCGACAAAATGGGCAAGCCATTTACCTGCAAAGAAACAGTGATCAATAAGAACTGAATCCAGAACCGAGTTGAAAGTTGACATTTGATTGTATTGGAAGCAAAAAAAAAAATACCGTACGCCGGCGGAGAGAGCCCTGATCTATTGTTTACGCGGGTTCGATACGAAAATGGGTGGACGAGCGAAGAGATCGGCGCGGGGGTGCAAGCACCAGAGAGCAACGGGAGGGGGAGGTGGAGCTGGGGAGCCTGGACGAAGGGGGAGGGTGAAAGGAGTGGTCAGAGGAAGAAGCTCGGGCGGTCGGCCTTATCCAGGGGCCTGTCGGCCTCCTGGAGGCCGACGGGTGCCTTTCGGCCAGCCCCGGGCCGACAGCCGGCTCTTCGGCCTGCCCCAGGCCGACAGGCCCCCTTCGGCCTGCCCCAGGCCGACAGGCCCTCCTTCGGCCCACCAGAGGCCGACGGGGTGCTATTTTTGGTTTTTTTCAATTAGGACATACGCTTTTCGAATTTGTTCAAAAATAGGTAACACTTTTGAAAAAAAATCAACCCCTCAGGTAGGACTGCATGTTAAACACGTAAATTATATAACACAGACCTAGCATTTTTTTTTTTGCGAATAAATGAGGTTTTATTGCTTAACCTTGGGGATTACAATCATATCGGTGTAGCAAATCAATCTCGTTTGGACCAGACCTAAGCCACACTACTGTGCGTACTTGAAGATGCCCTATCTGAGCTAATCGGTGTGCAACATTATTACATGACCGCTGCATATGTACGACAATGAACTCTCTGCCCTGGTTGAGTAGACACTTGATTTCGCCAATGATGGCAGCCGTCGGTGATCGATCAAGCTCTAGCTACTTGATCATTTGTACTGCCACTTGCGAGTCTGTCTCAACAATAAACGGCTTCGTGCTCCACTCATAAGCTAGTGCAATACCTTCCATGCACGCGGCTAGTTTTGCTTCAAGCGGGCTATTGCAAGCATGCAGATGGCGACTTGACGCGAAGATGATTGCTCCATCCTCATCCCACAGGATCATGCCAGCGCCTCCGGTGCTCGCCTCCATGGCACACACACCATCCACATTATGCTTGTTCCAGCCCGTTGGTGGTTTCGTCCAACGATCCGGCGGCCGTCCGCTGGTAGGAGCATCGGGCTGTTTATACTTCTGCTTCCTGTTTGCCCCAATATGAGATGTGACCACCATTTTTCCTTTCTCAAAATCACCTTCAGGGTGTTGCTGAAGGCACGCCAAAGAGTTGATGTAGCTGCATAAAAAACGTGTGGATGCATGGACTGGGGGTGGTTTCTTATGGTGTATGATCTCGTTCCTTACATGCCATATTCTCCACAAAGTCATCAGCAAAGGTAGGTGCTATTGTTCATCGCTGTTAGACAGCAAGTGCAACAGCCACTCTACTCCTGTGTTGACCACCTCCTCCACATTTGGCATACAGACTTTCTTCCCCATTGCACGCCACAGCTTTATCGCAAGCGGGCACCTACAAAAGACATGGAACGTGTCCTCCCGGTCCTTCCACAAAGTGAACAAATGTCAGTTTTTCCGAGCTTTCAAATCTTTTTATTTTCCAATGTAGCCAACGAGTTTGCCACAAGTTTCCAAGCAAAAACCCGAACCTTTGGGGGAGCAGGGCACCCCCACACTGCCTTCCACACAGACCCTAGCATTCCTCGAATAAAATCATTGGTTCGAGACTGAGCCTTAGGTTGAATGTTCACACCCAAGTAATTCATTGTAAGAACTCTCTTTAGATGTGCCATGATCTTTTGCTTTTGATTTGTATCTCATAATCATTCTTGTGCGCAATCAACTCTGGACCCAACCCAACCCAACCCAACCCAAATGATTTTTTTACGAACTTGTATTTTTTTGTGGGGGCGAATTTGTATTATACAATAAATGCTTCCTTTATAGCGGCCATCTGAGATCCGGCGTCGGGGAAGTGGAGCGGCCTGCGAGATCGCCGTTTCCCCTTCTATGACGTTGATGGAGATATTAATCACATTTTCTTCTCTTGTGTCACACCCACTTCCTTTGGAGATACATTTGGGAAGTGGTTAGTTCCAGTTGATGACGTGCGAACTTCCCTGACTTCTGTGAGATCATCGTGGCCAGCTCTGGCTGTGCCCATGAGCTACATTTGGTGGGGCTTCAAGCCTTCAAGGATGTATATTGGACAATTCGTACAATTACAAATAAACTTATCTTTGAGCGGATCAATCTTCCACTTGCCACCAACGTGATCTTCAAATTGTGGGTATTTTTTGCAACAAAGGAATTTCTCGAGTAACTGGCGAGATAAAGGAGGTGATATATGTGTTTTTAAGAATTCCATAGCAATGAATGTGTATGTAGTGACAATATATATCTTCGTAAAATCCATTTATTGAATTGCATGCGCCCCCATTAAGTACTTCCATGACACAATATAATAGTTGGTCAATTTTTAGGTATTGCTATGCAAGTCCAGAGATGAGTTGTCAAGTACAATAAAGAAATAAAAGATTGATATAACCATAGATCGGTTGGGTTTTAGCTCATATAAAGATTAGTATACAAAACTTCCGCCGCCGCCTCCGGGTCGCCTCTTGGCGATTCCGAGGCGTCCCAGCCGCCGCCCTCCCGAGTCCTCTCCTACCCAGATCAGCTCGCCGCCGCCGTCACAAGCCACCCCGACGGCGGCAGGCGGCCGCCCTTCTCGTGCGCAGCCCCACCATCTCCTCCATCTCCGTCCAGATCAGATATGTCTGCCATGCTCAGATCCGCCTCCAGGCTCCTCATACCTTGGCTGCCTTGGCGGCAATGGATTTTGGCCGCATGTGCAGCGATCTGGACTTTGGTTGGATGGCGTGGTTGGGATGGTGGAAGTGGGTGACCCAAATAAACCGGTGTTTTTTCCTCTTTTTTTGACCTAGTGGTCCTCTTCCGTCCTTCTTGCCGATCTGCTGCTGCCGGTCGCCTTCGATCTGGCTGCTGACGAGTTCTGGATTTCTCCACCGACGGTCTTCACGGATTGGCAAAGTGCTCCTAGACCTCTGATTTGAAGGGGATCCGGTCGGGTGCGTCCACAATCAACAACCCCCAGGGCTCCAATGGGCTTGTTGCGAAGCTCCGCTATCAGTCGACAACATGGGACATGTCGAAGTTGCGATTTTCATGGTGTTGGCAGAGGCGGGGAATGTCAAGATGGCTAAGATTGGAAGATCAGATGTTAACGGCGGAGGTGGGATTCTGGACGCGATGAAGACATTGCTTCACGGACTGCCGTGTGGATTTGGCTGTCAGACGTTGTTGGGACAAACCCGGACCAGCTCACCGCTCATCTCCTCTCACTCGCTCGGACGAAGGTGGAAGAAGGAGCACACTGGATTTTTCCGGCGTACAAACGCCCCGCCGCACGAACGGTGCCTCGTCCGCACACACAGCCTCTTCTATTTTTCTGCAGCTCGAACTGCTGGCTCGGCACATACCGGCGATACCGCAACAACTTTACGTCAATACATGGGGAGGCTTCCAGGCTTGTGCACACACACTACACGCACGCATGCATTACCCGGCCACCACACACTAACCCATGCATGCACGCATCACAGCCGGGGCACTAACGAACCCACGAACAAACTCCATGCAGCTCCAGCCACGCGCACGAGGCAGCTGCCTCCAATAGACTCCACCGGCCGCTACTAACATGTAGTTCGTCCATGCTACACAGGTACGCGCATACATACACATACGGCCGTAACCCAGCCCACGGACCCGACCTGACGCACCGACGCCGGTCGCACCGCCACGGATCCGACCTGGCGCACTGACGTCGGTCTCATCGTGCTCCGTCACAGCTTATTTCCAACAATCACCTCCTAAGTCGTGACCTCGCCGCGCGGCCTGCCGACAGGAGCCCTGGCTCGTCGTCGTCGTCTCCTTCGCCCGATGCCATCGCGCGCCTCCATGCCCGCTGTGACATGCTGTGTGCTCGCCGCGCCCGCGCCGTGATTGCCGCGTCGCTCGACGTCGAAGCCGTGTGCCACCACCGCAGCCGGAATTGCCGCGCGTCGTCGTCGCCATGCGCTCGCCGCGCACTGCAGCCGTGCCGCTTCGGCCTCCATGTCCGCCGCGCTCGTCGCGGACTCACCGTGCGTTGCCTTCGCGTCCACCACGACAGCCGCAGCGCCACGCACCTGCATAGGCCGACACACGGCCCGGAGCTTCGCACAGCCGCCGACGAACGCCGCCATCGCTGGCATGCCTCCGGCACGACAAACCATGCCCAAAACAACAAGACTCATGATACCAAATGTTGGGTCTATCCTTTTTCATTCCATAGCTCAAACTCCACGTCGGGCTACAACCTGAACGCGCACAGACGCAGCTGCCTCCGACAGACTCCACCGGCCGCTACTAACATGTAGTTCGTCCACGCTACACAGGTACGCGCATACATACACATACGACCGTAACCCAGCCCGCGGACCCGACCTGACGCACCGACGCCGGTCGCACCGCCACGGATCCGACCTGGCGCACTGACGTCGGTCCCACCGTGCTCCGTCACGGCTTATTTCCAACAAACTTTTCATGTCCAATCCGCATACACGCTGTCCGTGAGCCTGGCGATCAGTGATTTGCAACATCGGCCTAGGCAAGTGGGGGCGATAACACTGGAGGATCTCAGCTTTGGTGGTGCTCCTTGAGTATTGACTCGTGATTTCCAGGATGAAAATTCAAGGTCTGGCCTTTATTGGTTGTACCTAGCAATGGTCTCATTGAAGGCACTATTTTGGGAACTCAGGCTTTCTCTAGGGTGAAAACCTAAGATCTTTGATCGGGTGACGACAACGCTTGTGCATTATTTCCTCTTATGGAGAACCTTTTCTGTAGTCCGAGTGATGTCTTTGGTGGTAGTTAGTGTGCGTTGTTGTTACGGGTGATTGATCACCGTGGCGAGGTCTTTTTTCTCCTTTTTATTTTCTTTTTTGGCTGTGTGCATCCTTGATGTCTTCGGACATCTTGTTGATGCAGAGGCTGGACGTAATTGTTATCTTCTCGATATTAATATATTCCCTTTATTGAAAATAGACCATGGAAGGACTATAATGCGTGTCTCCATTAGAGGTGTGGCATCGATGTTTTATCACCTGGCGACTAAGTGGCTATGACCAGATAGTTCATCACTAGCAACTTGATACCGATGAAGATCGCATCGCAATAGACCAACTGTAAAAACTGATATTCGATCTAAATGGTTTCAGAGATAACATTTTGCGGGGAAATTAAAGTCACTGATGATGACAAGTTTAGAACTGACTGTCATCCATGTATATCTGGTGCTCTACATGTTTGGAAGAATCAAAGGGAACAAAAACGCATGTGTTAGGATTTAATTAATCCTATTAATCCCTACTTTTCCTAACCGAGGCGGTTGCCTCGTGTCCCTTCGGACACACCCCTTTAGGGGCTATATATATGTGTAACCCCATCATCAATGAGAACAACGATTCACTTTACATTTTTGTCTTTGTCTCTCTCGTTTTACTCTAAACACGTTATCAGCACGCTCTCTCGCGGAGCAATCCCATCGATTGAGTTTTTCCCACGGCAACGCGGAAACCAGCCGCCGGCCACAAAATCAATCGAGTGATTCGGCCTAAGAGGAAGAGAGGAGATGCCTCTCGATGGTGCTCTCGGCACAAAGCCATGGAGATCAGATTGGCAACTGCCGTATAGATGGGACATAATCAACAGATTTTTAATTCCCTTTTTGTCTTCTTGTGATCAATTGATGATCAAGCAATAGATTGATTTCTCCTGTACGCAGATGCATGTGCAGGATCGATTCACCCAAGCGGTTACCAAGAAGAGAGCGAACAATGCGTCCGTGGCTATCGTCCATGGCAGCGCAACGGACCGCCGCACGACGCCCTCCAGCGCGAGACAGAGCCGGCCCTGTTGGAGACGTCGCACATACGGTAGGCCTCAACCACATCCCTCCTCCTCCCGGCGACGAACCGCATCAGCGGCAGCGGTGCAGCGCCCGCCCCATCCATGCTCAGGATCGACGCATGGCACGTGGCCCGCACGCTGTTGACAGCCGGCGGCGTCACCTCAGCCTCTCTGGATCGAGGCACCCCCCCCCCCCCCCCCCCCCCCCGCGCACGGGCGGGGACGCTCCAAATGGCTGCGCTTGTGCGGCTGGACGACTGCGCAGCGGTGCAGACGCTCTACTGAAGGCCCGGCCGTCGAGACGCGACGGTTGGTGTGTGCCACGGCGCTACGCGGTGGCGTCGACCGGCCCATCCGACGGTCGGCCCCTGCGCCCTCACCGGTGTCTGCGCCTCCGTCGGCAATGGCCATGACCACTCAAGGCACTTGGGGCCTCACACCCGGCATCGCCTGGTGTGCCTCGAGCCGCATCTGCGGTGGTGGTTCTTCCCGTCCATGGCGTGCAGCGCCTTGCGTGCAACGGCTCGACGCCGACCCGCACGCATTGGTGGCAGCCTCGGTGCATTCGCCAACCACCATGACGGAGATCCCGCGCTCCGTCCAGCGTGCGGCGTGACGGCACTCTCCCCATGACGGCTCGCGGTGGAGCCTGCAGCATCCCCCTGGGCGATGTTTCCGCAGCTCTTGCCCGACGAAGCGGTGGCTCCCTGCCTCGGCGTGCGGCGCTACCACGCCATCCAGCGATTGAGATTAAGTTTTCTCGCACAACAATATTGATTTGCGATTGAGAATTATTATTAATTTTTTTCGCAAAACAATCTCATTGCGATTGAGACTAATTTTCTCTCGCAAATATTAATTCACTCTGCTGAATTATCTTGCAATTTAATACAAGATCACCTCATTTCTTTTGAGGTCTATACAATTCAAGTTTTTCACTTGAGCATCAAGTTTGCAACATCATTACTATTCATTACAATAGTAGTGTATATCTGTTGAGTACCGAGATGTATTCCAGATCTTAAGTTGATGTAATATATTTCCACGTTTATCACGTGTTGAGATTAATTATGTCCATTTGCAATTGAGATTTTTTATCTCTTGCAAAGATAAATTCAGTGCCTCTATAGTACTGTTTTTCTGATGAGTACGATGTATTCTAGAATGTATGTATCTCCATGTTCGTTACATGCCGAGATTACTACATCTATTTGCAATTGAGATTTTCAATTTCTTGCAAATACATATGCAAAATTCAAAGTGATTTCTTCAAATTGATGCTTGGGATCACAATGTAGTCATATGGATCTACTGCCTACGCAGATTATCGATGACTAATGATAAAGCCTACATTTTGTCGTTTCGACATTATGATTGCTTTACAAAGTGCTCTCCCACACATTTTACTAAGTCGTGACATAAGGCATTACGAGTGAGTATCTACTGATTTCATCAGATTATACTCCCTAATGCTGCGAGATCTACTCCATTTTGGAGATTATCTTCAAGGTGTCATATTTAGCAATTTGAGATTCACACTAATGGTTTTAAGATAACTTCTTGAAATACCCATTGATTTTGCTAAGTTCATTACAACATCAACCATGGTGGTCTTTAATTTACTGACCGTAAATTAATTATCTTTGGTTTACCCATAGAGGTAACATATGGCTATAGAATTTGAGGCATTCGCCCTCAATGGCCACCACTGCCCTATCTGGGCCATGGACATCATGATCGCTCTTGTGTCTCGTGGGATAATGTGTGCAATCCAGGATTCACTTCTGGTCAGGGTCACATCGCTAACAGAAAAATGTTGTCTTATACATTATAAGGCATTAGATTCAGATCTCAGCATCTGGTTATTCTGTATCAGCAATTCCTGGGATACAATGAACTCAAGGGCAAAGGTTTGAATCTCACTTCAACCTTCAACCCAACATCACCAGTGATGACGGGATCCTATGGGCACGGAGAACGTGTGGTTGAATATGCCTCAACCGACATGTTTGGAGACTATGAATAGTCTAGCAGTCTCCTGAGTGGTCAATATAATTTATGTCCATTTATGATGTTGTAACAACAACATAAGTATTGTTGTCATCATATATTGTATATCACAATATATTGTATCAGCACTTTGGTACAAATATATTTATGTGTATTCTATATATCTGACAGTGATTTTCATGTCTATATATAGATTTCTACGGGGGTCAATCTGATGAAAGATGATATGTGCCTTGTGGACATATGCACCACAAACTCTATACTCAGGGAAGTCCAATGTTTCCACTCTCATTGAGAGAAAGGCGATATTTTAAAATCGCTAGACGCGATGAGGTATTTGTTGGCTCAACTCGAGTCATATTTACTATCCCTGTGGGTACTCGAGTAATGTCAGGATGCTTTATTGCTTCCCGGTTTAACTCGTACCCTACTAAACTATAGAGGTATCCCTCAAAATAGTTTCCATAGCGGAACTTGTGATGACAACAAAGAGGACTAACTTCTCTTTACCATATGCAACGGATATGGCAAGCACATTCTCTATGTATCATCTGGATTGTATTACACATACTACAAAGCCCGTAGCACATGTTGCGCTTAAGATAGTTTTCCAAAATGTCTTGTACATGACAAACTTGGCATACTCGCCTTGGTCATCTAGACATTGAGTTGAAACCGAAACTATCAGCAATTCCAATAGTTTATGATTATTATGATGCTAAATTCTAACAATATTTGGATTTTGTGTGCACTACATGTGACACAGGGAAGCTAATTTTAAGGCTCACGCACCTTAAAATCTACGCTGAACCACCCAGACTCCTTGAACGCATCAAGTTGAGGTAAGTGGCTCTTCCCATCCATTGACTAGACTATTCAGGTGTTCCATGGTTCTAAAAGACACATCTATACGATGGTCTCAAGTGTGGTTTATCCACAAGAAACCATTGGCTCATTATCCTGACACCGATTTCAAGCAAATCGACTGGATAACATTGCAGAATTCTCCTTGAGTGCCTTCTCTATGGCCCTTGGATTGATGTTTAGCAATTTATCCTAATGTCTAGACTCAAAATGGTTTGGTAGAATCCTATATCCAAAGAGTTAAGCTCATTGCATTATCTTTACTTTGGAGTTGCAACTTACCAACTTTACGTTGGAGTCATGCAGTTTTACAAGCTCATGACCAAACTGCATAATATTATTCCCCTCTATCTTTGATACGTGGAAATCTACCAAGTATTTCCCATCTGCGGTATTTCGGTTGCATACCGATATCACCACCCCAACATACATCATTGGCCCTCAACATATAGTTGGGATCTATGTGAGGAATAACTGTATTTCCGTCAATACCTCAAGCCCCTCGCATGGGGAGTTATTCAAGGCCAGTATGCTGATTCATGAGGAATATTTCCAGGCATTAGGGGGAGATTTCAAGTACCATAAAGAATGCCAGGAAATTAGTGGAATGTTCAACACATTTCTGCCTCAATTCCACGTACTCAAAGATCTGAACCATGCGTTCAGAAGATTTGCAACACATTGCAAATAACCTGACAGATTCATTTACTGACTATAAAGGTGTCACCCAATCCTAAAATCCTGCAAAAGTATGCCTGAAAGAGTGGAACCACTCCACTCCCCGTTCGATGCAACAGGGGGAGATGTATGGCAGAAGTACATCAGGATTCAGCTTCTCGCAAGCAAGGATATCAAGGCCTGTGAATCAGTAAATGCAAGTCAACTTCACGTTGACAGACACCTAATGGGTAGTATACCCAGTGGATGGGAAACCTCCACCAACCCAGGTCATAATGCACACAATGACCGGGACATCGGAATACCCGACTCAATCGCATTGGGAAATCGCGAGCAGTCACCATGGGTAACGGTATTTCCATCAACTATATATTGATATATAGATTCTGGAGAATCATATAACTGGAAGTCTACAATTGTCGACATACATTTCTCAACTAGATTGCAAAACCTTTCACATGATTCAGGTCCAAAGACCATGGCCATGGCAAAGTGTGAACAACACTCGGACTGAACTCAAGCAAAGGGTATAATCTAGGTAGAAATGGTCTTGCTCAATAATGGGAAGGTATTCATAAGCAATACCTACACCTGTTTTCTTCTGGAAACAGAATTGAGAACAACGAGGTGGTGAAACAAAGAGCAAGTATTGTAGCACAAGGGTTCACGCAGATACCCAACTATTCTCCAGAGGTGGAATCTCTTTCCGATAACTTATATCATTGGCAGTACAAAATCATCTATCTCTGCAGTTGATAGATGTAGTGATTACATATCCATGTGGATCACTAGATTCAGACACATATGATTGATTCCCGATGGAATCTCACTTCTGAATCGAAATGCAAAACGCAACATACATTGTGTAAAATCAGTAAGTCACCATAAGACTTATTGTTGTCGGTACATATGGTACAACCGACGTAGTGAGATCCTTATTCACAAGGATTACTCCTATAATGATGATTATCCATGTTTGTGTGTCTGTAATGACGACACATGTAATCATCTAAATGACGGAGTTTAAAATGAAGGATTTGGGTAAATCAAAATACCGCTCGTTACTACATCTTGAGCACCTTCATTGATACATTATGGTATACAATTTTGTCTATATCCATAATATATTGGAGAAATTCATTGTGGACAAATCTTATCCATCCATAACTCTCATGGTAGTTCATTCTCTAGACGTAGAGAAAGATCTATTTAGACCAAGAGATGATGGAAATGAGATATTGGGACTCAACGTTCCATATGCCATTGGATACACCAAACACAATTGGTTGGTACTCAAGAATATCTTTTGATATCTCCAAGGCATCAAACATCTTGTCCTGGTTTTTCAGTTTCACGGAAATGTGAACACCGATATCATTGGATACATCGATCAGATCCCCACTATATCAGATCGTAGACAAGCTTAGTGTTCCTACTAGGTGTGGTAGCCCTCTCATGAAGAGTCTTCGAAACAGACCTCATGGCTACATTCACCAACCATTATCTCAACGATAATGTCTCTTGTGTTGCCCGGATGCAAACAGGTTACATAATAAGCAATATCACTATATTGCATATCTTGCAAGTTAAATCATGTGACTGATTTATTCATGAAGTCTCTACCAACTTTTACATTCCAGAAATATGTTCATGGAATTGGTATGTGACGGCTTCGAATTTTGCAAGAATCAGGGGGAGTATCTTCCTGAATTGTTCCTGTTCAATGCATCATATTATACTCTTTTTCCCTTCATGAGTTCACTTTACAGGTTCTCATAAAGGTTTTTTTAATGAGGTAATATCAACATGAGATCATATGTCATACTTTCTGTTTTCCCCACCGGGGTTTTTAGGAAAGTATATACGACATATTTATTGTACTCTAAACTCTATGGGTTTTCTCGTATTGAGTTAAAAGAGACAATAACCATTATGTGTTGCATCATTTTCTCCTTATTTTTCCCACTGGGTTTGAAGGAGTTTTAGCAACATATCAAACACCTATCTCCTCATATTTTTCCCACAGGGTTTTTGGAGGAGCTTTTTCAAGATGATGATACTTACACTAACAAGCATGGATTAGGGGGAGTGTTAGGATTTAATTAATCCTATTAATCCCTACTTTTCCTAACCGAGGCGGTTGCCTCGTGTCCCTTCGGACACACCCCTTTAGGGGCTATATATATGTGTAACCCCATCATCAATGAGAACAACGATTCACTTTACATTTTTGTCTTTGTCTCTCTCGTTTTACTCCGACCTGGCGCACTAACGTCGGTCCCATCGTGCTCCGTCACAGCTTATTTCCAACAATCACCTCCTAAGTCGTGACCTCGCCGCGCGGCCTGCCGACAGGAGCCCTGGCTCGTCGTCGTCGTCTCCTTCGCCCGATGCCATCGCGCGCCTCCATGCCCGCTGTGACATGCTGTGTGCTCGCCGCGCCCGCGCCGTGATTGCCGCGTCGCTCGACGTCGAAGCCGTGTGCCACCACCGCAGCCGGAATTGCCGCGCGTCGTCGTCGCCATGCGCTCGCCGCGCACTGCAGCCGCGCCGCTTCGGCCTCCATGTCCGCCGCGCTCGTCGCGGACTCACCGTGCGTTGCCTTCGCGTCCACCACGACAGCCGCAGCGCCACGCACCTGCATAGGCCGACACACGGCCCGGAGCTTCGCACAGCCGCCGACGAACGCCGCCATCGCTGGCATGCCTCCGGCACGACAAACCATGCCCAAAACAACAAGACTCATGATACCAAATGTTGGGTCTATCCTTTTTCATTCCAGAGCTCAAACTCCACGTCGGGCTACAACCTGAACGCGCACAGACGCAGCTGCCTCCGACAGACTCCACCGGCCGCTACTAACATGTAGTTCGTCCACGCTACACAGGTACGCGCATACATACACATACGACCGTAACCCAGCCCGCGGACCCGACCTGACGCACCGACGCCGGTCGCACCGCCACGGATCCGACCTGGCGCACTGACGTCGGTCCCACCGTGCTCCGTCATGGCTTATTTCCAACAGACTTTTCATGTCCAATCCGCATACACGCTGTCCGTGAGCCTGGCGATCAGTGATTTGCAACATCGGCCTAGGCAAGTGGGGGCGATAACACTGGAGGATCTCAGCTTTGGTGGTGCTCCTTGAGTATTGACTCGTGATTTCCACGATGAAAATTCAAGGTCTGGCCTTTATTGGTTGTACCTAGCAATGGTCTCATTGAAGGCACTGTTTTGGGAACTCAGGCTTTCTCTAGGGTGAAAACCTAAGATCTTTGATCGGGTGACGACAACGCTTGTGCATTATTTCCTCTTATGGAGAACCTTTTCTGTAGTCCGAGTGATGTCTTTGGTGGTAGTTAGTGTGCGTTGTTGTTACGGGTGATTGATCACCGTGGCGAGGTCTTTTTTCTCCTTTTTATTTTCTTTTTTGGCTGTGTGCATCCTTGATGTCTTCGGACATCTTGTTGATGCAGAGGCTGGATGTAATTGTTATCTTCTCGATATTAATATATTCCCTTTATTGAAAATAGACCATGGAAGGACTATAATGCGTGTCTCCATTAGAGGTGTGGCATCGATGTTTTATCACCTGGCGACTAAGTGGCTATGACCAGATAGTTCATCACTAGCAACTTGATACCGATGAAGATCGCATCGCAATAGACCAACTGTAAAAACTGATATTCGATCTAAATGGTTTCAGAGATAACATTTTGCGGGGAAATTAAAGTCACTGATGATGACAAGTTTAGAACTGACTGTCATCCATGTATATCTGGTGCTCTACATGTTTGGAAGAATCAAAGGGAACAAAAACGCATGCATGGTTCTTACAGGAACAAAGTTGTTTCAAAGAGGATGCCAAATGGACTGCCACGTGGAAAAACTAGGTAGGGAATGCCACTCTCTAATTTTGTGGGTAATGAGATACCCAGTACAAACCAAGTCCTCATTCAAACAGGAAGTAGTCAAAGAACAAACTTACACATAAGTAGTCGAAATGAAAAGTACATCAATCCACGGCATGCTTGCATTTATTCATCCATTAATAAAAACTTATTCATGAGCGTGCATGCATGGGGCACGCATACATTATTGCTTCACGCCTGCAAAGCTAGAGCTAGCCAGTGAAGGGTGTGTCAGCGACGGTGTCGACGAAGATGCGCACGCGGTTGGGCTTCAAGTCCCGGGTCACCGGCGACCCGGCTGGCAGCACGACGATGTCGGCGTCGGGCTTGTCCTTGAGAATGATCTCCCTGGCCTCCTTGATGGACTTCCCCACCACTTCTGGCCATGACTTCTTCCACGACTCACCAGTGAGGCCTCCGGTGACTTCCGTGTATCTCATCGTTGATCGAGCAGGCTATGAAACAATTTACCGAACCACCAATATTTAGAGAAACTAGCGCACGAAAGCCAGAAACAGGTCAATCTTAGAGGGAAAGTAGCAGCAAAACTGAAACTGAACTAGCTAGCTAAAGATTGATTGACAAAAGCTAGAAGGGATATACTCCCTCCGTCCGAAAAAGGATGTCCACGCTTAGTTCATTTACAATCTTGCAAAAAAACCCTTTCATCTTTAAATCTCCTACTAATCAGCCCCCGCTGCTTCTTCCTCCTTTCTCCGTCGCCTGCACGCACCGTGGTCGCCCAAGCCACCGTCGGCACCCGCCGTAGGGCCGAGCGTGCGACGACGGCCAGGGCCTGCGCCACCGCTGTGAACCACCGCCGCCCCTCCCCACCTGTGCCGCCCGAGGCGAGCTGCGCCGCCCGCACGGAGGCGAGCTGCGCCGCGCCGTCCACCTGATCCTCCGCGGCGACCACCTCGACGGGCGGCGGATTGGCTCAAGGGTGCTGCGCCGCCGCCATCCTCTCCCGCCGCGATCCCTCCCGCCACCCAGGGCTGCGCTGCTATCCCCTCCCGCCGCCCAGGGCTGCGCCGCTATCCCCTCCCGCCGCCCAGGGCCTGCGCCGCCGCCGAACTGGACCTGTAGCTCCCGGCGGGCCTGGAACTCGAGTTCATCCTCAACCTCGAGCTCATTCTGTTGATCGTCTGCAAGTTGCTGCTCCTCCCCGGCGGGCCTGCTCGTGCTGCCGCCTGGAACTCCCTGAAGGGCAGGGGGATCTTCCTCGGCAGCGAGACGAACACGCGGACCTGCTGCTGCCGCCCGCCCGATCGAGTCCCCGCGCAGTTGCTGCTAATTGCCTCTGCTGCTGCTGTACGCTGCAGGTACAACCAATATTCAGTGAAATTTATAGTGTCCCGAACAAAATTAGAACTGTTGCTGCTTGTGAACAAAATTCAGTACTCCCTGTGTAGTTCATCCAATAGGTGTTCAATGTTGAAGAAAACTGAAAACTGAAACGTATTTCTTGCAGAAAACTGAAAACATTCAGTACTCCAAATGTTATCTCAAACAATTGCTGTCAATTGAGATGTAATTGAAGTGTTCAGTGCTGTCAATTCACATCTGGTCTGACCTGAATATTGGTCTGTCATCATCAGTATCAATTGATTCTGGTCAAGAAGCATATGTTTCACATCTGGTCTGACCAGAATATTGGGCTGTCATCACTAGTGTTACTGCCAAGCCATACCAATTTACAAGCTGCAATATCTATCTAACTGCCATCAGTTGCATGGGAACCAATTCAGTAAGCAGACCAATATTCAGGTCAAACCATATATCTCAAACATTTGAATTATTTGAATTTTCTTAGCAGTTCAAAAGTTCAGGCTTGAATAAAATGCCCCTGTTTCCAGTCCTAAAGAAGTTATTGAATGTGTTCACCTCCAGTGTCAAAGAAGTTACTGAATGTTCTTGGTCTGCATAAACATGTTCTTTAGCTAACTGAATGTTAAGTGGGAGAAGGCAAGATTAATCATCCATGTTCTTTTTTTTCGACAAAGAGCATATATTAATATCGCGGAGATACCAATGACACCCAGCCTCTGCAACAACGCAATGCCCTAGCGACATTACGGATGCACACAGCCAAAAAAAGAAAGAAGAATTACGAAAAAGAAAAGTCCCGCTGCAATGATCTATTCCCTGAAACAGCAGCACTAACACCACCAAGACAGCACCAGAAGTCCAGCTTCTCCAAAAGCGACGCCTCCAATAAGGGAACAGTGCACAAACAGCGTCGTCGCCCGATCATCGATCTTAGGTTTTCACCCTGAAGAAAGTCCTCGCTCTCAAAAACAATGCCTTCAACAAGGCCATTGCCAGGCACAACCAATTAAGGCCAGACCTTGGATTTTCATCCTAAAAGAAAGACTTTGGACTTCTCCTGTGCAGTCGCCCCCACTAGCATGCCGCTGCTCCAAGTCACGAATCACCAAGCCAATTCCTCATCGCCACAGAGACTCGAATCACCATTGCTAGTCCTCAGATCTCAGCTTCCATGACATTCTCCGCCAGCTGACTTCACCATGGAACGAGAAAGCATACCCCATGATGGTAACAGCCAGCAGAGCTTCGCAGCGCTCCCTCTGAAACCAAACGGTCAGAGAAAAACACGGGTGCGCATGACCGAATCCCACCCGATCCAGCAATCTCCAGGCATGAATCGCCCAAGGGAGTTCCCGGCGGAGCCTTCCGGAACACGACACTGCAGCCAGATCGATGGGGACATGCATCCGGTCGATCAAAATCTCGGCGCGAGTTGGAACCCTAGGACCGCCGCCGGAGGAGATCGGATCAGGGCCGGGGGCCCCAGATCCACCGCCGCCAGCCCCCAAGAGCGGGCCCCAGATCCCCCAAGGTGCACGCACAGCCAGGAGATCCGGTGCCATCCACCTCCTTGCCGCCTAGAGATCGGGGCCGAAGCTGCCGCCCCTCCAAGGCGCAGACCACCGCGCCGATCCGCCACGCCGCAGCTACTCCAGGCGCGCCGGAGGAGCCACCACGCCATGGTGCCCGGCCGCACCACACCCCGGCTCGAAGAAGTCGGCCCGCGCCGATCCATCGCGTGAGGGGACGAGGATGCCTCCCCTGCCACCGGCGACGGCCCGGCTTTGCCCGGCCGCGCCCTGGGGTGGCGGGGGAGGAGAGGGAGAGGTGGGGAGGGCGGCGGTTGGCGGCGGCTAGGGTTTTCCCCTCCCGTCGCCACGCGGGGACGAGAGGAGGGGACGAGAGGAGGGGCCTTGAGAAAGTCTATTACATGACCCTGAAGATAAAGTTTTCATCATCATCATCCATGTTCTACCATGCTTTTTCCAAAATATTGTTAGCCTAGTGATAAATGCCAAAAAATTGAGCATATTCTCTGCTTTTATAAATCATCAGGATACAAAAATTCAGTCTTGATGTGGCAACTCCATTAGTTCTAACTCCCGAGCACAAGTCTCTGACAAACAAAAATTCAGTCTCTGACAAACAAAAATTCAGTTTGGGGACATTTTGGATCCTTACCTTTGCTCTTTCGACGGGCAGTGGTGGTTGCTGGGCGGCGAAGGCGTGGGTGGTTGCTTCTGCCAACGGAGGAAAGGCGAGAGCTTCTGCCGACGGGAGGTGCGCGGGGGAGCGAGGTGGACGAGGTTCACCGCGAGGATCTGGCGGGGACCGGCTACGGCTCCTGGCGGCAAGGTGAAGGATCTGGAGATGAAGCGGCTCGACGACGGGAAGGTACAACTCCGGCTCGCCAACCTGGTGAAGGCCGCCGCCGTCGGAGAGCAGATCGAGAAAAACCGATCCTTCTCCTCGCCTTGGTTCACTGGGGGGACAAGGAGAGGGAAGCAGCTCGGCAGAGATGTGGGGCGGGGGAGCTGCGCCTGGGGGGGGGGGGGGGAGGGGGAGCCGATCAGGGGAGCTGCGGCGCTGGGCGAGCAGGGGAGCTCCGGCGCTGGGCAGGTGAGCTCTGGTGCGGGAGAGCGAGCGGGGAGACGACAGGGAGTGCGGGCGTTGTCGGGAATTCGCTGAGGGAGTTTTCGAAAAAATGCAGCGGGGACATCCTTTTCCGGACGGAGGGAGTATGTATTTGTGATCCGACTCACCTGTTGCTAAATGGACCTCAAGCTTGTTACTTAATCCTCTGAAACTTGGTTGATATCTTGATGCTGCCTAGTATAACACATTGCATGGATGTATGTGTACTTATATGTGCAGTGAAGATGCATGCTCTCACATGCATGTATGTACCCAGGGACCAGGGGCGGGCGCGTGATACACGAGATAAGATGCTGATTGGCCGGACTAGATTCTGTAATGGATAACACGTACGGCTGCCAAGGAAGACGACAGCATACCACGTGATTCACGGGTCAATCGACTTGTAGCTAGGTACTCAGGAACCATAGCCGTTTTATGGCGTGGTAGTAATCCTCAGCTTAGTTAACGCTGGTATAAATGTCACACAACATAAGGGGATGCTATACCATCAACATCTTCTTACACAGGTACAAACATTCAAAATTCTTCAGGTGAGTGTGTACTGACTTGTGTTCTTTTGTTGACAAATCCCCCCCCCCCCCCCCCCCCCCCAGGGTTTTATATCATGCTTAATGCTATAAATTTCATGGTCCAAGAGTTCATTGAAGAACATGACTTCCATGGAGTCAAGCGACGTGAAGTTTCCAGAGCCTGCAGGAGCGGGCACGACAGCCAGCAGTGTGAAGACGTCGTGGCCGGAGGTCGTCGGGATGTCTGTTGAGAAGGCCAAGGAGATCATCCTCAAGGACAAGCCCGATGCTGTGATAGAGGTCCTCCCGGTCGATGCATGGGTGACCCAGGACTTAAGGCCCGACCGTGTCCAAATCTTCGTCGCCGTTGCCGACACCCCTATGGTTGGTTAGCTAGCTTGTGAGACATGAATCGTTCATAATCATGTAACAGAGGATAAACACATCTCCAATGATGTCCTTTGATGCTGCATTTGTCTTGTCCCTATCCCCCAAGGTCTAGTGCCTCCTTTTTTCTCGTTTTTTTCTTTTTGGGTTTTCATTCGATTTTTCCCGATTAGCCGAGAATGTTAGGTTTTCGGGTCCGGTTTTCCTTATAAACTGGACCAGCTCTCTTTTTCTTAATGAAATGCAGGAATCCTCGCCCTTTTGAGGTGTTCTAAAAAAAGAATAAAGACATCCAGCACATCATGTATGTACTTTCTCTTTGATAATCATCTAAATGAACGAATAAAGGCATGCTGGGCATGAGCGAATCATGCCTGAGTCTTCAACGTATTCATCCATGACATGTTGGGCATGTTATGGATGTACTCTCTGTTTTACTCTTACTAGGCAGGGAATGTGCCCCGGCGCTCACCGGTGCTAGTATATCAAGTTGTGAGTTATTTTTACAGGATTTCAAGTTGTGAGTTGGCAGGTTAAGCCTTAGGTTGCTTCATATCAGTTAGCGGGTCATTTATCATATTCCCATAGATGAAACATCCAAAAAGACGACAACAGCAAGAAGGATAATCTATTATTTGAATCTAAACACAAATTGGTCACTACTACTTATAGCTCCTTACAGTAATTGAAAATTATGTGTCACCCTAAATCTGAAGCAAGAGGAAACTCGGAAATAGATGACACTAGTACAAATCCTAGTATTATCATCGGTACTCAAAGAACCATAACCGTTTTATCTGCTGACAAATCATGATGTTTTATCACTTTCATGTGAACTTTAAACTATCTGTAACTTTAATGTGATAGCATGCTGCAAACACCTTTATATGGGCCCAATTATGTTTTCTATAATTTTGTGAGTTCCTGAACATATCATTGCTTGAATTTCTTGAGTAGTTCAAGTGGGCTTCCAACTGGGTCATGTGTTATCAGTTTCTTAATAAAGTCGGTGGCGAAGAACTCTTCAAGAAAGAAAGATCAAGTTTACTTCCTTCAATTTGAAAAAACAAACAACCATCACCAAACCATATTTCCTTTTCAATTGGATTGGTTAGGCACCAGAATCCATAAAATGGCTGAAAAATATTTCCTTTTTGTCCACGATTCCAAACGGGGAGAACACAACGGCCAATGGTTGGCTGAGCCTTCTTTCCGGACTCGTCTTTGTATTCGAAAAAAGTTCACATATTAAAACAAAATTGTTGATACATGTCTTGATATACATTTGTGTACTTTGGAAGTAAGGTTTAAGTAGTTATGGAAAAAATAAATATAAATAAATAACTGTAACATACTACTTTTTTTAAAGTGAAACTAAAAGTAGGAGAATAGGAAAAGAAAACCAACTGAAAGAACAAGGAAACAAGAAAAGAATGAAAAAAGAGAAAACAAAACAAAACAAAAGAGAGACATGGGCCGATCCCATGTAAGAACTCTACAAGCGTTTTGGTGACATTTTATAGCTTATTAAGTCACTAATATACGTAGTATTTTTCGGCCACATGTATGGATCCGGTCGAAGAGGGCACTAACTTGACTGCTTCTGCCCTTGCCACTCTAATTTTGAGGACGACATCCTGTAGAAGTGATTTTTAGAAGCCCCGTGTCGTCCCCGCTAGGGCGACTCAGGCGGTGCCCAAACCCTACCCGCCGGGGGCGCGCACTCCCTCCCCCCTCCCTCCGTCGTCGCCGGGGAACGCCGTCGGGAAACCTCCGGGGGCCGACGGCGGTGGCGGGGGACTTCCTCTCTCCCGCATCTCAAGGCGGTGCGGGGCCCCTACACGTGTGGAGGCACGGACGATCTAGCGGAGTGGCGGCGATGGCTGCGGCGACGCCGGCGGTGGCCGACCCTGCCTCTGGCAACGGCGGCTGCAGGGGCGTCGGGCAGCCCGGTCACGGGTGGTGGCGTGCGGCGGCTGGCCCGGTTCGGGCGGCAGCGTGATTTGGTCGGCAACGGTGGTTGGCTATGCCGTGCCGGCGCATCATATGGGTTCGGATCGGCGGCGGCGTGGAGGGCCTGGTGGACTACTCAGCGGCACCTTCGGTCAGACCTGTTCTGTATGGTGCGGACTGCGGTGGTGGTCATCTCCTCCGTCGGAGCTGGTCGGCCTGAGGCTGGGTGGTCGGATCTCGAGATCCATCATCTAGTCCTGGCTGGGGGTCAGGGAGACAGAGTTGCCGTTGAAAACCGAGCCAACGGCATGCGATGGGGGCGTTATTCATTGTTACCTTGATGAAGGCATCGTCGTGTAACTACTGTCGGCCCACTCGTGCCACTCCAGGGGAAAACCTAGGATCTGGTCTTCCAGATCGGACGATGGTGGCACTACGGTGTCCTTTCTCTATTGAGAGCAACATTTGTGGAGCAATGCTAGAAGACAGAGGCAGGAGGTGGAGCGGTGTCGTCTTGAATGGAGCTTCGGTGGAGATGTCAAGTCATGCCTAGCCGACGGGTGCTACGTCATGTCATGCCTGATCTGCGAGTGTTACGCACGACAGATCTTCCAGAGCCTCTGTGTCGGGATGGACGAGCGCATGGCGGTGGCGCCATTGGGTGCCATGGTGGCATCGACGGATGGCTTGACTGGAAAGGATGATGCGGATCTCTCTCATGAAGATGGGATAGCGATTCGATGATGATGGCGGCTTCTAAAACGTGTGTATGTGGTGTACGCTTTAGATCTGCTGCATCGATTGTTGGTTCCGATACATTATAGGGATCGATCGGCGACGACACCGGTTTATATATGAAGAGTGAGAGCACTCCACATTATCAAGTTTGTAGGTATCAGTGGTGGCTTCGTGTGGCTTGATGTATGTTTTTGTCAAACCTTCGTGAAATAATTAATAAAAATGATTGTATGCATCGATTCATGCAGAAAAAATACTCCGATCTAGCACTCTCTCGTCAAACTAAAAGTTTAATGCTAAAACACAAACATAACTAGAGGTCCATACGAAAAATTGGTACGTCGCAACCTGGTCTTCATCTACGAGAGCGAGGCGCTTCAGAAACCGACTCCTCTTCTCCCGATCTACGCCGGCAAGGCAGTTGGTCCCCTCTCGCTCCGCTTCCTACTCCGGCAGATCTAGGTCCTCCGCGTTGACGTCCAAGTTAGGGTCAGAGTCAATATGTCCATCAGCGCTTCGGATGTAGCGGCGTTGCCATGTCGAATAAATCTTTCCCAACTCTGGCTACACCTCGGCGGCATTCATGACGGCGGCGATAAGGAGTTTGTGGGCATTGTCTTCCTTCATTCCTATGGAGCGTCGGATCTAGTGTGTTTGGGTGCTACCAACAAGGCGGCAACGTCGGCTGCACCTGGGTATGTTGTCTTCCGCCTCCGATTCCGTTGCTACGGCGTCCCCTTCGCCGCCGGGGTGGAGTTTGTGAAGATCGTTTCAGGAGCAGGGCCAGCGATTGATGTCCTAGTTGATGTCCGCATTGGCTCGTGCGAGGTTTCTGCTATGTTGGAATTGGGCATGTGGTTGCTGGAAGGCGGATTCGATGCCATTCTCCGACGATTTCGGTTTGATGCGGCGAATTCGGGATTCGGGAAGCATGGGGAAAATCCCCGGTCGACACGCCACAAAGAAGTGGGCTATGGTGTTCATGCCGGCCCTGTTCATCGACTCAAAAAGCCCATGTGCGATGGTGCATTCAGAATCCAGTGGATCTTCAATGTACGCCTTGGCATCGCTGGTGTTTCGGTCACTACTAGGAGAAAGCCTACTAGTAGCGCTTGAAAAACCTATAGCAGTAGCGCTGGGTCAGCTAAGTTGTAGCAGTAGCGCTGGTTGGTGCAGCGCTACTGCTAAGTATGGTTAGCAGTAGCGCTGCGCTGACGAGCGCTACTGCTAAATATCTGTAGTGCTGCAGAAAGGCAAGCGCTGCTGCTAATCCAGCGCTGCTGCTAGATGCCTTCCAGCGCCGCTGCTAGTATTCCTGCTTTCACGGATTCATATCCCCTCTACGTATTTGTGATGTATTTATACAGGCTCTATACAGTAGTTTCATCAGATCACAATAAACATACACTATTCTCATCATATCATACACATACAGTAGTCTCGTCATACCATCATCATCATCATTCAACACAAATATCATCACATCTCGAAAATAGCGATACACAAGTCATGTCATGTCTCGAATAAGTGCAACTGCATGGTTATGGCACACACACAAGTTTCATCATCTCTATCTAAACCATGATGTAGAAGAGAAGACCGATCAGCATGAGCAAGACCGCGACTATGTAGTACTTGAGGCACCGACGGTTCGGCCCCTGCTCTTGCCGGAGCGTCCACCTCAAGTAACTACTTTCCGCTTCGGCTCTGCTGTCGAACCCTCTGTGGCTAGCACCCGGGTACTTGTCCACCTGGACCTGAGCGTCTGGCCAGTGGTCGTACACTCCTGGAACCCTCCCAACGAACACGGCGTAGCAGTCCTTCGCCATCTCTGATCTACGTACCTGCATCGTCAGTTAATGAACTGAACGATAATATGCAACATAATGTACTTAAGAGGCATAATTAGCAAAATACAAGCAACCTATAGTAAATATAAATGACGAAGTTCCTCATACCCAAACTAATTAACTAGAGCGATCTACGCTAGTTCAGGACCACGGTTTAATTACATCACATAGTTTCTCCGTGCATAAATTGAAAGTGTTGCGATAGAAAGACAGTAGTGACACATATATTGTCATCGACAATCACTCCTCCATGTCGGCGGTCCAATCTTCATAGTCAGGGAGGAAGCACCCGAGCTTCTTGAAAGGCTTCAGGTCCAGACGCTGAGCGATTAGCAGTGCTCGGATATCATCCAGCGTGATTGGCCCATGGTAGAACATCCCTGTTGGTTCGAGGACCTGCTTCATGATCACTTGGGCAAGTTCACACTGTACGTGATAAAACTCAGCTCGGATTCGATGATCCGGTGTCTTTCCTATGCTTGTGGCCCAGTTGACAATCTCGGCATCGTTGGTAGTAGCTGACATGCGAAGGCGTTGATTATCCCTTCTGAACTCGAGCAGGTGATGCATGAGGTAGAATCCATCAGCCTTACTGATGTGCGGTTACTGGATGCAGCAGAAGTCGGTCTTATGACTGAAAATCAACCCGTTCTTCCTGTACTTTTTCACCTTGATATATCCACCAGACAGGCTGAAGGTTAACATGGCACTATCGAGAACACTCTTTATGTGCTTGTAATCCTTTTTCTTGATGTTCTTCGATGAGTCCACGTAGATAGCATGGGAGTATTCTGGGTGCAGAACGATGAGGACGGCGCCCCCCCCCCCCCCGCTGCGCAAATTAAGTACACCTGAAATTAGCCTCCATGCTTGCAAAGGAATGATTAACACTTACGAAAGGATATGCGCGGATGACTTACGTGGGATGATAAGGCAGGAGAATCGCTTCCTTGTCCTTATTAGCGATCATGAAGCCGCCAATGTACTTGCTCGCATAGTCACGGTGCTCTTTGCAGACTGCCAAAAAGCTCTCGTGCATATGGTACGGGTCCGCAACGCAGATATATTTTATGTTCTCGATCGTGATGAAGTAGTTGAGATACAGCGCATACATGCGGATGAACTGGAAATCCATCTTGGTCATGTGGAACATGTCGTAGATGTAGTCAAATCGCAGGATGAACTTATCCGCGGGCCATCCCTCGACGTACAACTTCCCACCCGGCACCTGAGCCGCGTAAAGCGGGTAACCTGGTTTTTCCGAGATGAGAAGGCTTTTCTCTCTGGCCAGCACATCATCACGAAGTCTCCTTAGATCATTGTTCAGTATGTCCTCTAGCGCTTTCTGAGGTAGGATCGGGTGGCCGGCGACATGGAAACGCTCCGCACCTACGACAGGTATTCTGTCTACCTCCCGAGGCTTCAGAGGCGGCTGGCTGCTTGAAGCAGCTCTGGCGCCTTTAGAGCCTTTCCTCTGCGGTCTCCTCCTTTGCTTCTTGGCGGGTGGCGGTAGTGAGCCCACCATACCTTCCCTAACCACCACCCCCAGTGTCGTTGGGCTAATCAGTGGACGGCCCTCGGGTTGTTGCTGGGTAGAGGCGCCATCTGGAGGCGTCTCCTGCAAGGATCGCTTGAAGAGAGACTTTTTGCAATCCGCCTTAGGACGTTCCGGCTCCGGCAAATCAGGCAGCATCAAGTCATCATCTCCATGCTCATAGCCTGAGTCTTCATCGTCCTGAGCCATCAATCCTCCATCATCATATGCAGTATTGAAATACTTGTCTGGGTCATCATCATCCTCCTCCATGTCATCATCAGCATTTGTTTCTTCGACAACGGGGGCGACGTCATCTGGCACTAATGGAGGCTCTCCCTCACGTCACCCGCTATCACCCGCCACGATAGGTGCAGGTAATTTGGTAGGTGGGGTGGTGTTCATACCTTCTTGAGAAGCTGTCGTTGGTGTGATACTGGGCGCCTCGACACGAAGAAGAGTCTTCGGCCAAGGCAAGAACCAGCTCTTGCATGCGCCAATCCGTTGAGGGGTCTCCTCGTCATTGACTGGATCCTGAGGAGGCAAATCCTCGAAGCCCGCTAAGACACTGGCCACGTTAACCTTGAAGACGCCATCGGGCATCTCTCGGTTGTGGAACATGCGGTCCTTCGGCTTCACAATCGTTGCCTTTCCCACGGCCACCTTCTGGCCCTTGATGTCGTACAGTAGGGTGCACGGGGTATCGTTGGCCTACGAAGACATGTCTGCGATGTCAAACATCCGAAAGGCAACTGAAACGGAAGACTATATAGACATGCTGGTGAAAAGGGTATGACGCGTAATTACCGTGAGGACGTCGAGCTCAGCCATAGACGAAGGCCCGCCGAGCATGCCAAAGACGGAGGTCGGGCTGCTATGAACAGGAGTGGGACCTTTTCCGGTTGCTTGAGCAGGTGCTGGTGGTGTGATGTTCACCGAATTGCTCCCGACGTAGCTGGGAAGGGGAAAGTCCTCTGGCCCTTTCTCTGGATTGCTCTTCGACCAATCGATAATTGCCGGAATCAAGCTGGTAATAATTGCAGATTGGAAGTCATTGACCCTTGCATTGACTACCCCGAGCAACTCTTCTTTGGTCTCAGCTTTGGTCTTATTGACCCCAATCGCGACCTTCTCGTAGATGGTCTGTTGGTTGAGCGCCCATCTCTTCCTTCTTTCCTCTGGCTCCTCGCGGTAGCACGTCTTCCACGAGGCGCCATCTCCGATGCCGTGCACACGTCCATAGGACGGCGGTTGGTCCTGCGGGACCTTTTTCAGTATGTTCAGTGCCCGGTTGAAATGGGTGTCCCACTTGGGCCTCGCCGACGACTATGACGACTCGTCGCTTTCGGCTTCCTTTTGGTGCTGCTCTTTCTGCAAAAGGAACGTGGATGGTTTACTAATAATGTGACAAAACTTGTAGTCGAATTGATTGGAAGCTAATATGATAATGTGGTAATATAACAATTACCAGAAGTCTCATGAACTCCCTCGTGTTCGGGTCCGTGTAAAAGATCTTCTTGACGCGGTCCCACTTGTACCGGGCCCTGATCCAGTTACGCTCCAGCGGGTCGGTGAACTCCGCCAAGGGGTCTGGGATTCCGTGACTTTCACGTTCGGCGTCCTCCTTGGCCCATACGTGCCTCTTCCCCTCGTAACCACGGCTTCCGAGGCGGTGGGGAGGCGTGTTCCTGGCCTGGAGCGCCTTCATTTTCTCTCACTTTTTCTTGGTTTCATCTTTAGCGCAAGTCTCCTTGAATTTTTCAAAGTCCTCTTCCGTAAGTGTCTGATTGTCACCATGAATCTTGGACCATGGTTCATTCTTATCAATCGCTTTTTTCACATGAACTTTCCAGGCGGACAAGTCGTTGGTGAACGTCACCATCGCCTTGCTGTTTATCTTTGTCATGGCGTCATCGTCCCACGGTTCTTTGCTTTCTGTGCGGCCGGGGAACAGGAACCTATTGTGCAACTTCTTTAGGCGCATGTCTCCATATGTGGTATCTTCTTCAACTTCTCATCGCTGATGTTGGCAGTTTCCCTGAGGATGCATCCTAGTTGATTGCCCCAGCACGAGCGCGCTTCATCCGGCGCCGTTGGCTCTAATTTCTTGGGGTGCATCTCCGTGACCATAATTTGTCCGATGCCGAGCTCGTTTGGTCTTCGTGACTTCTTCTGCTTCGGTGCTTTGCCGGTCTCGGGGGTGGTGTCGGTGCCGGTGCCAGTGCTGGTGCCGGTGTCGGCGTCGGTGTCGGGGTTGGTGCCACTGCCGCCACCATGCACCCCCATCTGGTGTTCGTCCAGGTAATCGAAATAGTGATTTCTGCCTCGATGGGGTCTTCTTCGAGGCGAGCAGAACCCTCGGCTTCGGCATGGCTAGACATGTTTTCTATTCAACAATTGTAAATAAAAGATATAATGAAGAGAAAAAAGGGGCCTATATTTGGTCGGAATGTTGATTCATTCCCCCCAGCAAATCCCGGGCACTCCATATGTCCTAGTTTCTAGTACGAGTCATGCCGAAATCACGGAAATTTTCGGCATGACCTTTGCTAAAAAGTGGACATATGGAGAGCCTGAAATTTGCCGGAACGGAAATGAATCAATATTCCGGCAAAACATAGGCCACTCGGATATTCTTCGACATTCAACCAACATTGCAAAATCATATAATATCATGCGCAGATTCAGATAAAATGCGTCTATAATACACCCGGTTCAGAAAAACATTAAAACATTTTATAACAGCGAACGAAGGGAGTAACAAGTAACTTGGTCTGAATAAACATTTCTTCAGACTCCGGGTTAGAGGTGGCACTGCACTGGCTCTGGGCTCCTAAATTTCCATACTGAGAACAAATTGGATCTCAACAATTCTAAATGAACTAGTGTTTTTTTTCAAGGAAAGGAGCACATGGCCCAATTTCATTTTCATGAATGAAACTGATAGCACAACATTCTTACTCAGCTGTGCACTCTCTGAATCACACATCTGCACTGACCATCTCCAATTGCCGCCTTGAGCAGGGGCCCGGTGGCGCCGCCATTCTGGCAGCCGGCGCTGCAAGCAAGCAAAGGGGATCTGTCTACGGATCTGCCCCTGTTTTCCCCACCTGATGTAGCCCTCTATCCCCTTCCCCCAGCCTAGGAAACCCTAGCTAGCGGTCAGCGGCGGCAGTGTGCGTCTCGGGCTAATGAATGTAGAGAAGAAGGATGGGGAATCGCCGGAGGGAGCTCACCTTGGTTGAGCGAAGGTTGAGGCTGCAGGCGGCGGCGAGGTCGAGGGCGGGCCCGCGCGGCGACGGTGAGGTCGAGGGAGGGCTCGGGCGACGGCCGGCGTCGAGGTCGACGGCGGGCAGGGGCGACGGCCGGCGGCGACAGAGTGGGGGGAGAGGTGGAGATCGAGGGGGGGGGGGGGATTCGGACTTGGCCAAATTTTGAGCTCGCGCGGCGGGGTTAACTAAAAATAGCAGTAGCGCTGGATTAGGACCAGCGCTATAGCTAACTTAGCTATAGCGCTGGTCCTAATCCAGCGCTACTGCTAATTCTTATTATTTTCTTTTTATTATTTTCCTTTTCTAGTTTTTAGTTTTCTTTTCTTTTTATTATTTTCCTTTCCTTTTCTGTTTACTTTTCTTTTTCTTTTGTATTGCTTTCTCCCTTTTGTTTTTGTTTTTTGTTTTTCTCCCGACGGCCTCGCACGCAGTCGACGAGAACGTCTTCCTCCCACACAGCGCGAATATCACCAGAACCATGTGGTGGTAATTGAAGGGGATACGATGTATACATCATTTGACCGATAACGGTTACTTAAGTGCGTACAGAAAATAGATACATATATATAAATGGTGGTTTCTCAGCTGTGTCGACGACGTTTCACATTGAGCTTCTTCCCTTTCTTGTTCGTTGCCGAATAATTGAGCCCTTCCTTGTGACTTTTCCGGAACCATGGAGTACGATCTTTCTTACGTAATGTAGTATTGATTCTTGTTTTCACGTATGCTTCATCGTCATCGTCATCTTCCCTCATTGGGTTGCCGTATTGGTCGTAGTCTTCGTCGTTGGCGACTCCATCCATTCCGACGATGCTCCTTTTGCCTCTCCTCACGACAACACGGCTGGGATTGGTCGGGTCGGTTATGAAGAAGCATTGTGTCATGTGCTTAGCGTGTACCCATGGCTCAATTTTGGCGATGACGTTAACGTTCACGGTTGCGCTCTTCTCGTCGGGTATAGACATGGTAGTGAAATACTTGTTTTCTCTTACGACGTCCTTAGCCCATCTGACACGGAACATCGTCGCATCGTGCATTCCAGCATAGTCAAGCTCCCAGATCTCTTCGACCCTTCCGTAGAATCTTTCAGTTGTGCCGTTGGCATCGGTCACGCATTCAATCGTCACCCCGGAGTTCTGGTAATCACTGTCCATGTCTTTGTCCTCCATGTAGAACGTGTACCCGTTGATATCGTATGGCTGATAGGTCGCGAGTTTGGCCGCGGGGCCATGTGATAAGGCGTGTATGAGCAATCCGTCCGAACTGCCCTCTTCCGGGGGATTTTCAAGAACTTGCTCTTTGAACCAATGCAAGAAAGTGGCGTTGTGCTCTACAGTAACTTCGTCGTCCGTCTTGAGCATCCCCTTATCACGGTACTTATTTGCGATGGTTTCTTTGTGACGTGCCACATAATCATCTACCACATCTAGGTGTTGTAGCACTACTAAGTTAGCCCTGTCAAAGTCGTTCCATCGATCCGAGTAGCCCACGTGCAATTCCCTCCGGCCGTTGTTGTGACCTTCTCCTCCGAGCCTCCCATCATGCTTCTTGATGGGCAAACCAACAACAGGGTCTCCGACGCCTATATAATTCTCGCAAAAGGAGATGCACTCATGCGTCAGATACCCCTGGACGATGCTCCCATCGGGACGGGACATGTTACGAACGAATCCTTTGATGACCCCATTCATCCTCTCGAACGGCATCATGCTGTGAAGGAATGTCGGCCCGAGGTCGATGATGTCGTCCACGATGTGGACACACAAATGCACCATGACGTTAAAGAACGCCGGCGGGAAGTACATCTCAAGCTCACATAGTATGACAACGATCTCTTCCTATAGCCTTCGGAGCTGCTTCAGACTTATGGACTTTCGAGAGATAATGTCGAAGAAGTTGCAGAGACCAGTAAGCGTGTCACGGACGTGCTTGTCCATTATCCCTCTAATGGCAACCGGGAGTATCTGCGTCATCATCACGTGACAGTCATGAGACTTCATCCCGCTGAACCTTTTCTTCTTGGGGTCTAGAAATCTGCTTATCTTCCCACAGTAACCGGAACTGACTTTGATTCCCATAAGGCACTTGATGAATTGATCGATCTCCTTCGCACTTAAGGTGAAGCAAGAAGGGGGGCAATAATTCTCCTCCTTCTTGTTGACTTTTTTGCCCCTTTCCCCCTCCTCCGGCTCCGTCTCCGTCTCCTCCGTCGACTTTTTACGGTGGAGATCTTTCCTGATCTTCAAATCTTCCAAGTCTTTCCTTCCCTTCGGCCCGTCCTTGGTCTTCTCCGGCATGTTCATCAGTGTGCCAAGCAAGCTCTCAAGGACATTCTTCGTGATATGCATTTGATCAAGGCAATGAGGCGTGTCGTGATTGGGCCAGTACTCCAAGTCCCAGAAAACATACCTCGTTTTCCATACCTTCAGTAGCGGCTCCGGCGACTTTTTCATCTTTCCCGGCGCGGGGCACTGTTCCCAGTTTTTCAACAGCTCGTTGATTTCGGCGCCAATCCTCTTACGTGGAGGTCCTCGATGCTCAGCCAATCCATTGAATAGATCTCCACGCTTTCTCCACGGGTCATCCTTCTCGAGCCATCTACGATGCCCCATGTACACGATTTTCCCGGATCCGCCATCTTTCGTTGACGTAAGCTGCTGAGACGTTGTATCATCCATGCACCTCGTGCATCCACAGTATCCGTGGCACACCTGGCCTGAGGTGTACCCATAACCGAGATAGTCGTGCACCGTCGTCATCAGCGCGGCTCTCATATAGAAATACTCTCCGTTGCTGGCGTCCCAGGTCCATGCCGGTGTTTTCCATAACGTGTCTAGCTCCTCTTTCAGAAGCCCCATATACAGGTTAATATTATTTCCCGGTTGTTTCGGCCCTTGAATCAGCATGCTCATGTGTATGTACTTTGTCTTCATGCACTTCCATGGGGGGAGGTTGTACATCCATACAAAGACGGGCCATGTGCTGTGGTTGGTGTTTTGTTTTCCAAACGGATTCATGCCATCGGTACTCGCACCAAGCACGATGTTCCTTGGATCTTCTGCAGCAAATCCATATACGGCGTTGAATGCTCTCCACTGGCTAGCATCTGCGAGGTGTCTCAGCTTCGTATCATCTCCATCGTCGGGCTTCTTCCTCTCCGCGTGCCAGCGCATGAGCTTTGCTTCCTTAGGATCTACGAAATACCGCTGCAGACGGGGAGTGATCGGAAAGTACCATACAACTTTCTGAGGAGCTTTCTTTCCTACCTTCTTGTATCGATAGATGCGGCTCTGCAGAGAAGATGCTCGCATATCGGCACGTGCATGCACCCAGAGAGCGCGTGATACACGAGGTAGGGTGCTCATTGGCCGCACTATATGTCGTGATGGATAACACGTACGGCGCCTACACAAGACGGCAGCATATCAAGCGATTCACGGGTCAATCGACTTTTAGCAACATCTTCCTGGTGTTAACTACCAAGATCCTCGTGTATAAATGTCACACAATAAACCGATGCTATATCATCACGTTCTTGCACAACTAGAACATTCAATCAATTCTTCAGGTTAGCTTGTGCTGCCTTGTCATATTTTGACTACCCATGTTTTTCCCCAGTGATTATATCATGCTTAACACTTCGATTTTGCTGATCCAATAGTTCATTGAAGAACATGATCGGTTCCGTGGAGGCGAAGGCGTGAAGTAACCAGGGCCTGCAGGAGGAGGCACCATAGCCAGCAGCGAAAAGACATCGTGGCCTGATATGTCTTACACAGGTCCAGGTTATCCATCAGTAGTTGCATGCATTATTAACTTTTAGAGTAAAGGAGAGCGCCCGACTTTATTGATAAAGCCACTAGACAGGGTTCAAGACAAAAAACCAGACACAACAATTAAGACAGTACCATTACACGGCAAAGGAGCCGAAATAGGCGCGCAGGCCAACTACCTACAACCAAAGTCCATACCAGCAAAAGAAGCTAGATCAGACACCATTGACACGAGCACTCTGGAGCAAAGAATACGCCGTAGAATGCACCCGCGCAATTAGGTCTTCAGTTGCTCCACGATCCTGGTCCTTAGTCAATAATTTCCACTTATGTAGAAAATGTATCAGTTTAAAAACACAGTCAGCATGCTTAGACGGAAAAATGTTATCAATACTAAAGGACCCCATTTGGTCCCGGTTCGTGACTGAACCGGGACTAATGGGTTGGCCTGGCCTGGACCAATGCCTTGTTATGTACTAGTGGCTCTCCTTGACCGCATGTCTACAACTGGAAGGAATTTCATTGTCACCCTATGTCACGTGGAGTCAAATTCGCAGTTGTCTCACCCTTTTCCCGGATAGTATCTGACATGTCCCAACGCTATAGCACTTCGCATCCTTCTGTACTTGTTATCCATACTTTTCCATGTGCACTTGCATATCTACTTTCATTTTCTACTCAACCTCGAGTGGCATCCCTCGCTCAAGGGTGCGCTGCCATATCCCAGTCCTTGGGTGGAAGGGGATAGGGATCCCTTTCCTAGCGCCGGTGGCACACCCTTGACACTGGATGCCCGGTTCCCCTTTGTGATGGTTTCCCGTGTGTTCTGTGCGTTTGTCGCCTTGGCTCGGCCCCGATTTAGATTTGTGTGTCTTCAACTGCCCAAGTTGGCTTTCCCTCCTCGCTTGGGTTCCTAAGGACAGTGGCGTTGCGGCCGGCAAGGTGTGCTCTTGGAATGGGCGAAGCGTTTCTTGTGAGCATCCGTGTTTTGCGAGGCCGGATCCTATCCTAGCTCTCGGGAGAGCGCCTCTTCTTACCAATGGTGCTGCAGCCTACGAGCCAGGACAAGAGCGTAGGGTCCCACTCCGACAACAGAGCAGAAGGATATTTGTCTTCCAAGCCCGATGGAGTCAGCTTGCCGGCGTTCTCCCTGGCATTCGGTGACTCCTTTGGCAGTCTGGTCTGCTTAGTGTTTTAGGAACTTGAGAGTGATGGGCAACACACATGCTAGCTGTGCTTACAATTATATTTCTTGTACTCGATGTGTGTTTTGTTGTAAGCAACAATTCCAGCTCCATGTATTTTCCGGCCATTGTTCTTTATTGTCCTTGTGTAATCCCTGCCCGATTGATGGCTTCATTAATTAAAAACCGGACTTTTTTGGGTTGTCTTCTATAAAAAACCATATTTTCCCTCCAATTCTTCTCCTTGCATTGTAGAGTGAAACTGAAATGGCGTTCAGAAAAAAGAAAGAGTAAAACGCAGATGTCTCATATCTCCACACCAAATGCACAAGATACCAAGACCCATGTCCTTCGGGACCCAAATATGCACTGAGAAGGATATAGCTAGGCTGACGCGGATTTGTGGCATTCAGGTCTCAGAGCACCGAGTCCCTTGCGCATACATTTATTTTTCACTTTCGATTTTCAAACTTTTATATCATTTGAAAGGAAATTCCAAATGAAGTTATATTTTCATTTTGTGTTTCTTGTGACGAGGACTTTCAAATAAAATCCATTTTGAATACGTCTTTAAAATTTGAAAATAAATGTTGTGTTTCAACTCTTGTTTCAAATCCATTTAGTATGGGCGACCGATACAATCCTGTTTTTTGTGTCTATGATGAACAAAAAAATGTTTTAAAATTTATCTATGAAACTTGGTAAGAGTGAGCGAGAAAATCTCAAGTTTCAGTTCATCATAAGTTTGAATATTTGAAACTTCAAATTTATTGTGCCGTCATGCGGGATCCAACTACTCCGCGAAAGGCGAGGTAGTCCAGCCGCTGGGCGGGGCTTGGCAGGTGCGTGACGGGCACCTGTGTGCTCCTACGAATCTCCCCTAACTCGATAGTTCGATAATATTATAATAAGTCCATGATTTTATGGAGACTACACTATATATAATAGGTTCATAGTTTTCTGGAGAGATAATATTATTATCCTTAATATTGACATTTTGATTTTAGAATACCTGAAGACATTATCCTGCGTCGCGTACGTGGAAGTAAGCAGTCATGACCATACCAATTCGCCAGCTACCTATAGGTTGCTTGCTTGACCCAATTTAATAGATGCGTCCACGAAGAAGTCGTGCATGCAAGTCGTGTAGCACGGTACCTTTCTACTAGAACCAACCATGGATGGGAAAAATGAAGCTGCAACCTACTCATAATCTCTCTACTATATATACATCACCCGACCAATGTGTTATGCAAATCAAGGCCCACACGGCGCAACTCGTTAGCTGCTCGATTACTGCATATCATCGGCCGCCGTTCATCATCAGTTCGGAGAAGATCGGTGTCGATTTAGTCGGTAAGTAATACTATACCTGCCGCAGTTAATCTTCTCATTTTGTTGTTGAAATACCTTTATTAAGCTAGCGTTCTTGATTGATCTCAACCAGCGCAACGACCATGAGCTCCTCGGAGGTCGCCGCTGGTGAGTGCAAGAAGACGTCTTGGCCGGAGGTGGTCGGCCTGACCATCAAGGAGGCCAAGGAGATCATTCTCGAGGACAAGCCTGATGCCCACATCGTCGTCGTGCCGGTAGGCTCTGTGGTGACTGAAGACTTCAGGCCCAACCGTGTCCGCTTCTTCATCGGTACCGTAGCCGAGATCCCCCACGTTGGCTAGTTGGGTTGCCCGTGGTGGCCAGCATAGATGCTGGCTCATGAATAAATTAATAATGGAGGAATAAAAATGTATGCAAGTCATGTGTGTTTGATCAGTCAATACTCTACAGGTTTGTGTGAACTGTCAAGTTCCATCCAGTGGCGGAGACAGGGGGGGACCAGCAGGGGCCCTGCCCCCCCCCCCCCCCCCCCCCCTAACATCCTGTATTTGCTGTATATTTGTTGATGAACAGTGCAAAATTAGTGATGATTTACTGCTAAATTAATGGTTTGGCCCTCCCAATGCCGATTGAGAAAAAATAGATCTATGCGTATTCCCGATGTTTTGACTCTATTTTCCAAGCAATCCGAAGTTCCCAACTCAGTTTTGATCATCAATTCACTGCCAAAGATCAATCCGAAAAATGGGAATGTGTGAATTACTAGGAACTGAAATGAATTTGTAAATTTTAAATACAAGTAGAAAAATCATGATTTAAATTAGTTAAACAACACAAAGCAAATAGCCAAAGTAGCAACCACTTCCGCAACGAAAAGTTTGAGCGAAAAAACTTATCTATGTAATCCAGCCAAGCCCAATCACATGCACAATGTTGGAATCATATTTTTCAATATTAAAAGGGATTTGCACAGCCAAACGAAACACATGTGACTATGGTTTTCGATACGTCTATCCGTTGCTGCTGGTTCCTCTCTCCTTCGGCTGTGTTTCCAATGCAGGAAAGGTGGACGGAACAACAGTTTGGGCAGCCTTAGCCCTAGGTATGGTTTAGTCTAGATGTCTAATCGGCAATGAGGAGGCGACAGGGTCACCTACGCCATGGAATATGTTGATTGGCACCGGCGGAACGCAAGTGTACCTTCGGTCGTAGCCAGATCTGGTGCCGTATGTTTTTATCTATGTTTCGTCTAGATGTGGCAACGGCTAATGTTCTGGTATTGTGTCTTCTCTGTTCAAAAAGCACTCTGTCAAATTCGACTTTACTGGGAAGCTACTGAGGTTAGGCCTCCCAGTTTCTGTCTGAGCGAGTAAGAGATGTTTGTCCAGCCCTCATCAGTGTTTTCTTCTATGGGATGAAGTTTTGTATACGAGCCATCTTCTTCTGGCTCCAACCAATGACTTAGTTTCTCGTTGTTATCTCAACTTCATTACCCATGGCCCTGAGGAGCATTGCTCTAGGCACTCCATAGACGACTGCAGAAAAGGACGGCATGAATATATCCAGGAACCTATGTGTCATTTTAATGTATAGTCTTCGCCTTCTTGCAAAAAAAGTGATTGTACATGTAACATGGACGGAAGAATGACGGTAAACCCGCAACTTCTACCATCCTTTTCCACACCGAAACCTATGAAGTTATAATATAGATCCGTTTTAGGCTAGGAATATACTATACATGCCGATATTATGATCCCACGTATGTACCATTGACCCTTGAATTGCTCCGCAGATAAAGGACAGATGGTTTTATTAAGCATGGGCAACGCATGGCACACGCGAAATTCATAATGTTATCATCATCTAGTTGAATAGTACGTTATCCACAAATTACATATCGACTTGTACTCTTTCGTTGAATAGAACGTTATCCACCACGTACATAGCGACTTGTATTGTCGATTGAATAATATGTTATCCTCGTCGTCAGCTGAATAGTAGAACTACACACGTGGAATTTACAGACATCGAACTTGCTAGAGGTTGCTTCTTTGACCTTTAGCAACTCACCCACATCACACCGCATGTCTTCGATCCCAAGTAAGCTACACCTAGCTAAGGTATGTCTGCCTATAAATACAACATTTTCCCACTCAATCGATCGACCAATACAACACGATCAAATTACTAGTAAGCAGCATCGTTTCTGACACAAGCTGCTATCGCATTCTCCAGTCTAGATTTAACCGGTGAGTCACAACACTGCGAGCCTCTGTTTTCTCGAGAAATCTTTAGCCTTGTTTAAACTTGTGTCTTGGTAGTGAGAAAATGAGCTACTCTGACATAGTTGCCAGCGGCGAGAAGACGAGGTGGCCGGAGGTGGTCGGGCTGTGCGCTGAAGAGGCTAAGAAGATCATCCTGGCAGACAAACCTCACGCCGACATTATCGTGCTGCCCATCGGCACGCCGGTGACCAAAGACTTCAGGCCCGAGCGCGTCCGTGTCTTCGTCGACATCGTCGCCGACACCCCAAGCATCGGCTAGCTCGCTTCATGTGCATGGTCAAGACTCAAGAATAAGTTAATAATGGACGAATAACAAAATAATTACATGCTGCTGGAGCATTAGCATGTCATGGATTTGATTTTTTTAGCTTTTTCGGGCGTGTTTTCAATTCCCTAATCTAAAAATATATTTCTCCCACGTTTTTAATTCTCCAAACGTTGAAAATGAGATTGTACTCCTAAAACGAATTAAAATTCTTGCGTACCCAGGCTTTTCTCATAAAGTATATTTTGCCCTTGTTAACATGTCAAAGTGCAGTGTACGCCTTATGTTTGACAAAATTTATATTTGAAATTATCAACATCTACAATATCAAGAAAATACAATCAGAAAATATATTTCATCATGTATTTAATTATATATATGTTTCTTTTTTGTAGGGAATGTTGATATACTTTTATATACATGATCAAAATTCATAAAGTTTGACTTGAAGACCAAACTAATGTGCATGTATTTCTCCTGTGTTTTGCCTTCTCACTGTGTGCGTGTGTTTGTGGAGGTTGTGTACGTGCTAGCCATGCAACGGCCGGATGAGAACTAGTTTTGCTCGTATCCTTTGATCTGGTATTATGAGGAGAGGGGCGCTTTGGCAGCCAAGAACATATGCTTCTGGTTTTTAAAATGTGTTTTAAATGTATTTTGAAATGTCACAAAATTATGATAAAATATTTCATGAGCACATCTCGACATTCTACGTACTCACAAAGTCGTTTCATGAAAACCTGACAATTTTTGTGTCGCGTGTAACAAGACAAAATTCATATGTTTAAAAAGAGATTTTCATGAGACATTTCTTTGTATCTTTTACACAAGTCACATATAATGCTGGTTTTCCACAAAACTTGACGCGCACACATAAAATATCGAGATGTACGCGTCAAATTTTTGTTTGAATTTTTTTGACATTTTGAAACTTTTTTTCTGATGGCATCAGCATATGCTCCCATGTGCCAAAGTGAATTTCCGTTTTATGAGGCAGCAAAAGCACCCTGTAGAGAAAAAATAACAAGGAAGCAAGTACCAAGGATACATACCAAGTCATAGAATTTTTCATTTTCTCAACCCAATTTGTAACAAAAGTACAACTCCTTCAATTATTGAACATGTATTAATTTTTTCACTGACATGCTACAAGGCCAAATTCAAAGGAGAAAAACCCAACTGTTTGTAAAAGTACATTTCATAGCTAGGTGGACAAAATCTCGAAGCTTCTATAAGGAAAGATACGTGCCATTGAATACAACACATAAAGATCATCCACATGCCTTGCAAGTATAAAATTACATATGATAAGATGGGATGGTAACATTACAACTATAGGATAAAGAGATGACCAAAACCGACGAGTTGATCACACAACACATTTCAGTAGACCCAGCTAGGGGCATACTTTTTTGGCGGAACAAGCTAGGGTCATACTTATGGGGGTCTCCAAAAAAAAAACCATGCATGCTAGGGTTGTTCAGAATGGTAAAAAAACATGCTAGATGGGACTGGCCAGTAGGAAGCTGAGTCAGCACCGCTGCAGTAGTCCATGACAACAATGGCATGATCGATCCACTTCGAATGTTGTACATGCCAGAGTCTATAAGAGGATTTGAAGTAAAAGCTAGACTGTGATAATCACACATGAAGTATATGCAATCCCCTTGAAGCCCGACGCATGCGTGAGCAGGCATGGACTTTGTGCAACGCTGGCCAACAAAGAGTGCTCGGCCACCCAAGTCATTGACCTTTCTCCATGCACCAGGGATGACACGCAAGTCTGGCTCAAATACCTCAAATCCATCGGTGTGAGAAGAATTAGCAACGTTATCACATGAGGAGGACCGGGGCTTGTGGCGGATCCATCGTTTGACCATCAGCAATCTACCACCACATTCAGCAAGGTATAGCTGCCTGCTCATGTACCGCATGCCCTCGGGCACCTGGTGCATATCTCTTGACCACTCAGTCGGGGACTCGATCATGCATTCGCTGTTTGAGATTCCAAGGTCACTGATGCCACCGTACTCTAGCTTGAAAAGCCTCTCATGCGTAGACAGCGTGTACAAACTTCCATTTGAGAAAGCAACATCTCGGAGTTCCGGTAGTGAGGTGTCTCTAAAAGTGCTAATCACATTAGGTTGTTGGATAATGCAAAGAATAGGCCAGCAATGATTGTCAATTATCGGAGCAACAACAAGGGGATTGGGCGACAAGTGGAGGATCAAGACCAGAGTTCTGATGATGCAATTGGCGTTTCCAAGCCTGGTCTAGATTGGGAATCTCCAAAGTAGCTTTGGACTTGGAGAAAGGGTTCATCAGTGAGCACACACCTTCACCACGCAGGAGGAATAGCCAGTGCCCGACGGACGATCCATGGCAAGAACCAACATCTGGTATAGGCATGCGGTGAATTTCACCACCCGAAATGGTAAGGAAACTGCCGTTCTGGGGTGTGAGCCACGGGTGTGAGAGGGGAAGAGGCTGATGCAGTCTAGTACCAGGGCGCCATGAGGCACACACAGCTCTCAGACTAACAATCAGCTAGGGAGGGAAGACATCCAAGGACAAGTCCCAAAAGCTCCGCGGGAAGATCTTCCCAGTTTGTAGCCTCCATTGTCATGCAATTCTACAATAGAAGACATAGTGAAAACATCCTAGTTTAACAAAAAAAAAAAACTAAGAACCAGTATGACTCTTGTACGGAAATTCAGGGGAAACAGCAATTACACGGTCATTTTACATATATTTTTATTCAAACACTACATGATTATACTCCCTCCATCTCAGTTTACAAGTCCTGCACATGTATCTAGGTCGTCAATTTGACCAACTTAATAAGAGGCATATATTACAAAAAATATATCATTAAAGACTTTAGATGTTCTATTTTCTATTGATGTAATTTTTATGTTAAACAATATATTTTATATAAGTCAAATTGACGATCTAGATACATGTGCACGCCTTCTAAACTGTGACGGAGGGAGTACATGCTGAAACACTTGTTATACCAAATCATAGTTTCGATAAAGTAAAAAAACATTTTTTATAAGTAAGAAGGTAGAGATTTGCAAAATAGGTGCCACTATTTTCATGAGAACATGCATGCGTGACCAATGATATGTGCGCATAATATTAATAAAAAGGCAATGATGTGCAACATAAGGGGAGGGATAGAGGAGTTACATGCGCACAGCCGGCTGCCGATTACCGATGATGAGATTCAGATTTTGAACAAACTAGGGAATGAATATAATCAGCGGACCAACGGATAAAAACAGGTGATAAATTGCAGATCCGAAGGACATTTATCGGCTGCTCTGCCCAGGTTCTATTTATAATTCTAGAGTGACTTGCACACAAATGCAACCCTCGGGTCTACACATGTTTGTAACATTATCTCTTCGATCTCTAAGAATTAATTAAGGCCGAATTGAAGAACAAAGGCTGGGCAGCTGGCAGCTACTACCTTTATGTAACATTATCCCTTGGATCTATACCTGCAGCGGCCTAATGGACTGGCAACTGGCAATGTTGCTTGTTTGACCAGATCAAAAATTCGACATACTGCATAAAATATACCACGCATGCATCTCGCGATACACATACCACTCGCTCCCTACAAAAATATACAAGCATATACACTGAGTACATCTGTTCCACATGCGGGCATTCATAGGTTCCAATCAATCTAATCAGTGAGTACGTTTGCGTGAAATATGCGTGGAGCACCATGTAAAGGGCCAAAGCAAAAGCGGGGAGAAAACCAATTTCAAGAGAAACATAGAGGGTAAATATGAAGGAAAGAGCATCATGTAAGATTGGAGCAGCTAGTTGATTGAAGAGCATTTGGATTCCGACCTCTCTCCCCCGACCTCTCTCCCCCGAGGCGGCGGCGCCGCGCCGCCCCCGGGGAGTCCCCGTCCACACCGCCCTCAGCCCTCCCCCTCCATCGCCTCCCACTACCGCCGCCGTCGCTGAGGACACCGCGGGGCGAAGCCCCTGTGGTGAGGCGGCGGCGGCGGCGCAGTCCTCGGCCGGCGGTAACGCGTGGGGGCAGCGGCGTCCATCTCCCTCCTCCTCCAACGGCAGTGCGCAGCGGGTTGGCGGTGGCCAGGAGATCTCCGGCGGCCGTTTGGCGGACGAGAGTTTGGCTGCGATGAGATCTGATCTGGGCCCGAGGGGTTTAGATCGAGATCCACTGCGGCTGCACCTCGTCTCGACAACGGCAAGAGGAGATCCCCCCTGGGTAATCTTCGCAGCACGAGGACGTCCGGATCTCTTGGCCCGGGCATGGTGGTGGTGGCTGCCTTCTCCATCGAAGGCGGTTGGCCAGGCTGGTAGTGACGGATCTTGGATCCCACTATTAGCACCGGCGGCGAGTTGGGGAGACATAGTCGCCGGTGAAAACCGAGCCGACTCCGGTCATGGCGGGCGATGGCGGCGTCTACGCCGTTACCTTGATGAAGGCATCGTCAAGCAACTATCGTCAACCTGCTCGTGCCGCTCTGGGAGAAATCCTAAGATCACCGGATCGGGCGATGGTGGCGCTGCGATGTCGTGTTCCCTATTGGGGGCATCGTTTGTGGAGCGGCGCCGGATGGAAGAGGCGTGAGGTGGTGTGGCGTGCCTTCTCTCGCGTCGACGACGGCGGGTCTCGGCGGCATGGAGCAGCGGGGTCTCGCCGGTGACCGTGTGATGATGGACGAGCGCAGGATGGTGGCGTTGTCTGGCGTCGTGGTGACGTCGACGGCAGTTAGACCGGGCAAGGTAGATGCAGCAGTACATCACTGAAGATGGATTGGTGGCAGGTGGCTGCGGCGGCCTCATACCCGGCAGGCATCCTGGTTGAGGAGAGCGCTGGACTGGTGGGTGCCCCATACCCGACATGCGTCCTGGTTGGGACCTCAGGTCTTAGATGTTAGGTTTGGCTGCGAGGTCTGTGTGGTATTAGGCCCAGACTATCAGCATCCCTACATCAACTGGATAGGAGTAGCGACAGATGTTGCCTAGACGGTGGCTTTAGTCTTACTGTTGTATGACTTTGTAAGGTCTTGTGTGAATAATTAATAAAGTGGCTGCATGCATCGTCCACATGCAGAGGCCGGGGGTCCTCCTCCTTTTCTAAAAAAAAAATGTAAGATTGGAGCAAGGTAGCAAGATTGGATATAGAGCGTATCATCGCGGTTTCATAAGCTGTGTTTTGTCGATGTGTGAAATTCCTGAACCATGTGAATGGAATGACACATGGGTTCAAACCCTCTTGAATCGAAGACGGACAGGTTCAACTTGCACAATTGTGGGCATATCATTGTTAGGATATCAGATACGCATTAGCCTTGGGTGTGTTTACGGGTCATGGCTGGGAGTTGCAAACGATTGTGCCTAAGCGTGAGCAGTGCATGGATAGCGTTGAATTTTTAGAAGACTACCCTATTGTAAGCTCTGCGTGCACCAATCTGTATTTTGTTGTTTTTGTTCTTGGATGTGTTTTCTATTTTTTAACATATATTTCTATCTGAGCGGATATCTTTCTTTTGTAAGTAATGGCTTCATTTTGTACGAAACGATTACGTAATATGATAGTTCATATCTTTCTTGTCCGTGAGCATGAAATTGCTTAGCTAATTATAAGGCAGTACTTTAAAACCAAGAATTAATACAGGCTAAAAAAACCATGATAATACGAAGCACAAATTATAAATAACTGGTCAAGGACATTGATCCACAGGTAGTATGCTGGTGGGCAGCATCTATTTATTGATTCATGTTTATTGAAAGTACTTATTCATCAGCATGCATAATGCATCCATGTTGCCTCTTCCTTGCAAAGCTAGCTAGCCAATGGAAGGAGTACTCGCGACAGTGTCGACGATGATGCGGACACGGTTGGTCCTGAAGTCAAGGGTCATCGCCGAGCCAGCAGGAAGGACATCGATGTCGGCGTCAGGCATGTCCTTAAGGATGATCTCCTTGGCCTCCTCAATGGACTTTCCAACTACCTCCGGCCATGATGTCTTCTTCTCCTCTCCGGCGGGGGCTTTAGGGGCGGCGCAGCTCATCCTCGATTCCGCGAGCTGCAAACAATTACTCGAAATAGTTCATTTCAGACTACAAATCACAATAACAGCTGACCCAAATAGTTCAACAAATTGTCTTTCTTTTTTGGTTCAGACTACAGATCACAGTAACGCTAATGCTAGTCATATAGCTAGAGAAACTTATTGACAGAAAGCATATGGAAATAGAAATATGGAATACATACCCAACACTACTCACCAGCCAAATGGACCTCGAGCTCACTCTGAACTTGACTGATATGAGTATTTGCGTAACACTAGGCCATTTTATAGGGAAGATATATCACGAGAGAAGATGAGATATGATGCTCTCACATGCAGGAGACAAGCAAGAGAGAAGATAAGATGCTCTCACACATGCAGGCGTGGAGCACGAGTATGCAGAGAAGATGCTCACTCACATGCATGCATGCAGCGTGCGTGGTACACGAGGTGGCTCCTAAATTGGCCACACTTGATTTCACGTTGGGCTGCTAAAGAAGACGACAATGTACCGCGTGATTCACGGGACGATGGCCATGGAGCTCGATCGGTGTAGATCATGTCGGCTACTTGCATAATTCCTCGTCAAGGTTTATTAGCCCTACTATTACTTTGGATCAAAAGTTGATCATCTATATAACTCAATTACGTCGTATTATTTATACGATACGAAAAGTATACCATTGGATTCGCAAGAGAATTCACATAGCATAGTTTTAGGACATATAGTTTATATTTTATTAGTTCACTTTATGGTCTAACTTTGACAATGATAACAAGGGGGCATATTGGGCAGAGGCAGTAACTCAAAATACAGATAAGTGGGGAGAGTTACCATAAAAGCAGCTCCAAGTTACAAAAAGTAAAAAAATAAACATGGGCCTATGGATATTGAATGGACGTTCCAGATTGGTTAGAGGGGAGCTGGTGGAAGGACATGTTTTGTGCTACCTCTGTTCCAGATTGGCGAAGGGGAAGCCGGTGAATAAAATCGAAACCCTACACCTAGTTACGCTTTAGAGCATGGTTAATAATACAACCAACAATCAGCTATAAGGAGTTGCCATGTCATCTAGAGCCAACCTAATAGCCGGCATATACAATAGTAAGTTTAGATGTGTACTACTTTATTAGTAGTTGGCCCACCTTACAACCTCACAAAGTGTCTTGGGTCTCGTGCTGCAGCTGGCTACTCCCTCCATCACGGTTTAGAAGGCGTGCTTGGAAATTCTCTGGGATCTAGGTAGTAATTGATTGGCTGTGAGATGAGCTGAAAAATAGCATTCACACTACCCATGCATATAGGAGTAGTACAACGGAGTACTAATTAGCTACTAGGAGTAAATGCAATGCGCCCTAAACCTTGTCTATTGTGGAAACGCACGTAAATTTAACTGTGCCTTCTAAACCGTGACGGAGGGAGTACTCACCAAGAACCCGCTTCTCTTCTCTCTCCTCTTCTCTCTCCTCCAACTAAGCAAGGATATAATATTTTAGTTCTTATAGCCTGCTTATGTCACCTTATTGTACTTGCTCTTAAGAGAACTCCAGGTAATCCTTCCAATTAATTATCACCCAACTGAATTTCAGGAGTGGACCCCTTCCACCCCTAACGTCCAATCCTAACCCCTCAGATTTTTTTTCAAAAGTACTACATATTTTTGAACAAATTCGAAAAGCATATGTCGTAATTAAAAAAAAGCAAAAATAGCACCCCGTCGACCTCTGGTGGGCCGAAGGGGGGCCTGTCGGCCTGGGGCAGGCCGAAGGGGGCCTGTCGGCCTGGGGCAGGCCGAAAAGCCGGCTGTCGGCCCGGGGCTGGCCGAAAGGCACCCGTCGGCCTCCAGGAGGCCAACAGGCCCCTGGATAAGGCCGACCACCCGAGCTTCTTCCTCCTCTCGCTGCTCGTTCATCGTCTCTCTCGTTTTTTCAACAGAATTTTGCCCCCCCTCCGATCTCCTCCATCCTCCACCCATTTTCCTATTCAATCCGCTGAAACAATAGATCATACCCATCTCCACCGGCCTACGGTCTCATTTTGTGCCATGGTGTAGTATTTTGTTCGTTTGGAGGAGCCATGGTGGGGTGGTGGAGGTGTGGATGGTGAGGAGGTGGTGTGGTGGAGAGGAAGAAGAAGGTGGAGAGGAAGAAGGGGACACACGCGTCGAAGGTATACCGATTTTTTTTAGTTTAGGTTAGTTTTTTTATTGTACGTAAAATTAGTTTATGTAGTGTACGTGTACGTGTACATTTTAGTTTATGTTAGTAGTCATTTTAGTGTACGTGTTGGTAGTGTAAGTTTATTTAGTTTATGTTAGTAGTCATTTTAGTTTATTTTAGTATAGGTTTTTTTTAGTGTAGGTCTATTTTAGTGTAGGTTTATTTTAGTATAGGTTTATTTAGTGTAGGTTTATTTTAGTGTAGGTTCTTTTTAGTGCAGGTTTATTTAGTGTACGTAGGTTTATTTTAGTGGAGGTTTATTTTAGTATAAATTTGTTCGTTGCAAATAACGAGAAACTGGCAATGTCTGCCACAGGTGAAAATGTCAGAATCCGTAAATTTGACTGTTTATTACGGCCCTGGTAATGTTCGATATAATGAGTTGGGGGTTGATCTTAGCGAGTTTAAAAAAGGCGTCATGACACTTTCAGACCCGGACAGACTGGACATTAGGCAGTTGAAGCACTGGTTGACTACTAGTTTTGGGCTGGATCCTGAAGTCTGTTCCGTCAGTATTCATGCATTGTGGACCAAATCCTGTAAAAATGTCAAGTGGGAGTTGATGCCGATAGATAGGAGCCAGCAATGGTTGTCCCTGTTAAGTCGTTCCAGAGACCGAAGAATCCACCCATATGCCCTAGTGCAACCAGTGGCGAAGGAGGAGAATTTCGTACAAGTCAACATGGGGTATGAACCAGGCGAGGGTAGTCAAGTTGCTAACGCGATTTATGTATCCGGGTCACAGCCACCGGATGTGGATGCTAGTCAAGCCGAGAAAGAGTCAGATTATGTGCCACACAATGTTAGTGGTCATGATACGGGCTCTGGTGTTGCTGATGGGGATGAGGAAGGCGATGAAATGCAGAGGGTGATGGAGGAAGAGGACGAGGATGGGTTTGCGGAAGATCTGGATTTAGAAAATTCCGAGGATGACGTGGAGGTACCGATTCATTCAGCATGGGATCACGACATATCCGCCGGCATTACTGTGAACGATGGCCATGAGACTCCATGGCAATATAATGTGAACCAAGTCCAGATCGGGGCTATGTTTGACACAAAGAAAAAATTGAAGTATGCGGTGATAAAGTGGGCTATGTCTACGCAGAGGGTTTTCCGGACACACATATCGAGTCCAACAAAATATACCGTGAAGTGTGTTGAAATAGGTTGTCCTGCGAAGGTGCACGGGCACGTGCCGAAGTATAACATCCACTGGGTTGTCACCAATGTGGTCCCACAAAATTGTGTGAGGAAAAACCTGTTGGTTCGTCATCCAAACCTGACTTCAACTCTCATAGCGCAACTCATGTATACTGAGATAGTTGAGAAGAAAGATATGGAAGCAAAACATATCCAGAAAGCAGTAAAGGTCAGATAGAATTATGACATTCCATATGGAAAGGCTTGGAGGGCTAAGCAGAAGGCTATGGAGGAAAGGTTTGGGACGTTCTTCGACTCATATGATAATGTTGTCCGTCTCCTTGACATACTGAAGGAGAGAAATCCCGGCACTTATGTTAACATACAACACACGAGGTTGGAGATTATACCAGATCACAAGGTGTTGAAGCGAGTATTCTTCTCTTTCGCTATATGCATCGAAGCTTTCCGGCATTGTCCTCCTATGATGTTTGTGGATGGTACATTCCTGACTGGTCAGTACAAAGGGCAAATCCTGACTGCTATTGGTGTGGACGGGAACAACCAAATCATCCCACTAGCGATGGCATTTGTGGAGGGTGAAAACTTTCCGAGCTGGGTATGGTTCTTCCAGCAAGTTAAAATTGCGATCGTGAAGGATCGACCAAACGTGTGTGTCATTCATGACAGACATCCAGGTATATTGAAGGCCGTGAAGACACTAAGTAATCCAACAGCTGACGAGCCAACACCTTGGAAGGACTTGCAAAGCCGGTGGTGCATGCGCCAACAGCTGTCTGCCAATCACTACAGTCTGAATCAGCGTCAGTCTGCCAATGTGGAAACCAGCGCATTTTGCTGCAGTGTGGGCATCGGAATCAGCGTCCGCCGCAGCAACATCACAGCACCGCAGACAGCAGGAATCAGACAAAGCAGACAGCAGGAATCAGCGTCAGTCTGCCAATCACTACAGTCTGCCAATCACTACAGTCTAAATCAGCGTCAGTCTGCCAATGTGGAAACCAGCGCATTTTGCTGAAGTGTGGGCATCGGAATCAGCGTCCGCCGCAGCAACATCACAGCACCGCAGACAGCAGGAATCAGACAAAGCAGACAGCAGGAATCAACGTCAGTCTGCCAATCACTACAGTCTGCCAATCACTACAGTCTGAATCAGCGTCAGTCTGCCAATGTGGAAACCAGCGCATTTTGCTGCAGTGTGGGCATCGGAATCAGCGTCTGCGCATGGGAAAAAGCAAGGGAAAAGCGAGCTGGCCGAGGGAGAAGCCATCGGTGGCAACAAAACTTCAGTACAAAGTTGGTCAATTGGTTTAGAGAGAAAACACTTGTACTGCGAACTAAATGCATCCAACTAAAATTAAACATTACCACTCACTTAAACAGTACAACTGAATTAAACATTACAACTGAATTAAACAGTACAGCTGAATGAAACACTACAACTGAAATTAAACAGTACTACATAAAACAGTACTACATGAATGCATCATCCTCCTCCTCCGTCGATGCAGATCTCTTGCCCTTTGTCGAAGTAGAACTCTTGGCCTTCGACGATGAGGTAGTCTTGACCTTGGTGCTCGGCATGAAGACGTCCTCTTCCTCCTCCGTCGATGCAGATCTCTTGCCCTTCAACGATGCGGGAGTCTTGACCTTGCTGCTCGGCATGAAGAGGACATCTTCGTCCTCACTGTCTGCTGACCATAAATCTGAATTCTTCCTCCCAAGCCTGATGTAAGATTCACTCTTATGCAGTTTCACCTTCTGCCATCTGCCATGCAACCTGAGAAGTTCTTTTCGTATCTCCTCAAATGTCCTGGGAGGCCACCCACTCCTAGCTAATGAGTGAGCCAACTCATTCATTATGGTGTCACTACTGATGAGTTCCTCCCATGGAACTACTCTATCATCCATCTTGAAATTGGCGGCTAGTTTGAGAAGACGATCGGACATACCAGAGTGAAAACTACGATCAAAAGGATAATGAGGATGAGACATCTCCACGAAAAGATGGCGGGAGCGAAAGGCGTGAGAGAAAGGGGGGATAGAAGGGCCTGCTCACCCACCTTACTGCGGATGTGGTTATATAGGTTCACAAGAGAAGATGGCGGGAGAGAAAGGCGGAAAAGAAAGGCGGGAAAGAAAATGGCGGGAGATAATGGTGGGACAGAATGTCGGGAGATAAAATGGCGGCAGAGCATGGCGGGAAAGAAAATGGCGGGATAGTAGGGCGGGAAAATAAAATGGGGGGATAGTAGGGCGAGATAGTACGATCACTGTGGCAGATGACTGAAAACAACAACTAGCTCCTGATCACGCTCTTTGAAGGTTATGAGCACCAAATTGTTGACTTCAATAGACGATGCCCGAAGAAAATTACTGAAGCCTTCCTTCTTGAACACCATTCTATCACTCAAGCCAATAAAGTAGGAACAAGGAATGCTCACAGATATATCATCATCTTCAGAATCCAAAGTAATTTCAAGAGTTAAAGAACCGGTCCTAGGAATTGACACAAATTCCGTCAAACTCCTCACAACCATGGTCGGAATAACCTGACAAAAAACATCAAGTTATATGATGTTGAGCTTACAAATTTAAAACAGTATACTAGAGCAAAGAACAAAAAAATATACAGTAGCCAAAAACAAAGCTCACCATATGTTGACCGTTGACATTCATGGAATCAATTCTATGAACAAAAGGAGTACACAATATGTAGTTGTCATCAAAGAGCTGTCGGGACATGACAAACATTTGGTGATAATTCAGACGGAAGATACCACGACTATAAAAACAACTGTCAACAAGTTCCCTCTGAGTTTCACTCAGATCCTCAAGAGCTACAAAAAAATAATTTCACAAATTGAGCACAACAGCAAATCGTATAAGCTGAAACAAAACTTAAAATCACTCAAATAAAAAACTTACCAACACAGGGTAAAGGGAACAACATAACGCCATCCCGATGAAAATCAACACTACACCATGTTCCATAGTGCTCAAGCCTAACAGTCATCATGTCACGATGACGGAGACCATAATCATTCACAAGTTCCTCCCAGGAAGGACCATGGAATTTACTGCTCACCCGACCATATGTAAACAGAACATGGTATAAGTTACTCTCACTGTTGTGAAGAGCAAGATCAATATCTGTGTCACCCCTCCGAATAGCTAAAGCTCTGCACTCCTCAATGTACCGAGCAAGATGTGATCTAACACTGCACAGAACATACTACAACAAGAATGGAAGCAAACATCATAATCATATAAACAAAGGCATTCGAATACATTACAACTAAAACACCATCAACCAAATGCCACAATCAGATAAACAAGATATAGAATCTTACAACACGCCTTGAACATCGACGATCCAGCACCACAGTGAATACAAACGCACCAGAATCAAAGGCAGAGCAAGGGCCACTTGGAGCTCGACAAAATGGGCAAGCCATTTACCTGCAAAGAAACAGTGATCAATAAGAACTGAATCCAGAACCGAGTTGAAAGTTGACATTTGATTGTATTGGAAGCAAAAAAAAAAATACCGTACGCCGGCGGAGAGAGCCCTGATCTATTGTTTACGCGGGTTCGATACGAAAATGGGTGGACGAGCGAAGAGATCGGCGCGGGGGTGCAAGCACCAGAGAGCAACGGGAGGGGGAGGTGGAGCTGGGGAGCCTGGACGAAGGGGGAGGGTGAAAGGAGTGGTCAGAGGAAGAAGCTCGGGCGGTCGGCCTTATCCAGGGGCCTGTCGGCCTCCTGGAGGCCGACGGGTGCCTTTCGGCCAGCCCCGGGCCGACAGCCGGCTCTTCGGCCTGCCCCAGGCCGACAGGCCCCCTTCGGCCTGCCCCAGGCCGACAGGCCCTCCTTCGGCCCACCAGAGGCCGACGGGGTGCTATTTTTGGTTTTTTTCAATTAGGACATACGCTTTTCGAATTTGTTCAAAAATAGGTAACACTTTTGAAAAAAAATCAACCCCTCAGGTAGGACTGCATGTTAAACACGTAAATTATATAACACAGACCTAGCATTTTTTTTTTTGCGAATAAATGAGGTTTTATTGCTTAACCTTGGGGATTACAATCATATCGGTGTAGCAAATCAATCTCGTTTGGACCAGACCTAAGCCACACTACTGTGCGTACTTGAAGATGCCCTATCTGAGCTAATCGGTGTGCAACATTATTACATGACCGCTGCATATGTACGACAATGAACTCTCTGCCCTGGTTGAGTAGACACTTGATTTCGCCAATGATGGCAGCCGTCGGTGATCGATCAAGCTCTAGCTACTTGATCATTTGTACTGCCACTTGCGAGTCTGTCTCAACAATAAACGGCTTCGTGCTCCACTCATAAGCTAGTGCAATACCTTCCATGCACGCGGCTAGTTTTGCTTCAAGCGGGCTATTGCAAGCATGCAGATGGCGACTTGACGCGAAGATGATTGCTCCATCCTCATCCCACAGGATCATGCCAGCGCCTCCGGTGCTCGCCTCCATGGCACACACACCATCCACATTATGCTTGTTCCAGCCCGTTGGTGGTTTCGTCCAACGATCCGGCGGCCGTCCGCTGGTAGGAGCATCGGGCTGTTTATACTTCTGCTTCCTGTTTGCCCCAATATGAGATGTGACCACCATTTTTCCTTTCTCAAAATCACCTTCAGGGTGTTGCTGAAGGCACGCCAAAGAGTTGATGTAGCTGCATAAAAAACGTGTGGATGCATGGACTGGGGGTGGTTTCTTATGGTGTATGATCTCGTTCCTTACATGCCATATTCTCCACAAAGTCATCAGCAAAGGTAGGTGCTATTGTTCATCGCTGTTAGACAGCAAGTGCAACAGCCACTCTACTCCTGTGTTGACCACCTCCTCCACATTTGGCATACAGACTTTCTTCCCCATTGCACGCCACAGCTTTATCGCAAGCGGGCACCTACAAAAGACATGGAACGTGTCCTCCCGGTCCTTCCACAAAGTGAACAAATGTCAGTTTTTCCGAGCTTTCAAATCTTTTTATTTTCCAATGTAGCCAACGAGTTTGCCACAAGTTTCCAAGCAAAAACCCGAACCTTTGGGGGAGCAGGGCACCCCCACACTGCCTTCCACACAGACCCTAGCATTCCTCGAATAAAATCATTGGTTCGAGACTGAGCCTTAGGTTGAATGTTCACACCCAAGTAATTCATTGTAAGAACTCTCTTTAGATGTGCCATGATCTTTTGCTTTTGATTTGTATCTCATAATCATTCTTGTGCGCAATCAACTCTGGACCCAACCCAACCCAACCCAACCCAAATGATTTTTTTACGAACTTGTATTTTTTTGTGGGGGCGAATTTGTATTATACAATAAATGCTTCCTTTATAGCGGCCATCTGAGATCCGGCGTCGGGGAAGTGGAGCGGCCTGCGAGATCGCCGTTTCCCCTTCTATGACGTTGATGGAGATATTAATCACATTTTCTTCTCTTGTGTCACACCCACTTCCTTTGGAGATACATTTGGGAAGTGGTTAGTTCCAGTTGATGACGTGCGAACTTCCCTGACTTCTGTGAGATCATCGTGGCCAGCTCTGGCTGTGCCCATGAGCTACATTTGGTGGGGCTTCAAGCCTTCAAGGATGTATATTGGACAATTCGTACAATTACAAATAAACTTATCTTTGAGCGGATCAATCTTCCACTTGCCACCAACGTGATCTTCAAATTGTGGGTATTTTTTGCAACAAAGGAATTTCTCGAGTAACTGGCGAGATAAAGGAGGTGATATATGTGTTTTTAAGAATTCCATAGCAATGAATGTGTATGTAGTGACAATATATATCTTCGTAAAATCCATTTATTGAATTGCATGCGCCCCCATTAAGTACTTCCATGACACAATATAATAGTTGGTCAATTTTTAGGTATTGCTATGCAAGTCCAGAGATGAGTTGTCAAGTACAATAAAGAAATAAAAGATTGATATAACCATAGATCGGTTGGGTTTTAGCTCATATAAAGATTAGTATACAAAACTTCCGCCGCCGCCTCCGGGTCGCCTCTTGGCGATTCCGAGGCGTCCCAGCTGCCGCCCTCCCGAGTCCTCTCCTACCCAGATCAGCTCGCCGCCGCCGTCACAAGCCACCCCGACGGCGGCAGGCGGCCGCCCTTCTCGTGCGCAGCCCCACCATCTCCTCCATCTCCGTCCAGATCAGATATGTCTGCCATGCTCAGATCCGCCTCCAGGCTCCTCATACCTTGGCTGCCTTGGCGGCAATGGATTTTGGCCGCATGTGCAGCGATCTGGACTTTGGTTGGATGGCGTGGTTGGGATGGTGGAAGTGGGTGACCCAAATAAACCGGTGTTTTTTCCTCTTTTTTTGACCTAGTGGTCCTCTTCCGTCCTTCTTGCCGATCTGCTGCTGCCGGTCGCCTTCGATCTGGCTGCTGACGAGTTCTGGATTTCTCCACCGACGGTCTTCACGGATTGGCAAAGTGCTCCTAGACCTCTGATTTGAAGGGGATCCGGTCGGGTGCGTCCACAATCAACAACCCCCAGGGCTCCAATGGGCTTGTTGCGAAGCTCCGCTATCAGTCGACAACATGGGACATGTCGAAGTTGCGATTTTCATGGTGTTGGCAGAGGCGGGGAATGTCAAGATGGCTAAGATTGGAAGATCAGATGTTAACGGCGGAGGTGGGATTCTGGACGCGATGAAGACATTGCTTCACGGACTGCCGTGTGGATTTGGCTGTCAGACGTTGTTGGGACAAACCCGGACCAGCTCACCGCTCATCTCCTCTCACTCGCTCGGACGAAGGTGGAAGAAGGAGCACACTGGATTTTTCCGGCGTACAAACGCCCCGCCGCACGAACGGTGCCTCGTCCGCACACACAGCCTCTTCTATTTTTCTGCAGCTCGAACTGCTGGCTCGGCACATACCGGCGATACCGCAACAACTTTACATCAATACATGGGGAGGCTTCCAGGCTTGTGCACACACACTACACGCACGCATGCATTACCCGGCCACCACACACTAACCCATGCATGCACGCATCACAGCCGGGGCACTAACGAACCCACGAACAAACTCCATGCAGCTCCAGCCACGCGCACGAGGCAGCTGCCTCCAATAGACTCCACCGGCCGCTACTAACATGTAGTTCGTCCATGCTACACAGGTACGCGCATACATACACATACGGCCGTAACCCAGCCCACGGACCCGACCTGACGCACCGACGCCGGTCGCACCGCCACGGATCCGACCTGGCGCACTGACGTCGGTCTCATCGTGCTCCGTCACAGCTTATTTCCAACAATCACCTCCTAAGTCGTGACCTCGCCGCGCGGCCTGCCGACAGGAGCCCTGGCTCGTCGTCGTCGTCTCCTTCGCCCGATGCCATCGCGCGCCTCCATGCCCGCTGTGACATGCTGTGTGCTCGCCGCGCCCGCGCCGTGATTGCCGCGTCGCTCGACGTCGAAGCCGTGTGCCACCACCGCAGCCGGAATTGCCGCGCGTCGTCGTCGCCATGCGCTCGCCGCGCACTGCAGCCGTGCCGCTTCGGCCTCCATGTCCGCCGCGCTCGTCGCGGACTCACCGTGCGTTGCCTTCGCGTCCACCACGACAGCCGCAGCGCCACGCACCTGCATAGGCCGACACACGGCCCGGAGCTTCGCACAGCCGCCGACGAACGCCGCCATCGCTGGCATGCCTCCGGCACGACAAACCATGCCCAAAACAACAAGACTCATGATACCAAATGTTGGGTCTATCCTTTTTCATTCCAGAGCTCAAACTCCACGTCGGGCTACAACCTGAACGCGCACAGACGCAGCTGCCTCCGACAGACTCCACCGGCCGCTACTAACATGTAGTTCGTCCACGCTACACAGGTACGCGCATACATACACATATGACCGTAACCCAGCCCGCGGACCCGACCTGACGCACCGACGCCGGTCGCACCGCCACGGATCCGACCTGGCGCACTGACGTCGGTCCCACCGTGCTCCGTCACGGCTTATTTCCAACAGACTTTTCATGTCCAATCCGCATACACGCTGTCCGTGAGCCTGGCGATCAGTGATTTGCAACATCGGCCTAGGCAAGTGGGGGCGATAACACTGGAGGATCTCAGCTTTGGTGGTGCTCCTTGAGTATTGACTCGTGATTTCCAGGATGAAAATTCAAGGTCTGGCCTTTATTGGTTGTACCTAGCAATGGTCTCATTGAAGGCACTATTTTGGGAACTCAGGCTTTCTCTAGGGTGAAAACCTAAGATCTTTGATCGGGTGACGACAACGCTTGTGCATTATTTCCTCTTATGGAGAACCTTTTCTGTAGTCCGAGTGATGTCTTTGGTGGTAGTTAGTGTGCGTTGTTGTTACGGGTGATTGATCACCGTGGCGAGGTCTTTTTTCTCCTTTTTATTTTCTTTTTTGGCTGTGTGCATCCTTGATGTCTTCGGACATCTTGTTGATGCAGAGGCTGGACGTAATTGTTATCTTCTCGATATTAATATATTCCCTTTATTGAAAATAGACCATGGAAGGACTATAATGCGTGTCTCCATTAGAGGTGTGGCATCGATGTTTTATCACCTGGCGACTAAGTGGCTATGACCAGATAGTTCATCACTAGCAACTTGATACCGATGAAGATCGCATCGCAATAGACCAACTGTAAAAACTGATATTCGATCTAAATGGTTTCAGAGATAACATTTTGCGGGGAAATTAAAGTCACTGATGATGACAAGTTTAGAACTGACTGTCATCCATGTATATCTGGTGCTCTACATGTTTGGAAGAATCAAAGGGAACAAAAACGCATGTGTTAGGATTTAATTAATCCTATTAATTCCTACTTTTCCTAACCGAGACGGTTGCCTCGTGTCCCTTCGGACACACCCCTTTAGGGGCTATATATATGTAACCCCATCATCAATGAGAACAACGTTTCACTTTACATTTTTGTCTTTGTCTCTCTCGTTTTACTCTAAACACGTTATCAGCACGCTCTCTCGCGGAGCAATCCCATCGATTGAGTTTTTCCCACGGCAACGCGGAAACCAGCCGCCGGCCACAAAATCAATCGAGCGATTCGGCCTAAGAGGAAGAGAGGAGATGCCTCTCGATGGTGCTCTCGGCACAAAGCCATGGAGATCAGATTGGCAACTGCCGTATAGATGGGACATAATCAACAGATTTTTAATTCCCTTTTTGTCTTCTTGTGATCAATTGATGATCAAGCAATAGATTGATTTCTCCTGTACGCAGATGCATGTGCAGGATCGATTCACCCAAGCGGTTACCAAGAAGAGAGCGAACAATGCGTCCGTGGCTATCGTCCATGGCAGCGCAACGGACCGCCGCACGACGCCCTCCAGCGCGAGACAGAGCCGGCCCTGTTGGAGACGTCGCACATACGGTAGGCCTCAACCACATCCCTCCTCCTCCCGGCGACGAACCGCATCAGCGGCAGCGGTGCAGCGCCCGCCCCATCCATGCTCAGGATCGACGCATGGCACGTGGCCCGCACGCTGTTGACAGCCGGCGGCGTCACCTCAGCCTCTCTGGATCGAGGCACCCCCCCCCCCCCCCCCCCCCCGCACGGGCGGGGACGCTCCAAATGGCTGCGCTTGTGCGGCTGGACGACTGCGCAGCGTCGAGACGCGACGGTTGGTGTGTGCCACGGCGCTACGCGGTGGCGTCGACCGGCCCATCCGACGGTCGGCCCCTGCGCCCTCACCGGTGTCTGCGCCTCCGTCGGCAATGGCCATGACCACTCAAGGCACTTGGGGCCTCACAGCCGGCATCGCCTGGTGTGCCTCGAGCCGCATCTGCGGTGGTGGTTCTTCCCGTCCATGGCGTGCAGCGCCTTGCGTGCAACGGCTCGACGCCGACCCGCACGCATTGGTGGCAGCCTCGGTGCATTCGCCAACCACCATGACGGAGATCCCGCGCTCCGTCCAGCGTGCGGCGTGACGGCACTCTCCCCATGACGGCTCGCGGTGGAGCCTGCAGCATCCCCCTGGGCGATGTTTCCGCAGCTCTTGCCCGACGAAGCGGTGGCTCCCTGCCTCGGCGTGCGGCGCTACCACGTCATCCAGCGATTGAGATTAAGTTTTCTCGCACAACAATATTGATTTGCGATTGAGAATTATTATTAATTTTTTTCGCAAAACAATCTCATTGCGATTGAGACTAATTTTCTCTCGCAAATATTAATTCACTCTGCTGAATTATCTTGCAATTTAATACAAGATCACCTCATTTCTTTTGAGGTCTATACAATTCAAGTTTTTCACTTGAGCATCAAGTTTGCAACATCATTACTATTCATTACAATAGTAGTGTATATCTGTTGAGTACCGAGATGTATTCCAGATCTTAAGTTGATGTAATATATTTCCACGTTTATCACGTGTTGAGATTAATTATGTCCATTTGCAATTGAGATTTTTTATCTCTTGCAAAGATAAATTCAGTGCCTCTATAGTACTGTTTTTCTGATGAGTACGATGTATTCTAGAATGTATGTATCTCCATGTTCGTTACATGCCGAGATTACTACATCTATTTGCAATTGAGATTTTCAATTTCTTGCAAATACATATGCAAAATTCAAAGTGATTTCTTCAAATTGATGCTTGGGATCACAATGTAGTCATATGGATCTACTGCCTACGCAGATTATCGATGACTAATGATAAAGCCTACATTTTGTCGTTTCGACATTATGATTGCTTTACAAAGTGCTCTCCCACACATTTTACTAAGTCGTGACATAAGGCATTACGAGTGAGTATCTACTGATTTCATCAGATTATACTCCCTAATGCTGCGAGATCTACTCCATTTTGGAGATTATCTTCAAGGTGTCATATTTAGCAATTTGAGATTCACACTAATGGTTTTAAGATAACTTCTTGAAATACCCATTGATTTTGCTAAGTTCATTACAACATCAACCATGGTGGTCTTTAATTTACTGACCGTAAATTAATTATCTTTGGTTTACCCATAGAGGTAACATATGGCTATAGAATTTGAGGCATTCGCCCTCAATGGCCACCACTGCCCTATCTGGGCCATGGACATCATGATCGCTCTTGTGTCTCGTGGGATAATGTGTGCAATCCAGGATTCACTTCTGGTCAGGGTCACATCGCTAACAGAAAAATGTTGTCTTATACATTATAAGGCATTAGATTCAGATCTCAGCATCTGGTTATTCTGTATCAGCAATTCCTGGGATACAATGAACTCAAGGGCAAAGGTTTGAATCTCACTTCAACCTTCAACCCAACATCACCAGTGATGACGGGATCCTATGGGCACGGAGAACGTGTGGTTGAATATGCCTCAACCGACATGTTTGGAGACTATGAATAGTCTAGCAGTCTCCTGAGTGGTCAATATAATTTATGTCCATTTATGATGTTGTAACAACAACATAAGTATTGTTGTCATCATATATTGTATATCACAATATATTGTATCAGCACTTTGGTACAAATATATTTATGTGTATTCTATATATCTGACAGTGATTTTCATGTCTATATATAGATTTCTACGGGGGTCAATCTGATGAAAGATGATATGTGCCTTGTGGACATATGCACCACAAACTCTATACTCAGGGAAGTCCAATGTTTCCACTCTCATTGAGAGAAAGGCGATATTTTAAAATCGCTAGACGCGATGAGGTATTTGTTGGCTCAACTCGAGTCATATTTACTATCCCTGTGGGTACTCGAGTAATGTCAGGATGCTTTATTGCTTCCCGGTTTAACTCGTACCCTACTAAACTATAGAGGTATCCCTCAAAATAGTTTCCATAGCGGAACTTGTGATGACAACAAAGAGGACTAACTTCTCTTTACCATATGCAACGGATATGGCAAGCACATTCTCTATGTATCATCTGGATTGTATTACACATACTACAAAGCCCGTAGCACATGTTGCGCTCAAGATAGTTTTCCAAAATGTCTTGTACATGACAAACTTGGCATACTCGCCTTGGTCATCTAGACATTGAGTTGAAACCGAAACTATCAGCAATTCCAATAGTTTATGATTATTATGATGCTAAATTCTAACAATATTTGGATTTTGTGTGCACTACATGTGACACAGGGAAGCTAATTTTAAGGCTCACGCACCTTAAAATCTACGCTGAACCACCCAGACTCCTTGAACGCATCAAGTTGAGGTAAGTGGCTCTTCCCATCCATTGACTAGACTATTCAGGTGTTCCATGGTTCTAAAAGACACATCTATACGATGGTCTCAAGTGTGGTTTATCCACAAGAAACCATTGGCTCATTATCCTGACACCGATTTCAAGCAAATCGACTGGATAACATTGCAGAATTCTCCTTGAGTGCCTTCTCTATGGCCCTTGGATTGATGTTTAGCAATTTATCCTAATGTCTAGACTCAAAATGGTTTGGTAGAATCCTATATCCAAAGAGTTAAGCTCATTGCATTATCTTTACTTTGGAGTTGCAACTTACCAACTTTACGTTGGAGTCATGCAGTTTTACAAGCTCATGACCAAACTGCATAATATTATTCCCCTCTATCTTTGATACGTGGAAATCTACCAAGTATTTCCCATCTGCGGTATTTCGGTTGCATACCGATATCACCACCCCAACATACATCATTGGCCCTCAACATATAGTTGGGATCTATGTGAGGAATAACTGTATTTCCGTCAATACCTCAAGCCCCTCGCATGGGGAGTTATTCAAGGCCAGTATGCTGATTCATGAGGAATATTTCCAGGCATTAGGGGGAGATTTCAAGTACCATAAAGAATGCCAGGAAATTAGTGGAATGTTCAACACATTTCTGCCTCAATTCCACGTACTCAAAGATCTGAACCATGCGTTCAGAAGATTTGCAACACATTGCAAATAACCTGACAGATTCATTTACTGACTATAAAGGTGTCACCCAATCCTAAAATCCTGCAAAAGTATGCCTGAAAGAGTGGAACCACTCCACTCCCCGTTCGATGCAACAGGGGGAGATGTATGGCAGAAGTACATCAGGATTCAGCTTCTCGCAAGCAAGGATATCAAGGCCTGTGAATCAGTAAATGCAAGTCAACTTCACGTTGACAGACACCTAATGGGTAGTATACCCAGTGGATGGGAAACCTCCACCAACCCAGGTCATAATGCACACAATGACCGGGACATCGGAATACCCGACTCAATCGCATTGGGAAATCGCGAGCAGTCACCATGGGTAACGGTATTTCCATCAACTATATATTGATATATAGATTCTGGAGAATCATATAACTGGAAGTCTACAATTGTCGACATACATTTCTCAACTAGATTGCAAAACCTTTCACATGATTCAGGTCCAAAGACCATGGCCATGGCAAAGTGTGAACAACACTCGGACTGAACTCAAGCAAAGGGTATAATCTAGGTAGAAATGGTCTTGCTCAATAATGGGAAGGTATTCATAAGCAATACCTACACCTGTTTTCTTCTGGAAACAGAATTGAGAACAACGAGGTGGTGAAACAAAGAGCAAGTATTGTAGCACAAGGGTTCACGCAGATACCCAAGTATTCTCCAGAGGTGGAATCTCTTTCCGATAACTTATATCATTGGCAGTACAAAATCATCTATCTCTGCAGTTGATAGATGTAGTGATTACATATCCATGTGGATCACTAGATTCAGACACATATGATTGATTCCCGATGGAATCTCACTTCTGAATCGAAATGCAAAACGCAACATACATTGTGTAAAATCAGTAAGTCACCATAAGACTTATTGTTGTCGGTACATATGGTACAACCGACGTAGTGAGATCCTTATTCACAAGGATTACTCCTATAATGATGATTATCCATGTTTGTGTGTCTGTAATGACGACACATGTAATCATCTAAATGACGGAGTTTAAAATGAAGGATTTGGGTAAATCAAAATACCGCTCGTTACTACATCTTGAGCACCTTCATTGATACATTATGGTATACAATTTTGTCTATATCCATAATATATTGGAGAAATTCATTGTGGACAAATCTTATCCATCCATAACTCTCATGGTAGTTCATTCTCTAGACGTAGAGAAAGATCTATTTAGACCAAGAGATGATGGAAATGAGATATTGGGACTCAACGTTCCATATGCCATTGGATACACCAAACACAATTGGTTGGTACTCAAGAATATCTTTTGATATCTCCAAGGCATCAAACATCTTGTCCTGGTTTTTCAGTTTCACGGAAATGTGAACACCGATATCATTGGATACATCGATCAGATCCCCACTATATCAGATCGTAGACAAGCTTAGTGTTCCTACTAGGTGTGGTAGCCCTCTCATGAAGAGTCTTCGAAACAGACCTCATGGCTACATTCACCAACCATTATCTCAACGATAATGTCTCTTGTGTTGCCCGGATGCAAACAGGTTACATAATAAGCAATATCACTATATTGCATATCTTGCAAGTTAAATCATGTGACTGATTTATTCATGAAGTCTCTACCAACTTTTACATTCCAGAAATATGTTCATGGAATTGGTATGTGACGGCTTCGAATTTTGCAAGAATCAGGGGGAGTATCTTCCTGAATTGTTCCTGTTCAATGCATCATATTATACTCTTTTTCCCTTCATGAGTTCACTTTACAGGTTCTCATAAAGGTTTTTTTAATGAGGTAATATCAACATGAGATCATATGTCATACTTTCTGTTTTCCCCACCGGGGTTTTTAGGAAAGTATATACGACATATTTATTGTACTCTAAACTCTATGGGTTTTCTCGTATTGAGTTAAAAGAGACAATAACCATTATGTGTTGCATCATTTTCTCCTTATTTTTCCCACTGGGTTTGAAGGAGTTTTAGCAACATATCAAACACCTATCTCCTCATATTTTTCCCACAGGGTTTTTGGAGGAGCTTTTTCAAGATGATGATACTTACACTAACAAGCATGGATTAGGGGGAGTGTTAGGATTTAATTAATCCTATTAATCCCTACTTTTCCTAACCGAGGCGGTTGCCTCGTGTCCCTTCGGACACACCCCTTTAGGGGCTATATATATGTGTAACCCCATCATCAATGAGAACAACGATTCACTTTACATTTTTGTCTTTGTCTCTCTCGTTTTACTCCGACCTGGCGCACTAACGTCGGTCCCATCGTGCTCCGTCACAGCTTATTTCCAACAATCACCTCCTAAGTCGTGACCTCGCCGCGCGGCCTGCCGACAGGAGCCCTGGCTCGTCGTCGTCGTCTCCTTCGCCCGATGCCATCGCGCGCCTCCATGCCCGCTGTGACATGCTGTGTGCTCGCCGCGCCCGCGCCGTGATTGCCGCGTCGCTCGACGTCGAAGCCGTGTGCCACCACCGCAGCCGGAATTGCCGCGCGTCGTCGTCGCCATGCGCTCGCCGCGCACTGCAGCCGCGCCGCTTCGGCCTCCATGTCCGCCGCGCTCGTCGCGGACTCACCGTGCGTTGCCTTCGCGTCCACCACGACAGCCGCAGCGCCACGCACCTGCATAGGCCGACACACGGCCCGGAGCTTCGCACAGCCGCCGACGAACGCCGCCATCGCTGGCATGCCTCCGGCACGACAAACCATGCCCAAAACAACAAGACTCATGATACCAAATGTTGGGTCTATCCTTTTTCATTCCAGAGCTCAAACTCCACGTCGGGCTACAACCTGAACGCGCACAGACGCAGCTGCCTCCGACAGACTCCACCGGCCGCTACTAACATGTAGTTCGTCCACGCTACACAGGTACGCGCATACATACACATACGACCGTAACCCAGCCCGCGGACCCGACCTGACGCACCGACGCCGGTCGCACCGCCACGGATCCGACCTGGCGCACTGACGTCGGTCCCACCGTGCTCCGTCACGGCTTATTTCCAACAGACTTTTCATGTCCAATCCGCATACACGCTGTCCGTGAGCCTGGCGATCAGTGATTTGCAACATCGGCCTAGGCAAGTGGGGGCGATAACACTGGAGGATCTCAGCTTTGGTGGTGCTCCTTGAGTATTGACTCGTGATTTCCAGGATGAAAATTCAAGGTCTGGACTTTATTGGTTGTACCTAGCAATGGTCTCATTGAAGGCACTGTTTTGGGAACTCAGGCTTTCTCTAGGGTGAAAACCTAAGATCTTTGATCGGGTGACGACAACGCTTGTGCATTATTTCCTCTTATGGAGAACCTTTTCTGTAGTCCGAGTGATGTCTTTGGTGGTAGTTAGTGTGCGTTGTTGTTACGGGTGATTGATCACCGTGGCGAGGTCTTTTTTCTCCTTTTTATTTTCTTTTTTGGCTGTGTGCATCCTTGATGTCTTCGGACATCTTGTTGATGCAGAGGCTGGATGTAATTGTTATCTTCTCGATATTAATATATTCCCTTTATTGAAAATAGACCATGGAAGGACTATAATGCGTGTCTCCATTAGAGGTGTGGCATCGATGTTTTATCACCTGGCGACTAAGTGGCTATGACCAGATAGTTCATCACTAGCAACTTGATACCGATGAAGATCGCATCGCAATAGACCAACTGTAAAAACTGATATTCGATCTAAATGGTTTCAGAGATAACATTTTGCGGGGAAATTAAAGTCACTGATGATGACAAGTTTAGAACTGACTGTCATCCATGTATATCTGGTGCTCTACATGTTTGGAAGAATCAAAGGGAACAAAAACGCATGCATGGTTCTTACAGGAACAAAGTTGTTTCAAAGAGGATGCCAAATGGACTGCCACGTGGAAAAACTAGGTAGGGAATGCCACTCTCTAATTTTGTGGGTAATGAGATACCCAGTACAAACCAAGTCCTCATTCAAACAGGAAGTAGTCAAAGAACAAACTTACACATAAGTAGTCGAAATGAAAAGTACATCAATCCACGGCATGCTTGCATTTATTCATCCATTAATAAAAACTTATTCATGAGCGTGCATGCATGGGGCACGCATACATTATTGCTTCACGCCTGCAAAGCTAGAGCTAGCCAGTGAAGGGTGTGTCAGCGACGGTGTCGACGAAGATGCGCACGCGGTTGGGCTTCAAGTCCCGGGTCACCGGCGACCCGGCTGGCAGCACGACGATGTCGGCGTCGGGCTTGTCCTTGAGAATGATCTCCCTGGCCTCCTTGATGGACTTCCCCACCACTTCTGGCCATGACTTCTTCCACGACTCACCAGTGAGGCCTCCGGTGACTTCCGTGTATCTCATCGTTGATCGAGCAGGCTATGAAACAATTTACCGAACCACCAATATTTAGAGAAACTAGCGCACGAAAGCCAGAAACAGGTCAATCTTAGAGGGAAAGTAGCAGCAAAACTGAAACTGAACTAGCTAGCTAAAGATTGATTGACAAAAGCTAGAAGGGATATACTCCCTCCGTCCGAAAAAGCATGTCCACGCTTAGTTCATTTACAATCTTGCAAAAAAACCCTTTCATCTTTAAATCTCCTACTAATCAGCCCCCGCTGCTTCTTCCTCCTTTCTCCGTCGCCTGCACGCACCGTGGTCGCCCAAGCCACCGTCGGCACCCGCCGTAGGGCCGAGCGTGCGACGACGGCCAGGGCCTGCGCCACCGCTGTGAACCACCGCCGCCCCTCCCCACCTGTGCCGCCCGAGGCGAGCTGCGCCGCCCGCACGGAGGCGAGCTGCGCCGCGCCGTCCACCTGATCCTCCGCGGCGACCACCTCGACGGGCGGCGGATTGGCTCAAGGGTGCTGCGCCGCCGCCATCCTCTCCCGCCGCGATCCCTCCCGCCACCCAGGGCTGCGCTGCTATCCCCTCCCGCCGCCCAGGGCTGCGCCGCTATCCCCTCCCGCCGCCCAGGGCCTGCGCCGCCGCCGAACTGGACCTGTAGCTCCCGGCGGGCCTGGAACTCGAGTTCATCCTCAACCTCGAGCTCATTCTGTTGATCGTCTGCAAGTTGCTGCTCCTCCCCGGCGGGCCTGCTCGTGCTGCCGCCTGGAACTCCCTGAAGGGCAGGGGGATCTTCCTCGGCAGCGAGACGAACACGCGGACCTGCTGCTGCCGCCCGCCCGATCGAGTCCCCGCGCAGTTGCTGCTAATTGCCTCTGCTGCTGCTGTACGCTGCAGGTACAACCAATATTCAGTGAAATTTATAGTGTCCCGAACAAAATTAGAACTGTTGCTGCTTGTGAACAAAATTCAGTACTCCCTGTGTAGTTCATCCAATAGGTGTTCAATGTTGAAGAAAACTGAAAACTGAAACGTATTTCTTGCAGAAAACTGAAAACATTCAGTACTCCAAATGTTATCTCAAACAATTGTTGTCAATTGAGATGTAATTGAAGTGTTCAGTGCTGTCAATTCACATCTGGTCTGACCTGAATATTGGTCTGTCATCATCAGTATCAATTGATTCTGGTCAAGAAGCATATGTTTCACATCTGGTCTGACCAGAATATTGGGCTGTCATCACTAGTGTTACTGCCAAGCCATACCAATTTACAAGCTGCAATATCTATCTAACTGCCATCAGTTGCATGGGAACCAATTCAGTAAGCAGACCAATATTCAGGTCAAACCATATATCTCAAACATTTGAATTATTTGAATTTTCTTAGCAGTTCAAAAGTTCAGGCTTGAATAAAATGCCCCTGTTTCCAGTCCTAAAGAAGTTATTGAATGTGTTCACCTCCAGTGTCAAAGAAGTTACTGAATGTTCTTGGTCTGCATAAACATGTTCTTTAGCTAACTGAATGTTAAGTGGGAGAAGGCAAGATTAATCATCCATGTTCTTTTTTTTCGACAAAGAGCATATATTAATATCGCGGAGATACCAATGACACCCAGCCTCTGCAACAACGCAATGCCCTAGCGACATTACGGATGCACACAGCCAAAAAAAGAAAGAAGAATTACGAAAAAGAAAAGTCCCGCTGCAATGATCTATTCCCTGAAACAGCAGCACTAACACCACCAAGACAGCACCAGAAGTCCAGCTTCTCCAAAAGCGACGCCTCCAATAAGGGAACAGTGCACAAACAGCGTCGTCGCCCGATCATCGATCTTAGGTTTTCACCCTGAAGAAAGTCCTCGCTCTCAAAAACAATGCCTTCAACAAGGCCATTGCCAGGCACAACCAATTAAGGCCAGACCTTGGATTTTCATCCTAAAAGAAAGACTTTGGACTTCTCCTGTGCAGTCGCCCCCACTAGCATGCCGCTGCTCCAAGTCACGAATCACCAAGCCAATTCCTCATCACCACAGAGACTCGAATCACCATTGCTAGTCCTCAGATCTCAGCTTCCATGACATTCTCCGCCAGCTGACTTCACCATGGAACGAGAAAGCATACCCCATGATGGTAACAGCCAGCAGAGCTTCGCAGCGCTCCCTCTGAAACCAAACGGTCAGAGAAAAACACGGGTGCGCATGACCGAATCCCACCCGATCCAGCAATCTCTAGGCATGAATCGCCCAAGGGAGTTCCCGGCGGAGCCTTCCGGAACACGACACTGCAGCCAGATCGATGGGGACATGCATCCGGTCGATCAAAATCTCGGCGCGAGTTGGAACCCTAGGACCGCCGCCGGAGGAGATCGGATCAGGGCCGGGGTCCCCAGATCCACCGCCGCCAGCCCCCAAGAGCGGGCCCCAGATCCCCCAAGGTGCACGCACAGCCAGGAGATCCGGTGCCATCCACCTCCTTGCCGCCTAGAGATCGGGGCCGAAGCTGCCGCCCCTCCAAGGCGCAGACCACCGCGCCGATCCGCCACGCCGCAGCTACTCCAGGCGCGCCGGAGGAGCCACCACGCCATGGTGCCCGGCCGCACCACACCCCGGCTCGAAGAAGTCGGCCCGCGCCGATCCATCGCGTGAGGGGACGAGGATGCCTCCCCTGCCACCGGCGACGGCCCGGCTTTGCCCGGCCGCGCCCTGGGGTGGCGGGGGAGGAGAGGGAGAGGTGGGGAGGGCGGCGGTTGGCGGCGGCTAGGGTTTTCCCCTCCCGTCGCCACGCGGGGACGAGAGGAGGGGACGAGAGGAGGGGCCTTGAGAAAGTCTATTACATGACCCTGAAGATAAAGTTTTCATCATCATCATCCATGTTCTACCATTCTTTTTCCAAAATATTGTTAGCCTAGTGATAAATGCCAAAAAATTGAGCATATTCTCTGCTTTTATAAATCATCAGGATACAAAAATTCAGTCTTGATGTGGCAACTCCATTAGTTCTAACTCCCGAGCACAAGTCTCTGACAAACAAAAATTCAGTCTCTGACAAACAAAAATTCAGTTTGGGGACATTTTGGATCCTTACCTTTGCTCTTTCGACGGGCAGTGGTGGTTGCTGGGCGGCGAAGGCGTGGGTGGTTGCTTCTGCCAACGGAGGAAAGGCGAGAGCTTCTGCCGACGGGAGGTGCGCGGGGGAGCGAGGTGGACGAGGTTCACTGCGAGGATCTGGCGGGGACCGGCTACGGCTCCTGGCGGCAAGGTGAAGGATCTGGAGATGAAGCGGCTCGACGACGGGAAGGTACAACTCCGGCTCGCCAACCTGGTGAAGGCCGCCGCCGTCGGAGAGCAGATCGAGAAAAACCGATCCTTCTCCTCGCCTTGGTTCACTGGGGGGACAAGGAGAGGGAAGCAGCTCGGCAGAGATGTGGGGCGGGGGAGCTGCGCCTGGGGGGGGGGGGGGGAGGGGGAGCCGATCAGGGGAGCTGCGGCGCTGGGCGAGCAGGGGAGCTCCGGCGCTGGGCAGGTGAGCTCTGGTGCGGGAGAGCGAGCGGGGAGACGATAGGGAGTGCGGGCGTTGTCGGGAATTCGCTGAGGGAGTTTTCGAAAAAATGCAGCGGGGACATCCTTTTCCGGACGGAGGGAGTATGTATTTGTGATCCGACTCACCTGTTGCTAAATGGACCTCAAGCTTGTTACTTAATCCTCTGAATGTGTACTTATATGTGCAGTGAAGATGCATGCTCTCACATGCATGTATGTACCCAGGGACCAGGGGCGGGCGCGTGATACACGAGATAAGATGCTGATTGGCCGGACTAGATTCTGTAATGGATAACACGTACGGCTGCCAAGGAAGACGACAGCATACCACGTGATTCACGGGTCAATCGACTTGTAGCTAGGTACTCAGGAACCATAGCCGTTTTATGGCGTGGTAGTAATCCTCAGCTTAGTTAACGCTGGTATAAATGTCACACAACATAAGGGGATGCTATACCATCAACATCTTCTTACACAGGTACAAACATTCAAAATTCTTCAGGTGAGTGTGTACTGACTTGTGTTCTTTTGTTGACAAATCCCCCCCCCCCCCCCCCCCCCCCCCCCCCCCCAGGGTTTTATATCATGCTTAATGCTATAAATTTCATGGTCCAAGAGTTCATTGAAGAACATGACTTCCATGGAGTCAAGCGACGTGAAGTTTCCAGAGCCTGCAGGAGCGGGCACGACAGCCAGCAGTGTGAAGACGTCGTGGCCGGAGGTCGTCGGGATGTCTGTTGAGAAGGCCAAGGAGATCATCCTCAAGGACAAGCCCGATGCTGTGATAGAGGTCCTCCCGGTCGATGCATGGGTGACCCAGGACTTAAGGCCCGACCGTGTCCAAATCTTCGTCGCCGTTGCCGACACCCCTATGGTTGGTTAGCTAGCTTGTGAGACATGAATCGTTCATAATCATGTAACAGAGGATAAACACATCTCCAATGATGTCCTTTGATGCTGCATTTGTCTTGTCCCTATCCCCCAAGGTCTAGTGCCTCCTTTTTTCTCGTTTTTTTTCTTTTTGGGTTTTCATTCGATTTTTCCCGATTAGCCGAGAATGTTAGGTTTTCGGGTCCGGTTTTCCTTATAAACTGGACCAGCTCTCTTTTTCTTAATGAAATGCAGGAATCCTCGCCCTTTTGAGGTGTTCTAAAAAAAGAATAAAGACATCCAGCACATCATGTATGTACTTTCTCTTTGATAATCATCTAAATGAACGAATAAAGGCATGCTGGGCATGAGCGAATCATGCCTGAGTCTTCAACGTATTCATCCATGACATGTTGGGCATGTTATGGATGTACTCTCTGTTTTACTCTTACTAGGCAGGGAATGTGCCCCGGCGCTCACCGGTGCTAGTATTTCAAGTTGTGAGTTATTTTTACAGGATTTCAAGTTGTGAGTTGGCAGGTTAAGCCTTAGGTTGCTTCATATCAGTTAGCGGGTCATTTATCATATTCCCATAGATGAAACATCCAAAAAGACGACAACAGCAAGAAGGATAATCTATTATTTGAATCTAAACACAAATTGGTCACTACTACTTATAGCTCCTTACAGTAATTGAAAATTATGTGTCACCCTAAATCTGAAGCAAGAGGAAACTCGGAAATAGATGACACTAGTACAAATCCTAGTATTATCATCGGTACTCAAAGAACCATAACCGTTTTATCTGCTGACAAATCATGATGTTTTATCACTTTCATGTGAACTTTAAACTATCTGTAACTTTAATGTGATAGCATGCTGCAAACACCTTTATATGGGCCCAATTATGTTTTCTATAATTTTGTGAGTTCCTGAACATATCATTGCTTGAATTTCTTGAGTAGTTCAAGTGGGCTTCCAACTGGGTCATGTGTTATCAGTTTCTTAATAAAGTCGGTGGCGAAGAACTCTTCAAGAAAGAAAGATCAAGTTTACTTCCTTCAATTTGAAAAAACAAACAACCATCACCAAACCATATTTCCTTTTCAATTGGATTGGTTAGGCACCAGAATCCATAAAATGGCTGAAAAATATTTCCTTTTTGTCCACGATTCCAAACGGGGAGAACACAACGGCCAATGGTTGGCTGAGCCTTCTTTCCGGACTCGTCTTTGTATTCGAAAAAAGTTCACATATTAAAACAAAATTGTTGATACATGTCTTGATATACATTTGTGTACTTTGGAAGTAAGGTTTAAGTAGTTATGGAAAAAATAAATATAAATAAATAACTGTAACATACTACTTTTTTTAAAGTGAAACTAAAAGTAGGAGAATAGGAAAAGAAAACCAACTGAAAGAACAAGGAAACAAGAAAAGAATGAAAAAAGAGAAAACAAAACAAAACAAAAGAGAGACATGGGCCGATCCCATGTAAGAACTCTACAAGCGTTTTGGTGACATTTTATAGCTTATTAAGTCACTAATATAAGTAGTATTTTTCGGCCACATGTATGGATCCGGTCGAAGAGGGCACTAACTTGACTGCTTCTGCCCTTGCCACTCTAATTTTGAGGACGACATCCTGTAGAAGTGATTTTTAGAAGCCCCGTGTCGTCCCCGCTAGGGCGACTCAGGCGGTGCCCAAACCCTACCCGCCGGGGGCGCGCACTCCCTCCCCCCTCCCTCCGTCGTCGCCGGGGAACGCCGTCGGGAAACCTCCGGGGGCCGACGGCGGTGGCGGGGGACTTCCTCTCTCCCGCATCTCAAGGCGGTGCGGGGCCCCTACACGTGTGGAGGCGCGGACGATCTAGCGGAGTGGCGGCGATGGCTGCGGCGACGCCGGCGGTGGCCGACCCTGCCTCTGGCAACGGCGGCTGCAGGGGCGTCGGGCAGCCCGGTCACGGGTGGTGGCGTGCGGCGGCTGGCCCGGTTCGGGCGGCAGCGTGATTTGGTCGGCAACGGTGGTTGGCTATGCCGTGCCGGCGCATCATATGTGTTCGGATCGGCGGCGGCGTGGAGGGCCTGGTGGACTACTCAGCGGCACCTTCGGTCAGACCTGTTCTGTATGGTGCGGACTGCGGTGGTGGTCATCTCCTCCGTCGGAGCTGGTCGGCCTGAGGCTGGGTGGTCGGATCTCGAGATCCATCATCTAGTCCTGGCTGGGGGTCAGGGAGACAGAGTTGCCGTTGAAAACCGAGCCAACGGCATGCGATGGGGGCGTTATTCATTGTTACCTTGATGAAGGCATCGTCGTGTAACTACTGTCGGCCCACTCGTGCCACTCCAGGGGAAAACCTAGGATCTGGTCTTCCAGATCGGACGATGGTGGCACTACGGTGTCCTTTCTCTATTGAGAGCAACATTTGTGGAGCAATGCTAGAAGACAGAGGCAGGAGGTGGAGCGGCGTCGTCTTGAATGGAGCTTCGGTGGAGATGTCAAGTCATGCCTAGCCGACGGGTGCTACGTCATGTCATGCCTGATCTGCGAGTGTTACGCACGACAGATCTTCCAGAGCCTCTGTGTCGGGATGGACGAGCGCATGGCGGTGGCGCCATTGGGTGCCATGGTGGCATCGACGGATGGCTTGACTGGAAAGGATGATGCGGATCTCTCTCATGAAGATGGGATAGCGATTCGATGATGATGGCGGCTTCTAAAACGTGTGTATGTGGTGTACGCTTTAGATCTGCTGCATCGATTGTTGGTTCCGATACATTATAGGGATCGATCGGCGACGACACCGGTTTATATATGAAGAGTGAGAGCACTCCACATTATCAAGTTTGTAGGTATCAGTGGTGGCTTCGTGTGGCTTGATGTATGTTTTTGTCAAACCTTCATGAAATAATTAATAAAAATGATTGTATGCATCGATTCATGCAGAAAAAATACTCCGATCTAGCACTCTCTCGTCAAACTAAAAGTTTAATGCTAAAACACAAACATAACTAGAGGTCCATACGAAAAATTGGTACGTCGCAACCTGGTCTTCATCTACGAGAGCGAGGCGCTTCAGAAACCGACTCCTCTTCTCCCGATCTACGCCGGCAAGGCAGTTGGTCCCCTCTCGCTCCGCTTCCTACTCCGGCAGATCTAGGTCCTCCGCGTTGACGTCCAAGTTAGGGTCAGAGTCAATATGTCCATCAGCGCTTCGGATGTAGCGGCGTTGCCATGTCGAATAAATCTTTCCCAACTCTGGCTACACCTCGGCGGCATTCATGACGGCGGCGATAAGGAGTTTGTGGGCATTGTCTTCCTTCATTCCTATGGAGCGTCGGATCTAGTGTGTTTGGGTGCTACCAACAAGGCGGCAACGTCGGCTGCACCTGGGTATGTTGTCTTCCGCCTCCGATTCCGTTGCTACGGTGTCCCCTTCGCCGCCGGGGTGGAGTTTGTGAAGATCGTTTCAGGAGCAGGGCCAGCGATTGATGTCCTAGTTGGTGTCCGCATTGGCTCGTGCGAGGTTTCTGCTATGTTGGAATTGGGCATGTGGTTGCTGGAAGGCGGATTCGATGCCATTCTCCGACGATTTCGGTTTGATGCGGCGAATTCGGGATTCGGGAAGCATGGGGAAAATCCCCGGTCGACACGCCACAAAGAAGTGGGCTATGGTGTTCATGCCGGCCCTGTTCATCGACTCAAAAAGCCCATGTGCGATGGTGCATTCAGAATCCAGTGGATCTTCAATGTACGCCTTGGCATCGCTGGTGTTTCGGTCACTACTAGGAGAAAGCCTACTAGTAGCGCTTGAAAAACCTATAGCAGTAGCGCTGGGTCAGCTAAGTTGTAGCAGTAGCGCTGGTTGGTGCAGCGCTACTGCTAAGTATGGTTAGCAGTAGCGCTGCGCTGACGAGCGCTACTGCTAAATATCTGTAGTGCTGCAGAAAGGCAAGCGCTGCTGCTAATCCAGCGCTGCTGCTAGATGCCTTCCAGCGCCGCTGCTAGTATTCCTGCTTTCACGGATTCATATCCCCTCTACGTATTTGTGATGTATTTATACAGGCTCTATACAGTAGTTTCATCAGATCACAATAAACATACACTATTCTCATCATATCATACACATACAGTAGTCTCGTCATACCATCATCATCATCATTCAACACAAATATCATCACATCTCGAAAATAGCGATACACAAGTCATGTCATGTCTCGAATAAGTGCAACTGCATGGTTATGGCACACACACAAGTTTCATCATCTCTATCTAAACCATGATGTAGAAGAGAAGACCGATCAGCATGAGCAAGACCGCGACTATGTAGTACTTGAGGCACCGACGGTTCGGCCCCTGCTCTTGCCGGAGCGTCCACCTCAAGTAACTACTTTCCGCTTCGGCTCTGCTGTCGAACCCTCTGTGGCTAGCACCCGGGTACTTGTCCACCTGGACCTGAGCGTCTGGCCAGTGGTCGTACACTCCTGGAACCCTCCCAACGAACACGGCGTAGCAGTCCTTCGCCATCTCTGATCTACGTACCTGCATCGTCAGTTAATGAACTGAACGATAATATGCAACATAATGTACTTAAGAGGCATAATTAGCAAAATACAAGCAACCTATAGTAAATATAAATGACGAAGTTCCTCATACCCAAACTAATTAACTAGAGCGATCTACGCTAGTTCAGGACCACGGTTTAATTACATCACATAGTTTCTCCGTGCATAAATTGAAAGTGTTGCGATAGAAAGACAGTAGTGACACATATATTGTCATCGACAATCACTCCTCCATGTCGGCGGTCCAATCTTCATAGTCAGGGAGGAAGCATCCGAGCTTCTTGAAAGGCTTCAGGTCCAGACGCTGAGCGATTAGCAGTGCTCGGATATCATCCAGCGTGATTGGCCCATGGTAGAACATCCCTGTTGGTTCGAGGACCTGCTTCATGATCACTTGGGCAAGTTCACACTGTACGTGATAAAACTCAGCTCGGATTCGATGATCCGGTGTCTTTCCTATGCTTGTGGCCCAGTTGACAATCTCGGCATCGTTGGTAGTAGCTGACATGCGAAGGCGTTGATTATCCCTTCTGAACTCGAGCAGGTGATGCATGAGGTAGAATCCATCAGCCTTACTGATGTGCGGTTACTGGATGCAGCAGAAGTCGGTCTTATGACTGAAAATCAACCCGTTCTTCCTGTACTTTTTCACCTTGATATATCCACCAGACAGGCTGAAGGTTAACATGGCACTATCGAGAACACTCTTTATGTGCTTGTAATCCTTTTTCTTGATGTTCTTCGATGAGTCCACGTAGATAGCATGGGAGTATTCTGGGTGCAGAACGATGAGGACGGCGCCCCCCCCCCCCCCCCCCCGCTGCGCAAATTAAGTACACCTGAAATTAGCCTCCATGCTTGCAAAGGAATGATTAACACTTACGAAAGGATATGCGCGGATGACTTACGTGGGATGATAAGGCAGGAGAATCGCTTCCTTGTCCTTATTAGCGATCATGAAGCCGCCAATGTACTTGCTCGCATAGTCACGGTGCTCTTTGCAGACTGCCAAAAAGCTCTCGTGCATATGGTACGGGTCCGCAACGCAGATATATTTTATGTTCTCGATCGTGATGAAGTAGTTGAGATACAGCGCATACATGCGGATGAACTGGAAATCCATCTTGGTCATGTGGAACATGTCGTAGATGTAGTCAAATCGCAGGATGAACTTATCCGCGGGCCATCCCTCGACGTACAACTTCCCACCCGGCACCTGAGCCGCGTAAAGCGGGTAACCTGGTTTTTCCGAGATGAGAAGGCTTTTCTCTCTGGCCAGCACATCATCACGAAGTCTCCTTAGATCATTGTTCAGTATGTCCTCTAGCGCTTTCTGAGGTAGGATCGGGTGGCCGGCGACATGGAAACGCTCCGCACCTACGACAGGTATTCTGTCTACCTCCCGAGGCTTCAGAGGCGGCTGGCTGCTTGAAGCAGCTCTGGCGCCTTTAGAGCCTTTCCTCTCCGGTCTCCTCCTTTGCTTCTTGGCGGGTGGCGGTAGTGAGCCCACCATACCTTCCCTAACCACCACCCCCAGTGTCGTTGGGCTAATCAGTGGACGGCCCTCGGGTTGTTGCTGGGTAGAGGCGCCATCTGGAGGCGTCTCCTGCAAGGATCGCTTGAAGAGAGACTTTTTGCAATCCGCCTTAGGACGTTCCGGCTCCGGCAAATCAGGCAGCATCAAGTCATCATCTCCATGCTCATAGCCTGAGTCTTCATCGTCCTAAGCCATCAATCCTCCATCATCATATGCAGTATTGAAATACTTGTCTGGGTCATCATCATCCTCCTCCATGTCATCATCAGCATTTGTTTCTTCGACAACGGGGGCGACGTCATCTGGCACTAATGGAGGCTCTCCCTCACGTCGCCCGCTATCACCCGCCACGATAGGTGCAGGTAATTTGGTAGGTGGGGTGGTGTTCATACCTTCTTGAGAAGCTGTCGTTGGTGTGATACTGGGCGCCTCGACACGAAGAAGAGTCTTCGGCCAAGGCAAGAACCAGCTCTTGCATGCGCCAATCCGTTGAGGGGTCTCCTCGTCATTGACTGGATCCTGAGGAGGCAAATCCTCGAAGCCCGCTAAGACACTGGCCACGTTAACCTTGAAGACGCCATCGGGCATCTCTCGGTTGTGGAACATGCGGTCCTTCGGCTTCACAATCGTTGCCTTTCCCACGGCCACCTTCTGGCCCTTGATGTCGTACAGTAGGGTGCACGGGGTATCGTTGGCCTACGAAGACATGTCTGCGATGTCAAACATCCGAAAGGCAACTGAAACGGAAGACTATATAGACATGCTGGTGAAAAGGGTATGACGCGTAATTACCGTGAGGACGTCGAGCTCAGCCATAGACGAAGGCCCGCCGAGCATGCCAAAGACGGAGGTCGGGCTGCTATGAACAGGAGTGGGACCTTTTCCGGTTGCTTGAGCAGGTGCTGGTGGTGTGATGTTCACCGAATTGCTCCCGACGTAGCTGGGAAGGGGAAAGTCCTCTGGCCCTTTCTCTGGATTGCTCTTCGACCAATCGATAATTGCCGGAATCAAGCTGGTAATAATTGCAGATTGGAAGTCATTGACCCTTGCATTGACTACCCCGAGCAACTCTTCTTTGGTCTCAGCTTTGGTCTTATTGACCCCAATCGCGACCTTCTCGTAGATGGTCTGTTGGTTGAGCGCCCATCTCTTCCTTCTTTCCTCTGGCTCCTCGCGGTAGCACGTCTTCCACGAGGCGCCATCTCCGATGCCGTGCACACGTCCATAGGACGGCGGTTGGTCCTGCGGGACCTTTTTCAGTATGTTCAGTGCCCGGTTGAAATGGGTGTCCCACTTGGGCCTCGCCGACGACTATGACGACTCGTCGCTTTCGGCTTCCTTTTGGTGCTGCTCTTTCTGCAAAAGGAACGTGGATGGTTTACTAATAATGTGACAAAACTTGTAGTCGAATTGATTGGAAGCTAATATGATAATGTGGTAATATAACAATTACCAGAAGTCTCATGAACTCCCTCGTGTTCGGGTCCGTGTAAAAGATCTTCTTGACGCGGTCCCACTTGTACCGGGCCCTGATCCAGTTACGCTCCAGCGGGTCGGTGAACTCCGCCAAGGGGTCTGGGATTCCGTGACTTTCACGTTCGGCGTCCTCCTTGGCCCATACGTGCCTCTTCCCCTCGTAACCACGGCTTCCGAGGCGGTGGGGAGGCGTGTTCCTGGCCTGGAGCGCCTTCATTTTCTCTCACTTTTTCTTGGTTTCATCTTTAGCGCAAGTCTCCTTGAATTTTTCAAAGTCCTCTTCCGTAAGTGTCTGATTGTCACCATGAATCTTGGACCATGGTTCATTCTTATCAATCGCTTTTTTCACATGAACTTTCCAGGCGGACAAGTCGTTGGTGAACGTCACCATCGCCTTGCTGTTTATCTTTGTCATGGCATCATCGTCCCACGGTTCTTTGCTTTCTGTGCGGCCGGGGAACAGGAACCTATTGTGCAACTTCTTTAGGCGCATGTCTCCATATGTGGTATCTTCTTCAACTTCTCATCGCTGATGTTGGCAGTTTCCCTGAGGATGCATCCTAGTTGATTGCCCCAGCACGAGCGCGCTTCATCCGGCGCCGTTGGCTCTAATTTCTTGGGGTGCATCTCCGTGACCATAATTTGTCCGATGCCGAGCTCGTTTGGTCTTCGTGACTTCTTCTGCTTCGGTGCTTTGCCGGTCTCGGGGGTGGTGTCGGTGCCGGTGCCAGTGCTGGTGCCGGTGTCGGCGTCGGTGTCGGGGTTGGTGCCACTGCCGCCACCATGCACCCCCATCTGGTGTTCGTCCAGGTAATCGAAATAGTGATTTCTGCCTCGATGGGGTCTTCTTCGAGGCGAGCAGAACCCTCGGCTTCGGCATGGCTAGACATGTTTTCTATTCAACAATTGTAAATAAAAGATATAATGAAGAGAAAAAAGGGGCCTATATTTGGTCGGAATGTTGATTCATTCCCCCCAGCAAATCCCGGGCACTCCATATGTCCTAGTTTCTAGTACGAGTCATGCCGAAATCACGGAAATTTTCGGCATGACCTTTGCTAAAAAGTGGACATATGGAGAGCCTGAAATTTGCCGGAACGGAAATGAATCAATATTCCGGCAAAACATAGGCCACTCGGATATTCTTCGACATTCAACCAACATTGCAAAATCATATAATATCATGCGCAGATTCAGATAAAATGCGTCTATAATACACCCGGTTCAGAAAAACATTAAAACATTTTATAACAGCGAACGAAGGGAGTAACAAGTAACTTGGTCTGAATAAACATTTCTTCAGACTCCGGGTTAGAGGTGGCACTGCACTGGCTCTGGGCTCCTAAATTTCCATACTGAGAACAAATTGGATCTCAACAATTCTAAATGAACTAGTGTTTTTTTTCAAGGAAAGGAGCACATGGCCCAATTTCATTTTCATGAATGAAACTGATAGCACAACATTCTTACTCAGCTGTGCACTCTCTGAATCACACATCTGCACTGACCATCTCCAATTGCCGCCTTGAGCAGGGGCCCGGTGGCGCCGCCATTCTGGCAGCCGGCGCTGCAAGCAAGCAAAGGGGATCTGTCTACGGATCTGCCCTTGTTTTCCCCACCTGATGTAGCCCTCTATCCCCTTCCCCCAGCCTAGGAAACCCTAGCTAGCGGTCAGCGGCGGCAGTGTGCGTCTCGGGCTAATGAATGTAGAGAAGAAGGATGGGGAATCGCCGGAGGGAGCTCACCTTGGTTGAGCGAAGGTTGAGGCTGCAGGCGGCGGCGAGGTCGAGGGCGGGCCCGCGCGGCGACGGTGAGGTCGAGGGAGGGCTCGGGCGACGGCCGGCGTCGAGGTCGACGGCGGGCAGGGGCGACGGCCGGCGGCGACAGAGTGGGGGGAGAGGTGGAGATCGAGGGGGGGGGGGATTCGGACTTGGCCAAATTTTGAGCTCGCGCGGCGGGGTTAACTAAAAATAGCAGTAGCGCTGGATTAGGACCAGCGCTATAGCTAACTTAGCTATAGCGCTGGTCCTAATCCAGCGCTACTGCTAATTCTTATTATTTTCTTTTTATTATTTTCCTTTTCTAGTTTTTAGTTTTCTTTTCTTTTTATTATTTTCCTTTCCTTTTCTGTTTACTTTTCTTTTTCTTTTGTATTGCTTTCTCCCTTTTGTTTTTGTTTTTTGTTTTTCTCCCGACGGCCTCGCACGCAGTCGACGAGAACGTCTTCCTCCCACACAGCGCGAATATCACCAGAACCATGTGGTGGTAATTGAAGGGGATACGATGTATACATCATTTGACCGATAACGGTTACTTAAGTGCGTACAGAAAATAGATACATATATATAAATGGTGGTTTCTCAGCTGTGTCGACGACGTTTCACATTGAGCTTCTTCCCTTTCTTGTTCGTTGCCGAATAATTGAGCCCTTCCTTGTGACTTTTCCGGAACCATGGAGTACGATCTTTCTTACGTAATGTAGTATTGATTCTTGTTTTCACGTATGCTTCATCGTCATCGTCATCTTCCCTCATTGGGTTGCCGTATTGGTCGTAGTCTTCGTCGTTGGCGACTCCATCCATTCCGACGATGCTCCTTTTGCCTCTCCTCACGACAACACGGCTGGGATTGGTCGGGTCGGTTATGAAGAAGCATTGTGTCATGTGCTTAGCGTGTACCCATGGCTCAATTTTGGCGATGACGTTAACGTTCACGGTTGCGCTCTTCTCGTCGGGTATAGACATGGTAGTGAAATACTTGTTTTCTCTTACGACGTCCTTAGCCCATCTGACACGGAACATCGTCGCATCGTGCATTCCAGCATAGTCAAGCTCCCAGATCTCTTCGACCCTTCCGTAGAATCTTTCAGTTGTGCAGTTGGCATCGGTCACGCATTCAATCGTCACCCCGGAGTTCTGGTAATCACTGTCCATGTCTTTGTCCTCCATGTAGAACGTGTACCCGTTGATATCGTATGGCTGATAGGTCGCGAGTTTGGCCGCGGGGCCATGTGATAAGGCGTGTATGAGCAATCCGTTCGAACTGCCCTCTTCCGGGGGATTTTCAAGAACTTGCTCTTTGAACCAATGCAAGAAAGTGGCGTTGTGCTCTACAGTAACTTCGTCGTCCGTCTTGAGCATCCCCTTATCACGGTACTTATTTGCGATGGTTTCTTTGTGACGTGCCACATAATCATCTACCACATCTAGGTGTTGTAGCACTACTAAGTTAGCCCTGTCAAAGTCGTTCCATCGATCCGAGTAGCCCACGTGCAATTCCCTCCGGCCGTTGTTGTGACCTTCTCCTCCGAGCCTCCCATCATGCTTCTTGATGGGCAAACCAACAACAGGGTCTCCGACGCCTATATAATTCTCGCAAAAGGAGATGCACTCATGCGTCAGATACCCCTGGACGATGCTCCCATCGGGACGGGACATGTTACGAACGAATCCTTTGATGACCCCATTCATCCTCTCGAACGGCATCATGCTGTGAAGGAATGTCGGCCCGAGGTCGATGATGTCGTCCACGATGTGGACACACAAATGCACCATGACGTTAAAGAACGCCGGCGGGAAGTACATCTCAAGCTCACATAGTATGACAACGATCTCTTCCTATAGCCTTCGGAGCTGCTTCAGACTTATGGACTTTCGAGAGATAATGTCGAAGAAGTTGCAGAGACCAGTAAGCGTGTCACGGACGTGCTTGTCCATTATCCCTCTAATGGCAACCGGGAGTATCTGCGTCATCATCACGTGACAGTCATGAGACTTCATCCCGCTGAACCTTTTCTTCTTGGGGTCTAGAAATCTGCTTATCTTCCCACAGTAACCGGAACTGACTTTGATTCCCATAAGGCACTTGATGAATTGATCGATCTCCTTCGCACTTAAGGTGAAGCAAGAAGGGGGGCAATAATTCTCCTCCTTCTTGTTGACTTTTTTGCCCCTTTCCCCCTCCTCCGTCTCCGTCTCCGTCTCCTCCGTCGACTTTTTACGGTGGAGATCTTTCCTGATCTTCAAATCTTCCAAGTCTTTCCTTCCCTTCGGCCCGTCCTTGGTCTTCTCCGGCATGTTCATCAGTTTGCCAAGCAAGCTCTCAAGGACATTCTTCGTGATATGCATTTGATCAAGGCAATGAGGCGTGTCGTGATTGGGCCAGTACTCCAAGTCCCAGAAAACATACCTCGTTTTCCATACCTTCAGTAGCGGCTCCGGCGACTTTTTCATCTTTCCCGGCGCGGGGCACTGTTCCCAGTTTTTCAACAGCTCGTTGATTTCGGCGCCAATCCTCTTACGTGGAGGTCCTCGATGCTCAGCCAACCCATTGAATAGATCTCCACGCTTTCTCCACGGGTCATCCTTCTCGAGCCATCTACGATGCCCCATGTACACGATTTTCCCGGATCCGCCATCTTTCGTTGACGTAAGCTGCTGAGACGTTGTATCATCCATGCACCTCGTGCATCCACAGTATCCGTGGCACACCTGGCCTGAGGTGTACCCATAACCGAGATAGTCGTGCACCGTCGTCATCAGCGCGGCTCTCATATAGAAATACTCTCCTTTGCTGGCGTCCCAGGTCCATGCCGGTGTTTTCCATAACGTGTCTAGCTCCTCTTTCAGAAGCCCCATATACAGGTTAATATTATTTCCCGGTTGTTTCGGCCCTTGAATCAGCATGCTCATGTGTATGTACTTTGTCTTCATGCACTTCCATGGGGGGAGGTTGTACATCCATACAAAGACGGGCCATGTGCTGTGGTTGGTGTTTTGGTTTCCAAACGGATTCATGCCATCGGTACTCGCACCAAGCACGATGTTCCTTGGATCTTCTGCAGCAAATCCATATACGGCGTTGAATGCTCTCCACTGGCTAGCATCTGCGAGGTGTCTCAGCTTCGTATCATCTCCATCGTCGGGCTTCTTCCTCTCCGCGTGCCAGCGCATGAGCTTTGCTTCCTTAGGATCTACGAAATACCGCTGCAGACGGGGAGTGATCGGAAAGTACCATACAACTTTCTGAGGAGCTTTCTTTCCTGCCTTCTTGTATCGATAGATGCGGCTCTGCAGAGAAGATGCTCGCATATCGGCACGTGCATGCACCCAGAGAGCGCGTGATACACGAGGTAGGGTGCTCATTGGCCGCACTATATGTCGTGATGGATAACACGTACGGCGCCTACACAAGACGGCAGCATATCAAGCGATTCACGGGTCAATCGACTTTTAGCAACATCTTCCTGGTGTTAACTACCAAGATCCTCGTGTATAAATGTCACACAATAAACCGATGCTATATCATCACGTTCTTGCACAACTAGAACATTCAATCAATTCTTCAGGTTAGCTTGTGCTGCCTTGTCATATTTTGACTACCCATGTTTTTCCCCAGTGATTATATCATGCTTAACACTTCGATTTTGCTGATCCAATAGTTCATTGAAGAACATGATCGGTTCCGTGGAGGCGAAGGCGTGAAGTAACCAGGGCCTGCAGGAGGAGGCACCATAGCCAGCAGCGAAAAGACATCGTGGCCTGATATGTCTTACACAGGTCCAGGTTATCCATCAGTAGTTGCATGCATTATTAACTTTTAGAGTAAAGGAGAGCGCCCGACTTTATTGATAAAGCCACTAGACAGGGTTCAAGACAAAAAACCAGACACAACAATTAAGACAGTACCATTACACGGCAAAGGAGCCGAAATAGGCGCGCAGGCCAACTACCTACAACCAAAGTCCATACCAGCAAAAGAAGCTAGATCAGACACCATTGACACGAGCACTCTGGAGCAAAGAATACGCCGTAGAATGCACCCGCGCAATTAGGTCTTCAGTTGCTCCACGATCCTGGTCCTTAGTCAATAATTTCCACTTATGTAGAAAATGTATCAGTTTAAAAACACAGTCAGCATGCTTAGACGGAAAAATGTTATCAATAGTAAACTTATTTCTGATAGTATACAGGACGAATTAGCCGCAAAACCGAACCAGATCATGCGTCTGTTTTGGCTCGTAAGAAGGCAGGAACAAGATCGAAGGTCAATGAAAGCGGTAGGAGACCAATTTATACGCATCCAGGATCTGATACAGCTACACATAAATTTGGTGAGATGGAAATTAAAGATCACATTGTTGGTATCCTCTCTAGCTCCACACGGCTTACCAAATTTGGACCCTGGACCGTTACGTTTGTGAATCTGGTCCGACGCGTGTAACCTTCCTCGGATGGCTTGCCACATAAAGATTTTTATCTTAAGAGGGATCCTGGCACGCTAGATATCTTTAAATTTAGAGAAAGGAGATCCACCAATCAACCTGGAATAAAGCGTTTTAACCGAAAAATGACCCGAAGACAAGTGAGGCCAGGAAACTTGGTCTGCATTCTCCGATAGTTGAGGAAACAGTGCAGCAAGTTGCTGCCACTGAGACATCTCTTCAGGAGAGTGAGCAGGACGAAGTTGCAAATCCCAGCCATAAAGAGCGAGATCTGAGATGGAAATCTCTGCAAAGGAAACATAGGAAACATTGGTATTACTCTTCACAAACCAATTATTTTGGAAACTGACCGCTCTTTTGTTGCATCTTTTCGAGCAAAAGAAACTGTTGACAGGTCTCCTTATGTGGACCTAAAAAGGAAGCGATGAGCGCCTCCAAGTTTATTGAGGAGCTCAAGATTGCTAAGATTGATAGGCAGACGAACAAGGCGGCGCATGAGATAGCTAAGTTTAGTTTTGATAGCAGGTCCGATGGTGTGCTTTGTAATTTTGTTTCGCCCTGCGTGGCTAACTATGTAATGAACGATTGTAAGACTCTTGTTATTTGATCAATATATGGGGGATTTTTCAAAAAAGAAAGAAAAAATGGACAGAAACGAAAACCAAAGAGCCGTATCACAATAACACCTGTCGGTCCAAAACCCGACGGCCTCACCATTACCCACAACAAATTCAACTTGGGACGAAAGATATCACTCGCCCTGACCAAATCGCGACAAAACTGGGATCCACCAGGCAAAGAAGGGGTTGCCGGAGGAAAAATATTTAGCCTTAACCGCAAAATTAAAAAGAGGGGAGGAGATAGGATCCCCTTGGCGGACGCCACGGCCATTTCGAAAATAGGGACTAACAATCCCGTTAACACTGACAGCCGTGTGCCCATTATTAACTGAGTAGTGTTGGTTAACACGCATGGACGCGACGCAGCTTCGCTTCTGCAACTTATTTCACCGTCAAGTTAATCAAGTTAATTAACTTGTGGTTGGATGGTTAGAGGGACTGTGGTATCCCCAGCCCACCAGGGTTCAAATCCTGGTGCTCGCATTTATTCCTGAAATTATTTCAGGATTTCCGGCGATGCGCATTCAGTGGGAGGAGACGTTCCCGTCGACGATGAGGTGCCTACGGTGACTTCGTAAATTTCAAGATGATATGCCGGCTTAGTCTCTCGGGGGTGCTCATAGGGGTAGGGTGTGCGTGTGTGCGTTCATAGGGGTGAGTGTATACGCGTGTATATGAGCGCTTGCGTCTGTACTGTGTTCAAAAAAAAAATTAATCAAGTTAATTAAACATGCATGCACGTACGGCACGATGCATCAAATTATCCGAATCGTTTTTGCTTCGTGCCCCAGGCCAACTCATACTCAAACTCGCCTTTCCTTCTCTGCATGTGCCGGGTTCCCGAGTCCGATCACACGTGCTACCGGATTCTATTGTCCAGACAAATTCGGTTTGCTGCGTGTCAATATCGATATTAACGCAAACACGCCAAAGGCCTCCAACTCAAACAGGTGAGACGTACGTGCTGGCGTTCCTGGTTCGTCCAACTCAAACACGCCAAGGCGCACCATCGATGGCGACAAGGAAACGCCGCCGACAAAACATCATATGTGCGACGACACCAGCTCAAGACATCGGGTCGACTCTCACGGCTGATCTTCTGCTCGAGGTCATGGCGCGGACTGACTTTGTCACGCTCATTCGATGCACCACCGTCTGCAAGAACCTCCGCCGTGACATTCTAAGACCGCCGTTCATCCGACGGGTCACCCAGCAGGCTGCCCCTTCCATCCTCGCCTACCTCTCTGCCTATAACAACGACTGGCGCCTCACTCTTCTCCACCCAATCACGTCTGCCGCGGTGTCCTTCTGCGACGACCATCTGTCGCCCTTCATATCGTGCCGTGGCGCCAGTCTCGTCGACCAGTACTATCCGGTGACATCCCGCGGCGGCCTCGTCGTCCTTCGCCGCGAGTCTAAGGGCTCTTCTGGCATGTGCGTGTATGACCCCATGACGGGACACCTCACCTTCCTCTCAAAACCATCTGAGGTTTGCATGTGCAATGTCCAGAAATATGTCTTGCTCACACCGGCGGATGGCATCGACTGCTCCTTCATGCTGATCTTTGTCATTTTCTACGAATCGGGCATCAAACACTAGTAGAAAAAGGACCTTTCGTTCGAAGATTTAGTCCCGGCCGCGTTTGGAGCCGGTACTAATGTGAGCATTAGTCCCGGTTCCAATGGCTAGGGCGGCCGCACGGGCACAGCCACCTTTAGTCCCGGTTCAAACATGACTTTAGTCCCGGTTGGAGATACCAACCGGGACTAAAGGTTGCGTCACATTTAGTCCCGGTTGGACACCAACCGGGACTAAAGATTAGACCTTTAGTCCCGGTTGGAGACACCAACCCGGACTAAAGGGGTTCTGAAAGTTTCTGTTTTAAATTGCTTATATCTTTTAGGATATTTGATGTTTTTGAGTGATTCTTTTTGCATTAGATTCAAAATTTTGTCTAGTTTCTGTTTGTGCCATTAGTTTTCAAATTTGAATGGTTTAAATATAAATTTGTTCAAATTTGCTTCAAACCCTAGATTGTGAATAACTTGAATTTAAAAATAGTTTTTAATTTAATTCTTTTTGCTCCTAGTGACATGTTAGATTATTGTCACAATAAGATTTATTTGGTTATTTTTGGAATAATTTAAATTAGTATTTTAATTAAAATAGTACTGTTTTGCTTATAACAGATGAGTTTAACAAAAATGAAATGCCTTTGTAACAGATGAGTTTTCGTCCGAAACCTTGATACTTCGAAGGAGATGGTCCAGTTTGTATACGAAGTGCATCCAGTTTTTGCTGTAACCCTCTCAACTTTTTAGCACATGCTATGTGGGTGAAATGATGATACCATGCCAAGTTTCAACCTTTTCACCGTTCATTTGTGGTGCTTTTCAATTTCAAGGTCATTTAGGTAAAAAAAATCATTAAATGCATGAAAAATAGCAAATGAAGTTAGAAAGGGTTGACTCTGGCTTGGTTAACCTTAGTTGTGACTCTGGCTGGGACAGTGCTAGCAGATGTAGTCGACGGTAGGATTGCATGGACACCAACCCGGACTAAAGAGGTTCTGAAATTTTCAAACTCTACCCCACTGTATCGTCATTTCAGTTTTGAAAAAAATAAAAGAAAATGATAAAAAATTCAAAAATTAAAATCCTTCGAGATGTAGTTATGTTACTACATCTACTAGTTAGGAAAATTAAAAAACATAAATTTCGACATGTTTTGCAAAAAAATGTTATGAAAAAGTAAAACGGATATAACTTTTGCATACGATGTCGAAAAAAAACGTATAATATATCAAAATGTTCAGCACGAGAAGTCGGTTTCGATTTCAACCGCCTCCGGCCGTTTTGCAATTTTTAGAATCCTCAAATTCTGAAAGGAAAAAAAGTTATAATCAAATTTAAGTTTTTTCGAATTTTAAAAATTTAAAAATAAATAAATGATGTGATATTAATGAATATATTATTTGTTGAATTTCGATTTACAGATTTAAAGATATTAATTATGCCATATTAAATGAATAAATGGCAAAAAATGAATGAAATAATATTATTACTTATTTTATTTTCATTGAAATTCAATATTATTATTACTTATTTTGATTATTTTAATAATTGTTTGGAATTCAAAAAATTAAATCATGTGATATCAAGACCTAAGGGTTAATAGGATTGATAGCTTACTATTGTCAGGAAAACAATAAGTGCAGACTTGGAAACTAGGGGAGATAGAACCTGAAAGTTGAGCGTGCTGGCGCTGGAGTAGTGAGGAAGGGTGATTAGAGATTAAATTGTCAAATAATTCAAAGATTTGAAAATCAGAAAAAAAAATTAAAAACAAATCAAAAAAAATTAAACAAAAAATTCAAAAAAAAAATTAAAAAAAAAAATTAAAAAAAAATTAAAAAAAAAGTCGAAAAAATTGCTTTAGTCCAGGTTGGACTAAAGGCTCCACCTTTAGTCCCGGTTGGTAACCCCAGCGCTCGAGCGCAGCCACGTGGAGGGCCTTTAGCCACGTGTTGAACCGGGACTAGAGCGGGGGGGGGGGGGGGGGGGGGGGCTTTAGTCCCCACCCTTTAGTGCCGGTTGCAGAACCGGGACCAAAGGCCCGTTTTCTACTAGTGAAAGTATACGCCGCCACATCCTCCTCTAGAAGCTGGAGTTGTATCACTTTTGCGAGCCACCGCGACTTCACATGTTGGTCGACCAGTAACCACAACGACCCCGTCGTCCTCCATGGCGGTGTCATCCACTGGCTAGCATACACCGGCGATCGAATCGTCACGTACGACGTGCGCACAAGGATGCCTGGACTTGTGAAGCTCCCGGCCACCAATTGCATGACAATCCAGCTCCACTTGGCGACGTCGCCAGACGGGAAACTACTGAAACTGTTGGCCATAAAAAAGTTTGTGATATATGTGTGGTTACAACTCCCTAAAGTCTCAACAGGTCGTGGTGGTTGGGTGCTAGAAACTATCATTGACATAGAGGAGGGGCTACGGTCATTGTTCCCACGCATCACTGCTGGCGATGTGATGAGGACATCCCTAGTCCTTTACCATCTTTTCCTATTGATGATGTTACTCCTCAAGACAAGCCCAATGAAGTGAGGATTGGACCAATGACAAGAGCTCGTGCAAAGTTACTTGAGCAACAGGTGAACTCACTCTTAGTTGAATATGATGTTTGTTTTAATGAGAATTTTATACTACCTAAATCTATGCACTTATGTATGATTAGGTTTATTGATAACACAAGCATTGGAGGAGCAATGGAGCGCGTTGATGAGGATGGCAAGCACGAGGGAGGCGAGGGAGGTAGTGGAGCCATCAAGGACAAGAAATTCGGTTCGGACTGCCAGCAGTCCTGAATTTGAAACGGACGTGGTTTCTTCATACGGAGTTCAAATAATGCAAATAAGCACTTTTTGAAGAGGGAATTCCAAGAGCTTTCCAATGGGTCCGGCCCCAAGCACCGGTTCGACTCGTACAGGGCGTGGTGACCGAAACAAGTCACGAGTCGTTTTCTGCCAGTTCCCAACTAGAGTCCGTTTAAGTTAGGAAAGTTAGAGATAGGTTTGTTTTCGACCCCAACCCTAAGTTGGACGTCGAGCAGCCTTTATATAGGCTTGTAATTCGTGGCTTTTGGTTTTTAGACCACGATAAAACATAAACCCTAGAACCTCTTGTTGAACTGCGAGAAGCATTCATCTTGAAGTATTACCTTTGCAAATTCTGCGTGTTATCTGCTGTTCCACTGGGAATAAGAAGATACAGGACCACTTGTAGTCGGTGGCTACTTGTGCACGTGTGTGGAGTTGAGAATATCCAAGGGGTTGCTAGCTGTTGCATTGGCAACAGGGATCGGCCAGGAGAGTTTTCAGCAAGACACAAGTTATCAGATTCATCCATCCACGATTTCACCAAGTGCTCATTGAGAAGATCGGGCCACCCCTTATCATCTTGGTATCACGATGACCCTGATGTGCGAGTTACGTTCGGGGGCTCCAGCAACAAGAGCGGCACCGTGGTGCTGTTGCGGGAACATCATAGAGATGTCTATGTAGTTCTCGATTTGGAGACCAAGAAGATGCATACTCAAATGTGGAGGTCCTCGTTGTTGGAGATTGACCTGCAATCTCGGCTACAAATCATGAAAGTCCTTTCCTAACTAATTAGCTAGTAAGTAGGACATGATGCAAATGAATTTTACTATATATCTTCGCAGGATTTTTTTATTTCATAAGTCATGCAATAGATTTTTAAAATTTAATTATTTATGAACATGCAATGCACATGAATGATTTGCTCTGTAAAAACAAAAAAGATTTGGTACAAAGGTAAAATTGTTGCCACAACCCTCGCCCACAGAGCATGGAGGCACATACATATGCCGATGCACCTCTTGGATCATTGTGTTTTCTTGACAATTCGGCCAGCTACTTTGCGTTGGGTAGTGTCTTCGGTGGAAATCCCATGATTTGGCCTCCGTGGTTTGGTCCAACGATGATGGTGCTTGTTTGTCGACCCTTCTTTGAGATGTTGCTATTGGAGAACCTCTATATTACCCTATAGGTTGCCATCCCTAGTAGATGATGTTGATATCAGCTGTAGGGTTCATCGCACTGGCATGACGTTTCGGTTCATGTTTTTTATTTTTGCTTTTACACTAATTTATGAAAATATTTTACAATGTCTGCATTTATTTATCCATCAACTAAAACTTATTCATGAGTATGCATGCATACATGCCGCATGCATATATTGCTTCGCATGCAAGGCTAGATCTAGCCAGTGAAGGGTGTCTCGGCGACGGTGTCGACGAAGATGCGCATGCGGTTGGGCTTCAAGTCCTGGGTCACTGGCCACCCGACTGACAGCACGACGATGTAGGCGTTGGTCTTGTCCTTGAGAATGATATCCCTGGCCTCCTTGATGGACTTCCCCACCACATCCGGCCACGACCTCTGCCACTCTTCACCGGCGAGGCCTCCGGTGCCAGCTGAGATGTCCATCGAGCTCATCGTTGATCGAGAAGGCTACAAAACAATTTACCGACCTACCAATATTTTGACAAACTGGTGCACAACATGACGACCATCGAAAGCAAGAAACAGGTCAGTCTTGGAGAGAAAGTAGCACCAAAACTATCTAATTGATTGATAGCAGATAACATTTCTAATGAAGCAAAATATGCTAGCTAGCTAAAGATAGATCGAGAAAAGACCGATGTGATATGTGTATTTGTGATCCGACTCACCGGCTGAATGGAGCTCAAGCTTGTTACACCAAATCTTCTGATTTTGGCATCTTGATGCTGCATATAACACATTGCATTTATGTGTACGGATTTTGTGATGGATACACTACCGGAATTCGGGGCTACGCCGACGGCCCAGGCCGTCGGCATAGGCCCATTTGCCGTCGGCATAGGCATATCCCGACGGCGGCCGTCGGCATATCACCGTCGGCGTAATATACGTAGGCATACCAGGACTGACCGTCGGCGTAGAAACGCCGTCGGCATAGGTATCTATCCCGACGGTGTTCGTACGGCCGTCGGCATAGTTTCCCCGTCGGCAAAGTTTTCCTTTGGACGGCGGCAGACGGCGCCGTCGTCAAACTACGGCCACCCAGCGAGTGCCACATTGCACTACTATGCCGACGGTTAAGCCGTCGGCATATCTGCCACGTGGCGGTCGCTGGGAGCTCTGGCGCAAAACTATGCCGACGATTAAGCCGTCGGCATATCAGCCACGTGGCGGTCGCTGGGAGCTCTGGCGCAAAACTATGCCGACGGTTAAGCCGTCGGCATATCTGCCACGTGGCGGTCGCTGGGAGCTCTGGCGCAAAACTATGCCGACGGTTAAGCCGTCGGCATAGGTTCTGTCAGTTTTTTTCACTTTTATCCTGTTTTATTTCGTTCCAATTTCACAGCACAGATACATATATTCAAATTCACAGCAGAAATACATATAACATCAACATCACATAAGTATCACCATCATCTCATAAGTATCATCATCATCACCACAACATAATAGAGAACATCTTCACAACATAAGCCAAATCATGACAACACAAGTCGAATCATGACAACATAAGCATCTACGCCACCATAATAGACAAGCATAAGAGATATAAGTCACCACCACCAAGAGGCTTAAGCCGTACGACGTCCACCAGGACCGCCAAGCACGTCACTGCCAAGACCACCAAAGCCGAGGTCGTCACTGCTACCGGCACCGCTACCGCCTCCTCGGTGGATCGGAGTGACCACCGGGCTCGACTCGGGAGTGATGCCATCATTGGCACCTCCACCACCATTAACGGATGATCCACCTGTTCCCTGGATGTTCGAAGGGGGTAATGTGAATCCAGTTGTGTGTCTCACCATATCCCTCGAAGCATTTGGCTTTGGCTTTGGCTTTGCCTTTGCCTTGGGCTTGGCCTTCGCCTTCGCCTTCTGCTATGGCTTTGCCTTTGCCTTTGCCTTTGCCTTTGCCTTCGCCTTTAGGCTTGAGAGCTTTTAGCTGAGCAAGAACATCTGCCCTAGAAAACGTTGGAATCTCGTTTACTTCATGGACAACCAGGCCTTTCGTGAAGTTCTTCTTGTCTTCCCTGTCTGGATGGTCTGGAGGGAGGAACTGTCGATGCAGGTCAAAGGCTACATACTTGCCACCCTTCTTCAGCCAAATAAAACGTAGAGCCTGCATGCACACTGGGCATGGCATCTTCCCACTTGTACACCATCCGCAGAACAGGGCATAGCCGGGAAAGTCATGCATGCAATAGTGCAACCAAACTTTCATCAAGAAATTTCTCTGTAGATCTCGGTCGTATGTCAACCTCGGGAAGTACCAAGAATGGTGCAAATCATCCACCAGCGGCTGCATAAACACACCCAACTTCTTCCCCGGGTATTCAGGCCCCGGAATGATGAGCGACAAGAACATGGTCTTGCGTTGCATTAGGGCACCGGGAGGGAGATTGAGCGGAATAACAAACACGGGCCAGCAACTGTATGAATTGGACGACATACCATATAGATTGAACCCATCACCTGATAGGGCAATTCTTTGATTCCCAGCCTCGGCTGCTTCCTCGGGGTATTCTTTATCGAACGACTTCCATGCTTCGCCTTCTGATGGGTGTACGATTTTATTTGAATGGTACCTTATACCTTCCTTGTGCCACTTCATCATTTTGGCAGACTCCTCCGTGATGAAAAGGCGCTGCAGTCTTTCTATGAAATGGAGATACCGAAGAATCTTTACGGGGATGTCTAGTTGCTTCTTCTCACCATGCTCATCGACCACCTCAAGGTACCGAGAGGAACCGCACTCCCTACAGTACTTGTCACCGGCATACTCGTGCCTAAACAAAAGGCAATTCTTCGGACAAACATCTATTTTCTCATATTTCATAGATAGTGCCATCATGATTTTCTTCGTGGCATACATGCTTTTCGGCAGTTCATGACCATCGGGTAGGCTATTAGCCCATACTCCCAGAAATGCTTCGAAGCAAGCTCGGCTACAGCCGTACTCAGCCATGACTGCCATCAGTTGCGAGATGGCATCCAGCTGAGAGACTTTGGCACCGGCATAAAGAGGTTTCTTTGACGAGTCCAAGATCTCCAAGAAGGCCTTTGCGGTTGCCTCCGGCTCCTCCGGTTCATTCTCTGAAGGTGTCGCATGTGCCATCTCTACAACAATGACATCATCTAGCATGTCTCTGACCCCGCCGTCGGATAAGGGGGGGTCTATGCCGACGGTTATGCCGTCGGCATATATTCGGGCCCCACTGCGCCACGGATCGATGACGTGGCAGGGGGGTCTATGCCGACGGTTATGCCGTCGGCATATCTTCGGGCCCCACTGCGCCACAGATCGATGACGTCGCAGGGGGATATGCCGACGGCTTAACCGTCGGCGTATCTACGTTCATTTTTTTAATAATTTTTTTATATATACTTTTTTCTTAAAAAAATTCCATTAATTAAATTGTGTCTTATCTATACATCAACACACATAGATACCCTTCGCGTCGACCTGACGTGACCGTTTCCACCGCACTTCCGGACGTGTAGGAGGGCCCAGCGAAAGACCTGGCGGCATAGCTACCCCCCCAAACTAGACCCGTCCCATCTAACCCTGCGAGAGTTGACCGGGCGGTCTACGCCTTTGACTTTCGCCGGACGGGGTTTGACCGATGGACATTTTCACCTGGGTGTTATAGCCCAGCACATAGGTTCACATCGGATCAAGGTCCGGGCACAGCCCACTCCAAGATTCCCTCCGTTACTGCCCGACATGGCCGTTCCCCCCCCCCCCCCCCGTGCGACGGCAGCGGCGACGTCGGTGAGGGGGGTGCTGGCACCCGCCACCACACTTCCGGACGTGTAGGAGGGCCCAGCGAAAGACCTGGCGGCATAGCTACCCCCCCAAACTAGACCCGTCCCGTCTAACCCTGCGAGAGTTGACCGGGCAGTCTACGCCTTTGACTTTCGCCGGACGGGGTTTGACCGATGGACATTTTCACCTCGGTGTTATAGCCCAGCACATAGGTTCACATCGGATCAAGGTCCGGGCACATCCCACCCCAAGATTCCCTCCGTTACTGCCCGACGTGGCCGTTCCCCCCCCCCCCCCCCCGTGCGACGGCGGCGGCGACGTCGGTGAGGGGGGTGCTTGCACCCGCCACCGCACTTCCGGACGTGTAGGAGGGCCCAGCGAAAGACCTGGCGGCATAGCTACCCCCCCAAACTAGACCCGTCCCGTCTAACCCTGCGAGAGTTGACCGGGCGGTCTACGCCTTTGACTTTCGCCGGACGGGGTTTGACCGATGGACATTTTCACCTGGGTGTTATAGCCCAGCACATAGGTTCACATCGGATCAAGGTCCGGGCACAGCCCACCCCAAGATTCCCTTCGTTACTGCCCGACGTGGCCGTTCCCCCCCCCCCCCCCGTGTGACGGCGGCGGCGACGTCGGTGAGGGGGGTGCTTGCACCCGCCACCGCACTTCCGGACGTGTAGGAGGGCCCAGCCAAACACCTGGCGGCATAGCTACCCCCCCAAACTAGACCCGTCCCGTCTAACCCTGCGAGAGTTGACCGGGCGGTCTACGCCTTTGACTTTCGCCGGACGGGGGTTGACCGATGGACATTTTCACCTGGGTGTTATAGCCCAGCACATAGGTTCACATCGGATCAAGGTCCGGGCACATCCCACCCCAAGATTCCCTCCGTTACTGCCCGACGTGGCCGTTCCCCCCCCCCCCCCGTGCGACGGCGGCGGCGACGTCAGTGAGGGGGGTGCTTGCACCCGCCACCGCACTTCCGGACGTGTAGGAGGGCCCAGCGAAAGACCTGGCGGCATAGCTACCCCCCCAAACTAGACCCGTCCCGTCTAACCCTGCGAGAGTTGACCAGGCGGTCTACGCCTTTGACTTTCGCCGGACGGGGTTTGACCGATGGACATTTTCACCTGGGTGTTATAGCCCAGCACATAGGTTCACATCGGATCAAGGTCCGGGCACAGCCCACCCCAAGATTCCCTCCGTTACTGCCCGACGTGGCCGTCCCCCCCCCCCCCGTGTGACGGCGGCGGCGACGTCGGTGAGGGGGGTGCTTGCACCCGCCACCGCACTTCCGGACGTGTAGGAGGGCCCAGCGAAAGACCTGGCGGCATAGCTACCCCCCCAAACTAGACCCGTCCCGTCTAACCCTGCGAGAGTTGACCGGGCGGTCTACGCCTTTGACTTTCGCCGGACGGGGTTTGACCGATGGACATTTTCACCTGGGTGTTATAGCCCAGCACATAGGTTCACATCGGATCAAGGTCCGGGCACATCCCACCCCAAGATTCCCTCCGTTACTGCCCGACGTGGCCGTTCCCCCCCCCCCCCGTGCGACGGCGGCGGCGACGTCAGTGAGGGGGGTGCTTGCACCCGCCACCGCACTTCCGGACGTGTAGGAGGGCCCAGCGAAAGACCTGGCGGCATAGCTACCCCCCCAAACTAGACCCGTCCCGTCTAACCCTGCGAGAGTTGACCAGGCGGTCTACGCCTTTGACTTTCGCCGGACGGGGTTTGACCGATGGACATTTTCACCTGGGTGTTATAGCCTAGCACATAGGTTCACATCGGATCAAGGTCCGGGCACAGCCCACCCCAAGATTCCCTCCGTTACTGCCCGACGTGGCCGTTCCCCCCCACCCCCCCGTGCGACGGCGGCGGCGACGTCGGTGAGGGGGGTGCTTGCACCCGCCACCGCACTTCCGGACGTGTAGGAGGGCCCAGCGAAAGACCTGGCGGCATAGCTACCCCCCCAAACTAGACCCATCCCGTCTAACCCTGCGAGAGTTGGCCGGGCGGTCTACGCCTTTGACTTCCGCCGGACGGGGTTTGACCGATGGACATTTTCACCTGGGTGTTATAGCCCAGCACATAGGTTCACATCGGATCAAGGTCCGGGCACAGCCCACCCCAAGATTCCCTCCGTTACTGCCCGACGTGGCCGTCCCCCCCCCCCCCCCCCCCCCCGTGCGACGGCGGCGGCGACGTCGGTGAGGGGGTGCTTGCACCCGCCACCGCACTTCCGGGCGTGTAGGAGGGCCCAGCGAAAAACCTGGCGGCATAGCTACCCCCCCAAGCTAGACCCGTCCCGTCTAACCCTGCGAGAGTTGACCGGGCGGTCTACGCCTTTGACTTTCGCCGGACGGGGTTTGACCGATGGACATTTTCACCTGGGTGTTATAGCCCAGCACATAGGTTCACATCGGATCAAGGTCCGGGCACAGCCCACCCCAAGATTATTCCCTCCGTTACTGCCCGACGTGGGCGTTCCCCCCCCCCCCCCCCCCCCGTGCGACGGCGGCGGCGACGTCGGTGAGGGGGATCACACCACGGAGCCCCGTGCCGCATAGCTCAATTTAATTAATTATTTTTTAAAAAAATTATAAAAGAACGAAAAAAAAAGTTTAAAAAAAATGCCGACGGTTATGCCGTCGGCATAGCTCCCTGCCACGTCATCGATCCGCGGCACAGTGGCCCCGGAGATATACCGACGGCTTAACCGTCGGCATAACCCCGAGCCCACGGTGTCGTGGATCGATGACGTGGCGCAGAGAGGTATGCCGACGGCCGACCGTTAGGGCCGTCGGCATATGTTTGACGGCGTCAACCGGCTGTTAAACCCGGGGCGGCCGGGCCCGCATGGTTATGCTACGCCGACGGCCACCGTCGGGATAGGAGGAGCTATGCCGACGGCCTTGATACGCCGACGGCCACCGTCGGCATAGACGGAGATATGCCGACGGCCTGGATACGCCGACGGTTGGCTATGGGCCGTCGGTACGCTGCTGTCTATGCCGACGGTGGCCGTCGGCATATATTAGGCCGTCGGCGTCAGCATAGATTCCGGTAGTGATAACACGTACGGCTGCTATGGAACTCACTGAACTATAGACTTGTAGCTAGGAACTCAATGAACCATAGACGTTTTCTGGTGTTGCGGTGCTCCTCAACATAGGGCATCTCTAGTCGATCTTCTAAAAAATAGAGGAGTAAACAGCCGAGTAAATCTTAATGGAGTAAATTTACTACTCTATGTCTTGGTCGTTTCTAACTGATCCCCTAAATTTAGCCGACTAAAACACAAATTCGTTGCAAACGAACATAAATTTGATTCAAAAAAATACGAATTAAAGATACTAACCGAAATTCAGTGGTGATCCATTACAATATCATTGACCGAAACTTAGTTCAAACTTACTAAGTTAACCGATACTAAGCCTAAAACTTATTACTTTCAGTCGCTACCTTCGGCTGATGGTCGGTAAAAGGAGCGGATTATCTGCTAATTGTCGTTTAAGTGGATGGTTACTGTCCCACATCCAATCTCTGTCGTGTATTTTCAATCTGGTGGCCATTGACGGGACTTTTCAGATTTTCACTGAGCGCCCATTTTCACCGGATACTTCACCTTAGAAAGAAAAAAAAAATCCTGCAAGGAAATTTATCTATTTTTGGCAACATTTTTTTTATCATTAACAGACACCTCTCGGGAAGTATTTTTTTTTTTTTTTTTTGAGAAGAACCTCTCGGGAAGAACATGAGGGGCTGCCTAACACGTTACTTAGATTAGAGTCTCGGACCTTGGCCCAGCCCAAAGCAGCATCTATAATAGTACGTAATCAACAAGGAGGAAAAGTACTGTAGGGTTTGCTCGATTGGCTCGGCGGCGGCTGGCGATTCATCATGGCGTCTGTAGAGGAGTTGGAGGATGAGGAGGTGGTGGAGGGCTTCGAGCCTTTATTGTACGACCAGGCCAAGTGGGTGGCCTGGGCGGTGGAGGAGAAGGAGTGGTTCCGGCGGGAGGAAGAGGAGAAGGCACGGAAGACGGAGGAGAACCGGCGGAGACGCGAGGCACACGAAAAGGTCATGGCCTCCATCATCGAGCACGACCCCAAGGCAGGGCGCAAGGTTTACACCCGGTTTTTCCTCAGGGACTTCTCCGTCTTCAACATCGACGAGGAGTGTAAGTGGCCTCTCCGTTTCTGAAGCCGGTGCAGTACTCTTCTGTTTTGGTTTTATATTTTTAGAATTTCCTGATTGACTAGTAGGATGTTTCGCCTGTATATATAGTCCTCTGTTAGGAGAATCCTCATTATTGATGCATAGCAGTGGACATCGAATCTGCATTCATTTATTTGGATTAGATTTTCATTTGATTCGTATATCTACATCGCTTAACAACAGGAACCACGGATTTTGTTAAAATTGATAATAACTTGGGGACAAATTAAATATTGAGACGATAGCTTTCTCTTAAATAAGAATATTAGGTGGTTTAACTCGGCCGGATAGAAATGGGAAGAACACAAACTTTGGCTGTTTATTGTGATGAAATAATTTGATAGATTTATTTTGCTCATTCATTGCAGCATCTGTCCCTCCAATGCGATACACCGATAGTATCTACGAAAATGAATTTCGGCTAGAAGACTCGGCAAACATCCTCTCCGTCAGCATAGTCTCCTCAGATGTAGGCTTCCCAGTCAACGTCTATGGCCGTGTCATTGCCAGAGACAGCATTGACTACAAGTGCATTTATCTCTTTCACCGCAATAGAGATGATTGCCAGCATCTCAACAAGGTACATCCTTGCTTCTAAGTTCGTTCCAATCGGGTTTCCTTTTATTCGACAATGCATTTAATGTCAACTGTTAGTACTTAATGTACATCTAAATGGCGTCATCTTAGTGCAGGTGGTTGTTGATCCAGATAGCCATCTAAATATAAATGGAGTAGCTTTTATGCCATGCTTTCAATCTTCATTTTTAGCAGCGTTCCCATGAATACTCTAATCTCTTACACAAATATTTTTCATAGGATGGTATGTTGATTTTAACTGGCCCAAGTCGAGGTCTGGTGCTCGTTGATTTCATCTATCTAGAGATAGATCTTAAAATCAGGGAAGATGGAGTGTTTCCAGATAGGCCATTCAGCAAGGGACTAATAAGTATTGATGGCCGTGTACTTTCTAGAGAGCAAGATGTGGTGGTTAGAAGGGAAACCCTTGAGAGCTGGCTCAGCATTACGGAAGTTAGATTCGCAACTGTTCAGAATGCAGTCGAGGGGACCATTGAAATCAAGCTCATTGAGGGATGTTTTAAAGGAAATATTACATTTGGCATCTCGGATAAAGATGGCAACCCAGGTATCGAACAAACGATTGTGATTCATGATAGCAAGGCAGATGACATGGTGACGAGTGATCAAACTGGGGTTATCAAACTCCGGCGAATTGCCATTACTATCTGTCTAGAAAGAGTGCTGGTGTTTCACATGAATAATGAGGCTACCGGTGTTTTTGATGAACGAACCATTAATTTCATTCCACGTCGCACTGGCATAGGTGAAGCAGAAATTTCATGTGGTGTCGGAATGTTCGTATTCAGGGTTGTCTGGTCCTTATTGGACTTCAGGTTGTAATCCTGCGACTTGGTAAACAACGTTCTGATGAAGTGATGCATTGATGTAGTGAACTAAGTTATATCGCGAGTCAGTGATGTAATGGATCAAGTAATTATGTAGTGGACTGGGTTATATTGTGGTGTAACGATGTAGTAACCTAAGTTGATCTTGGTGAAATGATGTGGTGAACTAAGTTATAGTGTTATTAAGTGATGTAATGGATTAAGCAATGATGTAGTGAACCAAGTTATCTACTATATCTAAATAGATAGCCCCCACTACTAGGAATTCTCTTGCTTCTTCTTGAGCCACATCATCCAAATTAATTTAGCCGTTGGATATACAATTAGTCAATAATAGCCATCTGATCTACCCATTAAGAACCACCCACGCCTGCATGCAAATGCATGTAGTATATGACGCATAAGAGTGTTTTAATCAAGAAAAAATTGATGCATGCATGCAGCTCATACTCTAGTGCTCACATGAAAGAAAGTGACGGATGTATGAATATTTTGTTTCTTTTTCGTCCAGTTTTTCACTTATACATAGAGATGTACACTTATTTATTTATAAATATTGATAAACAAAATACCTAAATGTATATACCAATATACTCCCTCCGTCCCATAATATAAGTGCGTTTTTTACGCTAGTATAGTGTCAAAAACGCTCTTATATTATGAGACGGATGGAGTAAAAGATAACTAAAGGGGAACATTCAACTAATCCGAGTCTTCAAACTAGGTCAATTCAGTGATTAAGATTGCTCCAATGATGAGCGTCGAACATGTTTAGCATGTAGTAATAAATATTATACTAAATGTCAATGTCAACTATAATTAATTAATTAAAACACAAATAATATCCTACATAATATATGCATTTAATTGTTATACTACCTAATATTAATGTCTTTTTTTTTCTTGGTAATACATGTCTCATTCATATCGTAAAGATTAAAATACAAGTCACAAAAGGACCGACATGGTAAAACTGAAAAGATAGCAGAAACACCTTCGAGTTTGACACCAGCGCCTGTCACCTGTCTCCGGCACCACCACAACAGCCACCAAAAAAATGATGGATCACCTCCTCACCCGAGCTCGACGACGCTCCATCGCTGATATGCAGCTTTGCGGACCTAAATGGTGGCTCACCAAAAATGAAGCCCTTGCCGTTGAACGAATCAGACCGTGGCAACACCCCGGACACGCCATCGAACTCCAGATCTGGCACCCCACCAAGACAAAGACGCCGCAGTAGGAACCCAAACCTGCCATCCACGAACCACGAACCCAGCACACGTTCCCTCTTCCAGATGTCGTCGACGCAGACCACAATCTGCATCCGCTCCTAGACTACCTTCCAAGCTCCGCACCGACGCTGGAGCCAACGTCGTCGCAACGGAGGAGCCCGAGGACATAGATCCACCACAAGGATGCCACCGCTGCCACGCCATCCTTGCTTGAACAGACTGGTTTCCAAATTCATCCCCAACCATAGGACTGATGACCTCGTCGTGGAAGGATTCGAAGAATCTTTATTCAATGCCGACATTGTCGCCTCTGAAGCCAAGACGATGAACAACCTAAAAACCTAAACTACGGAGATTTAAAACGATCCATGCCCGTGGATCCGGTGACCCCCTCACCACCAATGACCGAGGTCGCCGGCGGAGAGAAGTCTTCGGAGGACGGCGTTGGAAGACTGTCCTCTCCTGGCGGCAGCTAGGATTCCAGCCGTCAGGAACGAGTAATATTAACGTGCCTTGCACATATGCATTTACTAGTAATATACTTTTTTGAACGCCATTTACTAGTAATACCTAAATGTATGCACATCATCAACAATAACAAAAACAATAAAGTTTGCGTATTTTTAAAATGATTTTTTTTACACGTCTCAGTTAACATTACGGACTCCGTGGGCTGAGTGGCTGACACCTCTCTTGGACCTTGCTTGGCCCAGCCCGAAGAATCAATAAAGTAGAGAGGGGTTGACAGCGGCGCTAGGGTTAGCTCGATTGGCTCTGCGGCGACGGCGGCAAGTTGGGATTCTGCACAGGAGGAGGAGGTCGTGTACATGGCATTTCTCTTCCTTGACGAGGAGGACTGGGCGAAGATGGAGGCGGATCAGGAGAAGGAGGTGGAGAGGCGTCGGCGTGAGGAAGAGGGGAAGGTGCGGAAGACGGAGGAGAACCGGCGGAGACGAGCGGCACACGAAGCGGTCATGGACTCCATCATCGAGTATGATCCCAAGGTCCAGCGCAAGGTCTACACCAGGTTTTTTCTCAGAGACTTCTCCGTCTTTGACATCGATGAAGAGTGTAAGTAGCCTTCATCTTCATCCACAATTGTTTTTCCTTGGCGAACTGAATCACGTTAGAGTAGTATGGCTCACCTGTATAATCGTCTACATGAGAATGCTCTAACATGCCATGTTCATTATCAATGCATATCAGCAAACAACGAATCTGTATTCATTTGTTTGGATTAAATTTGGATTTGATTCATATGTATCACTTCACAACAGGGATCACTGATTTTGCTAAAATTTATATCAACTTTGTACACAGATGGTGAGGCGATAGTTTTCTCTCGAAATTAACTTGTAAGCGAAATAACAATATTATAAGGCTTAACTCAGTACGATAGAAATAAGAAGAACACAAACTGGGGCTGTTTATTGTGATGAAATAATTTTGATGGATTTGTTTTGTTTATTCATTGCAGCGTCTGTCCCTCCAATGCGATACACCGATAGTATCTATGAAGATGAATTTGGGCTAGAAGACTCGGCAAACATCCTCTCCGTCAGCATAGTCTCCTCAGATGTTGGCTTCCCGGTCAATGTCTATGGCCGTGTCATTGCCAGAGACAGCATTGACCACAAGTGCATTTATCTCTTTCACCGCAATAGAGATGATTGCCAGCGACTCAACAAGGTATGTCATTCCTTGTAAGTTCGTTTCAATCGGGTTTATTTTTATTCGACAATGCATTTAATGTTAACTGTAAAGAGATATCTAAATGGAGTCATCTTAGTATGGGTGGTTGTCCATCCAGAATTCCAGATAATCATCTGCACATAAATGGAGTAGCTTTTATGGCATGCTGTCAATCTTCATTTTGAGCGGTGTTTGGATGAGCATACTAGAATCTTATAATCTCTTGGGTGATTGTTTTCATAGGATGGGATGCTGATTTTAACTGGCCCAAGTCGAGGACTAGTGCTGGTTGACTTCATCTATCTAGAGATAGATCTGAACATCAGGGAAGATGGAGTGTTTCCAGACAGGCCATTCAGCAAGGGTCTAATAAGTATTGATGGCCGAGTACTGTCAAGAGAGGAAGATGTGGTGGTTAGAAGTGAAACCCTTGAGAGCTGGCTCAGCACTACGGAAGTGAGATTTGCAACTGTTCTGAACGCAGTCGAGTGCACCATTGAAGTCAAGCTCATTGAGGGGCGATTAGAAGGAAATATTATAGTTGGCATCTCTCATAAAGCTGGCAAACCGGACATTGAACAAACAATTGTGATTCATGATAGCAAGGCAGATGGCGTGGTGACAAGTGATCAAAGTGGAATCAAACTCCGGCGAAGTGTCATTACTATCTGTCTTGAAAGAATGCTGGTCTTTCACATGAATAATAAGGCTGCTGGTGTTTGTGCTGAACGAACCTTTGATTTAACTCCACGCCGCACTGGTGCACATGAAGTGGAAATTACGTGTGGTGCTGGGAAGTTCGGATTCAGGGTCGTCTGGTCCTTGATGGACTTTAGGCTGTAATCCTGTGACTTTGTAATCTATGTTCTGATGTAATGAACTGACGAAGTAATGTAGTGAACTAGGTTATATCTCGAGTCAGTGATGTAATGGATCAAGCAATTATGTAGTGGACTTGGTTCTATCGTGGTGTAATGATGTAGTGACCTAAGTTAATCATAATGTAATGATTGAGTGAACTAAGTTAATCGTAATGTAATGATGTAGTCAACTAAGTTAATCTTGGTGTAATGATGTGGTGCTCTAAGTTATAGTGTTATTAAGTGATGCAATGGTTTAAGTAACGATGTAGGTAGTGTACTAAGTTATTATGCATAATGGCGGAGTGTTACATCGAATTTGTTGGTTCTGCTTTTCGGCATGAGTAAAGCAGATTGGTGCACTTGGCACATATATGTGTCTTTTCTACCATATTTATCTATGGTTTGTTTTGGTTGCTCATGGTCACTTCCGTGTTATCTAAAAATCGAGATAATTTAAATATTTGCAAGATGGATATGCATTGCAGCATTTGGTTGCTGTTATTCTGAACAAACTTCTGAAGCTCAACCTAGGTTCTCAGTTCTGAACCGTCAAATCCATGTACCACAACTTCAACAGAGGCGCCTATATCAATATGTACTTGGTCTTGTGTAGTACCACATGTTTGTTGGGAAGGAGTGTCCTTAGGAAAGTGCCTTCATTTTCATATCAACGCTGCCTGTTTAAGTCAATACAGAAATTGGCCGGTACGTGGGAAATTCGAGGATCTTTACAAAAGAGATGATCTTCAAGGCACCATTCCGCCAGCGGTACTTTTTCTACCTATGTTATCTTTCTAAATTGTGTTTGGTCCTTGCAATGCCTCTACATATGCATATGTGGACATGCTAATTATTTATGACATTTGTGATGATTTTTCTACTAAATAAAGTATATTACCCTAGGGAATATGTTTATTTTTCCACTAAATCAAGTATATTACCTAGTGCCTTTCCTGTCGTACATGAATGTGATTAGCAGAAAGGCAAACAATTCATGATTTTGTACTAAGTTGTGCATGAGTGTAACTTTTTGTTCTATGCTACTGCATGAAGTCGGTGACGAGAAACGCACTAGACAATGTTGGAATTGCAGACCGCCACATAGATTTAGCATGATATAAGATAATAAAGGTCAGTATGTCCTGATATTTTTTTTGGACGGGCAACGGCCGGCAGTAGTTCTGCCTTTCCATATGAGAAAAGGGAAATGAAACAAGGTTCCAAGGCACAACACGGGCAACGGCAGTATGTCCTAATATTTGGCACTTGAATCTCAACTTTTGAATGATTGCCATCTCTACCTGTAAGAACCGTTGTTTGTGACTTGTGACACTCTTGAGGGGTTGGCCTAACTAGCTGTTTTAAATGCATTGATATAATTAATAGATAATTGCATTTGACTTCGAAATGAGCACCAAGAGGCATGCTTCTCCATAAATAGGTTCATGCGGTTTTTTGTTCTGGCACACCTTAAGGGCTGTTATGAAACCTGTTGTTCGGTAACAACTAAAGATGGTAACTAAAATTAAAATGGACCAGGATCAGGGATATTAGGGATCAGTAAATAAAAAAATATAGAGTGATTGAACATCAGAACTATAGTACATTAAGAATGAACCGGAAACATGAAATAGTATTGAACAGAACATCATAACGTCTTTCTTAATTTTCATATATCGATTTGATGCTTCAGAGCAAACTTTGATGCTTAGCAGTGTCTATGTGTCTTTTCTGAAATTTATTTGCTCATGGAACATTCTGAACTGAATTTGGAAGCATCTGAACCCACCTTTACTCGTGCAGGTGATCAATGAAGTTTTCAGTGAAGACATTATCCAAGTGCAAGCTGAGATGTCTATCTTGGATACAAGCCGAGAAACACCATAAACTAACATCTTGAATGTTAGTTTATGTTGCAGTGGTATGCTGTCAACTTTTATCTACTTTGGTAGGAAATATACACAAATTTTCTGCTCATTTGTAATTGATTCATTGCTATTAGCTGCTGAATTATTGTAACTGTATAAATTAGCATGTCACTGTCAAGTGTACACAAGTCACTTCCCCGCAAAAGGAAAAACATGTACACAAGTCACCAACACGGTTTTAATCTGGGCTGTAAAAAAGAAGACTAGTGTAGCGTTTCAGTATGGAGGTCTGCCTGGAATTGTAGAGCATAAAGTAGGCAACCAACACGATCACAAAGTTTCAATATGGGCTGTAGAATTAGAGCCTGCACGCAATAGTGTCCACATCCAGGGGGCCCAACTCTGTATTCTTAAAAAAGGGAGGGAGAGCAGAATCGTAGTCAAGATGATATGGGTTGCCCCTTCTTCTTGCCCTAAAGATCTTACCATTTTCATAAGACCTGGGTGTACATTTATTTTCAATTTCCATTCAAGAGTATCTATTTCTTTTTGCGTCCTTTTTTTAGACCTCGAAACATGAGGACAAATTACTTTTCTTAGAATAATGAATACTATGAAGTCAGGGAGGCTGTGTGCATTATAGATTCCCTATGGTCATCTGAACAGTCTGCCTGTACATCAAAAAGATCCATAGGCCTGACCAGAAAGTATGTTTGTCCATGAAAGAAACCTCGTCCACGAGAGCTCGAATTCTCCCGTTCCAGCCTGCATTATGGCAGTAGGTCTCATCCCCAATTTCTTGAGTCTGGATTGGCCTATGAGACCTCGACCCCGAAGCCTTATGAGTATCCTTTTGATAGGCGCGCCTTCTTCGGCTGATGAGACCTCGACCCCGAAGCCTTATGAGTATCCTTTTGATAGGCGCGTATTATCTGCATGAGGAATTTGCTTCTGAATTCACATCGCCCATTTCACTTCACTGGAAAGTGGTAACTTAGTCTAGTTGGTAGAGCTACCCTCCCATAAGGCGCGCTTGTAAAAGCGTAAGCTTCCTTTATGTTGAGTTGACTTCCTTTCTCTTTCTAGAATGTCAGCACTTGGCCCAAGGTGACCGACTGGGAAATGGGAACCAACTGGTTCAATCGAGTATTAGCACAAATCAATGAAGTTAGGTCCAGTAAACATTATGCGAGGAAGATTTTTATCGGTAGCATTCACCCTCTTTCGGTGTTGGTTGTGGGAGATTTGGATTCCGGTCATGAAGCTCAAGCAAAGTAAGAGGAACGATTGAGGGAAAAAATGAGTGGTTATTTCCCGCCCGATGGTGGTGTTGAGTCTTAGTCAATCGACTCATAATTGTCTTTCGAGCACAATGAGTATATACTAGAACCACCTTTACTTGTGGAAACACTTCTCGGATCTGGACTATAAATCCCCGCAGTCAGATAGCACTAGCAGGACAATCATATGGAATTGGTTCACTGCCTTGCTTGAAGAGCTTTCATTACTTACTGCTTAATAAGAGAGTAAGCTATGTATCCAGTCCTTTTCTTGGGAGTGGCCAGGACAAAAACAAGATGCCCTAGCCCAAAATCAAACATCGGTTCTAGTTCTTTACACCGTCCCCCAAAACATTATAAATTGGTATACATGGGACCGGTGAACATTTCTTTACACCGACTTCAAAATAATTACTTACTGATGATTCCTTTTTTTGGCTCTTTTCTTTTTCTTTTGCCTTTCGGTTTCGAACATTTTTCAAAATACACGGTAAACATTTTATTATTTTCAATTATAAATCTATTTTATACATGAATTTTTTTATTCTATTTTTATACATTAATATTTTTCAAGTACTCGATGATTTTCTTCAAATAAGGTTAACTTTTGTAATAAATGACGAACAATTCCAAACAGAACCTTAAACTTTTGCAAATAAACGGTATTGTTTTTAGTTTACGATGAAAAAAAATTCAATAAACTTTGAAAAAAATATACGGTGAACATTTCTTAAATGCACGATTAACTTTAGAAAATGTTCAGGCTTTTCTATAAAATATTCACAGGCTTTAAAGAAATCACATAACTATTTTTATGTTCACACCATTTTAAATGTATAATTTTAAGAAAACTGGCAAAGAAAACCAAGCAAAAATATGAGAAAAAAGTCAGTAAAGCGGAAGTTGAAGTAGCACACGTTCTAGCATAGAAGGCACTCACTCAGCATACAAAGCGAGCTCGGTGGGTTGGGGATCCGCGGTAGTACAGAGGAGGAGATGGTGTATACCTTCTCCTTTGCTCGAGGTGCCCGCTCCGGTGGCCATGGTGGAGGGGGCGACGGCGTGAGTGTGGGTGTGCGTGGGCAGAGGCGGCGGTGAAGCTTCCCGTCGTATCGCGCTAACCCTATATCGGTAGGGATGTTGGTGGGGGGCTGCGGCGCACGGTGAACCTAGTGTCGCGTGCTGCCGGCTCCCCCACCTCTTTATATAGCACGGCGACAGGGGCCCACCAACCATAGTTTGGTTGGGCACCCCCGATCAGGGCGCGAGGCAAGGGCCCGTTCGACCCGTTGGGTTCGAACGGGAGGAGATCAACCTAACATTCTCCCCCTTGATCTCAATTTTACTTTTAACTTTATACTTTTTTTACTTTACTCGTTTCATCACAGATCAATACATAGAACATGTTTCATCATCACAGCTCAATTGCCGATAGAATCAGACAGCTACAACATACCTCTTTGTACTGAAACAAATGTTGTTCCTTTTGGGCCTCTCATGATCCAGGAATCATAGGCTTTCCCTTAAACCCATGCCGGCTAAGTGTTCCTTGAACACATTGGGTGGTAAGCCTTTCGTAAGCGGATCCGCAAGCATATCCTTTGTCCTTATATGCTCGAGACTTATAGTGTGATCCTGGATTTTATCTTTCACAACATAATACTTTATCTCTATTGTTTTGGCAGCATTACTCGACTTGTTGTTGTGAGCATAGAATATTGCGGGCTGGTTGTCACAGTACATCTTTAGTGGTTTGTGAATACAATCTACCACTTTCAAGTCAGGTATAAATTTCTTTAACCATATCACCTGCCCCGTGGCCTCAAAACATGCTATAAATTCTGCACATATCGTGGACGATGCAACTATTGACTGTTTGGAGCTTCTCCACGAAATAGCCCCTCCAGCGAGAGTGAACACGTATCCAGACATGGATTTTCTATCATCTCTGTCTCCCGCAAAATCTGCGTCTGAATACCCTCTTATCTCTAGGGAATCAGATCTCCTGTATGTTAGCATGTGGTCCTTCGTGCCTTGCGCATAACACAATGTTTTCTTTACCATCTTACAGTGATCTATGCCTGGATTCTCTTGATATCTACCGAGTACCCCGGTGATAAAAGCTAAGTCAGGGTGAGTGCACACTTGTGCATACTGTAAACTTCCAACAGCCGAAGCATATGGTACTGCTTTTATTTGAGCGATCTCGTACTGGTTCTTGGGACATTGGAATTTCCCAAAACTATTGCCCTTGACTATAGGAGCAGCTGTGGCTTTACTCACATGCATATTATACTTTTGAAGAACCTTTTCTAAATATGCCTTCTGCGACAGTCCTAGAACTCTATTTTTCCTATCTCGGTGAATTTCTATGCCCAAAACATATGATGCTTCACCAAGATCTGTTATATCAAAATTTGAGGACAAGAACTTCTTTGTTTCTTGTAGCAGACTAACATCAATGCTAGCAAGCAAGATATCATCCACATACAAGATTAGGAAAATATATTTCCCATTTTTAAACCTTGCATAAATGCAGTTATCCTCAATATTTTCTTTAAATCCAAAACTTTTAATTGTCTGATTAAACTTTAGATACCACTATCTAGAGGCTTGCCTTAATCCATAAATGGATTTCTTCAGGCGGCATCCCATATCTTCCTTGCCTTCCATGATAAAACCCTTGGGTTGTTTCATGTAAACTTTTTCTTTTAAATCCCCATTAAGAAATGCCGTCTTTACATCCATTTGATGTAACTCTAAATCAAAATGTGCAACTAATGCCATTATGATTCTGAAGGAGTCCTTACATGAGACTGGGGAAAAAGTCTCATTGTAATCTATCCCTTCTCTTTGTGTAAATCCTTTTGACACAAGTCGTGCTTTATACTTTTCTACATTCCCATTAGGGTCATACTTAGTTTTGTAGACCCATTTACAGCCTACTGTTTTGGCTCCTTTAGGAATTTCCTCTAAGTCCCAAACATCTTTGGAACTCATCGATTTCATATCATCTTCCATTGTCTCTAGCCATTTTGATGAGTGAGGGCTTCTCATGGCTTCTTCATATGAAGTGGGGTCACTTTGCATATGAACCATTTCTGTGTTATAAACTTTATAATCAGTAGAAATAGCTGATCTTCTTGTTCTATTAGACCTTCTAAGGGCCTCAGTTTTTGGCACATTCTGTGCCTTAACTTCCGGCACATCTTCTAAAATTGGTTGCTGCACCTCCCTTTCATGCTTAACAACGGGTTCAGATGGCTCCTGACGGACAGGTTCCGGGTCTTCTCCCATAGTTGTCATGGGTGGAGTTACAACAGGTAGTGAGAAAAATGGCTCTTGAATCATCGGATTAGGTGCATGCACCCTTTTCTCCTCAAGGTCAATTTTCCGAGCTACCATGCTCCCCCTCATCATTTCGTCCTCTAAGAAAACTGCATGTCTCGTTTCTACAAACTTTGTGTATCTGTCTGGACAGTAGAAACGAAAACCCTTTGATCTATCAGGATAGCCAATGAAATGGCGACTTACTGTTTTGGGGTCTAACTTTGCAATATTTGGATTAAACATTTTGGCCTCAGCTGGGCTCCCCCACACCCTAAGGTGTTGTAGGGAGGGCACTCTTCCTGTCCACAGCTCGTACGGTGTTTTGGGTACCGACTTGCTTGGTACTCTATTGAGAATGTGAATGGCGGTTTTAAGCGCCTCCGTCTATAATCCCAATGGCAAGGTGGAGTAACTCATCATGCTGCGCACCATATCCATCAGAGTACGGTTACGCCTTTCAGTTACTCCATTTTGCTGAGGCTCGCCCGGCATTGAATACTGGGCCACTATGCTAGTCTCCTGTAAGAACTTTGCAAAAGATCCAGGGACTTGGCCATATGGAGTGTGCCGACCGTAGTAGTCCCCCCCACGGTCAGATCTTACTATCTTTATTCTTTTATCATGCTGATTTTCAACTTCAGGTTTGAATATTTTAAATTCATCCAACGCTTCAGATCTTTCTTTGATTGGATAAATATAACCATAGCGGGAGTAATCATCTGTGAATGTTATGAACGAGTCATAACCATCCACACTTTTCACAGGAAATGGTCCACAAATGTCAGTGTGAATGATTTCTAGTGTTCATGTGCTATTGATTGCACCCTTTTTGATTTGTTTTACATACTTTCCTTTAATGCAATATATGCATTGTTCTAAGTATGAGAACTCTAACGGAGGAAGAATATCACTTTTAACTAATCTTTCTATTTTCCCCTTGGAAATATGGCCCAAGCGACAGTGCCATAATTTCGATGAGTCATGAGTTCTCTTTCTTTTCTTTTGTTCTTTATTCGACACGGAAACATGCTCATTCACATTACACACAGAATACACTTTTTCACGCAGTGATAATAAATAAAGCTCATTGTGCAGGAAAGCAACACCCACATGAGTATTATTAAACCATATGGCACACTTGCCATGTCCAAAATAACATTCGTAATGATCTTTGTCCAAACAGGAAACACTAATTAGGTTTCTGTGACATGAAGGAACATATAAAACATCTCTAAGTAGAAGCTTGAATCCATCAGCTAACTCCAAGGAGATGTCACCGACAGCTTCAACTTCTGCTTGAACTCCATTTGCAACTTCAATGCATCTTTCGCTTCTTTGCGTAGTCCGCGTCGAATGGAATCCCTGTAATGAATTTGCAACATGAACAGTTGCTCCTGAGTCAATCCACCAAGTAGATTTCAAAAACTGTGTATACAAGGATTCATTTACAAAGGAAACAATGTTGTTACCTCTCTTTGCCATTATTGACTTTAGCCAATCAGGGCAATCTTTCTTGTAATGCCCGGTCTTCTTACAGTGCAGACATGTATCCTTGTCCACTGGAAGAGACTTCTGCTGATGCTGATAGTGAGCTTTTCCATGTGTCTTTGAAGGGGAACCTTTTCCATTTTGGTTGTAGTTCTTTTTCTTATTATCCTTCACATAGTTGAGAGAACCACCATGTGAGGTTCTAAGTCTTTCCTCTTCTTGCACACACATGGCTATAGTCTTTTCAATGTCCCATTTTTCAGGTGACATGTTGTAGTTAACAACAAAAGTGTCAAACTCTTTCGGCAGTGAAGCCATAACCAGGTTGACCAGGAGTGCATGTTTGAGCTCCAAATCCGAATCCATGGGTTTAAGCTTAGCTGTCATGTTGCTCATCCTGAGGATGTGCTCTCTTATGCCATGTCCACCGCCTGTGTACTTTTCTGTCACCAGCTGCTTTAGCAACTGGGTAGCATAGATCTTTGAAGAACTAGTGAACTGGCTCTTTATCTTTTCAAGAAACTCCCCTACGGAAGTACACTCTGCAATTGAGCCCACAATAGCGTTCTCAATTGTGTTCTTTATGAAAGCCATGCAGTTTTTATTGGCGGTGAGCCCACAAGATTTATTTGGTTATTTTTGGAATAATTTAAATTAGTATTTTAATTAAAATAGTACTGTTTTGCTTATAACAGATGAGTTTAACAAAAATGAAATGCCTTTGTAACAGATGAGTTTTCGTCCGAAACCTTGATACTTCGAAGGAGATGGTCCAGTTTGTATACGAAGTGCATCCAGTTTTTGCTGTAACCCTCTCAACTTTTTAGCACATGCTATGTGGGTGAAATGATGATACCATGCCAAGTTTCAACCTTTTCACCGTTCATTTGTGGTGCTTTTCAATTTCAGGGTCATTTAGGTAAAAAAAATCATTAAATGCATGAAAAATAGCAAATGAAGTTAGAAAGGGTTGACTCTGGCTTGGTTAACCTTAGTTGTGACTCTGGCTGGGACAGTGCTAGCAGATGTAGTCGACGGTAGGATTGCATGGACACCAACCCGGACTAAAGAGGTTCTGAAATTTTCAAACTCTACCCCCCTGTATCGCCATTTCAGTTTTGAAAAAAACAAAAGAAAATGATAAAAAATTCAAAAATTAAAATCCTTCGAGATGTAGTTATGTTACTACATCTACTAGTTAGGAAAATTAAAAAACATAAATTTCGACATGTTTTGCAAAAAAATGTTATGAAAAAGTAAAACGGATATAACTTTTGCATACGATGTCGAAAAAAAACGTATAATATATCAAAATGTTCAGCACGAGAAGTCGGTTTCGATTTCAACCGCCTCCGGCCGTTTTGCAATTTTTAGAATCCTCAAATTCTGAAAGGAAAAAAAGTTATAATCAAATTTAAGTTTTTTCGAATTTTAAAAATTTAAAAAAAAAATGATGTGATATTAATGAATATATTATTTGTTGAATTTCGATTTACAGATTTAAAGATATTAATTATGCCATATTAAATGAATAAATGGCAAAAAATGAATGAAATAATATTATTACTTATTTTATTTTCATTGAAATTCAATATTATTATTACTTATTTTGATTATTTTAATAATTGTTTGGAATTCAAAAAATTAAATCATGTGATATCAAGACCTAAGGGTTAATAGGATTGATAGCTTACTATTGTCAGGAAAACAATAAGTGCAGACTTGGAAACTAGGGGAGATAGAACCTGAAAGTTGAGCGTGCTGGCGCTGGAGTAGTGAGGAAGGGTGATTAGAGATTAAATTGTCAAATAATTCAAAGATTTGAAAATCAGAAAAAAAAATTAAAAACAAATCAAAAAAAATTAAACAAAAAATTCAAAAAAAAAATTAAAAAAAAATTAAAAAAAAATTAAAAAAAAAGTCGAAAAAATTGCTTTAGTCCAGGTTGGACTAAAGGCTCCACCTTTAGTCCCGGTTGGTAACCCCAGCGCTCGAGCGCAGCCACGTGGAGGGCCTTTAGCCACGTGTTGAACCGGGACTAGAGCGGGGGGGGGGGGGGGGGGGGGCTTTAGTCCCCACCCTTTAGTGCCGGTTGCAGAACCGGGACCAAAGGCCCGTTTTCTACTAGTGAAAGTATACGCCGCCACATCCTCCTCTAGAAGCTGGAGTTGTATCACTTTTGCGAGCCACCGCGACTTCACATGTTGGTCGACCAGTAACCACAACGACCCCGTCGTCCTCCATGGCGGTGTCATCCACTGGCTAGCATACACCGGCGATCGAATCGTCACGTACGACGTGCGCACAAGGATGCCTGGACTTGTGAAGCTCCCGGCCACCAATTGCATGACAATCCAGCTCCACTTGGCGACGTCGCCAGACGGGAAACTACTGAAACTGTTGGCCATAAAAAAGTTTGTGATATATGTGTGGTTACAACTCCCTAAAGTCTCAACAGGTCGTGGTGGTTGGGTGCTAGAAACTATCATTGACATAGAGGAGGGGCTACGGTCATTGTTCCCACGCATCACTGCTGGCGATGTGATGAGGACATCCCTAGTCCTTTACCATCTTTTCCTATTGATGATGTTACTCCTCAAGACAAGCCCAATGAAGTGAGGATTGGACCAATGACAAGAGCTCGTGCAAAGTTACTTGAGCAACAGGTGAACTCACTCTTAGTTGAATATGATGTTTGTTTTAATGAGAATTTTATACTACCTAAATCTATGCACTTATGTATGATTAGGTTTATTGATAACACAAGCATTGGAGGAGCAATGGAGCGCGTTGATGAGGATGGCAAGCACGAGGGAGGCAAGGGAGGTAGTGGAGCCATCAAGGACAAGAAATTCGGTTCGGACTGCCAGCAGTCCTGAATTTGAAACGGACGTGGTTTCTTCATACGGAGTTCAAATAATGCAAATAAGCACTTTTTGAAGAGGGAATTCCAAGAGCTTTCCAATGGGTCCGGCCCCAAGCACCGGTTCGACTCGTACAGGGCGTGGTGACCGAAACAAGTCACGAGTCGTTTTCTGCCAGTTCCCAACTAGAGTCCGTTTAAGTTAGGAAAGTTAGAGATAGGTTTGTTTTCGACCCCAACCCTAAGTTGGACGTCGAGCAGCCTTTATATAGGCTTGTAATTCGTGGCTTTTGGTTTTTAGACCACGATAAAACATAAACCCTAGAACCTCTTGTTGAACTGCGAGAAGCATTCATCTTGAAGTATTACCTTTGCAAATTCTGCGTGTTATCTGCTGTTCCACTGGGAATAAGAAGATACAGGACCACTTGTAGTCGGTGGCTACTTGTGCACGTGTGTGGAGTTGAGAATATCCAAGGGGTTGCTAGCTGTTGCATTGGCAACAGGGATCGGCCAGGAGAGTTTTCAGCAAGACACAAGTTATCAGATTCATCCATCCACGATTTCACCAAGTGCTCATTGAGAAGATCGGGCCACCCCTTATCATCTTGGTATCACGATGACCCTGATGTGCGAGTTACGTTCGGGGGCTCCAGCAACAAGAGCGGCACCGTGGTGCTGTTGCGGGAACATCATAGAGATGTCTATGTAGTTCTCGATTTGGAGACCAAGAAGATGCATACTCAAATGTGGAGGTCCTCGTTGTTGGAGATTGACCTGCAATCTCGGCTACAAATCATGAAAGTCCTTTCCTAACTAATTAGCTAGTAAGTAGGACATGATGCAAATGAATTTTACTATATATCTTCGCAGGATTTTTTTATTTCATAAGTCATGCAATAGATTTTTAAAATTTAATTATTTATGAACATGCAATGCACATGAATGATTTGCTCTGTAAAAACAAAAAAGATTTGGTACAAAGGTAAAATTGTTGCCACAACCCTCGCCCACAGAGCATGGAGGCACATACATATGCCGATGCACCTCTTGGATCATTGTGTTTTCTTGACAATTCGGCCAGCTACTTTGCGTTGGGTAGTGTCTTCGGTGGAAATCCCATGATTTGGCCTCCGTGGTTTGGTCCAACGATGATGGTGCTTGTTTGTCGACCCTTCTTTGAGATGTTGCTATTGGAGAACCTCTATATTACCCTATAGGTTGCCATCCCTAGTAGATGATGTTGATATCAGCTGTAGGGTTCATCGCACTGGCATGACGTTTCGGTTCATGTTTTTTATTTTTGCTTTTACACTAATTTATGAAAATATTTTACAATGTCTGCATTTATTTATCCATCAACTAAAACTTATTCATGAGTATGCATGCATACATGCCGCATGCATATATTGCTTCGCATGCAAGGCTAGATCTAGCCAGTGAAGGGTGTCTCGGCGACGGTGTCGACGAAGATGCGCATGCGGTTGGGCTTCAAGTCCTGGGTCACTGGCCACCCGACTGACAGCACGACGATGTAGGCGTTGGTCTTGTCCTTGAGAATGATATCCCTGGCCTCCTTGATGGACTTCCCCACCACATCCGGCCACGACCTCTGCCACTCTTCACCGGCGAGGCCTCCGGTGCCAGCTGAGATGTCCATCGAGCTCATCGTTGATCGAGAAGGCTACAAAACAATTTACCGACCTACCAATATTTTGACAAACTGGTGCACAACATGACGACCATCGAAAGCAAGAAACAGGTCAGTCTTGGAGAGAAAGTAGCACCAAAACTATCTAATTGATTGATAGCAGATAACATTTCTAATGAAGCAAAATATGCTAGCTAGCTAAAGATAGATCGAGAAAAGACCGATGTGATATGTGTATTTGTGATCCGACTCACCGGCTGAATGGAGCTCAAGCTTGTTACACCAAATCTTCTGATTTTGGCATCTTGATGCTGCATATAACACATTGCATTTATGTGTACGGATTTTGTGATGGATACACTACCGGAATTCGGGGCTACGCCGACGGCCCAGGCCGTCGGCATAGGCCCATTTGCCGTCGGCATAGGCATATCCCGACGGCGGCCGTCGGCATATCACCGTCGGCGTAATATACGTAGGCATACCAGGACTGACCGTCGGCGTAGAAACGCCGTCGGCATAGGTATCTATCCCGACGGTGTTCGTACGGCCGTCGGCATAGTTTCCCCGTCGGCAAAGTTTTCCTTTGGACGGCGGCAGACGGCGCCGTCGTCAAACTACGGCCACCCAGCGAGTGCCACATTGCACTACTATGCCGACGGTTAAGCCGTCGGCATATCTGCCACGTGGCGGTCGCTGGGAGCTCTGGCGCAAAACTATGCCGACGATTAAGCCGTCGGCATATCAGCCACGTGGCGGTCGCTGGGAGCTCTGGCGCAAAACTATGCCGACGGTTAAGCCGTCGGCATATCTGCCACGTGGCGGTCGCTGGGAGCTCTGGCGCAAAACTATGCCGACGGTTAAGCCGTCGGCATAGGTTCTGTCAGTTTTTTTCACTTTTATCCTGTTTTATTTCGTTCCAATTTCACAGCACAGATACATATATTCAAATTCACAGCAGAAATACATATAACATCAACATCACATAAGTATCACCATCATCTCATAAGTATCATCATCATCACCACAACATAATAGAGAACATCTTCACAACATAAGCCAAATCATGACAACACAAGTCGAATCATGACAACATAAGCATCTACGCCACCATAATAGACAAGCATAAGAGATATAAGTCACCACCACCAAGAGGCTTAAGCCGTACGACGTCCACCAGGACCGCCAAGCACGTCACTGCCAAGACCACCAAAGCCGAGGTCGTCACTGCTACCGGCACCGCTACCGCCTCCTCGGTGGATCGGAGTGACCACCGGGCTCGACTCGGGAGTGATGCCATCATTGGCACCTCCACCACCATTAACGGATGATCCACCTGTTCCCTGGATGTTCGAAGGGGGTAATGTGAGTCCAGTTGTGTGTCTCACCATATCCCTCGAAGCATTTGGCTTTGGCTTTGGCTTTGCCTTTGCCTTGGGCTTGGCCTTCGCCTTCACCTTCTGCTATGGCTTTGCCTTTGCCTTTGCCTTTGCCTTCGCCTTTAGGCTTGAGAGCTTTTAGCTGAGCAAGAACATCTGCCCTAGAAAACGTTGGAATCTCGTTTACTTCATGGACAACCAGGCCTTTCGTGAAGTTCTTCTTGTCTTCCCTGTCTGGATGGTCTGGAGGGAGGAACTGTCGATGCAGGTCAAAGGCTACATACTTGCCACCCTTCTTCAGCCAAATAAAACGTAGAGCCTGCATGCACACTGGGCATGGCATCTTCCCACTTGTACACCATCCGCAGAAAAGGGCATAGCCGGGAAAGTCATGCATGCAATAGTGCAACCAAACTTTCATCAAGAAATTTCTCTGTAGATCTCGGTCGTATGTCAACCTCGGGAAGTACCAAGAATGGTGCAAATCATCCACCAGCGGCTGCATAAACACACCCAACTTCTTCCCCGGGTATTCAGGCCCCGGAATGATGAGCGACAAGAACATGGTCTTGCGTTGCATTAGGGCACCGGGAGGGAGATTGAGCGGAATAACAAACACGGGCCAGCAACTGTATGAATTGGACGACATACCATATAGATTGAACCCATCACCTGATAGGGCAATTCTTTGATTCCCAGCCTCGGCTGCTTCCTCGGGGTATTCTTTATCGAACGACTTCCATGCTTCGCCTTCTGATGGGTGTACGATTTTATTTGAATGGTACCTTATACCTTCCTTGTGCCACTTCATCATTTTGGCAGACTCCTCCGTGATGAAAAGGCGCTGCAGTCTTTCTATGAAATGGAGATACCGAAGAATCTTTACGGGGATGTCTAGTTGCTTCTTCTCACCATGCTCATCGACCACCTCAAGGTACCGAGAGGAACCGCACTCCCTACAGTACTTGTCACCGGCATACTCGTGCCTAAACAAAAGGCAATTCTTCGGACAAACATCTATTTTCTCATATTTCATAGATAGTGCCTTCATGATTTTCTTCGTGGCATACATGCTTTTCGGCAGTTCATGACCATCGGGTAGGCTATTAGCCCATACTCCCAGAAATGCTTCGAAGCAAGCTCGGCTACAGCCGTACTCAGCCATGACTGCCATCAGTTGCGAGATGGCATCCAGCTGAGAGACTTTGGCACCGGCATAAAGAGGTTTCTTTGACGAGTCCAAGATCTCCAAGAAGGCCTTTGCGGTTGCCTCCGGCTCCTCCGGTTCATTCTCTGAAGGTGTCGCATGTGCCATCTCTACAACAATGACATCATCTAGCATGTCTCTGACCCCGCCGTCGGATAAGGGGGGGGTCTATGCCGACGGTTATGCCGTCGGCATATATTCGGGCCCCACTGCGCCACGGATCGATGACGTGGCAGGGGGGTCTATGCCGACGGTTATGCCGTCGGCATATCTTCGGGCCCCACTGCGCCACAGATCGATGACGTCGCAGGGGGATATGCCGACGGCTTAACCGTCGGCGTATCTACGTTCATTTTTTTAATAATTTTTTTATATATACTTTTTTCTTAAAAAAATTCCATTAATTAAATTGTGTCTTATCTATACATCAACACACATAGATACCCTTCGCGTCGACCTGACGTGACCGTTTCCACCGCACTTCCGGACGTGTAGGAGGGCCCAGCGAAAGACCTGGCGGCATAGCTACCCCCCCAAACTAGACCCGTCCCATCTAACCCTGCGAGAGTTGACCGGGCGGTCTACGCCTTTGACTTTCGCCGGACGGGGTTTGACCGATGGACATTTTCACCTGGGTGTTATAGCCCAGCACATAGGTTCACATCGGATCAAGGTCCGGGCACAGCCCACTCCAAGATTCCCTCCGTTACTGCCCGACATGGCCGTTCCCCCCCCCCCCCCGTGCGACGGCAGCGGCGACGTCGGTGAGGGGGGTGCTGGCACCCGCCACCACACTTCCGGACGTGTAGGAGGGCCCAGCGAAAGACCTGGCGGCATAGCTACCCCCCCAAACTAGACCCGTCCCGTCTAACCCTGCGAGAGTTGACCGGGCAGTCTACGCCTTTGACTTTCGCCGGACGGGGTTTGACCGATGGACATTTTCACCTGGGTGTTATAGCCCAGCACATAGGTTCACATCGGATCAAGGTCCGGGCACATCCCACCCCAAGATTCCCTCCGTTACTGCCCGACGTGGCCGTTCCCCCCCCCCCCCCCGTGCGACGGCGGCGGCGACGTCGGTGAGGGGGGTGCTTGCACCCGCCACCGCACTTCCGGACGTGTAGGAGGGCCCAGCGAAAGACCTGGCGGCATAGCTACCCCCCCAAACTAGACCCGTCCCGTCTAACCCTGCGAGAGTTGACCGGGCGGTCTACGCCTTTGACTTTCGCCGGACGGGGTTTGACCGATGGACATTTTCACCTGGGTGTTATAGCCCAGCACATAGGTTCACATCGGATCAAGGTCCGGGCACAGCCCACCCCAAGATTCCCTCCGTTACTGCCCGACGTGGCCGTTCCCCCCCCCCCCCCCGTGTGACGGCGGCGGCGACGTCGGTGAGGGGGGTGCTTGCACCCGCCACCGCACTTCCGGACGTGTAGGAGGGCCCAGCCAAACACCTGGCGGCATAGCTACCCCCCCAAACTAGACCCGTCCCGTCTAACCCTGCGAGAGTTGACCGGGCGGTCTACGCCTTTGACTTTCGCCGGACGGGGTTTGACCGATGGACATTTTCACCTGGGTGTTATAGCCCAGCACATAGGTTCACATCGGATCAAGGTCCGGGCACATCCCACCCCAAGATTCCCTCCGTTACTGCCCGACGTGGCCGTTCCCCCCCCCCCCCCCCCCCGTGCGACGGCGGCGGCGACGTCAGTGAGGGGGGTGCTTGCACCCGCCACCGCACTTCCGGACGTGTAGGAGGGCCCAGCGAAAGACCTGGCGGCATAGCTACCCCCCCAAACTAGACCCGTCCCGTCTAACCCTGCGAGAGTTGACCAGGCGGTCTACGCCTTTGACTTTCGCCGGACGGGGTTTGACCGATGGACATTTTCACCTGGGTGTTATAGCCCAGCACATAGGTTCACATCGGATCAAGGTCCGGGCACAGCCCACCCCAAGATTCCCTCCGTTACTGCCCGACGTGGCCGTCCCCCCCCTCCCCGTGTGACGGCGGCGGCGACGTCGGTGAGGGGGGTGCTTGCACCCGCCACCGCACTTCCGGACGTGTAGGAGGGCCCAGCGAAAGACCTGGCGGCATAGCTACCCCCCCAAACTAGACCCGTCCCGTCTAACCCTGCGAGAGTTGACCGGGCGGTCTACGCCTTTGACTTTCGCCGGACGGGGTTTGACCGATGGACATTTTCACCTGGGTGTTATAGCCCAGCACATAGGTTCACATCGGATCAAGGTCCGGGCACATCCCACCCCAAGATTCCCTCCGTTACTGCCCGACGTGGCCGTTCCCCCCCCCCCCCCCCGTGCGACGGCGGCGGCGACGTCAGTGAGGGGGGTGCTTGCACCCGCCACCGCACTTCCGGACGTGTAGGAGGGCCCAGCGAAAGACCTGGCGGCATAGCTACCCCCCCAAACTAGACCCGTCCCGTCTAACCCTGCGAGAGTTGACCAGGCGGTCTACGCCTTTGACTTTCGCCGGACGGGGTTTGACCGATGGACATTTTCACCTGGGTGTTATAGCCTAGCACATAGGTTCACATCGGATCAAGGTCCGGGCACAGCCCACCCCAAGATTCCCTCCGTTACTGCCCGACGTGGCCGTTCCCCCCCACCCCCCCGTGCGACGGCGGCGGCGACGTCGGTGAGGGGGGTGCTTGCACCCGCCACCGCACTTCCGGACGTGTAGGAGGGCCCAGCGAAAGACCTGGCGGCATAGCTACCCCCCCAAACTAGACCCATCCCGTCTAACCCTGCGAGAGTTGGCCGGGCGGTCTACGCCTTTGACTTCCGCCGGACGGGGTTTGACCGATGGACATTTTCACCTGGGTGTTATAGCCCAGCACATAGGTTCACATCGGATCAAGGTCCGGGCACAGCCCACCCCAAGATTCCCTCCGTTACTGCCCGACGTGGCCGTCCCCCCCCCCCCCCCGTGCGACGGCGGCGGCGACGTCGGTGAGGGGGTGCTTGCACCCGCCACCGCACTTCCGGGCGTGTAGGAGGGCCCAGCGAAAAACCTGGCGGCATAGCTACCCCCCCAAGCTAGACCCGTCCCGTCTAACCCTGCGAGAGTTGACCGGGCGGTCTACGCCTTTGACTTTCGCCGGACGGGGTTTGACCGATGGACATTTTCACCTGGGTGTTATAGCCCAGCACATAGGTTCACATCGGATCAAGGTCCGGGCACAGCCCACCCCAAGATTATTCCCTCCGTTACTGCCCGACGTGGGCGTTCCCCCCCCCCCCCCCGTGCGACGGCGGCGGCGACGTCGGTGAGGGGGATCACACCACGGAGCCCCGTGCCGCATAGCTCAATTTAATTAATTATTTTTTAAAAAAATTATAAAAGAACGAAAAAAAAAGTTTAAAAAAAATGCCGACGGTTATGCCGTCGGCATAGCTCCCTGCCACGTCATCGATCCGCGGCACAGTGGCCCCGGAGATATACCGACGGCTTAACCGTCGGCATAACCCCGAGCCCACGGTGCCGTGGATCGATGACGTGGCGCAGAGAGGTATGCCGACGGCCGACCGTTAGGGCCGTCGGCATATGTTTGACGGCGTCAACCGGCTGTTAAACCCGGGGCGGCCGGGCCCGCATGGTTATGCTACGCCGACGGCCACCGTCGGGATAGGAGGAGCTATGCCGACGGCCTTGATACGCCGACGGCCACCGTCGGCATAGACGGAGATATGCCGACGGCCTGGATACGCCGACGGTTGGCTATGGGCCGTCGGTACGCTGCTGTCTATGCCGACGGTGGCCGTCGGCATATATTAGGCCGTCGGCGTCAGCATAGATTCCGGTAGTGATAACACGTACGGCTGCTATGGAACTCACTGAACTATAGACTTGTAGCTAGGAACTCAATGAACCATAGACGTTTTCTGGTGTTGCGGTGCTCCTCAACATAGGGCATCTCTAGTCGATCTTCTAAAAAATAGAGGAGTAAACAGCCGAGTAAATCTTAATGGAGTAAATTTACTACTCTATGTCTTGGTCGTTTCTAACTGATCCCCTAAATTTAGCCGACTAAAACACAAATTCGTTGCAAACGAACATAAATTTGATTCAAAAAAATACGAATTAAAGATACTAACCGAAATTCAGTGGTGATCCATTACAATATCATTGACCGAAACTTAGTTCAAACTTACTAAGTTAACCGATACTAAGCCTAAAACTTATTACTTTCAGTCGCTACCTTCGGCTGATGGTCGGTAAAAGGAGCGGATTATCTGCTAATTGTCGTTTAAGTGGATGGTTACTGTCCCACATCCAATCTCTGTCGTGTATTTTCAATCTGGTGGCCATTGACGGGACTTTTCAGATTTTCACTGAGCGCCCATTTTCACCGGATACTTCACCTTAGAAAGAAAAAAAAAATCCTGCAAGGAAATTTATCTATTTTTGGCAACATTTTTTTTATCATTAACAGACACCTCTCGGGAAGTATTTTTTTTTTTTTTTTTTGAGAAGAACCTCTCGGGAAGAACATGAGGGGCTGCCTAACACGTTACTTAGATTAGAGTCTCGGACCTTGGCCCAGCCCAAAGCAGCATCTATAATAGTACGTAATCAACAAGGAGGAAAAGTACTGTAGGGTTTGCTCGATTGGCTCGGCGGCGGCTGGCGATTCATCATGGCGTCTGTAGAGGAGTTGGAGGATGAGGAGGTGGTGGAGGGCTTCGAGCCTTTATTGTACGACCAGGCCAAGTGGGTGGCCTGGGCGGTGGAGGAGAAGGAGTGGTTCCGGCGGGAGGAAGAGGAGAAGGCACGGAAGACGGAGGAGAACCGGCGGAGACGCGAGGCACACGAAAAGGTCATGGCCTCCATCATCGAGCACGACCCCAAGGCAGGGCGCAAGGTTTACACCCGGTTTTTCCTCAGGGACTTCTCCGTCTTCAACATCGACGAGGAGTGTAAGTGGCCTCTCCGTTTCTGAAGCCGGTGCAGTACTCTTCTGTTTTGGTTTTATATTTTTAGAATTTCCTGATTGACTAGTAGGATGTTTCGCCTGTATATATAGTCCTCTGTTAGGAGAATCCTCATTATTGATGCATAGCAGTGGACATCGAATCTGCATTCATTTATTTGGATTAGATTTTCATTTGATTCGTATATCTACATCGCTTAACAACAGGAACCACGGATTTTGTTAAAATTGATAATAACTTGGGGACAAATTAAATATTGAGACGATAGCTTTCTCTTAAATAAGAATATTAGGTGGTTTAACTCGGCCGGATAGAAATGGGAAGAACACAAACTTTGGCTGTTTATTGTGATGAAATAATTTGATAGATTTATTTTGCTCATTCATTGCAGCATCTGTCCCTCCAATGCGATACACCGATAGTATCTACGAAAATGAATTTCGGCTAGAAGACTCGGCAAACATCCTCTCCGTCAGCATAGTCTCCTCAGATGTAGGCTTCCCAGTCAACGTCTATGGCCGTGTCATTGCCAGAGACAGCATTGACTACAAGTGCATTTATCTCTTTCACCGCAATAGAGATGATTGCCAGCATCTCAACAAGGTACATCCTTGCTTCTAAGTTCGTTCCAATCGGGTTTCCTTTTATTCGACAATGCATTTAATGTCAACTGTTAGTACTTAATGTACATCTAAATAGCGTCATCTTAGTGCAGGTGGTTGTTGATCCAGATAGCCATCTAAATATAAATGGAGTAGCTTTTATGCCATGCTTTCAGTCTTCATTTTTAGCAGCGTTCCCATGAATACTCTAATCTCTTACACAAATATTTTTCATAGGATGGTATGTTGATTTTAACTGGCCCAAGTCGAGGTCTGGTGCTCGTTGATTTCATCTATCTAGAGATAGATCTTAAAATCAGGGAAGATGGAGTGTTTCCAGATAGGCCATTCAGCAAGGGACTAATAAGTATTGATGGCCGTGTACTTTCTAGAGAGCAAGATGTGGTGGTTAGAAGGGAAACCCTTGAGAGCTGGCTCAGCATTACGGAAGTTAGATTCGCAACTGTTCAGAATGCAGTCGAGGGGACCATTGAAATCAAGCTCATTGAGGGATGTTTTAAAGGAAATATTACATTTGGCATCTCGGATAAAGATGGCAACCCAGGTATCGAACAAACGATTGTGATTCATGATAGCAAGGCAGATGACATGGTGACGAGTGATCAAACTGGGGTTATCAAACTCCGGCGAAGTGCCATTACTATCTGTCTAGAAAGAGTGCTGGTGTTTCACATGAATAATGAGGCTACCGGTGTTTTTGATGAACGAACCATTAATTTCATTCCACGTCGCACTGGCATAGGTGAAGCAGAAATTTCATGTGGTGTCGGAATGTTCGTATTCAGGGTTGTCTGGTCCTTATTGGACTTCAGGTTGTAATCCTGCGACTTGGTAAACAACGTTCTGATGAAGTGATGCATTGATGTAGTGAACTAAGTTATATCGCGAGTCAGTGATGTAATGGATCAAGTAATTATGTAGTGGACTGGGTTATATTGTGGTGTAACGATGTAGTAACCTAAGTTGATCTTGGTGAAATGATGTGGTGAACTAAGTTATAGTGTTATTAAGTGATGTAATGGATTAAGCAATGATGTAGTGAACCAAGTTATCTACTATATCTAAATAGATAGCCCCCACTACTAGGAATTCTCTTGCTTCTTCTTGAGCCACATCATCCAAATTAATTTAGCCGTTGGATATACAATTAGTCAATAATAGCCATCTGATCTACCCATTAAGAACCACCCACGCCTGCATGCAAATGCATGTAGTATATGACGCATAAGAGTGTTTTAATCAAGAAAAAATTGATGCATGCATGCAGCTCATACTCTAGTGCTCACATGAAAGAAAGTGACGGATGTATGAATATTTTGTTTCTTTTTCGTCCAGTTTTTCACTTATACATAGAGATGTACACTTATTTATTTATAAATATTGATAAACAAAATACCTAAATGTATATACCAATATACTCCCTCCGTCCCATAATATAAGTGCGTTTTTTACGCTAGTATAGTGTCAAAAACGCTCTTATATTATGAGACGGATGGAGTAAAAGATAACTAAAGGGGAACATTCAACTAATCCGAGTCTTCAAACTAGGTCAATTCAGTGATTAAGATTGCTCCAATGATGAGCGTCGAACATGTTTAGCATGTAGTAATAAATATTATACTAAATGTCAATGTCAACTATAATTAATTAATTAAAACACAAATAATATCCTACATAATATATGCATTTAATTGTTATACTACCTAATATTAATGTCTTTTTTTTTCTTGGTAATACATGTCTCATTCATATCGTAAAGATTAAAATACAAGTCACAAAAGGACCGACATGGTAAAACTGAAAAGATAGCAGAAACACCTTCGAGTTTGACACCAGCGCCTGTCACCTGTCTCCGGCACCACCACAACAGCCACCAAAAAAACGATGGATCACCTCCTCACCCGAGCTCGACGACGCTCCATCGCTGATATGCAGCTTTGCGGACCTAAATGGTGGCTCACCAAAAATGAAGCCCTTGCCGTTGAATGAATCAGACCGTGGCAACACCCCGGACACGCCATCGAACTCCAGATCTGGCACCCCACCAAGACAAAGACGCCGCAGTAGGAACCCAAACCTGCCATCCACGAACCACGAACCCAGCACACGTTCCCTCTTCCAGATGTCGTCGACGCAGACCACAATCTGCATCCGCTCCTAGACTACCTTCCAAGCTCCGCACCGACGCTGGAGCCAACGTCGTCGCAACGGAGGAGCCCGAGGACATAGATCCACCACAAGGATGCCACCGCTGCCACGCCATCCTTGCTTGAACAGACTGGTTTCCAAATTCATCCCCAACCATAGGACTGATGACCTCGTCGTGGAAGGATTCGAAGAATCTTTATTCAATGCCGACATTGTCGCCTCTGAAGCCAAGACGATGAACAATCTAAAAACCTAAACTACGGAGATTTAAAACGATCCATGCCCGTGGATCCGGTGACCCCCTCACCACCAATGACCGAGGTCGCCGGCGGAGAGAAGTCTTCAGAGGACGGCGTTGGAAGACTGTCCTCTCCTGGCGGCAGCTAGGATTCCAGCCGTCAGGAACGAGTAATATTAACGTGCCTTGCACATATGCATTTACTAGTAATATACTTTTTTGAACGCCATTTACTAGTAATACCTAAATGTATGCACATCATCAACAATAACAAAAACAATAAAGTTTGCGTATTTTTAAAATGATTTTTTTTACACGTCTCAGTTAACATTACGGACTGCGTGGGCTGAGTGGCTGACACCTCTCTTGGACCTTGCTTGGCCCAGCCCGAAGAATCAATAAAGTAGAGAGGGGTTGACAGCGGCGCTAGGGTTAGCTCGATTGGCTCTGCGGCGACGGCGGCAAGTTGGGATTCTGCACAGGAGGAGGAGGTCGTGTACATGGCATTTCTCTTCCTTGACGAGGAGGACTGGGCGAAGATGGAGGCGGATCAGGAGAAGGAGGTGGAGAGGCGTCGGCGTGAGGAAGAGGGGAAGGTGCGGAAGACGGAGGAGAACCGGCGGAGACGAGCGGCACACGAAGCGGTCATGGACTCCATCATCGAGTATGATCCCAAGGTCCAGCGCAAGGTCTACACCAGGTTTTTTCTCAGAGACTTCTCCGTCTTTGACATCGATGAAGAGTGTAAGTAGCCTTCATCTTCATCCACAATTGTTTTTCCTTGGCGAACTGAATCACGTTAGAGTAGTATGGCTCACCTGTATAATCGTCTACATGAGAATGCTCTAACATGCCATGTTCATTATCAATGCATATCAGCAAACAACGAATCTGTATTCATTTGTTTGGATTAAATTTGGATTTGATTCATATGTATCACTTCACAACAGGGATCACTGATTTTGCTAAAATTTATATCAACTTTGTACACAAATGGTGAGGCGATAGTTTTCTCTCGAAATTAACTTGTAAGCGAAATAACAATATTATAAGGTTTAACTCAGTACGATAGAAATAAGAAGAACACAAACTGGGGCTGTTTATTGTGATGAAATAATTTTGATGGATTTGTTTTGTTTATTCATTGCAGCGTCTGTCCCTCCAATGCGATACACCGATAGTATCTATGAAGATGAATTTGGGCTAGAAGACTCGGCAAACATCCTCTCCGTCAGCATAGTCTCCTCAGATGTTGGCTTCCCGGTCAATGTCTATGGCCGTGTCATTGCCAGAGACAGCATTGACTACAAGTGCATTTATCTCTTTCACCGCAATAGAGATGATTGCCAGCGACTCAACAAGGTATGTCATTCCTTGTAAGTTCGTTTCAATCGGGTTTATTTTTATTCGACGATGCATTTAATGTTAACTGTAAAGAGATATCTAAATGGAGTCATCTTAGTATGGGTGGTTGTCCATCCAGAATTCCAGATAATCATCTGCACATAAATGGAGTAGCTTTTATGGCATGCTGTCAATCTTCATTTTGAGCGGTGTTTGGATGAGCATACTAGAATCTTATAATCTCTTGGGTGATTGTTTTCATAGGATGGGATGCTGATTTTAACTGGCCCAAGTCGAGGACTAGTGCTGGTTGACTTCATCTATCTAGAGATAGATCTGAACATCAGGGAAGATGGAGTGTTTCCAGACAGGCCATTCAGCAAGGGTCTAATAAGTATTGATGGCCGAGTACTGTCAAGAGAGGAAGATGTGGTGGTTAGAAGTGAAACCCTTGAGAGCTGGCTCAGCACTACGGAAGTGAGATTTGCAACTGTTCTGAACGCAGTCGAGTGCACCATTGAAGTCAAGCTCATTGAGGGGCGATTAGAAGGAAATATTATAGTTGGCATCTCTCATAAAGCTGGCAAACCGGACATTGAACAAACAATTGTGATTCATGATAGCAAGGCAGATGGCGTGGTGACAAGGGATCAAAGTGGAATCAAACTCCGGCGAAGTGTCATTACTATCTGTCTTGAAAGAATGCTGGTCTTTCACATGAATAATAAGGCTGCTGGTGTTTGTGCTGAACGAACCTTTGATTTAACTCCACGCCGCACTGGTGCACATGAAGTGGAAATTACGTGTGGTGCTGGGAAGTTCGGATTCAGGGTCGTCTGGTCCTTGATGGACTTTAGGCTGTAATCCTGTGACTTGGTAATCTATGTTCTGATGTAATGAACTGACGAAGTAATGTAGTGAACTAGGTTATATCTCGAGTCAGTGATGTAATGGATCAAGCAATTATGTAGTGGACTTGGTTCTATCGTGGTGTAATGATGTAGTGACCTAAGTTAATCATAATGTAATGATTGAGTGAACTAAGTTAATCGTAATGTAATGATGTAGTCAACTAAGTTAATCTTGGTGTAATGATGTGGTGCTCTAAGTTATAGTGTTATTAAGTGATGCAATGGTTTAAGTAACGATGTAGGTAGTGTACTAAGTTATTATGCATAATGGCGGAGTGTTACATCGAATTTGTTGGTTCTGCTTTTCGGCATGAGTAAAGCAGATTGGTGCACTTGGCACATATATGTGTCTTTTCTACCATATTTATCTATGGTTTGTTTTGGTTGCTCATGGTCACTTCCGTGTTATCTAAAAATCGAGATAATTTAAATATTTGCAAGATGGATATGCATTGCAGCATTTGGTTGCTGTTATTCTGAACAAACTTCTGAAGCTCAACCTAGGTTCTCAGTTCTGAACCGTCAAATCCATGTACCACAACTTCAACAGAGGCGCCTATATCAATATGTACTTGGTCTTGTGTAGTACCACATGTTTGTTGGGAAGGAGTGTCCTTAGGAAAGTGCCTTCATTTTCATATCAACGCTGCCTGTTTAAGTCAATACAGAAATTGGCCGGTACGTGGGAAATTCGAGGATCTTTACAAAAGAGATGATCTTCAAGGCACCATTCCGCCAGCGGTACTTTTTCTACCTATGTTATCTTTCTAAATTGTGTTTGGTCCTTGCAATGCCTCTACATATGCATATGTGGACATGCTAATTATTTATGACATTTGTGATGATTTTTCTACTAAATAAAGTATATTACCCTAGGGAATATGTTTATTTTTCCACTAAATCAAGTATATTACCTAGTGCCTTTCCTGTCGTACATGAATGTGATTAGCAGAAAGGCAAACAATTCATGATTTTGTACTAAGTTGTGCATGAGTGTAACTTTTTGTTCTATGCTACTGCATGAAGTCGGTGACGAGAAACGCACTAGACAATGTTGGAATTGCAGACCGCCACATAGATTTAGCATGATATAAGATAATAAAGGTCAGTATGTCCTGATATTTTTTTTGGACGGGCAACGGCCGGCAGTAGTTCTGCCTTTCCATATGAGAAAAGGGAAATGAAACAAGGTTCCAAGGCACAACACGGGCAACGGCAGTATGTCCTAATATTTGGCACTTGAATCTCAACTTTTGAATGATTGCCATCTCTACCTGTAAGAACCGTTGTTTGTGACTTGTGACACTCTTGAGGGGTTGGCCTAACTAGCTGTTTTAAATGCATTGATATAATTAATAGATAATTGCATTTGACTTCGAAATGAGCACCAAGAGGCATGCTTCTCCATAAATAGGTTCATGCGGTTTTTTGTTCTGGCACACCTTAAGGGCTGTTATGAAACCTGTTGTTCGGTAACAACTAAAGATGGTAACTAAAATTAAAATGGACCAGGATCAGGGATATTAGGGATCAGTAAATAAAAAAATATAGAGTGATTGAACATCAGAACTATAGTACATTAAGAATGAACCGGAAACATGAAATAGTATTGAACAGAACATCATAACGTCTTTCTTAATTTTCATATATCGATTTGATGCTTCAGAGCAAACTTTGATGCTTAGCAGTGTCTATGTGTCTTTTCTGAAATTTATTTGCTCATGGAACATTCTGAACTGAATTTGGAAGCATCTGAACCCACCTTTACTCGTGCAGGTGATCAATGAAGTTTTCAGTGAAGACATTATCCAAGTGCAAGCTGAGATGTCTATCTTGGATACAAGCCGAGAAACACCATAAACTAACATCTTGAATGTTAGTTTATGTTGCAGTGGTATGCTGTCAACTTTTATCTACTTTGGTAGGAAATATACACAAATTTTCTGCTCATTTGTAATTGATTCATTGCTATTAGCTGCTGAATTATTGTAACTGTATAAATTAGCATGTCACTGTCAAGTGTACACAAGTCACTTCCCCGCAAAAGGAAAAACATGTACACAAGTCACCAACACGGTTTTAATCTGGGCTGTAAAAAAGAAGACTAGTGTAGCGTTTCAGTATGGAGGTCTGCCTGGAATTGTAGAGCATAAAGTAGGCAACCAACACGATCACAAAGTTTCAATATGGGCTGTAGAATTAGAGCCTGCACGCAATAGTGTCCACATCCAGGGGGCCCAACTCTGTATTCTTAAAAAAGGGAGGGAGAGCAGAATCGTAGTCAAGATGATATGGGTTGCCCCTTCTTCTTGCCCTAAAGATCTTACCATTTTCATAAGACCTGGGTGTACATTTATTTTCAATTTCCATTCAAGAGTATCTATTTCTTTTTGCGTCCTTTTTTTAGACCTCGAAACATGAGGACAAATTACTTTTCTTAGAATAATGAATACTATGAAGTCAGGGAGGCTGTGTGCATTATAGATTCCCTATGGTCATCTGAACAGTCTGCCTGTACATCAAAAAGATCCATAGGCCTGACCAGAAAGTATGTTTGTCCATGAAAGAAACCTCGTCCACGAGAGCTCGAATTCTCCCGTTCCAGCCTGCATTATGGCAGTAGGTCTCATCCCCAATTTCTTGAGTCTGGATTGGCCTATGAGACCTCGACCCCGAAGCCTTATGAGTATCCTTTTGATAGGCGCGCCTTCTTCGGCTGATGAGACCTCGACCCCGAAGCCTTATGAGTATCCTTTTGATAGGCGCGTCTTATCTGCATGAGGAATTTGCTTCTGAATTCACATCGCCCATTTCACTTCACTGGAAAGTGGTAACTTAGTCTAGTTGGTAGAGCTACCCTCCCATAAGGCGCGCTTGTAAAAGCGTAAGCTTCCTTTATGTTGAGTTGACTTCCTTTCTCTTTCTAGAATGTCAGCACTTGGCCCAAGGTGACCGACTGGGAAATGGGAACCAACTGGTTCAATCGAGTATTAGCACAAATCAATGAAGTTAGGTCCAGTAAACATTATGCGAGGAAGATTTTTATCGGTAGCATTCACCCTCTTTCGGTGTTGGTTGTGGGAGATTTGGATTCCGGTCATGAAGCTCAAGCAAAGTAAGAGGAACGATTGAGGGAAAAAATGAGTGGTTATTTCCCGCCCGATGGTGGTGTTGAGTCTTAGTCAATCGACTCATAATTGTCTTTCGAGCACAATGAGTATATACTAGAACCACCTTTACTTGTGGAAACACTTCTCGGATCTGGACTATAAATCCCCGCAGTCAGATAGCACTAGCAGGACAATCATATGGAATTGGTTCACTGCCTTGCTTGAAGAGCTTTCATTACTTACTGCTTAATAAGAGAGTAAGCTATGTATCCAGTCCTTTTCTTGGGAGTGGCCAGGACAAAAACAAGATGCCCTAGCCCAAAATCAAACATCGGTTCTAGTTCTTTACACCGTCCCCCAAAACATTATAAATTGGTATACATGGGACCGGTGAACATTTCTTTACACCGACTTCAAAATAATTACTTACTGATGATTCCTTTTTTTGGCTCTTTTCTTTTTCTTTTGCCTTTCGGTTTCGAACATTTTTCAAAATACACGGTAAACATTTTATTATTTTCAATTATAAATCTATTTTATACATGAATTTTTTTATTCTATTTTTATACATTAATATTTTTCAAGTACTCGATGATTTTCTTCAAATAAGGTTAACTTTTGTAATAAATGACGAACAATTCCAAACAGAACCTTAAACTTTTGCAAATAAACGGTATTGTTTTTAGTTTACGATGAAAAAAAATTCAATAAACTTTGAAAAAAATATACGGTGAACATTTCTTAAATGCACGATTAACTTTAGAAAATGTTCAGGCTTTTCTATAAAATATTCACAGGCTTTAAAGAAATCACATAACTATTTTTATGTTCACACCATTTTAAATGTATAATTTTAAGAAAACTGGCAAAGAAAACCAAGCAAAAATATGAGAAAAAAGTCAGTAAAGCGGAAGTTGAAGTAGCACACGTTCTAGCATAGAAGGCACTCACTCAGCATACAAAGCGAGCTCGGTGGGTTGGGGATCCGCGGTAGTACAGAGGAGGAGATGGTGTATACCTTCTCCTTTGCTCGAGGTGCCCGCTCCGGTGGCCATGGTGGAGGGGGCGACGGCGTGAGTGTGGGTGTGCGTGGGCAGAGGCGGCGGTGAAGCTTCCCGTCGTATCGCGCTAACCCTATATCGGTAGGGATGTTGGTGGGGGGCTGCGGCGCACGGTGAACCTAGTGTCGCGTGCTGCCGGCTCCCCCACCTCTTTATATAGCACGGCGACAGGGGCCCACCAACCATAGTTTGGTTGGGCACCCCCGATCAGGGCGCGAGGCAAGGGCCCGTTCGACCCGTTGGGTTCGAACGGGAGGAGATCAACCTAACATTCTCCCCCTTGATCTCAATTTTACTTTTAACTTTATACTTTTTTTACTTTACTCGTTTCATCACAGATCAATACATAGAACATGTTTCATCATCACAGCTCAATTGCCGATAGAATCAGACAGCTACAACATACCTCTTTGTACTGAAACAAATGTTGTTCCTTTTGGGCCTCTCATGATCCAGGAATCATAGGCTTTCCCTTAAACCCATGCCGGCTAAGTGTTCCTTGAACACATTGGGTGGTAAGCCTTTCGTAAGCGGATCCGCAAGCATATCCTTTGTCCTTATATGCTCGAGACTTATAGTGTGATCCTGGATTTTATCTTTCACAACATAATACTTTATCTCTATTGTTTTGGCAGCATTACTCGACTTGTTGTTGTGAGCATAGAATATTGCGGGCTGGTTGTCACAGTACATCTTTAGTGGTTTGTGAATACAATCTACCACTTTCAAGTCAGGTATAAATTTCTTTAACCATATCACCTGCCCCGTGGCCTCAAAACATGCTATAAATTCTGCACATATCGTGGACGATGCAACTATTGACTGTTTGGAGCTTCTCCACGAAATAGCCCCTCCAGCGAGAGTGAACACGTATCCAGACATGGATTTTCTATCATCTCTGTCTCCCGCAAAATCTGCGTCTGAATACCCTCTTATCTCTAGGGAATCAGATCTCCTGTATGTTAGCATGTGGTCCTTCGTGCCTTGCGCATAACACAATGTTTTCTTTACCATCTTACAGTGATCTATGCCTGGATTCTCTTGATATCTACCGAGTACCCCGGTGATAAAAGCTAAGTCAGGGTGAGTGCACACTTGTGCATACTGTAAACTTCCAACAGCCGAAGCATATGGTACTGCTTTTATTTGAGCGATCTCGTACTGGTTCTTGGGACATTGGAATTTCCCAAAACTATTGCCCTTGACTATAGGAGCAGCTGTGGCTTTACTCACATGCATATTATACTTTTGAAGAACCTTTTCTAAATATGCCTTCTGCGACAGTCCTAGAACTCTATTTTTCCTATCTCGGTGAATTTCTATGCCCAAAACATATGATGCTTCACCAAGATCTGTTATATCAAAATTTGAGGACAAGAACTTCTTTGTTTCTTGTAGCAGACTAACATCAATGCTAGCAAGCAAGATATCATCCACATACAAGATTAGGAAAATATATTTCCCATTTTTAAACCTTGCATAAATGCAGTTATCCTCAATATTTTCTTTAAATCCAAAACTTTTAATTGTCTGATTAAACTTTAGATACCACTATCTAGAGGCTTGCCTTAATCCATAAATGGATTTCTTCAGGCGGCATCCCATATCTTCCTTGCCTTCCATGATAAAACCCTTGGGTTGTTTCATGTAAACTTTTTCTTTTAAATCCCCATTAAGAAATGCCGTCTTTACATCCATTTGATGTAACTCTAAATCAAAATGTGCAACTAATGCCATTATGATTCTGAAGGAGTCCTTACATGAGACTGGGGAAAAAGTCTCATTGTAATCTATCCCTTCTCTTTGTGTAAATCCTTTTGACACAAGTCGTGCTTTATACTTTTCTACATTCCCATTAGGGTCATACTTAGTTTTGTAGACCCATTTACAGCCTACTGTTTTGGCTCCTTTAGGAATTTCCTCTAAGTCCCAAACATCTTTGGAACTCATCGATTTCATATCATCTTCCATTGTCTCTAGCCATTTTGATGAGTGAGGGCTTCTCATGGCTTCTTCATATGAAGTGGGGTCACTTTGCATATGAACCATTTCTGTGTTATAAACTTTATAATCAGTAGAAATAGCTGATCTTCTTGTTCTATTAGACCTTCTAAGGGCCTCAGTTTTTGGCACATTCTGTGCCTTAACTTCCGGCACATCTTCTAAAATTGGTTGCTGCACCTCCCTTTCATGCTTAACAACGGGTTCAGATGGCTCCTGACGGACAGGTTCCGGGTCTTCTCCCATAGTTGTCATGGGTGGAGTTACAACAGGTAGTGAGAAAAATGGCTCTTGAATCATCGGATTAGGTGCATGCACCCTTTTCTCCTCAAGGTCAATTTTCCGAGCTACCATGCTCCCCCTCATCATTTCGTCCTCTAAGAAAACTGCATGTCTCGTTTCTACAAACTTTGTGTATCTGTCTGGACAGTAGAAACGAAAACCCTTTGATCTATCAGGATAGCCAATGAAATGGCGACTTACTGTTTTGGGGTCTAACTTTGCAATATTTGGATTAAACATTTTGGCCTCAGCTGGGCTCCCCCACACCCTAAGGTGTTGTAGGGAGGGCACTCTTCCTGTCCACAGCTCGTACGGTGTTTTGGGTACCGACTTGCTTGGTACTCTATTGAGAATGTGAATGGCGGTTTTAAGCGCCTCCGTCTATAATCCCAATGGCAAGGTGGAGTAACTCATCATGCTGCGCACCATATCCATCAGAGTACGGTTACGCCTTTCAGTTACTCCATTTTGCTGAGGCTCGCCCGGCATTGAATACTGGGCCACTATGCTAGTCTCCTGTAAGAACTTTGCAAAAGATCCAGGGACTTGGCCATATGGAGTGTGCCGACCGTAGTAGTCCCCCCCACGGTCAGATCTTACTATCTTTATTCTTTTATCATGCTGATTTTCAACTTCAGGTTTGAATATTTTAAATTCATCCAACGCTTCAGATCTTTCTTTGATTGGATAAATATAACCATAGCGGGAGTAATCATCTGTGAATGTTATGAACGAGTCATAACCATCCACACTTTTCACAGGAAATGGTCCACAAATGTCAGTGTGAATGATTTCTAGTGTTCATGTGCTATTGATTGCACCCTTTTTGATTTGTTTTACATACTTTCCTTTAATGCAATATATGCATTGTTCTAAGTATGAGAACTCTAACGGAGGAAGAATATCACTTTTAACTAATCTTTCTATTTTCCCCTTGGAAATATGGCCCAAGCGACAGTGCCATAATTTCGATGAGTCATGAGTTCTCTTTCTTTTCTTTTGTTCTTTATTCGACACGGAAACATGCTCATTCACATTACACACAGAATACACTTTTTCACGCAGTGATAATAAATAAAGCTCATTGTGCAGGAAAGCAACACCCACATGAGTATTATTAAACCATATGGCACACTTGCCATGTCCAAAATAACATTCGTAATGATCTTTGTCCAAACAGGAAACACTAATTAGGTTTCTGTGACATGAAGGAACATATAAAACATCTCTAAGTAGAAGCTTGAATCCATCAGCTAACTCCAAGGAGATGTCACCGACAGCTTCAACTTCTGCTTGAACTCCATTTGCAACTTCAATGCATCTTTCGCTTCTTTGCGTAGTCCGCGTCGAATGGAATCCCTGTAATGAATTTGCAACATGAACAGTTGCTCCTGAGTCAATCCACCAAGTAGATTTCAAAAACTGTGTATACAAGGATTCATTTACAAAGGAAACAATGTTGTTACCTCTCTTTGCCATTATTGACTTTAGCCAATCAGGGCAATCTTTCTTGTAATGCCCGGTCTTCTTACAGTGCAGACATGTATCCTTGTCCACTGGAAGAGACTTCTGCTGATGCTGATAGTGAGCTTTTCCATGTGTCTTTGAAGGGGAACCTTTTCCATTTTGGTTGTAGTTCTTTTTCTTATTATCCTTCACATAGTTGAGAGAACCACCATGTGAGGTTCTAAGTCTTTCCTCTTCTTGCACACACATGGCTATAGTCTTTTCAATGTCCCATTTTTCAGGTGACATGTTGTAGTTGACAACAAAAGTGTCAAACTCTTTCGGCAGTGAAGCCATAACCAGGTTGACCAGGAGTGCATGTTTAAGCTCCAAATCCGAATCCATGGGTTTAAGCTTAGCTGTCATGTTGCTCATCCTGAGGATGTGCTCTCTTATGCCATGTCCACCGCCTGTGTACTTTTCTGTCACCAGCTGCTTTAGCAACTGGGTAGCATAGATCTTTGAAGAACTAGTGAACTGGCTCTTTATCTTTTCAAGAAACTCCCCTACGGAAGTACACTCTGCAATTGAGCCCACAATAGCGTTCTCAATTGTGTTCTTTATGAAAGCCATGCAGTTTTTATTGGCGGTGAGCCACTTTTGGTTGTCGAGGGTATATGACATCTCCATTGGAGCATAATCCCTCCTCTTTTTGTCCCATGCAGCATCATCATCATTTGCATCTCTAATTGGCTCTGTTGGTCTGACCGGCTGTGGGGTGTCCACAACCCAGTCCACCTCAGCAGATACAAAAGCCAAGTCGACCTTCTGTTGGAAATATGCCCTAGAGGCAATAATAAAAGTAGTTATTATTATATTTCTTTGTTCATTATAATCATTTATTATCCATGCTATAATTGTATTAATTGGAAACATGGATACATGTGTGGATACATAGACAACATTGTGTCCCTAGTGTGCCTCTAGTGGACTAGCTTGTTGATCAAAGATGGTCAAGGTTTCCTAGCCATAGACATGAGATGTCATTTGATAACAGGATCACATCATTAGGAGAATGATGTGATGGACAAGACCCAAACTATGACGTAGCATATGATCGTGTCAGTTTATTGCTATAGTTTTTTTGCACGTCAAGTATCTGTTCCTATGACCATGAGATCATGCAACTCACTGACACCGGAGGAGTACCTTGTGTGTATCAAACGTCGCAACGTAACTGGGTGACTATAAAGATACTCTATAGGTATTTCTGAGGGTGTCTGTTGAGTGGGCATGGATCAAGACTGGGATTTTTTACTCCGTGTGACGGAGAGGTATCTCAGGGCTCACTCGGTAATACAACATCACAACAAGCCTTGCAAGCAATGTGACTAAAGTGTTAGCCACGGGATCGTGTATTACGAAACGAGTAAAGAGACTTGCCAGTAATGAGATTGAACTAGGTATAGAGATACCGACGATCGAATCTCGGGCAAGTAACATACCGAAGAACAAAGGGAACAACATACGGGATTAACTGAATCCTTGACATAGAGGTTCAACCGATAAAGGTCTTCGTAGAATATGTAGGAACCAATATGGGAATCCAGGACCCGCTATTGGTTATTGACCATAGAGGTGTCTCAGTCATGTCTACATAGTTCTCGAACCCGCAGGGTCTGCACACTTAAGGTTCGGTGACGTTTCGGTAGAGTTGAGTTATGTATGTTGGTGACCGAAGGTTGTTCGGAGTCCCGGATGAGATCCCGGACATCACGAGGAGCTCCGTAATGGTCTGGAGGTAAAGATTGATATATAGGAAGTCCCGTTTTGGTCACCGGAAAAGTTTCGGGTACTTCGGTAGTGTACCGGGAGTGTCGGGAGGGTACCGGGGGACCATCAGGAGGGGCCTCTCGCCCCAAAGGGACTCATGGGCTGTGGGAGGAGGTAAACCAGCCCCTAGTGGGCTGTCCGAACCCCCCCCCCCCCCCCCCCCCCCCAACAATGCCCATGCGGCTAGGGGTGGGAAAGTCCAAGTGGAGGAAAAGGAAAACCAAGTGGGGGAGGAATCCTACTCCTAGTAGAATTCCATAGCAATGAATGTGTATGTAGTGACAATATATATCTTCGTAAAATCCATTTATTGAATTGCATGCGCCCCCATTAAGTACTTCCATGACACAATATAATAGTTGGTCAATTTTTAGGTATTGCTATGCAAGTCCAGAGATGAGTTGTCAAGTACAATAAAGAAATAAAAGATTGATATAACCATAGATCGGTTGGGTTTTAGCTCATATAAAGATTAGTATACAAAACTTCCGCCGCCGCCTCCGGGTCGCCTCTTGGCGATTCCGAGGCGTCCCAGCCGCCGCCCTCCCGAGTCCTCTCCTACCCAGATCAGCTCGCCGCCGCCGTCACAAGCCACCCCGACGGCGGCAGGCGGCCGCCCTTCTCGTGCGCAGCCCCACCATCTCCTCCATCTCCGTCCAGATCAGATATGTCTGCCATGCTCAGATCCGCCTCCAGGCTCCTCATACCTTGGCTGCCTTGGCGGCAATGGATTTTGGCCGCATGTGCAGCGATCTGGACTTTGGTTGGATGGCGTGGTTGGGATGGTGGAAGTGGGTGACCCAAATAAACCGGTGTTTTTTCCTCTTTTTTTGACCTAGTGGTCCTCTTCCGTCCTTCTTGCCGATCTGCTGCTGCTGGTCGCCTTCGATCTGGCTGCTGACGAGTTCTGGATTTCTCCACCGACGGTCTTCACGGATTGGCAAAGTGCTCCTAGACCTCTGATTTGAAGGGGATCCGGTCGGGTGCGTCCACAATCAACAACCCCCAGGGCTCCAATGGGCTTGTTGCGAAGCTCCGCTATCAGTCGACAACATGGGACATGTCGAAGTTGCGATTTTCATGGTGTTGGCAGAGGCGGGGAATGTCAAGATGGCTAAGATTGGAAGATCAGATGTTAACGGCGGAGGTGGGATTCTGGACGCGATGAAGACATTGCTTCACGGACTGCCGTGTGGATTTGGCTGTCAGACGTTGTTGGGACAAACCCGGACCAGCTCACCGCTCATCTCCTCTCACTCGCTCGGACGAAGGTGGAAGAAGGAGCACACTGGATTTTTCCGGCGTACAAACGCCCCGCCGCACGAACGGTGCCTCGGCCGCACACACAGCCTCTTCTATTTTTCTGCAGCTCGAACTGCTGGCTCGGCACATACCGGCGATACCGCAACAACTTTACATCAATACATGGGGAGGCTTCCAGGCTTGTGCACACACACTACACGCACGCATGCATTACCCGGCCACCACACGGCCACTAACCCATGCATGCACGCATCACAGCCGAGGCACTAACGAACCCACGAACAAACTCCATGCAGCTCCAGCCACGCGCACGAGGCAGCTGCCTCCAATAGACTCCAACGGCCGCTACTAACATGTAGTTCGTCCATGCTACACAGGTACGCGCATACATACACATACGGCCGTAACCCAGCCCACGGACCCGACCTGACGCACCGACGCCGGTCGCACCGTCACGGATCCGACCTGGCGCACTGACGTCGGTCCCATCGTGCTCCGTCACAGCTTATTTCCAACAATCACCTCCTAAGTCGTGACCTCGCCGCGCGGCCTGCCGACAGGAGCCCTGGCTCGTCGTCGTCGTCTCCTTCGCCCGATGCCATCGCGCGCCTCCATGCCCGCTGTGACATGCTGTGTGCTCGCCGCGCCCGCGCCGTGATTGCCGCGTCGCTCGACGTCGAAGCCGTGTGCCACCACCGCAGCCGGAATTGCCGCGCGTCGTCGTCGCCATGCGCTCGCCGCGCACTGCAGCCGGGCCGCTTCGGCCACCATGTCCGCCGCGCTCGTCGCGGACTCACCGTGCGTTGCCTTCGCGTCCACCACGACAGCCGCAGCGCCACGCACCTGCATAGGCCGACACACGGCCCGGAGCTTCGCACAGCCGCCGACGAACGCCGCCATCGCTGGCATGCCTCCGGCACGACAAACCATGCCCAAAACAACAAGACTCATGATACCAAATGTTGGGTCTATCCTTTTTCATTCCAGAGCTCAAACTCCACGTCGGGCTACAACCTGAACGCGCACAGACGCAGCTGCCTCCGACAGACTCCACCGGCCGCTACTAACATGTAGTTCGTCCACGCTACACAGGTACGCGCATACATACACATACGACCGTAACCCAGCCCGCGGACCCGACCTGACACACCGACGCCGGTCGCACCGCCACGGATCCGACCTGGCGCACTGACGTCGGTCCCACCGTGCTCCGTCACGGCTTATTTCCAACAGACTTTTCATGTCCAATCCGCATACACGCTGTCCGTGAGCCTGGCGATCAGTGATTTGCAACATCGGCCTAGGCAAGTGGGGGCGATAACACTGGAGGATCTCAGCTTTGGTGGTGCTCCTTGAGTATTGACTCGTGATTTCCAGGATGAAAATTCAAGGTCTGGCCTTTATTGGTTGTACCTAGCAATGGTCTCATTGAAGGCACTGTTTTGGGAACTCAGGCTTTCTCTAGGGTGAAAACCTAAGATCTTTGATCGGGTGACGACAACGCTTGTGCATTATTTCCTCTTATGGAGAACCTTTTCTGTAGTCCGAGTGATGTCTTTGGTGGTAGTTAGTGTGCGTTGTTGTTACGGGTGATTGATCACCGTGGCGAGGTCTTTTTTCTCCTTTTTATTTTCTTTTTTGGCTGTGTGCATCCTTGATGTCTTCGGACATCTTGTTGATGCAGAGGCTGGATGTAATTGTTATCTTCTCGATATTAATATATTCCCTTTATTGAAAATAGACCATGGAAGGACTATAATGCGTGTCTCCATTAGAGGTGTGGCATCGATGTTTTATCACCTGGCGACTAAGTGGCTATGACCAGATAGTTCATCACTAGCAACTTGATACCGATGAAGATCGCATCGCAATAGACCAACTGTAAAAACTGATATTCGATCTAAATGGTTTCAGAGATAACATTTTGCGGGGAAATTAAAGTCACTGATGATGACAAGTTTAGAACTGACTGTCATCCATGTATATCTGGTGCTCTACATGTTTGGAAGAATCAAAGGGAACAAAAACGCATGCATGGTTCTTACAGGAACAAAGTTGTTTCAAAGAGGATGCCAAATGGACTGCCACGTGGAAAAACTAGGTAGGGAATGCCACTCTCTAATTTTGTGGGTAATGAGATACCCAGTACAAACCAAGTCCTCATTCAAACAGGAAGTAGTCAAAGAACAAACTTACACATAAGTAGTCGAAATGAAAAGTACATCAATCCACGGCATGCTTGCATTTATTCATCCATTAATAAAAACTTATTCATGAGCGTGCATGCATGGGGCACGCATACATTATTGCTTCACGCCTGCAAAGCTAGAGCTAGCCAGTGAAGGGTGTGTCAGCGACGGTGTCGACGAAGATGCGCACGCGGTTGGGCTTCAAGTCCCGGGTCACCGGCGACCCGGCTGGCAGCACGACGATGTCGGCGTCGGGCTTGTCCTTGAGAATGATCTCCCTGGCCTCCTTGATGGACTTCCCCACCACTTCTGGCCATGACTTCTTCCACGACTCACCAGTGAGGCCTCCGGTGACTTCCGTGTAGCTCATCGTTGATCGAGCAGGCTATGAAACAATTTACCGAACCACCAATATTTAGAGAAACTAGCGCACGAAAGCCAGAAACAGGTCAATCTTAGAGGGAAAGTAGCAGCAAAACTGAAACTGAACTAGCTAGCTAAAGATTGATTGACAAAAGCTAGAAGGGATATACTCCCTCCGTCCGAAAAAGCATGTCCACGCTTAGTTCATTTACAATCTTGCAAAAAAACCCTTTCATCTTTAAATCTCCTACTAATCAGCCCCCGCTGCTTCTTCCTCCTTTCTCCGTCGCCTGCACGCACCGTGGTCGCCCAAGCCACCATCGGCACCCGCCGTAGGGCCGAGCGTGCGACGACGGCCAGGGCCTGCGCCACCGCTGTGAACCACCGCCGCCCCTCCCCACCTGTGCCGCCCGAGGCGAGCTGCGCCGCCCGCACGGAGGCGAGCTGCGCCGCGCCGTCCACCTGATCCTCCGCGGCGACCACCTCGACGGGCGGCGGATTGGCTCAAGGGTGCTGCGCCGCCGCCATCCTCTCCCGCCGCGATCCCTCCCGCCACCCAGGGCTGCGCTGCTATCCCCTCCCGCCGCCCAGGGCTGCGCCGCTATCCCCTCCCGCCGCCCAGGGCCTGCGCCGCCGCCGAACTGGACCTGTAGCTCCCGGCGGGCCTGGAACTCGAGTTCATCCTCAACCTCGAGCTCATTCTGTTGATCGTCTGCAAGTTGCTGCTCCTCCCCGGCGGGCCTGCTCGTGCTGCCGCCTGGAACTCCCTGAAGGGCAGGGGGATCTTCCTCGGCGGCGAGACGAACACGCGGACCTGCTGCTGCCGCCCGCCCGATCGAGTCCCCGCGCAGTTGCTGCTAATTGCCTCTGCTGCTGCTGTACGCTGCAGGTACAACCAATATTCAGTGAAATTTATAGTGTCCCGAACAAAATTAGAACTGTTGCTGCTTGTGAACAAAATTCAGTACTCCCTGTGTAGTTCATCCAATAGGTGTTCAATGTTGAAGAAAACTGAAAACTGAAACGTATTTCTTGCAGAAAACTGAAAACATTCAGTACTCCAAATGTTATCTCAAACAATTGCTGTCAATTGAGATGTAATTGAAGTGTTCAGTGCTGTCAATTCACATCTGGTCTGACCTGAATATTGGTCTGTCATCATCAGTATCAATTGATTCTGGTCAAGAAGCATATGTTTCACATCTGGTCTGACCAGAATATTGGGCTGTCATCACTAGTGTTACTGCCAAGCCATACCAATTTACAAGCTGCAATATCTATCTAACTGCCATCAGTTGCATGGGAACCAATTCAGTAAGCAGACCAATATTCAGGTCAAACCATATATCTCAAACATTTGAATTATTTGAATTTTCTTAGCAGTTCAAAAGTTCAGGCTTGAATAAAATGCCCCTGTTTCCAGTCCTAAAGAAGTTATTGAATGTGTTCACCTCCAGTGTCAAAGAAGTTACTGAATGTTCTTGGTCTGCATAAACATGTTCTTTAGCTAACTGAATGTTAAGTGGGAGAAGGCAAGATTAATCATCCATGTTCTTTTTTTTCGACAAAGAGCATATATTAATATCGCGGAGATACCAATGACACCCAGCCTCTGCAACAACGCAATGCCCTAGCGACATTACGGATGCACACAGCCAAAAAAAGAAAGAAGAATTACGAAAAAGAAAAGTCCCGCTGCAATGATCTATTCCCTGAAACAGCAGCACTAACACCACCAAGACAGCACCAGAAGTCCAGCTTCTCCAAAAGCGACGCCTCCAATAAGGGAACAGTGCACAAACACCGTCGTCGCCCGATCATCGATCTTAGGTTTTCACCCTGAAGAAAGTCCTCGCTCCCAAAAACAATGCCTTCAACAAGGCCATTGCCAGGCACAACCAATTAAGGCCAGACCTTGGATTTTCATCCTAAAAGAAAGACTTTGGACTTCTCCTGTGCAGTCGCCCCCACTAGCATGCCGCTGCTCCAAGTCACGAATCACCAAGCCAATTCCTCATCGCCACAGAGACTCGAATCACCATTGCTAGTCCTCAGATCTCAGCTTCCATGACATTCTCCGCCAGCTGACTTCACCATGGAACGAGAAAGCATACCCCATGATGGTAACAGCCAGCAGAGCTTCGCAGCGCTCCCTCTGAAACCAAACGGTCAGAGAAAAACACGGGTGCGCACGACCGAATCCCACCCGATCCAGCAATCTCCAGGCATGAATCGCCCAAGGGAGTTCCCGGCGGAGCCTTCCGGAACACGACACTGCAGCCAGATCGATGGGGACATGCATCCGGTCGATCAAAATCTCGGCGCGAGTTGGAACCCTAGGACCGCCGCCGGAGGAGATCGGATCAGGGCCGGGGGCCCCAGATCCACCGCCGCCAGCCCCCAAGACCGGGCCCCAGATCCCCCAAGGTGCACGCACAGCCAGGAGATCCGGTGCCATCCACCTCCTTGCCGCCTAGAGATCGGGGCCGAAGCTGCCGCCCCTCCAAGGCGCAGACCACCGCGCCGATCCGCCACGCCGCAGCTACTCCAGGCGCGCCGGAGGAGCCACCACGCCATGGTGCCCGGCCGCACCACACCCCGGCTCGAAGAAGTCGGCCCGTGCCGATCCATCGCGTGAGGGGACGAGGATGCCTCCCCTGCCGCCGGCGACGGCCCGGCTTTGCCCGGCCGCGCCCTGGGGTGGCGGGGGAGGAGAGGGAGAGGTGGGGAGGGCGGCGGTTGGCGGCGGCTAGGGTTTTCCCCTCCCGTCGCCACGCGGGGACGAGAGGAGGGGACGAGAGGAGGGGCCTTGAGAAAGTCTATTACATGACCCTGAAGATAAAGTTTTCATCATCATCATCCATGTTCTACCATGCTTTTTCCAAAATATTGTTAGCCTAGTGATAAATGCCAAAAAATTGAGCATATTCTCTGCTTTTATAAATCATCAGGATACAAAAATTCAGTCTTGATGTGGCAACTCCATTAGTTCTAACTCCCGAGCACAAGTCTCTGACAAACAAAAATTCAGTCTCTGACAAACAAAAATTTAGTTTGGGGACATTTTGGATCCTTACCTTTGCTCTTTCGACGGGCAGTGGTGGTTGCTGGGCGGCGAAGGCGTGGGTGGTTGCTTCTGCCAACGGAGGAAAGGCGAGAGCTTCTGCCGACGGGAGGTGCGCGGGGGAGCGAGGTGGACGAGGTTCACCGCGAGGATCTGGCGGGGACCGGCTACGGCTCCTGGCGGCAAGGTGAAGGATCTGGAGATGAAGCGGCTCAACGACGGGAAGGTACAACTCCGGCTCGCCAACCTGGTGAAGGCCGCCGCCGTCGGAGAGCAGATCGAGAAAAACCGATCCTTCTCCTCGCCTTGGTTCACTGGGGGGACAAGGAGAGGGAAGCAGCTCGGCAGAGATGTGGGGCGGGGGAGCTGCGCCTGGGGGGGGGGGAGGGGGAGCCGATCAGGGGAGCTGCGGCGCTGGGCGAGCAGGGGAGTTCCGGCGCTGGGCAGGTGAGCTCTGGTGCGGGAGAGCAAGCGGGGAGACGACAGGGAGTGCGGGCGTTGTCGGGAATTCGCTGAGGGAGTTTTCGAAAAAATGCAGCGGGGACATCCTTTTCCGGACGGAGGGAGTATGTATTTGTGATCCGACTCACCTGTTGCTAAATGGACCTCAAGCTTGTTACTTAATCCTCTGAAACTTGGTTGATATCTTGATGCTGCCTAGTATAACACATTGCATGGATGTATGTGTACTTATATGTGCAGTGAAGATGCATGCTCTCACATGCATGTATGTACCCAGGGACCAGGGGCGGGCGCGTGATACACGAGATAAGATGCTGATTGGCCGGACTAGATTCTGTAATGGATAACACGTACGGCTGCCAAGGAAGACGACAGCATACCACGTGATTCACGGGTCAATCGACTTGTAGCTAGGTACTCAGGAACCATAGCCGTTTTATGGCGTGGTAGTAATCCTCAGCTTAGTTAACGCTGGTATAAATGTCACACAACATAAGGGGATGCTATACCATCAACATCTTCTTACACAGGTACAAACATTCAAAATTCTTCAGGTGAGTGTGTACTGACTTGTGTTCTTTTGTTGACAAATCCCCCCCCCCCCCCCCCCCCCCCCCCCAGGGTTTTATATCATGCTTAATGCTATAAATTTCATGGTCCAAGAGTTCATTGAAGAACATGACTTCCATGGAGTCAAGCGACGTGAAGTTTCCAGAGCCTGCAGGAGCGGGCACGACAGCCAGCAGTGTGAAGACGTCGTGGCCGGAGGTCGTCGGGATGTCTGTTGAGAAGGCCAAGGAGATCATCCTCAAGGACAAGCCCGATGCTGTGATAGAGGTCCTCCCGGTCGATGCATGGGTGACCCAGGACTTAAGGCCCGACCGTGTCCAAATCTTCGTCGCCGTTGCCGACACCCCTATGGTTGGTTAGCTAGCTTGTGAGACATGAATCGTTCATAATCATGTAACAGAGGATAAACACATCTCCAATGATGTCCTTTGATGCTGCATTTGTCTTGTCCCTATCCCCCAAGGTCTAGTGCCTCCTTTTTTCTCGTTTTTTTTTCTTTTTGGGTTTTCATTCGATTTTTCCCGATTAGCCGAGAATGTTAGGTTTCCGGGTCCGGTTTTCCTTATAAACTGGACCAGCTCTCTTTTTCTTAATGAAATGCAGGAATCCTCGCCCTTTTGAGGTGTTCTAAAAAAAGAATAAAGACATCCAGCACATCATGTATGTACTTTCTCTTTGATAATCATCTAAATGAACGAATAAAGGCATGCTGGGCATGAGCGAATCATGCCTGAGTCTTCAACGTATTCATCCATGACATGTTGGGCATGTTATGGATGTACTCTCTGTTTTACTCTTACTAGGCAGGGAATGTGCCCCGGCGCTCACCGGTGCTAGTATTTCAAGTTGTGAGTTATTTTTACAGGATTTCAAGTTGTGAGTTGGCAGGTTAAGCCTTAGGTTGCTTCATATCAGTTAGCGGGTCATTTATCATATTCCCATAGATGAAACATCCAAAAAGACGACAACAGCAAGAAGGATAATCTATTATTTGAATCTAAACACAAATTGGTCACTACTACTTATAGCTCCTTACAGTAATTGAAAATTATGTGTCACCCTAAATCTGAAGCAAGAGGAAACTCGGAAATAGATGACACTAGTACAAATCCTAGTATTATCATCGGTACTCAAAGAACCATAACCGTTTTATCTGCTGACAAATCATGATGTTTTATCACTTTCATGTGAACTTTAAACTATCTGTAACTTTAATGTGATAGCATGCTGCAAACACCTTTATATGGGCCCAATTATGTTTTCTATAATTTTGTGAGTTCCTGAACATATCATTGCTTGAATTTCTTGAGTAGTTCAAGTGGGCTTCCAACTGGGTCATGTGTTATCAGTTTCTTAATAAAGTCGGTGGCGAAGAACTCTTCAAGAAAGAAAGATCAAGTTTACTTCCTTCAATTTGAAAAAACAAACAACCATCACCAAACCATATTTCCTTTTCAATTGGATTGGTTAGGCACCAGAATCCATAAAATGGCTGAAAAATATTTCCTTTTTGTCCACGATTCCAAACGGGGAGAACACAACGGCCAATGGTTGGCTGAGCCTTCTTTCCGGACTCGTCTTTGTATTCGAAAAAAGTTCACATATTAAAACAAAATTGTTGATACATGTCTTGATATACATTTGTGTACTTTGGAAGTAAGGTTTAAGTAGTTATGGAAAAAATAAATATAAATAAATAACTGTAACATACTACTTTTTTTAAAGTGAAACTAAAAGTAGGAGAATAGGAAAAGAAAACCAACTGAAAGAACAAGGAAACAAGAAAAGAATGAAAAAAGAGAAAACAAAACAAAACAAAAGAGAGACATGGGCCGATCCCATGTAAGAACTCTACAAGCGTTTTGGTGACATTTTATAGCTTATTAAGTCACTAATATACGTAGTATTTTTCGGCCACATGTATGGATCCGGTCGAAGAGGGCACTAACTTGACTGCTTCTGCCCTTGCCACTCTAATTTTGAGGACGACATCCTGTAGAAGTGATTTTTAGAAGCCCCGTGTCGTCCCCGCTAGGGCGACTCAGGCGGTGCCCAAACCCTACCCGCCGGGGGCGCGCACTCCCTCCCCCCTCCCTCCGTCGTCGCCGGGGAACGCCGTCGGGAAACCTCCGGGGGCCGACGGCGGTGGCGGGGGACTTCCTCTCTCCCGCATCTCAAGGCGGTGCGGGGCCCCTACACGTGTGGAGGCGCGGACGATCTAGCGGAGTGGCGGCGATGGCTGCGGCGACGCCGGCGGTGGCCGACCCTGCCTCTGGCAACGGCGGCTGCAGGGGCGTCGGGCAGCCCGGTCACGGGTGGTGGCGTGCGGCGGCTGGCCCGGTTCGGGCGGCAGCGTGATTTGGTCGGCAACGGTGGTTGGCTATGCCGTGCCGGCGCATCATATGGGTTCGGATCGGCGGCGGCGTGGAGGGCCTGGTGGACTACTCAGCGGCACCTTCGGTCAGACCTGTTCTGTATGGTGCGGACTGCGGTGGTGGTCATCTCCTCCGTCGGAGCTGGTCGGCCTGAGGCTGGGTGGTCGGATCTCGAGATCCATCATCTAGTCCTGGCTGGGGGTCAGGGAGACAGAGTTGCCGTTGAAAACCGAGCCAACGGCATGCGATGGGGGCGTTATTCATTGTTACCTTGATGAAGGCATCGTCGTGTAACTACTGTCGGCCCACTCGTGCCACTCCAGGGGAAAACCTAGGATCTGGTCTTCCAGATCGGACGATGGTGGCACTACGGTGTCCTTTCTCTATTGAGAGCAACATTTGTGGAGCAATGCTAGAAGACAGAGGTAGGAGGTGGAGCGGCGTCGTCTTGAATGGAGCTTCGGTGGAGATGTCAAGTCATGCCTAGCCGACGGGTGCTACGTCATGTCATGCCTGATCTGCGAGTGTTACGCACGACAGATCTTCCAGAGCCTCTGTGTCGGGATGGACGAGCGCATGGCGGTGGCGCCATTGGGTGCCATGGTGGCATCGACGGATGGCTTGACTGGAAAGGATGATGCGGATCTCTCTCATGAAGATGGGATAGCGATTCGATGATGATGGCGGCTTCTAAAACGTGTGTATGTGGTGTACGCTTTAGATCTGCTGCATCGATTGTTGGTTCCGATACATTATAGGGATCGATCGGCGACGACACCGGTTTATATATGAAGAGTGAGAGCACTCCACATTATCAAGTTTGTAGGTATCAGTGGTGGCTTCGTGTGGCTTGATGTATGTTTTTGTCAAACCTTCGTGAAATAATTAATAAAAATGATTGTATGCATCGATTCATGCAGAAAAAATACTCCGATCTAGCACTCTCTCGTCAAACTAAAAGTTTAATGCTAAAACACAAACATAACTAGAGGTCCATACGAAAAATTGGTACGTCGCAACCTGGTCTTCATCTACGAGAGCGAGGCGCTTCAGAAACCGACTCCTCTTCTCCCGATCTACGCCGGCAAGGCAGTTGGTCCCCTCTCGCTCCACTTCCTACTCCGGCAGATCTAGGTCCTCCGCGTTGACGTCCAAGTTAGGGTCAGAGTCAATATGTCCATCAGCGCTTCGGATGTAGCGGCGTTGCCATGTCGAATAAATCTTTCCCAACTCTGGCTACACCTCGGCGGCATTCATGACGGCGGCGATAAGGAGTTTGTGGGCATTGTCTTCCTTCATTCCTATGGAGCGTCGGATCTAGTGTGTTTGGGTGCTACCAACAAGGCGGCAACGTCGGCTGCACCTGGGTATGTTGTCTTCCGCCTCCGATTCCGTTGCTACGGCGTCCCCTTCGCCGCCGGGGTGGAGTTTGTGAAGATCGTTTCAGGAGCAGGGCCAGCGATTGATGTCCTAGTTGATGTCCGCATTGGCTCGTGCGAGGTTTCTGCTATGTTGGAATTGGGCATGTGGTTGCTGGAAGGCGGATTCGATGCCATTCTCCGACGATTTCGGTTTGATGCGGCGAATTCGGGATTCGGGAAGCATGGGGAAAATCCCCGGTCGACACGCCACAAAGAAGTGGGCTATGGTGTTCATGCCGGCCCTGTTCATCGACTCAAAAAGCCCATGTGCGATGGTGCATTCAGAATCCAGTGGATCTTCAATGTACGCCTTGGCATCGCTGGTGTTTCGGTCACTACTAGGAGAAAGCCTACTAGTAGCGCTTGAAAAACCTATAGCAGTAGCGCTGGGTCAGCTAAGTTGTAGCAGTAGCGCTGGTTGGTGCAGCGCTACTGCTAAGTATGGTTAGCAGTAGCGCTGCGCTGACGAGCGCTACTGCTAAATATCTGTAGCGCTGCAGAAAGGCAAGCGCTGCTGCTAATCCAGCGCTGCTGCTAGATGCCTTCCAGCGCCGCTGCTAGTATTCCTGCTTTCACGGATTCATATCCCCTCTACGTATTTGTGATGTATTTATACAGGCTCTATACAGTAGTTTCATCAGATCACAATAAACATACACTATTCTCATCATATCATACACATACAGAGTCTCGTCATACCATCATCATCATCATTCAACACAAATATCATCACATCTCGAAAATAGCGATACACAAGTCATGTCATGTCTCGAATAAGTGCAACTGCATGGTTATGGCACACACACAAGTTTCATCATCTCTATCTAAACCATGATGTAGAAGAGAAGACCGATCAGCATGAGCAAGACCGCGACTATGTAGTACTTGAGGCACCGACGGTTCGGCCCCTGCTCTTGCCGGAGCGTCCACCTCAAGTAACTACTTTCCGCTTCGGCTCTGCTGTCGAACCCTCTGTGGCTAGCACCCGGGTACTTGTCCACCTGGACCTGAGCGTCTGGCCAGTGGTCGTACACTCCTGGAACCCTCCCAACGAACACGGCGTAGCAGTCCTTCGCCATCTCTGATCTACGTACCTGCATCGTCAGTTAATGAACTGAACGATAATATGCAACATAATGTACTTAAGAGGCATAATTAGCAAAATACAAGCAACCTATAGTAAATATAAATGACGAAGTTCCTCATACCCAAACTAATTAACTAGAGCGATCTACGCTAGTTCAGGACCACGGTTTAATTACATCACATAGTTTCTTCGTGCATAAATTGAAAGTGTTGCGATAGAAAGACAGTAGTGACACATATATTGTCATCGACAATCACTCCTCCATGTCGGCGGTCCAATCTTCATAGTCAGGGAGGAAGCACCCGAGCTTCTTGAAAGGCTTCAGGTCCAGACGCTGAGCGATTAGCAGTGCTCGGATATCATCCAGCGTGATTGGCCCATGGTAGAACATCCCTGTTGGTTCGAGGACCTGCTTCATGATCACTTGGGCAAGTTCACACTGTACGTGATAAAACTCAGCTCGGATTCGATGATCCGGTGTCTTTCCTATGCTTGTGGCCCAGTTGACAATCTCGGCATCGTTGGTAGTAGCTGACATGCGAAGGCGTTGATTATCCCTTCTGAACTCGAGCAGGTGATGCATGAGGTAGAATCCATCAGCCTTACTGATGTGCGGTTACTGGATGCAGCAGAAGTCGGTCTTATGACTGAAAATCAACCCGTTCTTCCTGTACTTTTTCACCTTGATATATCCACCAGACAGGCTGAAGGTTAACATGGCACTATCGAGAACACTCTTTATGTGCTTGTAATCCTTTTTCTTGATGTTCTTCGATGAGTCCACGTAGATAGCATGGGAGTATTCTGGGTGCAGAACGATGAGGACGGCGCCCCCCCCCCCCCCCCCCCCCGCTGCGCAAATTAAGTACACCTGAAATTAGCCTCCATGCTTGCAAAGGAATGATTAACACTTACGAAAGGATATGCGCGGATGACTTACGTGGGATGATAAGGCAGGAGAATCGCTTCCTTGTCCTTATTAGCGATCATGAAGCCGCCAATGTACTTGCTCGCATAGTCACGGTGCTCTTTGCAGACTGCCAAAAAGCTCTCGTGCATATGGTACGGGTCCGCAACGCAGATATATTTTATGTTCTCGATCGTGATGAAGTAGTTGAGATACAGCGCATACATGCGGATGAACTGGAAATCCAGCTTGGTCATGTGGAACATGTCGTAGATGTAGTCAAATCGCAGGATGAACTTATCCGCGGGCCATCCCTCGACGTACAACTTCCCACCCGGCACCTGAGCCGCGTAAAGCGGGTAACCTGGTTTTTCCGAGATGAGAAGGCTTTTCTCTCTGGCCAGCACATCATCACGAAGTCTCCTTAGATCATTGTTCAGTATGTCCTCTAGCGCTTTCTGAGGTAGGATCGGGTGGCCGGCGACATGGAAACGCTCCGCACCTACGACAGGTATTCTGTCTACCTCCCGGGGCTTCAGAGGCGGCTGGCTGCTTGAAGCAGCTCTGGCGCCTTTAGAGCCTTTCCTCTCCGGTCTCCTCCTTTGCTTCTTGGCGGGTGGCGGTAGTGAGCCCACCATACCTTCCCTAACCACCACCCCCAGTGTCGTTGGGCTAATCAGTGGACGGCCCTCGGGTTGTTGCTGGGTAGAGGCGCCATCTGGAGGCGTCTCCTGCAAGGATCGCTTGAAGAGAGACTTTTTGCAATCCGCCTTAGGACGTTCCGGCTCCGGCAAATCAGGCAGCATCAAGTCATCATCTCCATGCTCATAGCCTGAGTCTTCATCGTCCTGAGCCATCAATCCTCCATCATCATATGCAGTATTGAAATACTTGTCTGGGTCATCATCATCCACCTCCATGTCATCATCAGCATTTGCTTCTTCGACAACGGGGGCGACGTCATCTGGCACTAATGGAGGCTCTCCCTCACGTCGCCCGCTATCACCCGCCACGATAGGTGCAGGTAATTTGGTAGGTGGGGTGGTGTTCATACCTTCTTGAGAAGCTGTCGTTGGTGTGATACTGGGCGCCTCGACACGAAGAAGAGTCTTCGGCCAAGGCAAGAACCAGCTCTTGCATGCGCCAATCCGTTGAGGGGTCTCCTCGTCATTGACTGGATCCTGAGGAGGCAAATCCTCGAAGCCCGCTAAGACACTGGCCACGTTAACCTTGAAGACGCCATCGGGCATCTCTCGGTTGTGGAACATGCGGTCCTTCGGCTTCACAATCGTTGCCTTTCCCACGGCCACCTTCTGGCCCTTGATGTCGTACAGTAGGGTGCACGGGGTATCGTTGGCCTACGAAGACATGTCTGCGATGTCAAACATCCGAAAGGCAACTGAAACGGAAGACTATATAGACATGCTGGTGAAAAGGGTATGACGCGTAATTACCGTGAGGACGTCGAGCTCAGCCATAGACGAAGGCCCGCCAAGCATGCCAAAGACGGAGGTCGGGCTGCTATGAACAGGAGTGGGACCTTTTCCGGTTGCTTGAGCAGGTGCTGGTGGTGTGATGTTCACCGAATTGCTCCCGACGTAGCTGGCAATGGGAAAGTCCTCTGGCCCTTTCTCTGGATTGCTCTTCGACCAATCGATAATTGCCGGAATCAAGCTGGTAATAATTGCAGATTGGAAGTCATTGACCCTTGCATTGACTACCCCGAGCAACTCTTCTTTGGTCTCAGCTTTGGTCTTATTGACCCCAATCGCGACCTTCTCGTAGATGGTCTGTTGGTTGAGCGCCCATCTCTTCCTTCTTTCCACTGGCTCCTCGCGGTAGCACGTCTTCCACGAGGCGCCATCTCCGATGCCGTGCACACGTCCATAGGACGGCGGTTGGTCCTGCGGGACCTTTTTCAGTATGTTCAGTGCCCGGTTGAAATGGGTGTCCCACTTGGGCCTCGCCGACGACTATGACGTCTCGTTGCTTTCGGCTTCCTTTTGGTGCTGCTCTTTCTGCAAAAGGAACGTGGATGGTTTACTAATAATGTGACAAAACTTGTAGTCGAATTGATTGGAAGCTAATATGATAATGTGGTAATATAACAATTACCAGAAGTCTCATGAACTCCCTCGTGTTCGGGTCCGTGTAAAAGATCTTCTTGACGCGGTCCCACTTGTACCGGGCCCTGATCCAGTTACGCTCCAGCGGGTCGGTGAACTCCGCCAAGGGGTCTGGGATTCCGTGACTTTCACGTTCGGCGTCCTCCTTGGCCCATACGTGCCTCTTCCCCTCGTAACCACGGCTTCCGAGGCGGTGGGGAGGCGTGTTCCTGGCCTGGAGCGCCTTCATTTTCTCTCACTTTTTCTTGGTTTCATCTTTAGCGCAAGTCTCCTTGAATTTTTCAAAGTCCTCTTCCGTAAGTGTCTGATTGTCACCATGAATCTTGGACCATGGTTCATTCTTATCAATCGCTTTTTTCACATGAACTTTCCAGGCGGACAAGTCGTTGGTGAACGTCACCATCGCCTTGCTGTTTATCTTTGTCATGGCGTCATCGTCCCACGGTTCTTTGCTTTCTGTGCGGCCGGGGAACAGGAACCTATTGTGCAACTTCTTTAGGCGCATGTCTCCATATGTGGTATCTTCTTCAACTTCTCATCGTTGATGTTGGCAGTTTCCCTGAGGATGCATCCTAGTTGATTGCCCCAGCACGAGCGCGCTTCATCCGGCGCCGTTGGCTCTAATTTCTTGGGGTGCATCTCCGTGACCATAATTTGTCCGATGCCGAGCTCGTTTGGTCTTCGTGACTTCTTCTGCTTCGGTGCTTTGCCGGTCTCGGGGGTGGTGTCGGTGCCGGTGCCAGTGCTGGTGCCGGTGTCGGCGTCGGTGTCGGGGTTGGTGCCACTGCCGCCACCATGCACCCCCATCTGGTGTTCGTCCAGGTAATCGAAATAGTGATTTCTGCCTCGATGGGGTCTTCTTCGAGGCGAGCAGAACCCCCGGCTTCGGCATGGCTAGACATGTTTTCTATTCAACAATTGTAAATAAAAGATATAATGAAGAGAAAAAAGGGGCCTATATTTGGTCGGAATGTTGATTCATTCCCCCCAGCAAATCCCGGGCACTCCATATGTCCTAGTTTCTAGTACGAGTCATGCCGAAATCACGGAAATTTTCGGCATGACCTTTGCTAAAAAGTGGACATATGGAGAGCCTGAAATTTGCCGGAACGAAAATGAATCAATATTCCGGCAAAACATAGGCCACTCGGATATTCTTCGACATTCAACCAACATTGCAAAATCATATAATATCATGCACAGATTCAGATAAAATGCGTCTATAATACACCCGGTTCAGAAAAACATTAAAACATTTTATAACAGCGAACGAAGGGAGTAACAAGTAACTTGGTCTGAATAAACATTTCTTCAGACTCCGGGTTAGAGGTGGCACTGCACTGGCTCTGGGCTCCTAAATTTCCATACTGAGAACAAATTGGATCTCAACAATTCTAAATGAACTAGTGTTTTTTTTCAAGGAAAGGAGCACATGGCCCAATTTCATTTTCATGAATGAAACTGATAGCACAACATTCTTACTCAGCTGTGCACTCTCTGAATCACACATCTGCACTGACCATCTCCAATTGCCGCCTTGAGCAGGGGCCCGGTGGCGCCGCCATTCTGGCAGCCGGCGCTGCAAGCAAGCAAAGGGGATCTGTCTACGGATCTGCCCCTGTTTTCCCCACCTGATGTAGCCCTCTATCCCCTTCCCCCAGCCTAGGAAACCCTAGCTAGCGGTCAGCGGCGGCAGTGTGCGTCTCGGGCTAATGAATGTAGAGAAGAAGGATGGGGAATCGCCGGAGAGAGCTCACCTTGGTTGAGCGAAGGTTGAGGCTGCAGGCGGCGGCGAGGTCGAGGGCGGGCCCGCGCGGCGACGGTGAGGTCGAGGGAGGGCTCGGGCGACGGCCGGCGTCGAGGTCGACGGCGGGCAGGGGCGACGGCGGGCAGGGGCGACGGCCGGCGGCGACAGAGTGGGGGGAGAGGTGGAGATCGAGGGGGGGGGATTCGGACTTGGCCAAATTTTGAGCTCGCGCGGCGGGGTTAACTAAAAATAGCAGTAGCGCTGGATTAGGACCAGCGCTATAGCTAACTTAGCTATAGCGCTGGTCCTAATCCAGCGCTACTGCTAATTCTTATTATTTTCTTTTTATTATTTTCCTTTTCTAGTTTTTAGTTTTCTTTTCTTTTTATTATTTTCCTTTCCTTTTCTGTTTACTTTTCTTTTTCTTTCGTATTGCTTTCTCCCTTTTGTTTTTGTTTTTTGTTTTTCTCCCGACGGCCTCGCACGCAGTCGACGAGAACGTCTTCCTCCCACACAGCGCGAATATCACCAGAACCATGTGGTGGTAATTGAAGGGGATACGATGTATACATCATTTGACCGATAACGGTTACTTAAGTGCGTACACAAAATAGATACATATATATAAATGGTGGTTTCTCAGCTGTGTCGACGACGTTTCACATTGAGCTTCTTCCCTTTCTTGTTCGTTGCCGAATAATTGAGCCCTTCCTTGTGACTTTTCTGGAACCATGGAGTACGATCTTTCTTACGTAATGTAGTATTAATTCTTGTTTTCACGTATGCTTCATCGTCATCGTCATCTTCCCTCATTGGGTTGCCGTATTGGTCGTAGTCTTCGTCGTTGGCGACTCCATCCATTCCGACGATGCTCCTTTTGCCTCTCCTCACGACAACACGGCTGGGATTGGTCGGGTCAGTTATGAAGAAGCATTGTGTCACGTGCTTAGCGTGTACCCATGGCTCAATTTTGGCGATGACGTTAACGTTCACGGTTGCGCTCTTCTCGTCGGGTATAGACATGGTAGTGAAATACTTGTTTTCTCTTACGACGTCCTTAGCCCATCTGACACGGAACATCGTCGCATCGTGCATTCCAGCATAGTCAAGCTCCCAGATCTCTTCGACCCTTCCGTAGAATCTTTCAGTTGTGCCGTTGGCATCGGTCACGCATTCAATCGTCACCCCGGAGTTCTGGTAATCACTGTCCATGTCTTTGTCCTCCATGTAGAATGTGTACCCGTTGATATCGTATGGCTGATAGGTCGCGAGTTTGGCCGCGGGGCCATGTGATAAGGCGTGTATGAGCAATCCGTCCGAACTGCCCTCTTCCGGGGGATTTTCAAGAACTTGCTCTTTGAACCAATGCAAGAAAGTGGCGTTGTGCTCTACAGTAACTTCGTCGTCCGTCTTGAGCATCCCCTTATCACGGTACTTATTTGCGATGGTTTCTTTGTGACGTGCCACATAATCATCTACCACATCTAGGTGTTGTAGCACTACTAAGTTAGCCCTGTCAAAGTCGTTCCATCGATCCGAGTAGCCCACGTGCAATTCCCTCCGGCCGTTGTTGTGACCTTCTCCTCCGAGCCTCCCATCATGCTTCTTGATGGGCAAACCAACAACAGGGTCTCCGACGCCTATATAATTCTCGCAAAAGGAGATGCACTCATGCGTCAGATACCCCTGGACGATGCTCCCATCGGGACGGGACATGTTACGAACGAATCCTTTGATGACCCCATTCATCCTCTCGAACGGCATCATGCTGTGAAGGAATGTCGGCCCGAGGTCGATGATGTCGTCCACGATGTGGACACACAAATGCACCATGACGTTAAAGAACGCCGGCGGGAAGTACATCTCAAGCTCACATAGTATGACAATGATCTCTTCCTGTAGCCTTCGGAGCTGCTTCAGACTTATGGACTTTCGAGAGATAATGTCGAAGAAGTTGCAGAGACCAGTAAGCGTGTCACGGACGTGCTTGTCCATTATCCCTCTAATGGCAACCAGGAGTATCTGCGTCATCATCACGTGACAGTCATGAGACTTCATCCCGCTGAACCTTTTCTTCTTGGGGTCTAGAAATCTGCTTATCTTCCCACAGTAACCGGAACTGACTTTGATTCCCATAAGGCACTTGATGAATTGATCGATCTCCTTCGCACTTAAGGTGAAGCAAGAAGGGGGGCAATAATTCTCCTCCTTCTTGTTGACTTTTTTGCCCCTTTCCCCCTCCTCCGTCTCCGTCTCCGTCTCCTCCGTCGACTTTTTACGGTGGAGATCTTTCCTGATCTTCAAATCTTCCAAGTCTTTCCTTCCCTTCGGCCCGTCCTTGGTCTTCTCCGGCATGTTCATCAGTGTGCCAAGCAAGCTCTCAAGGACATTCTTCGTGATATGCATTTGATCAAGGCAATGAGGCGTGTCGTGATTGGGCCAGTACTCCAAGTCCCAGAAAACATACCTCGTTTTCCATACCTTCAGTAGCGGCTCCGGCGACTTTTTCATCTTTCCCGGCGCGGGGCACTGTTCCCAGTTTTTCAACAGCTCGTTGATTTTGGCGCCAATCCTCTTACGTGGAGGTCCTCGATGCTCAGCCAACCCATTGAATAGATCTCCACGCTTTCTCCACGGGTCATCCTTCTCGAGCCATCTACGATGCCCCATGTACACGATTTTCCCGGATCCGCCATCTTTCGTTGACGTAAGCTGCTGAGACGTTGTATCATCCATGCACCTCGTGCATCCACAGTATCCGTGGCACACCTGGCCTGAGGTGTACCCATAACCGAGATAGTCGTGCACCGTCGTCATCAGCGCGGCTCTCATATAGAAATACTCTCCTTTGCTGGCGTCCCAGGTCCATGCCGGTGTTTTCCATAACGTGTCTAGCTCCTCTTTCAGAAGCCCCATATACAGGTTAATATTATTTCCCGGTTGTTTCGGCCCTTGAATCAGCATGCTCATGTGTATGTACTTTGTCTTCATGCACTTCCATGGGGGGAGGTTGTACATCCATACAAAGACGGGCCATGTGCTGTGGTTGGTGTTTTGGTTTCCAAACGGATTCATGCCATCGGTACTCGCACCAAGCACGATGTTCCTTGGATCTTCTGCAGCAAATCCATATACGGCGTTGAATGCTCTCCACTGGCTAGCATCTGCGAGGTGTCTCAGCTTCGTATCATCTCCATCGTCGGGCTTCTTCCTCTCCGCGTGCCAGCGCATGAGCTTTGCTTCCTTAGGATCTATGAAATACCGCTGCAGACGGGGAGTGATCGGAAAGTACCATACAACTTTCTGAGGAGCTTTCTTTCCTGCCTTCTTGTATCGAGAAGCATTGCACATTGGACAGCTGGTTTTTTCCGCGTGCTCCCTCTGATAAATGATGCAATCGTTGATGCATGTGTGGTACCTAATGTGCGAAAAATCAAAAGGGCAAACGATTTTCTTGGCCTCATCGACACTAGTAGGACACAGGTTCCCCGCGGGAAGAACTTTATTATGTAGATACTTCAAATGCTCATCGAGGCTTTTGTCTGTCCATTTGTTTTTGGCCTTCGTCTTTAGAAGTTCGAGCATGAAACTCAAGCGGGTCACCTCGGGATCGCAATCGTCATACAATGGAGTCTTCGAGAATCTACTTCAAGTTGCGCCAGCCTGGCCTCCTCTCTAGAAGCAGCTCTCTCGCTAGTCGTACTCTTGCGAAGGAGGTCTCGAACATGAGGGTCCTGCACGACTACACTTAGTAGCGTCGAAGACTGTGGCGTGACTGCCGCCTCTTCTCCGCCATGTCCGGACTCCTCTTCGCCGTGTCCGGAATCTTCTCCGCCGCCGTCATTTAACTCTTCCCCGCAGCCATGTTCGGCGCCATCGTCTTCGTGTCGATCGGTCATCTCTTCTTCTAGCCCCATGTCGTTATTCCCTGCCATGTGGACGTCCTCATCATCATCATCTTCACTTATCCACCGAGTATAGCGATCCATGAAACCATTCATCAGGAGGTGCGCCTTCAACCTGCCACGATCAAAAGGGTCCAAAAGGACTCCTTCTTTGCATCTTGTACACGGACATCTAATCCTAGTCCGATTATTTGCATACATGCCCATCACCGCGGATTGCATGTATCGCTCCACCTTCCATCCACTCACCTTCATGACCGACTGCATGCACGGTATAACAAGCAAAAGAGTTATAAACAAAATGCATGCATGCATCAAAGTCATATAAAAATTGGGCATGACCTTGCCTAAAAATAGGACATATCGAGTTTGCTCGAAATTCACCGAAACGGAAATAAATCGACATTTCGGCAAAACATAAGCAACTCGGGGGCATGTCACTCGCACAAATCTCTCCATATCCCAAACACACATATTCCCATTCACACACATATTCCCATTCTTGAAATGAACAACTTTTTACTCACCTATCTCCCGAGAGAGACCGATCGACCGGATGAGGCCTTTCGCTACCTATAGGGATCGAAAGTGTGGATGGCTAAATAGCTAGCTAGATCTAGTTGTTGGGGAGGAGAGATGACTCTAGGTAACTAATGGAGAGGGAGAGAGATGAGCTACCTAGATCTATATCTAATGGAATGGAGGGAGAGCCAAATAAATGAGGTAGGGGGGAATTTATGGAGCTAGCTAGAGATGAGAAGGCCATTTATGGAGGAGAGTTATGGTGGAGGAGGGCATTAATGGGGAGAGAAGAAAGGTAGGAGGAAGAGAGAAGAAGGGCAACAATGGTGAGGGGAGAGGGGAAAGGAGGGGGAGAGAGGGCAAAGGGGGGGGAGGGGGAGGGGGGTGAAAAGGTGGCACCAGCCACGCATAGCAGTAGCGCTGTTTTTCAGAAAGCGCTACTGCTATGTTACTTAGTAGTAGCGCTTTCCAGAAAGAGCGCTACTATTAAGTGGGGACCATTAGCAGTAGCGGTTCCACGGAAAAAAGCGCTACTGCTAAAATCTTAGTAGTAGCGCTGTATTCTGGACAGCGCTGCTACTACCAACAGTGTCGGTGGGCTCGTCGGGTCCTGCTTAGCAGTAGCGCTCTTTTTGTTTCCAGCGCTACTGCTAAGTCTTTACTTGTAGCGCTGCCGAAATCCAGCGCTACTGGTAATTACCAGCAGCGCCTGTTACTTTCTAGCGCTACTGATAGTGTCCTGCCTATAAGGTTTCTTCTAGTAGTGGGTGGTTAGCGGTTTCATGAACATCTGCAAGGATCTCCATAGACTGAGCATATTTTTTCCTTCACTCGGAGTGTCTTATGCAAAATTTCAGCACAGTTGTATTCTCTCGGGCTCTCTTGCTGTATCCATGTGGATCATTTGTAGCCTTGTTGCTTTATGAATATATAGGTGGCTAACCTAAAAAAAATAAGAAACTAGAGGTCCATGCCATGCGAATGTTCGACTTGCCTGCACTTATTCATCCATTGGTAAAAACGTATTCATGGTGCAGCCATACATTCCTTCGGGCCTGCAAATCTGCCTAGCCAGTGGAGGGTGTTTCGGCAATGGTGTCGACAAAAATACGCACACGGTTGGGCCTCAAGTCCAGGGTAACCGGTGCCACTGCTAGGAGGACGACGATGTCGGTGTCGGGCTTGTCCTTCATAATTGTCTCCCTAGCCTCCTTGATGAACTTCCCCACCACCTCCGGCCACGCCTTCGACTCCTCAACGTAGAGGCTTCCGGCGGCGGTGAAGTCTGTGGAGCTCATTCCGGCACGCTACAAAATAAGCAAAATATTTTGAGCAGGTGGTAAGCAATTCAAACTAAGATTGATGGACAAAGGACGGATGGATGTATTAGTGATCCAACTCGCCTGCGGCTAATGTTGAAGTAATCCAAACATGAGTAAGTTTCCATGTAATAGTGTGTCCAAATTAGTAGTAGCCAGCACGTGAAAGTGCAAATTGCGTCCGACAAGGATTACTAGTTGTGATTAGGCTTGCCTGTGATTAGTTTAGGTAAGTGTTTGTGTTGGCTAAGTATGTGTCCGTGTAGGTCTAGAAGCTCTTGTTGGTGTCGGTTTGATGGATCGGCTCCTGGCATGTATATATATAGGGAAATGCTTGTGGCCGGCGCGCCGGCCGAACGGTTCGGCCGGTCGCGCGCGACTCGCGCGTGTAGCTGATTAGGCATGCAACTTTTTTCCCGTCTAAATTTGCTGCAACTAGCGTTCAAATTTGCTACAAGTGTTTTTCATTTGCTACATTTGTCCACTAAAAAAGGTACATATACGTTTGGTTGCAAACCCAGTTCGTCGGATTTTTCGTTACAACCGGTGTTTTTGATTTTTGCTACAACCGGTGTTGATTTTTGCTACAACCGGTATTAATTTTTGCTACAACCGTTCACTAAAAAAACTGCATATATGTTCGTCAGAGTTGCACCCCAAGTTCACCGGATTGTTTTGCTACAACCCACATTTTATTTTGCTACCACGCATCATCAGCGCGTTTTTTTGCTACGACCACGTTGATATTTTTTTGCTATAACTATATTTTTTTGCATCCGTGGCCGAAATTTGCTGCATCGTGGCCGAAATTTGCTACATCGAGGATTTTTGCTGCATGGACAGATCTGACGATCAAATTAGATCCGATCTAACAGATCGGGCGGCCCGCGTGCGGCCAGCCGAAAGTTTCGGCCGGCGCGCCGGCGCAGAGCACTGGCCATATATATATGCACGTATAGGGTCATCAAGTTGTACCAGAAAACGTGAAAAGCAATAAAGAAAATTACGAGGCACGACATGTGCCTCTGCCATCTTTGTGTTGCTTCGTTCACGTGCGTGTGTTCTGGTCCTTGTGTTTGCGTGAGCGCCAGTGAGATATCGAGTGCTACAGCTGGTTCGGATACGTCGAGACGAGTTGCGCGTATACGACTAGTCAAGCTATAGCGTGATTGTGTGTTCGATCCTGAGGGTGAAAAGCCAATAATTGGTATCAGAGCAAGGTCAAGGTGATGTTGCGCTTGCCCCGTGGAGGCGACCCAACTAGCGCCTCGAGCGGGCGATATAGTCGTTGGGCGGTGCAACGATGAGAAGGAGCGGGCGATAAAGTGGATGGGTGGTGCAGCGACGAGGAGGCCCGAGCAATCGTGGTTTTAGCGGCGACGTGGAGGATCGAGTAGTCATTCGGCGGAGCCATGACGAAGGTGGTGCGGGTGCTGTTGGAAGCAAGGCGACGAGTGATTGTTGTTCGGCGAAACGACTTGGAAGAGGGCGACGGGCTGTCGTCGACAAGGCACTGGTGATCGTTGATGGTTATGGAGGTGTTGAGTTGGCACCGAGTAGTTCATCGAGATCATCGTTGGAGGGTGCAATGTGGAGACGACGAAGTTGTGAGCCGTCATCAAGGTGTGCTTGTGAGTTCTCATAAGGTGCGTCTGAGAGCTCATGTGTGTGAGTCTTCTGTTGCAGTTGAGATGTGTCACTAGCAGAGGGGAATTGTGAGCGAGTGCGGATGGAAAAGGGAAAATTGTGCCCTGTGTTTCTATCTGTGATCAAGGAGTTCCAGCGAGTTCATATACGGTGAAGATGAGTTGCGCGTATATGATGAGTTGTGTTGCCGCTGGACCAGTCGGATTGCCTCATGATCATGCGCTCGGTCTTGGGCAAAGGAAACAAGTTCTGGCGAGTTCATGTACGGAAAGATGTGTTGCGCGTACATGACGAGTTGTGTTGCCGCTGGACGCGAAGTGTTGTTTGGTAAGGTGCGTCACCGACAACAAGAAAAGGTGTGGATTTGGGTCCAAGTGCTGGTCTGCGAGACGTTTGTCATGGTCGAGGGACTCCAGTGAGATGCATCTTCAAGGCGCGAAGACATGAGAAGTCATGGTCGAGGTGCTTCAACGAAGGTGTATCTCCAAGGGGTGAAGACGTGCGTGCGGAGACAAGATGGTGGGTGGCTATCTGCGTATCTCAACGAGAAGACGAGGGCCAACGTGAAGATGGATGCGCACCTGTTAAGTTGAGTTCCTGCATGAGAGGTTATGTGTTTAGTCTACATGTAGCACGCTAAGATGTGACCGTGTGGGCTGGTAATCCAGGTGATACATGTTACAGTATATGTGAATTGCACTAGCCCTTTCCATCAGTTCGGACTTTTGGTTACGTTGGCTAGTGCATGATGCTTAACATGGTATCGGAGCTAAGGTCTTGAGTTCAAGTCCTGGCTTTCGCAATTTATTTAAAAAATTGCTGGTAGCCCCCTTTGTGTCCACGTAGAGGCATCTTTAGTCATACGTGAGTTTCGCACGCCGTCACTCTCTTCCGGTTGCACGTGTTGACTTATCTTTCCTATCACTCGTGAGAGGGGTGTTACAGTATATGTGGATTGCACTAGCCATTTTCATCAGTTCGGACTTTTGGTTGCGTTGGCTAGTGCATGAAGCTTAACAATACGTTGGTTTCAAGTCAACAGGTCAAAAGGTTGGACTCGGGGGTGAATGTTGAAGTAATCCAAACACGAGTAGGTTTCCATGTAATAGTGTGTCCAAATTAGTAGTAGCTAGCATGTGAAAGTGTAAATTGTGTCCGACAAGGATTACTAGTTACGATTAGGCTTGCCGGTGATTAGTTTAGGTAAGTGTTTGTGTTGGCTGAGTATGTGTCCGTGTAGGTTTAGAAGATCTTGTTGGTGTCGGTTTGATGGATCGGGTCCTGGCGCGCGCGCGTGTGTAGTGTTGTCAAGTTGTATCAGAAAACGTGAAAAGCAATAAAGAAAATTACGAAGCATAACACGTGCCTTTGGCCATCTTTGTGTTGCTGCGTTCGCGTGCGTGTGTTCTGGTTCCGGTGTTTGCGTGAGCGCCAGTGAGATACCGAGTGCTATGGCTAGTTCGGATACGTCGAGACGAGTTGCGCGTATACGACCAATCAAGCTATAGCGTGATCGTGTGTTCGATCCTAAGAGCGAAAAGCCAACGGGTAAATGGACCTCGAGCTTGTTAATTGATCGCTCGAGTTGGTTGATATCTGCATATAACTTACTACATGTACCGTGATATCGATAGATGCGGCTCTGCAGAGAAGATGCTCGCATATCGGCACGTGCATGCACCCAGAGAGCGCGTGATACACGAGGTAGGGTGCTCATTGGCCGCACTATATGTCGTGATGGATAACACGTACGGCGCCTACACAAGACGGCAGCATATCAAGCGATTCACGGGTCAATCGACTTTTAGCAACATCTTCCTGGTGTTAACTACCAAGATCCTCGTGTATAAATGTCACACAATAAACCGATGCTATATCATCACGTTCTTGCACAACTAGAACATTCAATCAATTCTTCAGGTTAGCTTGTGCTGCCTTGTCATATTTTGACTACCCATGTTTTTCCCCAGTGATTATATCATGCTTAACACTTCGATTTTGCTGATCCAATAGTTCATTGAAGAACATGATCGGTTCCGTGGAGGCGAAGGCGTGAAGTAACCAGGGCCTGCAGGAGGAGGCACCATAGCCAGCAGCGAAAAGACATCGTGGCCTGATATGTCTTACACAGGTCCAGGTTATCCATCAGTAGTTGCATGCATTATTAACTTTTAGAGTAAAGGAGAGCGCCCGACTTTATTGATAAAGCCACTAGACAGGGTTCAAGACAAAAAACCAGACACAACAATTAAGACAGTACCATTACACGGCAAAGGAGCCGAAATAGGCGCGCAGGCCAACTACCTACAACCAAAGTCCATACCAGCAAAAGAAGCTAGATCAGACACCATTGACACGAGCACTCTGGAGCAAAGAATACGCCGTAGAATGCACCCGCGCAATTAGGTCTTCAGTTGCTCCACGATCCTGGTCCTTAGTCAATAATTTCCACTTATGTAGAAAATGTATCAGTTTAAAAACACAGTCAGCATGCTTAGACGGAAAAATGTTATCAATAGTAAACTTATTTCTGATAGTATACAGGACGAATTAGCCGCAAAACCGAACCAGATCATGCGTCTGTTTTGGCTCGTAAGAAGGCAGGAACAAGATCGAAGGTCAATGAAAGCGGTAGGAGACCAATTTATACGCATCCAGGATCTGATACAGCTACACATAAATTTGGTGAGATGGAAATTAAAGATCACATTGTTGGTATCCTCTCTAGCTCCACACGGCTTACCAAATTTGGACCCTGGACCGTTACGTTTGTGAATCTGGTCCGACGCGTGTAACCTTCCTCGGATGGCTTGCCACATAAAGATTTTTATCTTAAGAGGGATCCTGGCACGCTAGATATCTTTAAATTTAGAGAAAGGAGATCCACCAATCAACCTGGAATAAAGCGTTTTAACCGAAAAATGACCCGAAGACGAGTGAGGCCAGGAAACTTGGTCTGCATTCTCCGATAGTTGAGGAAACAGTGCAGCAAGTTGCTGCCACTGAGACATCTCTTCAGGAGAGTGAGCAGGACGAAGTTGCAAATCCCAGCCATAAAGAGCGAGATCTGAGATGGAAATCTCTGCAAAGGAAACATAGGAAACATTGGTATTACTCTTCACAAACCAATTATTTTGGAAACTGACCGCTCTTTTGTTGCATCTTTTCTAGCAAAAGAAACTGTTGACAGGTCTCCTTATGTGGACCTAAAAAGGAAGCGATGAGCGCCTCCAAGTTTATTGAGGAGCTCAAGATTGCTAAGATTGATAGGCAGACGAACAAGGCGGCGCATGAGATAGCTAAGTTTAGTTTTGATAGCAGGTCCGATGGTGTGCTTTGTAATTTTGTTTCGCCCTGCGTGGCTAACTATGTAATGAACGATTGTAAGACTCTTGTTATTTGATCAATATATGGGGGATTTTTCAAAAAAGAAAGAAAAAATGGACAGAAACGAAAACCAAAGAGCCGTATCACAATAACACCTGTCGGTCCAAAACCCGACGGCCTCACCATTACCCACAACAAATTCAACTTGGGACGAAAGATATCACTCGCCCTGACCAAATCGCGACAAAACTGGGATCCACCAGGCAAAGAAGGGGTTGCCGGAGGAAAAATATTTAGCCTTAACCGCAAAATTAAAAAGAGGGGAGGAGATAGGATCCCCTTGGCGGACGCCACGGCCATTTCGAAAATAGGGACTAACAATCCCGTTAACACTGACAGCCGTGTGCCCATTATTAACTGAGTAGTGTTGGTTAACACGCATGGACGCGACGCAGCTTCGCTTCTGCAACTTATTTCACCGTCAAGTTAATCAAGTTAATTAACCTGTGGTTGGATGGTTAGAGGGACTGTGGTATCCCCAGCCCACCAGGGTTCAAATCCTGGTGCTCGCATTTATTCCTGGAATTATTTCAGGATTTCCGGCGATGCGCATTCAGTGGGAGGAGACGTTCCCGTCGACGACGAGGTGCCTACGGTGACTTCGTAAATTTCAAGATGATATGCCGGCTTAGTCTCTCGGGGGTGCTCATAGGGGTAGGGTGTGCGTGTGTGCGTTCATAGGGGTGAGTGTATACGCGTGTATATGAGCGCTGGCGTCTGTACTGTGTTCAAAAAAAAAATTAATCAAGTTAATTAAACATGCATGCACGTACGGCACGATGCATCAAATTATCCGAATCGTTTTTGCTTCGTGCCCCAGGCCAACTCATACTCAAACTCGCCTTTCCTTCTCTGCATGTGCCGGGTTCCCGAGTCCGATCACACGTGCTACCGGATTCTATTGTCCAGACAAATTCGGTTTGCTGCGTGTCAATATCGATATTAACGCAAACACGCCAAAGGCCTCCAACTCAAACAGGTGAGACGTACGTGCTGGCGTTCCTGGTTCGTCCAACTCAAACACGCCAAGGCGCACCATCGATGGCGACAAGGAAACGCCGCCGACAAAACATCATATGTGCGACGACACCAGCTCAAGACATCGGGTCGACTCTCACGGCTGATCTTCTGCTCGAGGTCATGGCGCGGACTGACTTTGTCACGCTCATTCGATGCACCACCGTCTGCAAGAACCTCCGCCGTGACATTCTAAGACCGCCGTTCATCCGACGGGTCACCCAGCAGGCTGCCCCTTCCATCCTCGCCTACCTCTCTGCCTATAACAACGACTGGCGCCTCACTCTTCTCCACCCAATCACGTCTGCCGCGGTGTCCTTCTGCGACGACCATCTGTCGCCCTTCATATCGTGCCGTGGCGCCAGTCTCGTCGACCGGTACTATCCGGTGACATCCCGCGGCGGCCTCGTCGTCCTTCGCCGCGAGTCTAAGGGCTCTTCTGGCATGTGCGTGTATGACCCCATGACGGGACACCTCACCTTCCTCTCAAAACCATCTGAGGTTTGCATTTGCAATGTCCAGAAATATGTCTTGCTCACACCGGCGGATGGCATCGACTGCTCCTTCATGCTGATCTTTGTCATTTTCTACGAATCGGGCATCAAACACTAGTAGAAAAAGGACCTTTCGTTCGAAGATTTAGTCCCGGCCGCGTTTGGAGCCGGTACTAATGTGAGCATTAGTCCCGGTTCCAATGGCTAGGGCGGCCGCACGGGCACAGCCACCTTTAGTCCCGGTTCAAACAGGACTTTAGTCCCGGTTGGAGATACCAACCGGGACTAAAGGTTGCGTCACATTTAGTCCCGGTTGGACACCAACCGGGACTAAAGATTAGACCTTTAGTCCCGGTTGGAGACACCAACCGGGACTAAAGGGTTGAGGTTTTAGTCCCGGTTGGTGTCTCCAACCGGGACTAAAGGTTAGATCTTTAGTCCCGGTTGGAGACACCAACCCGGACTAAAGGGGTTCTGAAAGTTTCTGTTTTAAATTGCTTATATCTTTTAGGATATTTGATGTTTTTGAGTGATTCTTTTTGCATTAGATTCAAAATTTTGTCTAGTTTCTGTTTGTGCCATTAGTTTTCAAATTTGAATGGTTTAAATATAAATTTGTTCAAATTTGCTTCAAACCCTAGATTGTGAATAACTTGAATTTAAAAATAGTTTTTAATTTAATTCTTTTTGCTCCTAGTGACATGTTAGATTATTGTCACAATAAGATTTATTTGGTTATTTTTGGAATAATTTAAATTAGTATTTTAATTAAAATAGTATTGTTTTGCTTATAACAGATGAGTTTAACAAAAATGAAATGCCTTTGTAACAGATGAGTTTTCGTCCGAAACCTTGATACTTCGAAGGAGATGGTCCAGTTTGTACACGAAGTGCATCCAGTTTTTGCTGTAACCCTCTCAACTTTTTAGCACATGCTATGTGGGTGAAATGATGATACCATGCCAAGTTTCAACCTTTTCACCGTTCATTTGTGGTGCTTTTCAATTTCAGGGTCATTTAGCTAAAAAAAAATCATTAAATGCATGAAAAATAACAAATGAAGTTAGAAAGGGTTGACTCTGGCTTGGTTAACCTTAGTTGTGACTCTGGTTGGGACAGTGCTAGCAGATGTAGTCGACGGTAGGATTGCATGGACACCAACCCGGACTAAAGAGGTTCTGAAATTTTCAAACTCTACCCCCCCCCCCCCCCGTATCGCCATTTTAGTTTTGAAAAAAACAAAAGAAAATGATAAAAAATTCAAAAATTAAAATCCTTCGAGATGTAGTTATGTTACTACATCTACTAGTTAGGAAAATTAAAAAACATAAATTTCGACATGTTTTGCAAAAAAATGTTATGAAAAAGTAAAACGGATATAACTTTTGCATAAGATGTCGAAAAAAAACGTATAATATATCAAAATGTTCAGCACGAGAAGTCGGTTTCGATTTCAACCGCCTTCGGCCGTTTTGCAATTTTTAGAATCCTCAAATTCTGAAAGGAAAAAAAGTTATAATCAAATTTAAGTTTTTTCGAATTTTAAAAATTTTAAAAAAAATAAATGATGTGATATTAATGAATATATTATTTGTTGAATTTTGATTTACAGATTTAAAGATATTAATTATGCCATATTAAATGAATAAATGGCAAAAAATGAATGAAATAATATTATTACTTATTTTATTTTCATTGAAATTCAATATTATTATTACTTATTTTGTTTATTTTAATAATTGTTTGGAATTCAAAAAATTAAATCATGTGATATCAAGACCTAAGGGTTAATAGGATTGATAGCTTACTATTGTCAGGAAAACAATAAGTGCAGACTTGGAAACTAGGGGAGATAGAACCTGAAAGTTGAGCGTGCTGGCGCTGGAGTAGTGAGGAAGGGTGATTAGAGATTAAATTGTCAAATAATTCAAAGATTTGAAAATCAGAAAAAAAAATTTAAAAACAAATCAAAAAAAATTAAACAAAAAATTCAAAAAAAAATTTAAAAAAAAAATTAAAAAAAAAGTCGAAAAAATTGCTTTAGTCCAGGTTGGACTAAAGGCTCCACCTTTAGTCCCGGTTGGTAACCCCAGCGCTCGAGCGCAGCCACGTGGAGGGCCTTTAGCCACGTGTTGAACCGGGACTAGAGCGGGGGGGGGGGGGGGGGGCTTTAGTCCCCACCCTTTAGTGCCGGTTGCAGAACCGGGACCAAAGGCCCGTTTTCTACTAGTGAAAGTATACGCCGCCACATCCTCCTCTAGAAGCTGGAGTTGTATCACTTTTGCGAGCCACCGCGACTTCACATGTTGGTCGACCAGTAACCACAACGACCCCGTCGTCCTCCATGGCGGTGTCATCCACTGGCTAGCATACACTGGCGATCGAATCGTCACGTACGACGTGCGCACAAGGATGCCTGGACTTGTGAAGCTCCCGGCCACCAATTGCATGACAATCCAGCTCCACTTGGCGACGTCGCCAGACGGGAAACTACTGAAACTGTTGGCCATAAAAAAGTTTGTGATATATGTGTGGTTACAACTCCCTAAAGTCTCAACAGGTCGTGGTGGTTGGGTGCTAGAAACTATCATTGACATAGAGGAGGGGCTACGGTCATTGTTCCCACGCATCACTGCTGGCGATGTGATGAGGACATCCCTAGTCCTTTACCATCTTTTCCTATTGATGATGTTACTCCTCAAGACAAGCCCAATGAAGTGAGGATTGGACCAATGACAAGAGCTCGTGCAAAGTTACTTGAGCAACAGGTGAACTCACTCTTAGTTGAATATGATGTTTGTTTTAATGAGAATTTTATACTACCTAAATCTATGCACTTATGTATGATTAGGTTTATTGATAACACAAGCATTGGAGGAGCAATGGAGCGCGTTGATGAGGATGGCAAGCACGAGGGAGGCGAGGGAGGTAGTGGAGCCATCAAGGACAAGAAATTCGGTTCGGACTGCCAGCAGTCCTGAATTTGAAACGGACGTGGTTTCTTCATACGGAGTTCAAATAATGCAAATAAGCACTTTTTGAAGAGGGAATTCCAAGAGCTTTCCAATGGGTCCGGCCCCAAGCACCGGTTCGACTCGTACAGGGCGTGGTGACCGAAACAAGTCACGAGTCGTTTTCTGCCAGTTCCCAACTAGAGTCCGTTTAAGTTAGGAAAGTTAGAGATAGGTTTGTTTTCGACCCCAACCCTAAGTTGGACGTCGAGCAGCCTTTATATAGGCTTGTAATTCGTGGCTTTTGGTTTTTAGACCACGATAAAACATAAACCCTAGAACCTCTTGTTGAACTGCGAGAAGCATTCATCTTGAAGTATTACCTTTGCAAATTCTGCGTGTTATCTGCTGTTCCACTGGGAATAAGAAGATACAGGACCACTTGTAGTCGGTGGCTACTTGTGCACGTGTGTGGAGTTGAGAATATCCAAGGGGTTGCTAGCTGTTGCATTGGCAACAGGGATCGGCCAGGAGAGTTTTCAGCAAGACACAAGTTATCAGATTCATCCATCCACGATTTCACCAAGTGCTCATTGAGAAGATCGGGCCACCCCTTATCATCTTGGTATCACAATGACCCTGATGTGCGAGTTACGTTCGGGGGCTCCAGCAACAAGAGCGGCACCGTGGTGCTGTTGCGGGAACATCATAGAGATGTCTATGTAGTTCTCGATTTGGAGACCAAGAAGATGCATACTCAAATGTGGAGGTCCTCGTTGTTGGAGATTGACCTGCAATCTCGGCTACAAATCATGAAAGTCCTTTCCTAACTAATTAGCTAGTAAGTAGGACATGATGCAAATGAATTTTACTATATATCTTCGCAGGATTTTTTTATTTCATAAGTCATGCAATAGATTTTTAAAATTTAATTATTTATGAACATGCAATGCACATGAATGATTTGCTCTGTAAAAACAAAAAAGATTTGGTACAAAGGTAAAATTGTTGCCACAACCCTCGCCCACAGAGCATGGAGGCACATACATATGCCGATGCACCTCTTGGATCATTGTGTTTTCTTGACAATTCGGCCAGCTACTTTGCGTTGGGTAGTCTCTTCGGTGGAAATCCCATGATTTGGCCTCCGTGGTTTGGTCCAACGATGATGGTGCTTGTTTGTCGACCCTTCTTTGAGATGTTGCTATTGGAGAACCTCTATATTACCCTATAGGTTGCCATCCCTAGTAGATGATGTTGATATCAGCTGTAGGGTTCATCGCACTGGCATGACGTTTCGGTTCATGTTTTTTATTTTTGCTTTTACACTAATTTATGAAAATATTTTACAATGTCTGCATTTATTTATCCATCAACTGAAACTTATTCATGAGTATGCATGCATACATGCCGCATGCATATATTGCTTCGCATGCAAGGCTAGATCTAGCCAGTGAAGGGTGTCTCGGCGACGGTGTCGACGAAGATGCGCATGCGGTTGGGCTTCAAGTCCTGGGTCACTGGCCACCCGACTGACAGCACGACGATGTAGGCGTTGGGCTTGTCCTTGAGAATGATATCCCTGGCCTCCTTGATGGACTTCCCCACCACATCCGGCCACGACCTCTGCCACTCTTCACCGGCGAGGCCTCCGGTGCCAGCTGAGATGTCCATCGAGCTCATCGTTGATCGAGAAGGCTACAAAACAATTTACCGACCTACCAATATTTTGACAAACTGGTGCACAACATGACGACCATCGAAAGCAAGAAACAGGTCAGTCTTGGAGAGAAAGTAGCACCAAAACTATCTAATTGATTGATAGCAGATAACATTTCTAATGAAGCAAAATATGCTAGCTAGCTAAAGATAGATCGAGAAAAGACCGATGTGATATGTGTATTTGTGATCCGACTCACCGGCTGAATGGAGCTCAAGCTTGTTACACCAAATCTTCTGATTTTGGCATCTTGATGCTGCATATAACACATTGCATTTATGTGTACGGATTTTGTGATGGATACACTACCGGAATTCGGGGCTACGCCGACGGCCCAGGCCGTCGGCATAGGCCCATTTGCCGTCGGCATAGGCATATCCCGACGGCGGCCGTCGGCATATCACCGTCGGCGTAATATACGTAGGCATACCAGGACTGACCGTCGGCGTAGAAACGCCGTCGGCATAGGTATCTATCCCGACGGTGTTCGTACGGCCGTCGGCATAGTTTCCCCGTCGGCAAAGTTTTCCTTTGGACGGCGGCAGACGGCGCCGTCGTCAAACTACGGCCACCCAGCGAGTGCCACATTGCACTACTATGCCGACGGTTAAGCCGTCGGCATATCTGCCACGTGGCGGTCGCTGGGAGCTCTGGCGCAAAACTATGCCGACGGTTAAGCCGTCGGCATATCAGCCACGTGGCGGTCGCTGGGAGCTCTGGCGCAAAACTATGCCGACGGTTAAGCCGTCGGCATATCTGCCACGTGGCGGTCGCTGGGAGCTCTGGCGCAAAACTATGCCGACGGTTAAGCCGTCGGCATAGGTTCTGTCAGTTTTTTTCACTTTTATCCTGTTTTATTTCGTTCCAATTTCACAGCACAGATACATATATTCAAATTCACAGCAGAAATACATATAACATCAACATCACATAAGTATCACCATCATCTCATAAGTATCATCATCATCACCACAACATAATAGAGAACATCTTCACAACATAAGCCAAATCATGACAACACAAGTCGAATCATGACAACATAAGCATCTACGCCACCATAATAGACAAGCATAAGAGATATAAGTCACCACCACCAAGAGGCTTAAGCCGTACGACGTCCACCAGGACCGCCAAGCACGTCACTGCCAAGACCACCAAAGCCGAGGTCGTCACTGCTACCGGCACCGCTACCGCCTCCTCGGTGGATCGGAGTGACCACCGGGCTCGACTCGGGAGTGATGCCATCATTGGCACCTCCACCACCATTAACGGATGATCCACCTGTTCCCTGGATGTTCGAAGGGGGTAATGTGAGTCCAGTTGTGTGTCTCACCATATCCCTCGAAGCATTTGGCTTTGCCTTTGCCTTGGGCTTGGCCTTCGCCTTCGCCTTCTGCTATGGCTTTGCCTTTGCCTTTGCCTTTGCCTTCGCCTTTAGGCTTGAGAGCTTTTAGCTGAGCAAGAACATCTGCCCCAGAAAACGTTGGAATCTCGTTTACTTCATGGACAACCAGGCCTTTCGTGAAGTTCTTCTTGTCTTCCCTGTCTGGATGGTCTGGAGGGAGGAACTGTCGATGCAGGTCAAAGGCTACATACTTGCCACCCTTCTTCAGCCAAATAAAACGTAGAGCCTGCATGCACACTGGGCATGGCATCTTCCCACTTGTACACCATCCACAGAAAAGGGCATAGCCGGGAAAGTCATGCATGCAATAGTGCAACCAAACTTTCATCAAGAAATTTCTCTGTAGATCTCGGTCGTATGTCAACCTCGGGAAGTACCAAGAATGGTGCAAATCATCCACCAGCGGCTGCATAAACACACCCAACTTCTTCCCCGGGTATTCAGGCCCCGGAATGATGAGCGACAAGAACATGGTCTTGCGTTGCATTAGGGCACCGGGAGGGAGATTGAGCGGAATAACAAACACGGGCCAGCAACTGTATGAATTGGACGACATACCATATGGATTGAACCCATCACCTGATAGGGCAATTCTTTGATTCCCAGCCTCGGCTGCTTCCTCGGGGTATTCTTTATCGAACGACTTCCATGCTTCGCCTTCTGATGGGTGTATGATTTTATTTGAATGGTACCTTATACCTTCCTTGTGCCACTTCATCATTTTGGCAGACTCCTCCGTGATGAAAAGGCGCTGCAGTCTTTCTATGAAATGGAGATACCGAAGAATCTTTATGGGGATGTCTAGTTGCTTCTTCTCACCATGCTCATCGACCACCTCAAGGTACCGAGAGGAACCGCACTCCCTACAGTACTTGTCACCGGCATACTCGTGCCTAAACAAAAGGCAATTCTTCGGACAAACATCTATTTTCTCATATTTCATAGATAGTGCCTTCATGATTTTCTTCGTGGCATACATGCTTTTCGGCAGTTCATGACCATCGGGTAGGCTATTAGCCCATACTCCCAGAAATGCTTCGAAGCAAGCTCGGCTACAGCCGTACTCAGCCTTGACTGCCATCAGTTGCGAGATGGCATCCAGCTAAGAGACTTTGGCACCGGCATAAAGAGGTTTCTTTGACGAGTCCAAGATCTCCAAGAAGGCCTTTGCGGTTGCCTCCGGCTCCTCCGGTTCATTCTCTGAAGGTGTCGCATGTGCCATCTCTACAACAATGACATCATCTAGCATGTCTCTGACCCCGCCGTCGGATAAGGGGGGGTCTATGCCGACGGTTATGCCGTCGGCATATATTCGGGCCCCACTGCGCCACGGATCGATGACGTGGCAGGGGGGTCTATGCCGACGGTTATGCCGTCGGCATATCTTCGGGCCCCACTGCGCCACAGATCGATGACGTCGCAGGGGGATATGCCGACGGCTTAACCGTCGGCGTATCTACGTTCATTTTTTTAATAATTTTTTTATATATACTTTTTTCTTAAAAAAATTCCATTAATTAAATTGTGTCTTATCTATACATCAACACACATAGATACCCTCCGCGTCGACCTGACGTGACCGTTTCCACCGCACTTCCGGACGTGTAGGAGGGCCCAGCGAAAGACCTGGCGGCATAGCTACCCCCCAAACTAGACCCGTCCCATCTAACCCTGCGAGAGTTGACCGGGCGGTCTACGCCTTTGACTTTCGCCGGACGGGGTTTGACCGATGGACATTTTCACCTGGGTGTTATAGCCCAGCACATAGGTTCACATCGGATCAAGGTCCGGGCACAGCCCACCCCAAGATTCCCTCCGTTACTGCCCGACATGGCCGTTCCCCCCCCCCCCCCCCGTGCGACGGCGGCGGCGACGTCGGTGAGGGGGGTGCTTGCACCCGCCACCACACTTCCGGACGTGTAGGAGGGCCCAGCGAAAGACCTGGCGGCATAGCTACCACCCCAAACTAGACCCGTCCCGTCTAACCCTGCGAGAGTTGACCGGGCAGTCTACGCCTTTGACTTTCGCCGGACGGGGTTTGACCGATGGACATTTTCACCTGGGTGTTATAGCCCAGCACATAGGTTCACATCGGATCAAGGTCCGGGCACATCCCACCCCAAGATTCCCTCCGTTACTGCCCGACGTGGCCGTTCCCCCCCCCCCCCCCCCGTGCGACGGCGGCGGCGACGTCGATGAGGGGGGTGCTTGCACCCGCCACCGCACTTCCGGACGTGTAGGAGGGCCCAGCGAAAGACCTGGCGGCATAGCTACCCCCCCAAACTAGACCCGTCCCGTCTAACCCTGCGAGAGTTGACCGGGCGGTCTACGCCTTTGACTTTCGCCGGACGGGGTTTGACCGATGGACATTTTCACCTGGGTGTTATAGCCCAGCACATAGGTTCACATCGGATCAAGGTCCGGGCACAGCCCACCCCAAGATTCCCTCCGTTACTGCCCGACGTGGCCGTTCCCCGCCCCCCCCCCCCCACCGTGTGACGGCGGCGGCGACGTCGGTGAGGGGGGTGCTTGCACCCGCCACCGCACTTCCGGACGTGTAGGAGGGCCCAGCGAAAGACCTGGCGGCATAGCTACCCCCCCAAACTAGACCCGTCCCGTCTAACCCTGCGAGAGTTGACCGGGCGGTCTACGCCTTTGACTTTCGCCGGACGGGGTTTGACCGATGGACATTTTCACCTGGGTGTTATAGCCCAGCACATAGGTTCACATCGGATCAAGGTCCGGGCACATCCCACCCCAAGATTCCCTCCGTTACTGCCCGACGTGGCCGTTCCCCCCCCCCCCCCGTGCGACGGCGGCGGCGACGTCAGTGAGGGGGGTGCTTGCACCCGCCACCGCACTTCCGGACGTGTAGGAGGGCCCAGCGAAAGACCTGGCGGCATAGCTACCCCCCCAAACTAGACCCGTCCCGTCTAACCCTGCGAGAGTTGACCAGGCGGTCTACGCCTTTGACTTTCGCCGGACGGGGTTTGACCGATGGACATTTTCACCTGGGTGTTATAGCCCAGCACATAGGTTCACATCGGATCAAGGTCCGGGCACAGCCCACCCCAAGATTCCCTCCGTTACTGCCCGACGTGGCCGTTCCCCCCCACCCCCCCGTGCGACGGCGGCGGCGACGTCGGTGAGGGGGGTGCTTGCACCCGCCACCGCACTTCCGGACGTGTAGGAGGGCCCAGCGAAAGACCTGGCGGCATAGCTACCCCCCCAAACTAGACCCGTCCCGTCTAACCCTGCGAGAGTTGACCGGGCGGTCTACGCCTTTGACTTCCGCCGGACGGGGTTTGACCGATGGACATTTTCACCTGGGTGTTATAGCCCAGCACATAGGTTCACATCGGATCAAGGTCCGGGCACAGCCCACCCCAAGATTCCCTCCGTTACTGCCCGACGTGGCCGTTCCCCCCCCCCCCCCCCCGTGCGACGGCGGCGGCGACGTCGGTGAGGGGGTGCTTGCACCCGCCACCGCACTTCCGGGCATGTAGGAGGGCCCAGCGAAAAACCTGGCGGCATAGCTACCCCCCCAAGCTAGACCCGTCCCGTCTAACCCTGCGAGAGTTGACCGGGCGGTCTACGCCTTTGACTTTCGCCGGACGGGGTTTGACCGATGGACATTTTCACCTGGGTGTTATAGCCCAGCACATAGGTTCACATCGGATCAAGGTCCGGGCACAGCCCACCCCAAGATTATTCCCTCCGTTACTGCCCGACGTGGGCGTTCCCCCCCCCCCCCCCCCCCCGTGCGACGGCGGCGGCGACGTCGGTGAGGGGGATCACACCACGGAGCCCCGTGCCGCATAGCTCAATTTAATTAATTATTTTTTAAAAAAATTATAAAAGAACGAAAAAAAAAGTTTAAAAAAAATGCCGACGGTTATGCCGTCGGCATAGCTCCCTGCCACGTCATCGATCCGCGGCACAGTGGCCCCGGAGATATACCGACGGCTTAACCGTCGGCATAACCCCGGGCCCACGGTGCCGTGGATCGATGACGTGGCGCAGAGAGGTATGCCGACGGCCGACCGTTAGGGCCGTCGGCATATGTTTGACGGCGTCAACCGGCTGTTAAACCCGGGGCGGCCGGGCCCGCATGGTTATGCTACGCCGACGGCCACCGTCGGGATAGGAGGAGCTATGCCGACGGCCTTGATACGCCGACGGCCACCGTCGGCATAGACGGAGATATGCCGACGGCCTGGATACGCCGACGGTTGGCTATGGGCCGTCGGTACGCTGCTGTCTATGCCGACGGTGGCCGTCGGCATATATTAGGCCGTCGGCGTCAGCATAGATTCCGGTAGTGATAACACGTACGGCTGCTATGGAACTCACTGAACTATAGACTTGTAGCTAGGAACTCAATGAACCATAGACGTTTTCTGGTGTTGCGGTGCTCCTCAACATAGGGCATCTCTAGTCGATCTTCTAAAAAATAGAGGAGTAAACAGCCGAGTAAATCTTAATGGAGTAAATTTACTACTCTATGTCTTGGTCGTTTCTAACTGATCCCCTAAATTTAGCCGACTAAAACACAAATTCGTTGCAAACGAACATAAATTTGATTCAAAAAAATACGAATTAAAGATACTAACCGAAATTCAGTGGTGATCCATTACAATATCATTGACCGAAACTTAGTTCAAACTTACTAAGTTAACCGATACTAAGCCTAAAACTTATTACTTTCAGTCGCTACCTTCGGCTGATGGTCGGTAAAAGGAGCGGATTATCTGCTAATTGTCGTTTAAGTGGATGGTTACTGTCCCACATCCAATCTCTGTCGTGTATTTTCAATCTGGTGGCCATTGACGGGACTTTTCAGATTTTCACTGAGCGCCCATTTTCACCGGATACTTCACCTTAGAAAGAAAAAAAAAATCCTGCAAGGAAATTTATCTATTTTTGGCAACATTTTTTTTATCATTAACAGACACCTCTCGGGAAGTTTTTTTTTTTTTTTTTTTTGAGAAGAACCTCTCGGGAAGAACATGAGGGGCTGCCTAACACGTTACTTAGATTAGAGTCTCGGACCTTGGCCCAGCCCAAAGCAGCATCTATAATAGTACGTAATCAACAAGGAGGAAAAGTACTGTAGGGTTTGCTCGATTGGCTCGGCGGCGGCTGGCGATTCATCATGGCGTCTGTAGAGGAGTTGGAGGATGAGGAGGTGGTGGAGGGCTTCGAGCCTTTATTGTACGACCAGGCCAAGTGGGTGGCCTGGGCGGTGGAGGAGAAGGAGTGGTTCCGGCGGGAGGAAGAGGAGAAGGCACGGAAGACGGAGGAGAACCGGCGGAGACGCGAGGCACACGAAAAGGTCATGGCCTCCATCATCGAGCACGACCCCAAGGCAGGGCGCAAGGTTTACACCCGGTTTTTCCTCAGGGACTTCTCCGTCTTCGACATCGACGAGGAGTGTAAGTGGCCTCTCCGTTTCTGAAGCCGGTGCAGTACTCTTCTGTTTTGGTTTTATATTTTTAGAATTTCCTGATTGACTAGTAGGATGTTTCGCCTGTATATATAGTCCTCTGTTAGGAGAATCCTCATTATTGATGCATAGCAGTGGACATCGAATCTGCATTCATTTATTTGGATTAGATTTTCATTTGATTCGTATATCTACATCGCTTAACAACAGGAACCACGGATTTTGTTAAAATTGATAATAACTTGGGGACAAATTAAATATTGAGACGATAGCTTTCTCTTAAATAAGAATATTAGGTGGTTTAACTCGGCCGGATAGAAATGGGAAGAACACAAACTTTGGCTGTTTATTGTGATGAAATAATTTGATAGATTTATTTTGCTCATTCATTGCAGCATCTGTCCCTCCAATGCGATACACCGATAGTATCTACGAAAATGAATTTCGGCTAGAAGACTCGGCAAACATCCTCTCCGTCAGCATAGTCTCCTCAGATGTAGGCTTCCCAGTCAACGTCTATGGCCGTGTCATTGCCAGAGACAGCATTGACTACAAGTGCATTTATCTCTTTCACCGCAATAGAGATGATTGCCAGCATCTCAACAAGGTACATCCTTGCTTCTAAGTTCGTTCCAATCGGGTTTCCTTTTATTCGACAATGCATTTAATGTCAACTGTTAGTACTTAATGTACATCTAAATGGCGTCATCTTAGTGCAGGTGGTTGTTGATCCAGATAGCCATCTAAATATAAATGGAGTAGCTTTTATGCCATGCTTTCAATCTTCATTTTTAGCAGCGTTCCCATGAATACTCTAATCTCTTACACAAATATTTTTCATAGGATGGTATGTTGATTTTAACTGGCCCAAGTCGAGGTCTGGTGCTCGTTGATTTCATCTATCTAGAGATAGATCTTAAAATCAGGGAAGATGGAGTGTTTCCAGATAGGCCATTCAGCAAGGGACTAATAAGTATTGATGGCCGTGTACTTTCTAGAGAGCAAGATGTGGTGGTTAGAAGGGAAACCCTTGAGAGCTGGCTCAGCATTACGGAAGTTAGATTCGCAACTGTTCAGAATGCAGTCGAGGGGACCATTGAAATCAAGCTCATTGAGGGATGTTTTAAAGGAAATATTACATTTGGCATCTCGGATAAAGATGGCAACCCAGGTATCGAACAAACGATTGTGATTCATGATAGCAAGGCAGATGACATGGTGACGAGTGATCAAACTGGGGTTATCAAACTCCGGCGAAGTGCCATTACTATCTGTCTAGAAAGAGTGCTGGTGTTTCACATGAATAATGAGGCTACCGGTGTTTTTGATGAACGAACCATTAATTTCATTCCACGTCGCACTGGCATAGGTGAAGCAGAAATTTCATGTGGTGTCGGAATGTTCGTATTCAGGGTTGTCTGGTCCTTATTGGACTTCAGGTTGTAATCCTGCGACTTGGTAAACAACGTTCTGATGAAGTGATGCATTGATGTAGTGAACTAAGTTATATCGCGAGTCAGTGATGTAATGGGTCAAGTAATTATGTAGTGGACTGGGTTATATTGTGGTGTAACGATGTAGTAACCTAAGTTGATCTTGGTGAAATGATGTGGTGAACTAAGTTATAGTGTTATTAAGTGATGTAATGGATTAAGCAATGATGTAGTGAACCAAGTTATCTACTATATCTAAATAGATAGCCCCCACTACTAGGAATTCTCTTGCTTCTTCTTGAGCCACATCATCCAAATTAATTTAGCCGTTGGATATACAATTAGTCAATAATAGCCATCTGATCTACCCATTAAGAACCACCCACGCCTGCATGCAAATGCATGTAGTATATGACGCATAAGAGTGTTTTAATCAAGAAAAAATTGATGCATGCATGCAGCTCATACTCTAGTGCTCACATGAAAGAAAGTGACGGATGTATGAATATTTTGTTTCTTTTTCGTCCAGTTTTTCACTTATACATAGAGATGTACACTTATTTATTTATAAATATTGATAAACAAAATACCTAAATGTATATACCAATATACTCCCTCCGTCCCATAATATAAGTGCGTTTTTTACGCTAGTATAGTGTCAAAAACGCTCTTATATTATGAGACGGATGGAGTAAAAGATAACTAAAGGGGAACATTCAACTAATCCGAGTCTTCAAACTAGGTCAATTCAGTGATTAAGATTGCTCCAATGATGAGCGTCGAACATGTTTAGCATGTAGTAATAAATATTATACTAAATGTCAATGTCAACTATAATTAATTAATTAAAACACAAATAATATCCTACATAATATATGCATTTAATTGTTATACTACCTAATATTAATGTCTTTTTTTTTCTTGGTAATACATGTCTCATTCATATCGTAAAGATTAAAATACAAGTCACAAAAGGACCGACATGGTAAAACTGAAAAGATAGCAGAAACACCTTCGAGTTTGACACCAGCGCCTGTCACCTGTCTCCGGCACCACCACAACAGCCACCAAAAAAACGATGGATCACCTCCTCACCCGAGCTCGACGACGCTCCATCGCTGATATGCAGCTTTGCGGACCTAAATGGTGGCTCACCAAAAATGAAGCCCTTGCCGTTGAATGAATCAGACCGTGGCAACACCCCGGACACGCCATCGAACTCCAGATCTGGCACCCCACCAAGACAAAGACGCCGCAGTAGGAACCCAAACCTGCCATCCACGAACCACGAACCCAGCACACGTTCCCTCTTCCAGATGTCGTCGACGCAGACCACAATCTGCATCCGCTCCTAGACTACCTTCCAAGCTCCGCACCGACGCTGGAGCCAACGTCGTCGCAACGGAGGAGCCCGAGGACATAGATCCACCACAAGGATGCCACCGCTGCCACGCCATCCTTGCTTGAACAGACTGGTTTCCAAATTCATCCCCAACCATAGGACTGATGACCTCGTCGTGGAAGGATTCGAAGAATCTTTATTCAATGCCGACATTGTCGCCTCTGAAGCCAAGACGATGAACAATCTAAAAACCTAAACTACGGAGATTTAAAACGATCCATGCCCGTGGATCCGGTGACCCCCTCACCACCAATGACCGAGGTCGCCGGCGGAGAGAAGTCTTCAGAGGACGGCGTTGGAAGACTGTCCTCTCCTGGCGGCAGCTAGGATTCCAGCCGTCAGGAACGAGTAATATTAACGTGCCTTGCACATATGCATTTACTAGTAATATACTTTTTTGAACGCCATTTACTAGTAATACCTAAATGTATGCACATCATCAACAATAACAAAAACAATAAAGTTTGCGTATTTTTAAAATGATTTTTTTTACACGTCTCAGTTAACATTACGGACTGCGTGGGCTGAGTGGCTGACACCTCTCTTGGACCTTGCTTGGCCCAGCCCGAAGAATCAATAAAGTAGAGAGGGGTTGACAGCGGCGCTAGGGTTAGCTCGATTGGCTCTGCGGCGACGGCGGCAAGTTGGGATTCTGCACAGGAGGAGGAGGTCGTGTACATGGCATTTCTCTTCCTTGACGAGGAGGACTGGGCGAAGATGGAGGCGGATCAGGAGAAGGAGGTGGAGAGGCGTCGGCGTGAGGAAGAGGGGAAGGTGCGGAAGACGGAGGAGAACCGGCGGAGACGAGCGGCACACGAAGCGGTCATGGACTCCATCATCGAGTATGATCCCAAGGTCCAGCGCAAGGTCTACACCAGGTTTTTTCTCAGAGACTTCTCCGTCTTTGACATCGATGAAGAGTGTAAGTAGCCTTCATCTTCATCCACAATTGTTTTTCCTTGGCGAACTGAATCACGTTAGAGTAGTATGGCTCACCTGTATAATCGTCTACATGAGAATGCTCTAACATGCCATGTTCATTATCAATGCATATCAGCAAACAACGAATCTGTATTCATTTGTTTGGATTAAATTTGGATTTGATTCATATGTATCACTTCACAACAGGGATCACTGATTTTGCTAAAATTTATATCAACTTTGTACACAAATGGTGAGGCGATAGTTTTCTCTCGAAATTAACTTGTAAGCGAAATAACAATATTATAAGGTTTAACTCAGTACGATAGAAATAAGAAGAACACAAACTGGGGCTGTTTATTGTGATGAAATAATTTTGATGGATTTGTTTTGTTTATTCATTGCAGCGTCTGTCCCTCCAATGCGATACACCGATAGTATCTATGAAGATGAATTTGGGCTAGAAGACTCGGCAAACATCCTCTCCGTCAGCATAGTCTCCTCAGATGTTGGCTTCCCGGTCAATGTCTATGGCCGTGTCATTGCCAGAGACAGCATTGACTACAAGTGCATTTATCTCTTTCACCGCAATAGAGATGATTGCCAGCGACTCAACAAGGTATGTCATTCCTTGTAAGTTCGTTTCAATCGGGTTTATTTTTATTCGACGATGCATTTAATGTTAACTGTAAAGAGATATCTAAATGGAGTCATCTTAGTATGGGTGGTTGTCCATCCAGAATTCCAGATAATCATCTGCACATAAATGGAGTAGCTTTTATGGCATGCTGTCAATCTTCATTTTGAGCGGTGTTTGGATGAGCATACTAGAATCTTATAATCTCTTGGGTGATTGTTTTCATAGGATGGGATGCTGATTTTAACTGGCCCAAGTCGAGGACTAGTGCTGGTTGACTTCATCTATCTAGAGATAGATCTGAACATCAGGGAAGATGGAGTGTTTCCAGACAGGCCATTCAGCAAGGGTCTAATAAGTATTGATGGCCGAGTACTGTCAAGAGAGGAAGATGTGGTGGTTAGAAGTGAAACCCTTGAGAGCTGGCTCAGCACTACGGAAGTGAGATTTGCAACTGTTCTGAACGCAGTCGAGTGCACCATTGAAGTCAAGCTCATTGAGGGGCGATTAGAAGGAAATATTATAGTTGGCATCTCTCATAAAGCTGGCAAACCGGACATTGAACAAACAATTGTGATTCATGATAGCAAGGCAGATGGCGTGGTGACAAGGGATCAAAGTGGAATCAAACTCCGGCGAAGTGTCATTACTATCTGTCTTGAAAGAATGCTGGTCTTTCACATGAATAATAAGGCTGCTGGTGTTTGTGCTGAACGAACCTTTGATTTAACTCCACGCCGCACTGGTGCACATGAAGTGGAAATTACGTGTGGTGCTGGGAAGTTCGGATTCAGGGTCGTCTGGTCCTTGATGGACTTTAGGCTGTAATCCTGTGACTTGGTAATCTATGTTCTGATGTAATGAACTGACGAAGTAATGTAGTGAACTAGGTTATATCTCGAGTCAGTGATGTAATGGATCAAGCAATTATGTAGTGGACTTGGTTCTATCGTGGTGTAATGATGTAGTGACCTAAGTTAATCATAATGTAATGATTGAGTGAACTAAGTTAATCGTAATGTAATGATGTAGTCAACTAAGTTAATCTTGGTGTAATGATGTGGTGCTCTAAGTTATAGTGTTATTAAGTGATGCAATGGTTTAAGTAACGATGTAGGTAGTGTACTAAGTTATTATGCATAATGGCGGAGTGTTACATCGAATTTGTTGGTTCTGCTTTTCGGCATGAGTAAAGCAGATTGGTGCACTTGGCACATATATGTGTCTTTTCTACCATATTTATCTATGGTTTGTTTTGGTTGCTCATGGTCACTTCCGTGTTATCTAAAAATCGAGATAATTTAAATATTTGCAAGATGGATATGCATTGCAGCATTTGGTTGCTGTTATTCTGAACAAACTTCTGAAGCTCAACCTAGGTTCTCAGTTCTGAACCGTCAAATCCATGTACCACAACTTCAACAGAGGCGCCTATATCAATATGTACTTGGTCTTGTGTAGTACCACATGTTTGTTGGGAAGGAGTGTCCTTAGGAAAGTGCCTTCATTTTCATATCAACGCTGCCTGTTTAAGTCAATACAGAAATTGGCCGGTACGTGGGAAATTCGAGGATCTTTACAAAAGAGATGATCTTCAAGGCACCATTCCGCCAGCGGTACTTTTTCTACCTATGTTATCTTTCTAAATTGTGTTTGGTCCTTGCAATGCCTCTACATATGCATATGTGGACATGCTAATTATTTATGACATTTGTGATGATTTTTCTACTAAATAAAGTATATTACCCTAGGGAATATGTTTATTTTTCCACTAAATCAAGTATATTACCTAGTGCCTTTCCTGTCGTACATGAATGTGATTAGCAGAAAGGCAAACAATTCATGATTTTGTACTAAGTTGTGCATGAGTGTAACTTTTTGTTCTATGCTACTGCATGCTACTGCATGAAGTCGGTGACGAGAAACGCACTAGACAATGTTGGAATTGCAGACCGCCACATAGATTTAGCATGATATAAGATAATAAAGGTCAGTATGTCCTGATATTTTTTTTGGACGGGCAACGGCCGGCAGTAGTTCTGCCTTTCCATATGAGAAAAGGGAAATGAAACAAGGTTCCAAGGCACAACACGGGCAACGGCAGTATGTCCTAATATTTGGCACTTGAATCTCAACTTTTGAATGATTGCCATCTCTACCTGTAAGAACCGTTGTTTGTGACTTGTGACACTCTTGAGGGGTTGGCCTAACTAGCTGTTTTAAATGCATTGATATAATTAATAGATAATTGCATTTGACTTCGAAATGAGCACCAAGAGGCATGCTTCTCCATAAATAGGTTCATGCGGTTTTTTGTTCTGGCACACCTTAAGGGCTGTTATGAAACCTGTTGTTCGGTAACAACTAAAGATGGTAACTAAAATTAAAATGGACCAGGATCAGGGATATTAGGGATCAGTAAATAAAAAAATATAGAGTGATTGAACATCAGAACTATAGTACATTAAGAATGAACCGGAAACATGAAATAGTATTGAACAGAACATCATAACGTCTTTCTTAATTTTCATATATCGATTTGATGCTTCAGAGCAAACTTTGATGCTTAGCAGTGTCTATGTGTCTTTTCTGAAATTTATTTGCTCATGGAACATTCTGAACTGAATTTGGAAGCATCTGAACCCACCTTTACTCGTGCAGGTGATCAATGAAGTTTTCAGTGAAGACATTATCCAAGTGCAAGCTGAGATGTCTATCTTGGATACAAGCCGAGAAACACCATAAACTAACATCTTGAATGTTAGTTTATGTTGCAGTGGTATGCTGTCAACTTTTATCTACTTTGGTAGGAAATATACACAAATTTTCTGCTCATTTGTAATTGATTCATTGCTATTAGCTGCTGAATTATTGTAACTGTATAAATTAGCATGTCACTGTCAAGTGTACACAAGTCACTTCCCCGCAAAAGGAAAAACATGTACACAAGTCACCAACACGGTTTTAATCTGGGCTGTAAAAAAGAAGACTAGTGTAGCGTTTCAGTATGGAGGTCTGCCTGGAATTGTAGAGCATAAAGTAGGCAACCAACACGATCACAAAGTTTCAATATGGGCTGTAGAATTAGAGCCTGCACGCAATAGTGTCCACATCCAGGGGGCCCAACTCTGTATTCTTAAAAAAGGGAGGGAGAGCAGAATCGTAGTCAAGATATGGGTTGCCCCTTCTTCTTGCCCTAAAGATCTTACCATTTTCATAAGACCTGGGTGTACATTTATTTTCAATTTCCATTCAAGAGTATCTATTTCTTTTTGCGTCCTTTTTTTAGACCTCGAAACATGAGGACAAATTACTTTTCTTAGAATAATGAATACTATGAAGTCAGGGAGGCTGTGTGCATTATAGATTCCCTATGGTCATCTGAACAGTCTGCCTGTACATCAAAAAGATCCATAGGCCTGACCAGAAAGTATGTTTGTCCATGAAAGAAACCTCGTCCACGAGAGCTCGAATTCTCCCGTTCCAGCCTGCATTATGGCAGTAGGTCTCATCCCCAATTTCTTGAGTCTGGATTGGCCTATGAGACCTCGACCCCGAAGCCTTATGAGTATCCTTTTGATAGGCGCGCCTTCTTCGGCTGATGAGACCTCGACCCCGAAGCCTTATGAGTATCCTTTTGATAGGCGCGTCTTATCTGCATGAGGAATTTGCTTCTGAATTCACATCGCCCATTTCACTTCACTGGAAAGTGGTAACTTAGTCTAGTTGGTAGAGCTACCCTCCCATAAGGCGCGCTTGTAAAAGCGTAAGCTTCCTTTATGTTGAGTTGACTTCCTTTCTCTTTCTAGAATGTCAGCACTTGGCCCAAGGTGACCGACTGGGAAATGGGAACCAACTGGTTCAATCGAGTATTAGCACAAATCAATGAAGTTAGGTCCAGTAAACATTATGCGAGGAAGATTTTTATCGGTAGCATTCACCCTCTTTCGGTGTTGGTTGTGGGAGATTTGGATTCCGGTCATGAAGCTCAAGCAAAGTAAGAGGAACGATTGAGGGAAAAAATGAGTGGTTATTTCCCGCCCGATGGTGGTGTTGAGTCTTAGTCAATCGACTCATAATTGTCTTTCGAGCACAATGAGTATATACTAGAACCACCTTTACTTGTGGAAACACTTCTCGGATCTGGACTATAAATCCCCGCAGTCAGATAGCACTAGCAGGACAATCATATGGAATTGGTTCACTGCCTTGCTTGAAGAGCTTTCATTACTTACTGCTTAATAAGAGAGTAAGCTATGTATCCAGTCCTTTTCTTGGGAGTGGCCAGGACAAAAACAAGATGCCCTAGCCCAAAATCAAACATCGGTTCTAGTTCTTTACACCGTCCCCCAAAACATTATAAATTGGTATACATGGGACCGGTGAACATTTCTTTACACCGACTTCAAAATAATTACTTACTGATGATTCCTTTTTTTGGCTCTTTTCTTTTTCTTTTGCCTTTCGGTTTCGAACATTTTTCAAAATACACGGTAAACATTTTATTATTTTCAATTATAAATCTATTTTATACATGAATTTTTTTATTCTATTTTTATACATTAATATTTTTCAAGTACTCGATGATTTTCTTCAAATAAGGTTAACTTTTGTAATAAATGACGAACAATTCCAAACAGAACCTTAAACTTTTGCAAATAAACGGTATTGTTTTTAGTTTACGATGAAAAAAAATTCAATAAACTTTGAAAAAAATATACGGTGAACATTTCTTAAATGCACGATTAACTTTAGAAAATGTTCAGGCTTTTCTATAAAATATTCACAGGCTTTAAAGAAATCACATAACTATTTTTATGTTCACACCATTTTAAATGTATAATTTTAAGAAAACTGGCAAAGAAAACCAAGCAAAAATATGAGAAAAAAGTCAGTAAAGCGGAAGTTGAAGTAGCGCACGTTCTAGCATAGAAGGCACTCACTCAGCATACAAAGCGAGCTCGGTGGGTTGGGGATCCGCGGTAGTACAGAGGAGGAGATGGTGTATACCTTCTCCTTTGCTCGAGGTGCCCGCTCCGGTGGCCATGGTGGAGGGGGCGACGGCGTGAGTGTGGGTGTGCGTGGGCAGAGGCGGCGGTGAAGCTTCCCGTCGTATCGCGCTAACCCTATATCGGTAGGGATGTTGGTGGGGGGCTGCGGCGCACGGTGAACCTAGTGTCGCGTGCTGCCGGCTCCCCCACCTCTTTATATAGCACGGCGACAGGGGCCCACCAACCATAGTTTGGTTGGGCACCCCCGATCAGGGCGCGAGGCAAGGGCCCGTTCGACCCGTTGGGTTCGAACGGGAGGAGATCAACCTAACATTCTCCCCCTTGATCTCAATTTTACTTTTAACTTTATACTTTTTTTACTTTACTCGTTTCATCACAGATCAATACATAGAACATGTTTCATCATCACAGCTCAATTGCCGATAGAATCAGACAGCTACAACATACCTCTTTGTACTGAAACAAATGTTGTTCCTTTTGGGCCTCTCATGATCCAGGAATCATAGGCTTTCCCTTAAACCCATGCCGGCTAAGTGTTCCTTGAACACATTGGGTGGTAAGCCTTTCGTAAGCGGATCCGCAAGCATATCCTTTGTCCTTATATGCTCGAGACTTATAGTGTGATCCTGGATTTTATCTTTCACAACATAATACTTTATCTCTATTGTTTTGGCAGCATTACTCGACTTGTTGTTGTGAGCATAGAATATTGCGGGCTGGTTGTCACAGTACATCTTTAGTGGTTTGTGAATACAATCTACCACTTTCAAGTCAGGTATAAATTTCTTTAACCATATCACCTGCCCCGTGGCCTCAAAACATGCTATAAATTCTGCACATATCGTGGACGATGCAACTATTGACTGTTTGGAGCTTCTCCACGAAATAGCCCCTCCAGCGAGAGTGAACACGTATCCAGACATGGATTTTCTATCATCTCTGTCTCCCGCAAAATCTGCGTCTGAATACCCTCTTATCTCTAGGGAATCAGATCTCCTGTATGTTAGCATGTGGTCCTTCGTGCCTTGCGCATAACACAATGTTTTCTTTACCATCTTACAGTGATCTATGCCTGGATTCTCTTGATATCTACCGAGTACCCCGGTGATAAAAGCTAAGTCAGGGTGAGTGCACACTTGTGCATACTGTAAACTTCCAACAGCCGAAGCATATGGTACTGCTTTTATTTGAGCGATCTCGTACTGGTTCTTGGGACATTGGAATTTCCCAAAACTATTGCCCTTGACTATAGGAGCAGCTGTGGCTTTACTCACATGCATATTATACTTTTGAAGAACCTTTTCTAAATATGCCTTCTGCGACAGTCCTAGAACTCCATTTTTCCTATCTCGGTGAATTTCTATGCCCAAAACATATGATGCTTTACCAAGATCTGTTATATCAAAATTTGAGGACAAGAACTTCTTTGTTTCTTGTAGCAGACTAACATCAATGCTAGCAAGCAAGATATCATCCACATACAAGATTAGGAAAATATATTTCCCATTTTTAAACCTTGCATAAATGCAGTTATCCTCAATATTTTCTTTAAATCCAAAACTTTTAATTGTCTGATTAAACTTTAGATACCACTATCTAGAGGCTTGCCTTAATCCATAAATGGATTTCTTCAGGCGGCATCCCATATCTTCCTTGCCTTCCATGATAAAACCCTTGGGTTGTTTCATGTAAACTTTTTCTTTTAAATCCCCATTGAGAAATGTCGTCTTTACATCCATTTGATGTAACTCTAAATCAAAATGTGCAACTAATGCCATTATGATTCTGAAGGAGTCCTTACATGAGACTGGGGAAAAAGTCTCATTGTAATCTATCCCTTCTCTTTGTGTAAATCCTTTTGACACAAGTCGTGCTTTATACTTTTCTACATTCCCATTAGGGTCATACTTAGTTTTGTAGACCCATTTACAGCCTACTGTTTTGGCTCCTTTAGGAATTTCCTCTAAGTCCCAAACATCTTTGGAACTCATCGATTTCATATCATCTTCCATTGTCTCTAGCCATTTTGATGAGTGAGGGCTTCTCATGGCTTCTTCATATGAAGTGGGGTCACTTTGCATATGAACCATTTCTGTGTTATAAACTTTATAATCAGTAGAAATAGCTGATCTTCTTGTTCTATTAGACCTTCTAAGGGCCTCGGTTTCTGGCACATTCTGTGCCTTAACTTCCGGCACATCTTCTAAAATTGGTTGCTGCACCTCCCTTTCATGCTTAACAACGGGTTCAGATGGCTCCTGACGGATAGGTTCCGGGTCTTCTCCCATAGTTGTCATGGGTGGAGTTACAACAGGTAGTGAGAAAAATGGCTCTTGAATCATCGGATTAGGTGCATGCACCCTTTTCTCCTCAAGGTCAATTTTCCGAGCTACCATGCTCCCCCTCATCATTTCGTCCTCTAAGAAAACTGCATGTCTCGTTTCTACAAACTTTGTGTATCTGTCTGGACAGTAGAAACGAAAACCCTTTGATCTATCAGGATAGCCAATGAAATGGCGACTTACTGTTTTGGGGTCTAACTTTGCAATATTTGGATTAAACATTTTGGCCTCAGCTGGGCTCCCCCACACCCTAAGGTGTTGTAGGGAGGGCACTCTTCCTGTCCACAGCTCGTACGGTGTTTTGGGTACCGACTTGCTTGGTACTCTATTGAGAATGTGAATGGCGGTTTTAAGCGCCTCCGTCCATAATCCCAATGGCAAGGTGGAGTAACTCATCATGCTGCGCACCATATCCATCAGAGTACGGTTACGCCTTTCAGTTACTCCATTTTGCTGAGGCTCGCCCGGCATTGAATACTGGGCCACTATGCTAGTCTCCTGTAAGAACTTTGCAAAAGGTCCAGGGACTTGGCCATATGGAGTGTGCCGACCGTAGTAGTCCCCCCCACGGTCAGATCTTACTATCTTTATTCTTTTATCATGCTGATTTTCAACTTCAGGTTTGAATATTTTAAATTTATCCAACGCTTCAGATCTTTCTTTGATTGGATAAATATAACCATAGCGGGAGTAATCATCTGTGAATGTTATGAACGAGTCATAACCATCCACACTTTTCACAGGAAATGGTCCACAAATGTCAGTGTGAATGATTTCTAGTGTTCATGTGCTATTGATTGCACCCTTTTTGATTTGTTTTACATACTTTCCTTTAATGCAATATATGCATTGTTCTAAGTATGAGAACTCTAACGGAGGAAGAATATCACTTTTAACTAATCTTTCTATTTTCCCCTTGGAAATATGGCCCAAGCGACAGTGCCATAATTTCGATGAGTCATGAGTTCTCTTTCTTTTCTTTTGTTCTTTATTCGACACGGAAACATGCTCATTCACATTACACACAGAATACACTTTTTCACGCAGTGATAATAAATAAAGCTCATTGTGCAGGAAAGCAACACCCACATGAGTATTATTAAACCATATGGCACACTTGCCATGTCCAAAATAACATTCGTAATGATCTTTGTCCAAACAGGAAACACTAATTAGGTTTCTGTGACATGAAGGAACATATAAAACATCTCTAAGTAGAAGCTTGAATCCATCAGCTAACTCCAAGGAGATGTCACCGACAGCTTCAACTTCTGCTTGAACTCCATTTGCAACTTCAATGCATCTTTCGCTTCTTTGCGTAGTCCGCGTCGAATGGAATCCCTGTAATGAATTTGCAACATGAACAGTTGCTCCTGAGTCAATCCACCAAGTAGATTTAAAAAACTGTGTATACAAGGATTCATTTACAAAGGAAACAATGTTGTTACCTCTCTTTGCCATTATTGACTTTAGCCAATCAGGGCAATCTTTCTTGTAATGCCCGGTCTTCTTACAGTGCAGACATGTATCCTTGTCCACTGGAAGAGACTTCTGCTGATGCTGATAGTGAGCTTTTCCATGTGTCTTTGAAGGGGAACCTTTTCCATTTTGGTTGTAGTTCTTTTTCTTATTATCCTTCACATAGTTGAGAGAACCACGATGTGAGGTTCTAAGTCTTTCCTCTTCTTGCACACACATGGCTATAGTCTTTTCAATGTCCCATTTTTCAGGTGACATGTTGTAGTTGACAACAAAAGTGTCAAACTCTTTCGGCAGTGAAGCCATAACCAGGTTGACCAGGAGTGCATGTTTGAGCTCCAAATCCTAATCCATGGGTTTAAGCTTAGCTGTCATGTTGCTCATCCTGAGGATGTGCTCTCTTATGCCATGTCCACCGCCTGTGTACTTTTCTGTCACCAGCTGCTTTAGCAACTGGGTAGCATAGATCTTTGAAGAACTAGTGAACTGGCTCTTTATCTTTTCAAGAAACTCCCCTACGGAAGTACACTCTGCAATTGAGCCCACAATAGCGTTCTCAATTGTGTTCTTTATGAAAGTCATGCAGTTTTTATTGGCGGTGAGCCACTTTTGGTTGTCGAGGGTATATGACATCTCCATTGGAGCATAATCCCTCCTCTTTTTGTCCCATGCAGCATCATCATCATTTGCATCTCTAATTGGCTCTGTTGGTCTGACCGGCTGTGGGGTGTCCACAACCCAGTCCACCTCAGCAGATACAAAAGCCAAGTCGACCTTCTGTTGGAAATATGCCCTAGAGGCAATAATAAAAGTAGTTATTATTATATTTCTTTGTTCATTATAATCATTTATTATCCATGCTATAATTGTATTAATTGGAAACACGGATACATGTGTGGATACATAGACAACATTGTGTCCCTAGTGTGCCTCTAGTGGACTAGCTTGTTGATCAAAGATGGTCAAGGTTTCCTAGCCATAGACATGAGATGTCATTTGATAACAGGATCACATCATTAGGAGAATGATGTGATGGACAAGACCCAAACTATGACGTAGCATATGATCGTGTCAGTTTATTGCTATAGTTTTTTTGCACGTCAAGTATCTGTTCCTATGACCATGAGATCATGCAACTCACTGACACCGGAGGAGTACCTTGTGTGTATCAAACGTCGCAACATAACTGGGTGACTATAAAGATACTCTATAGGTATTTCCGAGGGTGTCTGTTGAGTGGGCATGGATCAAGACTGGGATTTTTTACTCCGTGTGACGGAGAGGTATCTCAGGGCTCACTCGGTAATACAACATCACAACAAGCCTTGCAAGCAATGTGACTAAAGTGTTAGCCACGGGATCGTGTATTACGAAACGAGTAAAGAGACTTGCCACTAATGAGATTGAACTAGGTATAGAGATACCGACGATCGAATCTCGGGCAAGTAACATACCGAAGAACAAAGGGAACAACATACGGGATTAACTGAATCCTTGACATAGAGGTTCAACCGATAAAGGTCTTCGTAGAATATGTAGGAACCAATATGGGAATCCAGGACCCGCTATTGGTTATTGACCATAGAGGTGTCTCAGTCATGTCTACATAGTTCTCGAACCCGCAGGGTCTGCACACTTAAGGTTCGGTGACGTTTCGGTAGAGTTGAGTTATGTATGTTGGTGACCGAAGGTTGTTCGGAGTCCCGGATGAGATCCCGGACATCACGAGGAGCTCCGTAATGGTCTGGAGGTAAAGATTGATATATAGGAAGTCCCGTTTTGGTCACCGGAAAAGTTTCGGGTACTTCGGTAGTGTACCGGGAGTGTCGGGAGGGTACCGGGGGACCATCAGGAGGGGCCTCTCGCCCCAAAGGGACTCATGGGCTGTGGGAGGAGGTAAACCAGCCCCTAGTGGGCTGTCCGAACCCCCCCCCCCCCAACAATGCCCATGCTGCTAGGGGTGGGAAAGTCCAAGTGGAGGAAAAGGAAAACCAAGTGGGGGAGGAATCCTACTCCTAGTAGAATTGGAGTTGGACTCCTCCACCTCCCCAGTTCGGCAGCACCCTAGGGGGAACCCTAGGGGCGCCGGCCTCCCTCCCCTTCCTCCTATATATACTGGAGGGGAGAGAGGGCAGCCGCACCAGAAAACCCTAAACCACTGTGCAGCCCTCTCTCCCCGATAGATCAAGTCCTCTAGTTTTCAGCAGTGCTTAGGCGAAGCCCTGGTGGAATAGTTCCACCACCACCGCCGCCGCGCCATCGCGCTGCCGGAGAACTCATCTACCTCTCCGCTCCCTCTTGCTGGATCAAGAAGGCGGAGATCGTCATCGAGCTATACGTGTGCTGAATGGAGGTGCTGTCCGTTCGACGCTAGATCGGGACGGATCGTGATTGGATCGCGGGACGCTCGGCGATTTGGATTGTGAAGACGTTCGACTACATCAACCGTGTTTCTTAACGCTTCCCGCTTAGCGATCTACAAGGGTATGTACATCCACTCTCCCTCTCGTAGATGCTCATCACCATGGATAGATCTTGCGTGTGCGTAGGAAAAAATTTCTTTCCCATGCAACGTTACCCAACAGTGGCATCATGAGCTAGGTCTATGTGTAGATGAGATCACGAGTAGAATACAAAGGAGTTTGTGGGTGTTGATGCTCAGATTGCTTTCTCCCTTGGTCTTTTCTTGATTCAGCAGTATTGTGGGATGAAACGGCCCGGACCAACATTACTCGTACGCTTACGAGAGACTGGTTCCATCAAACTTCGATGCATAAAGATGGCTGGCGGGTGTCTGTTTCTCCCACTTTAGTTGGATCGGATTCGACAAAGGCGGTCCTTGAGAAGGTTGAATAGCAATTTGCGTATCACCGTTGTGGTTTTTGCGTAGGTAAGAATTGTTCTTGCTAGATACCCGTAGCAGCCACGTAAAACTTGTAACAACAATTAGAGGACGTCTAACTTGTTTTTGCAGGGTATGTTGTGATGTGATATGGCCAATTACATGATGAGATATATGTGATGTATGAGATGATCATGTATTGTATAGAATATCACGACTTGCATGTCGATGAGTAGGGCGACCGGTAGGAGCCATAGGGTTGTCTTTAATTTGTTTTCGCCGTTTTGCTTTACTTTCTCGCTATGAGTTAGCAATAGTCGTAGAAGCAACAGTTGGCGCGACAACCTCATGGCGACACGTTGATGGAGATCAAGATGATGGAGATCATGGTGTCATGCCGGTGACGATGGAGATCATGTCGGTGCTTTGGAGATGGAGATCAAAAGCACAAGTTCATGGCCATATCATGTCACTTATCATTTGCATGTGATGTTAATCCTTTTATGCATCTTATTTTGCTTAGGACGACGGTAGCATTATAAGGTGATCCCTCACTTAAATTTCAAGATAAAATTGTGTTCTCCCCGAGTGTGCACCATTGCGAAAGTTCGTCGTTTCGAGACATCACGTGATGATCGGGTGTGATAGAATCTACGTTCGCATACAACGGGTGCAAGCCAGTGTTGCACGTGCGGAACACTCGGGCTAAACTTGACGAGCCTAGCATGTACAGACATGGCGTCGGAACACAAGAGACCGAAAGGTCGAACATGAGTCATATAGTAGATATGATCAACATGAAGATGTTCACCATTGAAATCACCTCAACTCACGTGATGATCGGACTTGAGTTGGTGAATTTGGATCATGTGACACTCGAATGACCAGAGGGATGTCAATTTGAGTGGGAGTTTTTAAGTAATATGATTAACTAAACTCATTATCTTGAACAATAGTCTAAGTTATCTTTGCAAAATTTATGTTGTAGATCAATGGCTCGCGCAGTAGCACCCCTGAATTTTAATGCGTTCCTAGAGAAAGCTAAGTTTAAAGATGATGGAAGTAAGTTTGTGGACTGGGACCATAATCTAAGGATTATCCTTACGGCTTCCCAAAAGGCTTATGTCCTTGATGCACCGCTTGGTGATCCACCCGCTCCAGTAGAGTCTCCAGACGTTGCGAACGCCTGGCAGGCTCGTTCTGATGATTACTCAATGGTTCAATGTGCAATGTTGTATGGCTTAGAACCGGGACTTCAAAGACGTTTTATGGAGCATATGATATGTTCCTGGAGTTGAAGTTTATCTTTCAGAAGAATGCCCGGATCGAGAGGTATGAGACCTCCGATAAGCTCTATGCCTGCAAGATGGAGGAGAACGGGTCTGTCAGTGAACACATACTCAAAATGTCTGGGTATTCCACCCGTCTGGCTGAATTGGGAATGCCCCTTCCAGCAGAGGCAATCACTGACAGAGTTCTTCAATCATTGCCACCTAGCTACAAGAGCTTCGTGTTGAACTATAACATCCACGGGATGAACAAGTCAGTCGCCGAGCTGTTTGCGATGTTGAAAGTCGTTGAGTCTGAGATTCAGAAGGAGCATCAAGTGTTGATGGTCAATAAAACCACTAGTTTCAAGAAGAATGGCAAGGGTAAGAAGGGTAACTCCAAGAAGAGTGGCAAAGCAGTTGCCCCTCCCGTGAAGAAACCCAAGGCTGGACCCAAGCCAGAAACTGAGTGCTTTCATTGCAAAGGAACTGGTCACTGGAAGCGGAACTGCCCCAAGTATTTGGCTGACAAGAAGGCGGCCAACAACAAACAAGGTATATATGATATACATGTTATTGATGTGTACCTTACCAACTCTCGTTGTAGTGCTTGGGTATTTGATACCGGTGCGGTTGCTCACATTTGCAACTCAAAACAGGAACTGCGGAATAGACGGAGGATGGCAAAGGATGAAGTGACGATGCACGTGGGAAATGGTTCCAAGGTTGATGTGATTGCCGTCGGCACGCTCGCTCTTCGATTACCATCGGGATTAGTGATGAACCTGAATAATTGTTATTTAGTGCCTGCGTTAAGCATGAACATTATATCTGGATCTTGTTTATTGCGAGACGGTTACTCATTTAAATCAGAGAATAATGGTTGTTCTATTTATATGAGTAATATCTTTTATGGTCATGCACCCAATGTGAGGGGTTTATTCTTATTGAATCTCGATAGTGATGATACACATGTTCATAACATTGATGCCAAAAGATGTAGAATTGATAATGATAGTACCACTTTCTTGTGGCACTGCCGTTTAGGTCATATTGGTGTAAAACGCATGAAGAAGCTCCATGCTGATGGACTTTTGGAGTCACTTGATTTTGAATCACTTGACACATGTGAACCATGACTCATGGGCAAGATGACTAAAACCCCGTTCTCTGGAACAATGGAACGGGCAAGTGACTTGTTGGAAATCATACATACTGATGTGTGCGGTCCGATGAGCATTGAGGCGCGCGGTGGATATCGTTATTTTCTCACCTTCACAGATGACTTAAGTAGATATGGGTATATTTACTTAATGAAACACAAGTCTGAAACATTTGAAAAGTTCAAGCAATTTCAGAGTGAAGTTGAGAATCATCGTAACAAGAAGATTAAATTCCTATGATCTGATCGAGGAGGAGAATATCTGAGTTATGAGTTTGGCAGTCACTTAAGACAGTGTGGAATTGTTTCACAATTGACACCGCCTGGAACACCACAGCGTAATGGTGTGTTCGAACATCGTAATCGAACCTTATTGAATATGGTGCGATCTAGGATGTCTCTTGCCGATTTGCCACTATCGTTTTGGGGTTATGCATTAGAGACAGCTGCATTCACTTTAAATAGGGCATCATCGAAATCCATTGAGACGAGGCCATATGAACTGTGGTTTGGCAAGAAGCCAAAGTTGTCGTTTCTTAAAGTTTGGGGATGTGATGCTTATGTTAAAAAGCTTCAGCCTGAAAAGCTAGAACCCAAAGCGGAGAAATGCGTCTTCATATGATACCCAAAAGAGACAGTTGGGTATACCTTCTATCTCAGATCCGAAGGCAAAGTGTTTGTCGCTAAAAACGGAACATTTCTTGAGAAAGAGTTTCTCTCGAAAGAATTGAGTGGGAGGAAGATAGAACTTGATGAGGTTGTTGAACCTCTACTTCAACCAGAGAGTAGCGCAGCGCAGAAAGATGTTTCTGTAGAGCCTGCATCAGTTGAAGAGGAAGTTAATGATGATGATCATGAAGCTTCGGATCAAGTTGCTATCGAACCTCGTAGGTCGACAAGGACACGTACTGCTCCTGAGTGGTACGGCAACCCTGTCTTAGAGGTCATGTTGTTGGACAACGATGAACCTACGAGCTATGGAGTAGCGATGATGGGCCCGGATTCTGAGAAATGTTTAGAGGCCATGAAATCCGAGATGGGATCCATGTATGAAAACAAAGTATGGGCTTTGGAAGTATTACCTGAAGGGTGAAAGGCCATTCAGAACAAATGGATCTTTAAGAGGAAGACGGACGCGGATGGTAATGTCACCGTCTATAAAGCTCGACTTGTGGCAAAGGGTTTTTCACAAGTTCAAGGAGTTGACTACAATGAGACCTTCTCACCCGTAGCGATGCTTAAGTCCGTCAGAATCATGTTAGCAATAGCTGCCTTTTTTGATTATGAAATTTGGCAGATGGATGTCAAAACAGCGTTCCTTAACGGTTTCCTTAAGGAAGAGTTGTATATGATGCAACCAGAAGGTTTTGTCGATCCAGAGAATGCTGACAAAGTTTGCAAACTCCAGCGATCCATTTATGGACTGGTGCAAGCATCTCGGAGTTGGAATCTTCACATTGATGAGGTGATCAAAGCGTTCGGGTTTATACAAGTTTACGGAGAAGCTTGTATTTACAAGAAAGTGAGTGGGAGCTCTATAGCGTTTCTAATATTATCTATGGATGACATATTGCTGATTGGAAACAATATAGAAATGTTGGAAAGCATGAAGGAATATTTGAACAAGAGTTTTTCAATGAAGGACCTAGGAGAAGCTGCTTTCATATTAGGCATCAAGATCTATAGAGATAGATCGAGATGCTTAATAGGAGTTTCACAGAGCACATACCTTGACAAAGTTTTGAAGAAGTTCAAAATGGATCAGTCCAAGAAGGGGTTCTTGCCTGTGTTGCAAGGTGTGAAGTTGAGTAAGACTCAATTCCCAATGACTGCACAAGATAGAGAAAAGATGAGTGGCGTCCCCTATGCTTCAGCCGTAGGCTCTATCATGTATGCAATGCTGTGCACAAGACCGATGTCAGCCTTGCCATAAGTATGGACGGAAGGTTTCAAAGTGATCCAGGAGTGGAACACTGGACGGCGGTCAAAAATATCCTGAAGTACCTAAAAAGGACTAAGGACATGTTTCTCGTTTATGGAGGTGATCAAGAGCTCGTCGTAAAGGGTTACGTCGATGCAAGCGTTGACACAGATCCGGATGACTCTAAGTCTCGAACCGGATACGTATTTATTCTCAATGGGGGTGCGGTAAGCTGGTGTAGTTCCAAGCAGAGCGTCGTAGCTGATTCTACATGCGAAGCTAAGTACATCGCTGCCTCGGAGGCGTCGAAGGAAGGTGTCTGGATGAAGGAGTTCATGACAGATCTTGGAGTAGTGCCCAGTGCACTAAACCCAATGACTCTGTTTTGTGACAACACTGGTGCCATTGCTCTAGCCAAGGAACCAAGGTTTCACAGGAGGACCAGACACATAAAGCGACGTTTCAATTCCATCCGCGATTACATCAAGGAGGACGACATAAATATTTGCAAAGTACACACGGATCTAAATGTTGCAGACCCGTTGACTAAACCTCTTCCAAGGGCTAAACATGATCAACACCAGAACTGTATGGGTGTTAGATTCATTACAATGTAAATCACATAGTGATGTGAGCTAGATTATTGACTCTAGTGCAAGTGGGAGACTGTTGGAAATATGCTCTAGAGGCAATAATAAAAGTAGTTATTATTATATTTCTTTGTTCATGATAATCGTTTATTATCCATGCTATAATTGTATTAATTGGAAACACTAATACATGTGTGGATACATAGACAACACTGTGTCCCTAGTGTGCCTCTAGTGGACTAGCTTGTTGATCAAAGATGGTCAAGTTTTCCTAGCCATAGACATGAGATGTCATTTGATAACAGGATCACATCATTAGGAGAATGATGTGATGGACAAGACCCAAACTCTGAACGTAGCATATGATCGTGTCAGTTTATTGCTATAGTTTTCTGCATGTCAAGTATCTATTCCTATGACCATGAGATCATGCAACTCACTGACACCGGAGGAGTACCTTGTGTGTATCAAACATCGCAACGTAACTGGCTGACTATAAAGATGCTCTACAGGTATTTCTGAGGGTGTCTGCTGAGTGGGCATAGATCAAGACTGGGATTTGTTACTCCGTGTGATGGAGAGGTATCTCGGGCCCCACTCGGTAATACAACATCACAACAAGCCTTGCAAGCAATGTGACTAAAGTGTTAGCCACGTGATCTTGTATTACGGAACGAGTAAAGAGACTTGCCGGTAATGAGATTGAACTAGGTATAGAGATACCGACGATCGAATCTCGGGCAAGTAACATACCGAAGAACAAAGGGAACAGCATACGGGATTAACTGAATCCTTGACATAGAGGTTCAACCTATAAAGGTCTTCGTAGAATATGTGGGAACCAATATGGGCATCCAGGTCCCGCTATTGGTTATTGACCGTAGAGGTGTCTCAGTCATGTCTACATAGTTCTCGAACCCGCAGGGTCTGCACACTTAAGGTTCGGTGACGTTTCGGTATAGTTGAGTTATGTATGTTGGTGACCGAAGGTTGTTCGGAGTCCTGGATGAGATCCCAGACGTCACGAGGAGCTCCGGAATGGTCCGAAGGTAAAGATTGATATATAGGAAGTCCCGTTTTGGTCACCGGAAAAGTTTCGAGTACTTCGGTAGTGTACCGGGAGTGCCGGGAGGGTACCGGGGGACCATCGGGAGGGGCCTCTCGCCCCAAAGGGCCTCATGGGCTGTGGGAGGAGGTAAACCAGCCCCTAGTGGGCTGTCCAAACCCCCCCCCCCAACAAGGCCCATGCGGCTAGGCGTGGGAAAGTCCAAGTGGAGGAAAAGGAAAACCAAGTGGGGGAGGAATCCTACTCCTAGTAGGATTGGAGTTGGACTCCTCCACCTCCCCACGTGGCTGCTGGCCTCGGCCCAGCGCGCATGGCTGCGCCCGCGGCTGCGGCCTCCTCTTCTTTCGGCTCAAGAGGCCCGTGGCCTGGCTAGGGTTGCGTCGCAGCCGTCGGATCGAATCCGATGGTCCAGCGCGCATCTAGCTCGGGCAAAATCGGCAACCGGCGTGGCTAGAGTGAAAACCCTAGTCATCCCCCCCCCGCCCCCCGCGCGCCGCTTGCTCTCTGCCTCTCGCTCCGCGGCGGCGGCCCATCCGCCCCGCCGGCGAGCCGGCGACAGCGTCGCTCTCTACCGCGCCGCCGCGACGCCTCTGCTTCCTTCCCCCTTCTTTCCATCCTGCTGGCAGAGAGGGAGAGAGGTGCGAGTGTGTCGCGAAAACCCTCCTCACCCAGATGCGCCCGTGGTGGCGCTCGAAATGGCGGCTCCCCCCCTGTCGTCCCCCTTGGCGGCGTGCGCGAGCACCTCGAAAGTGAACGCGCCGCCGTCAAACGGCTCGGTGGTGGTGCCCTTTGTCCTGCTCGGAGGTTAGTTCTTCTTCTCGACGCGTCGGCTTGCCGATGCGCGTCGGGATCGAGAGGAATGGCGCGGCCATGACGGCGGCGCTCTTTGCCGGCGAGCCCAAAGCCCTGCTCCGGTGACACCTTTCCTCGCTGCCCTGTTCTAGGGTTCTTTGGGGGAGGGAGGGGATTTTCTTTTATTCTACCGCAATTTCAACACGAAATCGGCTCTAATACCATTGATAGATCCTCTGGAAAGCATGGGTTGGGGATCCGCGGTAGTACAGAGGTGGCCATGGTGGAGGGGGCGACGGCGTGAGTGTGGGTGTGCGTGGGCAGTGGCGGCGGTGAAGCTTCCTGTCATATCGCGCTAACCCTAGATCGGTAGGGATGTTGGTGGGACTGCGGCGCACGGTGAACCTTGTGTCGCGTGCTGCTGGCTCCCCCACCTCTTTATATAGCGCAGCGACAGGGGGCCACCAACCATAGTTTGGTTGGGTACCCCCGATCAGGGCGCGAGGCAAGGGCCCGTTCGACCCATCGTGTTCGAACGGGAGGAGATCAACCTAACATTAGATCCTCTTGATCGCATGGGTTGGGGATCAGTGGTAGTACAGAGGAGGAGATGGTGTATACCTTCTCCTTTGCTCGAGGTGCCCGCTCCGGTGGCCATGGTGGAGGGGGCGACGGCGTGAGTGTGGGTGTGCGTGGGCAGTGGCGGCGGTGAAGCTTCCCGTCATATCGCGCTAACCCTAGATCGGTAGGGATGTTGGTGGGGGGCTGCGCCGCACGGTGAACCTCGTGTCGCGTGCTGCCGGCTCCCCCACCTCTTTATATAGCGCGGCGACAGGGGGCCACCAACCATAGTTTGGTTGGGCACCCCCGATCAGGGTGCGAGGCAAGGGCCCGTTTGACCCGTTGAGTTCGAACGGGAGGAGATCAACCTAACATTCTCCCCCTTGATCTCAACTTTACTTTTAACTTTATACTTTTTTTACTTTACTCGTTTCATCACAGATCAATACATAGAACATATTTCATCGTCACAGCTCAATTGCCGATAGAATCGTACAACATACCTCTCTGTTCTGGAACAAATTTTGTTCCTTTTGGGCCTCTCATGATCCAGGAATCATAGGCTTTCCCTTAAACCCATGCCGGCTAAGTGTTCCTTGAACACATTGGGTGGTAAGCCTTTCGTAAGCGGATCTGCAAGCATATCCTTTGTCCTTATATGCTCAAGACTTATAGTGTGATCCTAGATTTTATCTTTCACAACATAATACTTTATCTCTATTGTTTTGGCAGCATTACTCGACTTGTCGTTGTGAGCGTAGAATACTGCGGGCTGGTTGTCACAGTACATCTTTAGTGGTTTGTGAATACAATCTACCACTTTCAAGTCGGGTATAAATTTATTTAACCATATCGCCTGCCCCGTGGCCTCAAAACATGCTATAAATTCTGCATATATCGTGGACGATGCAACTATTGACTGTTTGGAGCTTCTCCACGAAATAGCCCCTCCAGCGAGAGTGAACACGTATCCAGACGTGGATTAACTTTAGAAAATGTTCATGCTTTTCTATAAAATATTCACAGGCTTTAAAGAAATCACATAAATGTTCATGCTTTTCTATAAAATATTCACAGGCTTTAGAAAATGTCCATGCTTTTCTATAAAATGTCCTTCATGCCCAAACCACCGACATTATTGGGGGAGCAAACAAACCGGCAATTCACGAGACATTTCCTCCCCTTAGCCTCCTCATCCACGTTCCAAAGAAAATTTCTTGTCCATCCTCTTGGTTATCCATTTGCTTGAAGCAAAAACAGTGAGGAAATAAGTAGCAATGGCCATGAGGAAAGCATTAATCAATGTCAATCTACCAAGCTCTAGCCAATAGCTTTCCTATGATCTTCTGTTCTATACTATTTCAGGTTTTTAGTTCATCCTCAACATACTATAATTCGAATATTCTATAACTCCAGATTTATTTACTGGCCCTCAAGATCCCAGTCAATTTTATTTGTACTTACCATCTTCAGTCCACTGGTTTCATAACAGCCCACAAGGTGTGCAAGAACAATAGACAGCATGAACCTTTGTTTTGTGCTGTTTAGAAAATAATTCACAGAAAATCAATCAATGGATGATCATTTCTTAAATTATGGTCAGAAGAAGCATGTCTCTTGGTGCTCATCAATGCGTTCAAAACAACCAGTTAGGCCAAACCATCAAGAGTGTTGCAACCAACTGTTTTTAGAGGTAGAGATGGCAATCATTCGGAAGTACAGATTGAAGTGTCAAATATTAGACCTTTATCCTCTCATCATGCTAAATCCATGTAGCCAAGCGAACATTTTCCAGTGCACTTCTCATTACCACCAACTTCATGCAGTACCATATTTAGAACAAGAAATTACACTCATGAATAACTTAATAGCAAACACACTACGATACAAGGTAGTAAGATAGGATTGTGGGGAGAATGTCTGGCGACTCGGGCGGCTCGGGCGGCTCCGAGCGGGGAGACCGCGCCGCGTGCCCAGTACCGGCGGCGACCACGACCAGAACTGCTTGACAACCCACAAGTATAGGGGATCGCAACAGTTTTCGAGGGTAGAGTATTCAACCCAAATTTATTGATTCGACACAAGGGGTGCCAAAGAATATTCTCGAGTATTAGCAGCTGAGTTGTCAATTCAACCACACCTGAAAGACTTAATATCTGCTGCAAAGTATTTAGTAGCAAAGTAGTATGGAAGTAACGGTAACGGTAGCAAAAGTAACAGTAGCGGTTTTGTAGCAATCGTAACAGTGACAGCGGAAAAGTAACTTAGCAAAGATCAATATATGAAAATCTCATAGGCAACGGATCAGTGATGGATAATTATGTCGGATGGCATTCATCATGCAACGGTTATAACATAGGGTGACACAGAACTAGCTCCAATTCATCAATATAATGTAGGCATGTATTCCATATATAGTCATACGTGCTTATGGAACAGAACTTGCACGACATCTTTTGTCCTACCCTCCCATGGCAGCGGGGTCCTAATGGAAACTAAGGGATATTAAGGCCTCCTTTTAATAGATAACCGGACCAAAACATTAGCACTTAGTGAATACATGAACTCCTCAAACTACGGTAATCACCGGAAAGAATCCCAGTTATTGTCACCCTGGGGGATGCGGATCATAACTCGTAATAGGTGTCTACAACTTGCAAGATAGGATCAAGAACACATATATATTCATGAAAACATAATAGGTTCAGATCTGAAATCATGGCACTCGGGTCCTAGTGACAAGCATTAAGCATAGCAAAGTCATAGCAACATCAATCTCAGAACATAGTGGATACTAGGGATCAAACCCTAACAAAACTAACTCGATTACATGGTAAATCTCATCCAACCCATCACCGTCCAGCAAGCCTACGATGGAATTACTCACGAACGGCGGAGAGCATCATAAAATTGGTGATGAAGGATGGTTGGTGATGACGACGGCGTCGATTTCCCCTCTCTGGAGCCCAAAACGGACCCCAGATCTTGTTGGGAGACGTAGTAGTAAATCAAAAAATTTCCTACGTGTTCACCAAGATCTATCTATGGAGAAACCAGCAACGAGTAAGGGGAGGGTGCATCTTCATACCTTTGAAGATCGCAAAGCGGAAGCGTTACAAGAACGCGGTTGGTGGAGTCGTACTCGCAGCGATTCAGATCGCGGTCGATTCCGATCTAAGCGCCGAACAACGGCGCCTCCGCGTTAAACACACGTACAGCCCGGTGATGTCTCCTACGCCTTGATCCAGCAAGGAGGAAGGAGAGGCTGAGGGAGAGCTCCGGCAGCACGACAGCGTGGTGGCGGTGGAGCTGCGTGGTATTCCGGCAGGACTTCGCCAAGCACTACGGAGGAGGAGGAAGGTGTAGGAGGGGGATGGCTGCGCCAGGGGCTGAGGTGTGGCCTCCCTCCCACCCCTCCACTATTTATAGGCTGAGGGGGAGAGGGGGCCGGCCCCCTAGATCCCATCTAGGGTTGGGGCGGCGGCCAAAGGGGGGAGGAGTGCCTCCCAAGTCAAGTGGAGGCCCTCCCCCTTAGGGTTTCGCCTCTCCCATGCGCATGGGCCTTAGGGGGGCTGGTGCCCCAGGCCCATTAAGGCTAGGGCGCCCCCTTACAGCCCATGCTGCTGTATTGGACGTGGTGGAACCTTTCCCGGACCTCCGGACCCCTCCGGAATCCTCCGGAACCTTCTGGAAGCTTCCCGGTACAATACCGGAAAAACCCGAACCTTTTCCGGAACCCCAATAACAACTCCCTATATATAAATCTTTACCTCCGGACCATTCCGGAGCTCCTCGTGACGTCCGGGATCTCATCCGGGACTCCGAACAACCTTCGGTAACCACGTACACTATTTCCCTATAACCCTAGCATCATCGAACCTTAAGTGTGTAGACCCTACGGGTTCGGGAGGCACGTAGACATGACCGAGACACCTCTCCGGTCAATAACCAATAGCGGGATCTGGATACCCATGTTGGCTCCCACATGCTCCATGATGATCTCATCGGATGAACCACGATGTCGGGGATTCAATCAATCCCGTATACAATTCCCTTTGTCTACCGGTATGATACTTGCCCGAGATTCGATCGTCGGTATCCCTATACCTTGTTCAATCTCGTTACCGGCAAGTCTCTTTACTCGTTCCGTAACACATCATCCCATGGCTAACTCCTTAGTCACATTGAGCTCATTATGATGATGTCTTACCGAGTGGGCCCAGAGATACCTCTCCGTCACACGGAGTGACAAATCCCAGTCTCGATTCGTGCCAACCCAACAGACACTTTCGGAGATACCCGTAGTGTACCTTTATAGCCACCCAGTTACGTTGTGACGTTTGGCACACCCAAAGTATTCCTACGGTATCCGGGAGTTGCACAATCTCATGGTCTAAGGAAACGATACTTGACATTGGAAAAGCTCTAGCAGACGAACTACACGATCTTGTGCTATGCTTAGGATTGGGTCTTGTCCATCACATCATTCTCCTAATGATGTGATCCCGTTATCAACGACATCCAATGTCCATGGTCATGAAACTGTGACCATCTATTGATCAACGAGCTAGCCAACTAGAGGCTCACTAGGGACATGTTGTGGTCAATGTATTCACACATGCATTACGGTTTCCGGTTAACACAATTATAGCATGAATAATAGACAATTATCATGAACAAGGGAATACAATAATAACCATTTTATTATTGCCTCTAGGGCATATTTCCAACAGTCTCCCACTTGCACTAGAGTCAATAATCTAGTTACATTGTGATGAATCGAACACCCATAGCATTCTGGTGTTGATCATGTTTTGCTCGTGAGAGAGGTTTAGTCAATGGATCTGCGACATTCAGATCTGTATGCACTTTACAAATTTCTATATCTCCCTCCTGAATGTAATCACGGATGGAGTTGAAGCGGCGCTTGATGTGTCTTGTCTTCTTGTGAAACCTGGGCTCCTTCGCAAGGGCAATAGCTCCAGTGTTGTCACAGAATAGAGTCATCGGGCCTGACGCATTGGGAATTACTCCTAGGTCGGTGATGAACTCCTTCATCCAGACTCCTTCCTTTGCTGCTTCCGAAGCAGCTATGTACTCCGCTTCACATGTAGATGCCGCCACGACACTTTGCTTGCTGCTGCACCAGCTGACTGCCCCTCCATTCAAAATATACACGTATCTGGTTTGTGACTTGGAGTCATCCGGATCTGTGTCGAAGCTAGCATCGACGTAACCCTTTACGACGAGCTCTTCGGCACCTCCATATACGAGAAACATGTCCTTCGTCCTTTTCAGGTACTTCAGGATATTCTTGACCGCTGTCCAGTGTTCCGCTCCGGGATCACTTTGGTACCTCCCTACCAAACTTATGGCAAGGTTCACATCAGGTCTGGTACACAGCATGGCATACATAATAGAGCCTATGGCTGAAGCATAGGGGATGACACTCATCTCTTCTCTATCCTTTGCCGTGGTCGGGCATTGAGTCGTACTCAATCTCACACCCTGTAAAACAGGCAAGAACCCCTTCTTGGACTGATCCATATTGAACTTCTTCAATATCTTTTCAAGGTATGTACTTTGTGAAAGACCTATGAGGCGTTTCGATCTATCTCTATAGATCTTAATACCTAATATGTAAGCAGCTTCTCCAAGGTCCTTCATTGAAAAACATTTATTCAAGTAGGCCTTTACACTTTCCAAAAGTTCTATATCATTTCCCATCAACAATATGTCATCCACATATAATATGAGAAATGCTACAGAGCTCCCACTCACTTTCTTGTAAATACAGGGTTCTCCATAAACCTGCATAAACCCAAACGCTTTAATCACCTCATTAAAGCGAATGTTCCAACTCCGAGATGCTTGCAACAGCCCATAGATGGAGCGCTGGAGCTTGCATACTTTGTTAGCATCTTTAGGATCGACAAAACCTTCCGGCTGCATCATATACAGTTCTTCCTTAAGGAAGCCATTAAGGAATGCCGTTTTGACGTCCATTTGCCAGATCGCATAATCATAAAATGCGGCAATTGCTAACATGATTCGGACAGACTTCAGCATCGCTACGGGTGAGAAAGTCTCATCGTAGTCAACTCCTTGAACTTGTCGATAACCCTTAGCGACAAGCCGAGCCTTATAGACGGTCACATTACCATCCGCGTCAGTCTTCTTCTTAAAGATCCATTTATTTTCAATAGCTCGCTTATCATCAGGCAAGTCCACCAAAGTCCACACTTTGTTCTCATACATGGATCCTATCTCGGATTTCATGGCTTCAAGCCATTTGTTGGAATCCGGGCCCGCCATTGCTTCTTCATAGTTCGAAGGTTCACTGTTGTCCAACAACATGATCTCCAGGACAGGGTTGCCGTACCACTCTGGTGCGGAACGTGTCCTAGTGGACCTTCGACGTTCAATAGTAACTTGATCTGAAGTTTCATGATCATCATCATTAACTTCCTCTCCAGCCGGCGTAGGCTCCACAGAAACAACTTCCTGTGCTGCGCTACCCTCCGGTTCGAGTGGAGGTACAATTACCTCATCAAGTTCTATTTTCCTCCCACTTACTTCTTTCGAGAGAAACTCTTTCTCGAGAAAGGATCCATTCTTGGCAACAAAGACTTTGCCTTCGGATCTGAGGTAGAAGGTATACCCAATAGTCTCTTTGGGATATCCTATGAAGACGCACCTTTACGCTTTGGGTTCGAGCTTCTCAGGTTGAAGTTTCTTCACATAAGCATCGCATCCCCAAACTTTTAGAAACGACAGCTTAGGTTTCTTCCCAAACCATAATTCATACGGTGTCGTCTCAACGGACTTTGACGGTGCCCTATTTAAAGTGAATGCCGCAGTCTCTAATGCATATCCCCAAAATGATAGCGGTAAGTCGGTAATAGACATCATAGATCGCACCATATCCAATAGAGTGCGATTGCGACGTTCTGACACACCATTTCGCTGAGGTGTGCCAGGCGGCGTGAGTTGTGAAACAATTCCACATTTCCTTAGGTGCGTGCCAAACTCGTGACTTAAATATTCTCCGCCACGATCAGATCGTAGGCACTTTATTTTTCTGTCACGTTGATTCTCTACCTCACTCTGAAATTCCTTGAACTTTTCAAAGGTTTCAGACTTGTGTTTCATTAAGTAGACATACCCATATCTGCTCAAGTCATCAGTGAGGGTGAGAACATAACGGTAGCCACCGCGAGCCTCGACGCTCATTGGACCGCATACATCGGTATGTATTATCTCCAACAAGTCAGTCGCTCGCTCCATTGTTCCAGAGAACGGAGTCTTGGTCATCTTGCCCATGAGGCATGGTTCACACGTGTCAAATGATTCGAAATCAAGAGACTCCAAAAGTCCATTAGCATGGAGCTTCTTCATACGTTTGACACCAATATGACCAAGGCGGAAGTGCGACATGTAAGTGGGACTATCGTTATCAACCTTACACTTTTTGGTACTCACACTATGGACATGTGTAACATCACGTTCGAGATTCATCAAAAATAAACCATTGACCAGCGGGGCATGACCATAAAACATTTCTCTCATATAAATAGAACAACCATTATTCTCAGATTTAAATGAGTAGCCATCTCGCATCAAACGAGATCCAGATACAATGTTCATGCTCAAAGTTGGTACTAAATAACAATTATTGAGGTTTAAAACTAATCCCGAAGGTAGATGTAGAGGTAGCGTGCCGACGGCGATCACATCGACCTTGGAACCATTCCCGACGCGCATCGTCACCTCGTCCTTTGCCAGTCTCCGCTTATTCCGCAGCTCCTGCTTGGAGTTACAAATGTGAGCAACTGCACCGGTATCAAATACCCAGGAGCTACTACGAGCGCTGGTTAGGTACACATCAATAACAAGTATATCACATATACCTTTAACGTTGCCGGCCTTCTTATCCGCTAAGTACTTGGGGCAGTTCCGCTTCCAGTGACCGGTACCCTTGCAATAAAAGCACTCAGTCTCAGGCTTGGGTCCATTCTTGTTCTTCTTCCTGGCAACTTGCTTACCGGGTGCGGCAACAGCTTTGCCGTCCTTCTTGAAGTTCTTCTTACCCTTGCCTTTCTTCAAACTAGTGGTCTTATTCACCATCAACACTTGATGCTCCTTTTTGATCTCGACCTCCGCTGATTTCAGCATCGAGTACAACTCAGGAATGGACTTCTCCATACCCTGCATGTTGTAGTTCATCACGAAGCTCTTGTAGCTAGGTGGAAGCGACTGGAGGATTCTGTCAATGATCGAGTCATCCGGGAGATTAACTCCCAGTTGAGTCAAGCGGTTGTGTAACCCAGACATTTTGAGTATGTGCTCACTGACAGAACTATTCTCCTCCATCTTACAGCTGAAGAACTTGTCGGATACGTCATATCTATCGACCCGGGCATGAGCTTGGAAAACCAGTTTCAGCTCTTGGAACATCTCATATGCTCCGTGTTGCTCAAAACGCTTTTGGAGCCCCGGTTCTAAACTGTAAAGCATGCCGCACTGAACAAGGGAGTAATCATCGCAGCATGACTGCCAAGCGTTCGTAACGTCTTGGTCCGCTGGGAAAATGGGTGGGTCACCTAGCGGTGCATCAAGGACATATAATCTTTTGGAAGCTATGAGGATGATCCTCAAGCTACGGACCCAGTCCGCATAGTTGCTTCCATCATCTTTCAGCTTGGTTTTCTCTAGGAACGCGTTGAAGTTGAGGGTGACATTAGCGTTGGCCATTGGATCTACAATATAGATTGTAAAGACATTTTTTAGACTAAGTTCATGATAATTAAGTTCACATAATCAAATTATTTAATGAACTCCCACTTAGACAGACATCTCTCTAGTCATCCAAGTGATACATGATCCATGTCAACTAGCCCGTGTCCGATCATCACGTGAGACGGACTAGTTATCCATGGTGAACATATCCATGTTGATCGCATCTGCTATACGACTCATGTTCGACCTTTCGGTCTTCTGTGTTCCGAGGCCATGTCTGTACATGCTAGGCTCGTCAAGTCACCCTAAGTGTTTCGCGTGTGTAAATCTGGCTTACACCCGTTGTATGCGAACGATAGAACCTATCACACCCGATCATCACGTGGTGCTTCGAAACAACGATCCTTAGCAACGGTGCACAGTTAGGGTGAACACTTCTCTTGAAATTTTATTGAGAGATCATCTTATTTACTACCGTCGTTCTAAGCAAATAAGATGTCAACATGATAAACATCACATGCAATCAATATAGTGACATGATATGGCCAATATCATCTTGCTCCTTTGATCTCCATCTTCGGGGCACCATGATTATCACTGTCACCGGCACGACACCATGATCTCCATCATTGTGTCTTCATGAAGTTGTCTCGCCAACTATTACTTCTACTTCTATGGCTAACGTTTAGCAATAAAGTAAAGTAATTACATGGCGTTTATGATTGACACGCAGGTCATACAATAAAATAAGACAACTCCTATGGCTCCTGCCGGTTGTCATACTCATCGACATGCAAGTCGTGAATCCTATTACAAGAACATGATCAATCTCATACATCACAATGCATCACATCACATCCTTTTGGCCATATCACATCACAAGGCATATGCTGCAAAAACAAGTTAGACGTCCTCTAATTTGTAGTTGCAAGTTTTTACATGGCTGCTATAGGTTTCTAGAAAGAACGTTTCTTACCTACGCCAAAACCACAACGTGATATGCCAATTGCTATTTACCCTTCATAAGGACCCTTTTCATCGAATCCAATCCGACTAAGGTGGGAGAGACAGACACCCGCTAGCCACCTTATGAAACAAGTGCATGTCAGGCGGTGGAACCGGTCTCACGTAAGAGTACGTGTAAAGTTGGTCCGGGCCGCTTCATCTCACAATACCGCCGAATCAAGATAAGACTAGTAACGGCAAGCAAATTAACAAGATCAACGCCCACAACAACTTGTGTTCTACTCGTGCATAGATTCTACGCATAGACCTAGCTCATGATGCCACTGTTGGGAGACGTAGTAGTAAATCAAAAAAATTCCTACGTGTTCACCAAGATCTATATATGGAGAAACCAGCAACGAGTAAGGGGAGAGTGCATCTTCATACCTTTGAAGATCGCAAAGCGGAAGCGTTACAAGAACGCGGTTGGTGGAGTTGTACTCGCAGCGATTCAGAACGCGGTCGATTCCGATCTAAGCGCCGAACAACGGCGCCTCCGCGTTCAACACACGTACAGCCCGGTGACGTCTCCTACGCCTTGATCCATCAAGGAGGAAGGAGAGGTTGAGGGAGAGCTCTGGCAGCACGACGGCGTGGTGGCGGTGGAGCTGCGTGGTATTCCGGCAGGACTTCGCCAAGCACTACGGAGGAGGAGGAAGGTGTAGGAGGGGGATGGCTGCGCCAGGGGCTGAGGTGTGGCCTCCCTCCCACCCCTCCACTATTTATAGGCTGAGGGGGAGAGGGGGCCAGCCCCCTAGATCCCATCTAGGGTTGGGGCGGCGGCCAAAGGGGGGAGGAGTGCCTCCCAAGTCAAGTGGAGGCCCTCCCCCTTAGGGTTTCCCCTCTCCCATGCGCATGGGCCTTAGGGGGGCTGGTGCCCCAGGCCCATTAAGGCTAGGGCGCCCCCTTACAGCCCATGCTGCTGTATTGGACGTGGTGGAACCTTTCCCGGACCTCCGGACCCCTCCGGAATCCTCCGGAACCTTCTGGAAGCTTCCCGGTACAATACCGGAAAAACCCGAACCTTTTCCGGAACCCCAATAACAACTTCCTATATATAAATCTTTACCTCCGGACCATTCTGGAGCTCCTCGTGACGTCCGGGATCTCATCCGGGACTCCGAACAACCTTCGGTAACCACGTACACTATTTGCCTATAACCCTAGCGTCATCGAACCTTAAGTGTGTAGACCCTACGGGTTCGGGAGGCACGTAGACATGACCGAGACACCTCTCTGGTCAATAACCAACAGCGGGATCTGGATACCCATGTTGGCTCCCACATGCTCCACGATGATCTCATCGGATGAACCATGATGTCGGGGATTCAATCAATCCCGTATACAATTCCCTTTGTCTACCGGTATGATACTTGCCCGAGATTCGATCGTCGGTATCCCTATACCTTATTCAATCTCGTTACCGGCAAGTCTCTTTACTCGTTTCGTAACACATCATCCCGTGGCTAACTCCTTAGTCACATTGAGCTCATTATGATGATGTCTTACCGAGTGGGCCCAGAGATACCTCTCCGTCACACGGAGTGACAAATCCCAGTCTCGATTCGTGCCAACCCAACAGACACTTTCGGAGATACCCGTAGTGTACCTTTATAGCCACCCAGTTACGTTGTGACGTTTGGCACACCCAAAGTATTCCTACGGTATCCGGGAGTTGCACAATCTCATGGTCTAAGGAAACGATACTTGACATTGGAAAAGCTCTAGCAGACGAACTACACGATCTTGTGCTATGCTTAGGATTGGGTCTTGTCCATCACATCATTCTCCTAATGATGTGATCCCGTTATCAACGACATCCAATGTCCATGGTCATGAAACCGTGACCATCTATTGATCAACGAGCTAGCCAACTAGAGGCTCACTAGGGACATGTTGTGGTCTATGTATTCACACATGCATTACGGTTTCCGGTTAACACAGTTATAGCATGAATAATAGACAATTATCACGAACAAGGAAATACAATAATAACCATTTTATTATTGCCTCTAGGGCATATTTCCAACAGATCTGCCCTCCCGAGCAAGAACAGGAGGTGGCGTCGTCTCCGTATCGTGAAACGCAATGAACTCTTCTCCTTGATTTTTTTCTCCCCGAATAGGATTATATGGAGTTGGAATTGAGCTCGGAGGAGCTGCAGGGGGACCACAAGACAGGGGGCGCGCCCTAGGGGGGGGCGCCCCCTAGCTTGTGGCCAAGTGGTGGACCCACTCCGGTTGATTCTTTCGACAATATTTTTTATTAATTCCAAAAATATTCTCCGTAAATTTTCAGGTCAATCCGAGAACTTTTATTTCTGCACAAAAATAACAACAAGGCAATTCTGCTGAAAACAACGTCAGTCTGGGTTAGTTCCATTCAAATCATGCAAATTAGAGTCCAAAACAAGGGCAAAAGAGTTTGGAAAAGTAGATACGATGGAGACGTATCAACTCCCCCAAGCTTAACCCATTGCTTGTCCTCAAGCAATTCAGTTGACAAACTGAAAGTGACAAAGAAAAACTTTTACAAACTCTGTTTGATCTTGTTGTCGTAAATATGTCTAACTGATGTTCAGGTTTTCAGCAAAGATTATAGACTAACCACATTCACAATAACATTTAGGTCTCACATTTACTCATATCAATGGCATAATCATCTAGCGAGCAATAATAACAAGTCTCGGATGACAACAATTTTATCAAAACAATCATGATACAATATGATATAATGGTATCTTGCTAGCCCTTTCTGAGACCGCAAAACATAAATGCAGAGCACCTCTCAAGAACAAGGGCTGACTGGAAATTTGTAATTCATGGTAAAAGAGATCCAGTCACAGTCATACTCAATATCAATTAAAAACAAAGCATACAAATGACGGTGGTGCTCTCTAACTGGTGCCTTTCATAAGAGGAGGATGACTCAACAGTAAAGTAAAATAGATAGGCCCTTCACAGAGGGAAGCATTGATTTGCAGAGGTGCCAGAGCTCGAGCTTTTAAAACAGAGATGAATAATAATTTTGAGCGGTATGCTTTCATTGTCAACATAACAACCAAGAGATCTCGGTATCTTCCATGCTAGATACATTATAGGCGGTTCCCAAACAGAATGGTAAAGTTTTTACTCCCCCTCCACCAATCAATCACACTCCACGGCGAGCCGAATCCACAGGTACCGTCCATACAAACAACAATCCTGGGGGAGTTTTGTTTCATTATATTTTGATTTGATTTTTGAGCATGGAACTGGGCATCCTGAATACCAGCCACTTTCTCGTGAATGATAGTGAATCAACACATATCGTGAGAATAACCCACCTAGCATGGAAGATACTGACCGCCCCCTGTCGCTACATGAGCGATTCAGGCATACAAAACAGAATATTATTTGAAGGTGTAGAGTTTGGCACATGCAAATTTACTTGGAACGGCAGGTAAATACCGCATATAGGTAGGTATGGTGGACTCATATGGAACAACTTTGGGTTTATGGAGATGGATGCACAAGCAGTATTCCCACTTAGTACAGGTGAAGGCTAGCAAGAGACTGGGAAGCGACCAACTAGAGAGCGACAATAGTCATAAACATGCATTGAGATTAACCAACATTGAATGCAATCCTGAGTAGGATATAAATCACCATGAACATAAATATCGTGGAGGCTATGTTGATTTTGTTTCAACTACATGCATGAACATGTGCCAAGTCAAGCCACTTGAATCATTCAGAGGAGGATACCATCCTATCATACTACATCACAACCATTTTAAAATGCATGTTGGCACTCAAGACAAACCATTATCCACTCTTAGCTAATTAAGCATGGCATGAGTAACTATAATCTCTAATTGTCATTGCAAACATGTTTCATCCATAATGGGCTGAATTCAAAACGATGAGCTAATCATATTTACAAAAACAAAATAGGTCGAGTTCATACCAGCTTTTCTCCATCTCAATCACTTCATCATATATCGTCATTATTGCCTTTCACTTGCACGACCGAACGGTGTAAATAATAATAAGAGTGCACGTGCATTGGACTAAGCTCGAATCTGCAAACAATACCTCAAAGGAGAAGACAAGGTAATATGGGCTCTCTGATAGATAAACAATAATGCATATGAGAGCCACTCAACATTTTCATTGTGGTCTTCTCCTTACGACCCAAAGAAAAGAAATTTCAAAACAAGAACGAGAAAAACTATTTACACGGGAAATCCCCACCAAGCAAAAGAAGAACGAGAAATCTTTTTTGGGTTTTCTTTTAATGCTACAACTAAACAGACTAGAAGGTAAAGCTAGAACTAATTTTTTTGGATTTTCTCAAGGTTAATTAAGCACACAAGAAGAAAGCGGAAAGAAGAAATAAACTACCATGGATGATACAATGAAAAAGTATGAACACTGACAACTGGAATGAGTGTGTGAACATGAATGTAATGTCGGTGAGAAATACGTACTCCCCCAAGCTTAGGCTTTTGGCCTAAGTTGGTCTAGTGCCATGGCTAAAAATAACCATCTCCTGGATACTTCGGAGGGTCCTGAGGGTTCCACTGGTTGGCGAGCTCCTGTGGCTCCCACTGAAAAACTGGATCCTGATACGGATCAAGGGCTGGTGCCGGCTCAGGTGCTGGGGGTTATGACAGACCCCAATATCTGTAGATGTCCTCGGGCATAATAGTGTACCTGCCTGAATGGATATCGAACAAGGAAGAAGCAGGCAGAGCAATAATCTCACAAGTACCCTGACTAAATACTAAGTTGTAAAGCAGCCTCCTATCATTATCCTTCCTAATAAAATCATGTGCTACCATACTGTCATAGTCTAAATATCTTGTAGGTAGCAGCATTTCCTCTTCCTCGTCAAGCCTAATGGGTATCTTAAAGTGTTTGGCTAGACGAGATGCATAGATACCTCCGAATATGGGGCCCTTCGAATGGTTTAAGTTCAACCGTTGGGCCACCATAGCGCCCAGACTAAAAGTTCTATCAGCAAGTAAAGCGTGGTGCAGAATGGCGAGGTTGGGAGCACTAAAACCTCCACTCTCCCCACGACCAACTAAACATCTCCCTGCAAATAATGAATAATAGCGTAGAACAAGAAAATGTAAACTAGCTGCTCTTGCCTTTGACACCCCTCTCTCTTCCCCCACAGTGATTGCGGCAATAAAGTCCTCCATGTCTCTAGGACGTGGTTCACTGATGCTGCCCTCATAAGGTATTTTGCAAACATTGCAAAAATCGTAATGTTTCATCTTCTTAGGCACATCATACAAGTAAAACTCTACCATGGGAGGATCCTTCCTAGGATAAAAGTGAAAGTTTTGCACGAAGATATTAGTGAGTAGGAGTTACTGGTCACACTTATCGTTGAGGAAGTCGGTGATGCCAGCATTCTCTGCCAAATAATAGAAATCTTCATAAATTCCGGCCGCCCTCAAGAATGCATCACTTGGTCATTCACATGGCCGAACCTACGCGGTGCGGGGAATATTGTATCTGGGCTTCTCATTTTCATTTTCTTTAGAACCCCGGCTTATAGAGCCTCTTAACAATCTCCTCATCATTTCTTTCTCGAAGATCAGTCCCCCAAAACAGTTTTGCAAATGGAGTTTTGCACAAGGAGATCGAAAATGGCAGCAAAATGAGCTAGAACACGGGCTTGAGCAATGGTGGGATTTTTTCTAGAGGAAGACGAAGTGGATGGGTGCTGGAATAAGTGAGGGGGGCCTACGTGGGACCCACAAGCCAGGGGGGCACGCCCAGGGGGGTGGGCGTGCCCTGTAGGCTTGTGGCCCACTGGTGCAGCCCCCTGATGTGTTCTCAGTGCCAGAAATTCTTAAATATTCCAGAAAAAATAATACTACATTTTCAGGGCATTTGGAGAACTTTTATTTTCAGGTCATTTTTTTATTGCACGGATAATTCAGAAAACAGAAGAATAATAGCATTTTTACTTTATTTAATCTAAATTACAGAAAGTAAAAGTTGGGTACAGAAGGTTGTGCCTCCTAAATTCATCCATCTCATGCTCATCAAAAAGAATCCATCAATAAGGTTGATCAAGTCTTATTGGCGAACTTTTTTCGAATGACACGGAACCGGAGAATTTTTTAATAACACTAGGTTACCTCAATGGGGATATGCATGTCCCCAACAATAAGTATATCATATTTCTTTTTGGCAGTAGGGAGAGGGAATTCAAAATCTCCAATAATAATCGTTGAAATTTTTCCAATGGAGTTGATACTATGAACTTGAGGTTGTTTCTTCCGAAAGTGCACCGTATGCTCATTACCATTCACATGAAAAGTGACATTGCCCTGGCTGCAATCAATAACAGCCCCTGCAGTATTCAAAAAAGGTCTACCAAGGATGATCGACATACTGTCGTCCTCGGGAATATCAAGAATAACAAATTCCATTAGGATAGTAACATTTGCAACTACAACAGGCACATCCTCGCAAATACCGATGGGTAAAGCAGTTGATTTATCAGCCATTTGCAAATAAATTTCAGTAGGTGTCAACTTATTCAAATCAAGTCTACGGTATAAAGAGAAAGGCATAACACTAACACCGGCTCCCAAATCACATAAAGCAGTTTTAACATAGTTTCTTTTAATAGAGCATGGTATAGTAGGTACTCCGGGATCTCCTAGTTTCTTTGGTACTCCACCCTTAAAAGTAAAATTAGCAAGCATGGTGGAAATTTCAGCTTCCGGTATCTTTCTTTTATTTGTCACAATATCTTTCATATACTTTCCATAAGGAGACATTTTCAGAATATCAGTCAAACGCATACGCAAAAAGATAGGTCTAAGCATTTCAACAAAGCGCTCAAAATCCTCATCATCCTTTTCCTTGGATGGTTTAGGAGGAAAGGGCATGGGTTTCTGAACCCATGGTTCTCTTTCTTTACCATGCTTCCTAGCAACAAAGTCTCTTTTATCATATCTTTTATTCTTAGGTTGTGGGTTATCAACATCAACAGCAGGTTCAATCTCCACATCATTATCATTACTAGGTTGAGCATCAACATGAACATCATCATTAATATTATCACTAGGCTCATGCTCATTACCAGATTGTGTCTCAGCATCAGAAATAGAACAATCATTTGGATTCTCAAGTGTATCTATAATAGGTTCACGAGCAGCATGCAAAGTCCTATAATCATTATTTTTCCTTTTATTACTGGAACGACTAGGTGCATCAGTATTAATTTTCTGAGAATCTTGCTCAATTCTCTTAGGATGGCCCTCAGGATACAAAGGTTCCTGAGTCATTTTACCACCTCTAGTCACAACTCTAACAGAATGATCATTGTTCTTACCATTCATCTCATTAAGCAAATCATTTTGTTCCTTAAGTACTTGTTCTACTTGAGTAGTTACCATGGAAGCATGTTTACTAATAAGCTTAAGATCATTGATAGTTCTACTCATATAATCACCTAAACGATCAAGCATGTAAGCATTATGTTTCAATTGTCTACTAACATAACCATTGAAATTTTCTTGCTTAACAATAAAGTTATCAAACTCATCCATGTATTGGCTAGCAGACTTCTTATAAGGAATATCACCTTCATCAAATCTACGGAGAGAATTTACCTCTACTACCTGTGTCGGGGTATCAAGACCATGTATTTCTTCAATAGGTGGTAAAGCTTTAATACCTTTCTCTTTCATAGATTTCTTTGCCTCTTGCATATCTTCAGGACTGAGAAATAGAATACCTCTTTTCTTCGGAGTTGGCTTTGGAGGTGGTTCAGGAATAGTCCAATCATTATCATTGCTCAATATACTATTCAATAGTAGTTCAGCTTGTTCAATAGTTCGTTCCCTAAAAACACAACCAGCACAACTATCTAGGTGGTCCCTAGAAGCATCGGTTAGTCCATTATAAAAGATATCAAGTATTTCATTTTTCTTGAGAGGATGATCAGAAAAAGCATTAAGTAATTGGAGAAGCCTCCCCCAAGCTTGTGGGAGACTCTCTTCTTTAATTTGCACAAAGTTAAATATTTCCTGCAAGGTAGCTTGTTTCTTATGGGCAGGAAAATATTTTTCAGAGAAATAATATATCATATCCTGGGGACTACGCAGACAACCAGGAGCAAGAGAATTAAACCATATCTTAGCATCACCCTTTAATGAGAAAGGAAACAACTTAAGAATATAGTAATAACGAATTTTTTCCTCATGAGTGAATAGGGTGGCTATATCATTCAATTTAGTAAGATGCGCCACAACAGTTTCAGATTCATAACTATGGAAAGGATCAGATTCAACCAAAGTAATTAACTCAGGATCGACTGAGAATTCATAATCCTTATCAGTAACAAAGATAGGTGAAGTAGCAAACTTAGGATCATATTGCATTCTAGCATTCAAAGATTTTTCCTTCCACTTGCATAGTAATTTCTTAAGATCATCTCTATCCTTACAAGCAAGAAAGTCCCTAGCTACCTCTCCTTCCATAACATAACCCTTAGGTATATTAGGCAATTCAAATCTAGGAGAGCTAGGTCTAACAGGTGTCTCATAGTGTTCAGTTTCAATAATTTCATCAGTTTTAGAAATATCTTCAGTTTCAGCATTGACTCTAGCAATTTGTTCATCAAGAAATTCACCCTATGGCACAGTAGTATCAAGCAAAGTATCATCATAAGCATCATGCATAGCAGAAGTGGCATCATCACTTACTTGCGACATATCAGAATCAATAGTAGGTGGTGGTGTCGCAAATTTACTCATAACAGAAGGTGAATCAAGTGCAGAGCTAGATGGCAGTTCCTTACCTCCCCTCGTAGTAGAGGGATAGATCTTGGTTTTTGGGTCTTTCAGATTATTCATAGTGATCAACAGATATAAATCCCAAGTGACTCAGAAAATAGAGCTATGCTCCCCGGCAACGGTGCCAGAAAAGGGTCTTGATAACCCACAAGTATAGGGGATCGCAACAGTTTTGGAGGGTAGAGTATTCAACCCAAATTTATTGATTTGACACAACGGGAGCCAAAGAATATTCTCGAGTATTAGCAGCTGAGTTGTCAATTCAACCACACTTGAAAGACTTAATATCTGCAGCAAAGTATTTAGTAGCAAAGTAGTATGGAAGTAACGGTAACGGTAGCAAAAGTAAAAGTAGCGGTTTTGTAGCAATCGTAACAGTGGCAGCGGAAAAGTAACTTAGCAAAGACCAATATATAAAAAGCTCGTAGGCAATGGATCAGTGATGGATAATTATGTCGGATGGCATTCATCATGCAACGGTTATAACATAGGGTGACACAGAACTAGCTCCAATTCATCAATATAATGTAGGCATGTATTCCATATATAGTCATACGTGCTTATGGAAAAGAACTTGCATGACATCTTTTGTCCTACCCTCCCGTGGCAGCGGGGTCCTAATGGAAACTAAGGGATATTAAGGCCTCCTTTTAATAGAGAACCGGACCAAAGCATTAGCACTTAGTGAATACATGAACTCCTCAAACTACGGTAATCACCGGAAAGAATCCCAGTTATTGTCACCCTGGGGGATGCGGATCATAACTCGTAATAGGTGTCTACAACTTGCAAGATAGGATCAAGAACACATATATATTCATGAAAACATAATAGGTTCAGATCTGAAATCATGGCACTCGGGCCCTAGTGACAAGCATTAAGCATAGCAAAGTCATAGCAACATCAATCTCAGAACATAGTGGATACTAGGGATCAAACCCTAACAAAACTAACTCGATTACATGGTAAATCTCATCCAAACCATCACCGTCCAGCAAGCCTACGATGGAATTACTCACGAACGGAGGAGAGCATCTGAAATTGGTGATGAAGGATGGTTGGTGATGACGACATCGTCGATTTCCCCTCTCCGAAGCCCAAAACGGACCCCAGATCTGCCCTCCCGAGGAAGAACAGGAGGTGGCGGCGGCTCCGTATCGTGAAACGCGATGAACTCTTCTCCTTGATTTTTTTCTCCCCGAATAGGATTATATGGAGTTGGAATTGAGGTCGGAGGAGCTTCAGGGGGCCCACAAGACAGGGGGGCGCGCCCTAGGGGGGGCGCCCCCCTGGCTTGTGGCCAGGTGGTGGACCCACTCCGGTTGATTCTTTCGCCAGTATTTTTTATTAATTCCAAAAATATTCTCCGTAAATTTTCAGGTCAATCCGAGAACTTTTATTTCTCCACAAAAATAACACCAAGGCAATTCTGCTGAAAACAGCGTCAGTCCGGGTTAGTTCCATTCAAATCATGCAAATTAGAGTCCAAAACAAGGGCAAAAGAGTTTGGAAAAGTAGATACGATGGAGACGTATCACTGCTCTCCATCGGGTTTCGTTTGTGAATCCTTGAGGGTGGGATACTCCGAGAAGCAGATCGCGGAATGCATCGACGGCTTGGTTCCTTCAACCGACAGCGCTTGGGATGGACTGGGTGACGACGGCGACGACAAGGCGGAGGTCTCCCGACGTGTGATTCACCGGCGAACATCGGCATCCGCGGTACGGCCATGGAAGGGACCCCTACCAAATGTACGTTTGTCGGCACTCACCCTAGCGGATTTCATTGGAAACTGGAAGACGGTACCAATCCGACGGAGAAAAAGCCGGCCGGTGGTGGAGAGACTGCCGCCGGCGCCGGCACCGGCCGATCCGGATCTTGGGATCCGTGCGGCAAGGGAGCTTCGTTTGAAAATTCTACTGGGCCATGATGGGCCAGAAACTAATCAAAGTGGGTCGGTGTCGGCTGGGTATGTGGCCCAGCTGGACACGTTGGAGGCTAGGCCTGTGGAGTCGAACGAGATCTCCCGATCGACGGCTCGGTCGTGCGATCGGCAGTCTCCTCGTGCGAAAGAAACAAGCTGCATCGCTAGGTTTCAGAGGGTATCGATTCCTACTGAGGACAGGGTTGCATCTAGGGCTCGCGACAAACTACCCCGTTCGGCTCCTGGGTTCCCATCACGCCCAGGGAGAGCGAGACGGATTCCTGGCGGCGACTCCTTCACTCCCGGCGGCGCCGATGGCCGAGCGGGACACCGGAGGTCAACCACCTCCCGTGCAGGCTAACCCGCAGGGCAAGCAGCCGGCTGCCGCTGCACAAGATGCGGGCGGGGCAGCCCAGCCTACTGCCCCTCAGCGAACCGGCGAAGGTAGCCGGGGGGCTGTTGGTGGCCGGCGCGTCGAAGGGCCGGGTCGCGGCGGATTCATCGCCGGACGAGGTGGAACAGGGACGGGGCACGGCAGTGGCACCGACGGTGGCTATCGGGGCTACCGATACAATTGGAACCATTGGAATGAGGGTACGGGCAGCGCGGGCGGTGGCCGTGGTCAATGGAACGACGGAGGGGGTCGAGGGGGGGGCGCTAATCAGTGGCACCGGACCTTCTACCCTCCGGATGGTGACTTTGTCGAAGGAGCCAAGGGCCCACATTATCGGCAGAGAGGTGGTCGCGGCGACGGAGGTCGTACCTTCGGCCGGAACAAGACTGTCCCGAAGTGGGCAGAGGTCACGCCGGCGACAAATGATGAGGGTGCGGCTACCGGGGTTACCACTAACGCTTCGTCTTCGACTGCTACGCTGCCAGAGGCGGCGGCTTTGGCGGTTAGTGCTTTGGAGGCAGTGACAATACCTCCCAAGGTGATGGCTGAGGATAGAGACATTGCGCGGGCCAATAAGGCGGCCCGTAAGAAAGAAAAGTTGACTTGCTATAGATGTGGGGTCCCTGGTCATTTTGTGATGGATTGCACTACTGAGCTGTGTGATATTTGTCAGAAACCAGGACACGATGAGGCAGCTTTTCCATTGCTTTTAGCGCCTAAGCTGGTGATCAACATATATGGTGTCTGACAGAATAGGCTTATGTTCTTTGAGACTCCACGCTCTACCTCAGCTATTGTGCCTCCACGTCTTCAGAGTTCAAGGACGGGATTGGTCAAGGTCACAAATGGTACGTTGACTGTTGAACAGGTATCTCAGCAGCTGAGGAGACTTGTTTCTGAGTCATATTAGTGGGCTCCGCTTAGAGTAGATGAACAGATATATCAAGTGGAGTTCCCTAGAAGAGAGGATCTTCAACGTCTGTTGACCTTCGGGGTCAGCAAGGTGAGTGGGAGCAAATGCTTGTTAGAGTTTGAGGAATGTAAAAAACCGGAACCAATGGGTACACGTTTGAAGAAGGTTTGGATCAGATTTTCAGGCGTCCCAGAGATTCTCCTCAATGATTTCTTTATTGTCTGGAGCCTTGGTTCAATGGTGGGTAAGACAGAGAAAGTCGACATGCCATTCACGTGCAAACGTGGGATCGCCAGACTGCTAGTGAGTGTGCTTGACGTGGAGTATGTGCCTGATTACGCACCTTGGTTTTATGATGGTATGCATTATGATCTTGACGTGGAGATTGAGGAGGAAATCCAACCAGAGACACATAATGGTGACTTTGACATGGTAGATGGCGGTGATCGAGATGGGAATCATGGAGATGCGAACCCAGATGAGCACTCTGAGAGGTCCAATAAGGGCCAAATTCCTTCGCCGTCTACTGCTGCAGATAAGCCGCATAATAACGGGACTACACCAACGTCGACACCCATGGCCTCTCTCCGTTTCGGATCATTTCACGCTATGTCTGCACCGAGTCGCCTATGGGGGGACCGCGTGGAGATTGAGGACTTTGGGGTCGTTCCGATTTCTGATGATAGCAGTGTACATGATCAGGTGGATGAGGAGGCTGGGCCACGCTCACTTCTTCCTTGTCATCAGTAGCTTTTGGTTGAGGATGTGAGGGAGGATGGTTCTGCTGGCGGCTGTGGGCAGGAGGACCATCCACGGTCCCCTCATTCACTGGTGTCTTCGCGGGCGGGGCTCTTGCCTCGTCAAGACGAGGTGCCCAGGCCGGGTAGCAGCGGGCAGGAGGTCCGCCGACCGGCTCAGCTGGCGACGCCGGTTAGCAGCGGGCATGAGGTCCGCTGACCGGACCAGCTTCGACCTCGCCCGTCCTCTCCTGCAGGAGTGGGGTCTCAGGGCATCGGGCAGGAGGCCCGTGTTCCTTCACCTCGCTCTCCGCCTGGCACCCGCATGACAGTGGTGGGGCAGAAGATGAAGAGTGGGGAAGCAGTAGCTAGGGCTGCGGCTGCTTCTCCGGTTGAGTCATCCTCACCGGGCTCTTGTCCGGCAACTGTTGGGATTGAGGCAGGAGGCCCAAATCCTACAGTGATATCTGTCGGTGTCAAATCCGGCATATCTCGTAGTAGGGGTCCTAAGCTAGGCGTCTTGGAGCGATGGTAACAAAGGGACGAAAGATACGATGTTTACCCAGGTTCGGGCCCTCCTATGGAGGTAAAACCCTACGTCCTGCTTGATTATATTCATATGGGGATAGTACATAGTACAGGTATCTACCACGAGATTATGAGAAGTAATGTAATATAATGATCTATTGACTAGCCTGGCCTCGGTTTATATATGTACCGTAGGCCTAGGGTTTAGAGGAGTCCTTGTCTTGTCCGCCAAGTCTTGTGGAATCCTCCTTGTATTCGGCATCATGGGCTGTCCGGACTGGCCCATTAGTAAACCGCCGTGGGGGTCCTCGGCCCGACCCATAGGTCGGGACACGACGTGATGAGTACCCCGGCCCTAGTCCAGGACACCGTCAGTAGCCCCCTGAACCGGTCTTCAAGTTGGGGACGCTCCTCGGTTCTTCCAAACTATTCTTCGTCTTCGGTCGTCGGTCTTGAAAACGGGTTCAACAAATCTTCCCATGTCCGATCTTGAGGATCGCCGAACTGAGTCCGAAGAGTTCACACGTCGGGCATCCGAGGAGCCCCTTTAAGTTATCGGCCTTTATCAATGCCTTATTATTTTTTACGCCACACCTCGGGTTTGAAGTGTTTCCCGTGCGGCGGTGTCCTCTTGCTTCTGAGCTCCAACGCCGAACCGCATCCGAGGTGTCTTTCTACAACCGAGTTCCAACGCCGGACTGTGTCCGAGCTCCAACGCCGGACTGTGTTCGAGGTGTATTTTTAGCCGAGCTCCAACGCTGGTCGGCATCCGAGGTGTCATAGACTACCCCGGTCATGAAAAGTTTGGAGGAGTTCAACCGAACATAATGCCGGAAAAGCCCTCTAGGGAGACAACCACTCGCGTCCGAGCTTGATGCCGGACTGTGTCCGAGGTGTCTTTTTGTAGCCGAAGTCTAATGATGTTCGGCATCCGAAGTGTCATAGATTACCTCGGTCTTGGAAAGTTTTGAGGACTTCATCCGAGCTTAAATGCCGGAATAGTCTTTTATGGAGCCAGCCATTCACATCCGAGCTTTATGCCGGACTGCTTCTGAGGCGTCTCCGATCTTGAGCTTTATGCCGGACTGCTTCCGAGCTCCAACGCCGGACTGCATCCGAGCTCCAATGATGATCGGCGTCCGAGGTATCATAAACTACCTTGGACCTTGAAAATTAAAGGAATTCATCCGGGCTTAATGCCGGAAATGCTCTCTATGGAGCCAGCCACTTGTGCCCGAGCTTTATGCCGGACTCCTTCCAAGGTGGTGCACCACCCCGGCCATGGGCTGATTTTTGTAAATTTAATTCCGATTTGTGCAATTTATTCTCTGCCGAGATATATAGCCGGTAGCCCTCAAGGTGTGTGTCGGTCTAAAACCCGAAATGCACCTGAAGGATGACATAAGACCGCTGATCCCAGTAGCCCCCGAGACTCAGGTCGATTCGCAAAATTGGACTGAGGATCAACTCCTAGCTCGGCAGCATACTTCGGAACACAAAAGCGGTGTGCACAGACCTCGAGACTCAGGTTGGGTGCGGCCGACCAACCCAAGGATCATAATCTCCTCGGAAACTGTATTGCACTGGAATTTTCTGCATTGAATTGGCAATGCAGTAGCCCCCGAGACTTGGGTTGGGCAACATGGCTGACCCTAGGATCGTACCTCCTCGGGAACTAGTTCAACCGTCATGTACGTTTTGACAACGCCGAGGTGGAGTTCGGTAGGAAAGATGCCGAACCATAGTCCAGAAAAGAGTTTCCGAACAAGACCATCACGCCGAACACCTCAACCAAGAGGATGTCCTGCTTCCTGAAAGGAAAACATAAAACCACTGATCCCAGTAGCCCCTGAGACTCAGGTCGATTCACAAAATCGGCCTGAGGATCAAACTTCTAGCTCTGCAGCGTACTTAGGAATAGAAACGCGGTGTAATATATTAGAGGAAATAGTGATCGGCAAGCGGGCCCTTGAGAGAGGGTCTTGAGAAGTTGCCATAATATATTAGCTTGATGCCGGATAGGTCCAGATGGTACCTATTGTTGTCCAAAGACACGTTTGCCCATAGCTCGGTCAAGCCGAACACTGAGCATTTTGAATTTTCTGCATTGAATAGGCAATGCAGTAGCCCCCGAGCCACTGGTCGGGTGGCAACACCAGATGAGGGGATCGATGTGCCCCTTTAATATTTGTAAATGATAAGCGCAAATAGTGTTCGGCATTAGCCGAGGTCAAACCAGTAACACTTCAGCCAATCTTATGAAAGGACCATCGTTTAACACGGGGTGCCCTCTATCGATCTGTAGTTTGACACAGTCATCGGATCGCTGACCAGTTTACGCTCATTGTGACAGTCAGTTTTCGGCTTTCTCCACTGAGACGCTTAACCATTCGAGCTGGAAGCACAATCGCAGTGGTTCTCCCTTTGCACACCTAGCCGAACAAAGCGGAACATAGGAGGCAAGCACAGGAGCAGGGCAACCCAACTATTGACCAAAGACACATTTCGAAACGGATGCATATAAAGCAATATCCGAGAATGTTTTGCCGAGGACTATTCGGAGTACCTTGGCTTTTGGTGGGTTCGGCTCTAGTCGGAGCCCCCCGTTGATATTGCCGATGCTTTAAAAGTGTATTGCGAGAGTTATGCTCGGAAAAAACAAAAAACTTATGCAAAAAAGCTTATGTTTAGATAAAATAAAATTGTGCCAATACAAAAGCGGTATAAAATTTAATATGTGCTTCGGTCGTGCTTTAACATGATACATCCGATCTCTAGACTTCAAGTGGGTCAGCCTTCGGCTTCAACCTCCCTATCCCGAAGGCGGAGTGTTTCTCAGGCCAGTTTAGCAAACTAAACGCGAGCAGCTTTAGAGAGAAAACAGGCTACCCGGCTATTGATCATACACTTGAGTCGAGGAAGGAGTGGTAGAAAAAGACTTTGCAACGACTAAGAAGAAAACATCTATTATAAAACGGCTCATATTAATTTAAAAGCCCCCAAGTGACTTGGGTAAAAGAATTTTATGTATAATGATTGTATGTACCGAAGTACTTATATAATATCTATGTTCGCCCGAACTTTGAACGCGTCTTAACCGACCGTCGGCTTCTCCCTCTTCGGCCAAGGGCCGAAAAGTGTTATCTACTCTGCCTACCGAGAATATTGGCGGTGTTTTGGATAACCAGGCAATCAGGCCATGAGGCTGTAACAGACAAAGCGCGTCCAGAGAACTTATGCTATATTACTTATGTAACGTAAAAAGCATATTCAAAGGAAATAGTGCCCCCAACGGTACCTTTCTTTGGTCGCTCATGATTACTATGAGATTTGTGCAATAGATTTGTGTACGCGTGAGTTCCGTCGTGTGCCGACCATAGTTGAAAACAGTAAGAGCGCTAGCTTTCGGCTTCACCCATCTGAGGTACGAGTTCGGATGACCCGATCGTAACAATCGCAGAGGTGCTCCCTTTACTCCCTAGCCGAACAATCGGGAACGTAGGGGTAAGCACAGGAGCCAGGCAACCTAGCTTTGCGGAACACTTAAGTCAACATGATGCATATTTTGGCATAATACACTAGCAAGGAAAGAAGCTGTACAATAATAATCATATACAGAGAGAAAAGGTTTCATAAAGGAAACCCCCAAGTAAACGGATTATTTGAATTTGTTTGTAACAAACAAAATTTTGACAAAGAAATTTTTCGCAAACAACTTTTTGTTAGAAAAGTATAATGCTTGGTCGAACCGAACAAAAAGTAAAATTTCAAATAGAGCTGAGCACGAAAACGACTTAGCTGATTAATGTGTTCGGTGCGGTCCTGGGTTGTGGCGGGATGAAGAAGTAATCCTCGGCCTGGCCGAGGTCCCAGCCCCCAAGCCCGAGGTAACCGAGCGAAGAGCTCGGGTCGAGAAGTGGCAACGCAGCACGGTTGCTGCGGCGAGGCAAAGCCCCCGGTCCAGCCGAGGAGACAGAGTAGTTCGGCAGCGTGACGACGAAGCCCCCAGTTATCATGGGAAAAGGAAGTGTTGTTAACGAACAAACTTTTTTATTTAACATAAATATAATGCTCGGTAGAACCAAACAAAAATTTAGAAATTTGAGAATTAAAGCGACTTAGCTGGTTAATGTGCTCGGTGTTGACGACGCAGGCCGAGCTTATAGCGGGTCAAGGTCCCAGCCCCCAAGCCGGTCCCTAGGTGACCGAACGAGGAGTTCGGCACTCCAAAGTAGTGTCATGGATCGGCCGTTGTGGCGAGGCGAAGCACCCAGTCCAGCCGAGATGTCGGAGCTGGTCGGCTGGTGCCGCCGAAGTGACTGTGTTTACACAGTCGAAGTAGATTTCCTGCACATATAAGACAGTGCAGACAAGAAATAATAAAAATAATAATGGTTAAAAATGATTATTTGCATAATTAAGTTTACGCAAAGTAGATAAAAGAAAAACAGCCTGGCGACGAGGTCAATGAAAACGGATGAGGGACGACAACAGATCCGGTGCGTAGTCTTCGGCATGAACGAGGTCCCAGCCCCCAAGCCCGTGCCGAGGTGGCCGAACAAGGAGTTCGGCATTCCGAAGTAGTGTCATGGCTCGGCCGATGTGGCCGAACAAGGAGTTCGGCATTCCGAAGTAGTGTCATGGCTCGGCCGATGTGGCGAGGCGAAGCCCCCGGTCCAGCCGAGGTGGCGGAGTAGATCGGCAAAGTGACGTCGAACTGACCGCGCGACGCAGCCGAAGCCGATTACCTGCACACATAAAATAGTGCGGGCAAGAGATAATAATAACAGATAAAGGTAATAATATATAAAAAAAATTATTCTACTTAGTTAATTTAAGTGAAGCAAATAAGTGAAGGAATATGGCTTGGGCGCCGAGGTGCCTGAACGAAGAGTTCGGCTTGACGAAGTGGCGACGCTGCACGGTTGATGCGGCGAGATGAAGTCCTCGGTCCAATTGACATGGCGAAGCTGTGATCGTCGGACGCCGAAGTCTCATGCCAGCCGAGGCGTTGAAGCAGGTCGGCTGGTGACGCCGAAGTCCCCGGAGCAGGTTGATGAAGGGATGCCAAAGCCCCGGTCTAGCCGAGGTGACGGAGCAGGTCGGCTGGTGACGCCGAAGTATTAGGCCAGCCGAGGTGTTGAAGCAGGTCGGCTGGTGACACCGAAGTATTAGGCCAGCCGAGGTGTTGAAGCAGGTCGGCTGGTGACGCCGAAGTATTAGGCCAGCCGAAGTGTTGAAGCAGGTCGGCTGGTGACGCCGAAGTATTAGACCAGCCGAGGTGTTGAAGCAGGTCGGCGTGGTGGACGTCAGCTTGAAAAAGTAACGGCGCGGCGATGCCGACGCAGGTCGGAATTTGTGACGAGGTCAATGCAGGCTTTGATGAAACCACAGAGCACCCGATCCGTACAACCCACGGATGACGAGGTTCGAGTGATGATTATTCGGCCCTCGCGATGCCGAACTCTTTGTCGGCTAGCCGAACTATTGGTCAGCTCACTGAGGTGATGATCCGATGAGATTGACCTCAGCTCGGCGGAGTGACGAGCTGGCTAATGCAGGTCGGCAGCCATGGAGCAATGTTGTCGGTCTGGTTTGACACCATCGCGACGGCGAATATTACCTCGAAAAAGGCTTTAAGATCTGTGGGCACGTGTTTGAGAACAACACACGGTACCCTAGGAGAAAAATTCCTTAAAAAGGATGTTTAATATCCCGTTCATGAAAAAGATGAATTCGGGTCGGATTCGTTCTCGCGCAGAAAACAGATCCGAAAATTGGTGCACTCATCGGACGTTTCCCGGAGTTTGAACGGTCGGATCGAGCTGAAATTTTGAGGGGTGATCGGTATGAGAATTCCGCAGCCGATGAACGGTGGGATCTTCCAAACAATGTCCGACCTGGGAGCTGGACACCTCGCCCTAAACTCGTCCCGATTCACGTCCAGATTTAATAGGGCTCCGGTATTTCGTAGATCGCCGAAGATTCCTCCATCGGAATACGACAAAATTTTATGAGGTCATTATAGACTCAATTCCGCACAATTCCACCAAAGCAATCGTCAAGGCGACGCTCGAGGAAGCGGGGACGACGAACACGAGTCGCTGTCCAGAAAAACTGCATGGTTGCTCGAGGGCGATGTCAACATCGAGCTCCCGAGCTCCATGGATGATTTCTCGTGATCTTGATAAAGATCGGAGATGATGACGATGAAAGTATCTGTCCGATCTTGGCGATCCGGCACGGAGCGCAGTCCTCGGTCCAGCCGAGGTGACCAGTCGGGCCGGCGACAAAGATGCCGACATCGACAACAAAGCTTGGTTCCAACGCGTAGATCGCGCTGGAGACGATCTGAATTCCCATCGCACCGCGGCGACCGCCAGCAGGCTCTCAATGAAAGCACCAATGTCGGTGTCAAATCCGGCATATCTCGTAGTAGGGGTCCTAAGCTAGGCGTCTTGGAGCGATGGTAACAAAGGGATGAAAGAGACGATGTTTACCCAGGTTCGGGCCCTCCTATGGAGGTAAAACCCTACGTCCTGCTTGATTATATTCATATGGGGATAGTACATAGTACAGGTATCTACCATGAGATTATGAGAAGTAATGTAATATAATGATCTATTGACTAGCCTGGCCTCGGTTTATATATGCACCGTAGGCCTAGGGTTTAGAGGAGTCCTTGTCTTGTGCGCCAAGTCTTGTGGAATCCTCCTTGTATTCGGCATCATGGGCTGTCCGGACTGGCCCATTAGTAAACCGCCGTGGGGGTCCTCGGCCCGACCCATAGGTCGGGACACGACATGATGAGTACCCCCTAGTCCAGGACACCGTCAATATCCACGGATGATGTGATCTCGTATGGAGGGATACCGGATCCAATGTTCGGTGATCGACGCTTTAGCCACCGCTGCTACTTCTTGAGCTTGCGTTGGTTTTCCCTTGAAGAGGAAAGGGTGATGCAGCAAAGTAGATAAGTATTTCCCTCGGTTGTTGAGAACCAAGGTATCAATCCAGTAGGACGTACAAGCAAGGCACCAATCTTTGCACCTACACAAACAATCAAACACTTGCACCCAACGCTATAAAGGGGTTGTCAATCCCTTCACGGTTACTTGCAAGGATGAGATCTGATAGAGATAGATAGGAAAGATTACTAAAACGAAAAGCAAAGTAAATAGATCTGAAAATATAATATGGAAAATAGACCCGAGGGCCATAGGTTTCACTAGAGGTTTCTCTCTTGAAGGAAAATAATACGGTGGGTAAACAAATTACTGTCGAGCAATTGATAGAAAAGCGCATAGTTATGATGATATCCAAGGCAATGATTATGCATATAGGCATCACATCCGTGTCAAGTAGACCGAAACGATTCTGCATCTACTACTATTACTCCACACATCGACCGACTCCTGCCTGCATCTAGAGTATTAAGTTCATGAAGAACAGAGTAACGCATTAAGTAAGATGACATGATGTAGAGGGATAAACTCAAACAATATGATGAAAACCCCATGTTTTTATCCTTGATGGCAACAATACAAATACGTGCCTCGCTACCCCTACTTTGTCACTGGGTGAGGACGCCGCAAGATTGAACCCAAAACTAAGCACTTCTCCCATTGCAAGAATTACCAATCTAGTTGGCCAAACCAAACCAATAACTCGAAGAGACTTGCAAAGATATGAAATCATGCATATAAGAATTCAGAAAAGACTCAAATAATATTCATAGATAATTTGATCATAAACCCACAATTCATCGGATCTTGACAAACACACCGCAAAAGAGTATTACATCGGATAGATCTCCATGAAGATCATGGAGAACATGGTATTGAAGATCATAGAGAGAGAAGAAGCCATCTAGCTACTAGCTATGGACCCGAAGGTCTGAGGTGAACTACCCACGCATCATCGGAGGGGCAATGGAGTTGATGTAGATGCTCTCCGTGATCGAATCCCCCTCCGGCAGATTACCGGAAAAGGCCCCAAGATGGGATCTCACGGGAATAGAGGCTTCCGGCGGCGGAAAAGTATTATCGTGGCTCTTTTTGGTATTCGGGGAATATTTGGGAATTTATAGGCCGAAGATTAGGGTTGGAGGACCTGGAGGGGGGCCACAAGCCAGGGGGGCGCCCCCCCCCTAGGGCGCGCCCTGCAGGCTTGTCGCCTCCCGGCAGGTCTCCTACCCTCCTCTCCAAGTCTGGTAGGTTTATTCTGGTCCAAGAAAAATCATTCCGAAGATTTTATTCCGTTTGGACTCCGTTTGATATTCCTTATCTACAATACTCAAAAACAAGGAAAAAACATAAACTGGCACTAGGCACTAGATTAATAGGTTAGTCCCAAAAATAATATAAAATAGCAAAATAATGCATATAAAACATCCAAAACAGATAATATAATAGCATGGAACAATCAAAAATTATAGATACGTTGGAGACGTATCAACCGCATCCAGGGGCAGCCAGATGCTGATGACATGCAGCTAGGGCGTGCTATGAGGGCCGCCAAGCTTCGAGACGTCGAGGCTACTACAGGTATGTCTGTCAATACTAGTGCTTCAATTCTCCATTTTACTGATACAGAAATTCTACAAAATGATAGCGACATAGGAATTTCTATTGGCAGTAGTGGCAAACAAATAGCTAAATCAATTAATGATATTTTAGACTTAGAAGCAGACAGAGCCATAGAATTCATTCAAAATCTAGCAGCGGTAAAACCGATGAATGATACGGATATCAATGATTTAGGAGGCACAGAATTACAAAGTTTATGTGAGGATTTATTACACATAGAGGGAGCTGAGGAGGATGTGGACGACATGGGATCGGAGGGGTATATGGCCTCTTCGATTGACGGTTGTCGTCCACGCGAAATATCCTCACAGAGTAACACAGAAATGACGCAGGATAAACCAAAGAGACCTTGGAAAAGGAAGGTCTATCCTGTATCAGCGGTACGAAGAAGTGCGAGGGTGAAGCAAAAGAAAAAAATTCATGATGAAATATGAAAGGAATCTTTTGGAATAGCAGAGGTCTAGCAGACTTGGCTAAAAGGAGATTTCTTCGAGATGCATCTTTAGAACATAAACTCGACTTTATGGCGTTACAAGAAACGGGTAGAGATAACTTCACACCACAATTTCTCAACACTTTATCAGGAGGAGTTGATTTTGATTGGCACTGCTTGCCACCAAGGGGTAGATCTGGGGGAATCTTACTTGGGGTTAAGTGTGAAACTTTAGAGGTGTTGAGTGTGGTATATGGTGAGTTTTCCGTCAAATTTCGTGTGAGGTCGAAAGTTGATGGTTTTAGGTGGGCTCTGGTGGCCGTATATGGGGCGGCGCAACCTGAGCTGAAATCTGAGTTTCTCGCCGATTTAGTGAGAATATGTGGAGAAGAAAGACTTCCCATTATGGTTGGGGGAGACTTTAATATCATTAGAAGACAAGATGAAAAAATAATGATAACTTCGATGGAAGATGGTCACTTATGTTCAACATGGTTATTGAGAGTCTCGATTTGAGGGAGATTGACCTCACTGGTAGACAATTCACGTGGGCAAACTCGCTATAGGTGCCAACATATGAGAAGTTGGACCGGGTACTGACTAGTGTGGAATGGGAACAGAAGTACCCGCTGGTTTCAGTACATGCCTTACAAAGAGCCATCTCCGATCACACACCACAGATGGTTGACTCTGGGGAAGCCAATCATGTGGGTAATAGAAACTTCTTCTCTTTTGAATTAAGTTGGTTCGAGAGAGAAGGATTCATGGATCTCATAGCTACCGAATGGGCTAGGGAGTCTGGTGGATCTTCAAATATAGAAAGATGGCAAAACAAAATACGACACTTGCGCCAGTTCTTGAGAGGCTGGGCCAAGAATCAGATCGGAATATACAAAGTGGAAAAAGAGAGACGTATTCGACTGATTGATGAGTTGGATGTCAAAGCTGAGTCTACTCCTCTCAATATGTCGGATCGGAATAATAAGATTGAGGCTGAGAAGAAATTGCAAACTCTTTTGAGAGAGGAGGAGATGAAATGGGCACTTCGAGCTAAGGTGACGAAGGTGGTACATGGGGACGATAACACACAATTCTTTCATATGATTGCAAATGGCAAACATCGAAAGAAGAAAATAATTCAACTTGAGCAAGATGAAGGTACAATTGTAGGACATGAGAACCTAAAATTATACATTTCTGAGTATTACAAGAAATTATTTGGTGCACCAGAAGAGAATTTTGTCTCTTTGGATGAGAGCACAACACATGATATACCTCAGCTCAATTCCGGTGAGAATGAGGTACTATCAGCTCCATTTACTGAGAAAGAGGTGTTCGACACAATAGCACAAATGAAACCAAATAAGGCACCGGGGCCGGACGGGTTTTCGGCAGAATTCTATAAAAAATGCTGGCATATTATTAAGGGTGACCTTTTGCCTATGTTCCATGATTTATTTAATGGCCAGTTACAGCTCTTCCACCTTAACTTTGGAACAATAACGTTGTTGCCAAAGAAGGCGGAGGATGTACGCATTGAGCAGTTTAGACCGATTTGCTTGCTCAATGTCAGCTTCAAAATATTTACAAAGGTTGGCACGAATAGATTGACGAAGATAGCTCATTCGGTAGTCCAACCGACACAGACGGCTTTCATGCCTGGGAGGCACATCTTAGAGGGTGTTGTCGTCTTGCATGAAACGCTGCACGAAATCCATACAAAGAAACTAGATGGGGTTGTCTTTAAAGTGGATTTCGAAAAAGTGTATGATAAAGTCAAATGGCCATTTCTTCAACAGGCCTTACGTATGAAAGGGTTCAATGAAACCCGGAGGAATCGGGTGGATACTTTCATTCAGAAAGGCAGTGTGGGGGTTAAAGTTAATGATTACATAGGTCATTTCTTTCAAACACACAAGGGATTGAGACAGGGTGACTCCATGTCTCCGGTGTTGTTCAACATTGTAGCAGATATGTTGGCAATACTCATTGGCAGGGCTAAAGAAAAGGGCCAAGTAGGAGGACTTGTTCCACACCTTGTAGAGGGGGGAGTGTCCATACTACAATACGCGGATGATACGATCATTTTCATGGAACATGATATGGCAAAAGCAAGGAATATGAAACTTGTTCTTTGCTTATTTGAACAGTTATCTGGGCTAAAAATTAATTTTAACAAAAGCGAAATGTTCTGCTTTGGGAAGGCAAAGGAGGAGCAAGATGCTTTTAGGCAGCTATTTGGATGTGAAATGGGATCACTACCGTTTAGCTATCTTGGGATTCCTATTCACCATAGACGACTGACGAATAAGGAATGGAAATGTATTGAGGATAGATTTGAAAAAAGACGGAGTTGCTGGAAGGGCAAGCTTATGTCGTATGGAGGGAGGCTAGTGTTAATAAATTCGGTTTTAACAAGCCTGCCGATGTTCCTCTTGTCTTTCTTTGAAGTACCGGTAGGGGTACGAAAAAGATTAGACTTTTACAGATCTCGTTTCTTCTGTCAAAGTGATGAGGCTAAGAAGAAATACAGATTGGCACGATGGGATATTATATGCAGGCCCAAAGACTAGGGGGGTCTTGGCATTGAAAATCTAGAAGTAAAGAACAGATGCCTGCTTAGCAAATGGCTTTACAGGTTATCTACAGAGACCGAAGGGATGTGGGTTCAAATATTGAAGAATAAATACCTACATTCCAAAACTTTAGCCCAGGTTATAGCTAGACCGAATGGCTCACCTTTCTGGAAGGGGTTAATGAAGATGAAGGTGACTTTCTTTCAGAGAGTGAAATTTGTAGTTGGTGATGGTTCCTCTACAAGATTTTGGGAAGACGCTTGGCTTGGGGATACTCCATTAGCACTTCAATATCCTTCGCTTTATAATATTGCGCAACGTAAAGAGGAGTATGTAGCCACGGTACTACAATCGGTACCTCTTAATATGCAATTCAGGCGAGCTTTAGTGGGAGCACGCTGGAATGCATGGCTACATCTGGTCAGTAGACTGATGCAAGTGCTGCTTTCTGATCAGCCAGATAGTGTTCCTTGGACTTTAGCTACGAATGGTGTAGTAAAGTCCATGTACACGGATCTGATAAACATTGGACCACTCTCGAGATCATTACATATTTGGAAAATCAAAGTGCCGCTCAGAGTTAAAAATTTCATGTGGTTTATACACAAGGGTGTGGTATTAACCAAAGATAACTTGGCAAAACGAAGATGGGTAGGCATGCCTAATTGTTGCTATTGTGATCAGAATGAAACAATAAGATACCTCTTTATAGATTGTCCTCTTGCAAAACTCTTATGGCGAACTGTTCATATAGCCTTTAATGTTAACCCACCAACATGTATTAGTTCGTTATTTGGAACGTGGCTCGATGGAGTAGACGTTACAATAGCGAATCTTATCAGGATTGGGATATGCGCTTTATTTTGGGCTATATGGAATACCAGGAATGACATGATTTTTAATGGCAAGAATTTCAATAACTTTTTGCAGGTTATCTTCAGAGCAACGTCTTGGATCCGTACGTGGTCGTTACTCAGCCATGCGGACTCCAGGAAGCTTATGGCTATTGGGTGCAACCGGTGGGAGATGGTCGCACGGGTTATCTTCAACCGGTTTGGATGGCGTGCTAATAATAGGCTAGATGTATAGGCATCGTAGTCTATTTTTAGTTTCGCCGGATGTGGCAGTCTATTTACCATTTTTTCATACTTTTCGTTCAGCGCTTGAGCGCTTTGTGGATCTAAGACCTCGATTGGATTTTGTTAAATAAAATGGCTGCATGCATCGATTGATGCAGAGGCCGGGGGATCCGCTCCTCCTTTTCCAAAAAATAAAAATAAAAATAAAAAATAACTTCATAGCAAAATCATATACTGTAAAAATCATGAGTTCTTTGTCTTTGGGCTAATGACATTCACGTATGACAGGAAAGACACTATCTGATATACTTGATTTAGTGGGAAAATAAACATATACTCTCTAGGCAATATATTTGATTTAGCAGAAAAATTATCACAGATGTCGTAAATTAGCATATCCATAAATGCATATGTAGAGGCATTGCCGGAAGCCCATAACCAGACACAGTTTATAAAAGAGAACATGGGTAGAAAAGGTACCTCTGGCGACATGGTGCCTTGAATATCGTTTCTTTTGTAAAGATCCTCAAATTTCTTATGTACCAGAAAAAAATTGTATTGGCTTGAACAGACAACATGGATCTAAAAGTGAAGCCACTTTCTCGGGAAGGACAATCCTTCCCAAAAAAACATGTGGTTCAGAACTAAGAACACGCAGGTGCCTCCTGCCTTCCTAGTAGAACCCAGGTTGTGCTTCAGACGTTAGTTCAGAATAACAGCAACCAAATGACATGCAAATCCATCTTCCAAATATCTAAATTTTCAGGATATTTCGATAACACAGAAGCTACCATGAGCAGTCAATACAAAGCATGGTATAAATATGGTAGAAAAGTCCCTTAACAGTGACAAATGTTCATATTTTCGCCTAATACATGTCTAACAAAACGCTAATCTGATTTAATTATGCCAAAACAGTAAACCAACAAATTCGGTATAACACGCCACCATAATACTCCACTTATTTTGGAACGGAGGGAGTACATAATAATTTAGTTCGCTACATCATTACTTATAATCCATCAAGTTACTTAATAACAATAATTTAACTTAGTGCACCACACCATTACATCACGATTAACTTAGTTCACTAAATCATTACACCACGATTAACTTAGTTCATTGCATCATTACACCACGATATAACCCAGTCCACTACATCTACTTGATCCATTACATGACTGATTCGCGATATAACTTATTTCAACTTAGTTTATAAAGGAACATGATTACAGCCTAAAGTCCATCAAGGACCAGACGACCCTGAATCCGAACTTCCCAGAACCACACGTAATTTCCAATTCATTTGCACCAGTGCGGCGTGGAGTTAAATCAAAGGTTCGTTCAGCACAAACACCAACAGCCATCTTATTATTCATGTGAAACACCAGCATTCTTTCTAGACAGATAGTAATGACACTTCGCCGGAGTTTGATAGCTCCACTTTGATCACTTGTCACCATGCCATCTGTCTTGCTATCATGAATGACAATTGTTTGTTCAGTGTCCAGATTGCGATCTTTATCTGAGATGCCAACTGTAATATTTCCTTCAAAACGCCCCTCAATGAGCTTGATTTCAATGGTGCACTCGACTGCGTCCAGAACAGTTGCGAATCTCACTTCCGTGGTGCTGAGCCAGCTCTCAACGGTTTCATTTCTAACCGCCACATCTTCCTCTCTAGACAATACTCGGCCATCAATGCTTATAAGACCCTTGCTGAATGGCCTGTCTGGAAACACTCCATCTTCCCTGATTTTAAGATCTATCTCTAGATAGATGAAATCAACCAGCACTAGACCTCGACTTGGGCCAGTTAAAATCAGCATTCCACCCTACGAAAAGAATCGCGCGAGAAATTAGAGTATGCTCATCCAAACACTGCTCAAAATGAAGACTGAAAGCATGCCATGAAAGCTCCTCCATTTATATGCAGATGACTATCTGGATCGACAACCACGAGCACTAAGATGACTGCGTTTAGATGTCTATTAACAGTTGATATTAAATGCATCATCGACTAAAACGAAACCCGATTGAAACGAACTTAGAAGCAAGGATGTACCTCGTTGAGACGCTGGCAATCATCTCTATCGCGGTGAAATAGATAAATGCACTTGTAGTCAATGCTGTCTCTGGCAATGACACGGCCATAGACATTGACTGGGAAGCCTACATCTGAGGAGACTATGCGGACCGAGAGGATGTTTGCAGAGTGTTCTAGCCCAAATTCATCTTCGTAGATACTATCGGTGTATCGCATTGGAGGGACAGACGCTGCAATGAAATGAATAAACAGAATAAATCAATCAGATTATTTCATCACAATAAACAGTCCCAGTATGTGTTTTTCCATTTATATCCCACTGAGTTAAACCATCTAATATTCTTATTTGACGTGGGAGTTAACTTAAAGAGAAAGCTATCATCTCACCGTTTGAACCAAGTTAATTTCAATTTTAGCAACATCGGTGATTCCTGCTGTTAAGTTGTACTCCGTATGAATCAAGTCTAAGTAAATGAATTGAGATTCTCTGTTAACTTCAAGAGAAAACTAGCATCTCACCATCTGTACAAAGTTAATTTCAGTTTTAGCCAAACCAGTGAGTTCCTGTTGTCAATTGTAACATATGAATCCAATCTAGTAAACGGATTGAGATTGAGTGCAATTCGCTGTTTACTGCTACGCACAATAATGAACATGGCATGTCAGAGGATTTTCCTGATAGATCATCATACAGGTGAAACATCCTGCTGTAACATACATCAGAAATTTTCATCATGGGACTGAAGATAGAGGTTACTTACACTCCTCATCGATGTCGAAGACGGAGAAGTCTCTGAGAAAGAAACGGGTGTAGACCTTGCGCCCGACCTTGGGGTCGTGCTCGATGATGGAGTCCATGACCGCATCGTGCGCCTGGCGTCTCCGCCGGTTCTCCGCCGCCTTCCGAGCCTTCTCCTCTTCCTCCCGCCGACGCCTCTCCACCTCCTCCTCCGCCCAGGCATCCCAAGTCTCCCGGTCATAGAAGAAAGGCTCTAAGCCCTCCAACTCGTCCTCCTCCTCCAACTCCCTTACGGACGCCATGGTGAATGAATTCCCACTCGCCGCCGCCTCCGAGCAAACCCTAGAGCGCCGCTGTCGAGTCCGGCACCTCCTACTCGCCGCTCGCTGCGGCAAGGATTATTCGCACAGGCCCGGCCCATTGGTGACGCGAACGACCACCTATTGTAGCGAGCACGAGACCGAGTCTGTAATAAGGCCACACTGTAGCAAAAAAAAAGGTATCTACCGAACATTTTTGACAAAAAATGAAATTATTTTGGTTTTTCTGAAATTTTGAACAAATTTGGAGAATTTCAACATTTTATAAAAATAGAAACGTTTTTTATATTTTCCTAAAATGCAAAAAAATTGTTAAATACAACCTCCGTCCCAAAATAACTGTCTCAACTTTGTATTAGCTCTAGTACAAAATTGTACTAAGCTTAAGACACTTATTTTGAGACGGATGGATATTTATTAAACCCGACCACATTTTAAATTCCAATTTTTTCGGAAAACATGAACATTCTTAAAATTTTGAACTTTTCTCAAATGAGGGACACATTATGAAATTTAGAATATTTAAAGAAAACACAAACATTTTTTGAAATTCTGAACATATTTTAGAAACATGAAAAAAAATTAGAATTATAAAATATTGGAATTCTGATATTTTTCAAAAAACAAGTTTTTTTAGTCCTCAACAGTTCTGCAATTCTAAACATTTTTTCAAGATTTTGAAAAAACATTAGACTCAAGATTTTAAGAAAACAAAAAAAGTAAGTATAATAAACCAGAAATCATAAAAATTGGGAAGGAATAAAAACTTGAGCTGAAACCCTGAACCAGCGGAAACGTCAAATGGGCAGGCCAAGATCGGTCCCTCTGTACGTTGCAAGGACAATTTGCGACAAAGAAGATACAATTTCATGGGGAATCCTATTCCGCATGCAGGTCGTCGGCGAGCGACCTGGCGCATAGCCGCCTTCATATCGTTTCCGGGTTTTTTATTTTGATTTCGTTTTTTCCTTCTTTTCCTTCTTTTCGTTTTTTCTTTTATTCTGTTTGCCTTGTAATTTTCTCTATTCGTTCTTTACTCTTTACATTGTTTTGCAAATTTTCTTTTCAAATTTTGTTCATCAGATTTAAAAAATATTCATCAAATTAAAAAAAAAATCATCGAATCAAAAAATATGTTCATCAAATTCGAAATTTTTTGATCAATTTCAAAAATGTTCATCAAATTCATAAAAATATTATTGACGGTACGTACGAAGCAAAGAAGGTTCTCTGCCCTCTAGGATTGGAGGTGCAGAAGATACATGCATGCCCTAATGATTGCATCCTCTACCGCGGTGAGTACGAGGAATTGAACGCATGCCCGATATACGGTGCATTGCGGTATAAGATCAGACGAGATGACCCTGGTGATGTTGAGGGCGAGCGTCCCAGGAAGAGGGTTCCTGCCAAGGTGATGTGGTATGCTCCTATAATACCACGGTTGAAACATCCGTTCAGAAACAAAGAGCATGCCAAGTTGTTGCGATGGAACAAAGAAGACAGTAAGAAAGACGGGAAGTTGAGAGCACCCGCTGACGGGTCGCAGTGGAGAAAATCGAGAGAAAGTGGGGGGACTTTGGAGGTGACGCAAGGAACATATGGTTTGGTTTAAGTGCAGATGGCATTAATCCTTTTGGGGAGCAGAGCAGCAAGCATAGCACATAGCCCGTGACTCCATGTATCTATAACCTTCCTCCTTGGTTGTGCATGAAGCGGAAGTTCATTATGATGCCAGTGCTCATCCAAAGCCCTAAGCAACCCGGCAACGACATTGATGTGTACCTAAGGCCATTAGTCGAAGAACTTTAACAGTTGTGGAATGGAAAAGGTGTACGTGTGTGGGATGAGGATAAACAAGAGGAATTTAACCTGCGAGCGTTGCTGTTTGTAACCATCAATGATTGGCCTGCTTTTAGTAACCTTTCAGGACAGACAAACAAGGGATACAACGCATGAACGCACTGTTTAGATGATACCCAAAGTATATATTTGGACAAATGCAAGAAGAATGTGTACCTGGGACATCGTCGATTTCTTCCGACCAAGCATGCCTTAAGAAAGAAAGGCAAACATTTCAAAGGTGAGGCAGATCACCAGAAGAGGCCCGTCCTCCCTACTGGTGATGATATACTTGATATGGTCAAGGATTTATAAGTAATCTTTGGAAAGGGTCCTGGCGGACAATCTGTTCTGAATGACGCTGAGGGACACGCACCCATGTTGAAGAAGAAATATATATTTTGGGACCTATCCTATTGGAAAGACCTAGAGGTCCGCTCTGCAATCGACGTGATACACGTGACGAAGAATGTTTGCGTGAACGTGCTAGGCTTCTTGGGCGTGTATGGGAAGACAAAAGATACACCGGAGGCACGGGAGGACCAGCAACGTGTGAACAAAAAAGACGGCATGCATCCAAAGCAGTATCAAGGTCCTGCCAGCTACGCTCTAACCAAAGAGGAGAAGGAAATCTTCTTTGAATGCCTGCTCAGTATCAAGGTCCCGTCTGGCTTCTCGTCGAATATAAAGGGAATAATAAACATGGCAGAGAAAAAATTCCAGAACCTAAAGTCTCATGACTGCCACGTGATTATGACGCAACTGCTTCCTGTTGCATTGAGGGGGCTTCTACCAGAAAATGTTCGATTAGCCATTGTGAAGCTATGTGCATTCCTCAATGCAATTTCTTAGAAGGTAATCGATCCAGAAATCATACCAAGGTTACAGAATGATTTGGTCCAATGTCTTGTCAGCTTCGAGTTGGTGTTCCCACCATCCTTCTTCAATATTATGACGCACGTCCTAGTTCACCTAGTCGACGAGATTGACATTCTGGGTCCTGTATTTCTACACAATATGTTCCCCTTTGAGAGGTTCATGGGAGTCTTGAAAAAATATGTTCGTAATCGTGCTAGGCCAGAAGGAAGCATCTCCACGGGCCATCAAACAGAGGAGGTCATTGGGTTTTGTGTTGACTTTTTTCCTGACCTTAAGCCGATTGGTGTCCCTAAATCGCGGTATGAGGGGAGACTGAGTGCAAAAGGCACGCTAGGAGCGGATTCAATAATATGTAGGGACGGGCATTCCTGGGCGCAAGCACACTACACAGTTCTACAGAATTCAAGAACTATTTTTGAATTTTATGAACATTTTTTTGAATCAATGAACTTTTTTGAAAGTCGGGACTTTTCTTTAAGTCTAGAAAAACAGGGGGCACCTAACACCCCACGTGGGCCGACCCAGAAGGGCGCACAGGGAAAGAAGGGCGCGGGTTGCGCCTGCGGCTGATTCCCGGCGCATGGGTTGCGGAATAGGCGATCCCGGATTTGATGTCGACTCCTTTTCCTCTTTGTTTATTCTTATGTCGCTGCGGCCTTTTTTTTTGAATAAAGACACCCAAGGGGCATCTTAAATCTGATTAACATCGAGGAAAACAAAGGCCAGTACAATGGATAGACAACTGAACGTAGAGCGACCAGTACAAAATAAAATTACATTAAAAAGCATACTAGTCTTCTTCTTCCTCTGATTGTACGCCGCCCGCCGAAGCTTGAAAAATGCACTGAACCAACAGCAAAGAAAAGCGTCACCTGTAAACGCCCTCGCCATACAAGGCTTTTATTCTTATGTCGCTGCGGCCTTTGGCTCGGCCAAGCCCAAGTGACTTAGCAGCCTACGAAGCCCCAAGGCAAAACAACCTCCCTCGTCTCTATGCCCTAAAAAAAGCTCCCGCGTCTCTATACTACTTTAGAAACTAGAGATGATTATCCTGGAAGAAAAAGTAGAGGTGATACTCTACGCGTTACTCCACGAATTGATTGCAGTTATTTCAATGATAGTTGGTTCCGTGACACATTAGTATATGTATTCATAGTATGATACTCCCTTCGTTTCTTTTTACTCCGCATATAAGATTTGTTTGAACTCGAAGTAAGAAAAGTTTATCCAAATTTATATAAAAAAATATCAACATATACAATAAAAAATTATACAATATGAAAATCAACTTCATAATGCATCTAACAATATTGGTTTCATGTTGGAAATGTTGATATTTTTAATATAAATTTAGTCAAAGTTAACAAATTTTGACTTTGACTAAATTTTATATGCAAACTAAAAAGAAACAGAGGGAGTAATTAGAACTAAGATATAGGTAATTTATTGTGTTCAATTATTGTCTAGTTGTAGAATATTTATTGAATAAGAGTAGCATGCATGGTTCATGTTGCATGTTAAGATAGGTCTTCTCATGCATGATGAGTTGGCATAGTTGTATGTTGAGAGTATTAGAGTTAGTTGGTATTAATTATTAGATTTGGTTATATGAAACATTAGTGTTTGGGTCCGTAATATTATACTTCAAATAAATATAATTAATTGTATTTTATTATTGTATAGTTGTAGAATATTTCTTGAATATTAGTAGCGTGTATAATGCATGGTACATGTTAAGATGGGTCTTTTAACATGAGTGATGGGTGATGAGTTGGTTGACGAGTGGATTTTCTGTCACTTTTTAGAACTCATTTGTTGTTTATTCAACAACCATGCTACCACCGGTGAGTTGGTAATACTCCATGTCCTCCACTTTGGACTTGTCGTATCCCCTGGATCCATTGATTCCTCCTCGACAAAGTTCTCAAGTCCATTTGTCTTCGAAATAAGCAACGCCTTCTCGGCCAGCTCAAGTAATTCTTGACACCCCCATTTTGATATCATTTGGCTTCAACTCTATTTTCTATGTCGGCTCAGTACGATAGATGATTGTATTGCCGAAGGATGCCTCCCTGCTTTTGCGGTGAGAATTTCAGCCATTCTTTTAAGAACTAGTTGAATCCCCTGATTCACCAACCCCCATAGTAGTGTAAACTATAAAACTAACACAACTAGCAGACTAACTCCTCTTGCAATCAGGGCCGGCAACAATTTTTTCAACTAGGTTGTAGCACCTTCTCCTCTTGCACATTCTTGAGCAACACTAATTTAGGAACTAATTCAGGCAACCTATCTTTTCTCTACTTCTTGCAGAAGCCACGAGTGTCTTTGAGGAGATGAAGAATTTGCTCGGTGTGTCGTGACTTGTAGCAGTGGCATTGGCAATAGGGGGTGGCAACATTGGAGGACGACAAAGTCTTATCTTTTGGGGTGTAAATCCAAGGTGTGACATTAATTAGTTGTGCCTGGCTATGGCCTTATTGAAGACATTGTTTTGAGAGCGCGAACTTTCTCTAGGATGAAAACATAAGATCTTTAATCGGGAGACGACGACGCTTCTGCACTATTTCCTTCTTGGAGGCATCGCTTTTGGCTAAGATGGACTCCAGGTGTTATCCTTGGTGGTGGTTTGTGTTGCAGTTGCAAGGAATTGATCAATACAGTGAGACTTTTTTCTTCTTCTTCCTTTTGTTTTTTGGTTGTGTGCATCCGTAACATCTTTTGGACATTTGGTATGTGCAGAGGTTCGGTGTAATTGGTATCTCCACGATATTAATATATTACCTTTGTCGAAAAACTCTTCCTCTTCACTGCCAGCTTGCTCACCTTTTCTCTGCTCGTACACATTGCACCCACCAAGAATCTCCCTCGCTATCCATTATGAGCTACAAGCAGCCAGACTTGAAGGAAACATCACCCATCTTTCTACGTTTCAACCCCACGTCACAGCGCCACAGGCCTGGCCCATTCTATCGATCTGTAATAACGACGCACTGTAGCAAAAAAAGAAGTTATTACCGATTTTTTTGACAAAAAACAAACTTTTTTTGTTTTTTCTGAAATTGTGAACAAATTTGGAAAATTCCATACGTTTTTGAAAGGGGACTGCTACGCGTCCGTTGGCTGATCTATTTAAAAGATCGCCCGGCTCGCGGGCCGCCGGATCTTTTCTACAAAGCTATGCACTTGCAGTCCCAACAACGTCTACAAGAATAAAGTTGCGTAGTAGACATCAAACTCTTTTCTGGCGCCGTTGCCGGGGATGTGAGGTGCTTGAAGGTATATCTTTAGATCTTGCAATTGAATATTTTAGTTTCTTGTTTTTCACTAGTTTGGATTTATAAAAGAAAACTACAAAAAATGCAGACACGCTTGGGATTTAAGTCCAGGGTGGATGCACATCAACCGGCATGACCTCTATCTGGGCATCGGGCTTGTCCCGGAGGATGATCTCTTTGGCCTTCTCGACAGACATTCTGACCACCTCCGGCCATGACTTCTTAGCACTGCTGGCTCCAACGTTCCCTTTGGCAGGCTCTGGGTACTTCACGGCACTTCCCTCCATGGAACTCAAGTTCTTCAGCGAAAACTAGGATCAAGATAATCACAACATTAATAACATAATCCCTGTAAAAATGGGTTAAAAAAAGATCAACCATGTGTTACACACATTCACATGAATATTTGTTTAGGTATTCTCGCTGTGTGAGAAGATGTTGATGGTGTAGCATCTACTTGTGGATCTTATTTATGCTAGGCAGTTAACTAACTTGAGAAGTACATCATAGTGTACAAACCAAGTAATCATCACATGGAGTGCAGCAACTTGACTTGATATCATGCTGAATTTTGTCTTGATAAGCATGATTGATGTGGCTACACATCACTAGATAAAGTGATGCTTATCTATCTTAAACCAAGAAATGGGTAACTGATGAAAATCTGAATGTACATGTGCATCCATGTTTGTCATCATATACTCTCTTTATAGAAGATGCATGACGTGCCTTTAGTTTTTTTTGGGGGGGGGGGGATGGAACACAACATGTACTTACAACATACGCAATAAAATGGATTGACATATAGGAAATGTACAGAAAATATTTGCCAGAAGAAAAAGAGAAAATGAATAGAAAATGGCAAGAAACAACGTGTTAAGGCAAAAGATGATAAGCTTCATGAATTCACCTGATGGATGGTTCAAGGTGACAAGATATCACGTTTGTATGTATCATTAAAAATAAATTTATGTCATTGATGTGGCTCCATATCAATAAATAAACTGATGCTCATCTATAAAGGAAAAATGTGGTAAGCTGCACCCCCAATGGCGTTGAGAAACTCCATTAATGAGATGAATTGGCTACAATCGCTCATGTTTCTTAACCAAGAAAAAATATCCCAAAAAGTACAACAACACATCCATAGCGAAAGGACATGTTTGAAGAGATGCAAACAACAACGAATAAGAAACAAACATTATTTGACAAATATACTAGTGTAATATAAATAAATGCAAAAAAATTACGGAAATAAAGGAAAAATAATGAATGGGTGTGTGCTTGAACGTAGGGTTGACCTGATTATAAATTGTGAACGATTCTCGACAAAGCCATATATTTTCCCATGTGGTAAAATGAGCACAGAAAAATTGATGCCAAAATATTACCTAATTTTTCTTATAAAATTAATAAACACAAGAGGTTGTCGTGACATTATAAAATTAATAAACATTTTTTGTTTGGTGTGTCTAATAATATTTTTGACTTTTTATGATGATGTATCATGATTACTACATTATGAACATCATGTCTAATCCAGTAATTACATCATCATCAGGGTGTACCACATAGTCTGGCACGTACCACACTTATGAAAACACTTCTTATCGTGTTTTGATTAGCGAGGAAGAAGAATTTAAGTACATTTCAGGTGAGAGGGAATAAAAGAATGAGGAAATAAATTTCTCACTTTTACCAAAAACTATAAAATCATGAACAATCACTATGTATGATTATGATAAAAATAGGAAAAACATAAGAAAACCGTGTAGTGTTTATTCTCAATGTCCAATGGAACTAGCCATATGTACTCCTAAAAAAGAAGTTTATAAGAAAGAAAAAGGAAATATTCTACTTAGAGTTGTTTTTATTTATAATGTAATTATATGACGAAATGCAAATAAATTTCAAACTATTAAATAGCGGTATATGAGAAATAACGGCTGAGGCGTTAGCTCGCTGCATTGTGATATATAAATCAAAATGGTGTTAAATGGCTTAGAGTGATGCCCCACCAACCTCTATTGTCCATAACTGATCAAGCATGCACATATAATAACATTTCCTTCTGCATGTAGAACTAAGAACACATTTTGTTTAGTGGACAGCATGCGAGTACGCGACAAAATTGGCAGGGCGCAAGATTTCGGGTTTGAAACTTTGTAGGGCACGATAATTTTTCACTGGTGATTATTTCATCCCCCTCCATCGGCAAGTGGGTCCACGGAGGAGATGGGTGTGGACCTGCAAAATGTCTACGGGAAAGGCCGATGTTTATATTATAAAAAACTACGCCACGTAGCAACATAGGTGATGTTACTCGCGTGCTATTTCTTGTCGTTCAAGGTGTTTTTTGGAAAAAGAACTTTGCCACGAATTTCCATTTGTACTAACTCTGAGCACAAGCGACGATTTTAGGTGCAAAATGTAGCGTTTGGGAGATGATGTACTAAAATGAGCATTGGGGACAAGTTGGCGTATCAATGGCGCAATTAACTCCGGGGAAGATGAACCTAAGGACACTAATGCGTTAATTATATGGGCTGGGCTAGCACGATGACCTGCGTTAGACATGGGCACGTACCCTGGGAAAGCCCGTGCAAATATATATTTGTACAGCGCAATTCTGGCTTAAATAATATTGGCAAAACACAAGGAGTATTCTCCGTGGTTTTCTTTGTATAAATCATGCGGGCGACCGCGGTAGGAATGGTGATGACGTGGCTGAAGGAGGGGCCAGGAAAATGATGTAGTGGGGGCAGCTATTTAGATATAGAAGATAAGATATAAGAATGTAAACTTGTAAAATATTCATTGAAAATGAGTAGGATGCACAATGTGTTTTAAAGGTGGATATATTTCATGCATGGTTGAATGGTAAGAGAATTGGAGTTAGTGTGAATCAACTATTTAGGTTTACAGGATTCCACGGGCAATGTGATAAAATGAGCAGCTAAAATTTATACCATATTAGCTATTTATCAAACCATAGATTTAACATACCAGGTCACATGCTTGGCGGCAGGCCTCGTTCCATGTCTGGTAAGAGTAAAAGCATATGAAACAAAAATTACATCCTTGGTATGCTAATGCTCAACATGTCTTTATTCCTCCATAATATAAGTATACCATATATATAGAAAGTTCTTCCATGATATGCTGATACTCAGCACGTCTTTATTTCACCATTACATAGTTATTGATTATCCTTGCACAATAAGCTTGTTAGCCAACCACAGGTGTGCTGGCGACGGCAACAACAATGCGGACACGGTTGGGATTTAAGTCCAGGCTGACCATCGCATCAACTGGGATGACCTCTATCTGAGCATCAGGCTTGTCCCGGAGGATGATCTCTTTGGCCTTCTCAGCGGACATCCCGACCACCTCCGGCCATGATGTCTTAGCACTGCTGGCTCCGATGCTCCCTTCGGCAGGCTCTGGGTACTTGAGGACACTTCCCTCCATGGAACTCATGTTCTTCCACAAACTCTATGATCAGTATAATTACAGTGTTAAAAACATAATCGCTAGAAAAATGGGTTAACATAAGATCGATCATGTGTGACACACATTCACCTGAAGAATTGTTTAGATGTTCTCGCTGTGTAAGAGGATGTTGATGGCCTTGCATCTACTTCTGGATCGTATTTATACTAGGCAGTTAACTAACTTGAGAAGTACATCATAGTGTGCAAACCAAGTAATCATCACATGGAGTGTAGCAACTTGACATGATATCATGCTAAATTTTGTCTTAATAAGCATGACTGACGTGGCTACACATCACTAGATAAAGTGATGCTTATCTATCATAAACAAAGAAATGGATAACTGATGAATATCTGAACGGACATGTGCATCCATGCTTGTCATCATTTACTCTCTTAATAGAAGATGAATGACGTGCCCTTAGTTTCCATTGGGATGAAACACAACATGTACTTACAATGTACGCAACAAAACGGATTGACATACAGAAAACGTACAGAGAATATTAGCCAAAAAGAAAAGAGAAAATGTACAGAAAATGGCAAAGGCATAACCTATTATGGCAAAGATGGTAAGGTTCACGAATTCACGTAATGGATGGTTCAACGTGAAAAGATATCATATTTTTGTATATAATTAAAAATAAATTGGTGATATCGATGTGGCTGCATATCACTAGATAAACGAATGCTCATCGCAAAGGAAAATTGTGGTAAGCTGCACCACCAAGGGCATTGAGAAACTCCATTAATGAGATGAAATGGCTACAGTCGCTCCTCTTTCCTAACCAAGAAAAAAAATCCTGAAATGTAGAACAACACATCCATACCGAAAGGAGTTTGAGAGATGCAAAAACCAACGAATAAGAAAGAAATGTAATTTGACAGAGATACTAGTGTAATATAGATAAATGCAAAAAATATACGAAAATAAAGTAAAAATAATCAATGGGTGGGTGCTTGACTGTAGGGTTGACCTGATTATAAACTGTAAACAATTCTCTGCAAGTCCATATATTTTCTCACGTGGTAAAATGCGTACTGAAAAATTCATGCAGAAATGTTACATAGCTTGTCTTATACAATTAATAAACACCAATGGTTGTTGTGACATTATTCAAAAATATTAACCAATTTTTGTAGGGTGCGCCTGATAATATTTTTGACTTTGTACAATGAAGCATCATGAAAACTAAGTTATGAACATCGTGTCTAATCCAGTAATTACATCATCATAATGGCGTACTACATAGTCTGGCATGTACCGCACTTAAGAAAACACTTCTTATCGTGTTTGGATTGGTGAGGGAGAAGAATTTAAGCAAAATTCAGGTGAGAGGGAATAAAAAATGAGGAAATAAATCTCTCACTTTTACCAAAAACTATAAAATCATGAACAATGACTATGTATAATTATGATACAAACGGGAAAACAATAAGAAAACCGCATAGTGTCACTACTAGGAAATAACTTATAGGTAGAATCTTAGTTGTAGCGATGGCAAGAACACCGCGCTACTGTTAAGTACTAGCAGCGCCAGGCAACTATCAGCTCGACTGATAAGATTTAGCAGTAGCATTGGAGCTAGGCCACGCGCTACTGATAAATTGGCCCCACGGCACCCCCCGGGGCTAGCCATAGTAACAAAGCTACTGCTAACTTCGTAGCAGTAGAACGTGACTGGCAGACAAGCGCGCTGCTAGTGGGCCAGCAGGTGGGCCACGCTAGCAGCAACACGTTTCTACCGCCCAGCGCTACAAGTAATTCTCTTAGCAATAGTGTTGGCTGCCAGCCAACGCTACTGCTAAGTTTGTCTTATCTTCTTCCCCGGTATGTTTTCCTCACTCTCACTCTCACTCTCACTCTCTCTTCCCCCTGCACACTCTCCCGTGCCACCGCCGCCGTGTCTTCCTCCCGCGCAGTCGCCGGTATCTCCCTCTCTCCCTCCCTTCTCCTCTCGCCGCCCTCCCTCCTCCTCTCGTCGCCCTTCTCTCTCCTCCCTCCTTCCGCCGCCTGCTGCCCTCTCCCTCCTCCTCCGGTCATGCGGCCTCCTCTCTCCTCCCTCATCCCACATCCGTCCTCCCTCCTCCTCTTCTCTCCTCCCGCCGCCCTCCTCCCACCTCTCTGCCATACTTACGTACAAAAAGTTTTAGTACAAAAAACTAATAATAGAAAAAAATAGGTATAGAAATTTATTGGAATGCTAGATAAGAAATTTTTAGGTATCAAATTTAGTAACAGAATTTTTTAGTAAACAAATTTAGGTGTAGAAATTTTTATTAAAAAAAATAGTTATAGAAACTTTTAGGTATAGAAACTTTTCAATATATAAATGTATTGGAATGCTATATGAGATATATTTAGGTATCAAATTTTGTAATAGAAATTTTTTGTAAACAAATTTAGCTATAGAATGTTTTAGTAATAGAAATTTTTAGTATAAACTTTAGTAATAGAAACTTTTAGGTATAGAAATTTTTCAACATAGAAATATATTGTAATGCTATATGAGAAATTTTTAGCTATCTAATTTAGTAATATAATTTCTTAGCAAATAAATTTAGGTATAAAATGTTTTAGTATGAGATTTGATGATCTAAAATTTTCACTCGGTGGAATATGCAGGCTTTCTAGTGTCGCGTCTCTCCCTGGTGTGACCGTCGTCGGAGCTTCATGTACTTCCTCTCCAGCCGAGTCGATGAGCTAAAATTCCACCTCCTCCTTCTCACCGCTCATGACACTAAAACAGTTCTGTCGACAGCTAAAAGTCGATGATATTTTGACATGTATTGGTTGTCTCTTTCGACATGTGTATGATTGATACATGTCTAACGTATCGATAATTTATGAAGTATTCATTCAATATTTACAACAATTTGTATTATTTTGATGCACTTTTATATGATGTAAATGGAACTAACCCGGACTGACGTTGTTTTCAGCAGAAATACTGTGATGTTGTTTTTGTGCAGAAAATATAAGTTCTCGGAATTGATCGAAATTTTTTGGTGATTTTTATGGAACAAAAGAGACCCAGGGAGCACTGCAGGAGTGCCAGTGGGTGGCCGAGGAGGCCACAAGCCTGGGGGCGCGTCCACCGAGCTTGACTCCACCTCATGGTCCCCCCTTGACGTGAAACCGACGCTGAAATTTTTTATAAGTTCCAAAAACTCCAGAACTTGACCTAAAACATCCGCTTCGCGTCAGAAGCCTCTATTCCGAAGAGATCTCATTCGGATCCCTTTTCCGGCACCCTGCCAGAGGGGGAAATCATCACTGGAGGCCATGTTCATCATCCCAGCGGTCTCCATGTCGAGGAGAGAGTAGTTTACCCTCGGGGCTGAGGGTATGTACCAGTAGCTATGTGTCTGATCTCTCTCGCTCTCTCTCTCTCTCATATACTTGAGTTGGCACGATATTAATGTATCACGAGCTTTGATAATATAGTTGGATCATATGGTGTTCTTCCCTCTCTATCTTGAGATGAATTGAGTCTTTCCCTTTGAGGTTTCATTATGTTGTATTGATTATTTTAGATTTGAGAACACTTGATATATGTATTGCATGTGGATATATACCCGTGGTGACAATGGAGTATTCTATTGAGACACTTGATATATGTTTTGGCAATCAACTTGTAGATTTCCATGGTGACATTGGGATAATCTACGCACATAGGTTGATGCACATTTTCGTCCTACTTTCTCCGGTAGAAGCTCTGTGGTACTCTTTGGGATTCTTTGTATTGTATTGAATATGATGAATCTCAAATTGTTTGATGCATGTCAAATAGTCAACTCACGGATACTTGTGGTCACATTGGAGTATCTAGGTGACATTAGAGTTGATGGATGTGTATCATAGGTGTTATTCTAGTACGAAATCTAGGGTTGTTTATGACACTTATTGGGATGGCTCAATAGATTGATCAGAAAGGATAACTTTGAGGTGGTTTTACTACGTACAACAATTATCTTATATTCTCCGCTAGATAGGAACCTTGGAGTGATTTTTTGTCGCACGTTGAGGGATGGTTATCTGATTCAACTATGTTAGCACGGTTGAGAGATTGCACTAGTGAAATTATGAGCCCTAGGACTTGTTTCCAAGCATTGATATAACGTTTGTGCTCACTTTTTGTCACTTGTTACCTTGCTGTTTTTTTATATTTTCAGATTACAAAAACCTATATTTTATATCCATACTACACTGGTATCACCATCTCTTCTTCAAACTAGTGCGCCTATACAATTTACCATTGTATTGGGTGTGTTGGGGACACAAGAGATTTCTTGTATTTGATTACATGATTGCTTCACAGAGACCATCTTCATCCTACACCTCCCACGGATTGATAAATCTGAGGTAATCCACTTGAGGAAAAATTTGCTATTGTCCTATAAAACTCCGCACTTGGAGGCCCAACAACGTCTACAAGAATAAAGTTGCATAGTAGACATCAAACTCTTTTCTAGCGCCGGTGCCAGAGATGCGAGTAGGCTTGAAGGTATATCTTTAGATCTTGCAATTGAATCTTTTAGTTTCTTGTTTTTTACTAGTTTGGATTTATAAAAGAAAACTACAAAAAATGGAATCTAGGTTGCCTCAAATGCTTCATCTTTATAATGTCTTTCTTGAAAATGATAGATCAGAAAATTGTGCCAAAGTGTTAGAAGAAGAATTTAATAAAATGTTTGGCATTAAATCCTTGAATGTTGAGCATGATAGCAATGTTATTAGTGTGTCTTCTTTGAATATCCATGAAGCTAATGATATGCAAAGCCATAAGCTTGGGGATGCTATGTTTGATGAAGATAATATTTTTATTCTCCCAAGTTTTGATGAACAAATTTATTGTGATGATAGCATGCCTCCTATTTATGATGATTATATTGATGAAAGTGGGTTTGGAAGAGTGTCAACTTTAGGTAATGATCCCACTATTTTGGAGGGTGTTGAGTCTTATTACAATATTGATAAAAGTGGATTTGGAGAGGTCGTGACTTTATTTACTGATGATTCCACGATTTTGGAAGATGTTTCAATTGACTATGTTAACAAAGTTGCTATGTATGATGATTATTGTGATGACATATATGCTATAAATAGTAATGATAACCATGAAATTTGTCATCATGATTCTAATGTTCAATTTGATTATGTCAATCAAATATATCATGATAGTTATTTTGTTGAGTTTGCTCCCACTACTATGAATGAGAAGAAATTTGCTTATGTGGAGAGTAGTAAATTTTCTATGCTTGTGGATAATGAAAATAATGCTTTATGTGATAGTTATATTGTTGAATTCCTTCATGATGCTGTTGATTTTTTTATGAGGAATGAACATATGTTTGCAATAATATCAAGTTTTCTTTCTATATGTTTAAAATTTTGAAGTTATGCTTGTTTTGCCTTCCTATGCAACTTGATTCTTGCTACAATAATTTTTTTGCTTGCAAAATCCCTATGCATAGGAAGTGGATTAGGCTAAAATGTGCTTGCCACGTGATTCATGATGCTCTCTTGCATGTTTCAATTACTATTCTTATGTGAGCATCATTGAAATCACCGTGTCTAGCTAAGAGGACTTCAAGAAAAGCGCTTGTTGGGAACACTCTTTCAGTTTTAGTGTGTTCACATGATTAAGCTACTGTAGTAATCATGATTTGTGTCTTCTTTTTCAACTAGCACAGAGACCCATGCAAATGCGGGGGCATCCCTTTAGTGTGTTCATATTAGGGTTCATGTTATGGTTGTGGTTATACTTTCAAGGGGATCTCATTATTGTGTTAAAAGTGAGTTCATGGTATTTTGTGATCATTCTATAACCATTCTTTAACCATTCTATATTTGAATACATATTAGAATGAATAAAAGAAATAATTTGCGTACCAATGATTGGTAAATACACCCCTATTTGTCGTTTGTGCATGATAGTACTTTAGTGCAAAGAATTCAACTTTGAATAGTGCGCTAGCCGCTATTTTGTATGCCATATATTCTCAATGTATATTTGATACAGTTCCTAGACATCATTAGATTAAAAAACTGAATATTTATGCGATGGTGTCTTTGAAATGACAGCAAAGGAGGATTTGCGGTAGAATCGAGAATGCCGAAAAAAGAAGATAAATAAACCTAATAAAAGGGGATTTCTCTTAGAAATGAATACATTAACATTACGAAACAAAAGGAGTAACACTGTCAAGCAGATGATTGTACAAAGTTTATATACAATCATGAAGATTTCTCATTTCTGGGGTCTATCCAATTATTATTTTCATGTTTAGCTTTACTATAGTTTATCTAGACGATTCTATTTTTTTATAAATATGTCAAAACTTAATTTAAGATGAAAATAAAATGCTGAAATAATACATTAATATACAGGTGCCTATTATAACATATAAATAATCATATTATATTTTGAATCATATAATAATCAACATTGATTAATGAAATGTACGTATAAAATAAAAATCCCTACGCTCATGTGAACGGTCGGCCTGTACATCTAAAAGATACATAGGCCTGACCAGAAAGTATGTTTGTCCATGAATAAAACCTCGTTCATGAGACCTCGAATTCCCCCGTTCTACTCTGCATTATGCCAGTACATCCCACACCCAATTTCTTGAGTCTGGATTGGCCTGAGTCTTCTTCGAATGATGAGACCTCGACCCCGAAGCTTTATGAGTATCGTTTTGATAGCCGCCTCTATCCGTATGGGAATTTGCTTCTGAATTCACATCGCCCATTTAACTTCACTAGAAAGTGGTAACTTAGTTCAGTTGGTAGAGCCACCCTCCCATAATGTGTGCTTCTAAAAGCGTAAGCTTCCCTTATGTTGAGTCGACTTCCTTGTTCTCTTTCTAGAAAGTCGGCAATTGGACCAAGGTGACCTACTGGGAAATGAGAACCAATTGGTTGAGTCGAGTATTAGTGCAAATCAATGAAGTTAGGTCCAGTAAACAGTATGTGAGGAAGTTTTTTATGGTTCGCATTCACCCTCTTTCAGTGTTGGTTGTGGGAGATTTGGATTCCAGTCATGAAGCTCAAGCAAAAGTAGGAGGAACGGTTGAGGAAAGATAAAGGGAGTGGTTATTTCCCGCTGATGGTGGTGTTGAGTCTTAGTCAATCGATTCATAACTGTCTTTGGAGCACAATGATTATATATTAGAACCACCTTTACTTGTCAGAACACTTCTCGGATCTAGACTATAAATCCCCACACTCAGATAGCACAAGCAGGACAAGCATATGGAATTTTTTCACTGGCTTGCTTGAAGAGCTTTCATTACTTACTGCTTAATAAGAGAGTAGACTATGTATCCAGTACTTTTCTTGGGACTGGCTAGGGCAAAAACAAGATGCCCTAGCCCAAAATCAAACATCGGTTCTAGCTCTTTACACAAACTCCAAAAACATTATGGGATGTAAATTTGTATACATGGGACTGGAGAATATTTCTCTACACCGACTCCAAAATCATCACTTACTGATTTTTTGGCTCTTTTCTTTTTCTTTTGCCTTTTGGTTTTGTGGCTCTTTTATTTTTCTTTTGCCTTTCGGTTTTGAACATTTTTAAAAACACATGGTGAACATTTTATTATTTTCAATTATAAATCTATTTTATACATGAACGCTTTTATTCTATTTTTATACATTAATATTTTTTCAAATATTCGATTCTTTTTTTTCCAATAATGTGAACTTTTGTAATAAATGACCAACAATTTCCAAAGAGAACCTTATACTTTTGCAAATACACAGTATTGTTTTTAGTTTGTGATGAAAAAGAATCAATACACTTTGAAAAAATTTAAATATACGGTGAACATTTCTTAAATGCACGTTTAACTTAAAAAATGTTCATGATTTTCTATAAAATATTCACACGCTTTAAAGAAAACACATAACTAAGTTTTTGTTCACACTATTTTAAATGTAGAGTTTTTTAAGTAAACTCGCAAAGGAAACCAAGCGAGAAGAGAAAAAAGTCGATAAAGCGGTAGTTGAAGTATAGCGCACGTTCTGGCATAGAAGGCACTCACTCAGCATACAAAGCGAGCTCGGTAGACGAGCGCGAGCCAAATGGGCCGTTCGGCCCATGCCTCCCTCTATATATAGTGATGACCCTAAACCCTTATGGTAACCCGAAAGAGGCCAGGAGCCACGAACGATCCGTCCATAAACCCACTTTAGCTGCATCACCAAGCTCAATGTGTGTGCAACAGTGCAAGCAGAGAACATAGCTTTACGCCTTTATAAATATTATCACAGGTTGTGGGTCATTCCAATCATGCCAAAGCCAACGCAGGTGCAACGCTCTACTAAAACAAGCTGTGTCCTTGATGCCCAAACCACCGACATTCTTGGGGGAGCAAACAGAGCGCCAATTCACGAGACATTTCCACCCCTTCGCCTCCTCATCCACGTTCCAAAAAGAAATCTTGTCCATTCTCTTGGTTGTCCATTTGCTTGGAACAAGAACAGCGAGGAAATAAGTTGCAGTGGCCGTGAGGAAAGCATTAATCAATGTCAACCTCCCACCTCTAACCAATAGCTTTCCTATGATGTTCTGTTCTATACTATTTCAGGTTTTCAGTTCATGCTCAACTGACTATAATTCGGATGTTCTATAACTCCAGATTTATGTATTGGCCATCAAGATCCCAGTCAACTTTATTTCTAGTTACCACCTTCAATTGTTACCAGTCCGCTGGTTCATAAAAGCCCTCAAGGTATGCAAGAACAAAAGACAGTATGAACCTTTGTTTTGTACTGTTTAAATAATGATTAACAGAAAATTGATCAAGTGTTGATTATTTCTGAAATTATGGTCAGGAGAAGCATGCCTCTTGGTGCTCATCAATGCGCGCTTTAAAAACAGCTAGTTAAGCCAAACCATCAAGAGTGTTTTAACCAACGGTTTTTAGAGGTAGAGATGGCAATCATTCAGAAGTTCAGATTGAAGTGGCAAATATTACAACATACTGACCTTTATCCTCTCATCGTGCTAAATCCTTGTAGCCAAGTCAGCAATTCTAACATTTTCCAGTGCACTTCTCATCACCACCAACTTCACGCACGAGCATATTTAGAACAAGAAATTACACTAATGCATAACATAAGAGCAAATCGATCATGTACTGTTAAAATTATGAGTTGTTCGTCTTTGGGTTAATGACACTCAGTATGACAGGAAACCCACTAGGTAATATACTTGATTTAGTGAGAAAATAAACTAACGCCCTAGGTAATATACTTGATTTAGCAGAAAATCAACACAGATGTCGTCAATTAGCATATCCACATATGCATATGTAGAGGCATCTCCAAAGCCCAGAACCGAACACGGTTTATAAAAGAGAACATGGGTAAAAAAAGTACATGAAGGTGTCTCCTGCGCCTTCCTAGTTGAACCCAGGTTGTTCTTCAGAAGTTAGTTCAGAATAACAGCAACTAAATGCAATGCAAAGTCATCTTCCAAATATTCAAATTTTCACAGACGTAACCATGAGCAATCAATACAAACCAGAGATAAATATGGTAGAAAAGTCCCTTAACAGTGACAAATGTTCATGTTTCCACCTAATACATGTCTAACAAAACATCAAGTGCACTAATATGCTTTAATTATGCCAAAAATTTAAACCAACAAATTCGGTATAACATGCCACCATAATACGGAGTATATAATTACTTAGTTCGCCACTCATTACTTATAATCCATCAGATTACTTAATAATAATAATATAACTTAGTGCACCACATCATTACATCACGATTAACTTAGTTCACTACATCATTGCATACTACATTACATCAGAACTAAGTTTACCAAATCGGAGGATTACAGCCTAAAGTCCATCAAGGACCAGACAACCCTGAATAAGAACTTCCCAGCACCACACGTAATTTTCTCTTCCTCTGCACCCGTGCGGCGTGGAGTGAACTCAAAGGTTCGTTCAGCACAAACACCAGCAGCCTCATTATTTATGCGAAACATCACCGTTCTTTCCAGACAGATAGTAATGACACTTCGCCGGAGTTTGATAACTCCACTTTCATCACTTGTAACCACGCCATCTGTTGTGCTATCATGAATCACAGTCGTTTGTTCAATGTCCAGCTTGCAAGCTTTATCCGCAATGCCAACTGTTATATTTCCTTTAAAAATCCCCTCAATGAGCTTGATTTCAAAGGTGCACTCGACTGCGTTCAGGACAGTTGTGAAACTCACTTCCGTAGTGCTGAGCCAGCTCTCAAGGGTTTCACTTCTAACCACGACATCTTTCTCTCTAGACAGTACTCGTCCATCAATACTTATTAGACCCTTGCTAAATGGCCTGTCTGGATACGCTCCTTCTTCCCTGATTTTAAGATCTATCTCTAGATATATGAAATCGACGAGCACTAGACCTCGACTTGGGTCAGTTAAAATCAGCATTCCATCCTATGAAAAGAATCACACAATAGATTAGAGTATGCTCATCCAAACACTGCTCAAAATGAAGATTGAAAGCATGCCATAAAAGCTACTCCGTTTATATGCAGATGACTATGTGGATTGACAACCACCAGTACTAAGATGACTCCATTTAGATATCTATTAACAGTTGATATTAAATGCATTGTCGAATAAAATGAAACCCAATTGATACGAAAATAGAAGCAAGGATGTACCTCGTTGAGATGCTGGCAATCATCTCTATTGCGGTGAAAGAGAGAAATGCACTTGTAGTCAATGCTGTCTCTGGCAATGACACGGCCATAGACATTTACTGGGAAGCCTACATCTGAGGAGACTATGCTGACTGAGAGGATGTTTGCAGAGTCTTCTAGCCCAAATTCATCTTCGTAGATACTATAGGTGTACCGCATTGAAGGGACAGCCGCTGCAATGAATAAGCTAAATAAATCTATCAGATTATTTCATGACAATAAACAGCCCCAGTTTGTGTTCTTCCCATTTCTATCCCACTGAGTTAAACCTTCTAACATTCTTATTTAGCCTCCGAGTTAACTTCACGAGAAAGCTATCATCTCACCATGTGTACCAATTTTATTTTATTTTGAGAGAGAATGTGTACCAAGTTAATTTCAGTTTTAGCCAAATCCGCGATTCCTGTTGTTAAGTGATACATATGCACCATAAAAATGAATTCAGACTCGCTGTTTACTGCTATCCATCAATAACGAACATGCCATGTTGAGGATTCCACTAATAGACGATTATACAGGTGAGAGACATCCTACTGTAACGTAATTCAGTTTCCAGACATCAGAAATTTAGAAATATACTCACTTATAAAAAAAACGGGTGTAGATGTCTCACAAATCTCACTTTTAGAAATATACTCCTACATCAGAAATTCATCCTAATAGAGTATTAAACAAGAAAAGAACAAGCAAAGGATGATGGTGGAGGCTGCTTACACTCCTCATCGATGTCAAAGACGGAGAAATCTCTGAGAAAGAAACGGGTGTAGACGTCGCGCTCGACCTTGGGATCATACTCGATGATGGAGTCCATGACCGCTTCGTGTGCCTCTCGTCTCCGCCGGTACTCCTTCTCCTTCCGTATCTTCTCCTCTTCCTCCCGCCGACACCTCTCTTCCTCCTCCTCCGCCTGCGCCACCATCTTTGCCACGTACGCCTCACTGAAGAACAGTGGCTCCATGTCCACGACCTCCTCCTCCTCCTCCTCTACATGCGCCATGAATCCCAAGCCACCGTCGCCACGAGTCACAGCAAGCCACCGCCGCCGCCGCCGAGGCCTCGCCTGCCCGATCCCTTTCCTCTCTTTTTTTTCCTCTTATCGTTGCTGTTTTTTTTTTTTTGGTCATGAATCGTTGCTGCTTTGGGCTGGACCAAGGCCGAGTGGTCTTTATTTAAGATCATTTCTGCCCAACTAAAAAGGCATTTACCCCTCAAAAAAAACTAAAAATGCATTTGCACTTTTCTTATAAGCCAATAGATTCAGCAAAATAATATCTTTCGCTGTGGGCAAAGCATAGGATAAATCGCTCATATCGTGCACCTTGCTTGACCCATTTCGGAAGATATGGGCAGCAGTTGGTTCTCCTTAAGAGAAAAGGGCAGCAGCTGGTCCCACTGGTTTTGTTTCCTCTTTTCTTTTCCTGCTTATTCTTGACGGTTGAGCGTTCATTTTGTGTTCTCTTTTCACTTTGTTTTCCCTTTTTATTTTTTATTTCATTTTTTAAAACTATGGTGGTCCTCCTCATCCTTTTTGGGCCAATTCTTTTGGTGGCTTCTAGAATAAGGTAGAATAAGTTGTTCCCTACCTAACTTATTCTAAAAGTCCAACCATTTTTTTTAATTTTGACGCACTTAAATAAAAAAGGGAAAAAACATGGAAGAACCAATGTTCAATCCCTGTTCTCCTTGGAGACGGCAAGTGTTGCTAGCCACTGTGCCCAAGTCTCACACGTGATTAGTACGAGGCGCATTATGTAGTTGAGGCGAATGAAGCCGGTTTTCCATTGTTTTCACGGGTTTCTTTTTCTGTTTTTCCTTTTCTTTCTTCTTCTTCTTCACTTTTTGTTTGGTTTCCTTTTTCCTTCTCCATTTTTTCGGTTTCTCTTGTTTTTTTTTTCCTGCTCCAGGTTTTTTCATTTGTTTCTTCAGGTTATTTTTTTATTTTTTTATTATTCTCTTTTTTGGTTTTTATTTGTTTCTTTTTGTTTTTCATTCTACATTATTATATACATGATCAAGATTTTTGTAAACACTTGTTCAACATTTTTTAAGTATTTGCTTAAAAAATACAAATACTTGTTGAACATTTTTATGTATTTTTTAACATTGTTATGTACATGATCAAAATTGTTTCAAAAAGTTGTTCAATATTTTTTTCAAATACTTATTCAATATTTGTTAAATACTTTTAATATTTTTCAATTATTTGTTCAACATTTTTATATACATGATAAAAAAATTGAAATACTTGTTCAACATTTGTCAAATACTTGTCAAAAAAATAATGTTTTTTTAATAGTGTTTTTTATATTATATATTTAAAATATTTTAAAGTGTAAATAAAGCCCAAAAAGGCCAGCAAAAAAATGGGCCCTTAGAGCAACTCTAGCGGTCATCATATCGAGAGCGGTGCACAAACCTCTCGCCTCTCTCCCTCTCCCTTCCTCTCTCTCTACCCCCCCCCCCCCCCCTCTCTCCCTCTCTCTCTCTAATAATATTTGTAATTCTAAAGATAATGAAACTCATAAACAGTTCTTGTCGGTTGAGCACCCTTTTCAACACAAAGAACCAACAAAATATTCAAAAGTTTTGGAATCATATTTTTATTTATTTATATGGAAATATATCCGTTTAAATTACTATTTGGAGCTGATCTGTAAGTGTGTGACATGTTGCTCCAAAAACTATGAAATAATTATTGTATTGTAGCACCCTAATAATATTAGAAAGCTAAGGGTTTGTTCTGAATCTATCCAACTCCAAACTTCTCAAAATCTGAGAGTGGCTCCAGCCTGAACGCTTTTGCTATAGGAAGCTAAATCCACGAAGCGATCTTGGGCCATTGTGCAATAAGGTGAAACAAGGGATTCCCAGCTCCGTGTTTTCCCGAGTCTGTAGTTGCTCTTATTTACGAGCAATATGCCACCACAAAAGAAAACGGTTCGCACCTGGTCTTCCTCGCTCGAACAGGTATGGTCCATGAGCACCTCGCAGATATCTCCCTCCCCCCCCCCTCTCCTGAAATCCTCACTGCCGTCTTTCCCGCGGACATGCTTGCCCCCCCCCCCCCTCGTCGGCCGGAACCTACCTACCGGCCACAGATCCGGCCTTCCCATGAAGATTCCCACCGGCTCCCGTCCTTACCACCGCCAGTCCTTAGGAGCAACGACCCCATGGCAAGGAGCAGCTCATCCCCACGCCATTGACGCTCAAGCAACCTCTCGACCCATTGGCCAAAATGGCTGCCTCCAGCCATCCCAAGAGGGGTGCCAACAAGCCTAGCGAAGGGTGAAGCCAGGACAACACCGAACGCTTTTCTGTTCGCCAGCTAAAGCGCGAAGCTGCCTGGAGAAGCTGGATTTTCATATTTTGAGAAGCTTGGAGAGATTCAGAACATGCCCTAAATATAGGTTTTCAAGAGAAATCGCCATGTGAAAATCCCTCATTTTAAACATAATGCAAGCCCAGAAGCACCATGTATCACTGGTCAGCCTTTCCTTCAAGCTCAATTGAAGATATAGGGCGGGTTGGGGCACGATGCCGCCTGATCCTTTAGCTTTTTATAGTTAGACAACGCTCAAGCTTCATTTGCCATGTTGGGGCTCGAAGAGGAAGACAGTTAATATAAGAACAATGTATTGACTGTTTAGGAAACTTAAGCGTCATCATTAATGGTGAACTTCTCTACTTGGACTTGGATGATTCCTTCACTAACACTAGTAGAAAACAGGGCTTCGATCCGGGCCAGATCAGATCATTAGTCCCGGTTCTGTTACGAACCGGGACCAATGGTTGCATCATTCCCGGTTCGAGCGGCCAGGGCGCCGGCCGGGCCTCGGCAGGAACCAGTCCCGGTTCGTCTAACCCCTTTAGTCCCGGTTCCAGACACGAACCGGGACTAAAGGGCCTCGCTCCTGGCCCAGCCCCTTTAGTCCCGGTGCTAGCCACCAACCGGGACTAAAGAAACACCATTAGTCCCGGTGCTAGCCACCAACCGGGACTTAAGAGTTGCCTATATATATGCTCGCCCCTGCCCGCTCACTCCTCTGTTTTTTGGCCGGCCGGCGTGTGGGAGGTGTGCTGCTCTCTGTTCTCACCTCCTATGCAGATGAGGTGTTCGATGAAATGCCGCAGCCACACTTAAGCTTTCTCCTCTCCAAGCTCGACCTCCAAGCTACATTTTCCCCAAGATTTGTTTAGGTTTGGCGTTGCACCAACTACACAGTGTTCTAAAAGGTTAACGACTTCATCGTTTCATCTCTCACTGCTAGTTTAGCTCATTTCAAATGCTCTAGAAGTAGAGTGTGGTTTGTGGGTTTTAGTGGAGGAGTGTATGTGGGAGTTCTTTTGATTGAGATGCACAATTAGAGCTGAAATTAACTTCTTAGAGTATGCACATGTGTAGGGTGACGTTCCCATCCCCGTCCTCACCGTCGTTGATCGCCCGCGCCGATCTCATCGCCGGCACCACCGTGGTGAGCCTCTTGTTCTTATCTTCTTTTTAAAAGAAAAAATTCTTACTTGTATGATTTACATAGATACTTGTATTAATTTGGTCACTTCTCTATTCATGATGTTCTGTAATGGTTTTTGATACACTTAATTATATAATGCACGCAGATGAATCGGCAATGGATGTACGGTGACCGACGCACTTCCGAGTACATTGAGGGCCTGCAAAAATTTCTCGAAGTGACTAAGGCAAACAAGCAGAATGGTTTTATGTATTGTCCATGTACTGTCTGTGAGAATACGAAGGATTACTCTAACTCGAAAACCCTTCACTCCCACCTGCTTGAGAAGGGTTTCATGCCACACTATAATGTTTGGACCAAGCACGGAGAAAGAGGGGTTATGATGTTAGACAACGAAGAAGAAGAGGATGATGATAGCTATCCTATGTTCCCTGAATACGGTGATCCTGCAACGGGGGAAGCTGAAGATCAAGTGGCACCAGACGATGTGCCCAATGATGATCTTGGCCAGGTCATTGTTGATGCACAGAGAGAATGCGAAAGTGAAAGGGAGAAGTTGAAGTTCGATCGCATGTTAGAGGATCACAAAAAAGGGTTGTAACCAAACTGCGAAGATGACAACACAAGCTCGGTACCACACTGGAATTGCTGCAATGGAAGGCAGACAATGGTGTATCTGACAAGGGATTTGGTTCGCTACTGAAAATAATGAAGAACAAGCTTCCAAAGGATAACGAATTGCCCGACAGTACGTACGAAGCAAAGAAGGTTCTCTGCCCTCTAGGATTGGAGGTGCAGAAGATACATGCATGCCCTAATGATTGCATCCTCTACCGCGGTGAGTACGAGGAATTGAACGCATGCCCGATATGCGGTGCATTGCGGTATAAGATCAGACGAGATGACCCTGGTGATGTTGAGGGCGAGCGTCCCAGGAAGAGGGTTCCTGCCAAGGTGATGTGGTATGCTCCTATAATACCACGGTTGAAACGTCTGTTCAGAAACAAAGAGCATGCCAAGTTGTTGCGATGGAACAAAGAAGACCGTAAGAAAGACGGGAAGTTGAGAGCACCCGCTGACGGGTCGCAGTGGAGAAAATCGAGAAAAAGTGGGGGGACTTTGGAGGTGACGCAAGGAACATATGGTTTGGTTTAAGTGCAGATGGCATTAATCCTTTTGGGGAGCAGAGCAGCAAGCATAGCACATGGACCGTGACTCTATGTATCTATAACCTTCCTCCTTGGTTGTGCATGAAGCGGAAGTTCATTATGATGCCAGTGCTCATCCAAGGCCCTAAGCAACCCGGCAACGACATTGATGTGTACCTAAGGCCATTAGTCGAAGAGCTTTAACAGTTGTGGAATGGAAAAGGTGTACGTGTGTGGGATGAGGATAAACAAGAGGAATTTGACCTGCGAGCGTTGCTGTTTGTAACCATCAATGATTGGCCTGCTCTTAGTAACCTTTCAGGACAGACAAACAAGGGATATAACGCATGCACGCACTGTTTAGATGATACCCAAAGTATATATTTGGACAAATGCAAGAAGAATGTGTACCTGGGACATCGTCGATTTCTTCCGACCAAGCATGCCTTAAGAAAGAAAGGCAAACATTTCAAAGGTGAGGCAGATCACCAGAAGAAGCCCGTCCTCCGTACTGGTGATGATATACTTGATATGGTCAAGGATTTATAAGTAATCTTTGGAAAGGGTCCTGGCGGACAATCTGTTCCGAATGACGCTGAGGGACACGCACCCATGTGGAAGAAGAAATATATATTTTGGGACCTACTCTATTGGAAAGACCTAGAGGTCCGCTCTGCAATCGATGTGATGCACGTGACGAAGAATGTTTGCGTGAATGTGCTAGGCTTCTTGGGCGTGTATGGGAAGACAAAAGATACACCGGAGGCACGGGAGGACCAGCAACGTGTGAACGAAAAAGACGGCATGCATCCAAAGCAGTATCAAGGTCCTCCCAGCTACGCTCTAACCAAAGAGGAGAAGGAAATCTTCTTTGAATGCCTGCTCAGTATCAAGGTCCCGTCTGGCTTCTCGTCGAATATAAAGGGAATAATAAACATGGCAGAGAAAAAATTCCAGAACCTAAAGTCTCATGACTGCCACGTGATTATGATGCAACTGCTTCCTGTTGCATTGAGGGTGCTTCTACCAGAAAATGTTCGATTAGCCATTGTGAAGCTATGTGCATTCCTCAATGCAATTTCTTAGAAGGTAATCGATCCAGAAATCCTAGCAAGGTTACAGAATGATTTGGTCCAATGTCTTGTCAGCTTCGAGTTGGTGTTCCCACCATCCTTCTTCAATATTATGATGCACGTCCTAGTTCACCTAGTCGACGAGATTGCCATTCTGGGTCCTGTATTTCTACACAATATGTTCCCCTTTGAGAGTTTCATGGGAGTCTTGAAAAAATATGTTCGTAATCGTGCTAGGCCAGAAGGAAGCATCTCCACGGGCCATCAAACAGAGGAGGTCATTGGGTTTTGTGTTGACTTTTTTCCTGACCTTAAGCCGATTGGTGTCCCTAAATCGCGGTATGAGGGGAGACTGAGTGGAAAAGGCACGCTAGGAGCGGATTCAATAATATGTAGGGACGGGCATTCCTGGGCGCAAGCACACTACACAGTTCTACAGAATTCTACCTTGGTGGCCCCGTATATCAATGAAGACAAGAATATTCTACGCTACAAACACCCGGAGCAGTCTGACGACTGGATTACACGTGAACACATCGGGACTTTTGGCGGTTGGTTGCAAATGCATCTCATGCGTAACAACACTGTTGGAGATGTCCTGTACATGTTGGCCAGGACACCATCTTCGACTGTATGGACTTACCAAGGGTACGAGATAAATGCTAATACATTTTACACGATCGCCCAAGATAAAAAGAGCACCAACCAAAACAGTGGTGTCCGCTTTGATGCAGCAATCACCAATAGGACAAAGGACACATATTATGTTTACATAGAGGAGATATGGGAACTTGACTATGGACATGAATTTAAGGTCCCTTTGTTTCGGTGTAAATGGGTCAATCTGTCAGGAGGCGGGGTACAGTTAGACCCGCAGTACAGAATGACAACAGTGGATCTCAAAAATCTTGGGTACACAAATGAACCATTCGTCCTAGCCAATGATGTGGCTCAGGTTTTCTATGTGAAGGACATGTCTACCAAACCGAGGGAAAAAAAGATAAGGAAGCGAATACATCAAACGATGAGCCAAAGTGCCACATAGATCTTTCAGGGAAAAGAAACATCGTGGGAGTGGAGGACAAGACAGACATGTCTGAGGATTATGAAAAGTTTCATGAAATTCCTCCCTTCAAAGTGAAGGCTGACCCAAGCATCTTGTTAAACGATGAAGATTATCCTTGGTTACGGCGCAATAAGGAAGGAACACACACGAAGAAAAAGTGAAGACTTTCTCTCCATAACTATTCTAATGATGGCTTTGATCTAGAATATCACTGCAGTTACATGTCAAGAAATGAAATCCCTTTGGTAATAGATGAGTTTTCGTCCGAAACCCTGTTACTTCGAAAGAGATTGTCCAGTTTGTACACGAAGTGCATCCAGTTTTTCCCGTACCCCTCTCAACTTTTTAGCACATGCTATGTTGGTGAAATTATGATACCATGACAAGTTTCAACCTTTTCAGAGTTCATTTGCAGTGATTTTCAAATTCAGGGTCATTTAGCTCAAAATAAATCATGAAATTCATGAAAAATAGCAAATGAAGTCAGAAAAGGTTTGAAAATTGATGATGTGGCTTTGAATGGTGCATATTGAATGCAGAAAAAGTCTGGAGTTAAAATATGTTAAAAAATGAAATCCCTTTTGTAATAGATGAGTTTTCGTCCGAAACTCTGTTACTTCGAAAGAGATTGTCCAGTTTGTACACGAAGCGCATCCAGTTTTTCCCGTAACCCTCTCAACTTTTTAGCACATGCTATGTGGGTGAAATTATGATACCATGCCAAGTTTCAACCTTTTCAGAGTTCATTTGCAGTGATTTTCAAATTCATGGTCATTTAGCTCAAAATAAATCATGAAATGCATGAAAAATAGCAAATGAAGTCAGAAAAGGTTTGAAAATTGATGATGTGGCTTTGAATGGTGCATATTGAATGCAGAAAAAGTTTGGAGTTAAAATATGTTAAAAAAATGAAATCCCTTTTGTAATAGATGAGTTTTCGTCCGAAACTCTATTACTTTAATAGGAAAAAGTATGAACTAAAAAGCTTTTATAAAACTTTAATAGGAAAAAGAATGACGTAAAAAGATTTTATAAAACTCTAATAGAAAAAAGAATGAACTAAAAAGATTTTATAAAACTCTAATAGCAAAAAGAATCAACTAAAAAGAATCAAAATAATATTAACTAAATTATCAAAGTATTTATTTGTTAAAAACTTTAATAGTAAAAAGCTTTTATAAAACTCTAATAGCAAAAGGAATCAACTAAAACATATGCAAAAAAATAACATTAAAATTTAAAAAAACATAATATATGCAAAAAGTAAAAAAAAAGGCCCGCCTTCTAGCCACAACGGCCTGCATACGACTAGAAACCCTGGAAATGGGCCAGGATGTAGGCCCGCAGTGCTAGCAGGCCCAACTGGGCGTGAGATAGGCATGTACTGCCTGCAATAGAGAGGAGCTCGAGAGGGCAGTGGCAGCAGCGCTTATAAACCACTCCGAGCTCCTCTCGACTAGCGAGGTGGGACTAAACATTTTGCTGCGGGAAGCACACCCCTTTAGTCCCGGTTGGTGGCTCCAACCGGGACTAAAGGGGTTCCTTTAGTCCCGATTGGTGTTACCAACCGGGACTAAAGGGTTGTGCTTCCCGCCCTTTGGGTTGCTGAAATTCACCTTTAGTCCCGGTTGGTGGCTCCAACCGGGACTAAAGGGGTGGCTTTAGTCCCGGTTGGGGCCACCAACCGGGACTAAATGTTGGGTGTATATAAGTGGACCAAAATCCATCTACAGTTTTCGATCTCCATTTCTCCCGACGGCGCCGAAGACCACCTCGACGCCGCCAGGCTACCGGACCTCGCCGTCGCCTCCCCGAGCCCGCTCCTCGTCGCCGCCCCCGTCGCCGCCCCCGACGCCGTCCCCGTCGCCGCCCCGAGCCCGCTCCCCCTCCTCCTCCTCCTAGGTGAGCCGCCGGCCACACCGCCGTCCCCCTCCTCCTATCCCCCCCCCCCCGCGGTCACCGTCGTCGCCCGCGTCCGTCGCCGGCCGAAGCAGTGGCGGCGCGCGTGGGATCCAATCTCTATTGTTTGCATAGTGTTTGCATATTTTGTTTTGTAGCTAGATGACACCTTTTGGTCCAGTTTTGAACTTTGCTTCGAAATTCATCATAGAAAAGGATAAAGTGAATGCAGCAAACTTTACCACCTAGTATAGAAATTTAGAAATTATTCTCAAGCACGATAAAAAGAACATTTTCTAGACGATCCACTTTGTATGTAGAGGAACCTACAAAACAAATGTGTTTCGAGGGGAGAATAGTGTATATCGTTTATACCGAGCATTAGCTAGCTCTTGCCTATAGCACACCTTAGAAGGGTCACGACCTGATAAGAGTATGAGATGGGGTGGTTTTCTTTCCGGTTCATGCAATGGGCGGCTCTCTTCTTGCCCCCCCCCCTTTTTTGCTATTAAACATGCATCTCAAATCCTATGAGTAGGATTAGAAAAAGATATATGTCATTTTGGTATTAAATATGGTATTGGTGTTATTGTTGTTAAATAAAATGATATTTGCTATAGCCACAATTTGTTCTCGTCGACGATGCCAATCCCGCATCCTCGTCGTCGAGTCGGCGCTGACAACCAGTTTGAGAGGCGCCATGTCCGGGACTGGGCTCCTCCGGGCTGGCACTGGGAGGTGCTACCTTCTGGGGCACACACCTTGGTGAGAAATCCTGGTCTCGTCGTCGACCCGGAGCTTCTTTGGTGGCGGTCGCGTGGGCCACTATCGGTGCAGAGGGAGCCGGCCCCCGCGGAGGTGGTACGTCACCGTGTCAGGGAGGAGGACGAGCACGTTCGTCGCTACATTGCCGCGTTGGATGCCAGGTTCTCCAATACCTGGCAGATTATTCAGGGATCTCACCCGAGCTATGATCTGGTGATGGTTCCTTATCTTTGGGTGTCCACCGCCTGCACCGTGAGATGTCAACTGATCTGTATTAATTAATGATATTATATGATAATATTCGAGTTGTATTAGCGATAATATTCGATGCTTCGTTAACTGGATTATTCGAGTTGTGTTTCTTAGGTTGCAATAAGGCATGTCATGTTATGAGTTTTTAAAAGATTCACATTATATATCATAACTTACATCTATGAACTATTCTACATTCGGAAATGAAATATAAAAAAAGTGTTAATTGCATTTTCTTACGTTTGACAACTGCTTGGACTTATTAGGGACTATGAGGCATAAGATCTGCAAGGTGTGCCAAAATTCATGTATGGACAGTCTTGAAACTGCAGTGCAGTTCGGGGTATATTTGAGAAAGGGATTTCAAAAATCAGTGGTAACGGTCTTTAACTTGAATTTGTATTGAATTTTGATCATTTGTTTCCCTTTTTTACTGACTTTATTGTTGATTATTAACTTCTGCATAGTGTGTTCCATGCAACACAAGGGAGGACTTCAACAATTCATATGGTAACGTGTTGTACTTTGAGGATGATGAGGAGCGCAATTCGAATTGGATCTGCGCAAAGGAAAGAATAAAACCATCATATATGGTGATGGATGAGAGCAGTACATTGCAGTGAACAATTTTAAAGGAGGAGAACTCGTAGCTTTTCCTTAATAGGAGAGGTGAATAGGTTAAGGACATTATATGTCGAAAGCGATGATGATGACGATGATGAAGATGACATCGTTAGCCAAGATGACCAAGATGACATCGACAGCCAAGATGAAGATGAGGACATCCAAGATGAAGATGAGGACATCGAAGATGAAGATGATGGTCCTATCCTTTCTGCAATGTTTTCTCAAAGGATGAAGAAGCTTACTCGGGATGATAAAGCTAGTGTGAAAGAAAAGTTACCATCCTCTTCGGCGTTCTTGGGGAAGCCCTTTGTGCACCGTCTAACAAAAACAAACATGGTCAAAAAAGTTATGGTGAGATGTTTTATATTCTTTCATCTCTTTTTGGTCATAACCAAGTATGGTGAGATGTCTAACATTTTGTGCTCTCTATTTTCTCTTAATGATGGGGTCTTCAGAAGTTACCTTTGAAGATGCTTTCCGGAGTGGACATCCCCGCCGTCGGCACTGCTGGAGTAATCCATGGACCAAGAGGGCCTGTCACGGACGTCCAATACAAGACAGACCCCGACGGGCGCATATCATTCCACAAGGCCGGCTGGCAGGAGTTCATCAAGGGAAAGAGAGAACTAAGGGTGGACACCCTTGTGGTAATCACTATAAGGAAGAGCAACCGCAAGGACTATCAGATGATGGTTGTTGTTGACCATGTTTAGAACTAAGTCATGAATATATCAGCTGGAGAACTGTTAGTTAATTAATTAGTATGTTAAGATGAATGTGATACATTCATGTTTGTTTCTTAAGTTGAACAACTTTCAAGTGATACTAATGGTTCTTTCTATATATTGATCATGACGATGTTATCTAATGGTTCTTTCATTACTATATGTAGTAGCTAGCGTTGAGTTGAATGAAAAGCATAAAATAAAAATGGTAAAAACAAAAATAAAAGAGGGAAACACAATATGAAAACCCCTAAACCCCTCCTTGCAAAAAAAAGAGCCTGTTAGGTGCTGACGCGTGGTTGCCTTTTAGTCCCGGTCGGTGTTACCAACCGGGACAAAAGGTCCTCCTGCCAGGCGCCCCATGGCGCCCACGTGGAGCTCCTTTAGTCCCGGTTCGTAAGCCAACCGGGACTAAAAGTGAATGGGCATTAGTCCTGATCGTTTTGTCCCGGTTGCAGAACCGGGACTAAAGGCCCTCTGGAACCGGGACTGATGCCCTGTTTTCTACTAGTGTAAAACCTTCATTGATCACCTGCACGAGTAAAGGTGGGTTCAGATGCTTCCAAATTCAGTTGAACATGTCTCACAAGCAAATAAATTTTGGATTTAGGGTCATTGACAATGCTAAGCATCAAAGTTTGCTCCGAAGCATCAAATCGGTATATGAAAACTAAGAGAACACATTATGATGTTCTGCTCTACACTGTTACATGCTTTCAGTTCATGTTGAACGTACTATAGTTCTGATTATCTGTAACTCTAGATTTGTTTACTGACCCTCAAGATCCCTTATCCCAGTCCAAATTATTTGTAGTTACCATCTTCAGTTTTTTTTTACGGAGCTACGGCGGGCTTACGCCGGCCTGAACCATTTTCATTATCATAATTAAGACTGAGATACAAACACAACGGTCACAAATGTAGCACCCAACACACACAAGAAGGAAAAAGGAACAACGGAGAAGAACCAGGAAACGAGCTATGACAAGCAGCCAACACCAAGAACGTAGCACCCATCACCACTAGGCAGACCGAGAAGAGCGGGAACTAGTATTATTGGATCGGTCGAAAGGTGAATCGAGACCGAGAAGACGAAGAGAAGAAGTCGCCTACTACCCTGCGATCACTCAGCACCTTGAAGACCCGGGAGAGTCGCAACCACCGTCGAAGGGCTTCCCAATGCTAGTCACGACGCGGCGGAGAGAGCCACAGACCATGACGAAGGGCAATGTTCCGCCGAGATAGACCCGAACCTCCTCTGGGCCACACCACGGCCACCATCACAAATAGAGAGAACCAGAGTACTTTGCGAGGCAACCAAGCCTCAACCATCGTTGAAGGGAACCAAAAACCGAGACCTCACCGCCGCGACGAGCCCCCAAGAGAGAGATCGACCAACAACACCAGGCTGACCAAGGCAAGGACCGCCACCACAATTCACTTCCATGGCCACCACCGAACAATCCATCAACCCGACCACACACCAAACAAACCAACCGCACTCAAGCCGAGACGACAAACGAACCGCAGCGGCTCAATGGCTCCAAAGACAGCGCCCCCAAAGAGGCAACGACGTCAAAGACATCGTCGAAGTCCGATCCACGGATGGATCTAGGCTTTCGCCTGGAGCACATTATAGGACACGACATGGGAGCTTCACAATGACGCCTCCAAGGAGGAAAACGGCACCATCATCAGTGCCAGCAAGGCCGGCACAAGGCTTTCGCCTGAAGCAGCGCACACCGGACCTCTCCGCATACGTAGGCCGCTGAGTCCGGCAAGCATAGGAGCGCGAGACCTCCCATCCTCCTGCACCTCCGCGGCGAGCTTCCTCGCCGCAGCCAGCAGGATGCACCTCCAGTGACATAGCCGCTCACCTCGAGCACCGACGCCGACAGGAGCGGAGATCGAGCCTGACTGCGAGAACTCATCCACCACCATCTCTCACTGCCAATCCACCTCCTCAGCCTAAGCTCGCCGGACTAGGAGCCAGCCCACCCAAGCAAACGAGCCGAGTGCCTCCTATGCTCACTCTGGGCGGCACCAGGTCGCCAGCCCGGCCTCACAGCCATCGGAGAGAGCCCCAGGTGCCACCCCCACCCGAGAGCGCAGGGAGCAAGCCAGCGAGGGGCCAGATCTGGTCCTTCCAACCGCCCCTGCGCGCCCACTGCCGCCCACCCTTCCACCACGAGACAAACGTCACCGGCAGAAACGAGTAGGCCGCCGCCGCCGAGAGAAGACGCTGCCAAGGGTGAGGAAGAATGGCCCCCGCCTCAACGGCGACCGATGCGCCCGAGGAGCGACGCAAACGAGCGCCCCACCGCCACCTTCACTGGGCACGCATGCCCGTTCGGCGGCGTCCCCTCCAGCGGCGGCGATGCGGGGGGAGTTGGATGGGAAGGTCCTGGCGGCGGTGCGACTAGGGTTTCCCCCGTGTAGCCAGAGCGGGCGACGCGGGGGGGGGGAGGGGGGTGTTGTTCATCTTCAGTTGTCACCAATCGACTGGTTTCATAACAGCTCTGAAGGTGTGCAAGAACAAAATATAGCATGAACATATGCAGGACCACTCTGTGTAGTAAGCGTGCCAGCTTCTGAGCAAACAGCCATCAGTTCAGACTGTCATGTGTTGTTTAAATAGTGATTCACAGCAATTCCCCTCACAGAAAATCGATCAAGACATATGCAGGGCCACTCTGTGTAGTAAGCGTGCCAGCTTCTGCAAACAGACATCAGTTCTGACTGTCCTGTGCTGTTTAAATAGCGATTTACAGAAAATCGATCAAGTGCCTGATCATTTCTTGAATTATGGTCAAGAGAAGTTCTTGGTGCTCATTTTCTTAAATTATGGTCCAGAAAATTGATAAACCTCTTGGTGCTCATTTTGAAGTCAAACACGATTTCATCATATCAATGCGTTCAAAACAGCGGGTTAGGCCACACCATCAGGAGTGTTACAAGCAACGGCTTTTACAGGTTGAGATGGCAATCATTCAAAAGTTCAGATTGAAGTAGCAAATATTAGGACATACCGACCTTTATCCTCTCATCATGCAATAAATCCATGTAGCCGAGTCAGAGATTCCAACATTGTCCGATGCACTTCTCGTCACCACCGACTTCACTGCAGTAGCATAGAACAAAAAATTACGACAGTTTAGACAAGAGAACATGGGTAGAAAAAGTACCTCTTGCGTCATGGTGCCTTGAAGATCATTTCTAAAGAAGATACCAACAAACATGAACAGGCAACATGGATATGAATGAAACGACTTTCTCCTTCCCAACAAACATGTGGACTGCACAAGAGGAAGTACATTCCACCTTCTCCTTGTGGAAGTTGATGGATTTGATGGTTCAGAACTGGGAACCCAGGTTGCGCTTCAGAAGTTAGTTCAGAATAACAGCGACCAAATGATATGCATATCCACCTTCTAAATATTTAAATTTTCAGAAATTTAGATAACACAGGACGTCTATATTTCAGCCTAATGCATGTCTAACAAAACACAAGTGCACTAATCTGCTTCAATTCTACCAAAAAGTAGAAACAGAAACTCAATATAATACTTCACCATAATACATAATAACTTAGTTCACTACATCATTAGTTATTAATCCAGTACATCACTTAATAACGATGTAACTTAGTTTACTACATCATTACACCACTATATAACCCAACCCACTACATAATTACACGATCCATTACATCACTGACTCACGATATAACTTTGTTCACTACATCATTGCATCACTTCATTACATCAGAAAATAGTTTACCAAGTCGCAGGATTACAACCTAAGGTCCATCAAGGACCAGACAACTCTGAATCTAAACTTCCCAGCACCACACGTAATTTCCACTTCATCTGAACCAGTGCGGCGTGGAGTTAAATCAAAGGTTCGTTCAACACAGACACCGCAGCCTTATTATTCATGTGAAACACCAGCATTCTTTCTAGACGGATACTAATGACACTTTGCTGGAGTTTGACAACTCCACTTAGATCACTTGTCACCATGCCATCTGTCTTACTATCATGAATCACAATCGTTTATTCAGTGTCCAGATTGTGAGCATTATCTGAGATGCCAACTATTATATTTCCTTGCAAACGGCCCTCAAGAAGCTTGATTTCAATGGTGCACTCAACCGCGTTTAGAACAGCTGTGAATCTCACTTCCGTAGTGCTGATCCAGCGCTCAAGGGTTTCCCTTCTAACCACATCTTCCTCTATAGACAATACTCGGCCATCAATACTTATTAGACCCTTGCTGAATGGCCTATCTGGAAACATTCCATCTTCCCTGATTTTAAGATCTATCTCTAGATAGATGAAATCAACCAGCACTAGACCTCCACTTGGGACAGTTAAAATCAGCATTCCATCCTGTGAAAAGAATCACACGATAGATTAGAGTATGCTCATCCAAACACTGCTCAAAATGAAGATTGAAAGCATGGCATGAAAGCTACTCCATTTATATGCAGATGACTATCTGGATCAACAACCACCAGCACTAATATGACTCCATTTAGATGTACATTAAGTATTAACAGTTGACATTAAATGCATCGTCGAATAAAACGAAACCCGATTGGAACGAACTTAAAAGCAAGGAGGTACCTTGTTGACACGTTGGCAATCATCTCTATTGCGGTGAAACAGATAAATGCACTTTTAGTCAATGCTGTCTCTGGCAATGACACGGCCATAGACATTGACTGGGAAGCCTACATCTGAGGAGACTATGCTGGCGGAGAAGATATTTGCAGAGTCTTCAAGCACTAGTAGAATGTCGACCAGTAGTCCCGGTCGGGAAGGGCCTTTAGTACCGGTTCCCCAGCCGGTACTAAAGGGTCGGGACTAAAGGTCCAGACCTTTAGTACCGGTTGGACCACGGACCGGTACTAAAGGCCCACCACGTGGCTGCCTGCGTGGGCTGGTGGTGGAGGACCTTTAGTACCGGTTGGTGATACCAACCGGTACTAAGTGTTCTGTTTTTTTTTGTTTTCGCTTTTAATTAGGTTTTAGTTTTCCTCTCTATTTATTGTGTTTTCCATTCATTTCTAATTTATTTTACGGTGCTACATACTGTATACATTAATTACACAAGTTGATGCATATATATATATGTAATATAATGTACAATATCTCATACACAGTATATATACAAATGGAATTACACATCCATATATATTCTGGACTTATAACTTAAGGCCCAAAACCCGGCCGGGACTAGCTAGCTAGTGCTCCGGATGAAATCTCAGTTTTCTACTACTGATTTGCTGGCATTATTGAGGCGGCGGTAAGTAATAGTGCTCTCCGTTTACATCAATGACATGTTGAAGAAGAAATGCCGCAAATTCCTCTTCAAGTGCTACAAAGCGTTGCTCGGGTGAGAGCTTCGACATCATCTGCCAAACCTGGAGTTGTCTTTCACGTGCTCCTCTGCGACGTATACGGCCTTCGGTCTGGAGGCGAATGTTCTCGCAGAGGAAGTATCAACATAAATTTGTCCCCTGCTCTTGCTTCGCGCACTTTGCAAAAAGAATAGAATTCAATAAGATAATTAATAATCAAGCATGATAATGGTATTGAAACTAGAATTAAAGAGATGAGCGGACCTAGTAGTACTACTTAATTACCTGCATCTTTTTCCACTTTAGCTTCGGTTTCCGTTGACGACCGTGATGGTTTTTTCTATCATCTTTTTCCAAACACTACGCGGCAAAGAAAAAGAACGAAAGAGTTATTATAATTACTTTTGATATCAGGAAATAATGAAAGAAAGCGAGGTCGATAAAGATTGAAATTCCCGTTCTATCATAAAATACAAGTCCACGTATGATTGTTCTCGTGTATCTAGTGAGTCGTACACTTGAACAAGTCCATCCGCGAGGATAATATTTAGGAGGATATAGTGGTCACTGCGCAGAAGTTTATATAATAAAGCAGGCATGCATATAACTCATCAACTACACTTGACAGCGAGCTAGTAAGCAAAAATAGAATTTGTAGTATACAAGAGAGTAAACACTCACCCCATGTTGTAAGGAAATATTATAGTAGATTTGGTATTCATTAGTGCCTCTAGAAAATTTTCCAAGAGATCTTCTGTGTCCTTGGCATAATGTTTTACCACATGACCATTAACGGTATTTGGGTCGATGAACCCAATGTCATCGATTCCCTCTTGTTTCAATTCCCACATCTTCAATCTGCATAATAGCGTAGAAAAGAACATATATAGTGAGGATAAGCCAATGAACGATATCTTAGCTAGAGACTTAAATTATTAAAGATATAAATCACTTACAGACAATAGCAACTGATGAGAGTTTTGTCGATAGAGTCCATGTGGTATAACTGGAAAAGTTTTGAGAATTCAAGACATATGTCACATGCATTGACGTAATGCTCTTTCCTTACTTTGACCATGACCGCCGTCTCCCCTCGCTCTACTTCACGCAGGTACCAATCATGCAACCGTCGCATCGCAGTTGGTAGTTCCTTGTACTCCTCGGGTGTGACAAGTGGTTTTCCTTTGGCATATTGCATTGCGTACTCAGTTGCACCATACCGGCGGAATTCCTCGGTGCCAAGGATTTGGTCAAGAGTGAGACCTGCAGCCTCTACTTCTTCGAGGTCGATTGGGTTGCCTTGCACGTCGACTGGTTGGATCGATTGCTTGCTTGGATTGGTACTCACCTTGAGCGGAGAGATCGATTGCTTGGATTGTTCTCCGAGCTGGGGAACTGTTTTCCCGGTAGTAGTACCACCTGTCGTTGATGCCGTACTTCCCGACTTCTTCCTTGGGCTGGGCCGACTTCTCTGCTCACTTGCCTTCTGAATCTGTCGCTCATAGTGTGTCGGCATACGCTCGACATATGCCGGGGGTCGATCAATAAAGTGTTCCATAAAGTGCTCTTGGACTTCCTTGGGTATTACCTCCTTTGGCGTCACGGTCTTCTTTGCAAAAAAGGCTTTCAATTGGCGATCGCATTCAATTTCGTTTTCCTCTGGTGTCATGTCGTAAGGCAGCTTCCTTTTGGACGGAGGCTCGGGTTTCTTCTTTGCTTTCCTCCGAAGAGGACTGCTGGTGGCCTTCCTCTTTTGGGAGCCCTGCTGGCGGGACCGCTGCCGGGGTGGAGTCGGCTCACGCGGCGGAGATCGATATCGATGATATGGACTCGCGTCGTGCTCTGTCCCGAGGTTGGGAGGACTGCTGGCGAGGTGGGGAGGACTGCTGGCGAGGTGGGACGCCTCTCGAGGTGGGGAGGACTGCTGGGGAGGTGGGGAGGACTGCTGGCGAGGTGGGGAGGACTGCTGGCGAGGTGGGTAGGACTGGTGGCGCTGCGATGCCTCTAGCTGGGATCCCTCGCGCTGGACATCGATACTCGGAGGAGCCGGTGGCCTTAGCGCCGTTTGTGGAAAGACGATGCAGTCCTTACTCCATAGAATGAGACCACGGCCGGCTTCTGCCAGTGTGGACTCCCCCTCACCTCCAGGGATGTCAAGCAATAGTTCATCATATCCTGGCTCTATTGCGTCCACCGCGACACGAGCATACCCAGCTGGAACCGGATTGCAATGCCAGAGAACAGCAGGTGTATTTGGTAAAGCATAGCCCGTCGCGACCCGCACGGGTATGTTCTTCATTTTCTGGATTAGCTCACAAGATGTCTTCTCGGTGATATCATCCACGGGGGTGTGACCCAGCGGTGCCCCCGTGGAACCCACGCTGCTTTTCGGCAGTGTAGATGGGACGGGTTCCCCTGCCTCCTGCTGCGGAGTTTCCCTTTGCTGGGTCAGTAACTGTATCTGCCTCTGCTGCTGCTCGTACTTCTGTTCCAACTTTGAAAGTCGGTCTGCTTCCACCTTCTTTTTTCTCGAACGGCTTTTATAACTGTCCTTCCATCCCGCAAACCCCTCGTACCACGGAATAACGCCCACGCCTCGTGTTCGTCCTCCGTGTTCGGCATTCCCGAGGGCGAGTGTAAGCTCGTCGTTCTCTCTATCGGGGTGAAACCGTCCTTCTTGGGCAGCTTTTATTGCTTCAATCAACTCATCTGATGCATGCTTCAGACTGGCCAGTGCAATAATCTTCCCTGTTGCTGGGTCCAACTTTCCCCCATGCGCAAAAAACCAATTCCTGCACCTCTTGGGCCACTTGAAGGTTACTGGAGTGATCCCTTCAGCAAGCATCTTATTCTCTAATGCATCCCACTTAGGAATGGCTGAGTTGTATCCACCTATCCCTAGTTTATGGTGATACTTTTTTTTCTTCGCATTTATCTGATTCTTTGCCGACTTCTCCATAGCAGCTTCCGATGTCTTGTACTCGATAAATGCGTCATAGTGATTCCTTACCTTCTCGTATATTCCTATGAATTTGGGCGCCTTCTGGCCTCTAGCGTTGTACTCGGTCCATAATCTTTTCTTCCAAGTCTGGAACGCGTCGGCCATCTTATGGAGAGCAAACTCCTTGACTTTGTTCCTTTGGCGCACCGAGAGAGAATCTGGTAGGATGAAATGCTCCATGAGATCTCGCCAAAGGGCATCTTTAATTCTTGTATCGACATAATTCACTCCTGGTTTTGGGTTGTTTGGTTGAATCCATTCTTGCATTGTGATCGGGACTCCATCCCTAACAACCACTCCGCATTGACGCACAAATGTGTTGGCATTGGCATCAGGGTGAGTCGGTGCGCCATTAGGTTTGAAAGCATCAAGATTGAGCTTTACGTTGCCGTCCAATATTTTGGCACCGCCTCGTACCTTTCTACTAGATTGGCTCGATCCGGAGGGCTGATAATTAAAAGAAAAAAGATTTGTTAATATATATATATATATATATATATATATATATATATATATATATATATATATATATAAATCAATTAATACACATGTAATGATCACCAGAGGCTAATATGTGTATATACCTCGCCGGACATTGTTACTTGTTCCGGATTTTGGAACATAAGTTGTTCTTCCTCGGCCTCACATCCATCACCGTAATCGTTCACATATTGTGAGCCGTCATCATCATGTGATTCACCCTGAAGGTCCGCTGGGTTTTTGGAGCAGTGTATCATGTCGAAGATGTCCTCTTCATGAGCTCTACCGGTATTGTCCATAGCTTAATAACTAATCCATAATAATATAGATAAAACAAATTAGTATTCAAATTAGCATGCATTCAAGAAGCAAAATAACTGATAGTTAATTAATAATGCATCATCGAATACATATATAGTAGTTCTTAGAAAAGATCTCATCTCATAATCTCTGATAATTGTTAATACATCGGCTAATCCATCGATCTAGCTAATACATCATAATAATACATATATAGTAGCTAATATATCGATCTAGCTAGAACCCTAGCGCCCGGCGGATATCGGGGCGGGCGGTGGACACCCAAAGATAAGGAACCATCACAGGAACATAGCTCCAGTGAGATCCCTGAAGAATCTGCCAGGTATTGTCGGACCTGGCCTCCAAAGCTGCCATGTAGCGACGGACGTGCTCGTTCTCCTTGCTGACATGGTACTGTACCACCTCCGCGGGGGACTCAAGCCTCCAAATCGTCCGTGGCCCATGCGGCCGCCACCACAGAACCTCCGGGTCGACGACGGGCTGGCTCCTCACCAAGCTGCGCCGCCCGGAAGGCAGCACCTCCCAGTACCAGCCCGGCGGAGCCCAGTCCCTGACAGGGCCCCTCGGCTCAAGCAAGTGACCTCCTCCGGCGACTCGACGACGAGGATGCGGGATCGGCATCGTCGACATCGAGAAGAAACACTTAATTATGAAAACAAATTAAATAAAACTTAGCAAAATTAACACTTAGCATCTAACAAATTAAATAACACTTAACAAATTAAATAACACTTAGCATCTAACAAAATTAACAAAATTAACACATACCCTAATAACCTAAGAACCTAACTAACTAACTAACTAAACTAACCTAACTAACTAAACTAACCTAACTAACTAAAGTAACTAACTAACCAACTAAATAGGGGTGCTGTGTCGTGGTCGGGGTCAGGGTGTCGGGGGTGTCGTGTCGGGGTGTCGGGGGTGTCGTGTCGGGGTAGGGGTGCTGTGTCGTGGTCGGGGGTGCCGTGTCAGGGTGTCGTGTCGGGGTCGGGGTGTCGGGGGTGTCGTGTCGGGGTCGGGGTGCTGTGTCGTGGTCGGGGGTGCCGTGTCGGGGTGTCGGGGTGTCGTGTCGGGGTCGGGGTGTCGGGGGTGTCGTGTCGGGGTCGGGGTGCTGTGTCGTGGTCGGGGGTGCCGTGTCGGGGTCGGGGTGTCGGGGGGTGTCGTGTCGGGGTCGGGGTGTCGGGGGTGCCGTGTCGGGGTGTCCTCTCGATCCTCGACCCCCGACAATCTAAATAAACCTAAACAAAATCTAGCGGGGGGGCGGGCTCCTCCTCCTCTCCTTCTTGTTCTTCTTCTTCTTCTTCTTCTCCTCCTCCTCCTCTCCTCTTTTTTCTTCTTCTTCTTCTTCTTCTTCTTTTTTTCTTCTCCTCCTCTTCTTCTTCTCCTCCTCTCCTCTTTTTTTCTTCTTCTTCTTCTTCTTCTTTTTTCTTCTCCTCCTCCTCTTCTTCATTTTCTTATTCTTCTTTTCTTCTTCTTCTTCTTCTTCTTTTTCTTCTTTTCCTTTTTTCTTTTTCCTTTTTTTCCTTCAAGAACACATCGGTTTTCTCGACCCACTCTATTGTCACTTGATTCCGATGGATAAAACCATTCATCATATATACAAACATCATCATATATATATATTCATCATATATACAAACATCATCAAATTCATCTAAAAACATCATCAAATTCATCTAAAAACATCATCAAATTTAACTACAGAACATAAACATCATCATATATTCATCATATATACAAACATCATCAAATTCATCAAATTCATATATACAAACATCATCAAATTCATCTAAGGGGCCTCACCGACGGGTCCCCGACGTAGCAGGACGGGGCAGCGGGGCGACGGACTGCTGGGCGGCGCGGGACCGTGGCGGGGGCCGACGGCAGGTCGGGGACGGGCCAGGACAGGGCAGCGGAGGGCGTGGCGGGGCAGGGCCGGAGTGGGGGCGGCGGTCGGCGGGTCGGCCGGGGAGGGGCTGGGGAGGAACGAGGCGGTGGAGGGCGTCGCGGGGCGGGACCAGAGCGGTGGGGCGGGACTGGGGAGGGGCGGGGCTGGCCGGGGCGGGGGCGGCGAGGGGCGTGGGCGGCGGTGGTGGTGCGACGGCGGCGAGGGCGACAGCGAGGGCGCGGGGGCTAATTTCGGCAGCCTGGCGGCGCAAACTGAGCTCTCCCGGTGCGTGGCTCGGCCCGGGACTAAGGGCATTCCTATTTATACCACGCACCCCTTTAGTACCGGTGCGTGGCTCGCACCGGTACTAAAGACCCTTTAGTACCGGTGCGAGCCACGCACCGGTACTAAAGGTCCTCCCCAAAAAATGCGCGGGGCGGTGGACCTTTAGTACAGGTGCGTGGCTAGCACCGGTACTAAAGGTTTTTTAATTCAATATTCATTATTATTTTCAGGAAAACCCCTAAACTTTAAAAAATCATAGAAAAAAATCTATGACTCCAATGGAAATAAATAATATATGAAAAAATATCAGAAAAATATGAAGAATCTGTTTATGGCATTTCCATGCTTGTTTGAACAACTTCAACTGCTGTATAAGACAATTTGATTAAATGGCATTTGAAATGTCATATCTCGAGTTTGAAAAGCAGTATAAATGAACTCTGAAAAGGTTGTAACTTGGCATGACATCATAATTTCACCCACATAGCAACTTCTAAAGAGTTGAGAGGGTTACGGCAAAAACTGGATGCACTTCGTGTACAAATTGGACAATCTCTTTCGAAGTATGAGGGTTTCGGACGAAAACTCATCTATTACAAAGGGATTTCATTTTTAATAACTTATTTTAACTCCATACTTTTTGTGTGTTCAATATGCACTATTCAAAGGCACATCATCAATTTTCAACCCTTTCTGACTTCATTTGATATTTTTCATGCATTTAATGATTTATTTTGAGCTAAATGACCCTGAATTTGAAAAGCAGTACAAATGAACTCTGAAAGGCTGTAACTTGGCATGCCATCATAATTTCACCCACATAGCAACTTCTAAAGAGTTGAGAGGGTTACGGCAAAAACTGGATGCACTTCGTGTACAAATTGGACAATCTCTTTCGAAGTATGAGGGTTTCGGACGAAAACTCATCTATTACAAAGGGATTTCATTTTTAATAACTTATTTGAACTCCATACTTTTTGTGTGTTCAATATGCACCATTCAAAGGCACGGCATCAATTTTCAACCCTTTCTGACTTCATTTGATATTTTTCATGCATTTAATGATTTATTTTGAGCTAAAAGACCCTAAATTTGAAAAGCACTACAAATGGACTCTGAAAAGGCTGTAACTTGGCATGACATCATAATTTCACCCACATAGCAACTTCTAAAGAGTTGAGAGGGTTACGGCAAAAACTGGATGCACTTCGTGTACAAATTGGACAATCTCTTTCGAAGTATGAGGGTTTCGGACGAAAACTCATGTGTTACAAAGGGATTTCATTTTTTTGAACTTATTTGAACTCCAGACTTTTTGTGTGTTGAAAATGCACCATTGAAAGCCACATCATCAATTTTCAACCCTTTCTGAATTCATTTGGTATTTTTCATGCACTTACTGATTTTTTTGAGCTAAATGACCCTAAAATTGAAAAGCACTACAAATGGACTCTGAAAAGGTTGAAAGTTGGCATGGTATCATCATTTCACCCACATAGCATGTTATAAAAAGTTGAGAGGGTTACGGCAAAAACTGGATGCACTTCGTGTACAAAACGGACAATTGAGCATCATCCTTTCCCCTACACACAGCCCGACGGTGGCTCGTGAGTGCCCGCATATATATGAAATGCACCATCGGACCGTATGCAGGGAATCCGAATGATTTGTATTCGGTCGATGAACTAAAGGATTTCTAGATAGATCAACAAAACACACGGTTTCCCCTGCATACAGCCCGATGGTGGCTCGTGAGTGCCCGCATATGAAATGCACCGTCGGACCGTATGCAGGGAATCCGAATGATTTGTATTCGGTCGATGAACTAAAGGATTTCTAGATAGATCAACAAAACACACAGTTTCCCCTGCATACAGCCCGACGGTGGCTCGTGAGTGCCCGCATATGAAATGCACCGTCGGACCGTATGCAGGGAATCCGAATGATTTGTATTCGGTCGATGAACTAAAGGATTTCTAGATAGATCAACAAAACACACGGTTTCCCCTGCATACAGCCCGACGGTGGCTCGTGAGTGCCCGCATATGAAATGCACCGTCGGACCGTATGCAGGGAATCCGAATGATTTGTATTCGGTCGATGAACTAAAGGATTTCTAGATAGATCAACAAAACACACGGTTTCCCCTGCATACAGCCCGACGGTGGCTCGTGAGTGCCCGCATATGAAATGCACCGTCGGACCGTATGCAGGGAATCCGAATGATTTGAATCCGAATGAGTACACACACTAAGTGTCGAACATGTCCGAGAGGTGGGTTATATATAGGGTCGTGTGCCTCTTTAGTCCCGGTTGCTAGCACGAACCGGGACTAGTTATAGTGCTGATCCAACAGCTCACAAGCGCTTGAAAGAAACACATGATCCGTGTGCTTCTTCCTGATTGGTACGACCTCGGTCCTGGGAGTGGCTAAAATTTAGTCCCACCTCGCCAAGCGAGAGGGACTCGCAGCGGTTTATAAGCCCTGAGTGCAGAGACGATGAAGCGCGAGGCGCAATGCTCACCTGCACGTTGCTTAGCTTCAGGCCTTGAGGAAATGGTGTAGACTGCACGGAGCTATCTGCAGTTTCTCAAGGCCTGAAGCTAAGCAACGTGTAGGTGAGCATTGCGCCTCTCCATTTTTAATAACTTATTTTAACTCCGGACATCATAATTTGGCATGACATCATAATTTCACATAATTTCACCCACCCACATCCCTGAATTGGTTACTGTTACACTTCGTGTACAAACTGGTTACTGTTACAAACTGTTACACTTCGTGTACAAACTGGTGGATGCACTTCGTGTACAAACTGTTACAAAGATACCATGCTAGAAAATGCATGCATGTCCTTCACATAGAAAGTGATGACGGTGAAGCCGGTCACATCCCAGAGTGGGATCTCGCGGTGTAAGACTTTTTCTGCGTGTTTGTCCCTTGCTTATGATTGCGCCGTAACCATGGAGAATCTTCATCATTTAACAGGATGCTTGGGTCAATCTTCACTCTGAAGGGAGGGATTTCATGAAACTTTTCATAATCTTCTGACATGTCTGTCTTGTCCTCCACTCCCACAATGTTTCTTTTCCCTGAAAGAACTATGTGGCGCTTTGGCTCATCGTATGATGTATTCGCTTGCTTATCTTTTTTTCTCCTCGGTTTGCTAGACATGTCCTTCACATAGAAAACCTGAGCCACATCATTGGCTAGTACGAATGAGTCGTCTGTGTATCCAAGATTGTTGAGATCCACTGTTGTCATTCCGTACTGTGGGTCTGCTAGCTGTACCCCGCCTCCAGTATATTTGACCCATTTGCACCGAAACAAAGGGACCTTAAGATTAGGTCCATAGTCAAGTTCCCATATCTCCTCTATGTAACCATAATATGTATCTTGAAAGTTGGTTGCATCATAGCGGACACCACTGTTTTGGTTGGTGCTCTTTTTATCTTGGGCGATCGTGTAAAATGTATTCCCATTTATCTCGTACCCTTTGAAAGTCGTTACAGTCGAACTTGGTGTCTTGGCCAACCTGTACAGTTCATCTGGAACATCGTTGCCATTGATGAGCTTTGTTTGCAACCAACCGGCAAAAGTCTCCATGTGTTTACGTTCAATCCAGGGGTCAGACTGCTCCGGGTTCTTGGACCGTACAATATCCTTGTGTTACTCCATATATGGAGTCACCAAGGTGGAATTTTGTAGAACCGTGTAGTGTGCTTGAGTGAAAGAATGCCCGTCCATATTTATTGCTTCTTTCTTTCCTAATGTGCCTTTTCCACCCAGTCTCCCCTCATGCCGCGATTCAGGAAGACCAATCGGCTTAATGTCAGGAACAAAGTCAACACAAAACTCAATAACCTCCTCTGTTCCATATCCCTTGGCGATGCTTCCTTCTGGCCTAGCACGGTTATGAACATATTTCTTTAAGACTCCCATGAACCTCTCGAAGGGGAACATATTGTGTAGAAATACAGGACCCAGAATGTTAATCTCTTCGACTAGGTGAACTAGAACGTGCGTCATAATATTGAAGAAGGATGGAGGGAACACCAACTCGAAACTGACAAGACATTGGACCAGGTCATTCTGTAACCTTGGTAGGATTTCTGGATCGATTACCTTCTGAGAAATTGCATTGAGGAATGCGCATAGCTTCACAATGGCTAATCGAACATTTTCCGGTAGAAGCCCCCTAAGTTCAACCGGAAGTAATTGCGGCATAATCACGTGGCAGTCATGAGACTTTAGATTTTGAAATTTTTTCTCTGCCATATTTATTATTCCCTTTATATTCGACGAGAAGCCAGACGGGACCTTGATACTGAGCAGGCATTCAAAAATATTTCCTTCTCTTCTTTCGTAAGAGCGTAGCTGGCAGGACCTTGATACTGCTTTGGAGGCATGCCGTCTTTTTCGTTAATTATTTGCTTGTCCTCCCGTGCCTCCGGTGTATCTTTTGTCTTTCCATACACGCCCAAGAAGCCTAGCAGGTTCACACAAAGATTCTTCATCACGTGCATCACGTCGATTGCATTGCGGACCTCTAGGGCTTTCCAATATTCAAGTTCCCAAAATATAGATTTCTTCTTCCACATGGGTGCGTGTCCATTGGCGTCATTCGGAACAGATTGTCCGCCAGGACCCTTTCCAAAGATTACCTGTAAATCCTTGACCATATCAAATATATATTCACCAGTACGGAGGCCAGGCTTCTTCCGGTTATCTGGCTCACCTTTGAAATGGTTGCCTGCCTTTCTTAAGATATGCTTGATCGGTAGAAATCGACGATGTCCCAGGTACACATTCTTCTTACATTTATCCAAATATATACTTTCAGTATCATCTAAACAGTGCGTGCATGCATTGTATCCCTTGTTTGTATGTCCTGAAAGGTTACTAAGAGCAGGCCAATCATTGATGGTTACAAACAGCAACGCTCGTAGGTCAATTTCCTTCTGTGTGTGCGCATCCCACACACGTACACCTGGTTTTTTCCACAACTGTAGAAGTTCATCAACTAGTGGCCTTAGGTATACATCAATGTCGTTGCCGGGTTGCTTAGGGCCTTGGATGAGCACTGGCATCATAATGAACTTCCGCTTCATGCACAACCAAGGAGGAAGGTTGTAGATACATAGAGTCACGGGCCAGGTGCTGTGACTGGAGCTCTGCTCGCCAAAAGGATTCATGCCATCTGTACTAAGACCAAACCATAAGTTCGTTGCGTCAGCTGCAAAGTCCTCGAACTCCCTCTCAATTTTTCTCCACTGCGACCCATCAGCGGGTGCTCTCAACATCTCGTCTTTCTTACGTTCTTCTTTGTGCCATCGCAACAACTTGGCATGCTCTTTGTTTTGGAACAAACGTTTCAATCGTGGTATTATAGGAGCATACCACATCACCTTGGCAGGAACCCTCTTCCTGTGGCGTTCGCCCTCCACATCACCAGGGTCATCGCGGGGGATCTTATAGCGCAGTGCACCGCATACCGGGCATGCATCCAAATTCTCGTACTCCTCACCGTGATAGAGGATGCAGTCATTAGGGCATGCATGTATCTTCTGCACCTCTAATCCTAGAGGGCAGACAACCTTCTTTGCTTCGTACGTACTTTCAGGCAATTCGTTATCCTTTGGAAGCATCTTCTTTATCATTATCAGCAATTCTTGAAATCCCTTGTCAGTTACACCATTCTTCGCCTTCCATTGCAGCAATTCCAGCGCGGTACCCAGCTTTTTCTGGTCATCTTCACAATTTGGATACATGATCCTCTAACATGCGTTTCAACTTCAACCTCTCCTTGTCACTTTCGCAGTTTCTCTTTGCATCAGCAATGACCCGACCCAAATCATCAGCGGGCTCATCTGATGCCTCTTCTTCAGCTTCCCCCATTGATGCCTCTTCTTCAGCTTCCCCCATTGTTGTATCGGCGAAAGGATAGTTGTCATCATCCTCTTCTTCTTCATTGTCTTCCATTATAACCCCTCTTTCTCCGTGCTTGGTCCAAACATTATAGTGTGGCATGAAACCCTTCTCAAGCAGGTGGACGTGAAGGGTTTTTGAGTTAGAGTAATTCCTATCATTCTTACAGTCAAGACATGGACAACACATGAAACCATTCTGCTTGTTTGCCTCAGCCACACGAAGAAAATCATGCAGGCCATTAAGAAACCCTGGACTTAGTCGGTCATCGTACATCCATTGCCGGCTCATGTTCACTACACAACATCGAAGTGACCAAATTAATACAACTTCATCATCACATTACAACCAAAAGTAGAGCTAGCAGTGACCAAATGTTATTACTGCAAATAATAGATACTTATAGTTCATACATACATCTCATAAAACAACATACAACTATCTAAAACATGTAAATGCAACAACAAATGCGATCATAATCGCAACTAAAGTAACAATTGAGCCAACGGCATAATGATACCAAGCCTCTTTATCAATGGCATATTTTCTAATCTTTCTAAGCTTCAAGCGCATTCCAGCCATCTTGTTCTTGTGATCATCGACGATATCGGCAACATGCAACTCCAATCCCATCTTCTCATCTTCAGTTCTTTTCAATTTTTCTTTCAAATGATCAATTTCTTTTTCAGCTTGTGTTAATTTCTCGAGCAGAATTGCATAGTCGGTTGGAATTTCTGGTTCAACTACTTCCTATAGATAACAACATCTACGTCAATTTGGTGGCATAATTAATTGTCATAGACATTAGATGATGTGTGAAATAGTTATAAAAGATAACGACATACCACATCATCTGAATCATAGACTGGACGAGGGCCGACGTGGGCTGATACCATAACCATGACACTATAGAATAACTAACAATAATACAAGTAAGTAAATCGTACACGCAGCTATCTAAATCATACAAGTAATTTTTTTTAACAAAAAGGTTTTAAGAAGAACAAGAGGCTCACCAAGGTGGCCGGTGCCGCGACGAGACGGTGCGGACGATCGACGGTGGTTAGGACGGGGATGGGAAGGCACCAAATAAACCACACCTACACATATGCAACCTAACAAGTTAATTTGAGCTCAAATTGCATATAAATCAAATAAACTCCCACATAATGACCACTCCTCCAAAACCTAGCTAAAACCCACAAATCACATATCTTTGAGCATACCACAAGCTAATCTAGCAATGAGAGATGAAGGAGCAAAGTTGCTAACCTTTATGAACACTTGGATAGATGGGGTGCCTTTAAATCTTGACAAATCCTTGGCAAAATGGAGGATGAGCTTCGAGCAAGAAGAAGAACAGGGGAGAAAACAGAGAAATGAGAGCCCCTTCGATCGGCTGCGGACGAAGCCCGTATATGTAGGAAGTCTTTAGTACCGGCTGGTGACACCAACCGGTACTAAAGGTTGCACTTTAGTACCGGCTGGTGTCACCAGCCGGTACTAAAGGTGCAAGCGGGGCCCAAGTCTGACCAACAGCCTGCCACGCCCCCTTTAGTACCGGCTCGTGACACGAACCGGTACTAAAGATCGCTCACGAGCCGGTACTAAAGGTCGCCCTGCTCCTAGCCGTTGGAGCCGGCACGAACCGGGACTAATACCATCTTTAGTACCGGCTCGTGACCAGACCGGGACTAATGCTCGGGACGAAAGGTCCGTTTTCTACTAGTGAAGCTCAAATTCATCTTCGTAGATACTATGTGAGTATAGCATTGGACGGACAGAAGCTGCAGTTAATTCTATCAAATTATTTCATCACAATAAACAGCCCCAGTTTGTGTTCTTCCCATTTCTGTCCCACCGAGTTAAATCACCTAATATTCTTATTTCACTTGCTGAGTTAACTTCAAGAGAAAGCTATCATCTCACTATATGTTCAAGTTATTATCTGTTTTAACAAAACCAGTGATTACTGTTGTTAAGTGATACACATATATAAACCAAATCAAATCAAATCCAAATAAATGAATGCAAATTCGCTGTTCACTGCTAGACAATTGTGTTCCGGCTCCTTTCCTTCGACCCTGTCCCTCCATTAGCTTTTCACTTGGCGACTCAAAATTTGTGTAGGAAGATTTGAATCTTCTAAAAGCATGCAATTCTTTTGTTTTGAAACTTACATGGCAGATTATTATAGAAAGTTTGTATAACAACAACAAAAATCGCAAATATGTCTAACATTGAGGGGTACAACATGCATGAACAAAATGCTTCAGGTGTCGTACAGCCCACCAATAAAAGAAGTCTACTATTCAAACACACACGTAGAGAGTTTTTTTGTTAAATTCAGCAACTTTTGAAGTACAAAAAATTGGAAGATAACATAATCTCCTCCCCTTAACCTCCTCATTCGCGTTCCAAAGAAATTTTCTTTTCATTTTGTCCATTTGCTTGGAGCAAAAACAGTGAGGAAAAAGTGGCAGTGGCCATGAGGAAAGCATTAATCAATGTCAATCTCCCAGCTCTAGCATGATCCAGTCCATTTTATTTGAAGTTACCATCTTCAATTGTTACCAGTCCACTGGTTTCATAACAGCCCTCAAGGTGTGCAAGAACAAAAGACAGCATGAACCTTTGTTTTGTGCTGTTTAAATAATGATTCACAGAAAATTGATCAAGTGTTGATTATTTCTTAAATTATGGTCAGGAGAAGCATCCCCCCTTGTGCTCATCAATGCGTTCAAAACAGCTAGTAAAGCCAAACCATCAAGAGTGTTACAACCAACCATTTTTAGAGGTAGAGATCGCAATCATTCAGAAGTTCAGATTGAAGTGGCAAATATTACGACATACTGACCTTTATCCTCTCATCGTGCTAAATCCTTTCAGCCAAGTCAGCAACTCAAACATTTTCCAGTGCATTTCGTCAGCACCAACTTCACGCACTAGCATATTTAGAACAAGCAATTGCACTAATGCACAACGTAAGAGTAAAATCAATCATGTACCGTACGAATCATGAGTTGTTCGTCTTTGGGCTAATGACACTAAGTATGACAGGAAAGGCGGTAGGTAATATACTTGATTTAGTGGGAAAATAAATGAATGCCCTAGGTAATATACTTGATTAGCAGAAAATCATCACAGATGTCGTCAATTAGCATATCCACATATGCACATGTAGAAGCATTGCCAGAACCGAACACAGTTAATAAAAGAGAACATGGGTAAAAAAAAGTACCTCTGGCGGCATGGTGTCTTGAAGATCGTTTCTTTTGTAAAGATACTCAAATTTCTTATGTACCAGCAAATTTGTTATTGGCTTGAACAGGCAACATGGATCTAAAAATGAAGCCACTTTCTCGTGAAGGACACTACTTCCCAACAAACATGTGGTTCAGGACTGATAACATGAAAGTGTCTCCTGCCTTCCTAGTTGAACCCAGGTTGTGCTTCAGAACTTTAGTTCAGAATAAAAGCAAAGAAATGCAATGCAAAGCCATCTTCCAAATATTTTAATTTTCAGGATATTTAGATAACACAGAAGTGACCATGAGCAATCAATACAAACCATAGATAAATATAGTAGAGAAGTCCCTTAACAATGACATATGTTCATATTTCCACCTAATGCATGTCCAACAAAACGCCAAGTGCACTAATCTACTTTAATTATGCCAAAAAATTATACCAACAAATTCGGTATAACACAGCACCATAATACCTAATAACTTACTTCGCTGCATCATTACTTGTAATTCATCAAGTCAGGTTACTTAATAACAATAATATAAAGTGCACCACATCATTACATAATGATTAACACACGATTAACTTCGTTCACTGCATCATTACACCACGATTAACTTCGTTCACTACATCATTACACCACGATTAACTTCGTTCACTACATCATTACACCACGATTAACTTCGTTCACTGCATCATTACAGCACAATATAATCCAGTCCACTCCATCTACTTATCCATTACATCACTGACTTAGTTCAACTTAGTTTATCAAGTCACAGGATTACAGCCTAAAGTCCATCAAGGACCAGACAATCCTGAATCCTAACTTCCCAGCACCACACGTAATTTTCTCTTCATCTGCACCAGTGCGGCGTGGAGTGAAATCAATGGTTCGTTCAGCACAAACACCAGCAGCCTCATTATTTATGTGAAACATCACATTTCTTTCCAGACAGATAGTAATGACACTTCGCCGGAGTTTGATAACTCCACTTTCATCACTTATAACCACGCCATCTGCTGTGCTATCATGAATCACAGTCGTTTGTTCAATGTCCAGCTTGCGAGCTTTATCCGCGATGCCAACTGTTATATTTCCTTTAAAAAGCCCCTCAATGAGCTTGATTTCAAAGCTGCACTCGACTGCGTTCAGGACAGTTGTGAATCTCACTTCAATAGTGCTGAGCCAGCTCTCAAGGGTTTCACTTCTAACCACGACATCTTTCTCTCTAGACAGTACTCGGCCATCAATACTTATTAGACCCTTGCTAAATGGCCTGTCTGGAGACACTCCATCTTCCCTGATTTTAAGATCTATCTCTAGATAGATGAAATCAACCAGCACTAGACCTCGACTTGGGCCAGTTAAAATCAGCATTCCATCCTATGAAAAGAATCACACGAGTGGTTAGAGTATGATCATCCAAACACTGCTCAAAATGAAGATTGAAAGCATGGCATAAAAGCTACTCCATTTATATTTAGATAACTATCTGGATCGACAACCACCAGCACTAAGATGACTCCATTTAGATGTACATTAACAGTTGATATTAAAGGCATCTTCAAATAAAATGAAACCCGATTAGAACGAACTTAGAAGCAAGGATGTACCTTGTTGACACGCTGGTAATCATCTCTATTGCGGTGAAAGAGATAAATGCACTTGTAGTCAATGCTGTCTCTGGCAATGACACGGCCATAGACATTGACTGGGAAGCGTACATCTGAGGAGACTATGCTGATCGAGAGGATGTTTGCAGAGTCTTCTAGCCCAAATTCATCTTCGTAGGTACGATCAGTGTATCGCATTGGAGGGACAGACGCTGCAATGAATAAGCAAAATAAATCTATCAAATCACTTTATCACAATAAACAGCCCTTCTTCCAATTTCTATCACACTGAGTTAAACCTTCTAATATTCTTATTTCACTTGGAGTTAAATTCGAGAGAAAACTATCGTCCGACAATTTGTACAAAGTTGAAGTTGATATCAATTTTAGCAAAATCAGTTATCCCTGTTGTGAAGTGATAAATATGAATCAAATCCAAATTTCATCCCAATAAATGAATTCAGATTCGTTGTTTACTGCTATGCATTAATAATGAACATGGCATGTCATAGCATTCTCATGTAGACGATTATACATGTGAGACATAGTACTGTAACGTAATTCAGGCCGCATACATCAGGAATTTATAAATATCAGCCAAGAAAAAACAATTGTGGATGAATATAGAGGCTACTCACAGTCTTCGTTGATGTCAAAGACGGAGAAATCTCTGAGAAAGAACTGGGTGGCGCAAAAATTTTAATCACAAAAAACATCCCCACTTTTTCTTCTTCCCATTTCTATCCCACTGAGTTAAGCCTTCAAACATTCTTATTTCACTTACGACTTAACTTCAAGAGAAAGCTATCAACTCACCATTTGTACCAATTTAATTTCATTTTTGGCCAAATCGATGATTCCCGTTGTTAAGTGATACTCCCTCCGTCCCAAATTAACTGACTCAACTTTGTACTAACTCTAATACAAAGTTAGTATAAAGTTGAGTCACTTATTCTGAGACGGAGGGAGTACATATGAACCAAATAAGCGAATTCAGACTCGCTGTTTACTGCTATCCATCAATTAATAATGAACATGGCATGTCGAGGATTGTCCTAATAGAGGATTATACAGGTGAGAGACATCCTACTGTAACGTAATTCAGTTTCCAGACATCAGAAATTTAGAAATATGTTAAACAAGAAAAGAAAAAGGCAAAGAATGAAGATGGGGGCCACTTACACTCCTCATCGATGTCGAAGACGGAGAAGTCTCTGAGAAAGAAACGGGTGTAGACCTTGCGGTCCGCCTTAGGATCGTGCTCGATGATGGAGTCCATGACCGCGTCGTGTGCCTCGCGTCTCCGCCGGTTCTCCGCCGTCTTCCGCGCCTTCTCCTCTTCCTCACGCCGACGCCTCTCCACCTCCTTCTCCTGATCCGCCTCCATCTTCGCCCAGTCCTCCTCGTCAAGGAAGAGAAACGCCATGTACACGACCTCCTCCTCCCAACTCGCCGCCGCCGCCCCAAAGCCGAATCCGCCGCCGCCCCAAAGCCGAATCCGCCGCCGGCGCAGAGCCAATCGAGCAAACCCTACAGAGCCGCTGTCGACCCCTTTCCTCTTTCTTGATTCTTTGGGCTGGTGCTGGGCCAAGGGGTCCAACTGTCCAAGTGACGTTTCAGCCACTCAGCCTACGCAGTCCGTAATGAGAGGTGTCCAAAACGGAAAAAAAAAACGTTTGAAGAATACACAAAGTTTATTGTTTTTTTCCTAAAAAAGGTTTATTTTTTTATGCACATACACTTAGGTACTAGTATTATTATTATTATTTTGCGCTAGGTACAAATTGTACATAGTTTGGAATTTTTTTTGTATGGTAATACATGTCTCATTCATATCATAAAGATCAAATTACAAGTCACGTAAAGACCGACATGACAAAACTGAAAAGATAGAAGAACATCGCTGAGTTTGACACCAACATCCGTCACCTGCCTTCGGCACCACCACAGCAGCCACCAAAGAAAAACTGACGGATCACCTCCTCACCCGAGCTCGACGCGGCTCCATCGCTGATATGCAGCTTTACGGACCTCCAAGGTGGATCACCAAAGATGAAGCCATTGTCGTTGAACAAATCAGACCGGGACAACACCCCGGACACGCTATCGAACTCCAGATCTGACATCCCATCACGACTAAGACGCCGATGGAGGAAACCATACATGTCATCCATCAACCACGAACCCAGCACACGTTCCGTCTTCCAGAAGTTGTCGATGCAGACCACAATCTGCATCCGCTCCTGGACTACCTCCCAAGCTCTGCGCCAACGCTGGAGCAGACGTCGTCGCAACGGCAGAGCCTGAGGACACAAGTCCACCACAAGGATGCTGTCGCCGCCACTATATCCCCGCTTGAACAGACTGGTTCCCAAATCCATCACCGACCATAGAGACGATCGCCTCGTAGGAGAAGAATCCGGAGCTTCTTTATTCAGCATCGTCGTCGCTGCCGCCGAAGCCAAGACGTCGGACGATCCAAAACATAAGCTACTAGGGACCTAAACCTAAAGCAAAAACGATCCGCACGCACGGGATCCGGCGATCCCCCTCATGACCGACGACCAGGAGGTTGCCGACGGAATTGATGCGTTTCTTTAACACATTACAAGCATAGACAGACATTCATAAATAGTTAAATACGCACATATATTCATCCATATGAATGCACGTACAACTTGTCCCTATGAGCACCTCTGAGAGACTAATCCGGCACATTATCTTGAGATTGACCAAGTCACCACACACACCTTCGACGAAAACGTCTTCTTTCCACTGACCACGCATTGTCGGAAGGCCTGAAATAAATGCACAAAGTACGCGCAACAATATCAAGTCTAGAACTTAAACTCTCGTGGGTTGGGGATACCACTCTCCTCCATGTCATTTTCGAACTTCATATCATTTTTTCTGAGTACGAAAGATGACAGGGTATTGAAGCATGAAGGATGATTTGTTGTGCGATGCGTGATTGACCGTATCCACGGATTTCATAGACATGAGCAGAAGGGGGGCTCTTTTGACAGCACGTGCATGATTCGTTTCACGGGCGAAAGCGCATTACGCCCTACGACATGCACATTATCAATGAACATAATGTGAAGTCGTTGCATATCGATGGTACACCATCTAGACCATCGTCGTCATGTTTTGTAGTGAGGTTGATATGCTGGAGGCAAGGTGGTCATTGCGCGTGGGAGTCGAGGAGATCGTAAGTTTGCTTCTTCTTGCTCAAATGGTTGATTCATTCATTCACTCACTCAATGTTGCTCTACACATTGTGTAGCTTGTACATGATGTCGTGATGTATCACATGATAGAGGGAAGACCATTTACACACATACACTATTGTATGAAGCTCAAGGTGCAATATGTATGGGACGACATGATCCGTTAGTGGAAAACTTGTTTAACATTTGATTAATCTAGTTGAATTAGAATTATTTCTCGTTGAATTTGAACTATTGTCGCACTAGACTTATTTTCATGCTATGTATGGACTAGCAGAACGCCCGTGTGTTACTACGGGCTATCCGTCATGTTATCTCCAATACTCGAACCCAATACAAAAACCCATCCCACGACGTACCCTTCCCTTTTCCTCCTTTTCCCGTTCGGTTTCCAGTCACATTGGGACATTTCTTGCTGGAGCCATTTCCTTTAAAACCAGATGACGCCCACCTCACCTTCGCCGTGCATTGAAATAGGGTGAATTTTTTCATTTTTAGAATATAATTGAGTGGGTTAAACTAACACACACTATTGACACAAAACAACAAATAACTATAGAGATCATTCTCAAAGGTTTCTATAACTTTGCAAATGCACACTAACGTTGGAGGCGAGTGGCAATCTGAACGTATTCCTAGTTACCAATAAGCACCACATACAATTCATTGCTAGAAGGGATAATTGTCGTTCTTCTCTTCCTCGTCCTTCTCTACATCTTCTACTCCTAGACTCTTCGCCAACCTATTTCATTGGCGGCAACCAACACCACATCAACATAAGTGCGTTCGTCAGTGGCGCCTCATCTTCTTCTTCCTCCTTCCTCCCTTGTTTTAGTTCTCGTTCTTGCTTAATTTGTAGAATACTCTTTCTTTCTTTATTCATTTTATTTTTTGGAACACTCTTTCCTAATAACATGGACCATTTGGTGGCTTTAGTTCCTTTTTACTTCTTATTCTTGGAACACCTTTTCTTTCTACTATAGCATGAACCACCTGACCTATGTTGTGTCGTGTTGTCCTTATCCGCGAAAGTTTCGGCAACCGTCAACATGTAAGATATCCTGCACAATATGATTGTCATCTATCTTGGTGAAAGTTAGGTCGCCCATGTTGTGGGCGCATGGTCGTCGTTGTTCATGTTGGCAAGCGATGCTCGGCCATGCCACTGAGAGCATGTTGATCGTCCTTGCCCACAAGTGCTTTCGAAATGATTCAGCGTGATTAACTGCTTGCATGATTAATTAAGTCACAACTATTTAACTGCCAACCTAATTCTTTGCATGCCTATCCAAATCAATGAATTATCAGCCTAATTGAGAAAAAAATCCTACTTCTAATTATCTATAGGCATAATTAATTATCTACCTAATTAATTAATTGAATTAATGACTCGATTTCCAAATTGATTTGGTGCGAAAAAATTCCTATTTAAATGGGCCAAATTAATTTCATAGTGAACTAAGTGTCTAGTTAATTACATTAATGGTTTGATTTCCAAATTGATTGAGCGCTCAAATTTCAAAATATTTTCGCATTAAATGGCAGCTACGAACGACGACAAATATCGAGTATTGTAGGACACATTTTCTTAACGAATTTCTTAACATTTGAATGGACACACTTGATGTGACAATGTAGACTGTCTCGCTCTCTATAGGGCTGACAGAACACGTCCATGAACACATGTACATGGCGGTCCAACGGCACGCCTTCTGCCACGGTTGTCCTCCATGCTGTAATACATGCCCTGATATTCTCGAGCATCACGCCGACGTGAGGCCCAACCACGACGTCCTCCATGGTGTCACAAACGGTGTCCCTCTCCAGGCGCGCGCGGATGCGTACGCCCAAAAGGAAACACATATGTTATTTTTGTTGTATTAGGAAATTTGTGATTGTTAATTAATATTACACATAATGATAATAATAAATGGCATAACGTGCATAATTAATATTTTTTATGAGAAATATCTGATTTTGTTTTGGAAGGTTATCGAGAAAAATATTATGTCTCTCTTTTAGGAAGGTGATCTCATATATATGACGCGATTTCTGAATTCTTAATTACCTATTATTTACATGATTGATTTGAATCAACACCTGCCAAAGAAAGCATGAGACAAGATTACCCCTTTCATGGGATTTGAATTTTTAATGGGAGGGAGAAAATACTAGTGGGAAGGGTGGTGCGAGGTGAGACGAAAAAAACGGACGAAAATAAACCCGTGTTCCAGGCTACAAACTTGCACTTTAGGAGCGAGATTTACATGATTGAATTGAATCAACACCTGCCAAAGCAAGCATGAGATAAGATCACCCATTTAATGGGATTTGGATTTTTAATGGGAGGGAGAAAAAACGAGTGGGAGGGGGTGGTGCAAGTTGAGACGAAAAAAGGACGAAAATAAAGCCGCATGCCAGGCTACTCCTAAAGGGGGAGTTTTTTTTTTAACACAGTACACACGCAAGCGCTCATATACACGCGCATACACTCACCCATATGAACGCACACACGCAAACCCTACCCCTATGAGCACCTCCGAGAGACTGAGCCGGCATATCATCTTGAGATTTACGAAGTCACCATAGGCGCCTCGTTGTCGACGGAAACGTCTCCTCCCACTAAAAGCGTATCGTCGAAAATCCTGAAATAAATCCAGGAATAATGCAAGCACCAGGACTTGAACCCTGGTGGGCTGGGGATACCACTGTCCATCTAACCATACAACCACAGGTTGGTTTACTCCTAAAGGGGGAGTTGGTAGCTTTCGTTTCAGGTTTTTATTCGTCAGGTTTTTTTGTCTCGTTTTTTATGTCTCATTTCCCATCATCCCTTCCTACTATCCCCTCCCATCGGTTTAACTTTTCAGTTCACTCTTTCCTTGTAAACCAACACTTACCTAACATATAAAAATCACAAATCTAACTTTCCTAACTTACCCAAATCAATCGATCTCTGACATCAATGCAATTTACTTTATGAAACAAAATAACGGATTTTAAGGAAACAAATAAGGAAGTTTAAAAAAATCGATTGACTAGTCGACAAATATTTATCTGAACTTTCCTTCTCCAAAAAAAAGAAATCAACAATTAAGAACAAAATCATACCTTTTCTTTTCTTCTCCAAATAAAATAATTCAATCAACAGTTATGAACAAAAAACTGGACAAATGAGGCCCCCTCGAACGCTGAAGGGAACGAGGCCCTCTATTCGCTACGTCCACGGGAACCTCGTTCCGTCCATCACCGCCGCCAGCTGCCACAGTGGATCCCTTCGCACAAATCATACTACTACAAATACAAATGGCAACATATAGATTAGGCATAGATGAATCTTACCACTCACCTACATCTTCCATGTCTATGGGGGACTAATCACACATCCTAAGAGATTAATCCCATTGAAACCACATCGATAATACTGTAAGATGAAATCAATAGTTGAAATAGTCTTGATCTCCAGATGAGATTAAATAGAGTTATAATTGTTCTCACAACTTGGAATTCCTCTTACAATAGTGAATGATGAGATGATGATGGAGGTGAAAGGACCAAAACTAAGAAGATCTCCAAAGTTCTTCGGATCTCCTCTTCTTTTGTTCTGGTTGTGGCGGCGGCTAGGGTTCTCTCCTCCTCCGGGTCCCTTCACGAAAGTGTCTTGTATAGACGTGGTGGAGCTATTTGCACCTCATACGAGCGCTTGTGGTCGTATGGAAGGCCGTCTTTTGCTCTCGTGCGCCTGCTGCTTGGCTCTCCATAGGGAAGTTGCTCCATTTGACTTGATTTCCTTCTTTATGATATTTCCTACCAAACAATGGAAAACATATTTTCTTCTCTTTCGAAGAATTGACGTTAGAAATAACAAAGAAGTGATAAAGATCGTTGAAAACCAAATAAAAATCACTCGAAAAACATCACAAATTCTCGAGCCATCAGAGACACCGTTATCCCCTTGGAAAATAATCTTGCTTACAACATCTCTAGCAAATCGTGTAAAACACTACACCACATATTTTGTTTAAGGGATCTTGTAAAACGAATTTGAGGTACCATGGAAGGCACGATAGAACAGATCTGGTATACAATACTACATAATTTAAGCTTAAACTTTGCGCCACCATAGTTCACCGGAGTCATCACACATTCGAACACACAGACTTAAAACATGTCGATGGCCAGGTTTGCCGGTGGTGCCCATGTCATGTGGGTTGAGTTTTGTATCGGTTTTAGCCCGGTTTTCCGCCAGTTAAGTGGGAAATTCTCTTCTTCTCAATCAATGAAAATGACAAATATTTTGCCTCGTTTCAAAAAATATATAAAAAATATATAAAAACATATAGTGGATAAACCAAAATCTAAACTACTCTAGGGCTTGATACCGAGGTAGTACTCAGTCGTGGACTTGTAGAGAGTGTACGCGAGCTGGCGCACCTTGTTGGCCGCCACGAGCTACGCGGCGGCGCCTTCTTCTCCGGCCTGGAACACCTCCTTCATCGCGTAGAGCTCGATCTCCACCTCGTGGAGACCCTTGATGGTGGGCCAAAGGGCATCACCGATCTCGTCAAACTTGCTCCGCCCTCTCTGGCTGCTGTTGTGGGAGGGGTGTCGCGCTCCCTCGCCCGCTTCGAGTGACATGCCTCGACTAGCTGGCGGATGGAGCTGTCGGCCTCGGCATTGTGCGGCCCCCGCGCCTCGACCTCCGCTTGAAACGGTCGCCAAAGAGGGTGGATTTGGCGCCGGAGCAGGGGGTTTGCGACGGAGGCGGGTTAGGGAAATACCGGATAGGAACCCTGAACCGACCGGGATCCGGTAAATATAGCGGCGGAGCCAGGGTTTTACGGCTGCCTGCATATCTTTTACTGGCCGAGCTGTTTTTACTGGATCTGCTTGGGCCGGTTTTTTACCGAATCCAGTAAAACGGCCGGAATTATAAGGGTCGGCTGAGGTTTTAAAAGATCTGCTTGCTAGGGATGTTGTGATCTCCCAACAACATTTACGCTTGGACAGAGTTGTGCAAAAATGGAGATAATTGCACCTATAGCCCTAGAAGTTGACGACGAGGTCCAACATGGTCCTGGATGTTGAGAAGTGATCCAATACGGTCCCGGTACAAGGAAATGCGTTGTCAATACGGTACTAGATTTTGGACAAATGGTCCTGGCTCTACACATTGCATATGTATCACGTATTTTCCCGTATGACACATCAGCGCGTGGATCTTTTTTTTAGGGAACATCAACACGCACTAGTAGAAAATAGCCCATTTGTCCCGGTTCCAGAGGCCCATTAGCCCCGGTTCTGGAACCGGGACTAAAGGGTCGGGACTAAAGCCCAAAACCTTTAGTCCCGGTTCGCTTACCAACCGGGACAGAAGGGGCTCCACGTGGCCACTGCGGGGAGCCCAGGCAGGAGGACCTTTAGTCCCGGTTGGTCACACCAACCGGGACCAAAGGGCATCCACGCGTCAGCATCTGGCAGGAGCTGGGGTTTTTTTGAAGGGGGGGGGGGGTGGGGGGTTTTGGAGGGTTAATTTAGGGGTTTCATATTGTGTTAGCTACCTAATAGAGAGAAGCGTCCTCTCTTTCTCCGTGCTTGGTCGACGCTAGATACTATACATATAGAGAGAACTCGACGCTAGCTAATAAGAAAATGAAGGAAACCATTAATTACACAAGATCGTCATGCTGAACATATATAGAGAGAAGTGACATCTCTTTCTCCGTGCTTGGTCGAACAACAAGTTTTCATATATCTATCCGACGGTACTACATATATACAATATAACATCTTTTACAATCCCTAACATCATCTACCTAAGATCCAATCACAAATCCACATGGTATTCTCCGTCTTTAGGTATGACGTGGTCAAGAAAGAATCCCGCCAATTCCTCTTGAATTGCTCGTATGCGATCATTTGGTAAGAGTTCATCCCGCATCTGCCAGATCTAATTTAAAGAAGGGGGTCAATACATGCATATATATGAATAAAACTCAACACAATTGATGGTAATATATAAAATAAAATTGTGAATATTATTTACGTACTTCAAATTGTTTGTCAGAGAAGCCCCGCTCAGAGGTCGAGTGGCGAATGAACTCGCATACGTAGTATGCACATAAAACAGTCCCTTCTTTCTGGTACAAGCACTTTACGAGAATATAGTTCAATCAAACTGATAAGCAAGCATGGTAATGATATATTGATGAAAATTTGAATCAATTAGAGATGCGCGGAACTAGCTAGTACTACTTACTTTGGGGTGCGTAAATCACAACTCTTTGTTTAGACCGGGAACCTTTCGGGTGAACTTCTTCCAAACCCTGCCAGGCAAAGAAAATGATTACTTGATATCAGGAAATTAACGAAAGTTGCATGCCGATATGGTCCCGGTATTGACTGAACTTACTTCTTGAGCATTGCAGTCATGTCCGCATAATCCTCGGGATCTTTACGTCTCGAGTCTAAGACAGTTTACTAATGCCCCGTCAAGCTTAATGGATAGCAGAATAAAATGGAAACTGCGCACGCATATATAACTCATCAATTACATTAATTAACCTCGAGTAAGCGAAACCGAGTATACAGAGAAGACAGCAACACTCACTTGAAGTTGTAAGGAAAGAGTATTTTCCTTTTGTTTTGATGTATAAGGAACGACTTTAGCAAGTTCTCCTCGGTCTCTTTGATTGAGTTTCGTACCGTCCATTCATTTACGGCATCTGGGCTAATGAACCCAACGACGAAGATTCCTGCTTTTTTGCATTCGACGATCTTCAATCTGCATAATATAGTGAGGATAATTATATATACATGCAATGAACGAGCTGAGCTAGTGACTTAACTATAGAAGTAATACTTACAGACAGTAGGAAGTCATGAGTTGCTTGTTGAGGGCCAGTTGATTGTATAACTGAAATAACTCCACAAATTCAATAGGCATCACGGGAAGTCCAATGAATTCGTGCTCTGGTTTCACTGCCAAATACATAGTGTCTTTCCCAGACTCCCTGCAGGTTTTCATGTACCACTCATGCAATTTGTACATCATCGTTGTTAGAGGAGGATGATCAGGTTTGACGAGAGGCTTCCCGTGCACGTATTTATATTCTTCTTTTGTTGCCTCAGCCGTTTCAAAAATTACATCATCCCCCAAGTAATCACCAGGATTGGTACCAGGCACCATCCCCGGATGATTAGCGACGATATCGTTAGACACCTTGAGCGAGGGGCACGATTGCTTCTCCTGTTCGCCGAGCTGGGGAATTGTTTTCCCACTTCTTCGCTCTGCTAACCTTGCATCACTGGAAGTACTTCCCGACTGCCGCGCTTCTTCATATGTCTTTTTAAGAATGCGGACATAGTTGGAATCCGGCGGAGGCGGTGGTGGTCGCTTCAGGGCATCGATAGTGCGCTTCACTTTCACCGGATCTAGCTTCTCCTTTGGAGGTGGTGTTTTCTTTGCAAAATGGTCCCTCACTTGGGCACGACATATGTCCTCATTTTCCTGCTCGGTCCTCTCATATGGTAACTTTTCCAGAGGATTGAGAGATGGACCGTATCTGAATTGCCTCCCGCCTCTGCTTGTACTGCTAGCCGCCGGAGCGGCGACGTCTCTCTTCCGTCGTTGCTGACGAGGCGGAGAAGGAGGCGGAGTGCTCCGACGCGCCGGAGGAGCCGGAGCGGCGGCGGCTGTCTTCCGCCGTTGCCGACGAGGCAGAGGAGGAGGCGGACTGCTCTGACGCGCCGGAGTAGGCAAAGGAGGAGGCGGAGTGCCCTCACGCGTCGGAGGAGCCGGAGAAGGAGGCGGAGTGCCCTGATCACTCGCCGGAGGAGGAGGAGGAGGAGGAGGAGGAGGCGGAGTACCCTGACTCGTCGGAGGAGGAGGAGGAGGCGGAGGCGTCCAGTTTGGAAGCTTGATGTACTCCTTCTGCCATAGACATGTACTCCTCAGAGCACGAACCAGCTGATTCTCCCCTTCACCTGTAGAGTGGTCAAGCTCGAGCTCCTCAAATCCCTCCATTACTTCATCCACCATCACAACAGCATAGCCATGTGGAATCGGAAGGCAGTGAAAAGTTCCGTTGGGTTGAGGAGGTGCAACAGAGCCGACAGCCGCCTTGAAAGTGAGGTTCCGTCATTTCGTCATAAGCTCGCAATGTTGAGCCTCCGTGATAGTATCCACGGGGTAGCTAGGAGCCGTGAAGTCAGGCTGAACGGGCTCCGTGGAAGCCACGTTGCTTCTCCGCTGAGATGGCGGGGTAGCTTCTGGGGTAGCTTCGTGCCGCTGAGATGGTTGGCCGGCAGCTCGTTGGCTCTCAAGTTCGTCTAGCTTTTGTAGTCTTGCATTGATCCTCTGCATGTCGCTCAGCTCCGCTTTCCTCTTTCTCTCCCAGCTTCTGTAACCGCCTGCGTCGGGAAACCCAACCTTCCACGGAACGGAGCCTGGTGTGCCTCGTGTTCGTCCAGGGTGCTCAGCATTCCCTAGGGCCTCAGTCAGCTCGTCCTTCTCTCTGTCGAGAATGAACATCCCTTCCTGCGCTGCGGTGATATACTTCTGAAGCTTCTTGACGGGTATTCCAAGTTGCTCGTCCGTCCAACGGCACTTCCCTGTTTCAGGGTCCAAAGTTCCCCCAACCCCGAAGAACCAAGTCCTTGAACGGTCTGGCCAGTTCAATGTCTGTGGTTCGACCCCTTTAGCAATCAGGTCATTCTCAACTTTGTCCCACAACGACTGGGCTTTGAGGTAGCCACCTGACCCCGTGTGATGGTGATACTGCTTCTTTGCAGCATTGTTCTTGTTTGTCTCTGACATTTTCTTACTCTTGTCCGATGTCTTGTAGGACACAAATGCGGGCCAGTGATCTCTTATCTTCTCAAATCGGCCGATGAATTCTGGAGTCTTCCCTTTGTCGACAAACTTTGATTTCAACTCATTCTTCCACCTCCTGAATAGATCTGCCATCTTCTTAAGAGCACACGCCTTGACCAGTGGCTCTATAACTGGCTTATTCGGATCCTCCTCTGGCGGTAGGGTGAAATTTGCCTTCAGCGCGGTCCAAAGATCATCTTTCTGTCTATCGGTGACATAATCACCTTCAGGGACGTCGTCGTCCTTAGGCTTATTCCATTGCTTGATGCTGATCGGGATGTTGTCCCTAACAATAGCTCCGCACTGAGCAGAAAATGCGTCCTTGGTCCGCTTGGGTTCAATCGGTAGGCCATCGTCCGCGAGTGCTGTGATCGTGAACCTTTCATCCTTGCGCAACCTTATCTTCGGGCCTCGTCTCGTTACCGAAGTTTGGCTCGATCCGGAGGGCTATAAAAGAAGAAAGAAGAGTTAATATATGTACATACCAAAACAATTAATGCATCAATTAGCTAGTCAGCACAGGCTTAATTAATATATATACCTCGCCGGACTTTGCAACAGCTCCCTCCTCCGTTCGGTCACCGGACCGTCATCATGGTCTCCTTCTTCCTCCGGCATTCGGTCACCGGAGCCATCATGATCATGTCCTTCCTCCTCCATTGTTCGATCACCGGAGCCGTCATCCTCTCCTTCCAGACCATCGGTGTCGTTGAGATACGACAAGACATCACGTCCGGCGAGGATTATCTCCCCCAACAACTGTTCTTGTTCCAAGTCTCTTTGATCCATAGTTTCTGCAAATATTACAACATGGCAATTAATATACAAACATGAATGTCCGACGTCTGGACCGCCTCTCTCATGAATGTCAAACAAGGGATTCTCTTAACCTTTAAGGGATTTAATTAACAAAATGGCGCCATTCTGGATGTGCAGAAAATGGTCCATATTTTTCCTGATCTCATCTACCCTTCTATATGTAACGTTGTCTAGTGTCAAAGGATTCAAGAAAACCATGGCTTCATCATTAGCTGGAAGTAACATGCGCATAATGGTACGAAGCTCTCCAAATTTGTTTCGGAACGGAGTCCCGGATAGGATAATTAATTAGCTTTTTGGTACGAAGTTCAGCAAGAGCCTTCCGAATATCGCTATTTGGAAGGCCTTTGCTGAAATTCGTACCAAAAAGCGAATTATTCTATCTGGAACTCCGTTCCAAAACAACTTTGAAGAGCATCATAGCATCATACGCCTGTTACTTCCGGCTAATGATGAAGCCATGGATTTCTTCAATACTTTGACAGACAACGTGACATATAGAAGAATATATATATATATATGTATATATATATATGAGATCAGAAAAAAATTGGATCAACTTGTGCACATCCATAATGGGGGCATTCTTGATAAATCTATGTTACCGGAGTTTTCTATATGAACAAAAAAAATTCCACATGACATGTCCGACGTCCCCCCTCATGTCGAAGTTATCGGGGAGGGGGTAGACGACAATGATGCTCAGCCCTCATGTCATGTCCGACGTCCCCCCTCATGTCGAAGTTATCGGGGAGGGGGTAGACGACAACGACGCTCACCCCTCATGTCCGACGTCCGACATCCCCCCTCATGTCATGTCCGACGTCCCCCCTCATGTCGAAGTTATCCGGGAGGTGGCCTCGACAACGCTCTTTTAACTTGGTAAATTTGGGTGGCCTCGACAACTCTTCTAGGGTTTGGGGTGGCCTCGACAACGCTCTTTTAACTCATTTAACTCATTTAACTTGGTAAATTTGGGTGGCCTCGACAACGCTTCTAGGGTTTGGGGTGGCTTCGACAACGCTCTTTCAGTCCCAGTTTGGGTGGACTCGAGAGTTTCTATGAGCATAAAAAAATCTATACAAAAAACTTTCTTCTATGAACAAAAAACTTTCTTCTATGAACAAAAAAACTTTCTATGAACATCATTGCTCATATATCAATGCATACATCCATGGATCATCATTGCTCATATATCCATGGATGATATATAAAAACTTTCTATGAACAAAAAAAAGTTCTATGAACAAAAAAAATTCTATGAACAAAAAAAAGTTATATGAACAAAAAAATTATACATCAATGCATACATATCCATGGATCATCCATATACATCTGCATACACATATGCATACATATACATCAATGCATACAGATGAACAAAAAAAAGGCAGAGGCGGCGGCGGCGCGGCAAGCAGAGCGCGAGCGGCCGGAGCGCGGCCGGCGTCGGCATCGCGGCGGGCGGCGGCGTCGGGGCGCGGGGGGGAGAGGAGAGGAGGGGAACGGCACGGCGGCTCACAGTGGGAGCGGGGACGGCGTCGGGGCAGCTCGGCGACGGCGACGACGGCGAGGTGGAAGCCTGACGGCGTCGGGGCAGGGCTCGGCGGCGACGGCGATGGCGACGAGGAGCAGCCTGTGGGCGTCAGGCGGAGAAGAACAAGTGATTTCGAGAAACTGCTAAGTGTGGGCTTATATACACAGAGCATTGGTCCCGGTTCGTGGAACCAACCGGGACCAATGCCACCCTTTTGGTCCCGGTTGGTGCCACCAACCGGGACTAAAGGTCGTTTTCAGCAGCCCAAAGGGCGGGAAGCAGAGACCTTTGGTCCCGGTTGGTGGCACGAACCGGGACAAAAGGGTAGCATTGGTCCCGGTTGGTGCCACCAACCGGGACGAAAGGGCTGCGGCTGGCACGGCGTCGGGCGAGTGGATGTTTAGTCCCACCTCGCTAGCTGAAGGGCGCCGATAGTGGTTTATAAGCGCTGGTGCGCCTCCCCTTTCGAGCTCCTCTCTTATGCAGGCCTACGGGCCTAAACGCGTCTCTCTGCCTGTGGGCCTACTGGGCCTGCTGTGGGCCTGCATCCTGGCCCAACTAACGGATCCCAGTAGGCGGCATTTTTTTTAATTTTTTTCTAGTATTTTTGTTTTGTTTTTTGCTTTATTTATTTTCTTTTGTTTCTACTTACAGCTAAATACTTACAGTTTTTGAGTGATTCTTTTTGCTTTAGGTCACAAAAATTATAAACTTTTTGTTAGTGCCATTAGTTTTCAAATTTGAATAGTTTAAATTTGAATTCTTTGAAATTTGTGTGAATCACTAGTTTGTGAATAACTTTACTTTAAAAATAGATTTTTGAGTGATTCTTTTTCCTGCTATTTAATATTAGTGTGTTTTATCATTATATTCAATTTGATAATTTTTAGGTTATTTTAAATGGGTGTTTTAATCAAAAATAGATTTTTTTATTTTAGTTTGCTATTAAAGTTTCTAACAAAAAAATACTTTATGAAAATTCTTTTTGCTATTAATCTTTTGAACAAAAAATACTTTGATAATTTTAGTTGCATAAATTTTATATAATTTTAGTTTCAAAAATACTAGAGGTTTATAAAAGCTTTTTAGTTGATTCTTTTTGCTATTAGAGTTTTATAAAAGCTTTTTAGTTGATTCTTTTTGCTATTGAAGAATATTATAGTTTTGTTTTAGTTGATCATAACAGAATATTTTAATTGATTATTTTTAGTTCATTCTTTTTGCTATTAGAGTTTCATAAAAGTTTTCTAGTTCATTCTTTTTGCTATTAGTTCATTCTTTGAGCTAAATGACCCTGAAATTGAAAAGCACTACAAATGAACTCTGAAAAGGTTGAAAGTTGGCATGGTACCATCATTTCACCCACATAGCATGTGCTAAAAAGTTGAGAGGGTTACGGCAAAAACTAGATGCACTTCGTGTACAAAATGGACAATCTCTTTCGAAGTATCAAGGTTTCGGACGAAAACTTATCTGTTACAAAGGGATTTCAATTTTTTGAACTTATTTGAACACCAGACTTTTTGTGTGTTCAAAATGCACCATTCAAAGCCACATCATCAATTTTCAACCCTTTCTGACTTCATTTGGTATTTTTCATGCATTTACTGATTTTTTTAGCTAAATGACCATGAAATTGAAAAGCACTACAAATGAACTCTGAAAAGGTTGAAAGTTGGCATGGTATCATCATTTCACCCACATAGCATGTGCTAAAAAGTTGAGAGGGTTACGGCAAAAATTGGATGCACTTCGTGTACAAAACGGACAATCTCTTTCGAAGTATCAGGGTTTCGGACGAAAACTCATCTGTTACAAAGGTATTTCATTTTTTTGAACTTATTTGAACTCCAGACTTTTTGTGTGTTCAAAATGAACCATTCAAAGCCACATCATCAATTTTCAACCCTTTCTGACTTCATCTGGTATTTTTCATACATTTACTGATTTTTTTGAGCTAAATGACCATGAAATTGAAAAGCACTACAAATGAACTCTGAAAAGGTTGAAAGTTGGCATGGTATCATCATTTCACCCACATAGCATGTGCTAAAAAGTTGAGAGGGTTACGGCAAAAACTGGATGCACTTCGTGTACAAAACGGACAATCTCTTTCGAAATATCAGGGTTTCGGACGAAAACTCATCTGTTACAAAGGTATTTCAGTTTTTTGAACTCCATACTTTTTGTGTGTTCAAAATGAACCATTCAAAGCCACATCATCAATTTTCAACCCTTTCTGACTTCATCTAGTATTTTTCATGCATTTACTGATTTTTTGAGCTAAATGACCATGAAATTGAAAAGCACTACAAATGAACTCTGAAAAGGTTGTAAGTTGGCATGGTATCATCATTTCACCCACATAGCATGTGCTAAAAAGTTGAGAGGGTTACGGCAAAAACTGGATGCACTTCGTGTACAAAATGGACAATCTCTTTCGAAGTATCAGGGTTTCATACGAAAACTCATCTGTTACAAAAGGCGTTTCATTTCTTCACATGTAACTGCAGTGATATTCTAGATCAAAGGCATCATCATACTAGTTGTGGAGAGAAAGTCTTCACTTTTTCTTCGCTTGTGTCCTTTGCTTATTGCGCCGTAACCATGGATAATCTTCATCGTTTAACAGGGTGCTTGGGTCAGCCTTGACTTTGAAGGGAGAAATTTCATGAAACTTTTCATAATCTTCAGACATGTCTGTCTTGCCCTCCAATTCCACGATGTCTCTTTTTCCTGAAAGAACTATGTGGCGCTTTGGCTCATCGTATGATGTATTCGCTTCCTTATCTTTTCTTTTTCTCGGTTTGGTAGACATGTCCTTCACATAGAAAACCTGCGCCACATCATTGGCTAGGACGAATGGTTCGTCTGTGTACCCAAGATTGTTCAGATCCACTGTTGTCATTCCGTACTGTGGGTCTACCTGTACCCCGCCTCCTGACAGATTGACCCATTTGCACTGAAACAAAGGGACCTTGAAATCATGTCCATAGTCAAGTTCCCATATGTCCACTATGTAACCATAATATGTGTCCTTTCCCCTCTTGGTTGCTGCATCAAAGCGGACACCGCTGTTTTGGTTGGTGCTCTTTTGATCTTGGGCGATCGTGTAAAATGTATTCCCATTCATCTCGTACCCTTTGTAAGTCAATACAGTCGAAGATGGTCCCCTGGCCAACGAGTACAGCTCATCAGAAACAGTGTTGTCACCCATGAGACATTTTTGCAACCAACTGCCGAAAGTCCTGATGTGTTCATATGTAATCCAGACGTCACACTGCTCCGGGTGTTTGGAGCGCAGAATATTCTTGTGTTCATCGACATACGGGGTCACCAAGGTAGAATTCTATAGAACTGTGTAGTGTGATTGAGACCAAGAATGCCCGTCCCTACATATTATTGAGTCCGCTCCTAGCGTGCCTTTTCCAGTCAGTCTCCCCTCATACCGCGATTGAGGGAGACCAATCTTCTTAAGGTCAGGAATGAAGTCAACACAAAACCCAATGACATCCTCGATTTGATGGCCCATGGAGATGCTTCCTTTTGGCCTAGCGCGGTTACGAACATATTTCTTTAAGACTCCCATGAACCTCTCAAAGGGGAACATATTGTGTAGAAATACAGGGCCCAGAACGACAATCTCATCGACTAGATGAACTAGGACGTGCGTCATGATATTGAAGAAGGATGGTGGGAACACCAGCTCGAAACTAACAAGACATTGCACCAAATCACTCCTTAACCTTGGCAGGATTTCTGGATCGATCACCTTCTGAGAGATTGCATTGAGGAATGCACATAGCTTCACAATGGCTAATCGAACGTTTTCCGGTAGAAGCCCCCTCAATGCAACCGGAAGCAGTTGCGTCATAATCACGTGCCAGTCATGAGACTTTAGGTTCTGGAACTTTTTCTCTGCCATATTTATTATTCCCTTTATATTCGACGAGAAGCCAGACGGGACCTTCATACTGAGCAGGCATTCAAAGAAGATTTCCTTCTCTTCTTTGGTAAGAGCGTAGCTGGCAGGACCTTCATACTGCTTTGGATGCATGCCGTCTTTTTCATGCACACGTTGTTGTTCCTCCCGTGCCTCCGTTGTATCTTTTTTCTTCCCATACACTCCCAAGAAGCCTAGCAGGTTCACGCAAAGATTCTTCGTCACGTGCATCACGTCGATTGCAGAGCGGACCTCTAGGTCTTTCCAATAGGGTAGGTCCCAAAATATAGATTTCTTCTTCCCAATGGGTGCGCGTCCCGCATCGTCAGTCGGAACAGATAGTCCGCCAGGACCCTTTCCAAAGATTACTTGTAAATCATTGACCATATCAAGTATGTGATCACCAGTATAGAGGGCGGGCTTCTTCCGGTGATCTGCCTCACCTTTGAAATGCTTTCCTTTCTTTCGACATTGATGGTTGGTCGGAAGAAATCGACGATGCCCCAGGTACACATTCTTCCTGCATTTGTCCAAATATATAGTGTCGGTGTCATCTAAACAGTGTGTGCATGCGTGGTATCCCTTGTTTGTCTGTCCTAAAAGGTTACTGAGAGCAGGCCAATCGTTGATGGTTACAAACAGCAACGCATGTAGGTCAAATTCCTCCTGTTCGTTCTCATCCCACACACGTACACCTCTTCCATTCCATAGCTGTAAAAGTTCATCAACTAATGGCCTTAGGTACACATCAATGTCATTGCCGGGTTGCTTAGGGCCTTGGATGAGCACTGGCATCATAATGAACTTCCGCTTCATGCACAACCAAGGAGGAAGGTTATACATACATAGAGTCATAGGCCATGTGCTATGCTTGCTGCTCTGCTCCCCAAAAGGATTAACGCCATCTACACTTAAACCAAACCATACATTCCTTGGGTCACCTGTAAAGTCTCTCCACTTTCTCTCGATCTTTCTCCACTGCGACCCGTCAGCGGGTGCTCTCAACTTCCCGTCTTTCTTACGGTCTTTTATGTGCCATTGCATCAACTCGGCATGCTTTTTGTTTCTGAACAGACGTTTCAACCGTGGTATTATAGGAGCATACCACATCACCTTGGCAGGAACCCTCTTCCCGGTGCGCTGGCCCTCAACATCACGAGGGTCATCTCTTCTGATCTTATACCGCAATGCAGCGCATACCGGGCATGCGTTCAAATCCTCGTACGCACCGCAGTAGAGGATGCAGTCATTAGGGCATGCATGTATCTTCTGCACCTCCAATCCTAGAGGGCATAGAACCTTCTTTGCTTCGTACGTACTGCCGGGCAATTCGTTATCCTTTCGAAGCTTCTTCTTCATTATTTTCAGTAGCGAACTAAATTCCTTGTCAGATACACCATTGTCTGCCTTCCATTGCAGCAATTCTAGTGTGGTACCGAGCTTTCTGTTGTCATCTTCGCAATTTGGGTACAACCCTTTTTTGTGATCCTCTAACATGCGATCAAACTTCAACTTCTCCCTTTCACTTTCGCATTCTCTTTGTGCATCAACAATGACCCGGCGAAGATCATCATCGGGCACATCGTCTGGTTCCTCTTGATCTTCAGCTTCCCCCATTGCAGCATCACCGTATTCAGGGGGCGGGTAGTTGTCATCATCCTCTTCTTCTTCGTTGTCTTCCATCATAACCCCTCTTTCTCCGTGCTTGGTCCAAACATTATAGTGTGGCATAAAACCCTTCTCAAGCAGGTGGAAGTGAAGGGTTTTAGAGTTGGAGAAAGCCTTCGTATTCTCACAGACAGTACATGGACAATGCATAAAACCATTCTGCTTGTTTGCCTCAGCCGCTTCGAGAAAATTATGCAGGCCCTTAATATACTCGGAGGTGCGTCGGTCACCGTACATCCATTGCCGGTTCATCTGCGTGTGTTATATAATAAAGTGTATTAAAAACCATTACAGCATATCATGAATAAAGAAGTGACCAAATTAATAGAAATTCATCATCACATTAAAGCCAAAGTATAGTAGTGACCAAAATAAATACATAACGTTCATACATAGTCATTATTGAACAACATATAGCTCTCTAGAGCATCTAATTAAAACATACATTGAAACTATAAAATTTAAATGCAACAACAAATGCTATCATAACCGCAACTAAGGTACCAATTGATCCAACGGCATAATGATACCAAGCCTCAGTATGAATGGCATATTTTCTAATCTTTCTAATCTTCAAGCGCATTGCATCCATCTTGATCTTGCGATCGTCGACGACATCGGCAACATTCAACTCCAATTTCATCTTCTCCTCTTCAACTCTTTGTAATTTTTCTTTCAACTAATTGTTTTCTTTATCAACCAAATTTAACTTCTCGACAAGAATTTCTATGTCGGTTGGAATTTCCGGTTCACATACCTCCTAGATTAAAAAATCTATGTCACGTTGGTCGGCATAATTGTCATAAACACTAAATAAAACAAATAGTTATAAAAGATAATATATACCACATCCGAATCATAGATAGGACGAGGGCCGACAGAGGCGGATACCAAAACCATCGCACTATATAATAACAAACAATAATAAAAGTAAGAAAATTACACAAGTATCTATCTAAATCATACAAGTAAGAACTTTTTTCTTTTAGAAAGAAGATAAGAAGAAGAGGCTAACCACGGTGGTGCCGGCGCCAAGATGGGCGCGGGCGATCGACGGCGGTGAGGACGGGGACGGGACAGGACGGACCGCCAAACCTAGACAAATCTTGAGGAAAATGGAGCTTGGACAAGGAGCTTCGAGAGGAGAAAGCTTAAGTGTGGCTCGGGCATTTCATCGAACACCTCATGTGCATAGGAGGTGAGCTAGAGCACCACAAAGCTCTCCCACGGCCGACCAAAAAAACAGAGCAGTGCACTGCTTTGCTCGCGGGCAGGGGGTATATATAGGCCAACCATTGGTCCCGGTTTGTGGCTGGAACCGGGACTAAAGGAAACCATTTGGTCCCGGTTCCAGCCACAAACCGGGACCAATGGTTGTGGGCCAGGAGCGAGGCCCATTGGTCCCGGTTCTGTCTGGAACCGGGACCAAAGGGGTCAGACGAACCAGGACCAATGGCCCACGAGGCCCGGCCGGCGCCCTGGCCTCACGAACCGGGACCGATGCCCCCATGGGTCCCGGTTCGTGAGTGAACTGGGATTAATGGGATTTCAGGCCTGGACCAAAGCCCTGTTTTCTACTAGTGACGGGCTAAACAGGCAAGCAGATCTTTTAAAACCTCCCTAGCAAGAAGATCTTTTAAAACCTCCCAACTCAAACATTTTTTGAATTAATAGAAACAAGTTTCAGAACGAGAACAAAATTTTGAAAATCTGAACTTTTTTGAGTTTGTGAATTTTTTTTGAAACACGAACGTTTTTGGAATCCGTGAACAATTTTTGGAAACAAGATCTTTTTTAAACTTTGTGAACAATTTTTCAAAACGAGAATATTTTCTGAAATTCCCCCAAAAAATTGAATTCGTGAATAAAATTTAAAAACACGAATATTTTTTGAATATGTGAACATTTTTTTTAAAATGTGAACATAAATTTTAAATTATAATCAAACATGAACAGTTTTGAAAAACATGAACAAATTTCAAATTTCCGAGCATTTTTGGAAAAATAAAATTCTATTTTTGGAAAAAGTGAAGACATTTTAAAATACATGAAACAAAATATTGAAATTCCGGACATTATAAAATTCTGCATTGTGCCCGTGCTCCAATGCCATTATTCGCAACGTCTTGAGCTTTTCTTTTAGCGGTAAATGTTAAGCTATTCTACAGGAAATGATTTATTCAGCGTCTACCTTAGCATGCGTAGAACAAATCGCAGGAATAGGATCTTTCTGTTGCGTTTGCTGTAACATACGCGTGGGCCGTAGTTTAACACAAAATAAACCAGGCTCGTCCAGCCCGTGTTGACCTTCCCTTAAAAATAAAGATACACGTGCTGACGTGTTACGAAAAAATGCGTGATACGTATGCAACATGTAGAGCCAGGACAGTCGGTCCAAAATCGAGGACCGTATTGACAACGTATTTCCTTGTATCGGGACCGTATTGGATCACTTCTTAGAGCATCTCCAGCCGTCCCCCCCAAAGGGTTGAAATAGCGCCGCTTGGGGGCGAACCGACGCTAAATTCGACCGGGGGGGGGGGGGGCGGGTGGGGGCTCGGGTTCCCAACTGCCCCCTAGCAGGCGATTTCGGCGCAATTTCGGCGCAAATTCGGCCCAAGTTCGGCGCACTTTCGACACAAATTCAACAAAAACTACTTTTAAAACAAAGTTCATCACAGAAATCAATACAAATCAAATAGTTCAACGAAGCAAGCTCATAATTTCAACACAAATTAAAACAAAATTGAACTAGGCGTTGCCCTTGAGCCTCCATAGGTGCTCCACCAGATCGTCCTGCAGTTCTTGATGCACCCGTGGGTCTCGGATCTCCTGGCGCATATTGAGGAAGGCAGCCCATGTTGCCGGTATCTGGTGATCAACAACTGCAAGAGGACCCTGCCTGAAATATGGTTCAGTGTCAAACACTGGCTCTTCCTGCTCGCTCTCAATGATAATGTTGTGCAAGATGACACATCAATTCATCACCTCCCACATCTGAGATTTCGACCAGGTCAGAGCGGGGTACCGGAAAATAGCAAATCGAGATTGGAGCACACCAAATGCTCGCTCGACATCCTTCCTGCAAGCCTCCCGACACTTAGCAAAGTGTGACTTCTTGCCTGCTGCCACAGCGACAGTAAGTATTTCCCTCAGTTATGAAACCAAGGTATCAATCCGTAGAGGAAGATCACGCACCCACGTAAACATCACCTGCACACAAACAACAAATACTTGCAACCCGACGCGAAAGAGAGGTTGTCACGCTCTCTACGGTAATAAGATAGATTAGGTAATGATAGTTTTGGCAAATAGATCTCACAAGAACACAAAACAAAATAAATAAACAAAAAGTACAGGAAGGTATTTTTGGGTTTTTTCGATTTGTAGATCTGAAAACAAAATATGCAAATAGTAGATCGGAAAGCAACATGTTGGAAAAGTAGACCCGGGGGCCGTAGGGTTCACTAGTGGCTTCTCTCATGAGTATAGCGCACGGTAGGTGAACAAATTACTGTTGGGCAATTGATAGAAAATCGAATAGTCATGACGATATCCAAGGCAGTGATCATTATATAGGCATCACGTCCAAGATAAGTAGACCGACTCCTGCCTACATCTACCACTATTACTCCACACATTGACCGCTATCCAGCATGCATCTAGTGTATTAAGTTCATGGAAAAATGGAGTAATGCAATAAGAACGATGACATGATGTAGACAAGATCTATTCATGTAGGAATAGACCCCATCTTGTTATCCTTAATGGCAACGATACATGCGTGTCTTGTTTCCCCTTCTCTCACTGGGAAAGAACACCGCAAGATCGAACCCATCACAAAGCACCTCTTCCCATGGCAAGAAAAATTGATCTAGCTGGCCTAACTAAACCAAAGATTCGAAGAAGAAATATGAGGCTATAAGTAATCATGCAAATAAGAGATCAAAGAAGACTCAAATCATATTCATGGATAGAAATTGATCATGAACTCAAAATTCATCGGATCCCAACAAACACACCGCACAAGTCATTACATCAAATAGATCTCCAAGAGACCATTGTATTGAGAAACATAGAGAGAGAGGAAGCCATCTAGCTACTGCCTATGGACCCGTAGGTCTATGGTGGACTACTGACGCATCATCGGAGAGGCACCTATGATGAAGATGAACCCTCCGTGATGGTGTTTAGATTGGATCTCGAGGTTCTGGAACTTGCGGCAGCTGGAATTGTGTTTCGTCGACTCCCTTAGGGTTTTTGGAATATTTGAGAATTTATAGGCATCAGAGGCGGTGGAGAGGGGCCCCGAGGAGGGCACAAACCATCAGGGCGCGCAAAGGCCCCCCTGGAGCGGCCTGGTGGGTTGTGGTCTCCTCGGCCCACTCCCCCGGCACTTCTTTGGCCCACTGGGTGTCTTCTGGTCCAGAAAAAATATCCAAAAAGTTTCCTCGCGATTGGACTCCGTTTGGCATTAATTTTCTGCGAAGTAAAAAATAAGCAAAAACAGCAACTGGCATTTTGGCACTATGTCAATAGGTTAGTCCCAAAAAATGATATAAATTCGTTATAAAATGATTGTAAAACATCCAAGAATGATAATATAACAGCATGGAACAAGCAAAAATTATAGATACGTTGGAGACGTATCAACATCCCCAAGCTTAATTCCTACTCGTCCTCGAGTAGGTAAATGATAAAAACAGAATTTTTGATGTGGAATGCTGCCTAACATGTTCATCATATTCTTTTCTTTTCTATAGCATGGACATTTGGACTTGTAAATGATTCAAAGCAATAATCTAGTTTTAACATAATGACTTCAATACTCAAGCATGTCAACAAGCAACCATGTCTTTCAAAATATCAACACTAAAGAAAGTTATCCCTAGCCCATCATGCTCAATCATTGATCCATTCATGAAACACACTCAAATATTAGCTATACACAATGCTCAAGTACGATCATAGTGCCCCCTAGTTGGTGCTTATAAGAGAAGATGGAGACTCAAAGTGAAAATAAAGATTGCATAAAGCAAATAGATAGGCCCTTCGCAGAGGGAAGTAGGGATTTGTAGAGGTGCCAGAGCTCAAGGTTTAAATTGAGAGAGAGAAATATTTTGGGTGACATGCTTTTCCTGTCAACGAAAACGACCGAGAGATTTCAATATCTTTCCACACTAGATGCATCATAGGCGGTTCCCAAACAGAAAATAAAGTTTATTCCTTTTTCCACCATACTTTCACTTGCCATGGCTAGCCGAATCCACGGTTGCCTTCCATACCAACACTTTTCAAAGAATTTATTATTTGACAACAAAAAGTAAATTTTTTTCTTTTTCATTTCGGGAATGGGCATCTCTATTACCGTCGCACTCTCGTGCAATGAAAAGTGAATAAACACTCATCTTGAGAATAACACATCTAGCATGAAAAAATATCGGTCACCCCATACCGTTTCATGAGCGGTACGAGCACACAAAAAGGAAAATTTATTTTGAAATTTAGAGATGGAACATACAAATTTGCTTGGAACGGCATGGAAATACCATATATAGGTAGGTATGGTGGACTCATATGGCAAGACTGGTTTAAGGGTTTTGGATGCACAAGTAGTATTTCTACTTAGTACAAATGGAGGCTAGCAAGAGATTGGGAAGCATCCAACTAAGAAATGAAAATTCACGTAAGCGAGCATTGAGCATAACTAACACCGAATAATGCACCATAAGTAGGATGTAATTCGTAGCACAACTATTGACTTTCGTAATTGCATAGGGAATCACAAACATTAACATCAATATTCCTACTAAAGCATAATTACTCACTAACATGACTCACATATTACTATCATCATGTTTAAACACTATTACAAAGAATCAAGTTTAATTTGCCCAATGATCTTCATGAAAGTTTTTATTATATCCTCCTTGGATATCTATCACTTTGGGACTAGTTTCATATATTGCCATTGTTTTTTGGCAAGCTCAAACAAATTTAAGTGAAGCACATGAGCATAAAGATTTCATCTCTCAAAATAGTATAAGTGAAGCATGAGAGGATTTCTTAAAAATTTAATAGCTCTCAAATTAATCTAAGTGAAGCATGAGAGTATTTCTACAAAAATTTCCAAGCACACCGTGCTAAAAAAGGTATAAGTGAAGCACTAGAGCAATTCTATAGCTCAAAAAGTTTAAGTGAAGCACATAGAGCAATTCTAACAAATCATAGCATGATTTTGGTTCTCTCAAATAGGTGTGTCCAGCAAGGATACAAAGGAAAAACAAACAAGCAAAACAAGCAAAGATACAAGACGCTCCAAGCAAAACTCATGATATGCGACGAATAAAAATATAGTTCCAAGTAAAATACCGATGGTCGTTAGAAGAAAGAGGGCATGCCACTCGGGGGCATCCCCAACCTTAGTTGGTTGTTACTCTTTGGATATATCTTGGGGGTGCGGTAGCATCCCCAAGCTTAGGCTTTTATCACTCCTTATTCCTTCATCCATAGTGATCTCACCCAAAACTTGAAAACTTCAATCACACAAAACTCAACAAAATTTTCGTGAGATCCGTTAGTATAATAAAGCAAATCACTACTTTAGGTGCTGTTGCAAACCCATTCATATTTTATTATTACATTATACTTGCTGTATTTTAACTTTACCATGGCTCATACACTTCAATATAACCCATAGATTCATCAAAACAAGCACACAATGCAACGAAAACAGAATCTGTCTTAAACAGAACAGTCTGTAGTAATCTGTACTCTAACCATACTTTTGTAACTCTAATTTTTTTGAAAAATTAGGACAACGTAAGGAATTTGTATAGAAACACTGTGTTAAAATTTCAGCTCAAGATCACGTTCCAGCAAACAATGAAAATTCATATACTGGACGCAAAGTTTCTGTTTCAGATTCAGCATCGCTTCTACTCATCTCATGAATCATCCTAAAGGCTTTACTTGGCACAAACACTAAATAAACCATAAAAACAAAATCATAACAGAGGCATAATTGTGTCAACACTCAAAAACAGAAAGGAAAAAGCAAAAATTTATTTATTCATTGGGTTGCCTCCCAACAAGCGCTATCGTTTTACGCCCCTAGCTAGACATAACGCATAGATTCAAGTATTGTCATCTTTCTTCTTTTTCTTCATAGAAGTATTTTCATCAAAAGGCTTTGTAAATACAACTTGAAACACATTATCCATAGCAATTTTAGTACTATCAAGTTGTCCATCTATATATCCTCTTTGATTACCGGCTACAATCCAAGAATATTGTTGGTTAACATCATTAAAAGTTTGTTGGATCACATCTAAAACGGGGACTTCCTTTCTAAGGTTTTCATCAAAAATTTGGTTATTCCCAAGCAAATGTCTTAACATGTAATCTCTTTCATAAAGGATCTCATCTATTACCGGTTTTTCATGGCTCTTACCAAAATGATCAAAATTTCCCTAGCTTCTCGTACAATGTGATCAAATTCATTCATGAGAACAAGGGTAGCTAACTTTTTAGCTTTAGAATCTTTTAAAACAGGTAGCTCATAAAACAATCTTTGCAAGTTAGGATGGGTACGGATAAATCTATTTTCAAGTTTTAGAACTAACGCCGAGATAGCTTCCGCATAAGATTTAGTTATTTTCATATAGGAGTATCATCGAGAGTCAAATTCCCTACGCAATTGAAAAAACTCTTGGATAGTTTCCTTTCCTATAACGTTCCCTTGCCCCAAAACAAAAGTTTTAGAATCCAGATTGCCAGGACGTCCAATTTTAGGAGTCCTGCCATCATCCGTTTCTGCCATACCAAAATCACTCATAGTGACAAGCAAACAAGATTGCAAACAAGGAAGAGATCTGGCAAGAAAAAGGCAAACGAAAAAGAGGGCGAATAAAACGGCAAATTGGTGAAGTGGGGGAGAGGAAAACGAGAGGCAAATGGCAAATAATGTAAATTGCAAGGAGATGAGATTTGTGATTAGGAACCTGGTAGATGAGATTGCTTCCTCCCCGGCAACGGCGCCAGAAATTCCTTTGACGTGGCTTGAGACTGCGTTAGTATTTCCCCAAAGAGGAAGGGATGATGCAACACAGCGACGGTAAGTATTTCCCTCAGTTATGAAACCAGGGTATCAATCCGTAGAGGAAGATCACGCACCCACGTAAACATCACCTGCACACAAACAACAAATACTTGCAACCCGACACGAAAGAGAGGTTGTCACGCTCTCTACGGTAATAAGATAGATTAGGTAATGATAGTTTTGGCAAATAGATCTCGCAAGAACACAAAATAAAATAAATAAACAAAAAGTGCAGCAAGGTATTTTTGGGTTTTTTGGATTTGTAGATCTGAAAACAAAAGATGCAAATAGTAGATCGGAAAGCAATATGTTGGAAAAATAGACCCGGGGGCCGTAGGGTTCACTAGTAGCTTCTCTCATGAGTATAGCGCACGGTGGGTGAACAAATTATTGTTGGGCAATTGATAGAAAATCGAATAGTCATGACGATATCCAAGGCAATGATCATTATATAGGCATCACGTCCAAGATAAGTAGACCGACTCCTGCCTGCATCTACCACTATTACTCCACACATCGACCGCTATCCAGCATGCATCTAGTGTATTAAGTTCATGGAAAAATGGAGTAATGCAATAAGAACGATGACATGATGTAGACAAGATCTATTCATTTAGGAATAGACCCCATCTTGTTATCCTTAATGGTAACAATACATGCGTGTCTTGTTGCCCCTTCTCTCACTGGGAAAGAACACCGCAAGATCGAACCCATCACAAAGCACCTCTTCCCATGGCAAGAAAAATCGATCTAGTTGGCCTAACTAAACCAAAGATTCAAAAAAAAATACGGGGCTATATGTAACCATGCAAATAAGAGATCAAAGAAGACTCAAATCATATTCATGGATAGAAACTGATCATGAACTCAAAATTCATCGGATCCCAACAAACACACCGCAAAAGTCATTACATCAAATAGATATCCAAGAGACCATTGTATTGAGAAACATAGAGAGAGAGGAAGCCATCTAGCTACTGCCTACGGACCCGTATGTCTATGGTGGACTACTCACGCATCATCGGAGAGGCACCTATGATGAAGACGAACCCCTCCGTGATGGTGTTTAGATTGGATCTCGAGGTTCTGGAACTTGCGGCGGCTGGAATTGTGTTTCGTTGACTCCCTTAGGGTTTTTGGAATATTTGAGAATTTATAGGCATCAGAGGCGGTGGAGAGGGGCCCCGAGGAGGGCACAACCCATCAGGGCACGCCGGCCCCCCCTGGCGCGACCTGGTGGGTTGTGGTCTCCTCGACCCACTCTCCCAACACTTCTTTGGCCCACTGGGTGTCTTCTGGTCCAGAAAAAATCTCCAAAAAGTTTCGTCGCGCTTGGATTCTGTTTCGTATTGATTTTCTGCGAAGTAAAAAACAAGCAAAAACAGCAACTGGCACTTTGGCACTATGTCAATAGGTTAGTCCAAAAAAATGATATAAAGTCGTTATAAAATGATTGTAAAACATCCAAGAATGATAATATAACAGGATGGAACAAGCAAAAATTATAGATACGTTGGAGACGTATCAACATGCAGTCGATGCTTCCAAGCATCCCAAGAAATCCTCTTGGTGCATTTTGTGCTAGGATCCGAGCAGTGTCTTTAGCATTGGGTGATCGCAAGTATTGTGGTCCAAACACTGCCACCACTGCCCTGCAGAACTTGTACAAACACTCAATGGTGGTGGACTCGGCCATGCGTCCATAGTCTTCCTATATATCACCGGGAGCTCCGTATGCAAGCATCCTCGTAGCTGTCGTGCACTTATGGTGTGAGGAGAATCCAACTATGCCGGTGCAATCCTTCTTGCAAATGAAATAGCTGTCGAACTCCCGGATGGCATTCACAATCCTGAGGAAGAGCTTCCGGCCCATCCGATAACGGCGCCGAAATACTTTCTCGCCGTGCAGAGGAGCGTCGGCGAAGTAGTCGGCGTAGAGCATGCAATAGTCCTCCATTCGATGCCTCTGTTTGCTCTTGCGGCGGCTCGGTGCCGAGCCACCTCGCCGCGGCTTGGCATCGTTCGCGAACAGGCCGGGCAGCGCGATGAGGAACATGAGGTGCTCTTCGTCAGCGGTGTCGGCCTCAGCTTCCTCCTCCATCAGAGCCGCGAAACGCCTCCTCGTTGTTTGAGTCCATGGCCGAACAGGCAAATCGCCGAACATCTGGCGGGCGTGGTGGATGGGCAGCCGCCGGTATCCCCGCCTGCGTGGTCGTCGGAGCCCTGGAAAACTCGTCGAGAAGCGGGATGGAGGCTGCCGCGAAACCGGCGGGGAAATGGCCTTTTCTAGTGGCGGGGCAATGACTGTGGGCAGGTGGGCGGCGCCGGGATCGGCATGACGATGAGGTGTCATGTGGCGCTCGAGGGCGAACCTGGCGGGGAAAAGGCGTTTCTCGCCAGACAGTGGTGTCCCACGCGCCGCTTTTCCATCCGCCGGAGCCCCCAAGTGCCCCCCCCCCCAGCGTGCTGGGTTCGGCCTGGGATTGCCGGCCAAAAAAATGGATCCAACCGGCGAAATTCGACGTCCTGGAGGACGACTGTAAGGATTTTTTAGCGCCGGCGATAAAAAAATGCGCATTGGGGGACTGTCAGGGGTGCGGCTGGAGGAGATGCTCTGAGCATCGAGGACCATGTTAAACCTCGCCGTCAACTTTCAGGACCGTACGTGCAATTATCTCTGCGGAAATGTAGTGCAACGTGAGAGTAGCTCCCTGCTTGGTCGAAATTCAAAATTCAAAATCCAACGACGCATCGCAAAGAAAGAGGGAGCCTTTTGTCCCGTCCTTGCTGTACAGGTGTCGATCGTGAACTGGCGCGCCATACCCGTACCTCTGCTCACCACCGGCGTCTCCACCAGCTACTCCTCCGCGTGTCTACCCCTCTACGCGTCGTCTCTCTGACAAGGCTCCCGCTTCCCCGCGGGCCCGCAATGTCATGGCAGGCCCGTAGCCGTGCTGGTAAAAATACGACCGACTGACCCCGAGCGGCGTTCCCCCACCCCCAGGCCAAAAACCCCACCCGTAGGCCGGCGCGGAGGCTTCCAGGAGAAGGAAACACGGGCGGGCGAGGGAGGACACGCCGCGACCTCTAGGGTTCGGCGCTCCGCGGGTGGCGGCGCCGCGGAGGAGGCAGGGGCCGGTGCAGGACTGCAGGGGCGAGCTCGCGACCCGGGGGGCCACGCCAGTCCTCATCAACTTTCAAGACCCGAAGCCACCTGAGGTGAGGATCTGGCCGGCTGCTTCTAAATTTCTCGCATTCCGTTTCTCCTCAGGCAGGAAGGAGTAGGACACATGCTCACGTGTTGTCACCATTGGCTCCTTGTTGAACTAGTACATTATCAGGACCTGTAAAATTCCTTTTGCTCCTATCACCACTCTTTATTTACATCATTCACGGTAAATGAACCGTACATTGGTAGACAAGAACAAAACCTATCATTTTTGCGCGTGCGGATTTTCATGTTGGTGGTTTAATTTCATTCATGTCCAAATTAAAGATGATTGCATAGGCGATTAATCACAGCATAGATTGGGGATTCTAATTCTACTGCATATATATGTTGCCTGCTTAATTAATAACCGGTAACAATCGAGAATATCTGATACTGCCATGCTTCACCTCACTCTAGTTCAATAAATTCAGGGGCTTTCTCTTGGTTGGTCTCAGTCTTATACTACATTCCAAGAGCTTCCTTTTCGTGGGGGTTGGTCCCTCTTACTGGATTGCAAATCGTTTCTAACTACTTTGCACCTTCCCTTCTGAAACATGAGGTTACGTTCAGACAGAGGCATCCATCATGGTGGGTTTCACAGCTCTAGATCTCCGAGAAATGATGGACAAGCAGAATAACATTCGTAATGTGTCTGTTATTGCTCATATGAACCATGGTATGTGCTAGCAGACTCAAGTTTTCTTCACACGGAATATCTGGCCTGCTGTTCCATAACTTGTGTTGATAATATGTCAGTTTTGTATTCTGCGTCACTGTATACGAGTATGCGGTATTGTGCAAATTAGTTCCGTATAAGGTTATGTACGTTTGTCAAGCAATTTCCTTAACTCTTTGTTTTCTTTTTCCATTTTTATCTGCTCATCAATCCCCGAAATTTCCTGAGATATATATATGTGCTGTTTTTCAGTTGTGGCCTCTAATTGTGCAATTCTAATGTTGTGTATCTAGTTCAATAGTAATGAGCGCACTGATACAGTTTTATTCACTCATCGCAGGCAAGTCTAGCCTTACAAAATCTCTTGTGGCGGCTGCTGGGATTGTTAGACATGAAGTTGATGTTGAAGTTCCCATGACTGATACTCATGCGGATGGAGCAGAGCCTGGTAGTTCCTTCAGGTCTGCTGGAACCTCTCTTTTGTATGAGATGAACAAGGAATCGCTCAAGGCTTACAAAGGTGAAAGAGATGGGGATAAATACCTGGTCAACCTTATCGATTCACCTGGGCATGTCGATTTTTCTTCAGAAGTCACAACTGCTCTTCGTCTTACGGATGGCGCTATGTTGGTAATTGATGCCATCGAGGGTGTTTGTGTGCAAACTGAAGCTGTGCTCTCTCAAGCCCTTACTGAGATGGTTAAACCTGTCCTTTGTCTAAACAAGATGGACAAATTATTCTCTGGGTTTCAAGTTGAAGATGCTCAACCTGAATTTACAGATGAGCAAGCCTATCAGATTCTCGACAATGTTATTCAGAATGCCAATGACCTTATGACAGCATATGGAGGTCCCCGCTTTGGGGATGTCCAATTCTACCCTGAGAAGGGGAATGTGGCTTTTTCTGTTGGCTTACATGGTTGGGCTTTTACACTTGCTGGTTTTGCAAAGAAGTATGCACCAATGTTCGGAACGACAGAATCTGATATGGTTAAAAAGCTTTGGGGTGACAACTTTTATGACCGCACCACAAAGAAATGGACCAGTATTCATACTGGCTCCAAATCGTGTAAAAGAGGATTTGTCATATGCTGCCAAGAAATCAGGAAAGTGATCATAGCCTGCATGGAGAACCAGAAAGATGCATTGTGGAGAATGCTGCAGAAGGTCGAGGTGAACTTGAAGGATGATGAGAAGAACCTAACAGGCATGGCTCTTGTGAAGTGTGTCATGCAGACTTGGCTCCCAGCCAGTACTGCTCTGCTTGAGATGATGATCTGCCACCTCCCCTCTCCGTTAGAAGCACAGGAATATCGTGTGGAGAAACTGTATGAGGGCCCCCTTGATGATAAATACGCAGAAGCTATTAAAAATTGTGATCCTGAAGGTCCTCTTATGCTGTACGTTTCCAAGATGGTTCCAGCATCTGATGTGGGCAGATTCTTCGCATTTGGTCGTGTCTTTTCTGGAAGGATTGCAGCTGGCATGAAGGTCCGGGTCATGGGGCCTTCCTATGTCCCCAGCATGGAAACTGATTTGTACGTGGAGTCTGTCCAGCGTACCATTATATGGATGGGAAAGAATCAATGTGACGTTCCGGATGTTCCTTGTGGTAACACAGTTGGACTGATTGGTCTGGATGCATCTATAACAAAGAGTGCTACCCTGACAAGCGAGAAGGATGTTGATGCACGGCCAATCAGAGCGATGAAGCTCTCTGTATGCCCTCTGATGTTTGTTACAGTTAACTGCAAGGCTCCATCTGAGTCTCCCAAACTTGTGCAAGGTTTGAAGCATATGGCGATGTCTGATCCTGTGGTTCTGTGGAGCAAGGTAGAGCCTGGTACCTATATGGTTGCTGGAGTGGGAGAACTTCATCTGGAAATTTGCTTGAAGGATCTACAGGAAGACTTTATGGATGGTGTTGAAGTTGTTGTTTCCAGTCCGCCTGTTGTTTCCTTCCGTGAGACCGTTCGCAAGTCTTGTGATCCTGTGAAGAGTGTGCCCAGAAACAATAAAATCCAATGCAACTTGTCTCTGGTAGCCCGCCCCTTGCATGAAGAACTAGTCGAGGCTATTGAGGATGGTCGCTTGGGTCCACGTACTGATCATGCGGTACGATCTGAGATCCTTGCTAAGCATGGTTGGGATAAGGATCTCGGCGATAAGATCTGGTGCTTTGGTCCTGATGCTGTTGGCCCGAATGTGATTGTTAATAGGTGCAATATAAAACAGAATGATCTGGACTTAGCGAAGAAAGTTATTGTGGCTGGCTTCGAGATGGCGGCAAAAGGAGGTGCATTGGCAAAAGAAAGGATGCATGGCATATGCTTTGAGGTTCATGATGTTAGTATACGTGTTGATGAAGCTTTGAGAGGTAAAACTGCTCAGCTCAATGAGATGGTTAGGACAGCACTTATTGAGTCTCAGCTCGCCGCCAAGCCGAGGCTTCTTGAACCCACCTACACTGTGGCGATCCAGTGCCCTAAGAGTGCCCTCAGCACTATCTATGGAATTCTCCACCAGAGGAAAGGTTCCGTGTATGAGGACTTCGTAAGAGAAGGCACGATGCTGCACAACCTGAAGGCTTACGTTTCAGTTCATGATTCCTTTGGTCTCTCCAAGGCAATCAATACTGCAACAAATAAGCTGATCACCCCGCAGTGTATTTTTGAAGAGTGGAGCGACATGTGTTCTGATCCTTTCCAGGCAAATGCACCGGCTGGGCAAATGGTCTTGGATATCCGCAAGAGGAAGAAGATGGGCAGGCCCTCTTTCCAGAAGTAACCCTAGCTTTTCCTGCTTCAGTGTATGTTGTTATCTGACATCTTCTGAGGTATATTCTCTACTAATTGATGTTGAATTGCTTAATATTGCTCCTGGATATGGTATTAATACTTTTGATATGATACTCGTGGTTCTTTTATGCCGTAATGTATGCCGAGGTTTAGCAACATGCTGAAATTTGTATCTTCAGGTCAAGCGGGTACAATTCTCTTGTAGATATGCCTGCCTAGCTTCGATTTTGTGCTGCAAGTAAACACATAATCCTAGTTAGCTTTGTTTCAGAATTTGTTTGGGAGACATATTTCCTGATTTGGTGACTTCAAGGGATTTTGTAGGTTCTTTTATGCAAAGTAGGGGAATCAATAGCCAGATCTGTTTTGTTTTCTTCTCTTGTTTGGACTTCATACTCTGTTAGGAACTTTGATTGTTTTAGTTGCATTGAACCAAATAGAGAAATGCATGGTTTTGTCCTGATTTAGCTTCAGATATTGTCATAAAAGCAAATTGATCTTGTTCTACCGCACATGTTCCATTTATCATGATTAGATTGCAATGTTCAAATTGCCATGTCCCTTGAGATAAAGCATGACTGATATTTCCAGTCACAGATGTGCACCAGCAAACTGTTTAGTGCTACTGCTAGAAGCCAACTTTGCTGGTAGAACAAGGCAGCTCGGTTGATTAGTGAGGCTGGCTGCTTGCTGTTGTTCATCTAGTACTAGGGGTCATTGTGAAAAACAGTGTCCAGCCTGCTGTGCTGACAGGAGCTTAATAATAACATCACTGCCAGAATGTCCAGGGCTATTCGGTTATTCACTGTGCTATATTATGTATATATCTGTGTCTGTGCATACTTTCTTCAGTGTTGTTCTCACTGCGCGCAGCTATATTTTGTGGTGCATTGCAGCTCATCCATAGTAGTATGTGATATGATGTCGTGTCTGATTCGGATTCCGTGGTTTCCCCTTTGCAGTGCGCTCTTCTCTTTGCTAGCATGCAGTGCTGGGGTTCACTTCACTTGATCGATCGCCAACGACATCACCCCTGGCTAGGTAGGTCTAATGGAACTGACTTTCACACCGAGCTGTTTAGCGTCGTCGCACGCTGCCTCAAGTGTTACGAAGGAACTTAATTGGTGTCAATGTACCTGATGTCGGCATGTCGCGTCTTTGCTCAGCAAGTGCTAGCTGTAGAGGATTTTGCATGCTGCTCTACATCTCCTTCTTGATCGAGTGCCCTAGTTTTTGCTGAATACTACATGCCATGTGTACTGATCTTAGTGGATGGAGTCTCTGTAGTGATCGCTCGGCAAACCCGGTTATAGACGCCGTTGCTCTGCAAGTGCTAGCTGTAGAGGATTTTACATGCTGCTCTACAGCTCCTGATGGACTGCCCTAGTTTTTGCTGAATGGCTGAATGTTTGGTTCCGATTTTGGCCAGTCATGCCATGTAGTAGAACTGATCTCAGTGGATGGAGTCTGTCTGTAGTGTCTACTCTTCCTTCGAGCGTGGGCGCATCCGCCCACCGTCCAACGTGCTTTAAGATGCGTGCTTATCTTCTGCACACCCTGTTTTTTTTTTTTTCATTCTAGTTTTCTCTCTCCGCCTTCACAAAATAAAAATTGGACAAAAGCTTTTTCTGTTAATCAAGTTTTGATTGCTCACCATGCTATGACACGTGGTAAACGGGAGAAAACTTGTACTAAAATGTTTGACTGCAGCCCGTAAATATTCGAATAGTTCCTGTTTATTTTCATAAAATTTAGGTCACAGATATCCAATTCGGACCAGTTTTTATTTTGTTTTTCATTTTTAGCACTTTCCTTTTTGACAATTTTTGAACAAATGTGTCTCTAACTTCCACAAAAATGCAGAGCCGACCTTTAGGACTTCAACTTTTTTTGGGAAATTTAAACTTGAAGTTTTGGGAAATCAATCTTTTAAAAGTTTCAACTTGTTGGAAAGTTGCGACAAAATGAGGGTTGAAAACTTCCATTTTTTTTTTTTAAACTTCAGAGATTAAAAAAAATATGTAACCTTTCGAAGACTTTTACCAAGTGCCAACACCCTGAACTTGCGCAATTTGAAATTTGGTGATTTGTGAACATTTTAACAGGGAAAAATACGAGAGAAATAAAAACCGCATGCATGCGTGAGAGAGTAAGTATAAGTAAGCAATGATCAATAACATCCGATACAACCGCACACCAACACAACACACGCACACACCCAAGGCAGGATACATAGGTGCTGATCGCAGCAACATCACTCCTAGCACTAACGCCACCGCGAAGAGATACGGCCGCATACGACGAACCGTGTGCTCCAAGGCGGCCCCTTCAGGAAGGATACGACACCGTAGCGCGGCCACCGCCCGATCCGAGGACCAGAGTTTCCCCTGGAGTAGCATGCGGGGCGATGAGAGCCGTGACGACGCCTTCAAGAAGGGAACGAGCTTCGCTGCCGCCGGTCCGTCCGAAGATAGAGCATATTTTCACCCCGGCCAACACTCACCGCCACCGATCGCCACACCCCGGCTACCACGCCGCCCACACGGCCATGGCCACCAGGCAGCACCAAGCCACGGCCTCTGCCCATGAGCACCGCGCAACCATCTCCAGGGCCGCCGCCCTAGGCATCCAAGACCTTGACCCCACCTCACCCGAGATCCACTGCTACCCCAGCCAAAGAGACGGGCGAAAAGGATCTGCCTTTTCCACCCCTGGGCAGCCCCCAGCGCCGAGACCCACAGGGCGGCCAAAACTGGCCTCCATCGACTCGTCCTGCAGCACCGGGCGCGAGACGAGCTCGGTCCTGCGGCACCGTGTGTGAAACGAGGTCAGTCCTGCTGCACCGTGCGCGAGACGAGCTCAGTCCAACACACCATGCGCGAGACGAGCTCAATCCTACTGCACCGGGCGCGAGACGGGCGATGGACCGCAGCTGGGAGCGGGCCAGCCCTCCGACAAAAGCAGGGCCCGAACGACGAGGAGAGGAAACAAAGGCCGACACAGATCATCAGCGGGCAGGCCGACGCCGGAACAAGCCAGCCGCCGCCGCAACAGACCTGCCCCCGTGCGGGCCACGCACGGACGGGCCAGAGAAGACCAACGCCGCCGTGAAACACAGTCGGAAAGTCATCGTGCCAAGGCCCCACGAAACCAACGCACCAGAACAGCAACCGTCGTATCGCCAAGACGGGGGTTGGACCGAGAGAACCCTATTCCATCTTTATTCATTTTTTGGTCATGTTTTATTTTCCAATTGAAAATCAGAATGTTTTGAACAAGTTTGATAAATGTTTGTTCATGTCGTCTCCATTTTTTTTCACAAAGGAAATAGCTATATTTCGCAGGAATGCTGCAAAACCCCGAGTGTTTCTAAAAGTTGGTCAACATTTAGAAAGATTTCACATAGGTTTCATACACGTTCCTCAGCTAGGCATGTGTATGCACAAGTTCTACATCAGCATTTTTTTTGTTTTTGTAGTAAAACTTTCGATCCATTCATCAACTGTCAAAGCAGTACATAGAACACTGAAATGTAACATATGTTGTACACATTTCTCATCATGATCCGAGTAAAACTCAAAAGCTTCCAATCTTACCTCAGAGGAAACTGGAATCACATAAAAGAATGGTTTTGTAAAGTTCCATAATTGTTCGGGTCAAGTTTATGCAATTTTTTTAAATGTACTTTCTCTGGTCCATATTACTCTTATCGCAACTGTAATACAACTTTATATTAAAAAGGTTGTAATAAAACTACGACAAGTCATATGGATAGGAGGGAGTACACAAGATTGGTCTTGGTTAATTGAAATATATTGTGGTATTTTAGAGCTAAAAATATACGTTTTAAAATTATTATTTTGAGAAAATATACGTTTTTGGATGAAATGCCCTTTTTTTTAGAATAAATATCCTTTTATTTAATATATTCGGAGTGCCGGCCTTTCCCGAGAATCACCTTTTTTTTTCCGTCATGTAGGCCCCAGTGGCCCAGCGAAGTTTTTTTTTTAACACGGCCCAGCGAAGGATAGCAAATATTGGACGGAACGGAGGCTCATAGGGTTCCAACAGCAGCGTTCCCTTGTTGTTGCTCCAAAAAAGAAAAAAAAAAAACAGCAGCGTTCCCTTGTTGTTGCTCCAAAAAAGAAAAAGAAAAAAAAAACAGCAGCGTTCCCTTGTTGTTGCTCCAAAAAAGAAAAAAAGAAAAAAAGAAGCAGCGTTCCCTTGTTGTTGCTCCAAAAAAGAAAAAGAAAAAAAGAAGCAGCGTTCCCTTGTCTAAAAAAAAAAAAACAAAACAAAAAAGTACAGCCGTGCGGGCGCCGTCTTCGCCTCCGCCCTCCCCGTTCTCGCCGCCGGCCTCTCGTGAACCCAGGCCCCGGCACGTCACCGATGCATGTATCCGATCGATCGACGGTTGATCCATGCCTGGAACGGCGCCGTGCCGCGCCAACGGACGGGGATCTCAGAGTCTTGTCGATCGATCTCGACCTTAATCTGCAGGTATAAATAAATTGTTCTTACCACTAGTTTCATCCAAGTTCCATCCATTGGCATTTGGCAAGCCGATCCATACGCATGTGCTCCTACGTTGCAGCTCCATACCACAACGGCGGCGACGCGTGCGACGGAGGCCGTCAAACGAAAAAAGATCTCATGACAAAAAGGCTAGCTAGCGCCAACATTTCATTATTTCCATATACATTTGAAATTATTGATTATATTTACTAAATCAATTCTAGTCTTGGCCAAGCTACTTTTTATTTTTCAATTGCGTTCATATTCATATTCGTATTCATGGTGCTACAAAAGCATCTGACATCTATCTGCTGCTTTCTAAAACAATATTTGGTGCATGCTCGAGTATAGTATTCTTCACATTTTCTTCCCCGTGCTCTCTGTTTTTCACTGGTCATTACTGAATCATTTTTTTTGGGGGGGTGTTTAGTATAGGAAATTCTTGTGGCTGTTTGCATTTTTGAAGTTAATTATGCATGGACTGCCCTTCTTTAGGTGATTTTATTTATATGGATTGCACGTGTTACCTTTATGTTTCATCTGTCTTATATGAGAGCAGAAAATCTGGTCAACTAGCATCTCTGCAGAGATCTTGAATTGTACATTGCCGAAATGTGAAAGTCGATTTGTCTATCTGATGTACCAGTACATTGCCTATGTTGTGTGGTTTCATATAGTGGTTAAGTTAGTTTAGCTTGTTTCAGTCATTTTGTTATTAATTAACTGTAGCTGCTTAATTACTAGCCCGTGTGAGCTTTTTTTTTTTTTTTTGTGTCGGATCAGGTATTGGACATGTACGTGGCGGCGGTCCGGACGCCCGCAAAGTGTCCCTTGTTTGCATACGGTTTTGCGGAAAAACAGACAACAGGACCGATCTGATGCGCTACGGCATTGGATGACAAAGTGTGTTCAGACGCATGCCGAAGGTTTGAGAGTCCTCCAAGTGCCCATTGTTTTTGTGTGTCTTTTTTCTTTTCTCAGGCTAATTTCACTAAAAGAAATAAACATGTAGTACTAGATTGAGTGCTGGAGGTGTTAAGATTAGTTGAATCCCTTAGTATGGCATAATTATTAGCTAGATGGGCAAATTGGGGAGGGGTTAATAATCTGATGTGGGCAGTTCCTTTATTATGTTGCATTTACTTGATTAGTACTCCCTCCGTAAACTAATATAAAAGCGTTTAGATCACTAAAGTAGTGATCTACAGAGGGAGTAGTAGTTTTGACTGATCACAAGACTTAAAAAAAAAGCAGGGGTTAATTAAGAAGCTAGTTCATTTAAACTTGTGCTACATTCCTCCTTTTTTTCGAAACTTTGCTCATTTATTACTGTATTTCTTTTCCCCATTCATTCCTCTGCTACTGTCAAGGGCTAATCCCATTCCCCTGCTGCAGTGCAGCGTGCCACCACCCACCCACCCAGGCAGCACGCGCACGAGCCGGCTCGACCCGACCCGACCCCGACGCGACTCGAGTCCGGTCCGTACGACCAAGGCGGCGCGGCCGGGCTAGAACCTCCGTTAAACCCCAGGCCACTTCGCCGGCGGCCGCCCGCCTCGACCACCCCGCCGGCCGCGACGCCCGACGGCCGCGTCCTCCCCCCGTCCGCCGGCCGCGCCACCCGACAACGCCTGCCTCCTCGAGCTCGACGACGGCCCCGCTCGACCTCGACCAAGCCGCCGGCCGCGTCCGCCTCGTCGCGGGCACGCACGTTCGACGGGCGCCAAGTCCGACCGACCACCTGCTCCTGGCGTCCTGACCTCCTCCTGCTCCACGCCCGCGGCCGTCCCCAAGGTCGGAGGACGAGCACGGCTGCCTGCCTCACGGGCACGGCTGGAGGTAATAATCAGCTAAACCCTGCCCGTATGTTCCTGTGCACGGCCAGTTACTCTATGATTTGCCCGGACATTATTTTGCGATGATTCATCTGCGAATTCCCCAGCATTTAGGCCAATTCATCTGCGAATTCCCCAGCATTTAGGCCAGTTCACTGATCGATTCCCGCGGTTTTCGTCATGTCTGAGAAATGTGGATACTATTGTTGGCCTGTGACCAATTTCTGATTGCAAATGTGGGTAAATTGTATGGCATCAACTAAATGACCAGCTGATAACAGTCACTGGGTAATTAAGCTCCCCCAAACAAATATAGGAAACTATGCAAGTTTCACTGTTTACAGTTTCCGATCCACCCACCAATTTGCCCAATTGTAGAAAAGGAAAGTCGTTATAGATATGTACTCTGCCTTGTGGATGTATTATATACCTACGCCTGCACATTCAAGTCACAGGGCGTCTATCTGAAACTTCTTACATGAGCAAATTATGTGGCTTTCATTGATAATTCTCATTGAGACAAAAGCTCCCCAAACAAGTAAACGTGTTCCTTTACTAGGCTCTTTGATGTTCTATTACGAAACCAGAATCCTTGCATTAGTTGACCACTACAACTTCAATGACAAATTCTGAAGTTACCCTGAGATTTTGTTTGAAGTTCTTCTTGGAAGGTCATATATCATGTTTAATCATATATTTTGTTTTGAAAAATTGTTGCCGTGCATTTTCCTCAGAAATCAGCAATGTTTTCTACAGATATTCCATCCATATTTCACCCATCCATACCTATTCTATGGTGCCTCCATATGTGACAAAACCCTCTGGCCCTATGTGCATTCATGCAGGCTGGATACCAGTGGCATATCTGCTGCATGCCCCACCCTTTGCTCAATACCTGTGAAAACTTGATACGTGTGCATTCTCTACTGCAGTGTCACCAAAGATCTTGAAGATTCGTCTGTGGAGAACGTTTTAGTTCAGAAACCTCTTGATCGGATTGCATCTGGCCAGGTAATTACTTGGTGACGATATTTCTTCATACTGGTCTCTAGGTAATCTGCTTCCTCTTCATGCCTCGCTTGCCCGCACCGGCAGGTCGTTGGGTCTGTGCCATACATACTAACATAATATACAATGAAATTGGTTACCCTTGCCATCTTTTCTCGTCAAATCATATTGTTCAGTAGTTCAACCATTATGCATGTTTGTAAAAAAATCTCGAACTGCTGTAATTTCAGAGATTCGCCTTCCAGCATCATGTGGTAACCACCATGCCCGACCAACCGCCTGCTCCTGCCGCCTCCAAGTGCCACAACTGCCTCCGCATCCAGTTGGACGACCACGTTCACCTCCCCCCTCTGTACGAGCACCACCGCCTGCCTCATGGCTCGAGGTAATAATCAGCCCAACCCTACCCGTATGTTCGTCTGCATGATCAGTTATGCCATGATTTGCCCGAAATTTATTTCGTGATGATTTATCAGCGAATTCCCCAGCATTTAGGCCTGTTCAATTATCGATTTCTGTGATTTTTGTCATGTCTGAGAAATGTGGGTACTATTGTTGACATGTGACTGATTTTTAATTGCAAATTTTGAGAAAATTTCATTTTTCTGGAATTGAATGGTTAAAAACTAAATGGCCAACTGATAACAGTCACTGGGTAAGCTAGCCCAAACAAATATAGGGAAACTATGGAAGTTTCACTTTTCACAGTTTCTGATCCACCCGGCAATTTGTTCCCTTGTGGAAAAACAATTCATTATTACTCCCTCCGTCCCATTGTATAAGAGCATGTAGTGTCAAAAACGGTCTTATTATGGGACGGAGGGAGTATTAGACATCTACTCTGTCATGTGGATCAATGTAGTACTCCCACCTGTGTTAGATACATCCTTATCTAGACAAATGTAAGACAAGTAATTTGGGACGGAGGTTGTATATATCTAGGCCTGCACAAACATGAGCAAATTATGTGGCTACACTGATGTCTATATTAATAATTCATTGAGACAAAAATTCCCTAAACAAGTAAACATATTGCCTTTTACTAGGCTGTTACCTATTCTATTCCAAAACGAGAATGCGTTAGTTAACCACTGCGACTTCAATGATAAATTCCTAAGTTATCCTGAGATTTAGTTCTTTAGTTCTGAATTGTTGCCATGCATTCTCAGAAATCAAGAACGTTTTCTACAGATATTTCATCCATATTACGTTTGCATTATATAAAAAGTAGGATAACCCACTCATACATTTTCTATGGTGCCTCCATCTATGACAAAACCCTCTGGCCTTAGGTGCATTCGTGCAGGCTGGATACCAGTGTCATATCTGCTGCATGCCCCACCCTTTACTCAATGTTTCTGGCAACTTGATATGCGTGCTCATTCTCTACTGCAGTGTCAACAAAGATCTTGAAGATTAGTCTGTGAAGAAAGTGTTCTTTCAGAAACCTCTTGATCTGATTGCATCTGCCAGGTAATTAGTTACTTGGTGTCGATATTTCTTCATACTCGTCTCTAGACGATCTGCTTCCTTTTCATGCCTTGCTTGCCTGCACCGGCAGGTCGGGTTTGTGTCATAAATAATAATATACAATGAAATTGTTTACCTTACCATTTTTTCTCGTCAAATCATATTGTTTAGTAGTTGAACCATTACGTATGTTTGTAAAAAAAAAAACTCGAACTGCTGGAATTTCAGAGATTCGCCCTCCAGCATGATGTGGTGCTCGCCTAACACTTGGCATAATGTCTACTACACTCACAATGCAGCATTGGTTTCATACCATATCTATAGCCCATCTAAGATTGTACTGAGTATTGGATTTGTTTTCCCGAATATCTCCTACTGTCTTGTGTATTCTCTTTTGGGTTTTCTTGAATCCAAAAATGGGAGCTACATATTTCAACGCTCTTTTTCCTACATTGTTTCAATTTCTTTCCTTGGGCCTTCATATGTCTATGTTAAATCATAATATTTAATTCCCAATTGTTGCCGTGCATTCTTGAAAATAGGGCACATATAAAAAGTGGGTAACCCAGCCATACCTATTCTATGATGCCTCTCCCTCTGTGACAAAACCCTCTGGCCCTAGCATTCGTGCAGGCTGGATACTAGTGTCGTATCTGCTGTATGCCCTACCCTTTGCTCAATATTTCTGAACTTGATATGTGTGCTCATTCTCTACTGCAGTGGTACCAAAGATCTTGAATATCCAGCTGTGAAGAAAGTGTTTGTTCAGGACCTCTTGATCAGATTGGAACCAGGCCTGCTCCCCTTCGTCAAATGGCTACTGTCCGTGAGCCACCTCCATGGGCGGTGAGCATTTTAACACCAAATGGCTTGTTTCTTTTCTTTATTTATAATCACAATGCGTGTGTAGATTTTAACACCAATTTTCATATTCTGCAGACTGCCCCTCAACTTGAGTTTCAATTGTTCAAAAACCCAACTAAGATGGCAAAATCCTACCATTGTTTAAGAGTAAATTTGAGTAGATTATTGATGCAGAAAGCAGATGAAGAAGGAGGCACGCAATTTGTGCAGGAGGTTAATATTTCTGATTCTCTTGGGTTTGTCTATGAAATTCCTGAGTTACCAACGACTCCTAGTTATTTCATCATCGTTATGCTTCCACCTCCGGACATTGAATATGAAAAGCATTTGCATGGGGAGGTTAAGCTATTGTTTGCTGCAAACACGATGTACCACCTTGGATTCTCCGCAGATGATGTCTGGCGTGTTTTCGACGATGCAATTCTGCCAGGAGTGGAAAAGCAAAACGAAGCCAAGTACAACATCGAAAGGCTTGACTTTGGCGGCAGTTACCAAGAAATTGGGATGGATTACAAGAAATTGATTACCGGTTTTGATGGGCAGTTGGATACCTACAAAGTATTGGTAGACCTTCAACGTGCAACTCGTAATCAAATAGTCAAAGTTTCGTGTCGTAATGTGGTCACCTTCTCTGAACCAATCCGATTTCCTTTCCTATTTAAGCTACACGTCACAAACTTTCAGCAGGGAAACTTATGTGCTGTACTTGATGCTCTAGTTAAGGAGGATGAGACATATCGAAATATGTCTTCTCATTTCACCGTCTGGAGTAACTATTCCGAGAAATGCAGAGGTGGAAGGGAAAAGTTTGATGCGGAATGGGAACTACACAATGCAATGTTCAACAAAGATCTCATTCCAGGAGTTCCCACATATGAGTCTTTGCTGAATTTTCTGTTTCTGTTATCAAATAAAGAACACAATAAAACTCATAAGGACGCGCAACCTGAAAAGCATATCAAACATCCTTTTGCAAATCCAGAGGATCGCAAGGAAGGTGAGGATGAGGATCCTACCAGTGATAAAGATGGGAATGGCCAAGGTGGACGGAGACGCAAATATACATCTTCCGCATTTTTCTTTGAGTCACCTGTGGCGCCGTACAATTGGATTGCCAGAGCATTAGACACAGCAGAAATGATGACAGAGGTATGGCACTAAAACAACTATTGTATACTTTGCTACTTTTGTCTGTTTTGATAGTCTAATTCCTTGAAATTTTGACAAGGTTTTGATGATCTTTTTGCTATCTGTGCATGGTTGGATATGAAAGAAGATGGTTTTCTTGGTGATGATACGCATGCCGGCGGACTACAACATGCAGCCGCTCGATGCAATCTACTGCAACTTCATTGGCGCTCTCCCAATGGTACATAATCCGCCATCTCTCCTCTGGATTCCCCCAATTATTCTTGCCGGTTGACGTTTCCTAGAGCTGAATGTCTTAGTGACATACACTTCTTGTGCTGTGCAGGTCAAGTATCGCTCAGAGAATATTAAACGTTTGATCTACATCTCCACTTGTGAGGTCCGTGGCAAGATCATCGGCAGCTTCCTCGCCAAGGATCACCCCCACCATAAGGTGACGGCATCCCCTACTTTCAATTGGATTGGACCAAGGATGGACTTCATTCCTGACCTGGATGGTACCAGCGAGGGCGCTCCATGGGTTTTGGCTTGCTTCAGTGAAGTATGTAAACCTGTTCCTTGCTGAGAATGAATACCTTCGTTGTTGTACAATGTTCAGTCTTCTCACAGGATATACGGTGCCACCGGATATTTGCAGAATCTCCTCCGCAGAGAGGCCTGGAAGCTTGCCGACGGCAGGAATTCTCAGAGAACTTATGTTTGCATTAAGGAAGCCATTGAAGCCCCTGTTTTGATGATTGTATGCCCTCTCTATTTTAACTTCAGCTTGTTTTTTCTGACGTTAGTGGTTACTTGCATCAGTGGGACTGAACTCTCCTGTTTTCTTTTTTATCAAAGGGAAACCCTGCTCAAGCCTACGCTCGTATCTCCATTGTGGGGAATCCGAACATAGACACTGCTTTGGAATTTGCTAATATGATAACAGACGTAAGAAACTTTTGACAGCACATCAACTGTATCTTCTGCTACCTTAGTCTTTTCTGAATCTCTCACTGCATTCATCTGCAGGCACATGGCAATGCCCCAGGAGAGCAACCTTTGATTGCCGTGAGTTCCAACTTCCAAACGACTCTATGGTGATGGATACAACGACAGGATTCCTGATGTTAGGCAGCTAGTAGGTCACATCTTCACTGTTGGGGGTCCCAACACATTCACTGCTAGGGAATTTACTGAAATGATGACATATGTATGCCCCTTTCAGAGCGCATCAACTATATCTTCTGCTACATGTGTCTCTTCTGAATTTCTCTCTGCATTCCTCTGCAGGTACATGGCAGTGTCCCAGGAGAGCCACCGCTGGAGGAACATTTGATTGAGGCGAGTGCGGAACAGTTCTTGGGCAAAGGATATGATGACAGCGACGAGAAGAGGATTCATGGCGTGACCCCAATCAACAACAAACAGCTAGGTATATATCACTCTGCAAATAGCGTGGTCATGTCTGGCTTATGTCATTCTCCCCAACTAGTAGTATCTGATATCAAAATGTACCAGGAGAGCCACCGCTGGAGGATCCTTTGATTGAGGCGAGCACAGAACAGTTTTTGGGCGAAGGATACGCCGACAGTGACAAGAGGAATCCTGATGTGACGCTAATCACCAAGCAGCTAGGTATATTACTGTCTGCAAATAGCGTGGTCATGTCTCATGTGTGGCCTGTGGTTCACCCCAACTAGCGGTATCTTTTCTAATAACCAAGTGCCTGCTATCTATAGGGTGGAAACCAAACGATGCCCCTCCCAAGGACCTGCTGGCAACGACGACAATGACGACCTAGCAGCACAAGACCTGCAGACAAGTTGTCGAAGGGCAGATGTCACGGGTTCCATCGTCGGGTTACACAACTTTGTCGCGGTTTTGGGTTCTGCGGCGACACTGCTGATCATGTAGAGAGCAGTTTTTTGCAAGCCATATAGATAGATACACATACTACATACTCTCATCGCCGAACATGTAAATTCCTTTTTCTTGTGCATAAACGGGCAAGGTGGGGTATCTATACCTGTCACGGGCGGAGTTGATGTACAGTACTCCACAAAAGCCGGGGGCTGCGGGCGTTGATGGTGCGGGCTGGAAGCATACTACGTACGTTGGGTTGGAGCTGAATCCCTTGTGAGTTACAAACCTGGTTGGTTGATTTGTTGCTTCACTCTTATAAAGCTAACAAAGAGAGTACTGTTAATAACTGTACCTATGGTTTAGAATTTCTTTCTCGTGCTGGAACTATGTTTGTTCTGAATTTTCTGAACTTGCTCACTCTTCAATCTGCAAGTGCAGAACCAGGTACGCTGGTGAAGGAGAAAAGCATTGTAATTAGGATATGCTGTGGTTTGATAGTTTTTTGGTTTGAATTTGGAGAAGAGGTTTCGGTCCAGTCTATATGAAGTTTGTTCTTCAATGGGAAAATATACTCCATTGGCCGGTGTGGTGGCGGCGATCGGCTTGAGCCAGGATCCGGGTGGTTACATCTGCTGTGGCCGACGGAGGTGGTGCCCCCCTCCTCCCGCCCCCCTGCTGGTGTAGGTACGTACTGAAGCTACCGTGGGTGGATATGATGGCTCATCTCGCATCGTGCGGGGCCTAGCAGGAGATGGCGGGGGCTTCCCGTCCTTGATGTCGACGTGTTTTTTTTTTTGAATTGTTTGGATTGCTCACCACATAGGCGTGACGGGCTTCTGCAACGGGAGCCTCCATTTGCCGCGGTGCTCACCAGGGATCGGCCCATGTCGGGCGCAAGGTGACCCCCTATTTTTTTTCTTTTTTTTTGAGATTTCAAAAAAATGACATCCAAAAAACGTTCACGGATTAAAAAAAAGTGTTTACTGAATTCAAAAATAGTTCTCGAAATAAAAAAATGTTCGAGATTTCAAAAGAATGAACAATTTTGGAATCTTAATGAACATTTTTTTTTCGATGAAGCATTTTATGAGCATTTTTTTAATAATGATGAACATTTTTTGGTATTTGATAAACAAATTTTGAATTCAATGAACATTTTTTTTGACTTGGCGAACACAATTTGTATTGAAGAACATTTTTTGAAAAATGATTGAACAAATTGCTAATTTTATGATTTTTTTTAAAACGATGAACAGATTTCGAATTTGAGAAACATTTTTTTAATTTGATGAACAAACTTTGAAGTTTGATGAACATTTTTTAAATCCCAATGAGCAAAAATTGAATCCGATAGAACATTTTTTTTGAATGAAATGAACAGAAAAATGTTCGTGAATTTGAAAATAAAATAAAATAAAAAAGGAAAGTAGAATAACAAGGAAAAAATGAAAAAAGAAAAAGAAGGAAAAAATGAAAGAAAAATACATAAAATGGGCCGGCCCATACGATACTCATCACGGGGTATACGCGTGCGGTTAATCGGCGGCGCCCTACGTGCCTAATAGGAAGCACATGCATCAACATGGCCTGCGTCTGCCGGACAATTCGTTGGCCAGATCTGGCCGCCGAGGCCCAATCATGCGAAGGTGCGTGTTTATGGGTCAACGACCCCCTCACCCCCCCCCCCCCCCCCGCCCCCTCTCAAAAAAAGCTTATGGGTCAACGACATCAATATGTTATCACAACGATGCAGAGGCGGGTTTGGATGCCCGAGCAACCGCGCTGTTGGTAGGAGGAGCGCACGACTCACGTGTTGGCCATGACAGTGTGGGTGGCATGCTGACCGGGGTGCAGCATTCCGTAGTGGTGGTGTGGTAGGTCGTACCACATTTCGGTGGCGGCGAGTGCTGGCCAGGGTGGAAACCGACCTGGCTAAGAACACATCAGTAATCTTATTAAACATCAGTAATCTTATTAATGATCAGGAGCAACATTGAAAAATATATTAGGCCTTGTGTATTTTTACTGAATGTGTACCCAGTCTCTTTTTGGACCCTGATAACTGCCTAACGTTCGGTCTTGGACCGAACGAAAACGTTCGCTAGAACAAATCGTTTGATCTAGCCTGACCTCCAAACCTCACTATAGATCCCTCCCCCCCCCCCCCCCCCCCCCCCCCCTCTCAGAAAATGAAAGAAAAGCAGTTTTTGCTGTACTAACTAATAAAAAAGGATGTTCCTAAAAAACTAATAAAAAAGGACGCAGGAAAAAGTTAGCTTTTTTAGAAACCCCTGAAAAGTAGCACGTACACAAGACATTAGAAAGCAAAAACCAAAATGATGTATGTAGTAAAACTCCCATCAAATTCCATATGGATCTGCTGAAAAATGGCTTACAAAATATATTTGGAAAAAGAGAGCACTTAGAAAAGAAAAACTAAACAAAAAAAATGGATGCATGAAAATTTACAAATGAGCATACCAGTGGGGGTGCATCTTACCACATTTCCTTTACAGATGAGCATCAGTTCATCTAGTGATATGCAGCCACATCGATAACACAAATTTATTTTTAATGATACTAGCAAAAATGCCCATGCATTCCAACGGGAGAAGAAACATATCACAAGTTATCCCTCCTCGCCAATACATACTTGTCTCTGTCATTTTATTTCAACACAATACCCCACATGTATTGCACTTATATTCCTTTCTGCCCTCATTGACGGTGGCAGTGCTGTCCACCTTGCATCATATTCTAAATCCTACTAAAAATCCGATGCAAGAACATAAGGGGTCAGCTATGGTGTGGGAAATTCAGTAATGGGTATATAAAAATAAGTGGCATGCCATTTGTTTGTTTCACATCAACTTATATTCTTATCCACTTTCACAAAACCAATGCATGGCTTTCAAAAAATTATATGCCTTTTCTACCTCAAATCTTGGCCTCAAACCCGTAATTCCTTTGTCACATAACCAAGATCCACCGAACATTTTCCCAAATTGTGACATTTCTACTTCAAACCTATTTCATTGAATTGAAAGCTTCCAAACATTTGTGGAACCAAGTATAAATCTTGGAGTCTAGGAAAATTGGTCCCGTGAAGAAATTCATATTTCTTTTGAGTAATTTTATTTAGGGAATTGAGGAAATGAAGAGATCCCATCTCTATGCCCTTCTTTTGCCACTGGCGACTAGGCCGGCACCAAATCACCCTACCTCCAAACCACCCAACAGGCCCAGCTAGCCCCCTGTAAACCTACCCCGATCCCCACTCTCTTCCTCATCCCTCCCCCGCCTCGCCTCTCACGCGCCACCACACAGTTACCAGCGCAGGAGAGACCGTGCGCCTCGCGCCTCCTGAGGCTCGCAGCCCTACCGCCGCTCTAGCCGGCGAGCTCTTCGCCCCAACAACGCCTCCCTGACCTCTGGCCGGCAGGCCCGAGCGTGCCATTTGACCACTGTCCCTCCTTTGCATGTGCTTCTTATCGTTCTGACTTGCTTATGCTTCTTATCGGCGTCCCAATCATTCTCACGTGCTTCTGTTGATTCTTGAGGAGGCTGGTTGATACTACGGATAATCTCGGACGTATATAACTTGGTGTGAGTCGGTTCACTGGAGCAAGGTGGGATTATTCTATGTATGTTGCTATAGATCAATTGGATGTGCAACTTACGACACACACACTTTTTTAGCATCGATGCAGGCTAGACAGAGGCCTAACTGAGCGAAGCAGCCATGTTCAGTCGAGCCACGTACAGGAAAATCAAACTTGCGTTGAATATATAAATAGTACCACCCCGGATATTAAAGAAATCAAGAAAAATAATATGGATGAACGGATTAAAAAATCAGAGAAACACACCTAACTTTATTAGTAGGTATCGATATACAAATGTCATATCTTGTCACCTTGAAAAATCAATCACGTGAATTCGTGAAGCTTACCATCATTGCCTTAACACGTTTTGCCATGCCATTTTCTGTACATTTTCTCTTTTCTATTTGGCTAATATTTTCTGTATGTTTTCTATATGTCAATCTGTTTTGTTGCGTACGTTGTAAGTACACGTTGTGTCTCATCCCCAAGAAAAACTAAGGGCACGTCATGCATCTTCTATTAAGAGAATAAATGATGACAAGCATGGATGCCCATGTACATTCAGATTTTCATCAGTTAACATTTCTTTCTTTAGATAAGCATCATTTTATCTAGTGATGTGTAGCCACGTCAATCATGCTTATTAAGACAAAATTCAGCATGATATCATGTCAAGTTGCTGCACTCCATGTGATGATTACTTGGTGTGTACACTATGATGTACTTCTCAAGTTAGTTAACTGCCTAGTATAAATAAGATCCACAAGTAGATGCTATACCATCAACATCTTCTTACACAGCGAGAACATCTAAACAATTCTTCAGGTGAATGTGTGTAACACATGATCGATCTTTTGTTAACCCATTTTTCCAGCGATTATGTTATTAATGTTTTAATTATGTTGCTCCTAGAGTTCATTGAAGAACATGAGTTCCAGAGAGGGAAGTGTCCTGAAGTACCCAGAGCCTACCGAAGGGAGCATC